>OZ025302.1:171919617-173276283 GCA_964019185.1 Maratus speculifer
TTTATCAAACTTCAAATTCAGTTAGTCTCTGATAAAAATTAGTATTCTTTAGTTTCTAGAGTAAATGATTCACCAGGTGGCGCTTCTATCCAGTTTTTTAAATTTCTGCGATAATTTTATCTGAAATACTAATAAACGGATTTTCATCAAATTTCAGATTCAATTAGAACTTAAAATAAGTTGTTGTAGGCTAGGTTTTGGTGTAAATTACCTTACCGGTGATGGGGGGGGGGGGGGGCGGGAGGTTGCTACGTTTCATTTTTCTGGAAGTGTTAACGTGTATGAGAAGAGAAAGATTTGGAATTGCCACGTCACATCCAACTAGTTTTAGATATAGTTTGTAAATATTTTCATTTTCTTTCTTTCTTTCTTTCTTTTTTTTTTTTTTTTAATTTGTTAACTTGTTCAAAAGAAATCGTAGGAAAAGTACTGAAAAACAGTGTTTCGTGGTAGTTGTATAAATTTTCATTTTAAAAATATTAACTTAAAAACAAAATTTAAAATGTTCTCCTTTTTTTCAACTTTTACTAAGTTTTGTTGAAATTCTTTTTTGTTTAAATTTCTAAGCCTTTAGCAATAAATTTTAGGAACGAATTTTTGTAAATTAGACACAGTTAGTCACTGGAATTTGTGTCATTTTTATGGCGGCAAATGAAAAGAAAATAGCAGTTACTTGGAAAAGAAAAACCTAGTTAATGATTCAGCCTTAAAATGCATTTTTTTATGTTTTTCCTTCATTTATTTTCGGATTTAGGACACGATTCTTAATTTTTTTTTTCTACATGATTAGGAATAAGAGAAATATATTACAATTAAAATTGTTAAATTTCTATTGAATGTCTTTTATATTTCAGTTTACTTGAACTATTTAAGGGAACATCGTACTTTGAAATTGGTCAAAATGTCGTTTTTTTAAAAATATTAACTGAAAGCTTTCATTGTGAATATTTTGATACCTCTTTTTACCTATTCAACTATTATATCGGGACAGGGTTGTTTGGTTTAAACCACGTTGGTTTAAACCGTGGTTTAAACCATGGTTTAAACCAAATGGTTTTTTTAAAAAAACCATGCTGGTTTTTTTAATTTGGTTTTTTTTCCCTTTTCTCTAATGTTTTCATTTATTTTACACATTATTAAAATGTGCAAAATCAAAGTTATGGAGGAGCTACAAGCAAAGCTAAAGACAAATTAAATTTTTAAAGTGACAAACATCTTTAATCAATCTAATTTTTCTTACTAGCTATAAATTGACATGGCAAAATATTTTTCTACAGTGAACTGTGGAGGATTAAAAAAGGTAGTTTTAATTCTTTTTTAAACCTTTTATTTAAAAAAAAAAAAAAAAAAAAAAAAAAAAAAATGGCATATGCAAGCCAAAAATGCAATTTTACTGCTTAGATAGCTTGATTATGATTTACTAAGGATTGCATCATGTATCAAAGCATCAATAATGACATAATCATAAGTCATTCTTTCCATTGGTTACTCTTGTTCTGTATGCTAATGAATGATTGGCTATGAATTTTCTCTGTTCCATAGCTATTGGTTTTAGTAAGCTTTGGTTTTTCTTATATTGGATTTGCAGTTTTTACATTATTTTTTTCTGTTTCTAGTTACTTTGTATTGTATTTTATTTTAAGAAAGCTACTTGTATATATTGAAATAAAAGAATGTCTAAAACTAGAAAAAAGGAAAATATAATCTGGTTTTCATTTGAGGGAATAAGAAATACATCAAAAACATGTTTAAGAGCCAAATGTAAAAATTGCATGCAATGTAAATGCTGTCAAATTAGCTCTTCCTTATAATACTAGGTGTGATTCATTTTCAGATGCTTTAGATGTTTACCTTAAAAATTGCCCCACTTTACTTAAAATTTGTGTAGAAAATAGGAATGTTATTGATAAAAAAATTCAAAAGCTCGTATCTGTCTAATTTTTATTTTAAAAGAAATGTTGAAGATATGTTTAAACTGTTAAATTCTATTGCAGTTGCCCTGGATAATATCTAAAGTAATAAGTTCAAATACTAATACAGTTTATAATTGGACAGGTCTTCAAAAAATATTAAGAGAAAAAAAATGTAAATAAAGAAGTCTCATAGTTTTTTAGTCCAGGTATAAAATAGCCCTAACACCCATGCCCTTTTAGGTATACATGCTTGAACCACAATACAGTCAAAGTGAACTATGTGAACAAGAAAAAAAGGATACATTAAATTTTACAAAACAAAAATATCCATGTAACTTGATGCTTGCACAGATAATAAAATTTAATGCTAAATCTTCACCTTTTGAAGAACAAAGAATAAGAAAAAATAAAGTTTGTATTTAAAAAAAAAAAAATAATAATAATAATAATAATTTTTCTAAGCCTATGTCTCAATTTGTGTAAGCATTACATTCGTTGATGTATCAAGTAAGTCAATACACATATATTTTTTAGCATTAATAAAATGCATATTGATATTTTTTAAGTAAATATATGTAGTAAGAGATTAATAATCATTTGTTGATGTTAATACTGTAAATAATTTCTAAATTATGCACAAGAAAATGTTTTCTATTTCAGCTTATTTCTGTTAATTTAGTAAAATATGTTTGTTTGCCCTTTACTATGTTCTTCATTATCAACCTGCATATAATTATTTCTTAAATTATTATCTAAAAGGTTTATATAAGTATACTAATAGATTAATAGTTTTTTTTTTTTCCACACAATGAATATTTCCTTATAGAAACCTAAACTTATAAGATAATTTAATTATAAATTTTTATGCTTTAGTTATTTAATTATCAAAAAAATAAATACTAATGTGAATGTTTAACATTAATTAACTATTAATTACAAAAAAATCCTCATGACTTTCTAAAACTCAAGTTATTTTTCTTGCAAATGCTATTTAAATAATGATTTGAAAAAAACCCGGTTTAAACCAAAAAAACCTGGTTTAAACCAAAAAAACCCGGTTTTTTGGTTTTTTTCAAAAAAACCGGTTTTTATATCAACCCTGTATCGGGAGATTGTGAAAATTTTGTTAAGGGTGTTCTTAAATTAAAAAGGGCAACTTTGTGACGACATTTTTTACCCTTAACTGCTGTGACAAAAATTATCACGAAACTAATGTGAGCAGTCTGTCAGACCGCTTAATCTAAACATGAATAAAATATTACATTAACACTCAGAATAATATTTATGTATTAAAGTTTATATACAGGACTTTTATAAATAAAATTCAGCCATTCAAAAGTCTCCGGAGGTAGTATTAAAAAACCAAATGTAATAAAATTTGACCAGTATCTATAGTTAAACTAAAAATTACAAGTTAAACTGTGAAACTTGAAAGACTCGGCGGTCTCTGAACACATCGGTCGTTAACAGCAGTTAAGGCTTAATTTATTTTTGTTCGGAAATGTATAAAACTAGCAGGTGTTGCTGTTCAGAAGCTATCTAATCGCACTCATTTTTCTGAACATATAAAAATGTATCACCTAACTTGTGCTTAAGATTAATACTAAAATTTTAAATAACCAAATTATTTTTTCCACTTTTAACTTTTAGAAACCATGTCTTTCAATTTTTTGACTACCGTTAATTCACAAACGATATATTTGCTTTAGCTTTATTTAAACGCAGATGTTTATGTAAAACAAATATTTCTATGCGCAAAAAGTGGTCAGGAAAAAACAGGAGACTTGGCAAATATATGTCGAAGGTGTGGTATGACGGATTGAGCATTTCATTTGCATGCAGTTATCTGCTTTTTCGCCATTTTTTTTATTTCTCTCCAACGCTTTTACTTTATTTTTCTACGATTATTTAACGGCAAGCCCCAGCCTCCAATTTTCGTTCTATTCCACACTTCAATTGTGCTGAACGAATACAACAACCCCTGTAGGGGCCTAGGGGCCAACTTGTCCATTTATCATGCATTTCTGGCGGGAGTTGTTTCTTTTTACCTATACCTAGACCTATTGACCTCTTCAGGTATGGAGTACCCCACGGTGCAAATCCCCCTTCTATTTCTAAGAAGTGATTTTCTGGAGAATCTCTTATTTTATTTGTATTTTGGTAGAATATTATCCCCGAATTTGGTGTGAATAGTGAATTTGCGAGATCGTTTTTAGTGAGGAGTGATGATAGATTTTGCTGTGTTATAAGGACTCTTATTTGGAGAGATGCATTGTTGTATTTTTTTTTTGTTATTGATTGCACAATTTGAGACTGGACCACCTCGGAGAGATATAGGTATTTTCTGTTCAGTTTCTACTATTTTATTTAAGTTACCTGTTTATGAACAAGTAGGTATAATTTTAAAGATGAATGAAAATATGAACATTGAAAAACCGAAATTTATAATAAACTATGAATAGTCTACAGAAAAGAATGCATAAAAAGATTAAAGGGGAGCAAATGATCAAAAGTGACCAAACCTCCCCCACCCTCTGCTTCTGGGCTTCATGTCTTCCTGAAGTTACCAATTCCATCTCCCAAAACAGCTAATGATTAAAATTTTATAATAACGACTTAGTACTCCATAGTTTTCAGATTAAACATTTGTCCAAACAATGGGAAGTAGCAAGAAATTAAATGTGTCTCTGGAAGAGAGAAGCAATATTCTCGCTGAGCGCTTGTTGCCCGTCCTATTCAAATCAAGGTTTTATCCTAAATAAGGAAATCCTCTACCTTTTCCAAAATTTAGTGATAACTGACTAGACAAATGTGGGAAAAAATATCTTGGCAAAGAATGAATACAAAGATTTAGTTAAGTAGAAAAGTATGAACACAAATAAGCAAAAATGCCTGAAAGAACCGTATTTGTATTTTAACGACTCATATATATCCTTATATTCCTATTACCGAGAAAAAAATATTATATAACCATGATAATACTACAATTCAACATACAATGAATATAGAATAACCCATTAAAATTATCTTTCTTATACTATTTTGTATTCAGATGTGAATAACACTTGATAAAAAATTTTCAAAGCTAGATGGAGATCTCCCCCCCCCCCGAGTAATGTATGCCCTAGCCCCCCCTCACCCCACAGACTAAATTAGGCCCTGTCTCGACATAAGCTTTATGCTAAAAGTTTATATGCTTTTATCAATTCGTAGTGTACTTTAAAAAAATAGAGACAGCTCATTTAAAAAAAAAAAAAAAGTACAGTTATTGCTTTTTCTCCCCCCCCCCCCCCACACACACAAAAAAAGTTTGATAATAAACCGATAATATAAAGTACTTTTGATATCTTTTATTAAATTTCAAAAGGTACAAAATCAAAGGAAATTTATTTTATTTTGAAAAATTACTTAACGTGTATTTGATGTAATTATTGAATTTATTTTTGTTAAAGATGACAATTTTTATTTTTCAAAATTAAAAGGATATTTGTCTTTGTATCTACAATTCAATGCAGACCACCTCTTTGGATAGGCATATGTTTGCTGAGCTTTTTCCTTAATTTCAATGAACTTTACTTTTCAGCTTAAGTTTGTACCAAGCCTTAAAACTTACAGAGACCTGGAATGCAGGGAAATCTTTTTCCTTTTCGTTTTACGTTTTCGACTTTAGCTGTAAAGCGTTTGAAATTGATATGTACAGTCGGCAAAAAGAGAAAAAATAAAGAGAGAGACAGGCCATTCCATACGTTTTTATATTGAAATCGTCACAGAATAATCGACTAGAAATATCTTCTTTTAGTATTTTAAAAACAAATAAATAAGTAAAAAAGCTTGGGAGATCGTCTTCATATTGAAATTGTACTAATCAACTCCCGAAATTTTCAGTGAAAACATCTAATTTTTACATTATTTTTGGCTTTTTTGGTAAATTTTACTAGTATTCGAAACGAAAAGTTAGTTGATGTAGTAGTTTAGGACTTATGCAATTTTAATGTTGACTTATGTTGAATTCCTTTAGAATGTGGGTAGTTTTTTAAGCTTAATTGACGAATTACTATCTGACTGAGTTATTTTGGATTCGCATATTTGAAGTTTTTAAAATCGATTTCTGTTAAAAAAAAAAATCACAAGTTAAACTTTTTATTGTTTTCGAAAAACAATTTAGAATTAAAGATTAAAAATATATATATGTATATATATATATATATATATATATATATACACAGTAAAACCTTCAAATAACGGACACCTCGGGATCACGGAAACTGTCCGCTATTCGGAAGTGTCCGCTATTGGGAAAAACCTCGGAGATTCAAAAATTGCTAAGAAATGCTTAAAGTTTCATTGACTTTTTTATGTCCTAAAATTTTAACTTATGATTAATCAGAAATTAAAATAATTTTTTAAGCAATAAAATTGAAATAAAATGGTACATACTTTTGTACTCTGTTTATTACATGCTTACGAAAAAAAAAAAAAATGTATTTAAAAAATTTCCTTTTGCGTTTAAAAAAATGAGAATTTTTTTCAATGTGAAATTTTAACCCTATCAATAGTTTTGATTTTTCTGAATCATCTTTAAGAAAAAAAAATGTAACTGCTTACTGTATTTTGCCACTTCTTAAAAGCATAAAATCTCAAATCTTACGGAGGGGAATTGGGGGGGGGGGGCGCATTGTGATGCGTGATGCTCCGGGAGGTAATGTCTCTCGAAACCATCCCCTGAATTTAATAGTGGATGTGGGAGGAAAGATTTTCCCTGGCCCACTCTCTACATTTGTCTGTGATCACAAAATTTTGACACATTGCTCTGACAAATTTAGAGGCTTTTTACTTTTTTTTTCTTCGTTAAAAAACAATTTTTGACACTTTATCGCCAAAATTACTGTCCGCTATTCGGAATGTCCGTTATTCAGAGATTAAACATACAAAAATTTAGATTTTGGGAGTGGGGATCGGTAAACTGTCCGTTAAATAGAGGTGTCCGTTATGGAGGTTTTACTGTATATACATTTATTTATCTATAAACGAAAATTAGTTTCCAGAAGCTTGAAAAATACAAACGCAAAATTGCAGCTCATTCCGCCATATAATTCCTGAAATATATTCCTAAACTATTCTGAATGACTTCCCTTTGTTATCCAAAGGAAAAGTTGCCTAGAAAGTAAAGTGCCAAAATTAGGTTATTCGTTTTGGAAATTTCATAGTTTGGTACAAATTCAGTATGAAGATGATTCAAATGACCGTGTCCATTTTTTTAGGGGCAATTTAAGATTAAAATATATGGGATGTTATTGTTTTTTCTTTTTTGATATCCGTCTGTACATCAACGGCAGAGCCGTCCTTAGGGGTGTGCGACAGATGCGGCCGCACAGGGCCTCGCACCTGGACACAAAATATTTTTTCTTTAATAAAAAGAAGATAGCATAACAGAAAATCTTTAATATAAATTTATAATTTTAATTAAGTAAAAATAGTGATCTTGGCATAAAATATAACCTATGCTAGAAAAGGGACTTTCATCATCAAATTGCCATCATTGTTTTTGAAATTGATTCAGTAGTTCCAAAAATTACCCCTTCAAACACGCAAACAAATGCTACTTCTTTATACTAGTTAGGGGGATCGAACCCTGGCACTCTGGGTTATAGTATTTAGGTGAAAACAATTCTATTTTATTGATAGTATAAGTGGATAAGATTATTTTAAGAGTCTGAAAGAAAAGGGCCTTGCAAAATCCTTGCACCGGGCCTCGCTTTAAATCGTCCTTCATAAGGACGGCTCTGTAACGGTACAACTTTTTAAAAGAAAACATGTTCAAATATCAATGAAATACTAATAATATTCTTCAATTGAGCTACAAGTTACTTATTGAAATTGATTATTCTTCTCTTTCCTTTCTCTTTTAATGCGGGCTTTATAAATGAATTTGAACAGATTGTCGATTGTACCAGCCAATGTTAATGTTTAAGTGCATTTTCATTAAACTTTTTTAAAACTCAATGAATCAACCAACTGACTTTCTGAAGTAAACAAGATAATATTAACCTCCTCAGTCCTGATGTCGCCTGTAGGAAACACTAAAGAACACCCTTTAAATAAATTTAAATGTTTCTGGTATTGTTAAAATTACTTTTGGACTTTTTAAATAAATGCGTGCATTTTACACGCATTGATATATAGGCTGATACATCATTGGAGATGTTTTACAGTAATTTTAAACAGGATTTTGTGGTCCCTCGTGATATTTGTCCCAAAACTGAGGAGGTTGAAAAAAAAAACTGCTTTAAAAAAAAAAAAAAAAATTATTTAGCTATGCGATGTTTAAGAGACAATTTAAATTCTTTTTCATCCCAGTGTATATTTCATGTCCGTGTTTATTAATAATTGAGTCCACAAAAAAATCGAAAAAATGAGTTCACGCAGCCAATTTTAGATGATAAAGTTTTTCCATTATAGGCGTTATTGTTTTTACCTGCCTTGAATATTTGAGTTGTATTATCATTGACATTTTAAGCCTAAGGCAGTAACGATCGAACAGCTTTGACATTAATTTATATTTTGGTTTCCTAACAAAGTCATTGACGCCTTAAAAAAACGATCGTATTTTCTTCAGAAAATTGTAAGTATCAATTTTTCTAAACAGATTCCCTGGTTATATGTTTTTTGAATTACAGTTAATGTCCATACTATTGTTTACAAATGAAACAGTTCGGTAAATTATCTGCCGTAATTAAGTAATTATCGTGATGTTTTTAATTGCTTAGATGCTCACTGATAAATAGATGTTTGAACTAGTGGGAAGTAAAAAAACACTTCATTAAAAGATTTTTATTTATTTTATTTTGCTTTAAAAACATATTTTGTAACCGTTACGGTCGTGTTCTCTCTGCTTGCTCTACTTATATATAAGTAGTAGCAAGGGTTTTTTTTAAAGTTTCTTTGGTTTTTAAACGGTCGGTGTTGTTGTTTTAAGATATCTTTTTCTATTACGCACCATACTACATGCATAATTGTTGAAGTTTTTATGCATTGCTGGGTATACAAGTAATATAACTTATTGAGGACAATTTAAATTAAATGATTACACTCAATTGTGTAAAAAATTGGAATCATTTATAATATAAAACATTATAGTAAAACCCCGATAATTCGGATTAATTGGGACCGGACCCAATCCGGATTATCCGGAGAATTAGAAAAAAATGATATAAAATAAAACATACTTACAGAAAATCACCTAAATCACCTTTATGTTAAACTTATTAAATATTTACAGACAGAAAAAATGTTTAATTTGCTTAATTCTTCCAAAAAAATGTCAGAAAAAGTTTTTTTTTTTTTTAAAATTCAGAATCCGACGATGAAACAAGTTAAGAGGCTACATCACTCAAATGGAAAAGACCCGTTCGCTAATGCTAATCCTATGGGAGAAATTTATAAAGATATCTCGGTTGCATTTCAATATTTTTAGATGATTCTTTTTGCATTGGATAACTCAGATTGATCTGAATGGAGGTCGTTTTTTAGTTTTTCGATTTTGGTTGCAGATATTTTTTATGGAGTTGCTTTCGCTTTCCAAACCAGTTCCGAAAATGAAAGCGTCCTTGTAAAAAATAACTGTAAACAAAATGAAAAAAGTAACTAACGGCATGCATACAGATCGATCTCAGATATCCAAAGCCAAAAAATCATTTAAAAATATTGAAATGCAACCGAGATATCTGTATAAATTTCTTCCATAGGATTAGCATTAGTGAATGGGTCTTTTCATTTGACTGAAGTAGCCCCTTAATGTTATGGAAACTAGCCAATCGCTTCTGAAACTTGAAAGAGAAAAAAAAAAAAAAAAAAAAAAAAAAAAAAAAAAAAAATGGCCAAACCGATCCAGTTTAACAGGGTCCGAATTAGCGGGGTTCTACTGTATTTGATAGCTATTTCTTATGTTCAAAGAGTAAATTACTGTAAAGTTATTTGTTTCAACTGGGCCATGATTTTATAATGTGATTCTGAAGATTTTCGCAGTTCAGCTTCGAAAAGCTAATAGTCACTTGCATTAAAGTCCGAATCTTTGTAAATGTGTTCAGTTAGGTTAGGCTCTCTCTAGCAGACAGAATTTTTTGAAATTATGTTTTAATGTCTAAAAAAAAAAAAAAAACATATAATACATTTTATTTTCCTTTTTTATGGGTTCAGTTGCCCTATTTTTATGGGACAAGTCTGTTTCCACCCCTCCCCCCTTTTAAAAAGAAACCAGGCAGATCATGTAAATTATATTTGAAATAAAGACGTTGTAAGGAAAACCTTTGTTGTAAAGGTGCCTGAAAAAAGCACCAAATGTAAAGTCATTAGACATTTATTTATACAATAAATAATTATAAATTAAATAAGTACTATGTAATTTAGTATGCATAAAAGTCACATGGGTAATTTGGCGAAAAAAGTATAAGCAAAATGGTATGCAAGTATACTTAAGTCTCTCATTCTCTTTTTTATTTACCTCGATGAAAGTTCGATAAGTCCAATAAATCATTGGAGAATGTAACTATGTTTTCATATCGAAC
Source organism: Maratus speculifer (assembly GCA_964019185.1). Lineage (NCBI taxonomy): Eukaryota > Metazoa > Arthropoda > Arachnida > Araneae > Salticidae > Maratus > Maratus speculifer. The sequence goes on from OZ025302.1 coordinate 171,930,095, forward strand.
AGAACTATTCTTTATAGGCTAATAATGTCACTTTATATAGTTACCAATGTGACTTATGTACCCCTCTTTATCTGTATCCTAAAATAATTTCGAGGTTTGGCTATCTCATTTAAGAAATCTGGTTTGATACCCGCTGACATGCATTTTAAAAATTTTATGTAATTTTAATAATATATCACATAATTTATTTCCTTTACAAACCAAAAAAAGAAAGAAAAATCCAATGCGGCAATAATTTCCTGCAATAAGAGAAACTCCAAAAATATGTATATAACTGTTGGGGTAACTGGATCCCACATGATCCAGTTATTTCTGAAACATCTTCTAGTTACCCCATTCTTGAAAATTTTATGGGATAACTGTAACTGGAACACCGGCCTTATATTTGAAAAATGAAGTAAATGTGTATCGATACCTAATATTAATATATGTATACATATATATGCCTAATCTTAAAAAAAAAAAAAAAAAAAAAAAAAATTGTTTACTAAACATACTTACTATATTTAAAAAAAAAAAAAAAAAAAAAAACCCCGGAAAATTTCCAAATCGACATTGTTTGTAAAAAACGAAGCCTGAAATTTCGGTAATTTATCATAGCAAAGATAGAGCTATAACTGATTTTGCACACGTTATTTTAAGAAGTATAGATGGAGATGCAATGTTGACAAAAACAAAAAGTCGCCAAAAGTTTTTTTTGATTAAAAAAAAAGCCTATGGCCGAGTTATCTCGTGGATTCAGTTACCCTAGCTTACCTTTTACAATAAAGAGTTGATACCTTGATAATTATTAATAATAAATATTTAGTATAGTTTCATATTCTTTCCCACAACTGTTCAAAAAATAAATTTCAAATACTTCTTGTGATTTTATTTTTTTGAGCGATAACTCCAAGTTAACAATTTTGGTATTACATTTATCAAATAGCAGAAAAAATAGATTCTATTATTGAAGTGATATAATTAGCACCCAAATTTAAATACACTCTTATTTGACTTAAGTTCTTTTTAAAAAATTCTTAAAGGATAACTGCACAATCGAGAAAATTTTCTTTTACAGCTTGACCAAAATCTTAAAGAATATCTAGCTATGTTATTAATTCCTTGCCGTAAATAACCTGCAATTTTTTAAATGATTTTTTTTTTTTTTTTTTTTTTTTTTTTTATGATTTTACTGCTGAAATAATGTTTTAAAAGCAAAGCTTATTTAAATCCATTAATCGTTTACTAATACACTTCATACGTTAATAGACTCCAATTACATGAAAGAAAAAACATTAGATTTATTCTAGAAAAGCGGTTGATTTCCTCAGATGTCATATACGCTCCACATTTGCACGTGCTATTTCCCCCGCCAATTTGGCATTGCACTTCTGTGCCAAGGAGAAGATCCGTTTAATAAGTATAGAACAACTAAGAGTGTATTTCTTAAAAATACAAATTTATAACAATTATTAGGAAAATAAAATGGGAAAAGTTTGATTTCAGTAAATTGTGCTGATTAAATGATACAACTGCATGCAATCAAGTTGGTTATAAGTATTACTATTTACGATTTATTATGAAAATTATATTTATTGTTTTGTTACTTATTAAGTTTATTATTTCTAATTGTTTATTTTTTGTTTCCTTTTTTATTAAATTCACGTTTATTTACTGTTTTTTTTTTTTTTATTCCTTAAGTTATTTTTATTATATGCTATATCAATAATTATTTATATCAAACTATCATTTATTTACTTTTATTATTTCCTTACTTAAAATACTGGAATTTCTTTTATTTTTTCATGTTATTTTATTGACATATGTGCCTGTCGATTTAAACCATGGTTTAAATCATGCCCTGATTTACAATATTAATATGAAAATTGTCAGGATGTAGTGGGAAAATGTATGGTAATATCGTGATAAAACGAAAATATGAAATTTTATTAAATTTCTATATTGATAAGGTGTCGAGCCTCTAAATACTTTATAGTAAGGCTCAATTCTGAATTGCCTTAGCATATGACAAAAGACATTTGTTATTTTGTCTTCCCGCACCATGTGTTTTCTGAAGACAGCAAGGGGGAAAAAAATAATAAAAACTGTCAGATTTGTCAGTGCACATTATGAAAACACTTGCATATGGATTTCTGTGAAAACAGCTGCGACCTATCTCCCTATCTTTCTATATGTCCTTGCGGGAATAGTAAAAAAGAATACTATTTCTTATCATAAAATTTACTTTATAAATGCTATTATATTTATTTGCACTTAAACGTTTTTGGTGTTTTCTTACTCTCTTTTATTTAACTTAACGTGATTTTTGAATGTAAAAATATGGAATTTTGGAATCTATTTTTAACCCACTTCCTGATAGGCTGGAATTATACAAATTATGCACAAAGGTGCGCTTCTTGATGACCATACAATATTTTTACAAATTAATTATAAATTAATACATTAATTTTATGGCATTTTTCAATTAGCCCGCCACAGGTAATAAATCGCCAAACATTCTTTCTAACTGGTACAATTATTGTATGTACGTTAAAAAAAAAAAAAAAAAAAAAAGACAGTGGGTTTAATGATACGTTATTAAACGTTCTCCAAGATGTGCAAAATCGCTGTGAAATTGTAGGACAAAAATAGCAATCGCCAATCGGCGAGTGATATCGAAAATTCGGCTTATCAACTTTATTACCACCACTGGCCAAATTTTATAGTCGCCATATGCTGTGATTGAATAGAAAATATACAAAAGGACAAAAGTTTGTCTATGAAGAAAAATACATTACGTATTGCCTAATTGTCAGACAATCTAAAATAATGAAGTTAAATAAATTTAATCCTACTGCTGCAATACAGTTATAGTGTGAAGACCAATTAGCGCACTGAGGCCTATTGTGAATAATAATCATTAGTGCCAAAAAATAAAATGATTTCATTACTTCATATTTTATATACACACAAAGATTCGGCTACTTATTATTGCAATTATTAATAAACCGCACTGTTTTAAGTAAAAATAAAATATTTGATACGCCAAATTGTTTTCAAATTAAAATATTTTGAAAATCCACTTTTTTGTCTTTTTATACAATGTATCAACATATCTTTAAATATAGTTTATCTCTTATAATTTGGCTTCAGAAATTGCGTTTTTATATTTCTCTATTCATTGGAATGCCAGATTTACACCAGATTAGATCTAATCCAGATTATTTCTACTGTTAAAAAAAAATATCACGTCTTTAAAATCTATGCTTAATAGAGGTTTGCGGCAGAAAGTTAAAAAAAAAAAATTATGCCGCAGGGGTTGTAACTAGTTTTTCCTGTAGGCTTATTAATTTTTTCTTAAATAAAATTTTGAAGCTGTGCAGATCTTTGTGGGAAATGGCATATTTTCCCCCGTTGACATATCATAAAAAAGAAAACATATATATCTACAGGAGTGTGTCCAGAAATTTCTCACAGGGTCCTTTTTTTTTAAATTATTTTTTTTTTTTTTTTTTTTTTCGTATATTTCTGAAAATTCTAGTCAGAATTTTGTGAATTTTAAATTATCAATGTCTTCAGATTCTATTTTTCAAATATAAAAAGGTAATTAATATACTCTTTAGTGAGTTCAACTGCTTATTTACAAGCCAGATTTTATTATTAAATGATTAAATTTGTGAAAACTTCATTTTGAAGGTGAAAAAAAATCTGTGAAAGGTCTATTTAAGAGACAGATGATTTTGTGAAAGGTCCTGTTTTGGGATAAAAGGTTTTTGTGAAGGGTCCTGGTTGAAGATAAATTATTTTGTGAAGGGTCCTTTAAAGGACCTAAAATTTTCCTAAACATATCCCTGATCTATAAAAATGAACAACAACTAAATTTATAACTGTAATTATTTTTCGAACTTCTAACATTATGACAAGCTTGCATCTCCACAAAAGATTGTTCATTCTACTTCTGCAACGTCTGATGCATCGAAGATTGAAAAATCGTTTGGACGAGAAAAACATTTCTGTAATCGTTCCGCTAGTTAAGATGTGGCATGTTTTGATGTCAAGTGCACCGGGGAAAAACCCGCCCAGGGGCCTAATATTAATGATAATGGAGGCAAGCCCACTTATTTTTTTTATCTTGCTTTCGGGGAGGGTGGAAGTAATATAGCAAGAAGATAGTAGTGGGATATTTCAGGGCTACTGTTGTTTCAGTCTGATAATGTGCTATTATCCCCTGTTTCTTGGAAGGGAGGTTTAGATTCGTATGTAGTTGTAAAAAAAAAAAATAAATTGCTTTAGCCATTTTTTTCTTTTTGGTCTTATCGCAGACTTGTATAAAACCAAAAACTTTCTGCGCCCGTAAATGTTGGGTCAAAAATTTTCTGCAAATTAATTTAATTTTTGCTAAAATTATATGTTATATAATTTTGATATGGACCAAATTCGCGTTTTATATGCAATTCATGGACGAAATTTGCGTTTTTTACGCGATTCATGGAAGAAATTCGCGTTTTTAGCAGGTCTTTGGACGAAATTTGCCTTTTTTGCGAGGTCTTTTGTCGAATTTTGTGTTTAACGTGCCATCCTTTGTCAAAATTCGCATTTTTCGCACGATCCTTTGTCAAAATGCGCGTTTTTTGTGTGGTCTTTTGTCGAAATTCGCGTTTCTCCTGAGGTCCTCTATCAAAATAGATTTTTACGCAGTCCTTTGTTGAAAATGCGCAATTTTTTTTGTTTAAATGTGAATTTTTTGCGCAATTCTTTGTTAAAATGCGCATTTTTTACGCAATTCTTTGTTAAAATACGCAATTTTTCGTTGAAATGCGCGATTTTTTTTCAAGGTCTTTTAACGAGATTCGCATTTTTCTAACGATCCTTTGACGAAATTCACGTTTTGTTTCTGGAAAAAAAGTTACAATAGTAAAATTTTTCTTTCCCTAAAATTTTCTGCAAAGTTTATAAAAAAATTCTGCGCGCGTGCGTCTGTCTATATTATACAACTCTGTCTTATCGTTTATAAAAATTCTGGAAACTTCGCTTTTTTTTTTTTTTTTTTAATTATACAATGAAATGAAAGATATATATGATGATGTAAATTCATATAATACAAATTAAATATTACCGTAGAAAAGTTAAATGGTTGGTTACCAATTAATATTTTCAAGGTGTCGATACATTTTTTCACCTTTAAAAAAGAAAAAAAAAATTGCATTTTTGTAGCTATGTTTGTAACTTATCACTTTGAAAATTTTAGACAATTTGAACATTTGGGTTTTGCTTTATTTATGCAAAAAATAGCACATTAGAATTAGGTATATCTGTTCCTAAGTTACACGAAAAGCTCAATAAATTTCGTTTTAGATGTTCCTTGCATTCTGTTCGTGGGGATATATTGGAATATATTGGAGCTATTATAACTATATGACGTATTTAAAATTGATTATTTTTTACTCAATTTTGATTATCCCCTTTTTTAGGTGCGTTCGTAATTATGTAAATACGTAGCACCTATTGTTGTCTCTCAGTCCGTCCGTCTGTCTGTCCGCATATAACAACGCAAAAACTACCCAACCGAATCGTTTGAAATTTAAAATACATAATTATTATATAATTTTGTCGAGTCATTTCAAATGTTATGAAAATCGGATGCATAGATCAAGTACAGGGACAATCAAAAGTATTCCGTTTCATTACGGTCAATGGGGAAAAAATTTTCAAATACATTTTAATCGTTTCAAATTTAAAACGTATATTTTTTACATAATTTTGTCGAGCCATTTCAAATGTTATGAAAATCGGATGGATAGATCAATTAGAGGGACAATCAAAAGAATACCGTTACATTACGGTCAGTGGGGAAAAAAGTTTCAAATGCATTTTAATCGTTTGAAATTTAAAATGTATAATTATTACATAATTTTGTCGAGTCATTTCAATTGTTATGAAAATCGGATGCATAGATCAATTACAGGGACAATCAAAATATTCCGTTACATTACGATCAATGGGAAAAAAAAGTTTCAAATGCATTTTAATGGTGTTACACTCATTTGAACATAATGGAATTGACATGAATCTATGAAATATGTATTAGAAATACATTCTGTACAATCTGTGATGCAAAGAATATTTATTATTAAATTACAGGGCCACACAATTGTATTCCACTAAATAATGTTATACGGGGAAACATTGTTTGGGGCGTGTTTTAATTATATTAAACTACTTCACATTTTATGAATAAGATATACGTTAATGAAGTATAATAAAAATTACTCCCTGCATATTTACAGGAACACAAAGATTTCGACCACTATACTGTATCCAAAGTACACTCTATTATATCAGCAAGATCTGAATATTTTAAAACTTCGTTATCGTACGAACGCACCTCATTTGCTACGCTTCATGTGCAATTTCCAACTTATTTTTCTTTTTTTAGTGTATGAAGCTTTTAAACAATTTCTAAACAAAAATGAACAAAGTGTAATCTGTAAACCAAGTTGTACAAATCCTAAAATTACACTGTAGCAGTTAAAATAGCTTGGAAAAAGACATATTCATTTCTAACCTATCACTGGGAGCCGAATATGAGCTTTTTATCTACCTACTTTCTTTACATTTTTCCAATTTAACTTCATTATTGTTCAAGGTAAAATATTTTTTATTGTAACAGAATGCATTCTGTGAGGAGCATTTTGCCTTTTTTTTTTCCTTGTCTAGTTTTTCTAACAATTCGTTAAATTTTTAACTGAGTTTGAGTGACGAATTTTGCGTAGTAAAAAGAAAAACAAAATGTAGTAAACTTTTCCTTACAATTACTATCATTGCGTGACTTCAACGCGATTGGACACTACTATCGAACCATCGTGGCGTGATAGTTTACTATTGGGGGGGGGGGGGGGTTGTGTGCATCTCTGTCGTTTTTACAAGGTGTAAAGCTGCGTACTTTATTCTTCTTTTTTCTTTTTAAACCTTTAAATGTTTTTTCTGACATGGAATATATTTTTTTTTTATTGGATTTTAAATTAATCTTTTTAACCTTTTATTTACCGATGGTACTTATAAATACCATTAAAATAACTTATAAAATTCTTTTAATGCGTCAATTAGTTGTAATACTGTTTAGAATGAGTTACAGATACATTACTTTACGTTGTTCCAAAAGCATTATTGGTTACCCAATAAAAATATTTTTAAAAGGATGATTTCTTTTGACTTTGTATCTTTTCAGCTTTCTTGGCGCTGAGGGATGGGGATTTTTCAATGCGGAAATATTTCAATATTTATATTGTAAGAACATCATATTTGTGCGTTTATAATTCTACAAAATACTAAGAAAATATTTTATAATAAAAGATTTGAGTGGAGTTATAAATCTTGCACAAAATCCCTGTAAATTCAAATTTAATTCATCCTTCTAAATTCCTTCAAAAATTTATGAAATGATTATGTAAATCTTTTAATTTAGTTTAAACAGTTTACGTAAAATGCTTTAGAATGTAAAATTTTCATGAATTCATAATGCAGTAGATAAAGGGTTAGCTTCATTATTGTTCAAGGTAAAATATTTTTTATTGTAACAGAATGCATTCTGTGAAGAGCATTTTGGCATTTTTTCCCCCTTGTCGAGTTTTTTTTAACAATCCGCTAAATTTTGAAATGAGTTTGAGTTTTCAGTGACGAATTTTGCGTAGTAAAAAGAGAAACAAAATATAGTAAATGTTTCCTTACAATTACTATCATTGCGTGACTTCAACGCGATTGGATACTACTATCGAACCACCGTGGCGTGATGCATTACTATTGTTGTGTGCATCTGTTGATTTCCTGGCATCTCTGTCGTTTTTACAAGGTGTAAAGCTGCGTATATTCTTCTTTTTACGTACGTTCGCAATTATGTAATTATGTCAATGTAGCAACTAGAGTCGTCGTTCAGTCTATCCGTCCGCATATAACAATGAAAAAACTACCCAACCGAATAAATTTAAAATATAAAATATATTATTACATAATTTTGTCGAGTCGTTTCATATTTTATGAAAATCGGATGTATCGGAATTACAGGGACAATCAAAATTATTCCGTTACATTACGTTCAATGGGGAAAAATAGTTTCAAGTGCTTAATGATGTTACATCCTTTCGAACATAATAAATTTTCATATGCATCTATAAAATATATATTAAAATATACATTCTGTACAATCTGTTAGAAAGTAGTCTAAAAGTACAAAGTAATTACAAAGTAATCTGGTGCAAAGAATGTTTTTTTATTAATTTACAGGACCACAAAAAAGTATTTTATTAAATAATGGTATAATGGAAAACATTGTTTGGAGTGTATTTTAATTATATTAAATTATTTCACATTTTATGAAATTGATATACGTTACTGAGGTTACTACACAAGTTAATTTCTGTATAATAGAAAGCATGTAATATTTACAAGGACACACAAAAGATTCCCGATACTGTACTGTATCTGAAGTACTGTATATTTTAAAAACTTTGTTATAGTACGAACGCACCCCACTGACTACGTTTTATGTACAATTTCCAACTTGTTTTTTTTACTTTGAAATGCTTCTCTAAAATAAAATATTTTAATTATTATTATTATTGGATTTAAATTTATCTTTCCTTTCAAAATGATGTTATCTGCTAGTCTAAAGTCTATTACGAGTGTTAGGCTGCTTACAGAAAGGAAATTCGCCATCTTTCGATAATTTTCCAGAAAATCTTTTTCTCTGGACCCTTCTATTGGTTATTTAAAAAAGGATGTGGTGAATTAAGGCCCCTGTCCTCGCTCGAGGAAACGCTCGCGAGCTAATGCTATTCCTATGGGGAAGCATTTTTCTAATAACTCTTTCGCATTTTGACATTTTTGAATAATTTTTTTTTGTATTGGATAGCTGAGGTGCATGCCGACAGATATTTTTTACAAAGTTAGTTTCACTTTCAAAACCGGTTTCGAAACTGAAAGTGCTTTTTAAGAAATATATCTGCAACCAAAATCGAAAAAGTAAAAAAGGTGCGCTTTCGGCATTCACCTCAGCTATCCAATGCAAAAAAAATTATTCAAAAATGTCAAAATGTGAAAGAGTTATTAGAAAAATGCTTCCCCATAGGAATAGCATTAGCTCGCGAGCGATTTCTCAAGCGAGGACAGGGGCCTTAACAATGGGTCGGAAGAAAAGCAGTTTAGCTCTGCCTGACGGAAAAATTCTTTTCTACAGGACACTAGTGAGTTTCCTTTTTAAAGACTTAAAAAAGTCGCGTGACTACAAGAAAAGACGCTGATACTGATAACTGTAAATTGATGCGTTTATTCGCAACTTTAAGCTCCAGATAGACGTATCGGTCTACTCACACTGTTTTTGTTCTGGTCAGGCAGTGCTTTCTTATGGTTACGCCCAGTGGCGCCAACTTATATGGGCCCTTGGGGCTCGAGCCCACCCAATAATTTTAAATCCTAGCATACCTAATTTTCATTGTTCTATTTAGTTATTTATTTCATTATTATTTTATTATTATTTTTCTCCCTAGAATAAAATTTATTTTATTAGTGACCCTGACCATGTGTTTTAATTCTTCAATTGACATCCATAAATCCCAAATAACTGAAATGTCCATATTTAACTTTCATCTATTTTAATTTGTAGTCATATTCATAACATGATAGTATTAAAATAAATATTAATGTCTTTATAAGTAAAAACTCATGAGAATATAATTTAATAAAATTGCAACTTTATTAAAACATGATAGCTTGACTAAAAATTCTCATCTTTCACTTCTGCCCACTCTTTAAAGAAGAAAAAATTAGTCGTACCATTTTACCAAAATATTTTTGAGCCAATCCAATATTTTTCAAAGGTTGGCGCCTGTGGTTACGCCGCTTTGTGGGTAAGTGCTGGATGTATGTATTAACAATTTTTGAATTTTAGACTTGGGAAATATTAAGTGAAGCGCTTATGCCAGAACATCTGCCAATTTCATGCATTTCCGAATAAAAATTAATTACAAAAATATGTTTGAAAGTAGCTTCTTTGGATTTAAGTACAGCCTTAAGACAATTCTTGCATGATTTTTAAATTGATTAAATTGTAATTTTGAACGTTAAAGTCTGTATAAAATGGTATTCGAACATTAATAAATCCGCTATGCATTGAAAAATTAACCTGTTCTTTTACCCATTTCAAGTGAATCAGTTATTGAAGTCGTTTTTTTTCCAGTATGTTCCGATTTCTTCTGTAGATTAATCTTCAAAATAAAATCCCTTTTTTTAGAATTTTCCGACAACTTCCTCCAAACAAAAGAGCCTTTTTTTAAGAGCAGATTGCTAAGTACTCTTTAACCAAAAGAAAAAGAGAAAAAAAGAAAGAAAGAACTGCTAAGGGAAGAACTCTCTATTTTAAAACACCTGGTTGTTGCAATTGAAATATGAGCGAAATTCGTACTTGAAAGTTTCAAAATCAAAACAAGTACCCTGAAGAGTCTTCTTGCTTCATAACAACAATCCATTTCAGTGGATAATAATTTTCAATGGGTTTTTAAACGTAGGAAAAAAGAAAAATACAAACGATTTTTAAGAGCACACATCCGTTTTATATGGCAGACCCGATTCTCCCTCAAATCCTTTCTTTTCCTTATAGTCGTCTGCGGAAGAATAGAAAAATGGAAGTGTGTTCTCTATTGTTGCCAACTGTGAAGTTGTTATAGTGATGAACAAGTGGGAAGCATAAAAGAAAGAAAAAAGAGTAAAAATATTGAGTTAAAATGATTTTTTTTCTTTGTCTCCCCCCTCCCTTTTTAAAATAAGTTGAAACATTTATATTGAACTCATTATTTAAAGTTAATTGATTTTTCGAAAATTAATGTATATATTTTAAGCAACAAATTATTCCAACTATAATCAACAAAAATACTTTATTTAAAAAAATACAAAAAATCGTAAATCAATTCAGGGTCATAATTCATTATTAGTTTTTGAAATAATACTTTTCAAGTAAACAGAACAGTAACAAACCCTTTCTTAATATTAAATTTCGCTTAAGAAAAAGATTCTAAATTCGACGCGTACATCAATTTTTAATTTTAATTTTAAAAGACGATTCCCTCGAATTGGTCGCATTTAAATTTCACCATAATGGATTCAGCATTTCGCGAACCCCCCCCCCCCCCCCTCCAAAAAAAAAAAAAAAAAAACCTCTGTAAAAGCTAAACATTTTTTAAAGTATTTACAGCCATCGAATCTTTTTCAACGATTTTCGTTGTAACAGAGAAAGTATTTGTAGTAATTTTGGAAGTCTTTTTAAATCAAAATTTGTATGATGCATTTGTAGTGAATCATTCTTTAACTCATATGTGTAAATTAGAATCTGTCAGTCAAATAATAAACTTAGTACATGAACTAGGAAGATATCCATCTTTATTGCTAAAATTGTATTAAAATCCAAAGTAGTGGTGGTGATGGGAGTCAGGAAGATAAAAAAAGGCCAGTCAAGGCAAAAGTTCGTATCTACAGAATGACACAATAACAGTTTAAAAAATATATATTTATATTCGTTTTGACTGAAAATATCAAAAATATATGAAAACATCTAAAGCATCAAACTTCATGATATTTAAAAAATAAATATCTCATATATATATCATATATATCCATCTACACTATATTGCCATTGATTATGGGACACTTGCGATTTTAGACATTTTACTAAATATCTAGAAAAATACATGAGGAATCATCTCGAAACTCTTAGTGTATAAATATAATAGTATAAGTCATACATCTCCGTGAAGATTTTTTCCCGAAACTCCAAAGGGGACCGTCAACAAATTAAAAAAGAATGAATATCTTTTGAATAACCCTGTCAAAACTAATGTAGCAAAAGCGCTCAAACTCTAGATTGTGATTGAATGTATTATTGTAATAAGCCTTGTTCATTTTTATGCAAATAGCATGCATACTTGCAGAGTAATTAAGATTTTTATAAAAATGAAGCCAAATTTTTCCAAGTTTTTTCCTTATAATTTTCAGAGTTCTTAATATAAAATATTATTTTTTTCACAAAATATGACAAACAACATTGCACACAGTACCCTGTAATCAGAATTAAAAAATAATGAAAATTGTATAAAAAATGAGTTGGTTTACTAAATAATTTTTTACTGCGCATGCGTCAACGATATCAAAATTTCATTTACATATTATGTTAGCTAAATGTATAAAGCAACTTTTGTGAAAGTCACAAAATCATAACTTGAAAATTCTGACAATAATCGTCAATTGAATAAGTCGAAAATCCGTTATTCTCAAAATGAAGCAAAAAGAAGAGGGATTGTATCCATATATTCATTGATTAGTGTCAATATAGAATACACAATATGGGATGTACTACTGCATTTGGATAAAATCCCTCATTTTTTTGATTCATTTTGGAAACAACGGATTTTGTCCTTTTTCTATAGACGATTACTTTCAGAATTTTCAAGCTATGATTTTGAGACTTTTACAAAAGTTGCGCTATACATTTAGCTAACATAATATGCAAATGAAATTTTGATATCTTTGACGCATGCGCAGTAAAAAATTATATAGTAAACCTACTCATTTTTCATACAATTTTTATTATTTTTTAATTCTGATTACAGGGTACTGTGTGCAATGTTGTTTGTCATATTTTCTGAAAAAAATATTATTTTATATTAAGAACTCTGAAAATTATAATGGAAAAACTTGGAAAAATTTGGGACCATTTTTATAAAAACCTTAATTACTCTGCGAGTGCGCATGCTATTTGCATAAAAATGAACACAGTGTATTACAATAAGGCATTCAATCATAATCTAGAGTTTGAGCGCTTTTGCTACATTAGTTTTGACAGGGTTATTCAAAAGATATCCATTCTTTTTTAATTTGTTGACGGTCCCCTATGGCGTTTCGGTAAAAAATTTTCACGGAGATGTATGACGTATACTATTATATTTATACACTAAGAGTTTCGAGATGATTCCTCATGTATTTTTCTAGATATTTAGTAAAATGTCTAAAATCGCAAGTGTCCCCTAATCAGTGGCAATATAGTGTATATATATCGCCAAACCTTGCTCATGTGATATATTTAATTAAATAACTTTTTTTTGTGTGTGAGTTGTTGATATATAAAGGGTTTATTTTTAATTCACAGATTAATTTTTGGTACCTAAAAAGAGAGTTTAATTTAGATAGTCTGCTTCTAACTAATTGTCGGTTCAAAAAAATTTATTTGCTTAACTAGCTGCTTAAAAAATGTATGAATTCTTAAAAGGTTTTCCAGGGATTGTTTATGCAAATTATTTGCACACTTAATAATTTTTTTCTTTGAAGAAAGCTATTAAAAGTTTTTTGACCGCTTTTCATTGTTTCACGTTATGTTCAGTGAATATAAATAAGTATTTCATGCACGTTCTTAGAATAAAGTCCAAGAGCTACGGGGAAAGTCGTAATGAGTCTTACGCCTTTTAACATTAGAAACATATTGCCAAGAGTGTTTATTAGCGCATGAATAAGGAAGTTAAAATCAATTAAAACCTTGCTCTTTATTGATTACAAGCTAAAGTGTTTTTAATGTTTTCGTTAATGCGATTTTCTTCTTAGTATGTTCATAAACACATTTTTTTGTTCTATTCTTTCATTACAATATTGAAATCTTTGTATTGTTTAAAAAAAAGCCTTCAGCCTTTTTAATTACTTTTTTATTGCTAATCCCGTTAAAGCAATGTTTGGGGTAAATATTATTAAATAATGCTGTTGATGATCTAATTTATATCCTGTTCTGTTTTGTTGGCTATAAAAGATTAATGATGATCACGGTTTATTTTATCCGCAATGCATTTTAAAACTCTACTATGTCGTTTTGAAACTTAGAATTTTAATGCATTTTTACTAATTATAGAAGTTCTGTCCTCTACACTGGTAGACGGCAGGTGCTGGGTTCGAAACCAATCGCGGCTGTCGGCCTAACCGTTCGGAGTTTTCGTGGTTTTCTTCGAACCTTGCGTAAATACGGGTTAGGTTCCCTTAGAAAGACCCCCACGAAGGGCACCCCCCCTGGGCCTATATCCCTAGTGTAGAGAATCGGTCGACAAAAATACACCATACTAATTATAGAAAAAAATCTATATGTATGTACGTAATGTATTAGTGCTAAAAGCCATTGTTCTAGAAAATTGATTTCTAAAATGAATTAAATAACAATGGCAGGATTTTTCTGTGCAACATAAAAATTTTATTCTTTATAACATAATTTCAAATTAATACAAACAGTATCCGAAATATTTTGTGTGTCCCTATAAATACTAAATGCTTTCTATTATACAAGAATTAACTTGTATAGTAAACCTCGGCAACACATATCAATTTCATAAAATGTGAAATAGTTTAATAGAATTAAAACGCACCCCAAACAATGTTTCCCTCTATACCATTACGTAATGGAATACTTTTGTGTTTCAGTATAATGTTGTTAAAAAATATTCTTTGCCCCACAGATTGTACAAAATGTATATATTAGTATATATTTTATAGATGTATATGAATTGTATCATGTTCGAAGGAGTGTAACATCATTAAAATGCACTTGAAACTATATTTTCTCATTGACCTCAATGTAAAGAAATATTTTTTATTGTCCCTGTAATTGGACTATATATCCGATTTTCCTACAATTTGAAATTACTCGACAAATTTATCTAATTATTTATTTTAAATTTGAAACGATTCGGTTGGGTTGGTTTTGCGTTGTTATATAAGGTAAGGACAGACGGACGGACTGAACGACGACTATAGGTGCTACGTATTTACATAATTACGAACGCACCTAAAAAATGTCGCAGTAACGGTGAGCGGCTGAGCATCCTTCTATACCACAAAATCATATCTGTAATGCAAATAATCTTTTATCCAATTTATTAATAATTTCGTTTCAAATGAATATGTTAAACAACTGGGATTACCTTGCATGGGACTCAAAAATACACTGGTGGACAAAATTAAGAGATGGAAGGCATTTTCCCAAATATCTCGAGAAATACTGGATAAAAATAAATGAAAATTGGTATGGATGTAACTTATAGTATGACAATAATATGTGCAAAGCAAAAATTAAAGTGCCACTCATTGGAAAGAGTTATTGCCAACAGTCCAATGTGGACTGCAATTCATGATGAAAGATGGCAATGAATTTTGAGGCTTGTATGGTATATGGTTGCCTCTAGTATGGTGTGTGGTCACCTGACAGACAGACAACATGCACAACGAGTATGCATGCTGTTAATAAGAGAGTTAAGGATTGCTTGTGGAAGACTCACTCTTCCAGAAGTGCCTCAGAAGTGCCCACTCTTCCATTAGAGCAGTTTTTAATTCTGGAATGGTTCTGGGTGGGGGTTGGCGTCTCGCAATAGCCCTTCCAAGAGCATCCCAAGCATGTTCAATGGGGTTAAGGTCAGGAGATTTGGGTGGCCAATCCATTCGATGATAATCCTCGCTTTTCAGATACTCCTCAACCAGGCGAGCCTTATGTGGTCGGGCATTGTCGTCCATAAAGACGAATTCAGGGCCAACAGCACCCCTGCAAAGACGAACGTAGGATTGTAGGATCTCCTGCCTGCACCTCTGGGCATTCACGGAAGCAGTGTTAAACACATGGAGCGGTGTGCGGGTATCTTGCATGATCCCTGCCCAAACCATCAGTCCTCCACCAGCATAATGGTCCTTTCCATGGTGTTACAAATGGAAAGGCCATGGTATGGTATGGTATCGGGTCCCAGGTTCCTTCCATATGAATATTCGGCAAGAATCAGGTTGAAGACTGAATATGGACTCATCTGTGAACAGAACATTAGCCCATTGGAGCTGTGTCCAATTTTGGTGCTGTCTGCACCATTCTGCACGCTCTCTTTTGTGGAAGGGAGTGAGTAGGATGCAAATGGCAGGCTTCCTGGCGTACAACCCTCTTTCACCGAGCCTCCTTTCACAGTATTTCTTGGAAATAATGTTCCTGTGGCAACAGCAAGGTCCGTAGACAGTTGGGTCGCTGTAGACGTCCTCTGGCGCTTGGTTGTAAGTAGCAAATACTGATCTTCCCTGGTCGTTGTTGCTCTCGGACGACCTTGTCTTGGTCTTCTGGGCACTGTCCCACTGTTTTGAAATTGACTCCACAAAGTCGAAACAACGCTTGGAGCTACACCCAATTTCCTAGCAACCTGAGCTTGGGACTGCCCTGCCTCAATTCTACCCACAATTCTCCACAAACCATCGTCCAAATGATGCTGTTCACTCATTTCACCTAAAAATCAACAAAAAACAACAAGATTATTCAAGAAACACTATACAAATCACTACTGTGTTGTACAGTGGAGTGAGCTGAGCAGCTAGCTGCAGACTTTTATACCTCCTGCTGGCTTAGCAGCGCCCACAAAAATACGTAACCTCATCTCAGCGACACTACCGCCATAGTGCAATTATATGACAATCAACTGTCCAGGTTTTATGAGATATTATCTGAGAAATGTGTGAAAATACCTCCCATCTCTTAATTTTTTCCATCAGTGTATATTTATTTGACAGTGAACAAACCAAAACCATTAAATATGCCATTAAAGCAACTAATTTCCCATCTGACGTATGACCAACCAAATCATAAAGTGCTATCTTTTGAAATGACTTTTAACCCTTTTTGGCGGGGAGTAAATCTGTTTCAAATAATTAACTTATACCAGTTTTAATGAACGAATTTATGAGAAAATGCGAATTTTCTATTTTCAGGTATGTTATAAAAGGAAAAAATAACTAGGACTTCCCTCAGAGGGATTAGTCTGAGCGATATTGCTGAGAATACACATTTAATAACTTGCGATAAGTAAAGAAAATGAGATGTTACTTTTAATTGGTCATTCATTGTGATAAAATATGATGAAAATAAGCATATTGAATCATAGAATTACAAAATATTATATATAAAGTTGCATATACTATTTTTATAAAAGAAAAGCGAACCATGCATGGATATAAAATTGGAAATATGCAAAATGTTAAAAGTAATACAGAAAATAAAACACCAAATTTTCCTATATTGGAAACATAACTCTTTGAAATGATGTCATGAGCATAAACAGAAAAGCTTCGCACCGATTTGAGTAACTGTAAATAACATAAATTATTATGTTTGAAGAGAATGGAGTGTATTTTATATGGTGTGATATCCGTCCGAATAGTTTATAATGTTGAATATCTGTTTTCAACGGATGCAATGAGGTTGTCGATAAGAGTTAAGGAATCCTTTTTTAAAAATTTGTTTTAAACGAGCACTTACGTCTTATAAGTTACTGTGATGCTAAAGTTATAGTTTCTGACCCCAACAATATCCTAGAAATTGCAATATTCTCAAAAAATTGGTTTTAAAACTTTTTGTAGAAAAAAAAAAATAATTTGTGAAATTAAATTGTCGAATGTTTTAGAAATCGTTCATAACGAGAATATTATATCTTAAAAGTTGCCACAAAAAAAAAAAAGATTTTAAATTTTTAGTCATATCGACATCAAAGAATTCTCAATTTTAGAACTTTTTTTGCTCGTGCATTGATGGTGATTATTATTCCTACGCAAAATATAGTATATTTTGCAGCAAAGATAGTTACCAACATTTTTTGTCCACATTATTTTTTAAATCGGCTAGGTACTCCCAATGATAACGAAAAACACACAAACGTTAATGCTTTATAGCATAGAAATACAGAATCAAAAGCTATTTATCTCCTATTATATACACATAAATTATCTAATTAGTGCTAGCAGATGCATTTTTAAATATACATAGATCAATATAACGCTTCATTTTTCTTTTATTAGTATTTCTTAGTATTCATTTTTCATTTATTTGTATTATTCAGTAAAATACTCACTTTCTTAAACCCGAACTATGTCAAACTTTTTATAAAAGCGCCTAAGTCCATATAACAGCGAAGTATTGTGAAGAGTATTAAATATAAGGTAGTAAGAAACTTAGAAAAACGCAGGTAATAAATCGCCAAATATTGTTCTTTTCGCCCTCTCTCGAAATGCATTTTTTCCGTACATTTAAAAAACACGATTTTGAGTCATCTTATTTAAAATTCAAATAAATAAATAAGAGGAAGCAATAATAGCATAAGTCAAAACATTTTATTTCAGCATCAAGGAATTGTATCGTAGTTACACATGTGGAAAAAAGCTGCTTTTGGCCAAAAAACGTTGTCTTCACTAAATTTGAATCGGATTACAAAAAGTACCGTGATTAATTAAAATGTTATAGGCAGAGCTGCCAAGTCTCCGGCATTTTCGATACCGGTATTTTAATACAGAAAATCTTTTATTAAATAGGAACATTCTGCGGATTTAAAAAATAACTTTTCCTATAAGAAAATTCTGCTGTGCAATAAGCGGGGGTCTTGGCTTCTCTGTATAGGAATATTTCTTAACCTCCTTTTTAACCTTAAAAAAAGCAACGACCATTTTTCGGGTTCAAAAAGTATTGCTAATTGTTCCATTTTGCATACAATGTACTCATTGTAATATTGATACATCTATGGTGATAAATTTCCAATAATTCTTCAAATCCCATTTATTTCATTAAAAATATAAATCTTTTATTCATTTAGTTTAAAATAAATGGTTTTTAACTAATTTCATAATACTTTTGAAATATCACTTTTCATTGGCCATCTTTTTAAAGCATTTAGAAAATAGTTGTTGTTTTCAGTCAAATATAGGCTTTGGTCTGTCCGCATTTTATTTTATTATTATTATTATTTATAAATGGTGGAGAAATATTCATACTTAATCCATAACGTACATAGTATATGACTCTGTTATTACATAAGTCACCTTTTTATTATCATAAAAATTATGTTTTTACTGATTTTTATTAACTCAATAGGAAAAATTTTGTGCTTTGAGCAATAGATGTCTGCATTTCATTTATTTATTTATTTTAACAAAATTCTTTGTATTGAGAATTTTTCTTTAAATAGGAAATCCAACTGTCGTTGCTAATAAAGAAGAAAGTTACAAAACGAGTAGACGCATACTATCAAATATGGAAAAACGACGAATCCAAAAAACACGTCGTATGAAATATCATCTTTGAAAGCAAAAAAACGAGGTCTGATTATCGAGCCTACTGATTACAAAATGTGCATTACATAAAAAAAAAAAAAAATACTGCAAATATTGATTTTTTTTTCTTTTGTGCAGTTTTGGCTTCGGAAGTTGCGCTATGTTGCAAAAAGATATAAGCGACTATGAAAACACACTTGGTAAACGTTCATGCTCCGTTTTACAAATAAATATGGCACATGTATGTCCTATACACACGGAGGTACCTAATTGGTGCCAAAATGGCGTTCAGTTGCCTAACGTGCTGGTTATCATATAAATGTTATAATAAATTGTTTGTTCTAAAAATATTATCATTTATTGATTGTTATTTCTTTTTTTTAATAACAGAAAATGTTTCGTTTATTCCTTTTTTTCATTTTGAAATAAATAAATAACGTGTTATTATAGCATGCTATATGTATCTGGTAATCAAAACGATGTTTTCGCCTAATTGGCTTGAAATATCTCGCCAAACCCGGTGCTTATATCTCTAGTATATTATCTCAAGTATTTTATTTATGTATACTATAATTGTTTTTACATACCACTTACTTCTTGTATATAAAAATAGGTAAGTGGCTCCTTTATGCAGTATAAATCTTTAAAAAATAGCCCTCGTTGCCCTTTTTTGGATCGAATTAAAAAAATCAATGTCTAATTCCAGTATTGCTCCCAGGTATGCATACATATTCCAAATTTCAAAGTTGTATGCCAACAGGAAATGGATGAAAAATGGGAAAAGATGTCACATATGCACCAGGGTACATAATTGGCGTCAAAATGGCATTATTTTACCTCAGATGGTAACCCGGCTTTATTTATTTATTATTTGTTTATTTACTTTCATTTCCTTTTTTT
Organism: Maratus speculifer; assembly: GCA_964019185.1. Lineage (NCBI taxonomy): Eukaryota > Metazoa > Arthropoda > Arachnida > Araneae > Salticidae > Maratus > Maratus speculifer. The sequence goes on from OZ025302.1 coordinate 171,950,111, forward strand.
AATTATATAAAATATTTCTTTTTATAGTTATTAATTATTATTATTATTTTATTTACTGTAAGTTCTTTTTGAAAATAGAAAATTATTTAAAAATGTGTATGTAAGCGTTATTTGAAAACGGAGTTTTCGCTAAATGGGCTTTGAAAAAAATTGCGCCAAATCTGATGCACTTGTGGTATCCGTGCCGAAAAATTAGTGACCAGAATTGACTTCCACACACAAACAAAATATAAGTTAAAAGAAAACATGCAATAAAAATAAATATAAAGGGAAAATGTCATAAAAGAAACTTTTTATTTAAAAACGCAATTGTTTCTAATTTTCACACGCGAAATATATAAAACATTCTTTTAGCGATCAAAAAATGCTATTAAGAGATTATCACAAAATCTCAAAATCAAAGTTTTTATGACATTTTTTTAATATAAAAAAATAACAGTTTTATTTGCCTGTATGATTAAATTTTAAAATGTTTTATTGCATTCAATATTTTTGAGTGCGTTAATGATTACTATTTACTCCATGTATTGATTCGGTTATCTACGGAAATATCCAGCTGGTGAAAATCACGCACACCAAATTTCTGTGACGTATGCAAATAAATTGTGCTTTTTTATCAGTTTTTTTAATATAACTTTTAAACTATTTGGAACTAATTTTTCGTATGTAGTGCATTCACCAGATTACCTTCATAGGTACCTATTGGTACAAACAGAATCAAAATCCGACAAGTACTTTTTGAGATTTGCTTGACGAAAGAATTTTTTTGACTTTTAATATCGTTACGTATCTCTGAGTATAAAGACTTCGCTTCGCTCAGACAATTAAATATTCTTGGTGCCAGTAAAATTAAAATTATGTGTCCTTTTTAAGGGACACCGCGCCGGAAAGGGGTAAATATATGTAAGAATTGAAAAGTAAAAATTAATTATTGCAGGGTTATCTTAAAGTAAAATGCTTCACAACAACGCAGGGCCTGTTATTAGAAGGTGTGGTTGATGGAGTGATCCTCGGTCCTGGCAATCTATCCTTCGCTCTCTCCAAAAATGACTAAATAAATAAAAAAATAATAATAATCGATCTTAATTCTGAATGGATTGCTTACAACCTAACTACCGTGCTTATAAAAAAAGCCCTTCAACCAAGACAAAAACTTTTTTTTTTTTATCTTTGGGGGGGGGGGGGGAACCAAACTCCTGTCCCCCTTCCAAATGTGTTTTTGTATCCGGGGCCTTTTAAGGAGCCGTCCATCCCTGCAATGATAGCAAACATTCTTCAATGCTATAAAATCGTATCAATTTGATACGTAAAGAAGTCTCTTAATCGATTTTTAATCCTTTCATTCCAACAGGCTATATTAAGCAGAGTAGGGGACTATCTTGGATCTCAAAAGATCAAATCTGCTTTTATCAGACACGGAACAAAAGAGAACCGTTAAACGTGTTATTAAGTCGACTAATTTCCCATCTGGCGTGTTGTATAATCACGGCCCCAAAGAGTGGGCGACACCATACGTAATCGTTCTCAACTTAGAAGACTTCCGGAAATATGCCAGGGTGAAGCCAAGGTATTGTTTGACGTGCAAGCTATGGTAGTTTGGAGGTGTGTTTAGGAAGACGTTGGGAAAAGATAAGGTTAAACCTGGTGGTTACTTTTTGTTATCATTATTGTTGTAGTGTTTAAGATGGAGTTTTGTTTTGTTGTTGCCAGAAGTCAATCATGGTCAAATGCGTTTCAAAGGTTATTATGCTAAATTTGTTTTGAAACCTTCCAGTTTGAATCTATGTAAGTCTCTGGGAAATCTGTGAACGTCTGGTTATCCGAACCCGACCAGGTCGGGTTGACTATTCTTCTACTGCGGGTCGTATTGACTAATGCATATCCTTCCGAATACAGCTTTTGAAGCCTTAAATGTGTGTGATATTTGAAATATGAAGGGATATTGACTTACAAAACACATCTATCATAATGCTTTGCTTTGTTCAACATGTTTATTATACAGTTCCACAATCTATATATAACTATTCATTTAAGAAAATCCCATAAAATATAGTCAATAGCACCCTTCCTATTTGAGAAGATTAAAAACTGGATCGATGAGTTACATTACATTTTGTGACTACAGTGAAACCTCCAAATAAGGGACACTCCGAATAAGGGACACCTCTATTTAAGGGACAAAAGTTGCGGTCCCATAGGTGTCCCTTATTTGGAGGTTTCACTGTATTTGAAAAACGGATTTTCGTTTGCTGAAGAAGTTATTTTTCTTTGTTTTTTTCTAAAAAATATTTGTTTCATAATTGTCACATTAGTTTTAAGGTATAAGGTCATTCCATGGTAACTTACTTTACATTTTGTACAATTTACTTCACTAATTTTAGTAATATAACACTAAAAAATATCCAAATGTAAAATTAACATGATTTGTCAATAAAACCTATCTAAGGGCCAATTTGGATGAACATTACCTGAAAAATTATAACAAAAATTACACTTTATATCATAAGTTACATTCCTTTTTCCATAAAGGCAGTTACTATAGTAAATAAAACTACCAAAATTTAACAAATAACATTAAAATTAGGTAATTTTCGTCTAAATTGGGCTTTGAGTAAGTTTAATTAACAAACTATGTCAAATTTACATTTTTAATAATTTTTTTGTGTGTGTTACATTACTAAAATTTCTGAAAATAGTTTAAAATGTAGTTAATGTTAGTAAGTTACCACGGAATGACCCTATACTTGATATTTTAACATTGCCGATACATTATCTATGCCTGCTTTCTCAGTTTACTGATAGTTAGACCGGGAGGCGGCAGCACAGACAATCACTTCATCGAGTTCGCGGATGAAAATCTAGGTTTAGTTAAAACGCGATTCGCATGTTACAACGTGATCGGTCTGCCAAGTCTTATCTGGGTGAAAAACACCTAAAAATCTGATTTCAGTGGTTGACTCGTAGGTTTACCATTGTGTTTTCTTGCACGCAAAAGTATGAAAACATATTGGAAGCAGGAAAATATAATGGTAATCCTACGAGTCAACTACTAAAATCGGGTTTTTCGATGTTTTCCAACAAGATATGACTTGGCAGACCGATTGCGTTTTATTATGCGAATCCAGATTTAACTAATCCTAGATTTTCATCTGCAAATTTGATGAGGTGATTGTCTGTGCTGCCACCTGCCGGTCTAAGTGTCAACTAAAAAAAAATTGAAAAATCGAATTTTCTGAATGAAAATTTTCCAACTTTCTTTATAAAGACCTAAAATAATTATACTAAAGAATGAAAGAAAGAAAGAAAAAATCAGCGGTGAAGAAATCAAATATCTATATAATTTCAAAATCAAAGAAGGGAAACAGGGGATATGCCCTTACTTCCTCTTTCCTTGGCGATCCCTATGTTGAGAATTTCTGATATAAAAGGAATAATTTTATTTTTAAAAATATATAGTAGGTATGCACAAGCAGACTCGGCTTCAGAATTTAAGCAAAATAAAATGCTAGAGAAATCTTGTACATTTTCTCTTTCATATCCCGCCACAAAGATTTAATTACTTTTTTTTAATGTAACCTCTTCTTTATATTAAGACTATCAATTACACTTTTTTTTTAAACTTTCGATTTTTTTTTTTTTTTTTTTTTTTTTGCATTAAGAAATTAAGATCATCAATTACTGTCTGCTAGTAGAATAAAAAAAATGTATCAACAAACTTATTTTGTCCTAATAATTTTATCCATCATGAAACTGCGCTCTGGCGTGTGTTTTTTCGTATTAAGTGAAAATAAAAAAAGTATTTGTAATTGGAGGTCTTTTAGAAGCTTTTTTTTTTTTTTTTTTTTTTAATGTATATACAGTATCTATATTATAAAGGCCAAACGTACCTGTGTGTAACGCATACCTCATTTTGGGAATGGCAACATTTTCCCCTGCAATTTCGGTTTTGCAATTTTCGCTACTGTAAATTTTACACTTTTAAAGATAGCTCACATTTTTAATTTTTATACCGTCGTATAGAGAAAAGAAATGTACTTTTAAATGCAATTTGTTTGAATGCTGTATCTCAGCTCATTTTTGAAATTTTTGTAGTTTTTAGTACCAATTTTGTAATTGTGGCAACAAAATCGCTCCATTTTCTCTTAAAATTGAAAAAATAATAATAAAATGCGCAACACTTTCTCATGCAATTTCGGTTTTGCAATTTTTGGTAGTGCAAATTTTACATTTATAAACATTGTGCATTTTAAATTTATACACCGCTGTATAGAGAAAAAAATATGTACTTTTAAATACGATTTGTTACAAAGCTGTATCTCAATTTATTTTTGAGATATTAATAGTTTTAATAATTTTTAGTACCAATTGTGTACTTGTGCCAACAAAATCACTCCATTTTCTCTTAAAATTGAAAAAAAAAAAAAAAAAAGAAAAAGAAAAAAAAAGAAATTAAAAGGCTTATATTATTTCAAAAATATCGTCTGTTATAAAATCCGGTGAATTTCCGTTTTATTTCTTTTAATAATTTGGATAATTGAGTTTTATAATTTTTTGTTAACTTTAGCTTAAAATAATATTTGTTTGAAAGTTAAACTGACCAATATAAGATGCGTTTTTTACTTTAACTATATTTGTAAATTAATTATAAATCAATGAAACAGTTCTTTATTAAAGATTTTCTTTCGTCGAAACTCGACGGGTTCTATCTCGTTTTAATAAAAATTTTAATTAGTTCAAAATAATTTAATAAAATTTTAACTTTTTGAGTGCTAATATATTTATTTTGGTCAAGACCTGGCTTAGAAAATTGTAAACGCGGTGTGTGTGTGCCATAACCTTGATTGGATTGCTCTATATCCAGATTGTATTAATAAATTATCTACTGATTTATATAATATCTACAAATAATCCATACACTTAACAAAATTATTCTTCCGCATTCACGATTCGCTTATTATTTTATGCAAGTAATTTATTCCATTGTATTTCTTTAAAGTGAAACAAATTTATGCTTCAAGAAGTAAAAGCTTTCTTTTAAATAACCTCCATTAATTACAATTAAATTTATATTAGCACGTATAAAATGAAGTAGAAGAACTAATAAGTGTAAGGCTACAAACTACTACTTCAAAAATGTACATAAAAATCTGCGACCATGGGTCTTTACAGAATTACGAACGCACCTAAAAAACTAAATACGAAACACCTACAGTCAGTCCGCATATAACAGAGCAGAAACTACCCAACCGAATCGTTTGAAATTTAAAACATATAATTGTTGCACAATTTAATCGAATCATTTCAAATTTTATGAAAATTGGCTATATAGTTCAATTTCAGGGACAACCAAAAATACTCCATTACATATGGGCAATGAAAAAAAAATAGTTTCAAGTGCATTTTAATGTTACACACTTTCGAAAATAATAAAATTGATATGCATCTATGAAGTACATGCTAAAATAAACAATCTGTAGTACAAAGAATATTTTTTATTAATTTATTTGGGAAAACATTGTTTGGGACGCGTTTTAATTATATTAAACTATTTCACATTTTATGAAATTCATATACGTTGCTGAGAAGTACTACAAATTATTTCCTGTATAATATAAAGTAGATAGTAATTACAGGGACACACAAAAAATTTCTGCTACTGTACTGTATCCGAAGAATTGTATACTATTTATTACACCAATACCTGAATATTTAACTTCGTTATAGTATGAACGCACTGCATTTTCTACACTTGACGTGCAATTTCCGACTTGCTGTGTTTGGCTGCTTTGTTGGATGAGTCATTTGAAATACAGTAGACTCCCTCAAATCCGCACAGCTTGGGACCAGAGGTTGTGCGGATTTTAGAATTTTGCGGATTTCTGGTAATTGCTTTGTTTACATTTTTTAAACAGTAATTTGAGTGCAATTAATAGTGCAATCGGAATTATAATGAATGCTTACAATATAATACAATATTAAAATATGTAATAAACTAAAATAATAAACATTTAGATAATTTTTAAAATGTTTGAAGTACTAATAGCAAAGGTCAAGTTAATAATCAATAGTGAATTATTAAATATTCATTATAAAGATTAAATGTATTTTTCCAAAATTATTCAACAAAACTTGTCTCATAAAAGTACATTACTAATTCACATCAAAATCGTAAAATAGGGATTTTTTTTCCAAGTTTAGCCAGGCTTAATAACCAAAAAATCTCGATTAATGCATAAATATATTTGGCAAGAAGATTTTGATTACTAGTGATATCAGAAGTATCTTGAATTTTTTCCAAAAAAATTTATTCTTCTTTAATGAAAAAAAGCATGAATAGAGTATTATTAAGAAAATTACAAGTTAAAAAATATATGGAATTGATACAAAACTAAAAAACCAAATTTTGGTCCAGTATTTGAACTGAAGGTTTCATTGTTTACATCCATAAAATATGTGCGGATTTTAGTGTTGCGGATTTCTGGTTTGCGGATTTGAGGGAGTCTACTGTATTGAACTTTTTTATGTGAGTATATCTCTAGAACAGGGTCCTATATGGCGAAGAACAAATATGAAAATAAGACTACAAGAAGCTTGTTAAACTTTCCTTGTATAGATATTTCAAGATGCCATCAAATGATTTAATTAAATACGTTGTTAACGTTTAATTTCTTTTTTTATATTAAGAGTATCAATTACTGTCTGTTAACCTATCGTAGCAGATTAAAAATTTCTCAACCATAGAAAGATGCTCATTTTGTCTTATCAATTTTGTCTGTCTAAAGCGGCTTTCTTGCGTGGTTTTCTAATATTAGGGAACAGGCAAGCGGTAAAAAAAGTAGTCGTGGTAATCGAAGGTCTTTAGGAGGCCGTTTTGGCTACTCCCTTACACGATAGCAGAATTGAATACTTCCATTAAAAGATAAAAAATAATTGATCTAATTTTCACGGTTGCATCTGCAGGTGCTTTTTTGCGTGATCGTGAGAAGATACTTGAGATATCTTTGGCTACTTAAGTTTGAAAATGACGTATCGGACAAATCTTTCTTAGAGTAGGAGTTTTACTTTAATTAAAATAAAAGAATAAAAAAAAGGCTACTTAGATGAAATATTCACATAACTTGATAAATTACTTAAATCTTGCAATTACAATAATTAATTGAAATAAATAATACGTTTTCATATCCAAGACTTTCTCGAATTTATAAAAAATAATCGAATTAATAAAATTACTCCTAGAAATGTAAAAAATCAAATATGCTTAAATCGTCTGCTTTTCTAAAACTAAAATAACTTGATGATAAATTAATAAAAGTGATTTAAAATATTCAAATAATTCTATCAATGGTATTTAAGTGACAAGAAATTCTAGAAATGCAAAAAATCTAAACTAAATCAATCTGCCTTTGATTTAAAGAAGAAGAAAATGAATTTTAAGAATATGGAGAATCGGAGTGAAATAAATCGTCTGATTCAATTTTAGATTGTATCATTTCTTTGAACAGAATGGTGACACAATTTTTTGTTTGTACTTCGCAGGCTATCGAAAACAAAAGCAATGAACATTGAAAAATCTATTTATTGTAAAAATATTTTTTAGTATTTTAACACATATTTTCTAATGTATAAAGCTGAACATTGTATTATTTTTTTCTTTCAATCACAAAAAAAAAAAAAAAAAAAAAAAAAAGTAGCAATAAAGGTTTTTAAAGGTAAGTACGCTATCTATTCTTTGGCATGCACCGAAATACAGCATTTTTTCCTAATTTATACACTATCTTACAATAAAATGGAATGTTAAAGATGTAATCTTCAATTTATAAAGTTATACAATAAGAATTAATTTTCCTCTTCTTTTTTCTAGGTGAGTTGACTTGTTCCAAAGTTGTTCTGATTTATGGATATGCCTTTTTGCAAGAATCGTAAATAACAAGTAACTGTCTTTTAAATGTATATTCCTAATTGTTTATTATTTGGTAATATCAGCTTTTCACTTTAACAAAGATACTACTAGCAAATAATTTCTTAATGTATAAACGGAACCTAACTTACAACGAAGGTCTCTGTACTGGGCATACTCAGATTTTCTTGAAAAAAAATACTAATTAAGCTACTCATGTATGTAATAAAGGATCAGTGAAAATTAGCGGCGGAATTCCAGAAGAAAACATAAAAAAAAAAAAAAATGAAATACTTTCGAATATTTGGCGTGAAAAGACAAAAGTGTCACACGAATTGGCGAGTAGCACTTTTCCCCGCCAAAAGCAAACGATTTTAATGCAACTGAAAACTTGGATTTTTTAGAATCCGCGTAAATGGTGTTTGATGAATTTAAACATAAACAATGAGAGAGTTTAATATATTTTATACATATATATGTATATTAAATTGCATATGTATATATATTTTTGTTGCTATAGTTATTTAATTTACCTCTGGAAAAATATTTTCATATATGAAAAATTCTTATTCAGTAAAATTATTTTCATACATTTAAGCGTATTCAAAGATAAAAGTTAGATGTTTCCATAGCAACAGAATAGAATTGACAATGCTCAAATGGACTTTGAACTTGAAACAATTTTAATTAATTTTAATTTTAATTTCGTTTCAAATCTCAAATTTTGATGATTAAATTTGAATTAAATACATATAAATATCAATATAACGAAATTATACTTAAAACAAACTAAAACTGACAAAAACAAAGATATTTAAATTATCTAAACACGTTGAACATGAAACTTTTTTCCCTTTAAAATGCATTTGACATTAAAAAAAAAAAAAAAAAAAAAAAAAAAAAAAAAAAAAAATTTGAAATTGTTTTTTATCGTTAACCGAAGATAAATCGCCAAATAACGAAATTTTCATTATTTTTTTACGGACAGGGAACGGGGGTTCCGCCAAAAAAATTTTTATAAACGTATATATCCTCATGAGAAGAACATTCTGTATTTTTTTCAGATTTTTCGGAGTATGCCCGTATGGAGACCTTCCTTGTTAGCTAAGAAATGAGGAAAGTTAATCCAAGTGAGTTAGCAGTAATTTAATAATTAAAAAAAAAAAAAAAAAAAAAAAAAAAAAAAAAAAAACTATTTGATAAAGGTTAAAACACAGAGAAAACTTCCGAAACAAGAAGTATAATTTTGACTTTAAAATATTTATAATGTATTATTCTTATTAAATTTCTAACGGCAAGTAGAAGCCATATTAACAATATATAAGTTAAATTTAAATTATGGTAATTACATTTAAGTTTTAATGCATGTTGCAGTTTTGTCATTGAAAATTCACATTTTTATTGACATCATTTTCCCATTTTTTAAAATTAAAAATATTTATCTTCAAAATTTTCTTGAAAAAATGGCAAATCTTATTTAAAAAATAATATAATTAGATTTCGAAAGCTGTTCTAATATTTTTGGAAAAATTATAAGTAATTGATGTTAATTTTATCTCATTAGTCATCACATAAATGCACATGAAAGATATATGTACAGACAAATTTTAGTGTCCAGGGTGTCGAGAAAGGAATGTCACACTTATAAATATTAATGGTATCAACTTTAGAGTTGTAGTGTTGGTTACTCACAAAGTGCCAGTAGAATATTAATAAAATAAGAAATAAAAAGTCGAATTGAAAATCTCTTGATGACATAATAAACATGTACATTGTGCTTAATGTCATGTGAATATGACATTTACGATCATCCATTATTGGCATTCATTTAATCTTTTAGTTTGCAGGTAGATTTTTGATCGACGGGGTTATTCAAGTAGTATCTAAGAAAAACTAGGTTAGTTTACCTTCAATAAGACGTTTGATTTGTTGTAAGTAATCTAAATTAAATTGTCATACCGTTGAAACTGGGAAATTGTTTTATGGACACCCTGTATAATCTGTTATTGTATTTATCCTCCGCAGTCCTGAGACAAATTTTACGTGAGGCTGCAAAATTGGTTTAAAACGAATATAAATCAGCTTTAAAGATACATCACTCTGTACATCAATGCTTATGATATGCACGCATCTTTTTAAAAAGTCTAAAAATAATTTTGACAATTCTAGAAGCATTTGAATTTATTTAAAGGGTATTATTTAGTGTCTTCTCCAGGCGACAACAGGTCTGGGGAAGTTTAAATTTTAGCTATAAAAAAGAAGATTTTATAAGGTGCTTTAAATAATTTGCACAACACGGTTCATCTAATGATTTCTTGCTAATTTGTGTTTAATAATGTCGATTAGTCAGATCTAATATTCCCTCACCAATGCTAAACCTTTTATTAAATTTTTCATCGGAAAAATTACTATTTAATTTTTTTTCTGTATTCCCTTCATTGATTCTTTTTTATTTATTAGTTTGACAAAACATTTATAAAATAATACATGTTTCATTTTATATTTTATGTTTTAAAATATAAAATGAACATATGAAACTGACGAGTTATTTATAAGATTTTAACACTTCGAATAAAATTATATATGTATTCTAGAAATAGTTTTTCTAAAGTAGTAACAAACGCTGCTGCTGTCGTAATTGAAATTAAGATCTTTTACTTCCGCTGTTTATATTGCAATAATCATTTCATATAAAAACATAAAAATTAGCTTATTGAGAAATGTGTGATAAAAATGCTGAAGGAGAATCCCACGTTATAACCTATTATGATAAAAAATCTTTATCATTCTTGTTCATTCAAATCTGAAAATTTCAACTCATTTATAACTTATGACTGAAAAAAAGATATAAAAATTTGTAACTTACAGAGGGATAAAAAACCTTTCTATTTACTAGCTGGTGGGAAAAAGAAAAAAAAATATCCAGGTTTGAATGATTAAGAAGGACAAGGAAATTTTCCATAGGATAACATGAGATTCCACTTTTTCCCCCCAGCAGACGAGCTCCCTTAAGTTTATAGAACTTTTCAAAATTATGCATAGTAATTTAACCATATTTTGCAGGCACATACTTGACTACAATGTAGTGTGCATTGTCCAATCATATTTAAAAAGTTAAAAATATAAATTTTTGGCTTGCTTATAAGTTTAACATTGGCGAGAGAAATTTGAGATCTAATTGACCGACGCCTTTTAATACCTTTAACTCGTCAATCAACCATGTTCTTGCAATTTAACAGTTATCTCCCCTCACAAAAGTGCTTTATAATTAACATAGCTATGCGCCTTTATCAGAGCCATTGACCCTACACCGACCTCCAAGCAAATTGATCGTTTAAATGCGTTGGATAATTCCCACTTTTCTATGGCGGCTGGTGTCTAATTAAATATAAACTTCTTTTTTACCTCCCTTTAACTGGTGCATCACTATTGCTTTTCCCACTGTGTTATACATCGGCTTTATGACGAGATTGAAAGGCAGACTTGTTGTAATTGACTGTAAAAAAAGAAGTATGAGATTTATTTCCTCTATTGTCTTTATCATTACTAGCGAATGATGACTGATGATACGAAAAGAGTTGCCCCAAAAAGGAAAAACAGTTAAACTCTTTTGGAGATTTGTTAGTTGGCAGTTGATTTTTTGAAAGTGGTAGTTGCATGTGTAGCTCTAATTTCAAAATTTAATTTGCTTTGACTGTAGGGAATCTATACATTCCTGTGTAGCTCTAATTTCAAAATTTAGTTTGCTATGAAAATGGGGAACACATACATTTGTCCATTTAGAATATTCTCCAGAAATTAATATTTTAAACTACCTTACTCTGAGATTTATTTCCTCTGTTGTCTTTATCATTACTAGCGAATGGTGATTGATGAAAATAGTTGCCTAAAAAAGGAAAATCGGTGAAACTTGTTTGGAGATTTATTAGTTGGCAATTGACTTTTTTTGCATTTGTAACTTCATGAAAGCGGTAGCAACATGTGTAGCTCTAATTTCAAAATTTAGATTGTTATGGAAGTAGGGAACCCATACATTCCTAAAATTATGCTCAAGCCAAGCCTGTTACTCGCATTTAGAGTGTCTTGCTAGAGCTAAACAATTTCTTCAGGCTGCTAAACACTCAGCTTCGATTTCCCTGACTAATGTTAAATGTATGGACGTTAGATACATTCATCTATTTAAAATACACTGCACAAAACAATTAAAGGATATTCCAGTTTTAGGCGGATTTTGTATCTGGGAAACTTTTTAGCTGATTGATACATGGTCGACAGACATAGTAGGTTATATGAGAATAAATTACACATGTTTGGCAGAAAAAATGCATTTTATTGCGCATTTGTGTACAAAAGGAAAAAAACAATTTGTGCATATGAGAAAAAAAGAATAAAAAAAGGTGTTTTCTTCAAAGAAAATCATTTTCAGTAGGGGGTATGGTTTCCACGGGCGGCCAGCAACGTTGAACACCTTTGAGGCATGGACTCAATGAGGCTATTAATGACGAGTTGGGGTATTCTGCCCCACTCTTCCAGAAGAGCCCTTTCCAGTTCTTGGAGAGTTTGTGGGGGTTGTTGGCGGCCAGAAACTCGTCTTCCTAGAGCGTCCCAAACGTGCTCGATTGGATTCATGTCTGGAGAACACGCTGGCCATTCCATTCGAATGATTCCTTCCTCGAAAAGAAAATCCTCCACCAGGTTTGCACGATGTGGCCTGCAATTATCGTCCATTAAAATGAAGTTATCTCCGATTGCTGCAGCGTAAGGGACTACAATAGGTCTGAGGATCTCATCCCTATATCGGCGACCAGTCAGAGCTCCATCTCGAATGATGTGGAGGTCAGTGCGTCCATCAATGGAGATGCTAGCATACACCAACACTCCCCCACCGCCAAATCTGACACTTTCGCGCACGAACGCAGGATTATTCCTATTGCCACGGTCCCTCCAGATGAAAATACGCCTATTATCCGGATGCACAGAAAAACGGGACTCGTCAGAAAACAGAATATTGCTCCATTCATTTCTCCTCCAGTTGACATGCTCGGGTGCCCACTCCCTGCTGTCGCGACCATGCCTTGATGTTAATCTAACACATACCATCGGTCGGCGAGCATACAGACCTACAGCATGGAGCCGATTTCGGACAGTCTGAGTTGAAATCGTGGTGCCTGTAGCCGAGCGATGTTGTTGTTGGAGAAGAGTAGCTTTCATGTTTCGGTGTCTCCGAGCTGTTAACGCTAAATACCGATCTTCATTGGGCGTTGTTGCACGTCTACGACCTTGCCCTGGTCTTCGGCCTGCACATCCACTCTCCATAAAAAGGTTCCAGATCCTGGAAATGACACTTTGTGACACTCCAATGGCTTGCGCTACTTCGGCTTGAGTTTGGCCCCCTTATAACCTACCAACAATTCTCCAAGCTTCTGAATCTGTCAAATGACTTCGCTGAGACATCGTACTCATCGAAACAAAGCAATCACTGAATGCCGATCATCCTTGTCTTCATTCTCTTTTATCCAGTTGAAAGTCAAATTTCATTCGCTGCCGCTGAAGCGACGTTTTTGACGTCGAACTCAAAATTTGCATACTCCACAGTTTGAAAACCAGAAAAATTTGCATTTGTGATTCTCTTCTTCTATTTTCGGCAAAAAAAATTTCGTTTATATCTTTATTTTATATAAAACTTCAAATATCCTTTCATTGTTTTGAGCAGTGTATATTCTCCAGAAATTGATATTTTAAACTCCCTAAATCTGAGATTTATTTCCTCCATCATTACTAGCGAATGATGACTGATGAAAAGAGTTGCCCCAAAAAGGAAAATCGGTTAAACTTTTTTGGAGATTTATTAATTGGCAATTGGCTTTGTTTTTTACATTTGTAATTTCATAAAAGTGATAGTTACACGTTTAGCTCTAATTTCAAAATGTAGTTTGCTATGAAAGTGAAAAGTGGGAAACCCGTACATACCTATCATTATGCTCAACCAAACCTGTTATTTGCATTTAGAGTGTCTCTTTAGAGCTGAACAACTTCTTAATGCTGCCAGCCACTCAGCTTCCGAATTTCACTGACTAATGTTAAATGTATGAATGCTTGATATATTCGTCTATTTAAAATATATTCTCTAAAAAATTGATATTTTTAACTCCTTTATCTGTGTACTCTCCTTAAAGAATTTCACTTTTTTCTTAGTTCTCAAAAATTTTCTAAAGGATGTAACTTAATTTCACATGAAGTATTAAAATGTTACACACAGTTCTGAAGCTTTTAGCACGCAAAATATTAAATTAAGCATAGATTTTAGAAATATTTTGTGAACTAAAAGGTGGGGGTGGAGGGCAGCCTTTAAGAAGAAAAGGAGTTAAAATATTAATTTCCCAAGGAGATATTTTAAATATTACGATTGAATTCTACATCCATAGACTTAGCATTAGCGAGAAAAATTCGGAAGCTGAGTGACTAGCTGTCTTAACCCTTTGCGGCGCGGTGGTTTCATAGATGTAACACTTAATTTTAATTCTCAAACACCACACTGGCACCGGAATTTTGTTTAAAAAAATTACGGCTTATTGAATGCGTGAAATATAGAGTTTTCTTATTTACAAATAAAGTTGTTTTCAAATTCCGGTGTCAGTCATTTATTTCAACACTTAAGCAATGAATTTGTCCTGCCCCGCAAAGGGTTAAGAAGCCTTTTAGACCCGTTCGTAATTATAAATGCGTAACACCTGGTCTCCGTCTGTCCGCATATAACAGCACAAAAACTTCCCAACCCAATGGCTTGAAATTTAATGTGTGCATGTAATATAGTCGTTGCACAATTTTTTTCAAATGTTATTAAAATCGAATTAAAACTGAAAAGATATTAATGAAGATTTTTTTTTCATTCAATTAAATCCTATCCTATGTAATTCAGTGATATTCCATGATAGGTAAGGATTCTGGCATGCCGTGGTGATAACTCCTATTTTAGATGTAATCCTATTATTTTTCGTATTTCTTAATTGTATATACATAATCGTAATAAATTTTGTAATGGGGCAGTTTGCATGAAAGTGTAGCAGTTAATGCACCAAGGTCTGAATGGATATAAAAATAGTTATAGTACGAACGCACCTCATTTGCCACGTTTGACGTACAATTTCCTGCTTGTTAGATAATAACGGGATTATTGAGAATTGTGAAAAAACAACAGCATTGTCGTCGGTTGCATATTTTTTTAAACTAATGATTGTTCAAAATTATTTATTTCCTCTCTATTTCAATTTTAATAAATGTAGTGTTGTCGATTTCGAGGAATACTCTTGATTAGCTAGATTAATGTGACGCTCGTGTTTTTGATATACAAAGCTGCCTTTATTTTCATTTCTACGTGGACCTTAAATGTTCACCAACTTTATATCACTTCGTAGCTTACGTGCAGACTAGTCTTCCTTGAAAGCAAAAAATCTCAAGTGCCCTAAGAATTGTGGTGTCTTGAATCCTGAAAGAGTTTTTGAGATTATCTTAAGTGTCTCCTAAGGGCTTTAAGCATCGTATAAATGTGGTTTTTATTCCGTTAAAAGGTCTAACACGTTTTCAGAAATCATTAAAGTGATCTTGAAATAATAAAGCTTACGCTTAGAATCTGATTTCTCTCGAGTTAATGCCCTACTGATTGTATTGTTTGTCGTTTCATGTTTTCAAATCTTTTTAACCGATTGAGTACACTTTATGTTCAGGGCTGCCATTGGCATTATTTTAATTCTATTTCGCACAACTTTCTGAAAATAAAAAAATTTCATATACACTTTGACACAGGATTGGCAAGTTTTTGACAGAGTGACGGTTTTAACCGTCATGTCAAAAAATCCTTTTTGATATAGTTTTTGATAATGACTGTCAAAAACCTAAAATTGTGTCCAAAATCATTTAAAATTATTTTTGCAACAATAAATTTACAATTTTCCATTATTTTTAGTTTTAAACGACATTATTTTTAATTTTAGTTAAACATTAGAAGAAACTTCTTGATTGTTTTAGACATTAAAATCCACATGTCCTGTATAAAACTCAAAACTTGTTTTTGGTTCAAGTAGCTTTGAAAAAAAAAATAAAAAAAAAAAAAAATAAATAAAAGTTATAGACATAGAATAAAAAATAATCAAAAGCATCGTTATATTAAAAATATAAACAAATCAAATGAAATACTTTAATTGTAAAAATGAAAGTACATGGTGAAAATATTTGTATAATTTAATGTATAAAATTAAATATAAATAATATACATATTTTTATATTGCTTTAATATTAGTCCCATTCTAAAACATTTCCACAAAAAAAAAAAAAAAAAAAGAAAAGAAAAGAAAGGAAAAAAGAAAAAAAATTAAGGCTAGATTTACTGCTAAAAACTTGAAATGTATTCAAGAATGTGTCAACAAGAAAAAAATTTGAAACTAACATAATATACATTCATTGCCGCAAGAAATTATGACAATTTGAATGTCATTTGAAGGTTGCTGGAGCTTCCATTTACACCGTACCCAGAGGCTGGAAGTCAGACTTCTGCAGAAAAAGATGTTCAGCAAAGCTGCCAATAGCTGGCAGCACCAAACATCGCCATCACCACAATTTCGATATGTTCTCTGAAGGGGGGAGAAAGGTTTCTCCAGAGATCTATACCCATGGTAACTGCTATGACCGACCACACATGACTTTTAGAGCCACTTTATTTAAAGAGTGCACTGCACTGCATACACTCAGTGATTAATTGCTAAGACCGACCACAGGACTTTCAGAATCACTTTATTTAACGAGCGCACTCCGCTGCATATACTCGGTGGGTCTTTGGTGATATCGAACTCGAGACCTTCCATTCCGGAGTTCGGTGCTTTGACCACTAGGCTATCACGGCCTGATAGTTTGAATATCGGTAAAATATGACATTTTTCTGATTTTAGCGCTTTGTAACTAAAATCGCATTCAATTTCCCTCAATTATACATTTTTCAAAAGTACTAATGCATGCCTTTGAAATGCGACCTCTTTCGCCGTGGCAACTGGAACGCACAAGCTGTGATTATGCCTTAAAAGTGGAAAAAAAAGGCAAAAATTAAATATTTTCGTGGCTTCTGTGACCTTGCGGCAAAAAACTTGTCATGGATTTTTCATCTATTATATAAAGTTCAACCCTCTTATATTCCAGATATAAAAAGAATTTGATGATGTTGTCATGTTGTATGCGCAGAGAATTGTGGATCATAGAAATTTCCATGTCTTTAAAAAACGCTCAATTTTTCGCACGACATACCGTAATTTCGGGTGTATAAGCCGCAGATCAAACAATTCTTTTTCAACCCAGAATTTTTTAAGAAACAAATATAACTAGTTAGATCGGCGTAAATATTTGTCTTCAATCACTAAATAAGATTTCTGGGTCCAAAAAGAATTGTTTGATCCGCGGCTTATACACCCGAAATTACGGTAATGACTTGGTCCATAAAAAAATGAACAACTCAACTTTGGGTCAAAATATTCTGGATTTGGTCCTTTAACAAGATAAATAACTGGTAATTTTTTGGAGAAAACCTGAGATGGCATGAATCACTCCATAATGCTAGGGTGTGTCACTTTCTCAGATTCTCCGATTTAGGATTAATTTGCAGTCTACAGACTTTTTTATGTATTTTTTCTAAATGAAACCTACCTTTTAAGTTGTAAGAGAAGTCAAGACAAGAATAAAATATTTTTGTTAATATTTGCTAAAAGAAGACATTGTAAAATGAGTTGGTCATTTGATAACCCCCCTCGCGTTGCATATAATATGGATTTTTTTTTTTTTTTTTTTTTTTTTTTTTTTGTAAGAACCAGAGATTATCCAATGTATACATGTATTGCATTAAGAAAGAAAAAAATGCTCATTCATTTATAAATGCATAGCCTAAGAACTGCGAAGGATACAAGAATTTAATGATGAACCATTTTGTTCTTATTCTTATGCAACTACTTTTTGGTGCGCCTCTAATAGCATTCGCTTTGCAAATTATTAAAATCATTTTACTGTACATGATGATGTCTTGAAGCGAAATTAGATTTCTTCTAAATGGAACAACCACTGTTATAAGGCCATAACGAAAACGACGTTTTTCTACTGAAGGACCATCTTAAACAATGTTGATCGAAAACTAGGCACATATTCTGCTCCGAATTTTCCGAAAATTAAAGATGTCATAAATCCGAAAATTCGGTCATAAATTATATCGCGAATTTCAACAAATGGTTGCCAAAAAAGATTTTTTCTCAAATCATTTAAGAAAAAAAAATGCAAATTTCTTAAAAGGATCATGTGGAACAAAACGCGAATTTTGTCAAAGAATCGTGGAAAATGCGTAAATTTCGTTAAAGGCTTGTGAAAAAATCGGCGAATTTCGTCAAGTAATTGCGAAAAAAAAAAAAACCCACAAAAAATTGCAAATTTTATCAAAATAATGCAAATTTGTCAAAAAGGGGGAAAAACACTTGTGCCAATCTGTTGAACAAACCTTTTTCTATCTTTCCAGTAGTCTAATAACATCTTTCCAAAACTCTTGATTTGATGGTAAAATACTTACCGAAGTGATTTGAGTTAAAGAAACAAATAGTAGTATGACGGAACAGCTCCGGAGAGTAAGGATGATAGGTCAGAATGTCTATCGAATGCAGAGTTTGTTTCAGTCAGTCAAAGGTACATGTGGAATGGAGTAATCATAATACAAGGTACCTCGTTTGTTCGCTATTTCGGGGTATTTCAAGGCTATTGTTACTTTCAGTTTGTCTAGTTGCCAGTAGTAATTTTCAGAATTGATGGTCTGGATAGGTGGAAGTCACTCGTACGCCCAATAGGGACCAAAACTTTCTTCTGAAAGAGTTCAGCTTTAGCTACAGGAATGGACCTTTTATCTCCTCTGGATCAGAATTGTTTGCGTTCCTGGTTATTATAAAGTATCCAACTTTCGTCAACGGGGACCAATCCTTTAAAAAAAAGAATCTTTTTGATGCTGAAAATGTTATCTACAAAGTTGCTCGCCAATAAGTCATAGGCAGGTCGGCCACTAGCAACTATTTTTACATTCTATTCGCACCAATATTTAAAAAAAAAAAAAAAAAAAAAAAAAAAACATTTTGTAGTCTTTTTCTTTAGCAAATGTTGTCAAAGTGTGAGTAAATGATTTTTATTTTCCGGAAGTGGTGCTAGTTAAATTTAATAATAGCACATGAATTGCAAAAGAAGTGTTTCGGACAATCTTTGACTGGGAAAAACAAATTCCTTGCGTTCGATTGAGATGTTCTGACGCACCCTTCCTACTCTTCGGACATTGCTTTATCCGATTATTATTTATTTGCTATTTTCTTTCGAAAATTCTCTTCACAAAAAAAGGTGGGTGGTAAAAAATTACTACTTTAAGTATTTTGGAACCTAATCAAAATATTTTTGGAAAGAAGGCATCATAAGACTCCTGGAAATTTAGAAATAGATTCGCAGAATAAAATAGCGCAGATATTCAATAAAATCTCGCAGTTTTCGGAATTTCCTT
The DNA here is from genome assembly GCA_964019185.1 of Maratus speculifer. Lineage (NCBI taxonomy): Eukaryota > Metazoa > Arthropoda > Arachnida > Araneae > Salticidae > Maratus > Maratus speculifer. The sequence goes on from OZ025302.1 coordinate 171,969,562, forward strand.
GGTTAAAAAAAAAAAAAAAAGAAAACTTTTGAGACAACCTTTTGTTTTGCTCTTATTCAAATGTACGCAAGAGATCTCTGTTAGAATCCATTATACTTTACACCGAAACTTCTTGGAGGCAAAATTAAGTTTCTTGTTATAAGTGAAATGGGCCGTTTAAGCTGTGAAAGAAGGCAGGACAATAATGAAATATTCTTGTTAATGTTCTTTAAAGAATACTGTAAAATTGGCATTCTAATCAAAAGCTGGACTTTTGGTATCTCCTCAGCTATGGTGTAAAATTAGTTTTTCTTTTTTGTAAGAACCTATTTGCGCATGTAATCATGATTAAATTTCTGTATAATGTTACATTCAGAAGGAGAAAATGTTCATTCATATCCTGAGGACTAATGACGAATACAAGTTACAAGAATTTAATGAACCGTTTTGCTCTTATTCATATGCAACTTACAGGCTTTTCGGTGCACATCTAATAAGCATTGCCTCTGCTAACAAAGAATCCATTACACTTTACTCGGTGTCTTCTCGGAGGCAAAATTAAGGTTCCTATTCTAAATGAAGCCGATCACGCAAGTTGTAAGTGAAACCGGAACGAAAATGAAATTTTCTTGTTATTGTTGCTGAAAAGTTTCTTTCGTTTTTTGCCTCGGAGCAACGGCTAGCGACATGGGCAAGGTCACATTTTCTCAAGCTGCTTGAAACGAAAGTGGTGCCGTGAGGATTTACTTACTGAAATGCCGCTGGGATGCGAATCAAGAATGTCTCATCCGGTCAGGTTCAAAGGCGTGGAGGGTAGTTTACGAAAAAAAAAAAAGTCAAAAATCTCGTTTTCTATTTATAGGAAGCAGAGAGGGTATTGACAGGAGAAAATGTGAAAAATTTGAAAATTATGAAAAAGGATGGAAAGTCATGTGGTACTGTTGCTATTTGAATGGGTCATCGTCTCTTGTATTTGTTCCACCAGTAATTTTAAATTGTAATTTCACCTTATTTAAATCACTGGACTTTTGCGATTTGGTATTGCTGTTGCTAAAATATTATATGTGTACGTGCTCGTCGCTCAATGGTTAGAGAATTATAAATTAAGCATTGAGAAGCAGAATTGAAGGTGTCAAAGCATTATATTGGCTGTGTAATGAATTTTATTAATTTCGAAACTATTTAAGTAACAGATAGGCCAACATAACTTTGATATTAAGTTGCCAGTGCAAAATGTATCTTGTGACTTGGGGTTCTCTGACATTGCCAACTTAAACCCACCAAATGCTTGTTGAAGATGCTTGTTGTTTTCAGGCACTGGCTGAACTAACCTAAGAGAATTTGACATAAAATTGTACACATTTTGGAAAGAATGTATCGAAATTACAATTGGAGATATTGGTTCACTCTTGTTCTCAACCTTTCGATTGTTTGAAAATAGCAGTAGGAAGCAGTGACTACTGCATGACTGAGATTTTGCTGACTATAATTAACTATAGAAGTTGCATTTTATTGCATTAATTGAAATTATTTTAGTCAGGCGCGAATTCTTAGAAGTAGTTTAAGAAAGAAAGACAGAAATCTCTTGTTTTTACTTTCAGGAAGGGAAGAGAGATATAAACTGGAATAAAATTATGAAAAAGGATAGAAATCATAAAGTACTGTTGCATTTGTAGGAGTCTATGCTTTTTTTATTTATATACTTTATCACTTTTCGAAATTATTATTTTCATGGTATGTTTCGCTAATGTGAATAGGAATTTACCACGGAAATTGTTTAGAAGTAGATGTTTTGATTGTTTAGAAAGTATACGAGGCTGAGATTGTGTATTTTTTTTTTTTTTTTTTGCTGCAAAATGTGAAATTTTTACTGATATAACTGTCTAACTTAAATTTGTTGCACATTCAGTATCATACTTCAGTCACCGGTGACTGATAGAATAAAATACGATATGAAATTAAAAAAGCTACATGCAAGTAAATTTTAAGTAAATTCAGGGTTTTATTAAAACACTGTCCGCATAAAGACGGTTGTCTTGTCGCAAAATGAGGCAACTTGCTTAGTTAATTTTCTGGTCATTCTTCTACTAAATGGTGCCGCATTTCTTGATAGCATACCGTCGCACTTTAGAGACTTTTAATAGATTGTGAAACGGGAATCTTATTACGTGACTATAAACGGACAGACAGACAAAGGAGACATGAAAAATATCAATTTCGATCAATTTAAAGGCGTGGAAGGTGTTTAGAAAACGAGACAAAAGTCTTTTTCTATTTATAGGAAGAAAAAGGGCTATCCACATCAATAAACATGAAAAATTTTGAAGATTATAAAAAAGAAGGAAAACCTTGAGGTAGTATTGCATTTGCAGGGAGACGCAACTCCTCCTATTATCACTTTTTCCAAACTTTTATCCTCGTGGTAGATTCTATTTCATATGTTAAAGAAATCTACCACGAAGATAATTGATTGGAAATACAGGTAAATAAAACGTGAAGTGTGGAAAAAGTTGCGACCTCCGCACTTGGTTACAAAAGTGTTTGCTCTTGTATATAACTTTTTTAACAAATGTTTTTTTTTTCTCTCCGTAACAGGGTAAATTGATTTTTTTTTTTTTTTTCATTAGGGAGTTCTCACTAAAAATTCTGTACAAACCAAAATCTGGCAGAAAATGAACTCGAGGGTCGCACTTACGTTTTGCCGTCATATGCCTATACCACATATTATAATGAACCACTCTTTTCTGCTAATTTATAATACACAAATATTAAATTCAATGTCAACTATTTAAAATTAACTTCGTGGTGGATTATGTCCTTTAGCTAAACAAAGTGGTTCACGAAAGACGAAACGCTATAGACCAAACTTGCCAAATTCTAAATTTTCAAAAAAAAAAAAAAAAAAAAAAAAAAAAAAAAAAAAGTAAATATTAAAAAAAAATGACAGTTTTAATTAAAATTGTTTTTACTTATGATCAGTAAACCGGACAGTAAAATAGGTTAGATAATATATGTAACGTACAAAACACACATCTTTCGATATCTGCTTCTTTAAAATAAAATTAAATAAAAGGAAAGTTATTGCATTTAAATAATTCGGGTTGGTCTTGATTTTGAGAATGAATCCAAGCTTTTCCCGAATGCTTTACATTGTCTGGTGTCCATCTGTTTTTCAATAACCAAAAATTATTTTGTGACATTTCAACTTATATTTTTATTTATTCTGTCATTTTATCGACCATCCGATTACCTAATCTCTTTTCTCATGCAGTTTCCTCAAACACCTTGGATTAATTCATCTACTATATAAAGTGGCGGTCAAAAGTTTCCGGCCAGTTAGTTTCTTCGATTTATTTACCAAAAGGTTTCAGCAAAGAAGCACAACGGCTTCAAATGTTAGGAATATGTGAATGACCTCTGACCACGTGATCATTTTGATTGGATACTGAAGATGCTTCATGCAAAGGGATAGAATTCGAAGTTCGCGTGTGCAAAAGTTTCCGGCCACTTATCATTCTTTAATTTTTTTTTCTACCGGTAAAGTATTTTTTTGTTGTGTTTATGAATGAATAAACGTTTATAGCATAGTTTTAATTCAAAATTGAAAAGTTCAACAATTATTGTTCATAAATGAGTGATTAGTTTGTCGCTAAAAGGCCAATCCTCTCTAGGTATTGCGGCAAAGTTATCAATCGGTAAAATCGACAATAAACGATATTTAAAAATTATATAAAGATGACCATGGCCTTCAGGACTTTCAGAGGTCCGGGAGACCCCGGAAAATTACTATTCCTGATGTGGACAGAATTGTCAGGAGAAAAACAACTGATAATCCGCATGAAAATTCTGTTGCAATATACTGCGATATACGGAATGAAAATATTGCTGAAATAAGTTAGTCTATCGTGTCAAGATGCTGACGTCATACAGAACTTTATGGAAGTATCGGTGTTCAAAAATTTTTCGTAGGTAAAAAAATATAAACGTATCGATTGGCGTTTTCGAAAAAACACAGTCTGGTATAGAGAAAACTGGACAAAAGTACTATTTTTCCATCAATAGAATTTGAAATTTTTTTGGGAGTGATAGCAGACACTACATCCGATGACCTAAAAACAAAAAATGTGATTCAACATATGTTATTCCTAAAATGAAGCATGGCGGAGGACACGTTATGTCGTGAGAAGTATTTTCTTCAAAAAGTGTCGGTCTGTTATTTGAAATCCACTGCAAGGTGAATGATACAATGTGTAAGGATATCTTGCAAGACCATTTTCTGCCTTATTTGAGAAAAAAAATCGGTCGCAAATATTTTCCTTAAGATGATAACGACATAAATAATGTATGCAAGCCTCGATAAGCAATGGTTTTCGCACTAAAAATTTTGTTTTTGAAATGGTCAGCCTAAACGCCCAACATGAAGTCAATAGAAAATCTTTAGAAAGAAGTTAGTAAAAGTCTGCGGAACTATAAATATTCCAACTCAACCGAAATTTCGCCAAAATTGCAAGAACTGTGGAAAAACCATAGACGATCCGTAGACGATCTTTAACCGTTGATTCTATGAATGCCACGTTGGTGTGCCACAGTACTTATTACTAAAGCTAATAAAATAGTAATACGATAAAATAATAATAGTAAATGTTGTTGATCACTGTAATTTTCTATTACAATACCACTTTTTTACAAACTTGTGAAGGTGGCCGGAAACTTATGAGAAATGCGTTTTCCTTTATACTTAATTTTGTCGATTAAATTTATTGATATTTGCACGTTCTTCTATAAGTAAGTTCCTAACTATTATGCCAATAAAATGTATAAATATCACTTTGTAATAGATTTAGGATTTGCACTTTGATATTCCTCTTCATATGGGTATACTTATAAATTAACTGAATTTTTTTTGCTGGCCGGAAACTTTTGACCGCCACTGTAAATAATCTCTCTTATAACTAGAATCTTATTGCGCGTTTTTATATCTTCTAGATCTCCCACATCTCGCAGATTTCATTATTTCCGATAGAGGCGAATATTTTTGTGATCGATCTGTCATCGAATGACCTGTAAAAATTATTTAAATGCACCACATATTTAATATTTACTATATATGTTACAATGCGTAACTTTGAATAAAAAAATATATACTACCTCTGACAAAAAAGTTCGGTGAATGAATTCAGAACGACCGATATGGCAAAACTGCGGAAACAAAACGCTGCACCTGAATAGAGGCAAGTGTTGACCATCTTTCCCCACCGTTGTTCAGTTGACCGTCGTTTTTATGTCCTGTGTAAGACGTGCTTTACTAAGTGCTTGTTCAGTGTGTTGGTTCTTAACTGTGAACAGGAAAATGAACGAACAAAAGATCAGTTTAAAGTTTGGTTTTACGCCTTGCAAGACACAGAAAGAAATTCTTGAGGGGTGATGCAAACTGAACATCCACCATACTCGCAAAATCTCAATCCTCCAGGCTTTTTCCTATCTTCACCACTCAAACTCTCTTTGAAAAAGATTTGAACATATTGCTGACATGCAACGAAACGTGACGAAGCTTTTGAACTCCATCCCAAAAGAAGACTTCTTGCGAATTTCCCAGGACATGTATAACAGATCTCAGCCGTGCATAATTATGGGAGAAGACTATTTCGAAGGCTGGTATGGGCAACTTTCGTTAATATTTCATCTACAGTACAGAACTATTCACCGAACTTTATTGTCAGAGGTTGTATAATACTTGTTTCAATGTTTGCTTGGAGTTAGTATAGCTGAAGATTATCCTCTGGAAACATTAGGTTTCCCTTCATTTTCCGAAGGAACTTAAGTTTGCCTTGAATGCTGGGCTTTATTCCTGAACTCTGTTCGTTATTTTCTGATCTTTTGGAAAGACTAAAAACTATTTATTTTCTAGGAAATATCTTCGATTACGCCTATTAGATGCCTATAGTTTAATGTGTCTGCATATAACAGAGCAAAAACTATGCAACCTAATCATTTGAAATTTAAAGTACATAATTTTTGTATATATTTATCGAATCATTTCAAATTTTATGAAAATCGGATGTATAATTTAACTACAGGGACAATCAAAAGTATTTCGTTATATGACGGCTAATAGGAAAAAATAGTTTCAAGTGCATTTTAATGATGTTATACTCTTTCGAACATCTTAAAATTGATATGCATCTATAACTGTACAATATGTGTTGCAAAGAATATTTGTTTTTAATTTACAAGGCTACACGAAAGTATTCCATTACATAATGGTATAGGGGGAAACATTGTTTCGGGCGCGTTTTAATAATACTAAACTATTTCACATTTTATGAAATTGATATACAGTCGACTCTCGTTAATTCGAAATCGGATAAATCGAATCTTCGCTTAATTCGAACTAAACATGAAGTCCTGAAATTTTCAATGGCAGAATAACGTTAAAAATTTTCATTAATTCGAACTTATTTCTCTTGACTTCGTTTAATTCGAACTAACGCAAATTCCGATTTTTCATTTTTCTTTTCTTTCTCACGGGTTTCAGATCATTTGAATAACTTTCTTTCTTTGATTTTTGTGTAAATTGTTCCGAACGAGTATACATATAATCCAATGCATTTAATATCCAATTTCTTAGTGACCCGTCTGTCCATCAGCCACACTTTAAATTTTTCTTGCATTTTGCTTGTTTCTAATTTGTTAATTAGTTTATGTATTTATACTTTCTAATTTAATATTAAGTTATATTCTAATGATAACAGACGAAATAAATTTTAAATAGACTATAAAATTAATTCCGTTGTAGTATCACCATATTTAGCATGCTTTCATTTCACATTTTCCATAATTCGAACTTCGGATTATTCGATCATTTCTTGTGGTCCCGATGAGTTCGAATTAACGAGAGTCGACTGTACATTGCTGAGGTTTACTGCAAGTTACTTCCTATATAATAGAAAGCATATAATATTTACAGAAACACACAAAAGATTTTGGATATTTTACTGTGCCCGAAGCATTGTATACTATTACCCGAAGGTCTGAATATTTTGAAAACTTCCTTATAGTACGAACCCACCTCATTTGCTATTCTTGTCGTGCAATTTCCTACTTGTTTATTTACGTTAGAGACGAGTATTTTTAAAAGCTGCTATCTACTTTTGGATAATCTGCAAATGCTCTAAATATTACTGAATATTATGTGTAGTGGTGCATTCCTTTTGAATTTAATAAATTTCACTGGTGACTTAAATAAAGGGTTGGGTAAATCTCATTCCTCAAAAATTTATGTTGAAATTTTGAGAGGAAACCTGATACTTTTACCGAATTACTGCGCATTATTTCCTGGTCTCCACCTGTTATTTAAAAGCGAAACGACTCTGTGACATTGCAACTAATATTCTTGTTTATTCTTTCGCCTTATCGACCATCGGATTACCGAATCTTTTGACAGAAACTTTTCCCCAAACAGGTTGAATTAATTCCTCTACTATCTCAACAGACTGATAACTAGAATCTCATTGCGCCTTTTATGTCTTCTAGACTTCCCACATCTCACGGATTTCATTGTTTGTTTCCGAGAGAGGCGAATATTTTTGCGGTCGAGCCTCCCTCTCAAGGTCGTTTGCGGGCGTCGTAGTATACCTGGTATACCTTACCTTTCCCCTCTTTCCAGGTAATACCTACCTGGTTGAGAGTAGAATGGATTTGTTTTTCTTTTCTTCCAGTTAGCTGTTGTTTCCTAAAGGCAATTTTGGAGTAGAATCGTGTCGAATTTGACTTTCATTCCAATTGCCCGCAATTCTAATGAGATTTCTCGTTTAGTTTATCAAAAAGGGGTAATTCCCCCGGCGTGGTTATTCAAAAAGTGTAATTTTGCTTGCTCGGTCTTTCATTATTGTATTTGATTCAGTATGCAAATTGGTATTTATGCGGTCAGATATCTCGAGTTTTGGTGCACCAACCTACGCAGGAATGTGCGTGCGGAAAACAAAATTACGTAATATACGATCGTATATGCTTCCGTAATTATTTCCCACCAACAGCGGGTCATGAAAGGGTGATCTTTGGAGATTGTGTATTTTGTATTTGTGCACATTAATGAGAAAGATTGTGAATTGCAATGTTAATTTTAGGCTTACTTTGTTTCCTCCAGATAAAATTGCTCACTAATCGGTATAAAACATAGTAGTATTTGATTAGCCCGATTTTATTAACCCGATTCAACTTGCATATTTTATCTGACATAGAAATTTAAATCGCTGAAAATGCTATCGAATTCACATTACAATATGTGAAAAAAGCATGCGTTCAAAATCCCTAATTATTTCCCTGCTTCCGTAATCATTTCCCACCGACAGTGGATCATGGTGATTTTTGGAGAATATGTATTTCATGTTTGTCATGCATTAATGAGAAAAATTCTGAATTGTCTGAATTTAATTGTTAATTTTGGGTTTACTTGTTTTCTCCAAAAAATTTGCTCACTAATAATCAACATGAAATGATTCAGCTTTCATATTTTACATAAAAATTTAAATCGTTGAAAATGCTATTGAGTACACATTTGTATGTAAAAAATGCATGTCCTCAAAATCCCTTGCATATCTCTGATGAAAACCTATGGTCCAATTCATATTCCAATTGAGTTGATGCATCTCATTTGGATATTTACCTCTATTTATTCTCCTAAAAATAATTCAGACAGTTGTAACTTTTCATTCGGAAACAAGTTCACACAATCTTTTCTTATTGTATTTAATAATCAAATTGGTATTTATGCGGTCAAATATCCCTAGTTATGGTATACCAATACCAGCCTACGTAGGAATGAGTTTAGAAAAAAGAAATTACGATTTTATTTGCCTCCGCAATTATTCCCCGCCAATAGAGAGTCAGGAAGTGTAGTGAATCTGAATGACCTTTGAAGAATTTGCATTTTGTATACATGCGCATTGATATGAAAGATCCCGATCGTCTAAAATTAAATCTTAATCTTTGGATATCGTAGTTTTTTTCTCTACAAGTTTATATGTATTTTTAAGTATAGTCGATTCATCTTATTGCTCGTACATTTTATTTTACGTAGAAATTAACTGAAAATTCTTAAAAATGATATTGAGATCAAATTATATCGTTCATCCGTAAGAAAAGTGACACAACTTCATGAAATTAGTTTTGAGTATTCTAGTACTTATCGGTCTTGTGAGATCCTGACTAGGGCGCTCTCTTACATCTGCACCTCATAGTCATTTGACTCCTCTTTGAGCCAGTGTCTGATAAACTTTGTGTCTATTAGAGCATAGAAATACTCTGTAGAAAATTTTTAATAATATTTTTAATTCTTTCAAGATCTATTTTTTCATTTAAAAATCTCTTCTTGCAAAAGGATAACTATTAATTTTAAATATTCCCCCTATAACGATATTTCGCGTTTTTAATGACTGAAAATAAATAAAGAACAAATTTCATATTTATATCCAACCACATGCAGAAATCTGCAAAAGGATTTCAAACGGAAAGCCTGGACAGACAAAGGATATTTCACGGCTTCTTTCTGTTACTACATTTGATCGTGCAAAACTTTAGGATCAGATAAAATATTCCTCTATATATCTCACCAATAATAATCAAGTCCCCTTTCAAATCGACTTTTAGAGTATTACAAAACACATTAACACGTTCGCTGCCGCTTACATGAAGATGTGATGATAGTTAATGCCGCACTGTAGAAGTGGGTTTTTCCCAGAAGCCGATTTCTTTTTATAACAAAGAATCAGTGAAAGATTTTCCCGCGCCAGCACGTGGCTGGCTATTGGACATCACGCGCTGGCGCGTGAGTGCCTCCTTAACGTTAGCGCCATATCACGCGCTTTCGCGTGAGCTGCAGCGAACTTGTTAAGAAACTTAAATTACATTCATGTTTCTGAAAAAGCATCTGGCAAGTTGTTACTGTTATGAATTTGTGAATTAATAAAATTTTCGCTTTGTGTCTGTTTTACAATTGGCGAATAATTCTAACACGATGTTTAAAAGGAAGATCATTTTCATCTTAGGTGCTAAAAAGTGCATAAAAATTAATTTTCAAAAGTTATAAAACACAGCACTATCTGTACAGGACCGTAGCTAGAAGTGAATAATAGGTGGGGTTCACAAGAAAATATGGGGGGAGAAGGGTCATATTTTATCTCATGCAGAGAGATAAATTAGTGCATATTCACACTGTAGTTACTATGTTTCTTATTGAACTTTTGTAATAACTTCATTTTATGCTAAGAAAGTAATAGGATGATGAAAAATTCGAGTGTATAACAAGTGATATATTAAACATCATGTTAGCTCCATATGTGCAAATAGGATAAGCAAGAGTTGAAATACTTATTTTAGTTACAATTTAGTATTTTTGCAAAACTGTGAAAGGTTCTCAAAATCTAAATTAGATGTTTGAATATAATTTCATTTGGATTTTCGGAAAGTAAGTTCATTGAATGATCTTGGAATCTTCTCCGGGGGGGGGGGGGGGGGCTGAGCTGCCCATAGCACCACCTTAGCTACGACCCTGTATCTGTCGTATCAGATATTTGCTATTTTTTAGCATTTTACTTTTGAAATTTACGAAATGCGAAAAATTCTGACCGTGGCTAAAAATAAAGGTCATTTTCGGATTCAGCACAAAAAAAACATATAAATCGATTATTTAAAGTTGAGAAGCACCGCCATCACAGGCTTATGTCATTCTGTAGATTTAGACATCAATAATCAATCAGCCGCCACGGGGATTGCAAATCTTATATCATCTGCTTATTTTTGATGATTTTCCTTTATAGTCTCAACCAGCCATCTCATTTTCCTCCAAGGTTAAGTATACAAGTTTATATAGACAGCGTGGGTTAAGTAGGGATGTTTTTCTGGATTTTAGACAGACAGCCAATTGCGCATTCTGATGTCGAGTTCAATTTTCTAGTTTTTGGTTATCTTAGTTTTTGCATTTCGATGACTTCGAACCTTTTTAGGAAACCTTGTTGTTTACTAAATGAAGTAACTTTGTGTTATTTAATTCTCGAAATGTTATCGCACAGTAAATTAATATTCTATGAATTATAGATCTGCAAGAAATGAAAGAGAATCTTAAAATTAAACAAAAATTTCCTATAAATGAATATTGTCTTTTAGATCTAAAATTGAATTCAACTATGCATTTAAATTTATGAATAGTTTAAATATTAGTATCTTTTGTAGTCCTCATAGTAGTAGTAGATATGCTTGCAATCAGTGCATAAAGCTTACTTCCAGAATTTTCATCGCTTACTTGGTTTAGAGGTCTGCACGGGCCCGGGCCTGGCCCGTGGCCCGGCCCGGCGCCGGGCCGGCGGAATCGTTTCGGATTTTCTTACGGGCCGGGCCGGGCCGACAAACAACATAAACGGGCCGGGCCGGGGCGGCAAAAAAATTGAACGGGCCAGACGGGCCGGGCCGATAAAAAAAAATTTCGGGCCTGCCGGCCCGTTCTGAAGATTTAAGCAGAAACGATAAAATATGAGCTATTTTCAACGAAAATGGTTTTAACGAGAATAAGTATAAATGTGGCCATACTAGTTTGACAGCGTCAGTATAAAAATGCACAGTGTATCGGCATCGGAGAATTACATTATGTGTAACCCGTTTTAATATTTTTTTAGCTGACTCATGCCGGTCCGAGATCACGCTTACATTATTTTTCTACAAATAGACTGGCCGAACCGGTGCTAGACTTAATTATTGGCAGAAAATATGATTTGTAAAATTATTAACAGCCATAAAGAACTTATGTTAGCTTAGTCTTCGGATATATACTTCTTGATGATTTTTAAATTAAATTCTCAATAATGCGAAAGTTTGACACATTTTCTGATTAATTTTAAATTGTAAAAGTATAAAAGTGACAAGCCTAACTATTGAAGGGATTTGGAATCGAATAGCTTTTTTCATTTTTGGTAAATAAAATACTTGTATAACCTTGTTGAGATATAATAGTTTCTCAAATGATTGCAGGTTTTTCTCCCTTCCCTTGCTATTGCTTCCGGAAATTCTATTCAAAACGCTAATTAAGACAGTATTTTATTTGTTTACAGTATTCTTAAATTGTTTGTATCAAAAATTGGATAACGCCATTCGATTATATAGTTTCTGAATAAAGATATCTGCTAATCTTATGCGTTTCTGAGGGAAAAAAAAATGAATTTAGAAATGTATCAGAAAGGAGCTTCTTTGAATTTAAGAGTGAATTTGGATTTGAAATCTATGATAAAATAATATAGAAATATATTTATAAATCTTCTTTAATTAAACAGCTTCAAAATTAACGATGTTTTTAGCTTTCTTTCTTTTTTCTTTTATTCTAAGCCATATTAATTTTTTAAGGAATCTTTCTTTATTCGAATGTTGAAAGCCTAAGAATCTAAGTAATCATTAATGTTGTTAATGTGTATTTGCTGTAAAATATACTGTAAAATCATTATGCAGTATTCTTTAAAGAAATCTTTGTTATATGATAAAAATCTGAATTTTTTAGAAATCGTAGAAATTGTAACGGGCCAAAACGGGCCGGGCCTGTTTTCGCTGATTTTTGTACGGGCCGGGCCGAAATAACTTTCCTACGGGCCGGGCCGGGCCTGAAAATTCCGGCCCGTGCAGACCTCTAACTTGGTTCACTAATTAAACGATCAAATCATTGCTAAAGTGATCTTACAATTCTCTATTTAACCCTTTGCGGGGCAGGGCAAATTCATTGCTTAAGTATTGAAATTAAGGACTGACACCGGAATTTGAAAACAACCTTATTTATAAATATGAAAACGCTATACTTCGCGCATTCAATAAACCGTAATTTTCTTTAACAAAATTCCGGTGCGAATGTGGCGTTTGGGAATTAAAATTAAGTGGTATATCTATGAAACCACCGCCCCTCAAGGGGTTAACATCTGCAGTCTCCGTGTCACTTATAGGATACACATCTTTGAAAAAATGTTTCAGTGTATAAATGATGTTAAAAAAAAAAGAGAGAAATTAGTGTGAAGGAGCCTAACCGATAGCAGAACTAAACAAAATAGCAATTTGTTTCTTAGCTTTTTTTTTTTTTTTTTTTTTTTGTGAGATAAGTGTTATATTGAAATACGAAATTTACAAAATTGAAAACGTATATAATTTTTCTGTACATTTAGATATCATTTGTAGAGTCCATTAGTAATAAAATATTTATTTATTTTGAATTTTTTATTGTCTTTGCAATGCTAAAAGAATAAAATAAAACAATTCCAAGATATTGTCAAAAAATGTGCTTTTTGAGTCCCCATGTACCATCAAATTTTATGTGCAAAAAATAATTTTTTTCGCTTTTCAATATTTCTTAGTTATCATTTTCTTAATATAAATTCATAACTAAAGTTAAAAAAAAAAAATATGTAAATAAATCCTGGTGTCTGAAGAGAATATACAAAACACAAATTCCAAAATTATGTAAAAATGAATATGTACGTATGTAATCTCCCTTCAAAAAACTTATAACAATAATATACAAAATCATAAGCTATGAACTTTGATGCAAAAAACTTCACCCTACTTTTTTTAAACGTATAGTTTAATAACTTGCATTCGGATTCTTTTTATTATTGTTATTATTTCCTTCAATGTGATGAAATACCCAAGAGAAAAATATACTACTCATTATTTGTATATTTCATCCAATTTATTTTTCAGGATCTTTTTTATTTGTTTATATATTCGCTGCAATACATCTGCAGTAATTTAAAATCATAATGATTGTTTTGGGATTTTCTTTATTGCTGAAACATGAATCAACTTAGTTTTCAAGTAGATTGTGTAATATCTCGCGTATATATTTTTATCGAGAATATTATTTGAGTAACGGGAAATAGCCTAATTTTGTTTTCGTGTTTTTTAAATGTTTGATTCGATTTTTTTTTCACTCCTTTGTTTGTTTGCAAATGAAATTATTTTTAAATTAAATCAAGATTTGAATATGATATTAGGAAAATGAACTCTCTTCCCTGTGTAAATTTACATCGCTTCCTTATTATAAATCTCCATTTATTTAAAGAAGAAAAAACCCGTAGGTTTGCCTGCTAAAATCTAATACAGTAAAACCTAGAAATAACGGACACCTCGGGAGCGCGGAAATTGTCCGCTATTGGGAAAACCTCACAGATTAAAAACTTGCTAAGAAATGCTTAATGTTTCATTAGTTGACTTTTATTTGTGCTAAAATCTCTATTATATGATTAATCAGAAATTTAAATTATTTTTTTTGAGTAATAAAATTGAAATAAAACTGTGCATACCTTTATCCGCAATTTATTACATGCTTTGGAAAAAAAAAAACTGTTACAAAAGTTTGCTTTCACTTATGATTTAATTCTGTCAGTAATTTTAATCCTTCTAAACTATTTTCTTTTAATACAAAATAACTGTGTAACAATTCGCTGTATTTTGCCGCTTCTTGGAAATTATCGATACTAGTACACCGAACCCGGGGTTCCCGGGTCACAGAGTAAAGGTGAAAAACTTTTTTAAAAATTAAAATTGAAAAGTCTAATAAATTTTTCCTACGTAATATGCTTTTAAAACTGCTAACTAATTCCAAACAGCAATTTCATATGAAAAATATTAATTATGTTATCATATAAAGCTTTGAAAATTATCGGTACTTCCGTATTAGACGCAAGATAGAAGTTATTAAATTATTTAGCCAAAGATCTTGCCAAAGAATAAAATCGCATTATTTCAGTTTATAAAATCAACTAAGAAATATGACACACAGATATTCTTTAAAATAAACATAAATAAGATATAAACATAATTAAAAAAATAAACATAAATAAGATATTCTTAAAACCAACAACATTCACTGGGTTTTATAGCCGACGATATTTTGACATAACACGTTTTTAATTACTATTTTTTTCGGTTGGTATGAAAAAAAGGCAACTAAAATATACAGTGATCTGTCATTTTTCACGGAGAAAAGAGATAAATGGAGGTGAAGTATGCGATTAAAACGGTTTCATGGGCGTTGTTTTTCCAATTTAAGTCTCTTATTCGGGCCAAACAAAACAATCTCTAAGAATCAATCAGAAACAATCTCCAAGAGACCGAATCTTTTAACATTATTTTTTCTCTAAATTAAAAAAAAAATAATAATTATATTTTAGTATTCTAAAATAGTATTTCATTGTATTATGAATTAAAACTGTATCGCTAAAAGTTTTTCTTTTTTGCGAAAGCACGTGGTTGTGTTTCATGCAATGCAGCGAATTTTAGAGATGCTTTTTTGGCGTCACCTCCAGCCACCAAACTGCATCTCTATTCATCTTCTTTTTTTTTTTTTTTTTTTTTTTTTTTTTACTCTATGGATATTTTTTCTTTTTTTCCCACACAAATGCGATACTTAAGATGCAGGGTTTGAAAAAACCCGGGTTTTTTTGAAAAAGCCCAACCCACTGGGCCCAGTAGTCTAAAACCCGGGTTTTTTCGGGCTTTTTCGAAAAAACCCGGGTTTTTTCGGGTTTTATCAAAATGTTTTAGACACCTCTTCACATTTCTAATTTTCACATGCATAGTACCTAAATTTTTCATTTATCAGTGGAACAAAGGTATAATTTTGCATTAAGTATAGATTAACAATAAAAATAAATATATAAAAAGAAAATATAAATATATTTAAAAAGATTATTTTGTATCTCATAGAACTAGATTACTGGAAGAATGATATATTAAATCAAGTGCAACTGAATTTCTTTATATAAATCTTAAGTTAAACAGACTAATTTATACAATTTCTTTAATTTACTTCAATAGAAATCAGTTTAAAGCAGCAACATTTATGTAAATATTTTTATTTTTGTGAAGAAAAAAATAGAATTCACACATATGTATGCATATATATATATATATTTACTACAATTTAAACAACATTTATATTGCAATAGTATTAAATTGGATTATCTAAAAGTCAATGTCAGTCATATCTATAAAGTTAGATCGTAAATGGCAATACACTTTTACTAGTTTAGTTTTGCTTTTGTATGCCATCTGTAAGCAATCTTTTAAAGTATCTGGATACATTTTAGATTAGATTTTATTAGGGTTTTTGGATATTATCAAGGTTATTTATGTTAAAGAAATATGGTTCAGAATGTTTGAAAACAAGGTACTTATATTACTAAATACAATTTAAAATAACTAATTGATTACAAAAAGTTTATGAGGTTAAAGGTTAAAAGGTTATGACAATAATAAACATTATAATATGCTTTTACAAAAATTAATAATTAGTAATAATTTTAACAATGAAATTATTAAAGTACTATACTAAAACTTTTTCACTCTTTTTGTTACAACAAGATTCCCAGCAAAACATGACTGGCAAATTTCTTGACTTTCTATGACCAAATCTCAAAAAATTCCCTGACTTTCCCAAACCAAATCTAGAAAAATTCTCTGACCAAACGAGCATACAGCAAAATTTTATACTTATTTTCACAATCTTTTGCCAAAATTAGCAATGTTTTTCTGCAATCATACTTCAATCTTTTTTTTTTTTTTTTTTCCCCAACTGTGATGAATTTTGTGTCATTTTTCATTTTTTCACTCAAATGTTTTCCATGACTTTTTTAGAAATTATTTGTAAATTCCCTGACTTTTCCTGTATATTTTGAGATTTTCCTGACTTTCCATGATGCTGGGAACCATTATAATCTGTCACCATTTTTGTGTTGAAAATTACTGTATAAACTTTCATTGAATTTCAAGAATAAGGAACTGATAAAGAGTAGCTTTACTTGCCAGGGAGGGTATTCTTTTCGGTTGAAAATACTGGAACAGTTGTATAATACCATTTCAATTGTACAACTCAAATTTACTTTTGACCTACAAAAACAATCACCCATCCCATTTCATCAAACTATTGAATCATTCCAGAACTTTCTGTAGGTAGTTAATTTCACTAGTATCACCTTTTGGAGCTATTGTGAAAATTCCTGTAATGACCCTGTGTGCTGTACACGGGGTGTATCAATGTGCCCCAGTTCCCCCTACATTAAGATTTAAAGCCCTTGGGTGCATTTTAAAATATATAGCCCATGAAAATCTTCCTTATTTACAAACTAATTTATTTTATGGTCATTTTATCAATACTTAGAAATTCTTTTAAATATGGTTAGTTTGAAATATATTTAAATTGGCATTTATCTTTCCATTCTCATATCTTAGATTAAATAATGATACAGTTGTAAAAACACGAGAAAATTTGAAAAAACCCACAAATGGGTTTTTGATGGGTTTTTTCAAGTGGGCCCGCCCGAAAAAACCCGGGCGGGTTTTTTCGGGCTGGGCCCACTTTGGCGAACCCTGTTAAGATGCCACCATTCGAGAAAATGAGCTAAAAACTATAAAAAAATTAATATCTCAAAAACAAATTGAGATACAGTTTTCTAACAAACTGCATTTAAACGTGCATATTTTTCTCCATTCGATGGTATAAATGTCGAAAACGTGCTATGTCTAGAAGTTAAAAATTTTATAATAGCGAAAATTGCAAAATTAAAATTCCATCGAAAAGTGTTGCCATTCGCAAAATGACGTATGCGTTACGCACAGATACGTTTGGCCTTTATTATATAGATTGCAGGAAACTTCTTCAGTTTCAGTATTTCTTTCTTCATCACTAAAAGTCAGATTTTGTCAAAAATTCTGAAGTAATATAATCGCATACTATAATTGATTCTTCTTCAGTAAGTAACTCATCATGTAAATTAATGAAAAATTTGGCAGATTCTCCACATCTGATATATTTCATTAATTTATTTATTCGCTTAATTCTTCAGTTGTGTCGGAAATATGTTTCATTTTCTTTTAATATACAGCCTGCTTTTCTGGAACATAGTCGTACGCTTTCCACTGAGGAAATCGAAATTATAACTTCAACTGCATTAACTAATTTTAAGCAGTTCTCAAATGTATTTATAGAATCTAATTTTAAAAGAATTGAGCGTAATAAAAGTTTTTTATACCAGGATTTAAAATTGTGTATTACACCTTGATCAGGTTGCTGGTATACTGAAGATATGTTTGTAGGGGAAAAAACACAAGTTTAACATTGTCGAATTTCAAATGCTTTGGATGAGAACTTGCATTCTCAACCTACCCCCTACTTTTATCTGTGATCATAAAATTTGTGACACATTACTCTGATAAACTTAGAGGCTTTTAACCTTTTTTTTTTTTTTTCATTTTTTTCCCCGTTAAAAAATAATTTTTCATCCTTTATCGCCAAAATTACTGTCCGCTATTCGGAATGTCCCTTATTCAGAGGTTAAACATACAAAAAATTAGGTTTGGGGAGTGGGGATTAGAAAATTGTCCGCTAAATAGAGGTGTCCGCTATTCGGGAGTGTCCGTTATGGAGGTTTTACTGTATAACCAGTGACAACTCCCTAAAATTCATGGCTATTTTCAAGCACTTATTTAAGTTCATTAATTAGAAGATTAAACAACGCAAAAATGTAGAAATTGCTGATTTCTATTGTAAATTTAATTTTGCATTACAAATTTCTGTTTATTTCTGATCCTTGGTTGGTAAGCTATGTGCAGATATGTGAACTTTACAACCCTAAGCAGAACCACACATTATACTAAAGTTGAAGTTCACCTTCCTATCATTTCTTGTATACAAAACTCTAGGCAAGCCAACGGCATAATTTTTTAAAATATATTTGCATATTAGCAATTTACATTCATCTTATTAAAAAAAGGAATGGGACACGTCCTATTCTTCCCACTTCCATTTTTCTGTTAAACTTTTTGTACAAACAAATTTGTTGCTTTTAGGCTTAGTTTAAATTATGGATTGTGTACAGTCTAATGTTCCGTAAATAGGGAAACTATTACATCTATGCATAAATAAGTCATTAATATACAGAAAGCATAAAAAGTATATGCAGCAAATTTATTTTTAATTCTTGAAATAATCTTTTTCTTTATACAATTGAAAGCTTACACAGATCAAAAAAATTTTTTTGCTTCATCTTGTGTGTGATTGATGATATATTTAGAATGATACATTAAGAGGAAAACTTACTGTCCCACTCTCCCCTATATGTCATGGTCTTCTAGAGAATTTTGAGTGGTTTTTTTTCCCCATATAGTTATTTAAATTTTACAAACAATCATGCTCGGTAAAGTAATAAAAATTAACCAAATTCAAACATAATAATAAATAAAAATTAATTGTAATTGAAATTAAAATTATTTTAAGTAACATTTATCAAATTTAAAATCTATTTTAGTAGAGTCGCTAACCCGTTGTGCCCCAACGGTATTTTAAAATACCATTAAAATTCATAAAATAAAATTTTTATATTATTTTTATAAAATTCATTTGATTCATCGATTATTACTGCAGTTTAGAATGAGTTATAAACACTTGTCCCAAACTCATTATTGGCTGCAGAAAACAAAAATATTTTTAAAAGGAGGATTTGCATCTTTTCAGCTTTTTTGACGTTGAAAGATTGTGGGGGTAAAGTTTCAGTTCGAAAATATTTTTATATTTCTATTGTAAGAGCATTATGCATGTATATTTCCTAATTGTATAAAATACTAAAAGAATATTATAAATAAAATATTTGAGTGGATGTATAAGTATTGCATAAAAACTTTATAGATTCAAATTTAATTAATTTTTATTGGCAAATTCCTTGTCCTTCTAAAATTTATTAAATGAAATTTTCTTATGTAGTTTCAATAATTAACAAAAAAATGCTTTAGAAGATGAAATTTTCATGAATTTATAAACAAAAGTTTTAAAAAAAGGTAGCTTGTCACTTTAAATTAGAAATTCCATAATGCATTTTTATAGATATTTATTTTTTGCATTTGATACCATTCTTATAAAACATAATTCATAAATTCTAAAAACATTTCTTTTTAAATTAAGAAAGCTATGCGGAAATAAATTCTTTGTCGTACTTTCCCATTTTTCCTTGTTAGTATTTTTTTAGGGACAAAAACATCCAGGGCTGTCACTCCCCCGGGAAATGCTAACAGGTTTTACGACATCCCCTGTTGAGTTTAACACCTGAGCACAAAACGGAATGGTTTGTTATATATTTTTATTTTTTATTAAGTTCTCATTGAGTGGCAACGTTTTCTTGAAGATGCAAATGGGAATGAACTCAAAGTGATTGTTGGTGTTTATAAAAAAAAGTTTGTGCCGGGCGGGCGGGCCTGTCTTTTTCTTCGTACGTAATCTTTTGTCAATTGTGGTATAGAAAACGTTTGATAGGCAACTGAACGAAAGCTGAAAAACGTGGATTTGAAAGTTATTCATTTTTATTATACTTCTCTGTAGGCGTTACAAAACCGAAACTTCAATCGCTGTCATGTTGCGGAAGAAATGTGCTATTATTGTGACAGTTTAATGACTTCTAAGATATTTTAAGATATGATGCATCCTCCTTCTCTACCCTCAAACGTCGCCTCAAAACAAGATTACAACATTTTATAAGAGTAAATTAATAATAAACAAATAATAAGCTTTTAGAGATTTTCTTTTTTCATAAAAATAACGTTATCGGAAAAATGCATGCAAATTTTGTAAATTATATAATTTTTGTATTCTTTTATCATCGGCTATTATTTTAAAAGATTAAATTCCCATTCAGTGGCAACATTTTCTTGAAAATACAAATAGGGAATAAATTCACGGAGGAACGAGATAGATGGAGTTGCACATGCCTTAAAAACTGTTTGCAATATGATGCGTATTTAAATGCCCCCTCATTCAGGCCAAACACAAAAATAACGTGGAACAGGCACCGAATTCTTTGACATCAACCGTGCATTTTTTCTCGAAATAAGAATGATTAGCTTATATTTAAACTTTCGAATGTAGCATCTCGTTTTATTAAGAATTGAAAACTGCATTACTAAAAATGTTATTCTTTTTTGTGAAAGCACTTAGTTGTGTTCGGGCTTAATGTAGTGGATTTTAGGGTTACATTCTTGGTGTCATCCCCAATCATCTTATTTCACCTCGATACTTCCTTTTAACTCTATGAAATAAACTCAATTTTTTTATACTATTGTTATTTTCTGTCAATTGTGGTACAGGAGGCATTATTATCGTCAATTTAACAAAACCGGTGAAATATTAATTTGAAAGATATGGGTTTTTTTTTTCATTTTTTTTCTGTTGGCAATGTTAATTTGAATTTTGATAAAAACTTCTTACTATAATAATTTAATGATCTGGCAAAATTTCTCGAAAGATATCTATTTCTATAGTTTTTATCTCCCCCCCCCCACACACACACACACTTCGTCCTCCCACCTCCTCCCGTGAAAAATAAATCTAAATAAATAATAAATAAATAATTTATCATATATATTTATGATATTAATCAATTTCTCTAATAATTTTCAGTAGTGAAATTACACCTGAAATCCTAGATACGTGAATATTCCTACTTCTGCTTCTAGTTGGTCTTCCGCTTAATAGAAGTATGAATATTCACGTATCTAAATAACTTATCTTCAGTATTTTGTGGGGCTAAAAGTAGCATATAACATTTTTAGTTGAATTAATTGTAAGTAAAATTTGGTTATATGGAGAGAGGAGTTTGTATGAATGAGAAAAATTAGAATAAGTATAAAAAATGGAGAAAGGGGGGGGGGGCTTTAAATTTCTTTATATTTTATAGCAAACCTTTTTTTTTTAAAAAAAATTATGGTTAAAATTGATTTTTTAAGAAGGCAATCTGTAAAATTCCAAAATTTGCAAAAAAATCTAGTCTTAAATTATGCTGAA
This sequence comes from Maratus speculifer, assembly GCA_964019185.1. NCBI lineage: Eukaryota > Metazoa > Arthropoda > Arachnida > Araneae > Salticidae > Maratus > Maratus speculifer. The sequence continues at coordinate 171,991,394 of OZ025302.1, forward strand.
TTGAGAAAGTGTACTGTGTTATTTACTTCTAAAAAAATCGAACTGTTGTACACAAGTTTTCAGAATTTCTGGCTGTTTTTGAAATTTCTTTTTTGATTTTACCTGTTTGTTAATCATTTTTTTGTTTAAAAAAAAAAAAAGGAACCACCTTTCGTCTACAGATATCTCAATTTGCTTCAAAACTTGTTGCACAATCATCTGTCTTGTGAAGAATTTAACTACAGAAAGCAGAGAAAATTCTGTGACCCCATGAGGTTGTTACTCGATGCCAAGTGTCTGAGTCTGAAGGGAACCTCTCTGGCATTCTGGGGGTGGAATAGTCCCTCGGGTGGGCCTCTTTTTTTTAGCAATCACCTTTTTAAAGCTCCCCTCTTCTCTGCTTTTTGAAGGCAGTGGCATTAGGAGTGGAACTTTTTTGATTTCGTGTTATTGCATTTTTCGTCTCTTCTTTCTTTTTTTAAGCTTTACCTTTATTTTGTATGTGTACAAAGCTTTCATCGAGCTGTTCCAGCCCGGTAATATTGATCTTTCCCCACCCTTAATATCATTGAATTCGTTGCAAAGAAACTTCACTTCTTAGGTTCTTGAAAGAAGTGTAATGTCAATGATTGAGGACCATTCTTATGTTTAACTAAGGTTTGAATAAAGATAAACTGCTCAATTTTCTGTAGATTACATTATATTAGTCTACTTCTAATTTTGATTGATAGACATTGTTTACATAATTATGTGCTCGAATAAGGTTATCTTGAAGTCCTTTTTGAGGTTGTTCTCAAATCAAAAATTGCTATTTTCTGACACATTCCTGAATTCATTTTCATTCGTAAGTTCATGGAATTAGCAAATGATTTTATTCAAAAACTATGACATCAAATAGGTTTCAGTTTATTAAAATGTATAATATATATATTTCGCTTTAACTGCGGCAAAAAGCATCTGATTAACTTGTAATTAGGTAGTCATGCTGTTGAGGTATCCGAGATTAGCTGTGTATTTTTGGGTAAATTTGACTCATTCGTTCAAAAAAAATATGGTACACTTTCTGTTACGCCATAAATCTATTCTATGATTTCAGACGATTTTTATATTTTATCATTCACTGAAAGAAAAAAAATGGCACATTTGATTTGTTGGATTTAAATGTTAAATTATGGATGCTAAATTTTGACTATCAAATGCATTAAATTAATGAAATCAGTTTGAATATTTGCCAGTTATTTTTCCACCCTCGCAATTTCCTATATATATATATATATATATATATATATATATATATATATATATATATTTTTTTTTAATTTTCTGAATACGTTAAAATGTAAAACAATTTTCTAAATCATTTTTACAATTTTGGGGGTTGGGGGGGGGGGGCTATTTTTGATGTTGTTATTATCTGACGGTTGCTATGCAATCATAAGGAGAAAATTAAATAATTTATCATTAAAATATAAGACCTTCTGAAAAATTAGATTTTTTAAAACTTCGTGAAATCTTATATACTTAGAAATATACAAAAAAAAAAAAAAAAAAACTAATGTTATTAATTGCGGATATTTTATGAAGTGAGATGAAAATTAAAATGTCGTTAAAATTTGATGTTGAAGCCTTTGAAATGAAGATTTATTCAACATATTAATTTTCAGCATGAATTAAAAATAGTTTAACAGGAATACATGTGAAAAAAAGCATACAAGGTAGAGTTCAGTAAAAAAGTTTCCAATGACTTTATTTCGTTAAAAAAAATCTCAAAACGTGGCACGCCTGCTCAACAATTACAAATGACTGGGTGGTAACGAGTAGCATGCTGTGCGAAATTTCTGTTCTTTTTCGCATCTTAAAAAGACTTGTTCTGGATTATTAACCTTTGCACATCCAAACAATAACCGAATATCTCTTCTTGATATATGGAAAACCTCAAAGAAGGATATTTCCGTATGACTGTTCAGCAATCCATAACGCAACCAATCTGTCAAAATTTTCTTTTGTGAAATGGCAATACCTAGGAAATGTGGGTTGTAAAGTGATGATAAAAAGCACCGTAAAAAACTGAAGTTTCAAAAACAGATGTTCTTTCAAAGTTTCCTCTCCTCCATAATTGGTCAAAAATGCATCTCAAACCATCGCATATTTCTCAATTTTGAGGGCGTCGAGCTGTCCATTTTCGAGTCTGTGGGTAAAGATAGTTTGTGGGGGCGAACCAGGTTCAGATAAAGGTTGTCACCAAGGTGGGATCTCCGTATCTTGACACTCAGAATTGTTGACGCCAAGTAAATGAAAGGTGTATGGAGTTGGAAATTAGTTAGGTTCAAGAGGGAAAAGGTGGGGACTAGACATTTGGTTCACGGAACTTCTCAGAATAAAATTATGAAGATGCTTCATCTTTTTTGAAAAGAAAATGTGACAGGCAGCTTCTCCGCAACCTATAATTACATCACCTTAAAATTGATGAAGTTTGTAATGGAAAATTTTAATGCAGTCTACTCTCGCTGTCTCAAGCAAATTATAAATTAATTATATGATTAAAAACAAATTGCACGTGTGTGTTGTGTAAATTCTTTTCTTTTTAGGGGCAAAATTGTTATTTTCAAAGATTTAATTAAAATTACAGTTATAACTAAATAAAAATCAATGTCTGAAGACTACTATTTAATTCATTTTCTTTTAAATGTCAACATAGATTGTTTATTCACTGATCGGCATCTATCGTCAGTTCTTTAGTTTGGTTTTGATAATAATACCTTGCTCAAAGCTAGGCTAATGCTTAGGAAATGCGAGGTCTTTTTAAATCTTGTCTCCTTTTATTTTGTTTATTTGTTCCAAACTCCTTCAAGTATAATAAAATTCTTTTGCGATTTGGCACACACAATGCGGAACTTCACTTGGTCTTTTCTGAAGACATTCCGCCTAAAGCAGTATTTCCTTAAGTGGTCAATGTGTAGTAACTGTTCCATTACTCATATATCTCTCAATCAGAACACGGCGTTTTCCAACTTTCTACCACAGTTTTTTGAAACTCTACAAACTGTCATATTCATCAATCTTAAGTTGATTAAACGCGTTTGTTAATAAGCTGTGGCATATATCTGCACCAGTATGGCTACCATTGATGAGTGTTGACCGCACAACATACGGTACTTTCTGCGCAGCATGTTCTTTTTCGTACTTTGTGATATGAGTGTATTAGTCTGATCTGTTACTAAATAAACGTGTCTTGTCTATCATATCAAACACCAGAAACTACAAAAGATGAACTCTGTAAACAAATTAAAATCCCTGTTAACTGTAAATTCCGAGACTCTTTTATTCTGACTCTGTGTCCACCTTGCAAACAGCAGTCGAGGTTTCTTGTTTTAGCTATGTTTGTTACAGATTTGTACAACTTGACCATCCTGGGTTTTCGGATTCTAAATTAATCTTATTTTTAACTAATATACCGTGATTTATCATTTAAATTCTGAGAAAGTCACGGTTGGTAAATTATCAGTGTTTGACTCTTCAATCCTATTTTTATTATAAAATAGATTCTTAAGAGTGATTAAGGTTAAGATTGAGTTGTTTTCTAAAAATTTAAAACCCGCGAGCGCCAGAAATCCATCGACTGACAATAGATGGACTTATGTTGGATTCAGTCACCAATCTGAATGAGGCCAAACCGGATTCACAGCTAATGTCCTGTATATCATAATCTAATTATATTTATGTCTTTAGAATGCAAAACATTCTAAAGACATATTCTATATGCTAACCCAAACATTGTTTGGGTTAGCATATTAAAAAAAAATTACTGTTGATTAACTTTACTGAAGCCAAAGAACTTGCTGCTCATGTGCGTAATACTGACAATAGCACCCCCTGCTCGGGCCTCCAGTTTAAATAAAGGCGGGCGTGTCTAAATAAGTAAAACTGTATATGATTCGGTGTTCACAATTTATTTTGTTCTTTTTATGCCCTTTTTTTTTATTTTTCAATTAATGAAAGTTGAAAGAATTGTTGAAGATGTATGATCTGTAAATGGAAGAGATTTAATTTATCTAATATCTATCCTTAATTCTTTTTTCATTCCATACAACTAGGCAAGTCAAACCTGTAATATTTCATTCCCTGTAATACCATCTGACATGCTTTACCTTTAATTCTCTTCCCACACGATATTTCTAGGTGTGAAGTCGTAAACTACCTTCGCACTGCTTTGCTCCAGAAATAGATTTCCTCTGACCTCCGCTCACTGATTCGACCCCACCAAATCATGAATCGGAATCCTAGAAACGTCCGAAGTCAGATGTGACTGGAAGGTAATTGCTTGTTCCAATCAAACTCGGAACGATTTGTATCTGTAACCAGGTACTGCCTATCTATTATCAAGCCTGCCTCATACTGTTCGCAGCAGGGTTAAGGATTACTATCGGTGTTTTTTAATGACCCATTTTTCTGCGAGATCCTCTGGCAAGAAAAAGTATTTCCTTTATCAAAGACTTTCTCACAGGTTCACTTGCTTGTGTATCTCACATGCTTATTATTACCACAGTTCGATTCATTTGGTATTATAGTCCGCAATTGAGTAGTTATTTATCAAAGATTTTTTGCACAGGTTTATTTGTGTATCGTATTTCACATATGTAGTTAGTTACCAGTTTTTCAATCCATTCAATCAAATACCGTAGTTTTACAGTTATTTATTTAAGGGTGTTCTTAAATCAAAAAGGGCAGCTTTGTGACACATGCTTTAATTTATTTTTGTTCGAAAATGCATGAAAATAGCAGGTGTTGTTATTCAGAAACTGTCCAATTGCACTCAATTTTCTGGGTTTTTTTTTTTTTTTTTTTTTTTTTTTTTTTTTAAACACAATAGATTTTTATAACAAGCCTTCAAATTTGACACTTTTGAGCACATTTCCCGACGAAAGCAGAATAACCGGTCGAAAGAAAGGAGAAAAACGGGTGTTCACGTCATCGAAATAGCTTATAACTCTGTAGGTAATTTAATTATCATAAAATGGAAAAATAAGTTCAATTCAAAATCGCAATCCATAGTCAGGCATTCCAATTTTATATCTTTCCGTTAAAAAATGAATTTGTAAATGTGTCAAAACGTTTTGCGCTTGTTAAGCGGAGCAGTTAAGAACACTCTTAACCCCTTATAAGCAGTGGTGTAGTCGAGGGGGGACGCAGGGGGACGGCGTCCCCCCACTTTTTTATTTTCTTTCAAGCGTCCCCTTACTTTTTTATGGCAAGGGGGACGCTAAGGACGCGAGGGGACGCAAATCTTCTTGATTCGTTAAATGATTAAAATTAAAAAAAAAAATTAAAAATTAACAATTTTGTAACAGAATTGATATTTAAAACTATTTTAGTTTTTTTTTTTAACAGCATAACAACGGCTCTCAAAAAGACCAATTACCAGTAATGAAATACCGCGCTAACATTCATTTTTTCAAAGGCATACATTAGTTTTACTCGGAAGTCTATTATCCCCTTCCTTTTTCCTAACAGAAAGATCACACAAGCTCCCGAAGAAGACCTTGGACACAGCGCAGTCTCAGTTTAAAAAACATCCAGATGTTCGGCTATTGAAAGCCGGGTCATTTTTTACTCACACAACAATTAACACCAGCATGTTTCGATTAATCTGTAAATAAGCTCTTTAAAGACATTCGGGGTAATCGCCATAGCTGTCCCCATTGACTTTCTAATATACGGTATCTTAGGTCATTGGTTGTCCCTTACTGGTAGTTAGTAGTCTTCATCAATCGGCCGGTGTATTTCGTCGGCAGCTGGACTATAAAGTAATTATTACTCTATAGTCCTTATTCTATTCGGAACTTATTCTATAGTGCTGGTCTGCAGTTGAATACAGTCAATAAAAGGACAATCAAAAGACCGACAACCAATACTGTTCAGTGTTTAGTGAAAGAATCCCCCAGAACGATTATCCTCAATTCTCTCGTTCACATTGACAATTATTTCTTGATTAGATACAAGCATTGGACTAGTTTAAAGTGGAGCGAGTATCTCTGAGTTGCCTCGTTTTTTCTAGCCATAAATATTTTATATACTGATGTACCACGTTTCTTAGGAACCTGGACAGATCTGCGCATGGGCGAAAAGGACTAAGCCCATGTCGAAAATGGGGAAGTCAGTAGCATCCTGAGATGAGTGAGATGAGTTTGTTTATTAAACATCTTAGATATGTCGAATATTTTTAATGAATACCTTTTTGCTTTGGTCATTCAATAATATATTTTTAAATATTATTTTGTTTCTGTTATATCAAAATAGAGTTATAAAAAGTCAAATATGAAAGGAAAAAGATGATTTAAATTTATGATTATTAAACTTAGCGTAGTAACTTTTCCTCTCGCAATATAGCGTATGTAATCATTTTAGAATTAACGATTGCGTGGCGTAATTTTAAAAATTGCTAAAGTGGCGATTTTTAAAAATTATTTCTTTACATTATTGTTTACTTAATTTATTTAAATTATTTGCAAGCATTGGGTATGAATATGGCACAGATATACACGCAAATGGATAGAATGAATTTTTCCAACGCCATCTTGGCGAAATCCTTGTTTTCGAATACCAGTTGCACATACATTTTTCAATTATTTTCTATTATTTTAAGAAGCAAATAACAATAAATAAAAAAATGTTAAAATATATTAAATATTAAAAACCAATAATTATAGAACAAAAAATATTTTACATTATTTGAAAAAAGAAAATTAAAGCAAATAAATTATTTACGAATAAATAAACAAAAGTAGCAGGGTTACCATATCAGGCCAAATAACGCCATTTTGGTGCAAGTAATTGCATGTGCCCTGAATATTTAGGTTGTTAGAATTGGCGAATTCATCGCATAGCCGTCAAGATAGAAGCCAAGCAGTCGTTAAATCTGCGGGTTTGACATAAATATAATTGTAAAAAATAAAATAAAACAAATATGGTTTTATTGAAATTCACAAAAATATAGCAATGTAATATATATTTATATTGCTATATAAATAATATATATTTCGGAAAAACAAAATCCGTGAACTAATGGAAGATTCACGACCATTTAATTTAAAATAAAATTTCACAGAAAAGAAAAAGAAAAAAAAATGTTGAACACGATCCCTTCTGCCAAAGAAGCTGTCCTCCCTACAAGCTGTATAGAATCGGCCTGGCATTCTGCCAAGCACGGCCACAGCAACTGTGGTCTTACAGTAGTAATTTTAATTTTTGAGGGGTAAATAACAATGAAACGATGTAGGTAGCCAAAAAAATTTGCAATTTCTTCCAAACGTTGCTGTACAAAAACAGATGCGATATCACCGACCACAGTTGCTGATCAAAAGTCAGATCCAACAGAATTGTAAGTATTTTTTAAGTTTTGATCAATAATATCTTAAATTATTTGCTATACTTTGAATTTTTGATAAGGGTTATATATTTGCCAAACACCAATAGGTTTCTGTTATAAAACTATGTTTTTGAATGAACAGGATTAAAAAAAAAAAAAAAAAAAAAAAAAAAAAGTGGGGGGGGGGGACGGAAAAGAAACATGGGCGTCATCAATGGCAGATGAACAGAATTGCCCGTCTAAATTTTCAAATTTAATTAAATGAATTTTCCTTCTGTCTCAAAATTTCCAAAAAATAATACAGCTTATTTTTTTCAGAGGATTTAAAGTAATTGAATAGTAAAAGAAAAGATAACTAGGGAGAAGTATTGTCCACCTGAAGCTTCAACAAGTAGAATTATTTAACTTATGTGGCCGAGATTTGAGAAAAATTGAGTTTCAGGAATATTATCTCTTTCTAGCATAAATAAGTTTTACTGTGAAAATATGATACAAATAAATTCATATATAGGATTGCAAAGAACGTTAATTGTCAGAAAACCTTTTCTTAATTGTTTAATACTTTTTTTTATTTAGTTACACAGTTAGTTTTACTGTGTGGTATGTAAAAAATACAAATATTACATACTAGAATTTACGTGCTAAGGACTACTTAATTCACTCACACGAAAACACCCGCTTTCTGAAGATGGAAGATATATTTCTTTTTTTTTATATCTCGTTTGCATTTAAATATTTTAAAACTATTTTTGCATTGATATCTGAGGCCTATTGCTACAATGGCCGTTTTTTACTTTATCAATTATATTTGCACCTTTTTTATTTTGATTGGATAATTTCATTTTTGGAACCGGTTTCGAAAGTCAAAATATCCTCATTAAAAAAAGACTGAACAAAATCGAAAAAATGAAAAACGTGCATTATGGAAATAAACATTTCAGAGTTGGTACAGGAAACTAGAGATTTGCACGGGCCGGGTTCGGGCCGATTTCCATTAAGGTCCCTGTCCTCGCTCGAAGAAACTCTCGCGAGCTAATGCTATTCCTATGGGGAAGCATTTTTCTAATAACTCTTTCGCATTTTGACATTTTGGAATAATTTTTTTTTTGCATTGGATCGCTGAGGTGCATGCCGACAGCGCACATTTTCACTTTTTCGATTTTGGTTGCAGGTATATTTTTTAAAAAGCACTTTCAGTTTCGAAACCGGTTTTGAAAGTGAAACTAACTTTGTAAAAAATATCTGCAGCCAAAATCGAAAAAGTAAAAAAGGTGCGCTGTCGGCATGCACCTCAGCTATTCAATGCAAAAAAAAAAAATATATATATATATATATACATTCAAAAATGTCAAAATGCGAAAGAGTTATTAGAAAAATGCTTCCCCATAGGAATAGCATTAGCTCGCGAGCGTTTCCTTGACCGAGGACAGGGGCCTTAACAGCATTCAGGCCACTCTCAGCCCTTCTTTTTTCCCTGAGTATCGGGCCAAGTCGGGTTTAACTGAATTTTTCCGTACAAAGCCGGGATTGATTTAATTCTTCCTAATCTTCACGAACTAAAATAATCAGTTCCAGTTGAATCATACCATATGAAAATCTCTTTCTCGACGTGGCCAAGTCTGTTCATAAATCAGTAAAATTTGCCTTGGTTTAAAAATTTTTACTAAAAGGCATATACTTTTAAGTCATCATTATTCTACAATTAAACATTAGAATTTATTCTTTTAAAGAATCGTAGCTTTCTAGGCTTATTAAAATAGAGTTAAACGCATGAAAAAAAACCCTGTCTATGACAGAATTTTCTTTTAAACTGAAAACTGGAAATTTCTTTTGAACTGTTCATCCATGCAAAATAAATACATTAATACGCGAAAAGAAATATGCTAAACATTAACGCCTGCTAAGGAAGAGAACGTATTTTTTTTTTCCAATGCGATTCGGTCTTATAAGATTTTACTTTTACCATGCATCATTTTTTGGATTTTTATGTCTCCATTACATGAAATATGGATTAATAACACTAAACATAACTGAAACATTTACATATAAACAAAGGTTCATTAAAAGCATATATATCGCAGCCTACGGCACTTCTGCATAAATGAAGATTATAAACATGGAAAAAAAAAGACCTAGATAAGTTTTTTTGGTGAGAACTCTTCCGCAAGAGTAAAGATCAATGTTCTGTAAGAAATTTACTCGGGCCGGGCCGAAATTTTAACTACTTTTCCGGTCCAGGCTAAACTCGGGCCTTCTATTTAGCTATTATATCGGGCCTGGTCAGGGCGTCAATTTTATTTCTCTATGGTCCGGGTCGGGGTCGGGCCGAAATTTAACTTTAATAACGAGCCGGGCTTTTTTTTTTCTATGGATCGGATTGGACTCGAGCCTGGAAATTTCAACGCTCTTTAATGGCTGGTTTAGGTTGTGGACACCGTAACAATAATTTACTGCGTAAGAATGTATGGGCGCAACTGACGTGTTGGGGTACAAACACCAGGGGCTCAACTTGTCCCTTTTTATTATTTCAAGTTTTCTCATTCACATCAGAAAATTCCTATGCTATTACTTCTTTATTTATGAGAGACATTTTATGATTATTTAAAGAAAAAATTCTTCTTTGTAAAATTCTGGTATGAAATCAAAATTTCTCATTTTAAAAAAATCCATTTTCTTTTTTCGTGTTTTCTGTATTTGACAGATTTGCTAGTATTTCTTTTTTTTTTTTTTTTTTTCTTTCTCAGACATGCTACTTTTCCGCGGAAACGCGGAATCCCGCTTTTTCGGCTATGAATTTTATTATCCCTGGGATCGATGCAAATATGCATTAAAATTTGTTAACATTTTTATCGGGGAGGGGGGGGGGGGGTAACGAATGAAATACAACAAAACCGCTAGTACAAACCGCGCCAAATTAAGCAAATTTCTTCACAGGATTGCAGAAAAAAGCGCAAATTTCTCCAAAGGATAAAAAAAAACTAAATTCATCAAACGATCGCGGAAAAAATACAATTTTCTTCAGAGGATCGCGGAAGATAACTCGATTTCCGTCAAAGGATTGCGTTAAAAGAACACTATTTTTGTTAAAGGATCATGAACAAGACGCGATTTTCGTGAAAGGATTGCGAGGAAAACGCGATTTTCGTGAACAGGTCGCAGAAAAATACTCTAATTTCATCAAAGAGTCATAAAAAATACTTGAATTTTATCGAAAGATCATGGAAAATACGCGAAATTTTGTAGAAAAATTTTGAGAAAATATGCGAATTTGGCCTAAATATCATGACAAATACGAGAACTTTGACGAAAGATCGAGGAAAATATGCGAATTTTCCCGAAAGATCGAGGAAAATAATTTTTTCAAAATATCGAAGAAAATATGCGAATTTTCGCTATAGATTGGGAGAAATATTAGAATTTTCTCGAAAGATCGCAGAAAATACGCGAATTTCGACGAAAATCGAGGGAAATGGACACATTTTGTATAAAGATTGCAGTAAATAAATTTATTTTGTAGAAAGATCACGCAATATATGCGAATTTTGTCGAAAGTTCGGGAAAAATAGGCAAATTTTGACGAAAGATAGCTGAAAATACGTTAATTTTGACGAAAGATCGCGGAAATACGTAAATTTTGACGAAAAATCGCAGAAAATATGTAAGTTTTGATTAAAACTCGCGGAAAATACGCAAAATTTTGGCGAAAAATCGCGGACAATATGTAAATTTTGACGAAAGATCGCGGAAAATATACAATTTTACCAAAAAATTGAGGGAAAATATGCGAATTTTCTAAAAAATCGCGGAAAATATGCGAATTTTGTCCAAAAACGGTGAGAAAAATCGCGAATTTCGCTAAAAGATCATGAATAAATGCAAATTTCATTGAAAAGACCGTGGAAGAAATGCGGTTTTCGTCAAATGATGGCAAAAAAAAAAATGCTAATTTTGATAAGTTGCAGAAAAACCCAAATTTGAAATCTGAAAATACGCAAATTTGGACGAAAAATAGCTGAAAATACGGAAATTTTGACAAAATATACCTGAAAATACGCTAATTTTGACGAAAGATCGCGGAAAACACGCTAATTTTGACAAAAAATCACGAAAATACGTAAATTTTGACGAAAAATCGCGGAAAATACGTAAGTTTTGACGAAAATTCGCGGAAAATACGCAAAATTTTGGCAAAAAATCGCGGACAATATGCAAATTTTGACGAAAGATCGCGGAAAATATGCAAATTTACCAAAAGATTGAGGGAAAAATGCGAATTTTCTAAAAAATTCCGGAAAATATCCGAAATTTCTCCAAAAAGGGCGAGAAAAATCGCGAATTTCGCTAAAAGATCATGGATAAATGTAAATTTCATTGAAAAGACCGTGGTACAAATGCGATTTTCGTTAAATGATCGCAAAAAATGCTAATTTTGTTAACTTGCAGAAAAACCCAAATTTCGTCAAAAATGCTGCAAAAAAATTCAAATTTCGTCAAAAGTCCGTGAGACCATGAAAGTTCAACTTTTTTCTTGCTAAGCTGGTTTTTTTTTTTAATCCAAAATTTTCGATTTCATACCAGGAAATTTCAAAGAATTTTTTTTCTTTTTGTAATCATGAAATGTCTATCGTAAATAATCAAAAGATTAGTATATGAATTTTCTGGTTTGAAGGAAAATTTTTGAAATAGAAAGGGGACAAATTGGTTACTTAAAGCTCTTACCATGAATTTAGAATCAAATTGTATTTAAAATTGTGTTTGAAGTAAAAAATTGTTAAAACTGTTGTAACATAAAATAAATTACGTTGAATGAATTTCTTTTCCATCTTCAATAACTAAGTACAAATTAAATAAATAAATAATTCATATAAGCAACTTAAATTAAATTAAAGTTTTTTAAGATTTAATTAAATTTTAAATATAATTAAATGTTTAAAATTTATTTAATTTTTTAAAGTAAATGTAATTTAATTAAAATTTTTAATTAATTTAAAAAAAAATTAAATTTATTTTTTTAATTTAAATTTAATTTTTCAATTATTTATCCCTGGAATTCACAATCCAGTTAGCCGTATGGGTGATAGACATCCTAATGTTCGATACTATGAGCGTCCCCCCACTTTTTTTTCCAGGACTACACCACTGCTTATAAGTGTAGCTAGGTTTCCTCCATGCAAAAGAAATGAAATTTTGCACAAATCAAATTGCATTTGATTTAAATAAATATAAATAATGCCAGTTTGAATTATTTGGAGCAAGTTCGGTCGAGTCTGGTAAGGGAGAAAACATTCAATTATTATTGCATTTGCAAAGTACGGTACGGCAACTTTTTACTCTGACTGCAAATGTGTCTTTGAATTCGAAAACGCTCTCCCCACCTTTCTGCCCAATGAACAAAGGTCTGAACATTATGACACCAAAAAAGTATTTTTTTTTTTTTTTTTTTTTTTTTTTTTCCAAGAGTAATAATCAAGTGTTAATAAATAAGCTACAATTTTGGTTTGTTTTTACACCAAAAAAATTTTATTATAAGTCTATTTCACCTTTTTAAACATTTTACACCTACATCTTTATTAGTTTTTTTTTTCCTTCTGTACCATAAAGTTAAAAAAAACGCTAAAATTTTTATTGTTTCCTGGAATTTTTTATTCCAGCATGTATTCTATTTTATAATTTTCTTCAACATCGATATCCATTCTATGTAAATGTAACCCCATCCATATTTGCATGTGTAAATGTTTCATACATCTGTTCATGCTTGTGTGTGTGTGTGTGTTCATATCTTCTTCGAGTGAAAAATATAGAAAATAATTATTCCTAGTAAGAACTTTTCCTTCTACCTATTTAGAAATGTGCTTGTTTGCAGATAGTATGCTAAAAGACAACATGTGGTGAATTCCATGAAAATGCGACATGGACATCATTTTTTAAATTTGAACTAAATTAGTATTTTTTTGTTCCAATTGATAGAAAATAAGTCAAATTTCATGAAAATAACAAGATATAATAAGATAATTGTAAAAATAAATTTTTATAGTTAATTATTATCAAGACTAACTTTGAAATCAAAAATCTGCTATTTTTATCTCTAGTTTAATGTCCCTTGAAGCATTTAAATATCACATAGATCTTTGAAACAAATATATCTTTTTAAAAAATGATTAACAGTATGTTTAAAAACACCAAAGTTTTCACCTGAAATATTTTAATTATTTTGCTATTGCCCCCAAACTTTATATAAGTCTTCGTGTCATGTCTGTCACAGAAAATGTCGATTTTTTTATTTTCAAGAAAATCTACTTGATATAAATTATTAACACTTTATTTTCTCTTTTTATATGTCAAAAGGAACAGTTCATAAAAAAATTGAAAGATAAATTTAAAATTTGAGTGAAATACAAAGCATTACATTTTGTCATGTCTGTCACATTTGTCATGTCTGTCACGCTAGTTATGTCTGTCACAATTAGTTTTTCAAGCAACTTTACCTTAATCTCTTTCCTAGAAAGTTATTTTTATAATTTTTAGGTGCGTTCGTAATTATGTAAATACGTAGCACCTATTGTCGCTCAGTCCGTCCGTCCGTCTGTCTGTCCGTCTGTCCGCATATAACAACGCAAAAACTACCTAACCGAATCGTTTGAAATTTAAAATACATAATTATAACATAATTTTGTTGAGTCATTTCAAATTTTATGAAAATCGGATGGATAGATCAATTACAGGGACATTCAAAAGGAGTCCGTTACATTACGGTCAATGGGGAAAAAGTTTCAAATGCATTTTAATGATGTTATACTCATTCGAACATAATAGAATTGGCATGAATATGTGAAATATATATTAAAATATGCATTCTGTACAATCTGTGATGCAAAGAATTTTTATTATTAAATTACAGGACCACACAAAAGTATTCCACTATATAATGCTATACAGGAAAACATGGTTTGGTACGTGTTTTAATTATATTCAACTATTTCACATTTTATGAATAAGATATACGTTGCTGAGGTGTAATGAAAATTACTTTCTGTATATTTACAGAAACGTAAAGATTTCGACTACTATACTATATCCGGAGTACGCTCTACTATATCAGCAAGATCTGAATATTTTTAAAACTTCATTATCGTACGAACGCACCTCATTTGCTACGTTCACGTGCAATTTCCAACTTGTTTAACTTAGTGTTGGTACCAATAATATTTCTTTACAACTCAACTCAACAAAATGCTTAAATTTAGAATGCATGTAATAGTTACCAGATAATTATGTTGATACCAATTTCTTTGTTTGAGATATATTATCTGTCACAATTATTTTTTCAAGCAGTTTTGCTTTAATCTTGTGATTTGAAAGTTATTATTATTTAACTTGGAATTGATGACTATGGTATTTCTTGATGTGAAACGTACACAATCTAAAGTTTTCTACTATTTAAAAGATAATCTGCCAATAGCAAATGTTTCAACTCCAACACTAGTTACTTCCAAGGGATTTTATAAATTTTAAATATTTTTTATAATTTATTTTGTGATTCTTTTAACATAATATACCAATGTTATATCATATTGTAATCTCCAAGTTGTGATAAAAGTAAAGAAAGTAATATTTAAGAAAAAAATATTTAAATTCATAGAAAATTGTACACGTGTCATGTCTGTCACAAAACTTTGTCATGTCTGTCACGCTGATAAATTTTTTCTAATATTTTTCTATTTACAAATTTTTCAATAATTTTCTTTCTGCTTCACATATCTAAGTCTTATTTTGTTTCCTAAAAAATTCTGGAGTTGGTATGCATGCCAATTAAGAGCAAATGATAATAATATGTATCTAGTCAAAATCTATGTCTAAATTTTGTCATGTCTGTCACGGCAGGTTTTAACCCCCAATTAAATTAAGTTTTTCCTTGAATTAAAATTTTAGTGATTTTATATAGCATAAGGCCTATATTTACATCACCCCTATGCAATTTTTTAACTATCAATTAATATTTAGTACTTAAAGATGAACAAAAAAGTTCTCTCAGTCATGTCTGTCACAAAATGGAATTCACCATGTATGAATACATAAATGTACAAGTAGCTATTGATCTTCCAGTTATACCAGAGGTGATTCTCGTCCGAAAATTCCGAAATTTCCGAAAATTTAAGGCATCCTCTTCCGAAAATTTGAAATTGGGTTATCAGTTCCGCATAGTTGCCAACTTGTACGGTTTTGCGCGCGGAAAAAACAATTGCGTAGAAATGCAAATTTCGTGATATGATCGCCGAAATAGCATACGTTTCATCAATATTTCGTGGAAAAACGACGATTTCGTCAATGTTTTTGTAAACGAACTTTGTCAAAAGATCAATGTAAAACGCGAATTTCCTGTGCGGATCGCGGAAAAAACGGCAATTTCACCAAATATCGCAGATAAAACGCTGATTTCTTCTAAAGACGGCGGGAAAACGCCGATTTCGTCTAAAGATTGCGGATATAACGCCGATTTCATTAAAAGATTGCGGTAAAAAAACGCCGTTTTCGATAAAAGATCGCTTAAAAATATTTTGGCAAAATAATATTTGGAAAAATACTCCGATTTCATCAAAAGATCACGGAAAAAACGCCGATTTTGTCAAAACATCGCGGGAATAAAACGCCGTTTTCGAGAAAAAAATCGCGTAAAAAAGCAAATTTTGTCTAAAGATCGTCGAAAAACGCCGATTTCACTTAAAAAAAACATGAGAAAACGCCGATTTCGTCAAAAGATCGCGGAAAAACCGTCGATTTTGCTAAAATATTGCTGATTTCGTCTGAAGCTAGCGGGAAAACGCCGATTTTGTCCGAAGATCACTATAGAGGGGGGGGGGGGACTCCCCCCCGCCGATTTCTGAAAATGCGATGCGAATTTCCGAAAAAAAAATTTCATCCAGAATCACCCCTGAGTTATACTTTATTTACTGTTCACTCTAGAAATAAAAAGGGCATGGTGCTATTCACTATAAAAGGCACTACTGCAGCAGAAAAGGGCACTTTTGGCAGAAAAAAATTGTTATTGCCTTTAGAAGGGGAAAAAAGAAAGCAATGAAACAAATAATTTTTATCAACATTAATTTCGAATGATTTTGATATAAAAATTAAAAATACAATTAAATTAAAACATGATTTAATAGTTTTATGTTCTTTTTCTTAAAGAAATGAAAAAATCTATCATTTTTAAGCACACAAATTTAGAAACACTACGGAATAAAAAAAAATATTTATTAAAAATCTCTGGGTAAAACCAGTGGTGCATTTTACTACTTTTAAAAACGGCAGGGTGCATTTTGTAAATTTGAAAAAGGGCAGGGTGCTGCACCCTTCAAAAATGGCCTAGAATGAACACTACTTTATTCTTCGCCTGCAAGTAATAACCCTGTGTTATAGCTTTTGTCCGCAATCAATATATCCATAAAAGCAGGATTTACTGTACGAAGCGATTCTTTTTAGTTTACTTTTCATATAAAAAAAGGGGGAGAGATACTGCTAAATTGCCTGCAAATATTCACGCCATATGTCCTTATGCAGATAATTAAAAAGCGTCTACAATGGCATACCTTATACAAAATTTCCCCTTAATTCTGGTGTACTACATTTAATCTAAAAACAATTTGCCCTACATTTTGAACCCATACTATGATCCAAAATGAAAATCCAGTTTTCAACCAACTGCAGAAAGAAAAAAAAAGTACTGTTTAATTCACTTTTTTTTTTTTTTTTTTTTTCATTGCTTTTATTTATTCCCAGCAGGTAAAGGATTGTAAGCAGATGATTTTTATGACACAGTTTTCAGTTACTGCCTCTCCCAGAACGTTTGTTTTTCTATTTTTCATTTGATGAGTAACCATGGGAACTAGCAAACCTTAATCGCCTACGTTGTGGTTGTTTATGGGAACTTGGGTCTTTAAGAAAGATAAATTTTCATATTTTACTTTTGTTAACTTATTTCTTAGGTACAAGCTAAATTATAAGATTTATAACGCTCTGGGTGGGCTTGTCTGTATGGATATTTTATTGGATAGCATTTTATGCATGGTTGTTTGTTGACGATCGCCTAGTCTTGAGTTCGACAGTTGCTAATTTTAATTCATTATATTTGCTCTCATTTATGAGCATGAAATCGAGAAATGCCGGAATGCGTAACACTTATAAAAATTTCTGATTGTGTATATAGGATTTTATGAAATTAGATCCTCATTAAAATAGTATGGTATGCGCAAGACTTCTTTGGTGGCCAATGAAAATCTTTTTCTTTCAACATCATTTAGTTTTTTTTTTTTTTTTTTTTTTTTTTTTTTTTTTTTTTAACATAATTTTATTTTCTGAACAAATAGTGTAGTTTTCATGTTACCTGGATTCGCGTTTTCATATATGCAACAACTGTTAGATGGGTGGTCTTAACGCAATGTGTCTAGCTATCTGGAAAAAGTCAGGTTAATCTATATATGGATTGGAAAATTTACCATTCCTGGGGAAAAAATGAAAATTCTGAGAAAGTTTCAAAAATTTGAAACTTCCTGGAACAAACTTCTAGTGTTATTTTGTTTTACTTTACAAAACAAAACAAAAAACACTAATAACTTATAAAAAATGACTAGTAACGCGTTTTTTTTTTTTTAAATATCTTACATTTGGTGGTTTGATGCTCTTTTTGACAACCTGATAATACTTCTTGAAGATTCAAAGTTTTTGAAAACCTGTAATTTGCTCCCTTAATAGACTTGATTGAGGATGACACATGTTCCCTATGTTAGCCTCTTCTCCGTGTCGGCTTTGCAATCTATACTGAATTGTCTGTATCATCACGTGGGAAAAGAAATGCCAAAAGTGCAAATTGTAGAAATCATTGGCTGGAATATATATCTTTTGTTGAGCTTATTAGAATTATACTCTTAACACTGAAATCTTGCCAAATTCGACTGTTTTATTGAATTATTATACGAAATAAAGAATTTAACTTTCTTGCTAAAACATAAAAATTAATAAATAGATAATAAAAATAACATGAATATAGCGGTTGAATTTGTTTTTTACAACCTGATAATATTTCTTAAATCTCAGCCTTTGCAAATCTTTAATAAGCTCTCATGATATTGTAATATAGGCAGGGTTCGTTGATTTAAATCAGCTTGATTTTAATAATGATCTATATCAATTTATTTTTTATAAAAAAAAAATCATTGATTTAAATCAGTTTTTCTTTTTAATTATTTTAAAATAAATTTAAGATGTAAACGAATATAAGAATGTACTTTAATATAATTCACTTTTACATAATACAGATAATCAAACTGCTTTTTGAAAGATAAAGCTTAATCTCTGTCAAAAAGTAAAATACAGCGTAAAGTTTTGAAAATACAAAATGCTGTCAAATTTCATTTGAATCATATAAAATAAATATATAAAATAAAATATATAAAATAATCTTACAACAGTAAAGAAATCCAAGTAGGAATATGTTAAATATTTGAATATTTACTCATTAGTATTTAGAAAAACTTGAGGTAAATAAAAATTTTATGACTTGGTAATGCCTAATATATTAAAATTAGAGCAAAATTTGAACCATTCAATAAATTTTCGTTTGAATGTAATATAGTGGATATCAGTCCTTTAGAATGGTGGAAGGTATTTGTTACAGTTGACGAAAAGTCTGATACTAAAAATCTTGTAGATTTCATAATCAACTTTTTTACTGCAATAGCTTCATCTGTTTCAGTAGGCCAAGTGTTTTCTGCCTTTAGTTTGGTACATTTTTAAATTAGAAATCAACTGATAAAGCTGCGAAACTCATTTTTCTGAACCAGCACTTAAATAAAACAAAAGTTAACAACTGAATTTGCTTTCGAATTTGTTTAAAATTTTTATGTGCTGCAAATGTTTTAACTAAAATACTGAAGACTGAATTAATTCTTGACATCTGATTTGTAGTTTTCTATGCATTTTGCGTGATAAAGATTTTTTCATAACCTAAAATTTTATCTTTGAACCATTTATGTAAATTGTGTAACAGTATTAATATAATTGATAATATTTATAAACATGCATGTGTGAGCATGTATAATTTATATTTTATAAATCCCTGAATATAGACGACAAGGGATTTTGCGACGATGGGATATTCCATATTAGACCAACAAGGAAGGTCTCCATACTGGGCATACTCAGATTTTTTTTTTTTTTTTTGAAAAAAATACTAATTAAACTACTCATGTATGTAATAAAGGATCAGTGAAAATTAGCGGCGGAATCACATTAGGAAGTATGTAAAACAATAAAATATTTTCAAATATTTGGCGTGAAAAGACGAAAGTGTCAATCGATTTGGCGAGCAACACTTTTCCTCGCCAAAATCAAACGATTTTAATGTAACTGAAAACTTTTGGATTTTTAGAATCCGTTTAATTGGTATTTAATGAATTTAAACATAAACAATGAGAGAATTTAATATATATATATATATATATATATATATATATATATATATATTAAATTGCACACATATATATTATTTGTTGCTATAGTTATTTAATTTGCCTCTGGAAAAAATATTTTCATATATATAAAAAAAAAATTCTTATTCATTAAAATTATTTACATACACTAGCTGTTCTGCCCGGCGTTGCCCGGGTTCATCAAAAAATAGCAAGAAGGCTCTGTTGTAACAAGATCCAACGACGATGTATTTTCTGTTGTAATCATAACATTTCTTTTCATTCAATCTGTGAAGTCTCTGTTCTTCGTTCTCTTCATATAATTTTCTTTTCTTATACTCATCATTTCTGGACAATCGCTCTCGACGCTTTTCTTCTGATTCTTCGCTGAGAATCTTTCGATTTATTAATCTTTGCTTACTTAATCTTTCTCTTCTCTTTTCTTCAGTCTCATCGCTGAGAATCTTTCGATTTATTAATCTTTGCTTACTTAATCTTTCTCTTCTCTTTTCTTCAGTCTCATTTTCTCTTCTTTTTCTATTCTGCTCTCTTTTCTTCGCCAGTCTTTCTTCTCGGTGTTCTGGGGTTTCGTTTGCATATCTTTTTTTATTGTTAATGAAGAGGTCTTCCATTTGTTCTTCCATCTGTTCTTCTTTCTGTTCTTCCATCTGTTCTTCCATCTGTTCTTCCATTTGTTCTTCCATTTGTTCTTCCATTTGTTCTTCCATTTGTTCTTCAATTATATTCGACGATTCACTGTTTGAGAGCCTATCTGTCCTTTTATTTATAGAAGTTCAAAATGAAAAAAGATTTTCTTAGCAGACGATTTTTTGTGATAAATACATTATCTCTTTTATATTTCTTCTGCGTTTACCTAAGCTGTGTAAAATCTCTATAAATAAAAGGTATAGAGGATGAGAGCCTATCTGTGCCTCAATTATCCTCAGAATTCCTTTTATATATATAGATTTAAGCGTATTCAAAAGTAAAAGCGAGATGTTTCCATAGCAACAAAATCGAATTGACAATGATCAACTGGACTTAAAACTTGAAACAATTTTAATTTAAATTAGAATTTCGTTTTAAATCTCAAATTTTGATGGTTAAATTTGGATATAAATATATATATAAATATCAATATAACGAAATTACACTTAAAACAAACTAAAACTGACAAAACCAAAGATATTTATCTAAACACGTTGAACATGAAACTTTATTCCTTTAAAATGCATTTGACATTAAAAAAAAAAAAAACCTTTTTTGAAATTGCTTTTTATCGCCAACCGATGATAAATCGCCAAATAACGAAATTTTCACTATTTTTTTACGGGCAGGGTACGGTGATTCCGCCGAAATTTTTTTTATAAACGTATATATCCTCATAAGAAGAACATTCTGTAATTTTTTTCAAATTTTTTGGAGTATGCGCCCGTATGGAGACCTTCCTTGTAAGAGTCGATCGCACAAATTCCTAAGTCATCGAGCACAGAAAAATTGCTTTATTTTATGGAAGAGTAGTAATAGAGGAATCTAATGATCCATGTCTGCCAGAAGCGAAGTGGTTCATAAGCCAAAAATTGATACCACTAGTGGTTCACTCGTAGACTTAGCGTTATGTTTTCCTGCACCCAATTTTCCAGATTTTCAGACTTTTAATTGTACGGCAAACGCAATGTTGAAATGCATGTAGAATCTGATGAATATATTTTGCAGAATAAAACTGTATGCCTGAAAAAAAAAAAAAAAAAAAAAATCCAACTGAAGAATAAACACAGGGCGAAAGGCCGAAATAATGAAAATACAGTTAAGACGATGGAATATGTTTGTATCTTGTAGGAAAAAGGATTAACCAGTTTGCTAATAGATGTAATCAAAGTAAACGTGATTTTCCATGAAAAAAGCTATTTCACTTGGTGATCGATAACAGATTTTTTAACATAATAGTCACTTGGCGAGTGGCTATTATAGTGGCGATCGATGGCCGATTTTTTAATCTCATCTTTTATAACTTTAATCGCCATGCTGTGAATGGCGACCATTAATTTCACCTCTACTTGTAACTTCAATAACGTAGCAAGTATGCGCGATAAAGAATTTGAAGAAGAAAACTCTCATATTTGGTGGTTGATGCCCTTTTTGACAACTTGATAATATTTCTGTAAAGCCTCAAGTCCTTGAAAACCTGTAATGAGCTCTCATGGCAGACTTTGATACAGGCGACAAGGGATTCTGCGACGATGACATGTTCCCTAATGTTTTGCCTCTTGTCAGTGTCATCCTCGCAAGTCAATCCTCGTTTGACCTGAATTTTTTTTTTTATTCCTTAACGAGAAATGAAAATATCAAACCGGTATCCCGATGTTTTGATTCCCTATAAGAGTTTTTGTCGAACTGATGTGTGGTCTGGGATGTTTTGTGGGAAACGAGAGTGGCAGATCACGAATAACGTATTACCAAGTATTTTTTTGTCTTGTTGCTGTTGTAGACGGGCTTCAGGCGGGTTTGGTGCCAGTGAAGTTTGCGCGGAAGTCGTATCGTGAGATGATCGGAATGTATATTTAAAGCATCTCGCACGCGACACGAAAAATTCATATAAGATTGGATATTGCTTCAATTGTCCCAATAACCCTTTCAGACCTGTATTAGAAAATTTCGGGGTGGGAAAAATGTTTTTTTAAGTAATGTGAATTAATTTTTATCATATTGGGGTCAATGGAAAAATTTAAATGCATAATAGCGTAATAATAACGTCATTAATCCGCCTCAGTTTGAAAAGTTTTCATTATCCAAAAATTATCTTAATTCTTTATAACTATATAAGTCAATTAAACAGGCAAAAACAACAAAATTTTGTTGGAATTACAAATTGAAAATACAAGATTTTAGTAAGACTCAAATTAAATTGATGAAATTTTCTTAAAATTTTATAAGAATGTTATTATTATTATTATTTTTTTTTTTTTTTTTTTTTTTTTTTTTTTGTCTGAGCAACAAAACCGACGTCGTTTTAACTAAAAAATTCGCTTAAAACAACCAAAATTTACTCAACAAAACATTATTTGTAGTTTTAATCAATTCCTTTTCCTGGATGTAGCTATCCAAACAGCTTAATCAGTGTTTAACACGTTCGCTGCCGATAACTCCGCCCTCTGTGTTAAATGAATGGGAACTTCACGCACTTGCGCGTGAGCGGAATGTGTTAACGAATATTTCACTGTCTGAAAGATGACGAATGTTGTTGTTTTGCGTACTATTCAATTCATATTCTTATGAAAGACGTCTAAGGAAGAGTTTTTGGAGATGTTTAGAAAATAATGTATTACTACAAGATTTAACTTATATTACAACTTTCTGATATTTTTTGCGCTTTATTACACAGTATTCTTTCATGAAAGTAACTTTTATTTTAAATTTAAAGACTAAAATATATGTTTAAATTAAAAGAATCGTAAACGACGCAAAGAGAATTTAAGAAAATAATTATTAAATGCCTAAAGCTAGTGAAGTCATATAATAAATGCATAGACATGTACTAACATTACATGTAAATATTAGCAACAGTATACCTTAAAACAAAATAATACTCCATTAAAAAACGTGTACTATAATAGTACACCAGACCCGAAAGTGTTAAACCAATTATCTGTAATTTTAAATCCATAGCAGGAATTATTATTTTGCGGTTATATCGAGCTACCCAAGTTAGATATTCCCGATATCCACGGCGTAAATTGTAAATGAAAGTAGTTTTTAATTAAAAATTCTTAGTAGACCCCCCACCGCCCACAGGATCAGTAGAGAAAAAGTGGCTATTAAAAAAATGACATTCAGCGGCTATCTGATTGCTACTTTCTTACCAGGAAAATTTTCTTGCATTCCATCAAGGTATTTTTTTTTTATGATTGCAATGTTTGTTAGTGTATTTATTTGTGCTATTAAATTTTAGATTAATACCCATAGAAATTTTAACTGTTTAGTAGTATTAAATAAAGGGGTTTAAAAAAAAAGGACACATAAAATTGGTATAAGTAGCCACCGTACAGTACTGAAATCTCCCAATTTTCCCCTTCAATATACAGGATTACATTACACAAAAGCTCCGCGCTTGGCGCTGTGCCACTAACCAGTATATCTTACTGCCTGTAAAACTACCTTTACAGTAATAGTATTATATAGGCAGAAATGCCAACTTACTGAAAGAATTATTTGTAAACTGCAATTTCTATTATTGTGTAATGAATATTGTAGTGTTTATAATTTAGTAAAGTTCTTTTTCTTTCGTCTTTGGAACTTTAGCTCGACTTTGCTTTTTAGTACGTTGATACGTATTTACGACTTTATTCTTTTGGAATTCACTGTGATAGACTTTGTCGGCCATGCTGCATTGTTCATCATTCATTTTGGGAATTCGAAACCATTAGTGTCTGTAAGTGTCAGTTGCTTAAAGATGATTTTTGATTGTGTAATGCATTTTTCAACTGAACTAATATATTTAGCTGACTGAAAGGTGTTTTTAAACTATAAATAAATTCATGTCCAGGACTGCAGAAAAATGGATATATTGCCGTCTATGTTTGGTGATTTTTAGAAATTCGCTTTTGGTTGTGTTGAGCGTCTTTTACCTGAGCTAAATTTTAGCTTAATTTGTGGAGCATGTAAAAATTCTGTGTGTATAAAAAAAAAAAAAAAAAAAAAAAAAAATGGAGAGAGGATGTACAAACACTACTCTTATTTATGTTATTTAAAACTTTGAAATGTGATCAAATAAAATTTAAGTTCGTAAAAAATGATAAACATCTTTCTTCCGATCAATATATTCTTTCGCTAAATGAATTATTTCCCTGAATGTATTAAATGGAGAGGGGGGGGGGGGGGGCTGTTTACTATTGTCCAGATTTTCTAATACAAAGAATCAGTGTATTCGAGGGAGGTGCGAAGAGTGCCTATTAACATTACCCTTATGTTATCCAGAACATAAAAAAATGTGACCAATTAAAAACAAGACCGTGAAAAAGCAAGATAAACATCTTTATTCCAAGGCATTTCAACTTTTCTCTTGTTCCTGAAGGTGTCAAAAGAAGAGGAAACATATTCTAGTATTGTCCGAATTTTTTAGAGGAATAGAAATATGTTTTGTGTTGAGAATAAAGAAAAGTAGTTATTAACGCATTCCTCTTATTTTTGGTACATAAAATATACAATTGTGACCAATTAAAAATTAAGACCGTGGAGAAGTTAGATAAACATCTTTTTTTTCCCAAGGTTTTAAATCTTTTTGCTCCCGTAGATACTAAAACGTAGGAAATGGAAAAGAAAAAAGGTGAACAAAATATAAACGAGCTGAATGTAACATTTATCGTCATCTTGGGATGTTCCTCACGCTGCTGCATAAAACATCATCTCCCGCTATGTAGGAAGGGCAATCGGTTGTGGTACACCGTTAAGCCGAGACTTTTTAATGACTTTCGGCGGAGATAACTTTACCATAATCCCTGTTCACACCCTATTACGAAATAGGTGATTCTTTATACCATAGCCACTCCTGCCTCTTAATTAAGAGTTCACCTGGTGGATGATTTGGATCGGCCTTGAACAGAAAACGCTGTCGATTTTATCAGGTGCATCTACGTATCTTTTCTCGATGAGCAGACATTTTCATTCAAATTTATTAGTCAAAAAATGGCTGGCACTTCTTCAGAGGTGCTCCAAAAACAGCTTGATTTTCATTGTGACAACTCTGTTCATTTTTAAGCTTTGGTCGCAGATAAAAATCTTTATCTCTCTGTCTCTGAGAGAGAGAGAGAGAAATTATACGTTGATTCTCGGTATATAGTATATAATCTCACATCTACTAGATTTTAGTCACATCTTGCAAAAGATGTGATAAATGTGATCATCATTAATTAAACCTTTATCTCATTAAGTTGCCCCACCAGTGGCTGAGATACCTCTCAACTGATAGACGGCAGGTGCTGGGTTCGAACCCAATCGCGGCTGTCGGCCTAACCGTTCGGAGTTTTTCGTGGTTTTCTTTGATCCTGAGATTTCCTTGCTTAAATACGGGTTAGGTTTCCTTAAAAAAAACCCCACGGAGGGAACCCCACCCCTTTCAGGCCAATAATCCACGTGTCCCACGGCATTCTATAAAATCAGCCGTCATAAAATAAACCTAACAAACTCAATAAGTTAATTTAAATTCTAGAATCGGCCGATTCTTCAAATCTATCATTTGGATCATATAATGAAATAAATACAGAAAATTTTGAACTTCAGGAAAAGATTGTTGACCGAAATTAATTTGCTGAATGGAGAATTTTTCGCCAATAGGCGACAAATTGAATTATTCTGGTAATAGAATTTACTTTATTAAGAAAGCATATAAAAAATTCTCTTTTGCACATTTTTTTATGAAACTATATCGTGTTACACTCTGTATCCTTTGAATTATTTATTTTGTTTATTTTTGGACCATCGCCATTTCGCTATATCCACGTTTGTAATTTGTGTCTATATTGCATTTTTCTTTAAATGAATATGTTGAATATTAAATTATTATAAAGTCTCTCTCTCTATATATATATATTTATATATAAGTACGAAATACATACTAATGAGACATCTATACTCCCCCCCCCCCCCCTAGAACTTGAATGAAAACTTTAAAACGCAGTTGATGATTAAAAAATTTTACACATGCATTTCTGTACATTTCTATGAAAACCACATTGTTCTACTTTCTACACTGTTAAAAATCTGTAGCTTTTGCTGCATACTCACTCCACTGTTTTTATACAGGCACGGAAAAGTTAATCTTAAAGGTGTGAATTGATGCAAAAATGCAAAGAAAATATTGGGAGCATATTGAGGGTTGGGGGGAGGATCTGAAAAATTTAATAATCAGTCATTTTTTGTCTGTTCAAATCCTTGGAGCTTGATTTTGAATTGCTGTATTGTCATCAAATCACAGACAAGCTTTTATAAGCAGCATCTGAAAGTCATGTAAATGAAGTTCTTCAAAGGTGCTTAAAAGGGAAGGGAAGTTTCCATCAATTTCTGTTTGTAATTCTGTATTTTGTTCTATTTATTCAACAAATTCCCTTGTATAAAACAGTCAAACCATTCAAGATAATATTTACTTTGAAAAAATAATCTCTGTACTTCATAACTTCTTCAGGTATATTTCGATTTTTATTTTTAGCAAACTGTAAAATGTAAACTGACTTCAATTTTCATTTTTGATTTAATGAATCTATAAAGTTATTATTAGTTTGATTTTCTTAAATCCTTTCTAAGTTACAAATAGAAAATAAAAAATATATGTACAGTTATGTTTCATTTTGTTGTTTGAATAACTATTAAAATGGTGTCAAAATCATGAGTTTGGCCATATTTTATAAAAGAACATATTTTCCCTCATTTCTCAGTTTCATGCTTGTTTATAAAAAACGATTACTTGATTATATTGTTACTACTTGATTATCCCGTCGACCAAAAGACTGTCGCCAAACTATAAGATTAAGTGCCATAATGATCGTGAATGTTACATTCAGTCATATTAAACCCTGTATGGGTGATTCTCAAAATAGGGGACAATTTATGTCTTTCCGCATACAAAAAAAAAATTGAGAGGTTTTCTGTAATGTTTTTATATTTAGATATGTTTGTCTTAATATTATTCATTATTTGCACTCAAAAATTACTCACTTTTTAGTTAAAAACACCTTAAAATAACAGAATAAATGTTCAAAATGTCATTAGCATGGATGTCCACAGCAGCTGTGCCTTGTATATACTAGCTTTTTCAAGAGTTAACATCATGTTTATAAAATAAAACAAATGTTATTCTTTCTTTAAATTAATCAAGGAGAGGATTTATCCAATAAATTTATTTTAAAAAATAAAATTATAGTACATAAAAAAAGAATTAAAGTTTGTCCTCCATATTCTATTTTCAAAACAAGGTCATACTATAACAGCTGGTTAATAATCAAAATTTCATTTTCACATATGACAATAGTTTGAAAATATAAAGTTTCTCCATGGCAACAAGTAGCCATTTTATCTCAGCCTGAAAATAGAAGCATGTATTGTATTTTAAGAATAGAAGTTGAATATTAGGGGCGTACATCAATTGTATGTCATTAGAATGGATAATAATTTTCATGTTTATTTTATAATTAACATTTTTATTTTATTTATTTGCATAGGACTTTTGTGTTTTACAAAGCCCCAGAAAGGACTATTGCATTGTGATTATATTATGGCTCATAATCTTATTTAAATTAAAATTTGTCATTAGCATGGACAAATATCAGTGTCATTAGCATGGTTTTTCTGTCCATGCTAAAAACTCCTATGTCATAAATGTAACCATTGCTTATATTGTATCTTTTACAAAGTTTAATTTTACATATAAATTTAGGTATTACATTTATTATCCCTCAAATATGCATTAAATCTGTCAGAAATTCATTTACAGCTTCTTACATTGTTAGTGTCAGAATGTTGCTCATGTAAACAAAGTTTGCTCTTTAGTAAGGTTTTTATTCTCCTTATATGTATATATGTAAAAATGGAAACCATTTGCTGAAAAGGAAGCTAATAAATATAGAAAAAAATATTTAAACAGGAAGAAAATAAAAATTTCTTAAATTATTTATTCCTTGCAATTTGTTTTGTCATTAGCATGGCTCAAAAAATACTAATTTTTTTTTTAAAATTAATTCTTAAATATTTAGCTCTGCTGACTACATGTAAAGTATACCTAATACTATATTAACAACGCCTATTTTTTTCAGAAATTTTGCTAACAGTAATTTTTTTAAGATTTCACTTTTGAAATTTTCCCCTATTTTGAGAATCACCCGTATATGTGTTTAAAATATCAAGTGATTTTTTAATCCTATTTTTTATTTGTATTTTTATCAATGTTTTACTAATTTATTTCTTCTTTCGTTATCTAAAATAAAAATTATGTCAATATGTATAATTTGGCGAAATTAGTCGACGGGATAATTAAGTAATAATTAAGTAGCACTATATTATGGATCATTCTCATTGGTCAGAATAGAAATATTCTATAAAAGCGGTGGAGTGACTGTGCAGCAAAAACTGCAGATTTTTAACCGTGTGTATTTTTTAATTATTAAATTTTTATTTATTAACATGCATGTCTACGCCTTTAAATAAAAGAGCTGATCATTTTGTCATTTTTAGTAATTCTTAATTCATTCATTCATTGTGGCCCCGGTTTGAAGTAATTTGACCATAATTTATTTTTATTCTGTGTGTGAAAGATTTCTATTTCTATTCCGTTTTCCTCTTTTATTGAATAAAAAGATTTACTTTTTCAGTTCAATTTCGTGCATACCTTCTCCTACTACTCTCTCTAAAACTTAAATATCGCAGCACAATCTGATTTTATCATCCATGAGCTGTGATTATTTCGTATATTAAGTTAAAAAATATTACAACTATATTTGTGACTACCGTTGGCAACACAAGAAACATTGCCATGTCAACAAAGCATATTTTTTTAATGTGTATATTTTTGTAATCTAATATTGTGCTTTTAATGTTGTTTTGTATGTTACGCTTGAGTCTGCTATGGTATTTTAGGGCAGTTTCTGTAGTCCTATATCAGCATCATCAAATGTATTACATAACATTTTATATACCTATGATTTTATGTAAATAAGCTTTGATATTTTCATAAAATCTGCTATTTTGTATCTTCGTATCTAGCTAGTTTTTAATCTTTGACGATGCATTTTATGATTTCATGTAAGTATTTCTTATACATTATGTCGTTATTATATCTGCTTTTAACCAGTTTTCTTATCGCTATTGTATCGAAAAAGCATTTTTATTAGTTTTTCTCAGATTTCATTTCCCTTAGCATAAAATGTCATTAACATGCATGTCCTCACCTTTTATTTATCAAGTTTGATAAGTTTGTCGCCTTGAGTAGTGAGTCTTAAATTGCTGTTATGAACTTCGTCATCCGTTATTTTTTATGTTCGTAATAGAGGAGTTGAAGAATGTTCCATGCTAACATGCCCATGATTACCGTCTATTTACCTTAGACTGATGGGTTGGGTAATTTTTATTCAGTTTAATGTTGAGGGTTTTCCGGGTTACTTTTGACCTTAAGGTGCAAATTCTAGCGATGTGTGTTGCAGCTTATCTTTATATAAATAAAATGTAAAACCCGTTAGGTAATGTAAATATGTAGATATTCCTCCTCCGTTCGTTTTATTTGTTTTTATCAGATACGGTTTTAAATTGCCTTATTTATTACCCTGTATACAATAAAATTGCACCCTTAAAAAAACTCTCCGTTGATTTGCTTTTCATGTCCATGAAGATAGTGGAGTATTAAATCAACTATTTTATTTGTTATTTCAACTGAATGAACTCTGAGAATGTGTTCTTGCTTCACACGGAACTGTGTTTTTCTACTTTAACGTAATCCCCTTGCGATTATATTTTTATTTCCCTGGAATTTCTATAATTGCGAGTATTTTGAATGCAGAATAAATTAGTCTTGCTCAGTAACTTGTAACGTAGCAAGGAAATAAAATAGGCATAATTAATTCACACATGTAAAAGTTTACAAATCCGCATTTTCTCCTTTCTTGGTGCTTTTTGAAAGTTTTATGTTGATAACTATTTAATAATATGTGGCTAATTAGTTTTTAGCCTTTTTTGTATAATTTCTGGTTAAAAAAAAAATAAAACGATGTGATATTGTTCTGTATAGGAAGTCTATGTTTTTAGCAAACTTAGCCTTTGCTAAGTTTGAACCTAGGGCCTACTATATAGAAAACAAGTCTCGTAGCACTCAGCAAAAAGCTAGCATGATTGTTTTGTGCTAGTGACTCATAATCTATCATACGTTGAAGTTGTTGACAAAGATGACGTCGCTACACACTCTACCAGTGAAGGCATTTTATTTAGATATAGGCTAGTGCTCTTTGCTATTTGATGCATTGGCATCGCCTACTGGATTGAATTCGTTGTAGTACTGCCATCTGTTGTGAAGGTTGTGTTTCTTTTCATGGTCACCAATATAGGAAGTCAAGGAAATGGTGTTTGCTAGGCCTGTATCGAAAATGAGCATCTTAGCACAGATCAAAGGGCTAGTTCAGTTGTTCCAAGCCAAGGACGTACCCAAATAGAGGAGCTCCAGCTTCTTTCTGAAATCAACTTTTAAAATCTAATCTCCATCTCCGGCACATTTTGCCCATTTTTATAACCCCACGTAAAATTATCTCTACATCTCAAAACAAAATCGTCAATACTATATTGATTTGTGCTTTATCCTTTTAAGATGGCTAACTAAAGGATTGGGTAATTTTTTACAGTATATGGATCGTTTAGCACAGTAACT
Organism: Maratus speculifer; assembly: GCA_964019185.1. Taxonomy (NCBI): domain Eukaryota; kingdom Metazoa; phylum Arthropoda; class Arachnida; order Araneae; family Salticidae; genus Maratus; species Maratus speculifer. Next base: position 172,022,595 of record OZ025302.1, read on the forward strand.
TCACTCATAAATAATCTTTTAACCAACCTCGCTCAAAAATCTTCAATAGATTATATTAAAATTTTGATAATGCAAAAAAAGGTTTATGTATTATCCGGGTCAAATAGATAGATCGTCAAATATGGTTATCAATTTTATATCGTTGTCAAGTATCAATCGTGTTTTAAAATGATAAATTTATACATTTAAAATGAACACATGACACTGTTAAAAACGATAATGATATAAAAGCAAACTAAAATTATATAAAACAATTTAGTGTGCATTTATTAAATATGTAAGATCCAATTTGAACGCTTTTTATTAAGAAATTATTTAATGATATTTTTTGTCCTAGCAGTTTATGATGGGCATCAGAATGAATATAGTATAAATATTAGGTAAGACAAGTACATTGTATCAATTAATATAATGTTATATAGTTATAATAAATTCCCCTGATACTGCATTTAATATAGCAATTTTGTAATGGTAATTATGTAGTTAAAATGAAGAAAGCAAAAAAAAAAAAAAAAAATAATAAGAAATTAATATTTAAGTACCCAAATAAGAAAATAATAATCTACTTATTAATGGCTTGGTCCAGTTTCAGCTCAATGGATCTCTTTGTAAAATATTACTTTCGTTTTTATTATATTAATTCGACTTTTTATTCATACTCAAGTTTGATATCAATGATCATTGATGTTAATATAAAATCTGACTTCTTCAATGAATACGTTAGCTGTTGTATTGTAGAGGGGGTGGTGCTATATAACCCCAGGTACTACACCAAATAGAGATTTTTAATTACAACAACCAATACATTTCTGATCAATAGTAAAACAAAATGTTCCACAAAAGGCGCAATAAAAGTTGCTGTGATAGTAGAAATCATCATCAGATCCACTACTTATTACATTTTTATTCACACTGTAAAATTCTATGCAAGTCTGTTCTAGTCAAATTCTCAACTCTCAAATCCAGTTGTGGAGGGAAGAGGTGAAAAAAAACCTAATCGCATTATTATCCGAAGACTCAATTTCATTTGGAATAATATCACTTATCCAGAGACAATTATAATCCATTAAAATAGCAAATAGTTTTTGTGCAAAAATGTCTTATAGTAAAACAACTTTAGAAATGCACAATGAATGCATGAAAAAGAGCCGTTTCGAATCTATACCGCGATTCTTCATCAGTGCAAGACACAATGTGCTATAAAAAGCAAAGTTGGTCTAAGTCATTTCAATGCCCAGCTTTGCTTTTTATAGCACGTTGTGTCTTGCACGGATAAAGAATCTCTGCAGTAAAATCAAAACGGTTGTTTGTTACATTTTCATGCATTATTTGTGTATTTCTAAACGTTGGTCTTCTATCTTTATAATCCGTCCAATAATCACATTTTAAGTGTTGCCAAAAAGAATGAATCAGTCGTACTTTTTGTATTTTTGTGATAGTATTGGGAGCATTAGTATTCTTCGGGTCACGATGCTTTTTTAAAATGCCAGAATTTAAAAGGTAACATATTTTCTCCATTTTTCTAATACCGCTTTATCGTTATTTTAAAACAATTCCTGAAGGGAAAGAAATGCATAATCAATTGTCTATTTTAATCTATCTTCTATACAAAAAATCATTAAGTCACCTCCTAATCCGATCCACACCTTCATCTAAACACTTGACTTGATTTCGAATAATACAACTTCTCTGCATCCCAGTATAACAGTGAACAACTACAATCCGTTACATAATCGCATATTAAACATCACCAAAAACGATAATCGGGCGTTCCACTGGTATTTTCGTGATGGTGTTGAAGCATTCGTATTCTTCGGGTCACGAAGTCTTTTCAATGCCAGAAGTTGAACGGTGTCACACTTCTCCCATTTCTCATGCGGCTTTATTGCCATTTCCAAATAACGAAAAGCTTCCTCTGTGAGGTGACACACTTTCATAACACTTTTCCGCTATCACTTTCATCACTGTTTTTTTCGTGTCTTCGCTTGCTAGTTCATTTTTCTTTTGCACATTCATAACTTGGAATTAGGAAGGATCAATACCATAATTCACTGAGCTTTACTGGCCTTATTTTTATTCCTTTTTTTTCTCTCCTCTAATCGTTCTTTAAATACTTCAGCCTTTTTTAATGTTCTGTCTGAATCATAGGAGCCGACTTTGGTCCCAAAGCTGGGTCTGCCAAAAAGGGGAATTCTTTTAAGTCCGATTCTTAAACATTTTCATGTGAATCCTGAAAAATCAAAAACACTTTTTTTTCGTCGTCTGAGATTTTTCCACTCTTTTTCTGTCCCCAAGAATTTTAAAAAGACAAAATTCCGTCCTGTTGGACAAAAACTTGCACCCTTGATCACAATACATATGTGACAGTCAACTGATTTGATTCGCCGATAATCAATGTGATAGTGAATAAAAATGCAAAAAACAATTTATGCAAATACTATCCGTAATTTTAAACTGAAAGTTTCTATTTTGAATCCATGATTCTGATTTAATGTTTTTTTACACAGCAATCTTTCCTAGTTGTGCAGTGCACATTTTCTCATGCTTTACTCAAAATTTCAGTTAATAAATATGGCAAGCTAATCGTGATTTTTTTTCAAGATCTTTTGCCAAAATTTGCGTTTTTCTGGCGATTTTTTGCCGAAAATTGCATTTTTTCGCGATGCTTGGTCGAAACTTGCGTTTTTCCCCCGATTTTTTGCGCTTTCCCTGCTATTTTTTGACGAAATTCGCGTCTTTTTCAATGATTTATTGCCGAAATTCGAATTTTTCCGCGATCCTTTGCCGCTATTTACGTTTTTCTCGTGATCTTTTTCCGAAATTTGCATTTTCCCCACGATTTTTTGAGAGAAAAATTTCTTTTTCTTTGCTATTTTTAAACGAAATTAGAAATTTTCCGTTAATCTTTACGTTTTCCAGCAATTTTTTGACGAAATTTGCGCCTTATCCGCGATCTTTTGCCAAAATTTGCGATTTTTCTGGGGTTTCTTGCTAAACTTCGCAATTTTCCTTTGATCTTTTGCCGAAATTTGCGTTTTTCTCGCGATCTTTTGCTAAAATTTACATTTTTATCGTGATCTTAAGTCGAAATTTACATTTTCCTCGCAACCTTTTGCCGAAATTCGTGTTTTTACCACTATCCTTTGATAAAATTTCTTTTTTCACTGCTATCTTTGAACGAAAATTTGAGTTTTTTTCGCGATTCTTTGCGTTTATCCTGCTATTTTTTGACGAAATTAGTATCTTTTTCCTTAATCTTTTGCCGAAATTCGAATTTTTCCGCGATCTTTTGCCGCAATTTACGTTTTTTTCGCTATCTTTTTCCGAAATTTGCATTTCCCCCAAGATTTTTTGAAAGAGAAATAGCTTTTTCTCTACTACCTTTAAACGAAATTAGAGTTTTTTCCGCTTTCTTTGCGTTTTGCCCGCTTTTTTTAACGATGCGTCTTTCCTGCAATCTTTGCCGAAATTTGCCATTTTCCTGAGGTTTTTGTTAAAATTCGCGATTTTTCTCTGATCTTTTGCCTAAATTTGCGTTTTTCTCGCGATCTTCAGTCGAAATTTGCATTTTCCCTTGCAACCCTTGCCTAAATTCGCGTTTTCCCCACAATTCTGATAAAATTTGTTTTTTCCCTTCTATCTTTGAGTGAAATTTGAGTTTTTTCCGCGATTCTTTGCAGTTTTTTCTGCCATTTTTTGACGAAATTAGTGTCTTTTAACGTGATTTTTTGCCAAAATTCGAATTTTTCCGCGATCTTTTGCCGCAACTTACGTGTTTCTCGCGATCTTTTTCCAAAATTTGCATTTTCCCCTAGATTTTTTGAAAGAAAAATACTTTTTTCTCTGCTATTTTTGAACGAAATTAGTTTTTTCCGCTTGTCTTCGCGTTTTTCCGCTATTTTTTTAACGAAATTTGCGTCTTTTCCGCGATTTTTTTTCGAAAATTTGCGATTTTTCTGAGGTTTTTTTGCAGGAATTCGCAATTTTCCTCTGATCTTTTGCTAAAAATTGCGTTTTTCTCGTGATCTTTAGTCGAAATTTGCATTTTCCTCGCAACCATTTGCCGAAATTCGCGTTTTTCTCACGATTCTTTGACAGAATTCGCTTTTTTCGTATTATCTTTGGTTTTTTGCGCGATCTTTGGCCAAAATTCACTATTTTCTCGAGACTTTTTGAAAAATTCGGCCGATTTTGTGGGGTTTTTTTTTCTGCGGATTTTTTTTCTTTTTTTTTTTAAGAATTCATTTTTCTCGCTATTATTTGAAAAATTCATATTTTTCTGCGATCTTTTGCGGAAATCCACTTTTTTCTCTCGATTCTTTGACAGATTTTGCGTTTTGCCCCACTATCTTAGAATATAATTCGCATTTTTTCTGTGATTCGTGAACATAATGCTCGTTTTTCACGCTACTTTTTGACGAAATTTTCAAAGATCTTTTGACGATTTTCATGTATTTTTTCACGAACCTTCCACAAAATTGATGTTTTTTCACAAACTTTTGATGAAATAGACGTTTTCCCACGATATTTTGATGAAATTAGCATTTTTTCCCCCTCTATTCTTCGACACTTTTCACGTTTATTACCCAATGTTTTGACGAATTTTGATTTTTTTCGCGGTCTTATGTCCAAATTTTCGGATTGAAGATCGATTTTTTTTTAAATTTCGGAACAAATTAGTCCCGCAAAAAATCGTAAAATCGCTCAACCGCGAAAAGATCTCATGCCTGCATTTTTCAGGGTCTGCCAAGATATTGCAAGGTCTGCAAATATTTTTCAGGGTCTGCGCGGCAGACCCGCAGACCCGGAAGTCGGCGCCACTGGTCTGAATAATATTATAGCTCAGCTATCAATATCTGAATTTTATCAATGTACATTTATTGTACTTATATGCAATATCTGATTTACAGCAGGACAATCGGATCTGATGTTTTAATTAATGGGCAGAATTTTCAGGTACGAATTATTTCTCCTAAACGGACACAACTTTCTGAATGACCCAATAGAAATCATCATCTGACCTACTGTTTACTACATTTTATCTACACTTAAAATTCTATGCAGGTCTGCTGTAGTCGAAATTTCAACTCTTAGTATTTCTCTTAGTACTTCACACCTCTCCTATTTCTCATGCCGCTTTATGCCATTTCCAAATAATGAAAAGCTTCTACTGTGAGGTAACGCACTTTCATAACACTTTTCCGCTATCACTTTCATCACTGTTTTTTTCCGTGTCTTCACTTGCTAGTTCATTTTTCTTTGCACATTCATAACTCGGAATTAGGAAGGATCAATAACATAATTCACTGACCTTATTTTTATTCCTTTTTTTCCTCTCTCTAATCGTTCTTTAAATATTTGAGCTTTTTTTTAAATGTTCAGTCTGAATAATATAAACAGCTATCAATATCTGTATTTTATCACAGTACAGCTGCTGTAGTTATATGCAATACCTGATTTACGGCATGGCATTAGTCACGGGTCCAGGGTCCCTGATTTTCAGGGGACCCTATACGCTGCTGAAATTTAATCAATTATTATCCAAAATCTAATATAATTTTAACATTGTATGAAATTTTACATTTCGTTTTGTATTATATTGTGTTTGCCTTGTATTTTTATTACATCGTATATTTTGTCTGAAGCTTCTATATATAATTCTTTTATTAATGTGAATATTTTCTTTTATCACTTTGAAAATATACTGTACTTTTAATTCTTGTTTAATCCTGTTCCTGTTCTTATCAGATTATTTGGTTATTTGTTGCTAATTGTACCTTGTAGGCAACATAGGCGAATAATTTTTTAAATTGTCATTTTATTGTCATTTTAAAACAGTTCTTGTGGGGGAAAAATGCATAATTGTCTATTTTAATCTCTGTTTTATATACAAAGAATCATATTAAGTCATCCCCTAATCCTATCCACACCTTCATCCTAAAGACTTAACTTGATTTGGTATAATATAATACAAGATCTCTGCATCCCAGTATAACAGTGAACGACTACAATCCGTTATATAATCGCGTATTAACATCACCAAAAACGTTAATCGGGCGTTCCCCTTGTATTTTCGTGATGGTGTTGAAGCATTCGTATGCTTCGGGTCACGAAGTCTTTTTCAATGCCAGAAGTTGAACAGTGTCACACTTCTCCCATTTCTCATGCCGCTTTATTGCCATTTCCAAATAATGAAAAGCTTCTACTGTGAGGTGACACACTTTCATAACACTTTTCCGCTATCACTTTCATCACTGTTTTTTTCTTTTCCCGTGTCTTCGCTTGCTAGTTCATTTTTCTTTGCACATTCATAACTTGAAATTAGGAAGGATCAATAGCATAATTCACTGACCTTTACTGGCCTTATTTTTATTCCTTTTTTTTTTTCTCTCCTCTAATCGTTCTTTAAATACTTCAGCCTTTTTTAATGTTCTGTCTGAATAATATTATAGCTCAGCTATCAATATCTGAATTTTATCAATGTACATTTATTGTACTTATATGCAATATCTGATTTACAGCAGGACAATCGGATCTGATGTTTTAATTAATGGGCAGAATTTTCAGGTACGAATTATTTTTCCTAAACGGACACAACTTTCTGAATGACCCAATAGAAATCATCATCAGACCTACTGTTTACTACATTTTATCTACACTTAAAATTCTATGCAGGTATGCTGTAGTCGAAATTTCAACTCTTAGTATTTCTCTTAGTACTTCACACTTCTCCTATTTCTCATGCCGCTTTATGCCATTTCCAAATAATGAAAAGCTTCCACTGTGAGGTAACGCACTTTCATAACACTTTTCCGCTATCACTTTCATCACTGTTTTTTCCGTGTCTTCACTTGCTAGTTCATTTTTCTTTGCACATTCATAACTTGGAATTAGGAAGGATCAATAACATAATTCACTGACCTTATTTTTATTCCTTTTTTTTCTCTCTCTAATCGTTCTTTAAATATTTGAGCTTTTTTTTTAAATGTTCAGTCTGAATAATATAAACAGCTATTAATATCTGTATTTTATCACAGTACAGCTGCTGTAGTTATATGCAATACCTGATTTACGGCATGGCATTAGAGTCACGGGTCCAGGGTCCCTGATTTACAGGGGACCCTATACGCTGCTGAAATTTAACCAATTATTATCCAAAATCTAATATAATTTTAACATCGTACGAAATTTTACATTTCGTTTTGTATTATATTGTGTTCGCCTTGTATTTTTATTACATCGTATATTTTGTCTGAAGCTTCCATATATAATTCTTTTATTATTGTGAATATTTTCTTTTATCACTTTGAAAATATACTGTACTTTTAATTCTGATTTAATTTTGTTCCTGTTCTTATCAGATTATTTGGTTATTGTTGCTAATTATAACTTGTAGGCAACATAGGCGCCTAATTTTTTTAAATTGTCATTTTATTGTCATTTTAAAACAATTCTTGAAGGGGAAAAATGCATAATTAATTGTCTATTTTAATCTCTGTTTTGTATACAAAGAATCATTAAGTCATCCCCTAATCCGATCCACACCTTCATCTGAAGACTTAATTTAATTTCGTATAATACAAGTTCTCTGCATCTCAATATAACAGTGAACAACTACAATCCGTTATACAATCGCATATTAAACATCACCAAAAACGTTAATCGGGCGTTCCACTTGTATTTTCGTGATGGTGTTGAAGCATTCGTATGCTTCGGGTCACGAAGTCTTTTTCAATGCCAGAAGTTGAACAGTGTCACACTTCTCCCGTTTCTCATGCCGCTTTATTGCCATTTCCAAATAATGAAAAGCTTCCACTGTGAGGTGACACACTATCATAACACTTTTTCCGCTATCACTTTCATCACTGTTTTTTTTTTTTCCGTGTCTTCGCTTGCTAGTTCATTTTTCTTTGCACATTCATAACTTGAAATTAGGAAGGATCAATAGCATAATTCACTGACCTTTACTGGCGCTATTTTTATTCCTTTTTTTTTTTTTTTTTTCCTCCTCTAACCGTTCTTTAAATACTTGAAGTTATTATTATGTTCAGTCTGAATAATATAAACAGCCATCGCTATCTGAATTTTATCAGTGGACAGTGAAAGCAACGTACTAATATGTAGTATACCTGATTGACAGCAGGGCAATCGGGACATGGGTCCAGGGTCCCTGATTTTCAGGTGGACCAAACCAGGCCATATCCAATCGGGGGATCACCAGGTTTTATACCCCTCCGAAATTTTTTTGGGGTGACTGTCATTAACCGTTAGTCGAAATGGTCGAAATTCGGAAATCAGATACAGTCAAAGTTAAAAATTCAACGCTTAATATCTTTAATGTTGGATTTTTTTTTAGTACATTGCAAAAATAAATGCAATTTGTAATAAATCTTTAAAATTACTCTGTAAAAGCAGAATTTTAACTGTGATGCAATAAAACGATTACAATATCCCAATACAAATTGTCACACTTAAAATTAGTAAAAAAGAAATCTAAAGTAAGTCGAGATTAAAATTCATGGCCCTAAATCCCCTTCAGAAAAAATTTTCTGACTACGACCTTAGCCCCAAATACTTCTGAAGGTTTTTCAATTATTATCCAAAATCTAATATAGTTTTAACATCGTATGGAGTTTTACATTTCATTCTGCATTACATTGTGTTCGTCTTGTATTTTTATAGCATCATAGCTTTCATATTTAATTCATTTATTGTGAATATTTTCGTTTATCTTTGTCACTTTAAAAATATATTGTATTTTTAATTCTTATTTAATCCTCTTCTTGTTCTTGTTAGATTATTTGGTTGTTGCTTAGCGTAGCTCGTACGTGGCATAGTCCCCTAATTTTTTTAAATAATTATAGCTTGGTGTTGCGGAAAATGTATTATTAGTTGCTGCGTACTTTGGTCTTTCCAGATATATACACTTGGACTTGCATACGGAAAGATAATTAACATCACACAATGCATTATAAAACCACAGTCGAACCTCGTTATCCCGACATTCTCAGGGCAGGAAAATTGTCGGTATGAGCGGAGTGTCATGGAATTGAGAATTGGAGATAAACAAGTTTATATTTATAAAAAGCTGATATTTAATTAATTTAAAAAAATTTAAATTTACAACAACTCTTGCATCTTTTAAGCAATAAAACATTATTATTAAACAAAATAAACACAAAAACGAAAGTATAAAGAATTTATATAACTCAAATACATTGCTGCTTTTCCACCTGTCTTCAACTTTTTATTGAACCAGTTTTGCTAATTTCTTTTTTTATGAAAGCTGTTCATTTTTCAATGTTCCTGTAGCAGCCTTTTTTAATATGTCCCAATTTTTATATTTTAATTTTAAAAGTTTGTGTAATTTTTTTTTTCCAAAGTAGTAGCAATTACTCATTGTTGACGGAAAAAGAAAACAAAGAGATAAAATGAATTTTATTTATCTTTAATCTCAGAAAATGACGTCATGTGTAAATGATGCCATATCATAATTACTTATCTTAATTACGTATACTAATAGCTTATTTTTTTTAATAACCTGAACAATTATGGACAATTAACGTTTACGGAAATAGTATTTTGGTAACTTTAGGTTAAAAATATTTTTAACAGTTCCTTTTCTTTTGATGTATTATATATGCTTCATTCAAATAGCACTTAAACGCGGATGACTTTTACCTTTCTAAAATTACAGATAATAAAAACTTAGAGATTAAAACTTAATTCGGTACATAGTGCCTGAAATTAAGATGTAAGGTTAATAGCATGATCCGCGAAATTGTACAGTATAAAGAGAACTCGATTTCCCGTCACCCGCAGTTAGATAGTTAATTGGCTAGGGCGTAAGGCACGCCACACACCAATGAAACATGCGTCAAAAATCGTGCAACATGACGCAGTCAAACCGGTTTTTCCTTTGTTATCAGGGTGAAATTGTCGTATGTCGCACGTTTTTTCGTCCAATGTCTCACTGGTGTGTGGCGTGCCTAAAATTTCACCGAAACAGATTATACACCAAGTTACAACCTTCTACTATAGCTTTAAATTCCAAATTTAATTGCCGAGTGCTGTTTTTATTTTAAAGCCTTTTAAAAATCAGTTTGCACTCGCACTTTTAAGATTTGTTTCGATGTTTTTTTTTTCTTCTAATAGTATCTCGAACTTCATAGTCTGCAGGAAGGCAATAGACCTCCCAAGTCGGCAATCCTGTTTCCTCTCTTTATCTGGCGTCCCACTGCCCAGGTAGAATTTGCTCCCCATATATTCCCGTAGAAAAAATACTGGGTTATACGTTGGTCTGTAGATATTGCAAATTCGTGATGCTCTATTATTTTTGTCCGATTACCATCTCCTCAAGCGTCTTAGGAAAAAAAAAATTGTTGTACCCCATGCTTGAATGTGTGACTGGTAAAAGCGCATTTCAGGAAAGTTATCTTTTGAATGGCATCACGTCACGTATATATGAGCCGTTACTGATATAATTTTAGAATTATGCATCTTTATCACTGAAGCGTAACGGGGAATTTAAGGACCTAGTGCGAGATCGTAGTAATGCGAATTAACCCTGAGGCCCCATTGCCCACTTCCTCTCGATAAGTTTCACCTTTTAGAATTCTTTCAAGATTTCTTATGCAAGAGAATTTAGCAAACCATCGGGAAGAATGTTTTCTTTTTTAAGGTGAAAACAAGATAATGGTTTATAAAGACGAAATATCGTCCTAGAACAATATGGAACGTAAATGTGAAATTTAAAGGTCTAATATAGAATATACCTAACCTTGAGACACTTTTATCTTATCTCCACAATTATTTATAAATTCCACCTTTGGAATTCTTATAGGAGTAAATTTGATTAAAGTTAGAAATTTATATATATATATATATATAAAAAAAAAAGACCCAATAGTTCTTTATCTAAATGTCAAAGTTTGAATCATTATAATGGCCACTAATAAATCTATCGGCCTTTGGCTACTATCTCAATTTCCCAATTTTCACATATATTGCACTGCCTCAAACTCAGTTTTCCGAAAACAGTTGCATCCATCCCTGTTCTGGAAAAGAACCTGCCTTAGCCCATAAGTTTATTTTGTACTAGATTTAACATTTTTTCCTCAATGACTCAGGTATTCACAAGAAAAAGCTCTCGAATAAATATAAATAAATAAACCATTTTAACCCCTTCGCGACGGGAGCTTTTTACGAATTTTTTTAAAGTTTTGTGTTTGTCACCAGTTTTTAAAAACAGAAATTTATGTTTTATTAAATCGAGAAAATGCTCCCATTTAAATAAGGCAAATTTTATAGTAAATTTTTACTGGTGGCTGTAAACAAGGATCCTTAAGCCTTTTTGCGACACTTATAAGTGTCACTCGTTCCCAAGGGGTTAATAGGTTTTGTCGTTTGGAAAATACTTTTACAATTATGATGGCCAAAAGAAAATACAGCAAATTCTCTGTAAAGCGGACTCTGTGTAAGGGGGGAAAAATGTATTTTTAACGTGGAAAGATTTTCAAGTTCCTGCGAATTTATAGAAATCGAGTAAAATTTATAAAAGACGGAATATTAAATATTACGGAAAATTTTCTAGGTCCCGATCGATTCCGCCTCAGACAGGGTGTACTATAAAAGTAAATATTGAATAATTGAAAATAAATCTATACAAATAAAAATACGGGCAGTGAGGACATTAAATCAGCATTTGATTTATGCTGAATTAATCTAAAAGTGAATAAATTGGGATAAAAACATCCATAATTTAAAGTTTACTCTTTTACTATTTAAAACCTTATTAAAAAATCTAATCTCAATTTGTAACTGCATGTATTATTAAAATATTTTGATATTATATTTCAAAACAATTTCAAAATTAACTTAAAATATTTATTTTTATCAATTTCTCATTGATTTTTTTTTCTCTTTTCAGGAATTATTAATAATTAATTCTACTGCTTCTATATTCAGTGGAAAACTACTTTTCTGAAAAAAAAAAATAAAGACATTATGGCGTCCAGAAAGAATTCTGTAACGTGGTCCTGCCATCTATTTAATAAACAAATTCTTAAAAATCTGTCAAGCTGATGATGATAGAATTTGTCAATTTTTAAAAATTGTGGATATGGAAGTTTTCTTATCATTAGACTGTACAAAATATCTTAGAAGACAATTCTGTAGTCTTTGGATAACTTTTTGCATCGTGTCTCATGGATACGCCATTTCTAAAGTCATTACTAGAGATGGTAAGTAATCTTTTCTCCCTTAATTTTTCTTTGTCCTTTTAACATATTTATGCTGATAAACTAGACACTCTTGGTGACCAGTTTGGTCTCCCCTAAATTTATGTTAAGCAATGTGTCATGTTACTTTTATTGATAATTCAATTTACTTGCTTTCGGCAAATTGGAAGATTCTAATAGAGAAATCAAGTGCTCTACTTTTATATTAGCTGGGCGCAGATTATAAATTGCCATACATTGTTTCCATCACTTTTTTTTTTTTCCATTAAAAATATAACATTTTCACTCATTTCGTTAAAAAATATGATTAAAAAAAAGAAGACAGAGATTAAATAATGCCGCAAACCATGCTATTTAATTTCAACTTCAAAGCATTGGTTTAATTTACCACTCGCAAAATAAAAAATGCTAATTGGTGAGTTAAAAACGCGATTGGCGAAACTAGCGGCTAACATAAAAGTATCAATGATTCTTTGCGATCATGGCAACTTTTATGCAGTTTTATTCGAAAAAATAATTTTGATTTTTTAATCAAAATGGGAACTTTGCATATGAAGAGCGATGGAATCAGCTCATAGTTGCTTATGACAGTCACATGATTTAGGCTACTATAATATAGATGAAATTATGGCGATAAAATAATATTTGGCGACTTATTACCTGCGCCTGGTTAGCATTAAAATACCAAAATGATCGCCTGGCATATAAAAAGTGAAGCTGTCATCCCGGAACTGTTGATGACAATCACGTGATTTAGGTTTCCTTTAGTTTTCTTGTTATAACGTACTTATAAGCACGTTCATATTTTCTAATTAATTCGTTTATAAATTCTGGTGTAAGTTAATTATTCCAAACAGATGTACTCCGCGTCGGAAAGGGTTAAATTGAAAAACCTAGTTATTAAAGAAAATGTTAAATTTCTTTACCATTGAGAGAGGAGTCCATTGTATGCTTATTTTTGCTGACAAGGGGGAGAGAGGGGATTACGAGAATTCTTGCGTAAACATTAGATATCGAAGCAACTATAGTTTAACGACAAAAAGCAAAAGAGCATGATTTGGATGAGCGTTCAAAGGATGTTGAACGACTTGAGAAAAAACATATATGGAGTGAGCAAGGACAGGAAACGGGGAACATTCCTGCCCATCACTACATTGAAAAGTAATAACAGACAATGCAGAAATATGGCTTCAAAGATCTTGGATACCAGACTAGAAATGTGAACACTATCCAAACACATCCTATTCTTGATTCTTATTAAAATTTTTAGTTATGTTCTTAAATAAGTTAAGGCCTGTTGTAGTTCTTAAATTCTGTTGTTGTTCAGTGCGATAATTAATAATATACCAAAAACCATTTTGTATTGTTTGTATGAATTGTTTAATGCAATGTGTTACAATGATTAAACCAATTTTGTTTTTCTTCGATGCAACAATCCCTATATATATCTATATAAATTTGTTGAATTAATAATGTAATTTATGGCTAATTGTATTTTTTATAGAAATGTTGATGTTTAAATGTCATGCAATTTTACGTAAAGAAGGGTTAGGGGGTCTAGCATTTGCTTATGTTTTCTTACAAAGGAGAGGGAGGTATATAAAATGACTAAAAAGATGCTTACGTAATACTTGGCCCCATTATAAAATCGTTTTCTTTCTTTCATATTGCTTGTAGAAATTTAATACGGTTTTATTTTCCACATAAATTATGTTATATTTGACAAGTATCGCAATACTAATTAGTTATGACAAATTTAAAATCGAGGAATAAATCTCGTGAAAGTTAATATTCTTGTTTTTCTTGCTCCATGAACGCAACACTTTGTGCCTCTTTAACCATCAAATTACTGTCGGTCGCTTGTGATGGGCATGGATGTCTTAAATTCGAAACATTCCTTCGCGGAAAAAATAAATAAATAATTTGGACGATAAATAAACATCACTAATAATTACTTGCAAACAGATGGTCGAGTTGTAAGAACTTGCCTTGTTTCCGGTTTTTAGTTGCCAGTTTTGAGTTTTAAGCAGCGTGAAATCGTATCAGATGGAACTGGCGTTGCTAAATGGTTAATTCTATACCTAAGGAAGAGATAACTTGTCTAAAACTGTGTTATCTTATGGTTCGTTAGCCTAGCCGTCATTATTTAATATGAAACTTTATGCCAACGTAAATATAATTATAACGTGTATCTTATGATACATGTTGTCATGCTGTCGGCCGAACTTTGGGTACTTAATGGGATAATTTACGCGCATGCTTCCGGTTAGTTGTTTTACGAGTTCTGTTTATGATTTATGTATTTTGTAAAAGTTGATGTATGCTTTGGAGAGAGGAGAGGCAGTGTTGAATTAAGACACTTTACTCCGAGAGGGACTTCTGTGATTCCGGGGGGGGGGGGGGGGGATTGCATTTTTTGACTATTGAAAATCTCAAAATTTCCGGACGAGGGCTATTTTATTGCTCCGGAAGAATGCCACCCCCTGAAATCAACACAGGGGGAGACGATGAAATGTTAATTTGCTTCTACCCTTCTTCTTTGGTATAAGTATCATAAATATTAATTATAGGAAAATGAGCAAACATAATCATCTGGAAAAAAATATTCTCTATTAACCTTTAATCCTTGGTCGAGCGCAGTGCTAAGTTTTAGTGACAGAAACTGAGTAGTTTTTTACTTGTTTTAGAATTAAAAAATGAACTTTGCATATTAAGATTTAGATTACTTTCTTTTATACTTCTAATAAAGGTCACTAATCACTTAAAGAGCGTTAGAATAGACTTAAGATGTGCATTACGTTATATTTAAAAGTTTCATATCATTAAATGCATTTCTCATGTAATAGTTTAATTTTTTTCTAAGTTTTTCTTTCGGTATTAAAAAATTTCCGAAATTTGTTAAATGAATTTTTACCTCGTAAGACCTCAGAGTCGCAATCTAGACACATTAATTAAACAACATTTTATTCTATTAGCCTCCCATTTATGGTTTAACTTGTAAAAATTAGTCTAACAAATAAGGAAAATCATGCGTTAAGCATAGATTATGAAACACTTTCCAACACTTCTTGAAATTTTTAATGAAACTTCGTTATCCGGGGAAATAAGGTACTAATGTCCATAGCTAAGTATGTATTTCAATTTCAATACTTTTGAAAAGCCCTGTATTTGATCTGTCGGTTTTTGTATAGACTATATAATGGGGAAATTTAGTTTAGCTAGAAAATGCCTAATTGGTTGAAATTTTCTTTTCGTCAATTTATATCAGTAGATGGAAACACACCTGAATACTTTTATTCAGCCCTGTAAAATACAGTATACCTTTTAATACACGAAAGTATTTTGTTAAAATTTTACAAAGCAAAAATACTCTTTAAACTACTTAAATCAAATTTCCAGAAATTATCATCCAAATGCGACCATGTATCCAGTTCTTTGCGTGACCCTGTATATCATTTTATTCATATTCTACAAACATTTCTTAGTAAACTGAATTCAGCTCAACGTAAAAAGTATAACTAATTTAAAAACCACCTTTAAGTAAATTACGCTCATATTCAGTAACCTTTATGATATCTTTAGTGTAATCCTGTTCCTGTATATCTAAATTGTGTAACTATTGGCATTTATACACACCATATATAGATAATACACAACTAATATGCATACATTTAGTGAAATTTAAAAGAGCATATCATAATTAAAAATGCATTTCATCCATGCAAAAGCTATCATCTATAATATACAGTACTTCGGATAGAATATGTTATTTGAAATATTTTGTGTTTCCCTGTAAATGCTGTGCACTTCGTATTATGCATAAAATAACTCATATTAATCCTCAACGAAGTATATCAATTTGATAATACTTTCAATCATTTACCATAATTAAAATCTGTTGCAAACAATTCCCTCCTTTATTATTATTTATTGGAATTATTTTGTGTGGCCCTGTGAATTAATAGTAACTATTCTTTTCACTGCATACTTTACAAAATACATATTTTAGTGCACTTTGTAGACGCATATGAATTCGAATATGATTGATAGGGTATTAATTACATCTTTAAAATTCATTTGAAACGATTTTTCCCATTGGCCGTAATGTAATGGCAAAAATTTTGACTGTTCCTTTAAATAAACTAATCATAGTAGAAACTTCATTTTCAATAGGGTCGGGCTAGGATAAACGTCAATAACGTCCAAAAATTCCATGGCAATCCGAGTATATTTACGAATGTTAGAGAGCGGCCAGACAAACCGAAAACATAAACACGAGATAGTACAAATATGGTAATAATATGGGACACTCTCATTCTCATTGACTATAATGATATTAAAATTTTTCATTATTTTCTAAATCAACCTATTTATTTCAGGTGGGTGGGGAGAACCTGCCTTCTAAATTACTTTAATTAATTACGCTTATAAAAAATTTTGGAAGTTTTTTTTTTTTTTCCCCTAACTAATCTTTACAATTCCGAAAGTATTTAATCTTATTTTCGCAAATTGTATAAAATCAGGATTTTGAAGAGGAATAAGACTCATTTTTGTGAAATTCATATAGTAATTCTAATAATTTTTGTCAAGAATTCCAAGTATAAAATGTGTTGTTAAAAAATTAATACTTTCTTGCAAATAAATTGTTTACAAAACAATTTTTTAACCCTTTATGGACGAGAGACCGGTTTACGTGCCGTGTAAGGTGCTCGGAATCCTTGATTATTCTCACCAGTAAAATCTATAAATTTAAAACACCTGGCTGTTTTTTTAGTCATCAGCCCTGAGCTTCCTACTGGCCCGATTTTGATAATTATTTTTTTAAATGAAAGCTGTTTATGTGTAGATGTGCCCATTCTGGCTAATTTTTAATTTATTTCCATTTTTATATTTTATTTTTAATTTTAAAAGCTTTTTCTTGACATTTCTTCAAAACACTGGCAACAGGTTAAGCTTTTCTTACTATAATAAAAATTTATTTTGTTTTATTCCTTTTCACCAATCAGGATCTTGATCTCATCGGTGAATGTGTAATTGCATTTCAAAGAAAAAAAAATAATGGTTTTCGTAAAATTTAATCGTAATAAAATGATTGCACATAATTATTCACTAATCGCTGTACAATACACAGATTATTTACTGTGTGATATTATTAGGTATTATGTAAATAAAATAACAGAAAATAAACTTTTATAAAATATAATATCTAAAGCGAAATTTTATCGATGGAGAAAATGTCGTCATTGAGAAAACAGATAAGTTTGTTCCATGAATATAATATACATTGTTATAGCTGTTTCAGTGATGATGTCATATTCACTGACTTTTATTCCTGCATCTAAATAAACTGAACTTCAATTTATTTAAAGGTCCGCGATGTGCACGAATGAAAATATTTCTATAAATTGAGCCATTTCCATTTAATTACAATAAATATTTTATCAAACTAAGGAATTTTTAAAAAACTGCATAAATCACGCTTTTATTTCTGGAAAGGATGAGTGTTTCAGAAGGTGTAAATGATTTCATATTAGAAAAAAATATCCTGTGATATAACGGTATTATGATATTTCTATTTTACATAATATCAAAAATTAATTAAAATCATTTTGTTGTATTAAGTTATTATTTAAAATAAAAATAAGTAAAATGTTTTCTGCTTATCAACAACAAACACAAAAATTTTGTTCTTTTTTATAACAAAGATATCGTTTTTCTTTTCGTTGTCATGACAATAAAATTAATTTTGACAAGTTCATGGAGGCTACAAACCAATAAATAAATTAAATTTATTGCAAGTGCTATAAATGTTTAGTGGATTGGTTATGCAGTTTAATTCCCTGTTTCTATAATAATTAAAATATTTTATTGATACTATAATTATTGTAGAGTTACCAAGAGATATTTAAACGGAGAAAAAATAAACTATGAAGATATTTTTGAATTCGTCTTCTGAGGTATTAACTTCCTAAACAATTTGGCATTTAAATAATGTTTAATGTTTAGAAACCACATTAAAAAAAGATTTGTAGCTGAAGTTAAGTCCAACATAATACTTTATGAGCTGTTTTCCTTATTTTTTATTATTTTCTGAAGTTTGTGTATCTTCATCATGAAAGATTATGTAATCCCTATTTTAAGAAGTGGCAATTGTTTATTTCGCTCTGTATATTATTGTGTATTATAAAACTGATATATATCACATCCAATGTATACTCTTTTTCGTCGAATTTCGACGGGTGCAGCTAGTTTTATTATAAATTATGCCTTTTTTAATCCGCTTATTTTCCTTTTTTGTTACACAAAAATTTTTGTTTAAAAAAAAAAACGGTGAACAAAGATTAAAAAATCAGTAAAAAAACGCTCGTCTCGAAAAGATTAATAAAGATTAAAAATTTCAGTTCGGAAATATTTGTACATTCGTACTATAATATTTGTGTATCTCCTAATTTTATAAAGTACTAAAAATAAATGAATAAAATATTTGAATGAAGTTATAAATATTGTACAAAATCCTTATAAAATTCAAATTTAATTTTAAAGAAAATAAGTTGAAACTGGTGTGAATTAATATGAAGATATAAAAATTTCCTTTAATAGTAGACGCACGTCTTCTTTGCGCCTGGCGAATTTAAATATTTTTAATGGTGTGTTTAAGAAGTTTTTATCACTTCATATTAATTATTTATATTCGCCAATATTAATTAATTATATTCGCCAAAATCCTTCTTCATTAAAGTAAGCAATTATGTAAATCTTCTAATTTTTTCAAAAATTCACGAAAGATGCTTTAGAAGTTGAAAATTTCATGAATTCATAATTTGGGACATATATAAGGTTAAACAGTTTCTTTCCTTGACTTATTAGCTTCAGTATAGCGCGTGCTTTTCAGTATCCTGTTATATTCAATTACACATATATAATGCATGATTTCTTTACTTGTATTTGTTGATACTAATATGCATGTTTTATTTATTTTTTTTAGTCTTTATTGCCGGAGTTCGTTGTGAATCCTTTTACCTGTTAGATGGGTAGAAAATTAAATCAAAAGCGTACCGCAGGAACATTATATTTGGTTTCATATTTTGAGAAATTATCGTTTAACTTATCCACTGTCCAACTTAAATCAGATTGCCTGCTGCATGTTTTATCATCAGGCCATAAATTTGAACCTGAAGTTGTAAATTTGCCCGTGCTAATACCCCCGGGCAGGTTCTTGATTCTTGCAGTGAGAGTAGAAAACAATGGATATCGTGAGTACTCGATGTACACGTGAAATTGAATTCGGTTTCTACGATTTCAAAAAAGTTCTTTCATCTTAACTGCGCTGATCCAAGAAAAAAAATAATACGTAGATACCGTCAGAATTTGATCCAACTTGAGTATATAGTAAATAGATACTGCTTCGGTGCGTAATTTAGACGTAAAATAACTGTCGTGTATACGCTCTATTCTCTCCTTTTACCTTGTATGTTGTACGAATATCTTGAAATCAAACTCTATTCCTGAAATTAAACGCTTTTTTATTTTTATTATGAACATTGTAATTTTCGAATCAAATTCTGTCGCAAAAGAATTCATATTCATGGGGGTTGAAGGATGCGTTATTTTTATAAATAAAAAGTTCAAAATTGTTGCCTTTTTAAATTTTAAATATTTGTCGTGCATACGTTTTATTGTCATATCATCATCATTCTCATCTTGTATTGTAATGCAAATATATTGAATTCAAATTTGTTTTTGTTCAGTCTTTTTCTATGGACATTTTAGCCTTTCTATGACTATCCCGAGTTATCTCGGGTTAATATAAATTATTATTAATTATCCCGAGAAAACTCGGGCGTGGAATAATTTGTCACGATTTGTTTTATCACGCGCAATTTTTTCAGAAGCGTCCCCTCAAAATGCATATCAATTATAGTAATCACAAAAGAGTTCCACTATATATTTGAATTGTTCAAACGCTCATAACTCCACCTTATACCACTAACATCGCTGCTATAGTTTCGGTAACAGATTTTGTGAAAGAAATTTTGTAATTATTTGATATAAATATTAAATGAGGAGCACAAAACACAGGCAATAATTCTGGTGGGGGTGGAAGGGGATATTGCTATTCACTACTATGGTGCAGGGTTGCAAAAAAGCCGGCTAAAATTTAAAAAAGCCAGGCCGGTTGGCTTTTATTGATTTTAGCCGGCTTTTTTTGGCCATAATTGGCTTTTATACAGAGAAGCATTTTAATTATAAGCTAAACATTTTTAAGTGTCTTTTAACTAATTTTAATGATGTTTAATTTACTTTGAGTTTAATAAATTTATTTATTAAAATGAAAAATTGGGATTTTAATTATGATTCATCTTGAGAAATTGGGTTATAACCCAATTTTTCAATAATGAAGGCATTAATACTAGAATAACACATTGATGGAGTTGCTAGTGATTTATATTCAGAATTGCAAATATGTCAGCTAAATTATAAAATGGCCATGCCAAGTGGTTTTTCTGATTTACATTGACCTTTAAACCTACTTTTGTTTTTTCATTTTTACTGCTTTAATATAAAATTAAAGAGGTTACTTAGTTACATGTTTTATTACTTAACTAATTTTAAGAGTTATTAAAATGTCATGTTTCATTCCCTATAAACATTTAAAATCATATATAAAAAAACCACCATTTCTCACTATTGTAAATAATATTTCAAATTATGCATATTTCATAATATCTTATGTTTCAATTTATTCCAGTATCCTCAATTAGCATATGCATGAATATATTCATTCATGCTGTGATTTACGCTCTTCCTATTCCTTCATGAATTTTTGCGAAACACCTGTGTGCTTTAAAGTAATCCAAAAGAATCCAAGGAATCAAGCTTTGATTAAACAAAAGTTTAATTACACACACGGAACACAAATGACAGGGACGAATACAGCAAGACTTGAACACACACAATTAAATATATATATATATAAATATCCGGATTTCATATTTCTTACAAGAACTTCTAACTACTCTTCTTTAACAACAGATCCATGTCGTGCCCGTAGCACATACATATTCCAATTTCCCGGATAATGTTTTAATTCTGTTTACCTGCATCAGACATTCGCAGGTCCACCTCTTACCTCCGCACACACACCTCTCTCTCTCTCTCTGCGTTCGTAACCCCTTCCTCTCCCCACACTCTCGTCCGCTGGTCACGTGACCCAAGAGCGGGCGCCGATAAATAAAACAAAAAAACACATCATCAGTCATTACACCCCCCACGCAAGATTGAAAATATGGTACACACTTATTTTAAATCTGAAATTCGACTGATGATGTTACACTATTTAACAATGATTTCCCAATTTATAATATGTATATATAAAAAATAACACCACAAATACAACCGTATCCGGAGAAGGCATATCTTCCGGGGTTCTTCCTATCTGCTAATATAAAATAGAATTAAATTAATACTTCATATACACAATATAACATACAATTAACAAAAGGCAATATACAAAACTTAGTAAACATTAAGCAGGACACTAAGAGCTGCTGAAAAAAAAAATGTATATTGTTCAATACTGTTCAAGGAATGTTCAAACACTGGGTGCTTCAAAAGTTGTTGAATGTCCTACACAGTGTCCAAGCGTGATAATGCATCAGCATTAATTAGTTTGGCACCCGGGCGGTGCGAGATTGTAATATCATACTTCTGTAAGGCTAATGCCCATCGCTGCAGTTTTGAAGATTGAGGGGCATTTTTGGTGATAAAAGTTAATGGATTATGGTCCGTAATAAGTTCCACAGGTGAACCGAAAATCCACGTTTCAAATTTTTTCAAACTCCAGATCACTGCATAGGCCTCCCTTTCAATTGTTGGCCATGCCTGTTGAGTTTTGGTGAGTTTTTGACTGGCGTAACTTACCGGATACACTACTCCATCTCTTCTCTGCGATAAACAGGCTCCGATGCCGATTGCAGATGCATCACACCCTATGATGAAAGGTAACCCGATAATAGGAGTATGCAGACTGGGCGCTTCGATGAGACCTCTTTTTAACGCGTTGAACGCCTGGTCGTGCTCTACTGACCAGCACAAATTCTCTGGACTGTCCTTTTTTGTCAGTTCAGTGAGGGGATATGCTGTTTCAGCATATTTTGGTACATAATCTCTATAGTAATTGCACAATCCTAAGACACTTTTTAGTTGCTTCTTAGTTTGAGGCACAGCTAACTTACGGATGGCCTCCACTTTTTCCGGATCGGTCCGATGGCTGCCGGACCCAATGATATGGCCTAAGTACTTTATTCGGGGTTTTGCAAATTCACATTTTTTCAAATTGACGGAGAATTGTAACTGTGATAGTTTGGAAAATATCTTCTCTAAATGCACCAGGTGTTCCGCGAACGTTTCGGAAAAAACTGCTATATCGTCTATATATGCTCTAGCAAAGTCCTGGTATTCAGATAGCGCTCTGTTGATTTCTCGTTGAAACGTCGCAGCAGCATTCCTCAGCCCAAAAGCCATGACCTTGAAGCGATATTGAGCTCTATGCGTCTTAAAACACGCTAATTTTTGACTCTCTTCTTCTAATGGTATGGCCCAGTAGCCTTTGAGTAAGTCCAAAGTGAAAATGACGTTGGCCCTGCCAATATTAAATAATAGATCAGTAGAATTTTCCATAGGAAAATCATCAACCTTGGTGATTGCGTTCAGTGCCCGAAAATCTACGCAAAGTCGCAGCGTTCCATCTTTCTTCATCACGCACACTACCGGATGCGGTGCTTCTTCATCACTTTCCTCAATCAAACCTAATTCTAGTAATTCTTGAATTTGTTTGTCTACTTGAGGTTTTAGGGCCTCTGGAATTCGATAAACATAAGGTTTCTTCTTCTCATTATCATTTAATCTTATTTTGTGTGCACCAACTTTTGCTATTTGGATTTTCTTTGAAAATAATTCTTTATATCTAAGCAATAAATGTAACATCTTTTCTCTTTCTACGTTTTCCAAATGATTTAAATTTACTTCTTCGATTTTAAAATAGTTCGAGTTATCCTTTGTACTAGGGGTGGGATGGACTTCCCCTAATTCTTCTTCATTCTCAAAAATTACCCCCACTGCTTGTACCCTAGGAGTAAATTTCCTTATCTTATTCATGTGAACATTTTTAATGTTTCCGTTCGTTAACCTGACTTTGTAAGAATCGGGATTACACCGTGCCACTATTTCGGCTGGCCCTGTCCATCTAGCGTAAAGTTTATTACTAGAGTCTGGGATTAATAAATATACCTGCTCCCCCGGTCTAAATTCCTTATAAATTGCCCTTCGATTCGCATACTTCGCATACGCGCCCTGTTTAACCTCCGCTACTAGTGAAGCTTGTTCTGCCGCCTTTTCTAAGTTAATTTTTAAATCCTGAAGGTATTCGGTTGCACTTTTCCCGAGATTTATAGGTAGTGGAATTTCGCCCGACCATGTAGATTTTAATACCGCCAATGGCCCCCTGGCCTCCCTTCCATACATCAACTTAAATGGCGACACCCCCGTCGTACAATTAGGAATCTCCCTATACGCAAATAATAAATAAGGGATGTGTTTATCCCAATTTTTAGGATCGCTCCGAATAATATGGTGCAACATGCGTTTCAATACCTGATTATACCGTTCAACCAATCCCGAACTTTGTGGATGTCCTGGTGTTGCAAATCTAGGAGCCGCCCCTAGCCTAGCATGAAATTCCTGCATTAAACCTGATACAAAATTTCCCCCCTGATCACTTGCTATTACGCGGGGTATCCCTGTCCGCATAAATATTTCTAACAGCGCATCACAAGTAGCCTTAGCCGAAATTGTTCTTAACGGAACCGCTTCGGGCCACCTACTGTGTTGGTCAACCAAAGTAAGTACATATTGATGTCTACGCGCCGAAGGTGGTTCAACAGTGGCGCAGCCAGAATTCGGCTCTGGGGGGGGGGGGATAGAGTTGCTTCAGGGGTGATTCTGGTAGAAATATTTTTTCGGAAATTGGCGGGGGGGGAGGATTCCGCGAGTTACCCCCCCCCTTTAAGAGGGTTTATCCGCGATCTTCAGACAAAATGGGCGTTTTCCCGCGACCTTCAGACGAAATCAGCGATTTATTTGCGATATTTTAGCAAAATCGGCGATTTATTGCGATCTTTCGTCAAAATCGGCGGTTTTCCGCGATTTTTGACGAAATAGGCGTTTTCCGCGACCTCTAGACGAAATCAGCGAATTATCTGCGATATTTTTGCAAAATCGAAGATTTACTGCAATCTTTTGTCGAAATCGGCGATTTTTCCGCGATCTTTTGACGAAATCGATGTTTTTCAGTATTTTTTTTATGAAATCGGCGTTTTTTTCGACGATCTTTAGACAAAGTTTGCAATTTTACGCGATCTTTTCTTGAAAACGGCGTTTTATCCCCGCGGTCTTTCGACGAAATCGACATTTTTTCCGTGATCTTTTGATGAAAGCGACCTTTTTTTTCAATGATCTTTTGACAAAATATTTTTAAGCAATCTTTTATCGAAAATGGCGGTTTTCCCCCGATTTTTTAACGAAATCGTCATTATATCAGAAATTTTTAGACGAAATCGAAGTTTTCCCCGCGGTCTTCCGACGAAATCAGCGTTTTATCTGCGATATTTGGTGAAATTGCTGTTTTCTCCGCGATCCGCACAGGAAATTCGCGTTTTTCGGCGATCTTTTGAAACAAAAACATTGACAAAATTGTCGCTTTTTCACAAAATATTAACGAAATGTGTGCTTTTTCGGCGATCCTTTCATGAAATTTGCATTTTTCCGCGATTGTTTTATCCGCGCGCAAAACCGTACAAGTTGGCAACTGTGAGAATCGTCTTCTGAAAGATTTTATCAAAGAATGAAGAACATTTCTCAGTTACATAGTTTTTTAATCATGATATCTACTTGCCTGAATCTAGGAAAAAGAGTTATCAGAAAAAAGTGACAAACTGCAAAAGCGGAAAAAAATGACACGGAAAAAAAGTTACCGGAAAAAAAGGACAAGATAAAAATGTTACCGGAAAAAAGGTGACAAGGAATTGATTTTGGGGATTTATTGACTAAGTATGAAAGTGAGGCAGAGGTCGGGGGTCGGCTTTTAATTTAAGTGAGTGTTTTTTTCATGCTGAATTAACTTCTTCGATTCAATTTTTTGATGTACGTTCATACTGAAAAGATGCTTGCCTGATTAGTTTTTGGAATGGACGATTACCCCCCCCCTCCGCCCTAAATAAGATAAATGGTTTTTAAGCAGAATTATCCAACGTGTTATTTCAAACAATTTTGGATATAGGTTCTTTCTGACGAGGCTTATATATAGTATTGTGGTGTTGCGCCCTGAGTTTCTCTTTACTAAGTTGGTTTATTTGTTAAGTTCATCAATAACACATTTTTAATTCCTCAAGTTCTTTATTAGAACCATAGACCAATTATTAAAAAAATAAATAAAACGACATTACAACTACACAGGAGCCTCACTCCAATATTACATTTCGCTTAGCACGTCTAAGCCATCTTACATCAATGTACTTTCTGGTACATTACCAGCACATGTCTCTCTTCCAACTACTTACCTTCCCTCTCGGTGCGCAATAATCCCAGTGTCCCCCTCAGCTCATTGCCACTAGACCAGTGCAATTATTTTCTAGGCATATCCCTTGAGGTCAATAGAACCTGTTCTTAACAGCTTTTGAATGAAGATACTTTCAACTATGCATACTTTTTCAGAATAAGACTTCGCTATCTATCTTCTGCCACGATTAAAGTTGTCAGCACGTCGTCACAGTATATAATGCCTGAAGAATTTTGGGAGTTTAATGGTTAAGTATAGAGGGTGCATGGGGGATAACCTCTCTTAAATTAAATAAATAGTTTTTTACGCAGAATTATCCGATTTTCTTCAAATTTTGAATGTTGATTCATTAAGATAAAGGGTATCCCTGATTAGTTATGGGGTTCTTTTGCTAATTAAAAAAGGGGGGGGGGCACGATTATCCCCCCCCTTAAATTAGATAATTTTTTATGCACAATTATCCGATGTATTTCAAATTTTGGCTATAGGTTCTTTCTCATAAAGTGAATCCCTGAATAGTTTTAAGTGTTTGTTTATGTATCCTCAATAGCTGTTTGCATTTAAAATTGTGATTTATGTTGCTGCATAGCATTTTTCAGTATTCTATAAATATTGTAACAAAGAAAAAATATCCTGTTTCTTAAAATCTTTTTTTCCCTTTTAATTTAAATTTGTTTTTATTTTTTTTGAGCGTTCAAACCTGAAGATCTATCAAGAACTACAGGTTTTTAAACAATTAACTTTCTAATTACTAACATAAGCTAGTAATAAAAAAAAACTATTTTTATTACTACAAATTAATGAATTCACTAGTTCATTCGTTCGTGACATACAATATAGTTTGTACATTAAAGTTTTCTAACATATATTTTTTTATGTTTTATATTATATTTTGTGATGCGTAATATGGGACATTAATTAGTAAAAATCCAGTTGTAAATGATAAATATTTGGCGTAAATTAAAATGACAATTACAACAAATGATTTAGTATATTACTTTTTTCACAAATAAAAAAAATAAATAAACCAGTTTTAAATGCAAAATGAATGGAAATTAATCATTATAAGAAAAAAGGTAAAATGTGTTATAATGTTTTCTGACATAATAGTTTTCAATCATTAAATTAAAAAATAAAGAAAAATTGTTTTTATTTGTTATTTGCGTTCAGTTGCATTCAACTCACTTTTTTATGTTACTTGAATATTTTTGTATCAAACCTTTACCGGGAAATCCCCTGATCGACAAATTTCCTAAGAGACTAGCCGTCCGCGATATCTACCGGACATCCCCCTCCGTCGAATGGGGAAAGCAAGCTTCTTTCCCCGAAAGAGTTTCCTGAAGGGACTGCTGCATCCCTCCCTATTTTAACTACATTCATTAGCTTATACGCCTTACCATAAGGAAACTACATCCAAAATTTGAAGCAAATCGGATAATTCTGCTTAAAAAGCCATTTATGTAATTTAAGTGGGGTTATCCCTCAGTTCCCCCCTCTATAATTAGCCATTAAGCCCTTAAAACTATTTAGGGATCCACTTTATGAAAAAAAACTATATCAAAAATTTGAAATACATCGGATAATTATGCATAAAGAACAATTTATCTAATTTAAGGGGGGGGGGGGGGGATAATCGCCCGTTTTCTTATTTATAATAAGCAAAAGAACCTCATAACTAATCCGGAATACGCTTGATCATAAAGAAGCTACATCCAAAATTTGAAGCAAATCGGATAATTCTGCATAAAAGCTATTTATTTAATTTAAGGGAAGTTATCCTCGTTTTTGCCTTTATACTTAGCCATTAAACCCTTAAAACTATTCAGGGATTCACCTTATAAGAAAGAACCTATATTTAAAATTTGAAATACATCGGTTAAAACAACGATTTGCATAAAACCGATTTATCTAATTTGAGGGGGAAATAATTGCTTGCCGCCCCCCCCCTTTATAATAAGGAAAATAACCCCTTAACTAATCAGAGATACGTTTTATCATTATGAACCTATGTCCAAAATTCGAAGCAAATCGGATAATTCTGCGTGAAAAGCCATTTATTTAATTTAAGAGGGATTATCCCCCGTCCACTCTCCCCTTTATACTTACTCATTAAACTCTTAAAACAATTCAGGGATTCACCTTATCAGAAAGAATCTCTATCTAAAATTTGAAATACATCGGATAATTTTGCATAAAAACCGATCTATCTAATTTGTGGGGGGAGGGGGTAATTGACCATCCTCCCTTTATAATAAGCAAAAGAACCCTGTAACTAATCAGAGATACGTCTTATCATAATGAACCTATGTCCGAAATTCCAAGTGAATCGGATAAATCTGCGTAAAAAACTATTGATTTAATTTGAGAGGTTACGGATGGGGGGGGGGTGTTATCATATGTCCAAAAACTGAACCAAAACAGTTAATTCAGCACGAAAAAACCATTTACCTAAATTAAGAGCCTCCCCCTGATCCCTTCTAAATACTTAACCAATGAATACTCATAATCAATAATGAATTCCCAAAATCAATAATAATTTCCCAAAATCAATTCTATGTCCCTTTTTTTCCGGTAACATTTTTTTCACTTTTGTAGTCATGTCACCTTTTTTCCAATAACTGTTTTTCAGGTAATTTTTTTTCCGTTTACCCACTTGCCTATTTCGGGCGTTTTTTAAATAAGAATTAATATTAATTAAAAAAACTGGCTGAAAGTAGCCCCTTTAAAGTAGTAGTAAGTAGAAAGTAGTTAGAAATTTGGCGCCCCCTAAATCTCTGCACCCTGGGCGACCGCCCACCCCTCCCCCTTTCGCACGGCGCTGTTAATATATTTCCAGGAACATAAATATAAACGAATTATATACTTTCCAAACATACCTGGATTTCAAGAATGCTTGAAGGAATTCGAAAGATTAAAAAAAAATGATCTCTTATATCCATCTTTTTCATAATTTTCTTCTCTGAAGAGGATTTAATATCCTCCGTAGCGAAACGCACGATAAAAAAAAACCTTAGCACTACAGCAACTAACAACACAATGTTTGTGGAATTAAGTCTATCCTTCAAAGCATACGAGCATGTGTTTTTGTGTTTTTCCTGGAATTCGAGAATCCAGTCCCGTTTCCAAAAAAAGAGCAAGAAACAGATGCAACTAATTAAGACACCCCCCCCCCCCTGTGCTGCAGTATTGAAAAATCCGAGACGGCATTGGCAGCGACAGGAAATGACCATTCCTTTTAGCCTTCGGCTGATTTCCAATAGTATTAATGAATGCCGGCCTTTTCCGAAATTGAGTGACCAGTTTTCGATACTGATACCTTTGCTATGTGCTTTCCCTATTTTTCAAAGAAAATACATTACTGCCGCTTAAACGAGTCAAATTTTTAAATAAATTTGATTCAATAAAGCGGCAGATTTCGAAAACAAAACAAAAAAAATTCAAACTTTAGTTTTTTTTTTATGATTCGATTCATAAAAGTGGAAATTTTTGTATTTTTGTCATGGCTCTGGGGGGGGGGGGTTTAACCCCCAAACCCCCCCCCCCCTCGCTGCGCCACTGGGTTCAATTTTCCCAATTATATCAATATTTACAACGTCAAATGGGAGCTCCGGTCTTTCAATCGGAAGAATCGGTATCTGATCACTGGCTCTCTCCCGGCTTCGCAACTGGCAGTCCTTGCACGATTTACAATACTCCTCTACATCCCGCGACACGCCTGGCCAAAAAAATGAATATCGAATTCTTTCTTTCGTTTTCCTTATACCGAGATGGTTCGCAAAAATTGATTCATGTGCAATCCTTAAAATTTCCTCCCTCCTAATTTTAGGCACTACTAATTGCATGACTTGATCTCCCGAAACCTTTTCCCTATGATAAAGTAAATTATCCACCATAACAAACCCATTTTTCCCTTGTTTTGCATCTTTAAATGCCCCCTGTAAAGATTCGCAATTCTTTTGTTGCTCCCTGTAAATGGTCGTTTCCGAATACTGATTCGAATTTAAATCCTCGCAATCATTTTTCGTTCCAATACAATTAATAATCAAATTCTCTTCAAAAGATTCATTTTCAACCTGCAAACATAAAGCTTTATCACTCGTATTTTGTTCTTTTTTCTTTTCCAACGATAAATTTTCATCCCCCCTTTTCGATTTCGTCTCATTTGTTGGTGCCAGACTGTCGGCTATTCTTTTCCCTTCTCCAATTTGCACCGATTGTAATAATTCATAAACCTTCGGAGTAATAATACATGAACTACATAATTTATCTGTCACTGCAAATAATACATCCACACTGTTAAATAAACAATTTGATTCACTCATGTTTAGAGAAACCGGTAATGTTAAAAGATCAGCAGTAATTTGCTCGCCAAAAGCTGAAATCAACTGAATTGATGATTTTTCATTATTTTTAAATGATTCTGGTTAGAGGTCTGCACGGGCCGGGCTCGGGCCGATTTCCAATAATGGCATTCGGGCCGGGCCGGGCTCGGGCCTTACTTCTGAAGACTCGGGCCGGGCCGGGCCGGGCCTAGTCACTAATTCTTTCGGGCCGGGCCGGGCCTAGTCACTAATCTTTTCGGGCCGGGCTGGGCTCGGGCCTTAATTTTTTTGCTGGAGTATCGGGCCGGGCCTAACTTTTTTTTCCGTACGAAGCCGAGACTGATTCCAATTCTTCCTAGTTTTCATGGACCAAAATAATCAGTTCCTATTGAATCTTCAGATATGAAAATCCTTTTCTCAACTTTTTATAAATCAGTAATATTTGGCTTTGTCCAAAAATTTCTGCAAAAAAGCATATATTTTAAGCCGTCATTATTCTACAATTAAACATTAGAATTTATTCCTTTTAAAGAATCGTAGATTACTAGCCGTTTTAAAATAGAATTAAACACACACACACCAAAAAAAAAAAAAAAAAAAAAAACATGATTACGACGGATTTTTTTTTTTTTAACTGAAAACTGAAAGTTTCTTTTAAAATGTTCATCCATGCAAAATGAATACAACAATACGGGAGAAAAAAATATATTAAACATTTACATCTGTTAAGAAGGGAATGCATTCCAAATTTCGTTCCAAAGCGATTTCGTCTTTGGAAATTTTACCATATGCCGCTTTTTTGATTTTTTTGTCTCCATTAGAAGGAATATGGATTAATAATACTAGTGATAACTGAAACATTTAGGGGGAATTGGGGGACATTGATACAGCTTTTTTCAAAAAAAGTTTTTGGTGTCTAGAAAGCAGAAATTTCAAGTTATTTTTCTATGTGATGTCAGCAAAACCTGTGTAGTGTGTTATAAAAATGTACAATCGTTGTTTTATATATTATTTTTGCATGTAATTTAAAAAAAAAATTAAAAAGGAATTTGTATCAATGTGCCCCATCCCCGGGGCAGATTGATACACTTTGACACGTGTGGAAAAAATGGAGACAAAATAACACCAATGCATATTTTTCATAGAAAAATAGTTTGCAAACCATTTTATATATATTTATAGACATTAAAATCGCACACAATTTATTTGTAAGCGATATTAAAGCAATCAAAATGAAATGTATAGTGACCTGATGTTCCGGCTGTTCCTTGTCTCTTTGTTGGCTGTGGTAACTTTGTCATATCTGGCACTTTAACCCCAGAATTATCTTTTTTCTTAGGAAAGGTGAAAGAATTACCAGGTTTTCTGTTTATAAATCGGTTTACAAACAGAAAATAAAGGATAATTATATTAAAAATTATGTTTATGATATAATTATCCTGTACTGTTCTGCAGCTTGTTTCTCTTACTTAACATTTCTCATGTCGATAATACTTTTTTCACTGGAGAATCGATATAAATTTGAGATTGCCAGGCTGCAGTCCATTTCTTTTGTTAATTATCTACTAGCACTAGACATTGTGTAAGTTTGTACGTCTTCTGTTTTCAAAAATACTATGAAATGTTCTAATATAAAGAAATTAGAGCTATTTCACTTCAATAGAAACTAATAGTAGAAATTTTTGACGAAAAATGGTTGAATTAAGGAGTGTGTGGTAAAAAAATAAAATAAATAAAAGGTAATGAAAAAATGAACTAGAAAAGGATTTAGGTTGTATCAATGTGCCCCGACAAAGACTGTATCAATGTGCCCCATACAGCCATTTTGAATAAAATGAGTCACAAATCCAACACTTCATAATTTATCTAACAATAAAGAATGAGGAACTGATAAAGAGTAGCTTTACTTGCCAGGGAGGGTATTCTTTTCGGTTGAAAATACTGGAACAGTTGTATGATACCATTTCAATTGTACAACTCAAATTTACTTTTGACCTACAAAAACAATTAATCACCCATCCCATTTCATCAAACTATTGAATCATTCCAAAACTTTCTGTATGTAGTTAATTTCCCTAGTATCACCTTTTGAAGCTGTTGTGAAACTTCCTGTGCTGACCCTGTGTGCTACACAGGGGGTGTATCAATGTGCCCCAGTTCCCCCTACATACAATAAACAAAGATTCATTTAAAAGCATAAATATCGCAGCCTACGGCACTTCTGCATAAATGGAGATTATAAACATGGAAAAAAAGACTAATATAATTTTTTTTGGTCAGAACTCTTCCATAAGATTAAAGATCAATGTTCTGTAGAAATTCACTCGAGCCGGGCCGGGTTCGGGCCGAATTTTAAACTTTTTTCAGGACCGGGCCGAGTTCGGGCCGAAATTTTAACTTTCGGGCCGGGTCGGGCCATTATTTTTTTCGTTCGGGCCGGGCCGGGCTCGGGCCGAAATTTTAACTTTCGGGCCGGGCCGGGTCGGGCCAATATTTTTTTCGTTCGGGCCGGGCCCGGGCCTGGAAATTTTGGCCCGTGCAGACCTCTAATTCTGGTACTTCATTCGAGTTTATAACGGGAATCTCAGCAGCGCTGTCAATTAATGTTTTTATTTTTTGTTTCCCCACCCAAATTTCATCGTATTGCAATGGTTGAGTACTTATTGCGTCATTTTCAAAGCATAAAGCTGTCACTTTCGCTATCAACCTTTCGTCTTTATTTTTTCCGGTAGAATCTTTTTTTATTTGATAATGAGAATTTCCCGACCTCTCTTTTTCTTTATTATTATTATTAGGACAAAAACGTAAATGAACGATTTGCCGGCACAATTTACACACAGATTTTTTCCTATCATTACGCGAATTGAAATTATTTCTTAGATGCGGTTGAATATATTTGCCAGATCCGAAATCATCAGAACCGCGACAATTTGTCGATTTATCATATAACTCAGAAAAGGTTCTACCTTTTGATGTAAACCAATTATCGCATAATTCCGCAATTTCCCGCGCTTTTAACCAATTATCTAATTGTTTTATTTTGACATAGCTTCGCGCCTCTGAGTCTAACGCATCCATTAATCTATCACTAACTATTAATTCATTAAGTGCATCAAAATCATTTACCTTTCTAAGTTCGCAATAAAAATCCCAATTCGCTCTTAACCTAGATGCAAATTGCATATGATTTTCATTTTTCGCCCTCTTTGCCGAAAGAAAATTTTGAAGACAAGCTTCAGGAGTGGGTTGAAATTCTTTTAAAATTAAAGCTTTAACCTTTTGATAATCCTTCATTTCATCTGAATTTGCATATACTAATAAATGCGCAGCTTTTTCCCCTACTAAATTAAACAGTATTTCAACTTTCAAATCTTCCGCGACATTCTTTAATTCAAACGCCCTTTCGAGCGAAGAAAAAAATAAATTCCACGATTCAGGTTTGGTAGGAATCGCAATAGTTAAAGTTTTAACGCTTTTAATTAGAGCTTCTAACGAATTAGTTTTGGAATTTTGTCCATCCCCCCCCACCATCAGAATTTTTGTTCTCAGACTGCAGTTTAGCCATTTCTAATTGGTGTTTGATAACTTCTAATTTCGTTTTTTCTAATTCTAACGCTGTTTTCTGCTCAGAATTAATATATTCTTTTTCATTTTTAAGGGCCTCTGCCTCTTGTTTCTCTTTTGAAATGCGGTCTGATACCGTTGTAACAAGGAATTCTTTTACAAAATCGAAATCCTTATCATATTGTTCGCTCCCTTCGATTAATGCCTT
Organism: Maratus speculifer; assembly: GCA_964019185.1. Classification (NCBI taxonomy): domain Eukaryota; kingdom Metazoa; phylum Arthropoda; class Arachnida; order Araneae; family Salticidae; genus Maratus; species Maratus speculifer. The sequence goes on from OZ025302.1 coordinate 172,056,543, forward strand.
TAAATCCACTATTCTATGATCTGGCTCTACTTTTAAGCCTAATTCTGTGGCTACAATGACCAGGTCCTCTTTTTTTAACCCTTTAATGCTGAACATATTCTTTTTTTTAACTATTACTATCTTTATCAATAATTATAATCACTAAATAATATAATCATTCATTATAATCATACACTAGAATATACTCAGAACAGTATTTGTTTTCAATTCTAATAAGATTATCTCTTTAGAATCATTGTAACATTCATTAATCTAATATTTATGTTTCTTCAAATAATGCACAAAAGTTATATCTTTCAATTTTATTTCCAGAACTATAAAAAGTGGTTTCACTTACCTCTGGTTCTCGTAAGAGAGCGTGTGATATACGCTCTTCCTATTCCTTCATGAATTTTTGCGAAACACCTGTGTGCTTTAAAGTAATCCAAAAGAATCCAAGCAATCAAGCTTTGATTAAACAAAAGTTTAATTACACACACGGAACACAAATGACAGGGACGAATACAGCAAGACTTGAACACACACAATTAAATATATATATATAAAAATATCCGGATTTCATATTTCTTACAAGAACTTCTAACTACTCTTCTTTAACAACAGATCCACGTCGTGCCCGTAGCACATACATATTCCAATTTCCCGGATAATGTTTTAATTCTGTTTACCTGCATCAGACATTCGCAGGTCCACCTCTTACCTCCGCATCCGCACACACACCTCTCTCTCTCTCTCTCTGCGTTCGTAACCCCTTCCTCTCCCCACACTCTCGTCCGCTGGTCACGTGACCCAAGAGCGGGCGCCGATAAATAAAACAAAAAAACACATCATCAGTCATTACACATGGAAGTGGGCATATATGCACTTTTAAATAACAAAGAGCTATTCAAAATTTTAATTCAACAAATTTTACTAGAACATCTTTTGTTGTTGTTTAATTTTATATAATTATGTATTTAACTCTCCTCAAATACCGAATCTTTCCTAATTTCTCTTTCAACATTGTTCATTTTATGACTTAATCTTTACATATTGACCTGTAAGAACAGAATATTTCTATGAATGCTTTGATGTGTTACATTTTGTCATAATTCAATTAAATATAATTCTTAAGAATGTGTAATATAAATAGAACTATGAAATATAGAAGTTTAAAACACATTTTTTTGAGTATATTTTTTTTTTCCAAGATTTATATTTTTCAGACATAATGCCTTCACAGTTGACTACTAGCAATTATAAAGACTTATTTATTTGAAAAATTAAATGGAAATTTATAACTTTTTTAGTAGTAAATAATTAAAAATAAATCAATCCAAATTTAATATGGATTCGATACAAATTAACACTTTAAAAATAAAAGCCGGCTTTTTTTAAGTGGATAAAACCAAAAAAAGCCGTCCGGCTTTTTTTGGCCCGGCTAAAAGCCGGCAACCCTGCTATGGTGTAACGTGCAACTATTGTTTCGGTAGCAATTATTTAGCAGTCTTTACAAATAATGTCTTTGTCGCTGTTATATGCCTTTCATTTGGCGAAGGCCTGATGGTTTATTATCAGTTCAAAGCAGTCATCCTTTTTTTTTTTATCATTATATTATGATTGCTTGGGTGCCATCTTTATTTAGAGAAGGGGGGGGAGTGTACGATAAAATTTACAATAACTACTATTGTCGATATATTTCGTAGGATGCTGCGTTTTACGTTTTCCCAGTACAATTACTACTTTTCTTGTGTGCACGCCTATTTTCAAATGATATACAATAAAACACCGGTTATCCAAAAAGTATGGGACCAAAGCATTTTCGCTTAACCGAGGTTCCATAAGAATTTTTGAATAACAAGAAGGCTTATGGTAAAAATGTATTTGACGAAAAACTGTGATCGTATCTTAGAACATCATTGTAATAAAAATGTTTTGGTAGCCTATTCAAACCGCCCTGAATGACAGACTAAAATTAAAAGTCGCTCCAACAGCAATGCGGTAACGCATTGGTTAAAATCGGAGGTCAGCGTCGATAGTTTTTGAAGCAAAAGTTCTTTAAAGAAAAAAAAAGCACATAGCACATTAAAATGAAAAAATACCGATCTTAAAGGCTACAAAAAATAAATTAATAAAACATTGTAAGAATTTATCTGATAAGGCTTCCTTTATTTATCCTAGTGGATAGCATACTTATTTTACCCTTCTCCCTCTCCTATAATAAATATTAATAATTAGTAATAAAGCTAATAAATCGTAAAACAACTCTTCAATGTATCAAAAGTAATTCGGAATTATTTTGATCTAAAACTTACAAATAAAGTAGTAGTCATAAATCAAAATATGTTGAAAGTTGTCATTTGACATCGGATTTTTCACATTTCAAAAGGACTTTAAAGAATTTTAAGGTTTTTCGGTTAAGCCGATTTTCGGATAATCAGGGTTCTACTGTCTTATGTTTGTTGTTGTTTTCATTCCTCTTTGCCTTCAGTCGAATAAATAGTGGCAGTAGGTTTTTGAACTATTCATACTATTAGGCTATTAAGACCTTATTCAGCTTATATACGGGGACTCGTTTCATTTCTTAATGGATATTTCATTGTGTACAAAGAATCTAAATTATCCGGGAAAGTTGATGTTAATGATTTTTTCTTTTCCTTGATAGAAAAGTAAAAGTTAAATTAAACGATAGCATGGTCCAATTTCATAATTTCTTGTTTCTCCTATTCGTGACCTTAATTATGCATTGAGACATGGCCTTTATCGTGAGACTAGCTTAAAGGAAGGGAGGGGGGGATCTATTGTGGACATAATTTTAACCTAATTGATTTCTAATTTTTTAAAGTAAATTTAGACTTTTCTGTTTAAGTATTTGTTTCGAAATTAGAATATATTTTTTAGACGTAATTGGACTGTTCAGTTAATTCGCCAATTAATTAGCAATACAGATTTAAGGAGGTCCGGACACAAATAATTTATTGCATTATGCAAAACTTCTTTGTTTTTTCCTATGCTTAAAATCACGTTTAAATCATGTTTCTATCTTAACTGAAACTTGAAATAATATTTTCTTCGTTTTGGTTCGATTTCAAAATGTATTTTTCAAGCAATGGCTGTCATGAAAACGACTTCTCGGGTAAGTGCGTTTTTCTTCATGATGAGTTTTTTCACCATTTCTCACATTTAAATTGTTATAAGTTAAGAACCATTAATGATAAAAGATTCAAACTTTGGACATTTTTTCTCCATTTGTTTTGCTCCAATTTTAATTCAGCAAATTTGAAAAAAAAAAAAAAAACAAGATGAATGTAGATTCTACCATTGCAGAATTCAGTTTCGCCTCCGATTAGAAAAAAAAAATCGATAGAAGTTTTTTAGAAGGGTGACCCCGTTTAGATTGCAATGAACTAACTTCATTTTTCTTGTGTTTATCAATAAAATAGCAAACAGAAAGGCGTGAAATACCCAATTGAATAGCAATTTCTCTCTGAGACATTGGAATTGCGGAATAATAAAGAGATACAATTTGACGTGCTACTTCTTCATTGACTAGATTCATCAAAAACGGATTTTTTCTTTAGTTTAAACGCTTTTTTATAGACTCTGAGTAAAAGAAAATGCAATTTAACAATAAAACGAATGGAATCCCGTCGAATTCGACGAATGAAATGTTTAAAAGACCCGATCGATTTGGTTTTAAAAAAAAGCAAAACTAATTACATTATTGAATCAATATATAATAAATATATTTACAAAGTAAATGTCAAATTTGCCAGCTACTATTTTGCTTGCAAATATTCGCACATATACAGTTAAAATTGTAATATGAGTGCCGGCGTAATTCAGAAATTTTATTTTATATGCACTCACAAAAAAATAGCTTTATTTAAAAAAAAAAAAAAAAAAAAAAAAAAAAGGAATATCGGGTATTATTAGGTTATCCCATCGACCAAAAAATTATCGCCAAACTATAAGATTAAATGCCAATAATGGATGATCGTGAATGTCACATTCAATGACATTAAATACGATTCATGTGTTTAAAATGTCATTAAGTGATTTTTATTTCGACTTTTTATTAATATTTTTATTAATATTCTGCTAATTATTTATTTTTTCGTAATTTAAAATAAAAATTATGTCAATATGTATAATTTGGCTATTAATGTGGCAATTTGTATAATTTGGCGAAAATGGTCGGCGGGATAACAGAGTAGTACCTAATATCGTTATGAATAAAAATACGATGTTTTAAATAGTGACGTCATTTTCTCTTCAAATGTTCTTTAAAAGTTACTGTTTATGAAAAAGGCATCCATAATAATATTGTAATTCCCATTTATATGGTTGCTGAATGACATAATTTTCCTCATTTGAAATTTCTCTTATTTTGATTAAGACATTAATTTTTATCATAAATTATTTTCTGTCATTTTATTTACATTATTAATATTATTTCTCAGTAAATATATATTTTTTTAACTCAATTAGTGCATAATTATACGCTTTCATTTTAGAAAATAAATTTTTATTATCGAGAAAAGAGCTAAACTGTGTTGCCACCATTTTGAAGAAATGTCATGAAAAAGCTTTTAAAATTAAAAATAAAATATAAAAATGGAAATAAATTAAAAAATAATTAAAATGGGCACAACTACAAATAAATAGCTTTCATTTAAAAAAATAATTATCAAAATCGGTTGACTAGAAAATTCAGGGCTGATGACACGACATTTTTAGCTTGTCTGAAAGAAATAGCCATCGGAGGCTAAAAATACTTTTTAAAATATGAGTTTTTTAAGTACATCATTTTTTTCCCCTAAATTTTTATTTAAATTAACATTTTAAAAATGCTGAATTAAAATTTATATATTTTTGTTTATTTCAATGATAAAAAAAATTTAAATTCTACAAATAATATTTCGAGTTTTAATATTTTAAAGTTATACCATTTTTTTTCCATAAATTTAAAATTTTTCCTTCTATAGTAAAAAAAAACTAGCCTTAAAAGGAATGACTCCTGGAATGATGCTGATGTGGAAGATTTCCGGAACTAACGAATCCGGGTTGTCCACTCCTTCCATGAGTCGAATAGACCAATCAGGAAAGGGCTCCGTCTATGCATCGCCATATGGGTTACCATAAAGAGAGGAAAGGTTACCATCTTTAACAATCGCCAAGTTTGTCGCCAACTTGGCGATATATCGCCAAATTTGGCGACCAAAATTAGTTGTCAAAAGTGACGCCAACTTGGCGATAACTAATATTTCGCCAAATTTTTAATTTCTTTACAACATCAGTCGTTTGATACATCATTTGAGAGGTTTGCAACTGCTTATTCATTTAAAGGATGTCTTGTGTGTTATCCCCCATTCTGCTCCCCAGGGGGGAGACATTTTTAATTTCTTTACAACACCAGTCGTGTTACACAAGATTTGAAAGGTCTGCAACTGCTTATTCATATTATGGATGTCTTGTGTGTCACCCCCACACTCTGCTCTCCCCAGGGGGGGTCACATTTTTAATTTCTTTACAACACCAGTTGTGTGACACATCATTTGAAAGGTCTGCAACTGCTTATTCATATTATGGATATCTTGTGTGTAACCCCCCCCCCCTCTGCCCTCAGAGGGGGCGCATTTTGTAATTTCTTAACAACACCAATTGTGTGACACATCATTTGAAAGGTCTGACACTGTTTATTCATTTTATGGATGTCTTGTGTGTCACCCCCACTTTGCTCCCCTGGGGGGCACATTTTTAATTTCTTTACAACACCAGTCGTGTGACACATCATTTGAAAGATCTGCAACTGCTTATTCATACCATAGGATATTGGCGAGCGCAGCAAGCAGGGGTAGCCAATAATTTGAAATCGCGAAGCGATTACGCGGGGGGTTGGCGAGCATAGCGAGCAGGGGGGCGGGGCCCCCCTAGTATTAAAAAAAAAAACTTAGAAGCTTTATTATGTGATTTTGTTATGGTAATCATCACAAAAAAAATTCAAAATTTTAACATAAAAATTATTTTAAAATGTGCTCAGGACCTACTTAAAGGGTAAAACTACTTTGACCGGCTTAAAATTTTTATTTTTGTTGCTTAACCCTTTTATTTTAGAGGTATTGCAAATTTTTCACTTCATAATGCAGATAAGTGGTTTGCTAATATATTGCAGAGTTTCCCCCAGAGGGTTTCAGGAGGGCGCCCCTCCTGCCCTTTAGTTTAACAAATAGCGCCCTTCTTGCCCACATTTGAAAAAAACTCAGCCCTCCAGCGATGATCCGAACGAGCGCGTAAATTACGCAAAAAATCGGCGACGGAACGCAAAAAACCGCTAAAAAAACGGCAAGTTTCGTTTAAAATGGCTAATTTCGTCACAAAATTTCACACAATGTCAGATTTCCTCGAAAGATCGTGGAAAAACGACAAATTTCTTCCAAAAATCGCAATAAAACGGAAAAATTTGTCGGATGAGTCGCATAAACGGCAACTTTCGTCAAAAAATAGCGATAAAGCGGCAGATTTCGTCAAAAGATTTGCGAAAAAAACGGCAAATTTCGTCCAAAAATCGCAATAAAACGGAAAATTCTGTGAAAAGTTCCGTTTATTCATGATATTTTCACGAGATTTGTCGTTTTTTTTCGCGATTTTTTTAGCAAAATATACCGTTTTTTGCGATCTTTTCGCAAAAATTGCTCTTTATGCGATCTTTTAATAAAATTTGCCGTTTTTCGCGATTTTTTTCTTTTTTACGAAATTTGACGGTTTTTCGCGATTTTTTACAAAATTTACTTTTTTTTTTTGATGAAATTTCTGTTTTTTTCACGACTTTTTGAACCGCTAGATTCTAGATTCAACTCTATAAAAGTGCCCTGAAAAATGTAAAAAGTGCCCTTTTCAGAACAGTAGCGCCCTGCCCTTTTTAAACCTAGGGGAAACTCTGATATTGCTGAAAAATAATGAAATAGATTGAAAAGATTTAGTTGTAAAATGTTTGGCATAAACGCAACTCTTTACTAAAATTTGATTAAATATTGCCTGAATTTGAAAAATTGCATTAAAATTTATATGAATTTATAGTTTTATACCCTCTTTTAATTAAAAATACATGTGTTTGATAAAAAATTTCATATTTTTCAAAATAAATTTTGGTTATTCGTTTAAATTTCATTCTTTTATGTTTAAAAACGAATCCGTAAATGTGTCATACTTGGTTGTTTGGAGAAGATTTTTTTTTTTACATTCTGTTTTTGAGAACCTTTTTAACCCTTTATCTACCGACGGTACTTATAAAATAAGTACCATTAAAATTACTTATTATAAAATTCTTTTAATACGTCAATTAGTTGCAATACTGTTTTAGAATGAGTTACAGATACATTATTTTATTTTGTTCCAAAAGCATTATTGGTTACAATACACAAAACAAAAATATTTTAAAAAGGATAATTTCTTTTGCCTTTTTAATCTGTTCGGCTTTCTTGGTACTGAAAGAGGGGGACGATTATTTTTCAATTCGGAAATATTTCTATATTTATATTGTAAGAACATCCTATTTGTGCATTTTAGAATTCTACAAAATACTAAGAAAACAATTTAAAATAAAATATTTGAGTGAATTATAAATATTGCACAAAATTCCTGTAAATTCAAATTTGATTAATCTTTCTAAATTCTTCAATAATTAATTAAATGATTATGTAAATCTTTTAATTTAGTTTAAACAATTTATGTAAAATGTTTTAGAATGTAAAATTTTCATGAATTCATAATTCGGTTGATAAAGGGTTAACCTATTGTGGTGCAGAACACTTTCATTTCTAAAGTGTTGAAACTAATGAATGATACCGGAATTTGTAAACAGATTTATTTGTAATTAGAAAAATCTACATTTCCCACATACAATGTACCAAAAATTATTTTTACCAAAATTCTAGTGTAAACGTGGCCTTTGAGAATTAAAATTAAATGGTTTCATAAACATACCACCTCCCCTTAATTTGTTAACTCATCAATCTATCCATTTGATTTACATCTAACATCAATGAATTTATATATTATCTATAATATTTTGCAACTCTCTTATTTATCTCTTTCTAGATCTCAAGCCATCTATGGATGTTTTCATGCAGTCCAATGTTAAGTCCTTTGGGCAACTACATTTTGATATTCAAAGATTTCAGTTAATAGTTGGATCTCGGTAAGAAATTTCATTATAAAAACGGAATATTTTTAAATTGAAATATTATGTGCTAATTACATTTTTCTTCTTTTCATAGGGATTATTTATTTAGATTGAGTCTACAGGGTTTGAAAAAACTTGAGGAAGCACATTGGCCAGCAGATCCCGAAAAAGTCCCATTTTGTCTTCTAAAGGGAAAGAGTGAAGTATGTTACAATAAAATATAATATATATATATTAATCAGGGTATTTTTATTTTAAAGCATAGTTTCATCATCTACTTGTCAAATCTTAAGAGTCTGATTTGCTAACTTAGAAATGTAAAAAATATTATGCAACCCCTTTTTTCGGAGAGGGGAGGGAGAATCCAATTTTCTATTTGTGAAAAAGTTATAATACAGTAGACTTCCTCAAATCCGCACATCTTGGGACCAAAGGTTGTGTGGATTTTAGAATTTTGCAGATTTCTGGTCATTGCTTTGTTTACATTTTTTAAACAGTAATTTGAATATAATTAATAATGCAATCAAAACTGTAATGAATGCTTACAATATAATAAAATATTAAAATAAATTATAAACTAAAATAATAAAAATTTAGATAATTTTTAAAATGATTAAAATATTAAAAGCAAAGGTCAAGTTAATAATCAATGTATCCTTAAATGTTCATTATAAAGATGAAATGTAGTTTTCCTAAATTACTAAAAAAAACTAGCTTTATAAAGGTACATTACTAATTTGCATCAAAATTATAAGAAAGTTTTAATTCATGTTTAACCAGACTTAGAAACAAAAAAAGCTTGATGTTTACATAAATATATTTTGTAAGATTGTGATTATCAATGACATCAACAATATTTTGAATTTTTTCAGAAATAAATTTGTTCTTTCTTCATGAAAAAACATGAATTCAGTAATATTAACGAAAATTACAAATTAAAATATGTGGAATTGATATAAAAAATAAAGTCAAATTTTGTCTCTATATCTGAACTGAATGTTTCGTTGTTTACATCCGTAAATCATATGCGGATTTGAGGGAGTCTATTGTAAGTGACTTTCATCTATTAAGTAGGAAATCTTATTTGCAATGTTAGTAAATGATAATTATGAAAACTCTGCTTTGAAAGTCATGGGATTTTACACAGCTGAAGTTGCCTTTTGGGCTGCTATGTTTTAATATTCAAAGATTTCAGTTAAAAGTTTGATGTCTGTAAGGAATGCTATCTTATATATTGCTCTCTCTTCAATGAAAACTCATAAAAATATTGATTCAAATGACATCGCTTCCACATTTTCATTTATTAGAATTGAAATACATACCAACCTTTTTAAATTTTATTGAAAAAATGACTTAATTAAAGGTATAATATCCTTATTGTGTTCCCTTTCACAACAATTGTATAACCTGGTTGTAATCATTTGAATTAATTGAAAAAATTCATCAATTTTTTTTAAAATCTCAAACTGATTTTAATTACCACATTTTAAGAACTTAGTATGATCCTTATGAATAATTGATATTTGTTCCAACTTGCAGTTCATCATATTCTCAGAAGAATACATGAGAAATACAAATTTGGATTTTAATACGCAAGAAAATAGGTTTTTCTATCTTAGATTTTCCTTTTTCTTCTTTTCCTTTCTTATTTGTAGATTAAGTTGATCTTTATCACATTATTTGGTTTATAAGTTGTATAAAAGTTTCTAATTATTATTATTATTTTAAACTTTCATCTGGTTTCCACTAATAAAATCAAAGATCTTTAACAGTTTTTTCATTTGTAGGATGATTGTCGAAATTACATCAAAGTCCTCGTCAGCAATGGTACTAGATTATTTTCTTGTGGCACAAATGCATTTTCACCAGAATGTTCGTGGAGAGAAGTGAGTGTTTTTATTTTTTTTAATGTATTTATCAAGTTTAATATTATATGTGTGTGTGTATATGTATATATATATATACCGGGTGTCCAGTAAATAACTGACCCATTTTGAACTTAAATAACAAATAAACGGTTTGAGATAAAGATGCGCGGTTTGCGGTATTGTTATTAGAAAATCAATAAATTTTTAAACATGTACTTTGTTAATATAGTTCAAATTTCGGAAAAAAATATCGCGCTGGCAGTAACAGGCTGTTTGAATACAGACATGACTCTAATTTCCATAAATGTGAGATTTTTGGCTGAACCTGAATCTATATGTTGTCGAATCTGAATCTATATGTTGAATCGACTCTCGAATCAGCTTCAAAAATAGGGTACGTTGGTTGGAAAGTGATTTAAAATAATATTTGTGATTGAACCATCTGTATTATATTTCCCCTCTTTTTCCCCTCTTCAGTATTGAGACTGAGATATTATTTTAAATATTATTATATTACATTAACAAAGTGCATATTTTAAAATTTATTTATATTCTAATAACAATACAGCAAGCCGTGCATTTTTATCTCAAACAGTTTTTTTGTTATTTACATTCAAAATGGGTCAGTCATTTACTGGACACCCGGTATATATATATATATAGATGAATGTATTTATTTTTTTTTCCTTGCTAACAAATTATTTTCTTAATTGAAAGTACTAATTGTTCCATAAAAATAATGAAAAAGGATATAGCATATATATGTTCTGAATCCATTATTTTGGGTAGAAATCATTAAATTAATAATCATTTTATATGTACATAAATGGATTTTTTTTTCTTTCTTTGCTAACAAATTATTTTCTGAATTGAAAATACTAATTGTTCCATAAAAATAATGAAAAGGGATATAGCTATATATATATATATATATATATATATATATATATATATATATATATATATATATATATATATATATTCTGATTTCATCATTTTAGGTAGAAATCATTAAATTAAATCATCAAATAAGCATCATTTGATAAAATTTTTGTAATATACTGTGCAACAAAAAACAAAAGGAATTTCCCTTGGAATTTTGAACGTGATCTTGTTTTATTTTTTATTGGGTCACTGAAAAAATTTTCCATTTGTTGGTTGCACATTATTTTTTCAATTTAAACAAATGTACAATAATTTCCATATTATTTTTCAGTAATTTTTCATATATATATTAACATAAAAAATACTTAATGATTTTTTGACACCTTTCAACAAAGTTAAAAAGTGTTTACACATTTGGTTAGTCTGTCTGTCCATGCTCTAACTCCTGTAAATATACATGGGCATTCATGCAGTTGGTGAATCTTATTTAGTGTCCCCTAGACATTTTGGTATTGTATATGAAGTATTTGGGATTAATAATTCCTTTACAGGGGCACTCATAAGAATTCCACTACATTATGGTCTATGGAGAAAAATCATTTGCAGAGTATTTTAATCACATTACGCTGTTGTAAATAAATTAAAACTGATATAAATAACTGAATTTCATTATGATTATGTTCAAACAGGATATTCATAGCATTTACAGGGACATAGAAAAGAAATCGATTACAATGCTGTCTTTAAATAATTGCTGGAAATGCATTTTCTATTTCTATGTGTGCTTTTAAATGTATCTTTTTTATGTGCGTTTGTAATTATAAAAATATGCAGCACCTATAGTCATCGACTGATCCATCCGTACATCTGTCTGTCTATATGCATATAATAGCACAAAAACTACCCAACCGAATTGTTTAAAATTTAAATAAAATGGTAATACAGTAAAACCTCCATAACGGACACCTCTATTTAACGGACAGTTTACCGATTTCCACCCCCAAAATCTAAATTTTTGTATGTTTAACCTCTGAATAACGGACAGTCTGAATAGCGGACAGTCATTTTTGCGATAAAGTATGAGAAATTGTTTTATAACGAAGAAAAAAAAAAAGTAAAACACCTCTAAATTTGCCAGGGCAATGTGTTGAAATTTTGTGATCACAGATAAATGTAGAGAGTGGGCCGGGTCCCACTCGGTCCTTCCCTCCCACGTCCAGTATTAAATTCAGGGGATGGTCCGAGGGACATTACATCCCGGAGCATCACACACAATACCCCCCCCCCCCTTTCCCACACTTGCGTCCGGAAGATTTGAGATTTTATGCTTTTAAGAAGTAGCAAAATACAGTCAGCAGTGACACTTAAAAAAGATGATTCAGGAAAATTAAAACTATTGACATGGTTAAAACTTCACATTGAAAAAAAACAAAAAACAATGTAATCTTTAAATGCTAAAGGAAACTTTTAAAATACATTTTTTTGCATGAATGTAACAAACAGTGTATAAAGCAATGTACCATTTTATTTTAATTTTTTTGCTTAACAAATAATTTTAACTTCTGATTAATCAATCATATACTAGAATTTTAGGACATATAAAAGTCAATTAATGACACTTTAAGCATTTCTTAGCAAATTTTGAATCTCCGAGATATTTCCCAATAGCGGACACCTCCAAATAGCGGACAGTTTCCGTGCTCCAGAGGTGTCCATTATTTGGAGGTTTCACTGTATCTAGATTTTTGTTTGATAAAATATGTTTTATGCTTTCAAAAGCAAAACTTTTATTTAAAAAGGCAATTTTTTTTTCTTTTTTTTTTTTTTTTTTTTTTTTGACTTGATGCTATATTTGTTGCAGAAGTTGTTGAATCATTTCAAATGTTAGTAAATTAAGATACCTAGTACAAATACATACAGTCCTCCCCACTTAATCGTGTAACGGATAATCGAATACCCCGCTTATTTGAATAGAACTCTCCGGAACCGAATTTATTGTCATTGGATCTATGTTATTTTTCCCCGCTTAAACCGAATAAATTCCACAAACTTCCTCGCTTATTCGAATACCATCTGTGTGACCTATGTTTGAAAACAAACGCGAAAAACATGTTTCATCTTGAATTTTTCTTCACCTTTTGTCATTTTTGGCTCATTTACATTGAAGTCAAATTATCAGTTCTACCTGCAACGATATCGACCGGCAGGTGTGTAATGGACAGATCAATGATCTTCTCCTCCTTTTTCTGTGAATGGGTAAAATAAGTTGGCCAATGGGATTATTTTTGCGTTTTGTAGCGTTTTTGTCAGGAAAAAGACGTTGCTATGAATTTTAAATGGAAAGCTTTAAACCTTTCTTAAAAACTACAGTTTTTGAAGAGTCAAATAAGAAAACAGAAGTCCAGGTCACAGACATGAGTATCCAATATGAAACGCAATGCCAAAAATATCCCAAAAGAACAGAGATAAAATGGAAATTGGGATTGAAAAAGGGAACATAATCCCAGTTTTCATAACATTGGTCAATATGCGCTGGAATGAGTTTGGCGAAAAAAGCGAAATTTTCGTTAAAAAATGGTGCTTTGATTATGCAAAAAGCCTGTGCTAATGCACAAAAATGTTTCCACGTTTTTTGTGCGTAAATTCCACGTAAACAAACCACTTTAAACATTTTTAAGCCTGTGTAAATAATGTAAATTACAACAAAGTTTTAACTAAATTCCAACGAACTGCATTAAGTATAATGTAAATCATACAGTTATATGAACTGATATTAAATTATTACGTACTTTTTTTATATTATTTTTAGTATTTGTATTTATTTTTCTAATTTATGTTATTATATTAACGATTTTGTTATGCTATTAATTAATTGTGCTGTAGATGGTTATTTTACCTTCTTATTACGTATTAAATATTACATTTTTGTGTTCCCCGTTTAATCAAATACCCCGCTTAATCGAATATTTTTTCTGGAACCATCAATATTTGTTTAAGCGGGGCCGACTGTATTCTCTTTCCCAATGTTACACGGTGTATAGCATTTTGTGGTACTGGGTGGACTTCTGTGGTCTCTCAATTGTTTCATCTGAAAAAATCAAAACACTTTAAGTGTATATGTCTAATTCTTGATTCATAATTTTTTTTTAAGTTGACATTTTTAACAAGCAAACTGTGAATATTTAATATATCTGTTAAAAAAAATAACAATAAAAAAAAATTTCTTTTCATAAATTTTAAACATCATTCAAGAATTTTGGAAAACGTATAAGCTTTCATTTAAAAATTAAAATAAAGCTAGAAAATGGGTTTATCCTTTGCCAAGAAAGTACAGATTGAAAAAATAATGTACTAAAAAAAAATGCATTTAAAGTACTTTTTAATTGTATAGAGGACATTTGCCACATTTTTAATCATAACTTGCACCAGTGTTGAATTCAGACATTTTGCTCCGGGAAGGATTTCTGTGGTTCAGGGGGAGAATTGTACTTTTGACCATTAAAAATACAGAATCTCAAAATTTCTGGATGATGGGGAGAGGACATCTAATTGCTCTGGGGGGGGGGGGGGGGGATATCCCTTTCGGTCCACCCCTTGAATTCAACACTGACTTGCACCATCATAGATTTTGTATGTGTGTGTGTGTCTGTGTGTAGTTTGTTTTAAAATGTCCTGAAAATATTGCACTTTCATCTAACCTATTTTCAAAAAATAAATTTTTGGAAGATTTATCAATTACGTACTTTAACACTTTTGCGGCCAATCTTGCACCAGTGCGTAGTGTGGCGTCAATGCTAAAGAGCAAGAATCAATCACATAAAAAAAAAAAAAAAAAAAAAAAAAAAAAAAAAAAAAAAACCCCAGCATTTAATATGGAGGGATGTAGCAATAAAACCAGTCATATGTTCAGCTCCTAGGAACAAATTTTGAAAAATAGACAGCAGCAAAAGTGTAAAGCAAGATTTTGAAAAATATGTGGAATTCTGTTTTATGTTTATAATCATAGAAACTTTTATTTTAAATCTATGCTATACATTACAATGATAAAAAAAAAAGTATCTAAATGTATTAATTCATCTTTTTATTATTTGCAGATTAATTCTTTAAAAACATCTGTAGAATTAGTAGATGGCACAGCCAAGTGTCCATACAGTCCTGATGCCAACAACACTGCTCTTATAACTTCTCAGGGAGATTATTACATTGCTTCGAGCATAGATTTTTCTGGTCAAGATGATGTAATATACAGGATAATGGGCAAGAATCCCTTGTTGAGAACTGTCCAGTTCGATCCTAAATGGCTAAGTGGTAAAGTATTGTCCATCTTTATTTTATTTATAAAAGTTATTCATCCTAGATGGCTAAGTGACAATATATCATGCATTATTTTTCTTTCTTTTACAAATGTTTGATGACTAACTATAAATAGTTTAATCAATGAAATATTCTACCATTACAAAGTATCCCATAAAATTTGAAATATGCTTTAATTTTTTACTTGTTAGAGTCAAGGTAAATTGCAAATGTGCTCAAAATAAGATTAAGTTAATAACATAGTCTTCCCAATAATTTTCAAACAATTTATGCTAATTTTTAGCTCGCAGGCTATCGAAACTGGAGAGCTAATGTGTCTTTGGGTTCTGTATGTACATAACATGTTAGTTCTTCATAGAAATATTTGATTTGCTTCATATAGGTTCATTCTGATAAATCGCTTGCTTCCCTTAATAAGTTTTGGAGGTTAATTGCTTAAGTATAAAGGAAGAGAATGGAGGGCTAACCTCCCTTCCCTTAATTTAGATAAATGGATTTTCATGTAGAATTATCAGATTTGTTTTAGATTTAGTATACAAATTTATTCTAATAATATGCTTCCTTTATTGTATTTGGAGGTTCATTCGTTAAGTATAAAATAAGGGAACTAATCCCCCCCCCCTTAATTTATTTTTTGAGGAACATTATTCTTTGAAATAAGAGTATAATATGTAATTAGTGAGAATAGCCTCTGACCTCAGTGCCATCAGTTTAACCGGGCAATTTTATTTTTATTATGTATGACACCTTAGACAAAATTAGTGATTTTTTTTTTTTCCACATTATTTAAGAAAAGGCTGACTTATACAACTTTGTACAGTTTTATGCTTAATTAAAAATTGGCTATATTCATAATGAATAGAGGCCTTGTATCAAATCAGAATCATAAATTTATGAGATACTGCAAGAAAAAGGAAACATGATAACGTATGTTCACTTGACCTAAAACGAAAGATGATTTATGCTTCCAATAATATCAGTGGCAAATAAATCTATACATATAATAAAACAGTAGGACCCGGTGTGTCTGTACATTGAAGATAATTGACAAAAATGGAGTCAGGGCGATAAAAGAAAACCAATGAAACACAAAAAAAAATTTTTTGAATTTTTTGTCTGTCTGTCTGTCTGTCTGTTTGTTCGAGGTTATCTTCGTAACTACTGAATGGATTTTTATGCGGTTTTCACTAATGAAGAATGCACACTCCCGGGCAGTGTATAGGCTTTGTTTCATCAAAATCGGACAACAGGCAAAAAAGTAACAAAAAGAAACAAAAGAAACTATTAGGTGCGCTGCTCACGTTTTTTAGTACATAACGTTTTTTAGTACATATAAAATCCAATAGATGTCACTGTGCGATTTTAAAACGCGCTATCGTTATGTTTTCGCCAGTCTACTTAAGTATGAGAAAGTTTCAAGCTGGCTGTCGTTCCATGTGGTTTAGTCGGTAGAACGTCAGTGCGCCATACTGATGGCCCGGGTTCGATTCCCAGCATGGAATTTTTTTTCACTATGTTGGCATTAACGCCTATAAGCAATTAAAAGAATTTGAAATATTGTATTCAAGGCGAATTTTCTCTCTGGGAAAATTTCCTTGCATTAATATGTCAGTGTAATTTTTTTTTCGATTTAATTTTTTTTTTCGAAACTTTGTTTTTCTTAAAAAATTACAGTAAATATTTGATATTTCCCAACGTTTTTTGAATGATCGACTTGCTTTTTTTTTTTTTTTATGTATGTCTGAACCTTATCTAACTACTTCTTCAAGATTTCTTTAGATAAACCGACCAGCGTAGCGGGCGAAGGCCGCTAGTCAAGAATATTTGCAAAAGCATTATTAAAAGAGCTGTGATGTATTGGAGATGAAAGAAAATGTTTTGTCAATTCCTGTTTTTTGTTTATTATATTTTTAAGGTTTAAAGCTACATTTTTCTGCTTACAAGATTTCAACTACTATAATACTTTATTTCAAGATTTCTTACAATGGTTTGTTATATTATATGACTTATTGAAACAATTTTAATCATCTTTGTTTATTTGAGGATACAGTATGGAACCATTTATTCGGAAACCAGTTAACCGGAAAACCAGTTATCTGGAATGATATTTCTAATCTATGATGATGGAATCTTTGCAGAGAAAAGCGTCATACACATCTAATTTTACATAAATATTGCTTGAAACAATTGTATAATTTGATGATTGCATCTAGTATTTGAGATGGAAATGTATTTAGTTATACTTTAGATGTTTTCTATTTTCATGCAGAGGAAACAAGAATTTTTGTTTCTAAAGCATTCCCATAAATTACATTCTATCAAATTTTATTTTTTAATCTTACTTGAATCTTATTCTTAATTCAAGTAATCTAATAATTAATTTAAGATTAGAAGTAATACCACAACCACATATATTCCATAAAACTTATCAAATGGATGCTGCTTTAATGCCCAACCAGTTAACCGGAAAAACCAGTTATTCGGAATGCATCTGACCCCAACCATTCTGGATAAATGGTTCTGTACTGTATTTATTATATTGCCAATTTTAATGTTTATTTTACTTTTCTAATTTATTAAATAATTTTCTTCTAGATGCTGATTTTGTTGCTTCATATGAAATTGGAGATTTTACCTATTACTTTTTTAGAGAAGCTGCTGTGGAATATATAAACTGTGGAAAAGTAGGTACAAATAAAAAAATAATTTTCTCCAATATGTATATTTTCAATGGCACCAACTTATATGGGTTCGTGTGAACCCACCCAATAATTTAATCGCTCTGCCTAGCTAATTTTGATCGATTTATTTTGTTAGTCATAGTTTGTTTTTTAAGGATGTTCTCAAAAATAATTTTGTCTTAAAAATAGTAAGAACACCAATTTAACTTATGGGAGCACTGAAATCCTCCCTTCAGCAGATGTATACATTTTTCTTGAAGAAGAAAAAGAAAGAAATACTGCATATTTTGCAATTTGATTTAACGTCTTGAATCAATAAAGCACTTAGGTGATTTTGTTTTTCTTGATATTTATTTAATAATTGGCACTTTCAATTGTTAGCAATATATAATAAATATTGATCTAATAAGGAAGAACCTATAACATAATTTTATGTTTAAAAAATATAATTAATGCATAATAATTTTATATTTTACTTACAAAAATCATAATTTACTTCGAATTATCGTCTTTAGTTATCGATACCGTTCCTCCATTGCCCCTCTCTCCACACACACACTCTAATGAAGAAAAAATTGTAAATGCTGTTTTACTCAAAAAATTTTGAATCCACACAATATTTTTCAAAAGTTGGTGCTACTGTAAATATTTTTAACTTCCAAATTTAGTATGAATTAAATCTTTATCAGTATTACTAAGTCCCCCACCCCCACATTTAAGATATGCACTTACAAATTTTTTAAGAATATGTTTGGGTTATTACATGGAAAGTGTTACTTATGAGCATAAAAAAACTGAATAATTAACCAAAAATAATTTATATGAATATCTATAATTTATCTTTTACCTCATTTGAGATTTATGTAGATTGCCATATAGTCTTTTTTATTATTTGGTGCTTAATTTATTTTATAGAAATTTACAGAATAATTTCCTTAAAATGTAACAAAAGTTGCAATTGTGAAATGTTTTGTTTCATAATGCCTTGCATATTTAGTGTAGAATATGAAACTTGAAGCATATATCTCTAAAAGAAACTTTACATAAATCAATTAAAATCGTGTTTCAGTTAAATAAATGATGCTCAATTTGTAAATAAAGAATAGAAGATGCATAAAAAGCTTTTGGTCATTTCAAGTTCAGTGAAAATAATTCAATTTTTTTTTAAACAAACGACAATTTACAAATGTTAGATTAAAAGCTGAAATTACAAAAGTATGCTTCCTGCCTCTGAATATATTTATTAACTGAGCAATCCTACTATATTTTAGAAATTATTGCACCTAATTTTATTGTAGTAATAGAGAATATAAAAAGACTTGTAACAGTAATTCAAACATATATATTTTTTGAAAAAATATGTATATTATTGAATGAATAACATATTTTCATATTCACAAAATAAATGAAGATGTAGATAGAAAAAGTTAAGTGCAATACATGACGCAGGGTTGGGTTTCTGATGTCAGAAACTGGTTTTTGACATGTCAAGTGCTAAAAACTGGTTTAAACTGTCAAAAACTGGCTTAAACTGTCAAAAACAGGCTTAAACCATCAAAAGCACATAGTGCACTTTAAAACATTTTAAGAACAAGAGGAAAACATTGAATAAGTCTTAATGATTTAAGTAATTTTTTATTTAAAATTAATTATTGTAATTTAATAATCACAAAAAATTAAATTACTTTAATTGCAATAAAACATTTTTGTTTTTTAGAATGCTCAAACCGAAGAAAAGGATTTTATACGGTTAATAATTTGGATCAATTTTACCCCGCAGCATTCTAAAGCACATAGCCAGTTTAGCACATTTATTTCCACTCAAACGATTTCTGAGTTTAGAATGTTAAAGTTAGAAAATACTCTCTCATTTGATGCCAAGTTAGCAGGGCTTGATTGCAGAAGCATTGCTATTTGAGCAAGTTTGGAGGCAGGACAAATTTTTGGATTTATGACAGATTTTTTTCTTTTTTTTTTTTTCTGGAAATGATAATATACAATACAGTAATATAGTGAATTTTTAATATTACATCTAATGTTATATATGTGTAACAGATATTTAATGTGAAATTTTACAGATCAGTGTAGTATTTGAGGTTTTTGACATGACGGTTTAAACCGGATAAAACCGCACACTGTCAAAAACTTGCCAACCCTGCACATGAGAAGTTTATGTGTAAACCTTTGTTTGTTAAATAACAATAATAAATTCTCATTAACTGTATTTTAGAGACAGATTGAAAATTTCTGAATATGTTAATCTAATTAGCTGACTTTCGCCAATTTAATTAATAACTTTAAATGATTTGAGTTAGTTTAAATCCAATTTTAGTTACTCTTTTATATTTGCATCACATGAAACTTTTGTTCATCAATTTATGCAGATGAGTTAATGTTGTTTTTCATAATTTTGTACAGTGTGTCACAATTATGAACTGTATATTTCTTTTTTTAACATTCATATGAGTATTGAAAAATTATTTAATATTCTTTTTACCCAGGTAGTTTATTCAAGAGTGGCTCGGATATGTAAAAATGATCAAGGTGGAACACTTCTCTTAAAAGAAAAATTTACAACCTTCCTCAAAGCCAGGCTCAATTGCTCTATTCCTGGAAATTATCCGTTTTATTTTAATGAAATTCAAGGCATTTACTACGTTGAAAGAGAAGATATCTTTTATGCAACATTTACTACTCCAATGTAAGTTTTTCTTCTTAGATTCTACACATTGATACATTATGTAAACCCAGCAAAAGAATTTTTTTTTACAGCAAATATTGTAGTACAGTCAACTCTGTAAAATCTGCACACTTAGGAACTAAGGGTTTTGTGGATTATACACTTTTGGGAGATTATAGATCATCCCTTTGTTTACAGTTTTTTTTTAAGTCTGGCTGTAAATTGGCAACAACTGCAATAAAATCACAATATGCAACACTGGTTGATTATATTTAATAATTGGGATTAAAGAAAATTTACATTATATACACACAGTACAAATTTTAAACACTAACACAACACAACGGTAGTTTCAGTTTTGGTTTGTCGTCAATAATTTTTTACTGTAGTCTATGAACGCTCATTACTAGTTGCACTAAAATATATATATTTTTTTTTACTCAAGGAAATTTAAACATTTATATCCAATTTATATTTAGATATTTATTCATTGGGAAATTGATTACTGAAAAAAAATTTACCAAATTTAGCTTTGTGAGTTTAATTGTTAATGACAATTTTCAATGTTTACATTCCAACATCTTTGTGTGGATAATAGACAATTGTGGCTTGTACATTTGCAGATTTTGCAGAGTCAACTGTATTAATTATGACCAGGCTCACTGAAAGGTGAAACAATGTTAGTACAATGGGGATCCTGCTTCTAATTTTTTTTTTTTTTTTTTTTTGGTTGTTGTTTTTTTAAATATAGCAAAGAAATATATTCAAATAACTATTTTTTATGTAAAATTTTCAAAGAAAAACAACTAACAAGTAATAGAAATTTAGTCGGAAGTTTAGTTTCATAAATTGTGGACTAAAAGTGGAAAACGCTGAAAGTCCAAAAAAAAAAAAAAAAAAAAAAAAAAAATTCAAGAGAGAGAGAAGGGAGAGGATTCCTACATCTAGTACTAACAGTGTTCCACTTCACTTCTTTTGAGCTCTCAGTTCAACATTTTAAAATGTAGGTAACTAGCTTCCTTTTGTTTAGTGTTTAAATACCTAATATTATCATTTGTAAATATTTATTTTATTTATTTAATATTTTTCATCTTGCTTAAAAATATCCCACTGATGTGATCTATAACAACATGAACAAGTTGTGTAACAGCCACTTGTTGCCGCACATATTATCACTGTCAATTTCCTCCTCTTAACTTTGTGTAGCACATTCAGCATTCTTGACTTCACTTTTTGTGGTGCATTCAACCAGAGGCCTTGAAGATTTACAATGTAGTAAAATGCTAAAATAATTAAATAAAGTAATAAACTAAAATAATAAAAAATTCGATTGTTTTAAAATAATTAAAATATTCTCAGTAAAGGTCAAGTAATTAATAATGTATAATTAAATAAGCATAATAGAGATGAGATACATTTTTCCTAGATTATTTAGTGAAACATGCCTCATAAAGGTACCCTATTAATTCATATCAAATCCATAAAGCAAGGAAGTTTTATTTCAGGTTTAATTAGACATAATAACCTGAGAAACTTGATTAATGCATAAATATGAAATATCTTCGGTAAAAACAATATCTTTGGTAAAAAAGATTGTAATTACTAGTAATATCATCAATATCTTGGATGTTTTTTCAGAGATTTATACTTTTTATGAAAAAAGCATTCAATAATATTTATATATTAAAATACATACAGAATTGTAATAAAATTTAAAAAGTCTAACTGTATCCCTACATCTGAACTGAATTTCATTGTTTCCATCTGTTATGATAGGTTTGTGGATTTTAGGAATGCAGATTTGAAGGAGTCTACTATACTCAGGCCTCGGAGCGAGTCGCTAAACTCGCTTTTCTCGCTATTTTTTTGCATTTGTCTCTTTTAGTCTATATTTTTCAGATTTAGTCTCTTTTTTTCACTTTTTTTTTTTTTTTTTTTTTTTTTTTTTTTTTTTTTTTAAATGTTCTTTACCCATCGATCGATCGCAGGAAAAAGATCGTAACTTTCCTCATTTGATAGCGGGAAAAACATCGCGAAATTCAACAATTTGTCGAGAGGAAATATCGGAAAACTTGTCAGTTTGTCGCAGGAATTTGTTACCTGTTCGCGGGTAAAAATCGCAAAATTTTTCAGTCGGAAACCGGCGGAAAATCATGGATTATGTTAATCTGTCTTAGGATGAAACCATGAAATTCCATGGAACTATAGTGAAACTTAGTCGCGGAAAAAAGTATACCAAATTTCCCGGGAGCAGAATCGGCGCAACGCTGCGACGCACGTCGCAGACTCTTGGGAAGGTCCACAGGCTATTTTTCAACTGTTAAAAATTTAGCAAAAATTAAAAAATTTCGGTCCTAAATTCAAAAATTCGGACATAAAATGTATCGCGAATTTCGACAAACAGTCTTCGAAAAGAAATCTATTTCATCATAGATCGCGAAAAATACGAGAATTACGCCAAAAGATCGCGAAAAAACGACAATTTTCCTCAAAAAAATCATTCAAAACATCGTGAAAAAACCGGCAAGTTTCTTCAAAACATCGTGAAACGGCAAATTTCTTCCAAAGATCACAAAAAAACGGCAGTTTTCGTCAAAAAATCACGAAAAAATGGCAGTTTTCATCAATAAAATCACGAAAAAAATGGCAAATTTTCTCAATAAATTGCGAAAAACGGCAAATTTCGTTTAAAAAAATGGCAAATTTCTTCAAAAGATCACAAAAAAAAATCAGTTTTCGTCAAAGAATCACAAAAAAAATAGCAAATTTCTTAAAAAGATTGTGAAAAAAAAGTAAATTTCTTCAAAATAATGCGAAAAAACGGCAGTTTCGTAAAATGATCACGAAACAACAGCGAATTTCTCCGAAAAATCGCGAAAAAACGGCAAATTTCATCAAAAAATCACAGAAAAACGTAACATTTCTTCCTAATGTTAGCAAAAAGAGACAAACGTCTTCAAAAAATCGCGAAAAACGGCAGTTTTCGATAAAAATCACGAAAAAACTGCAAATTTCTTCAAGAGATCGCGAAAAAACGACAATTTTCATCAAGAGATCGCGATAAAACGGCTAATTTCTTCAAGAGATCTCAAGAAAACGGCAGTTTTCGTCAATAGATCGCGAAAAAAATGCAAATTTTGTCAAAAGATTGTGAGAAAACCCGCAAATTTTTTCAAAGAGGCGCCCTCCCCCCTCTTTAGGACAATGTATGAGGCTTAAAAATTCTGAGAACAAAGGCAACTTCTTTTTTAAAGTATATTTTTCTTTTATGTCTATCACAAATACTTGAAGATTTGAGTGCAAATAATGTAATGCGAGGGATTGGGCTGCAGACTGTTTAAGTTTTTAGCTCACAGGCTATCATAGCCTGAGAGCTTATGTGCCCGTCGGTTCTGTATGTTCGTTCGTGCGTAACGCGATAACTCATGATACAAATATCGGATCCACTTGAAATTTTGTATGTAGGTATATCCTGACAAGGTGCTTTCCTGATTAGTTTTTGGAGTTCATTCGATATGTATAAGAGGGGGAATGGGGGGCTCATGCCCCTCCCCTTAGTTGATATAAATAGGATTTTCATGCAGAATTGTTTTCGTTCAAAATTTAGATTAGGATCATTCTGATGAGGCGATTCCATGACTGTTATTAGGTGTTTATTGAATAAGTATAAATAGGGGGAACAGGGGTTCTAATGCCCCCCCCCCCTTAATTTATATAAATGGGTTTTTCAAGCAGAATTTTCAGATTTCGTTCAAATCCCTGAATAGTTTTGGAAGTTTAATGGTTAAGTATAAAAGAGGGGGATAATTCCTTTTAAATTATATAAATGCTAAATGGGTTTTTATTAAGAATTATTTTATTTGCTCTGAATTTTGGATATAGATTTTTTATATGATAAAGCATGTCTTTGATAGTATAGGAGGTTCAATGATTAAGTATAAAAAAGAGGAAAGGGGAGCGCTGTTTCCCCTTCTTAATTTTTTTTCGAACGGAATTAACCTTTGAAAATATAAGGCTTTAATGTACAGTTAGTATTTGTAGCCTGTGAGCTCAATGCCATCAGTTTAACTGGGCAGTATTCTTTATTATATGTGTTGCAGACTGCAGAAAAAAATTCTGCTGCATGGCCAAATTTGTCCCTCTTTTGCAGGGGAAAAAATTCTAAATTTCGTCACGCTATCGTGGAAAAATGGTTACAAAATTAGTATATCGTTCACGGGCAAGAATTGCAAAACTTTTCTGTCGGACACTGAAAAGAAAGTGAATTTGGTCAATCTGCAGCATGATAAAAACGCGAAATTCAATAATCATTCGAGGGGTAAAAATCATAAACTTCGTCATTCGGTCGTGGGAACAATATCACGATTTTGTCATTTTCGCGAGAAAAAAAGCATATACTCCGTCAATCAGTAGCAAAATCATTACAAAATTTGTCAGTCAATCTTGTGAAAAACAATTGAGAAATTCGTCAGAAAATTGCAAGAAGGAATCTCAAAATTCTTATTTCGGTCGTTACATATACAGGATCACTTTTTTGACAAACGGCAGAGTTTCACGTTTTTTAATTTTTAAGAATTTGCGATTTTTATAAAATGATCACTGGCAAAACTGCGATTCGATTTAATTGATCACCGGAAAAAAGACGATTCTCATTAAACAATCATGAAATCAAGCCGCGATTTTCACCAGACGATTCCGAAATAAAATCATTGTTATTTCCAAACAATCCCGAAATAAACTTGTGATTTCCGCCATACGATTGCAGGGAAAAAAAAACTCCCAAGATTTACGTCAAACGATCCCGAAATAAGACCGAGCTTTCGTCAAATGATCGTAAAATCGAAAAGGATATTCATAGATGCCAACTTGTGCGATATGGCCAGTAGTACAATATACGGATTTTGTTCAAAGTGTACGGTTATACTAATGAACAATACGATTGTACGATTTTGCGTGTGGAAAAAATAATCGCAGAGAAATGCAAATTTCATGAAAGGATCGGCGAAAAAATTTGCAATTTCTTTACGCGATCGGTAGTCAAAATTTGCGTTTTTTTCTGCGATCATTTACCAAAATACAGTAAATGATAATTTTTTGGGCCATTGTTTTAGAAATTTGCTTTTTTCTGCGTTTATATGACAAAATTCGTCATATTTTCTGCGATCATTTGAAAAAAATCGCCAAAAAATTGCGAATTTCGCAATTTTTTGGCGATCGATTGGCAAAATTCATCTTTTCCATGATCGGAGAAAAAAATCGCGAATTTCGACAATCTATCATTTTTCAAAATTCGTGATTTTTTTCTTTGCAATCGCGATTTTGTTTCTGTGTGATTTTGCAAATGATCGCAGGAACAAAAATCACGAATTTTGTTAAATAACACAGAAAAATAGTAATGTCAGCGAACAATGGAGGAAGAAAAATCGCGTACTTGCAAGCAATAGTGTGGAAAAATCACAATTTTCATGTTAATTTGCGGCAATTGGTAGTGGGGGGGGGGGGGGATCATTAATTTCATCAAATGGTTGTGGAAGGAAATATAGTATGCCAGTTAAATGTGTCCTAAAATATCCAAAAAAGTTTGTGTGAAATATTACTTGGCACCAGTACAACCCCTGATTTTACTTTTTTCACCAACACCATTTGATAAATTTCGCTATTCTTTTCCTGAGATAATTTGACAAACTTCACTGTTTTATACTGTAACTGATTTTCGCACATTTTAATGTAACCCATTGACATGCATCCTTGATTTTTTTTATGGCTTTATTCTACAAAATTGGTTATTTTTCTGGCGACTAGTTGATAAATTTCACTATTTATTTCCATGACCTTCAACAAAATTAGCAATTATTTGTATGATCGCTCTTGGAATTTTCTCAATCATTTAGTGAATTTTGTGATTCATCCCTCTCTTCAAGACCCATTTGATGAATTTTACAATGTTTAACCATTTGACTAATATTGTGATTTTTTTTTCAAGCCCATCTGATAATTTTCGTGATTTTTTTTATCCTAAGAACATTTGACTAATTTCAAGAATTTTTTTCCCGAGATCATGGACAGATTTTGTGATTTGTTTTTTGAGACAATTTGATGAATTTCACTATATTTCCTGGAATTTCATGATTTTGTCCCTGTGGTCATTTGGAGAGTTTCTGATTTTCTTTCATGATGAATTGTTGCGATTTGAGATATTTTTCTGCAACCAATCAACAATATTTGCTATTATTTCAAAACCGACTGAAATGCATTGAAAATGTATTCCGCAGATTGTGTTAAATCTTATAGTGCTTGTCTGTATACCAAAAACATTTAAGTGAAGAGAAAAAAATGTTTTTTATTTGGTCTCCTTTTAGTCTCTTTTTTTTAATTTTGGTCTCTTTTAGTCTCTTTTTCTTGCGATTTAGTCTCTTTTCTCTCTTTTTTAAGAGTGACTCAGCGGTCCTAGGCCTGACTATACTTCAGTATTTTTTATTTTTAGTCATCAATTGTATATGCATAAATTTTCTCTTCCAATAAATAAAATATTTTTGTATATATGTAGAATCATGAAAGAGACATTCTGTAATTAGATGCATTGAATTTTTTATTTTTTAAAAAGAGGACAGGTTTTTAATTTTTTTTTTTTTTTTTTTCTAAGTATTACAAAAGTCTAGTGACATTAGTACATGTGTAATATGAATGTTATACATAATAGTTTAATGAATATACATTTTTTTCATATCTGTAATATTTAAAATACATTGTATGTTTATAATTTGTTTTAGGAATAGTATTTATGGCACAGCTATTTGTGCTTATAACATGTCTGCCATACTAGCTTCTTTTAACGGTGCTTTTAAATATCAAGAAAAACCCACATCATCTTGGGAAAGACAAACATCTCCTCACAGACACTTTCAGGTAATTATTTTTAAGTGGAAAAATATGTATGCATATAAGTAAAATGACTAATAAAATTGTTTTTGTGAGCCAAATGTGTATCAAAATGCAAAAAAATGTATTCATTTTCTTTGCAGTGTGAAAGTCCAAATAATGCACAGCAGATTTTGGATTCTGAAAAATATCAGCTTATGAATGATGCTGTGCAACCTATGACATCTCACCCCATTTATAAGCTGGAACTTGAAAGGTATGTTATTAATGTATCATAGATTGTTTGTCTTTTTCCCCCTATAGCTTTTATTTTAAATTAAATTTTTAAAATGCAAAATTCATTTGTTTTTTAGAAAGCAAAATAATTTCTCTTATCTCCTTTATTAGTAACACAGTATTAAGGCTATTGTCATAGAAACAGCAATTTTTAAGTGCTAAATATTGTTAACATCGTTCTAATATTTTCACTGATCCTAGGGAAGGTTCTAATAAAATTTCATTTTACATCAACCCCCTGATCGCCGAATAAAAGGGCAAAATTGTAATATTTTTTTCTATGCAGTTTATTTTAAATGTTAATAAAAAAGGGATTTTCTATCATAGTGTAATTTTTTTTTTTTTTTTTTTTTTTTTTTTTTTTTTTTTTTTTATGTATATGTTTATAAGCCTTGAAAGTATCAATCATAGCTTATTTTTTTTAAATTGGACTATATTTGTAGAATTATATTAATTTAAATAAAGCTTAAACTGCAGTGAAACCTGCAGCCTAGTGAATGGATATATCCAGTCGCGACAGTGGGAAGGTTAAGCAAATACTATGTTTATAATCCTTGAGTCTGCAGAATTAGGGGGTTTCTTTGCAAGTTATTTGTATTTGTAACCCACTAATGTTAAATTGAATTGAATGATACTGCTGAATTAAGTTTTGTATAATTAATATTATATATTTTTCTATTTGATTTTACTCTTTTATGTAAAACACTTTGTTTTTTATCTTGTCCACAGAACTGATGGTGTGATCCTAAGATTCATATTTTTTTCTAGCTATTAGATTAGAAGACTTAAAAGAAATAAAGCAATTATGTTTTTGTTTGAAATAATACTGAATGCTGCAGTATTTTACAATAAATAATCAATTTTGACCCTCTTTTAGGTGCGTTCGTAATAATGTATATACATAGCACCTATAGTGATCGTTCAGTCCGTCCGTCTGTCTGTCCGCACATAACAACACAAAAACTACCCAACCGAATCATTTGAAATTTAAAATACATATTTATTACACAATTTTGTTGAGTCATTTCAAATTTTATGAAAATTGGATGCAGAGATCAGTTACAGGGGCAATCAAAAGTATTCCATTACATTACGGTCAATGGGGAAAAAGTTTCAAATGCATTTTAATCGTTTGAAATTTAAAATACATAATTATTACATAATTTTGTCGAGTTATTTCAAATTTTTTGATAATCGGGTGCATAGATCAATTACAGGGGCAATCAAAAGTATTCAATTTCATTATGCTCAATGGAGAAAAGTTTTCAGGTGTATTTTATACAATTGAAATTTAAAATACATAATTATTACATAATTTTGCCGAGTTATTTCAAATTTTATGAAAATCGAATGCATAGATATATTACAGGGACAATCAAAAGTATTCAGTTACATTACAGTCAATGGGAGAAAATGTTTCAAATGAACAAACACCACTTGAAAAGAAATACAATTTTTGACTTAACAAAAATTATTCCAACGAGTTTTTATTATCTTTCAGCAAATATGATTTCTTTTTGCTATATATATATATATATATATATATATATATATATATATATATATATATATATAATTTGAAGAATAAAATTTATTTAACCTTTTTTTTTTCTTTGTTATATTTGGCATGCTTTTATCCAGTTTTTATAATAGATTAATTTATCAATATGAAATTTTATTGCAACCTTTTGTATTTATTTGAAATTTTTCAGTTTGTAACCTTTTTATTTTATTTATTTATTTTTTAATGATTTATATAGTTTTATTGGTCCCACAAACCAACAATATGTTCTCAAAGATAAAATCATCTAATTGATAGTGCAGTTGGTTTTAAAAAACATGAATTTTAATCTTTTCATATATACTCACTAATGCAGATGACATCAAGTCTCATGGAGACATTTTCTGTTTTCTAAAAGTAATAAAATGTCCATATTTTAATAATTGTTTTAGAGCATCTTAATAGACCAAATTTATATCACCTACAAATTTTTGAAACGCTTGAATGGGTCAAAATATTTTGTTAAGAAATATATTTATGAATATATAATTAAATGTTATAATTAAATTTTATTTTAAATATGTATTTTTTTTCTTTCAGAGTGAACCACATAGTTGTAGATTCCATTCAAACAAAGCATGAAGATACAGTTCATGTCATATTTGTTGCTACATTTGAAGGTGTTATTCTCAAGCTAGTAATAATCCCTGATACAAAAGAGACTTGTTTAATTGAGGAACTAAAAATTTTTTCGGATGATAGCACTGATAGAATCAAAGTATTAAAGATTCTGAAAGATACTGTAAGTTACAGATCATTACCTATAAGTTTACTTTCAAAATGCTCTAATTATTAATTTATTTTATGTCTTTTATTTATTTATTTATTTATTTAATCCATAGAATTCATTGTATATTGGAACTGAAGAGTCTGTCCTTAGAATCCCTGTGCATAGATGTAGTCGATATTTGACTCAACGGTAAGTTAATTTGATATTTTATGCATATACATATAAATGTGCGAATTTCAAAGATCTCATGCAAAAAATAAAATTTTGGAAAATCGCCATAAACCTCTGACTATTTCCATTGATTTTAATTGTAAATTAAGATTTTACAATGGCATAAATACTGGATAAATCTAGTTTTTTTTTTACAGATTGGTTTGTTTTTTCTGTGCAGGTTCACCAACAGAATAGATTGATTGAGAAAATGCATTTTTAATTTTAGATAAGATGAATTTTCAAACTCATGTCCTCATATATAATATGCTTAGTTAATAAATCAGTTGTTTTAACTGTTTACAGATTGTTAATTTAAGAATACAAATTTACTTAGATTTAGAAATATTTCTGAAGTAAAAAAGTATTGTATTATTATTTATGATATGGATGCACAACCTGTGGCCCACAGGCCACAAAGCTACTACTGTTTTCTTTCAGAATAATTTTCCTTATAATAGTGACAGAAACTTTACTATTAAATAAAACAAATGTCACTTTTCAAATATTCTGGTGGCAAACATTTTTCTGGCAAAAAGGTTGTGCATCACTAATTTATGAAATGGAGCCTGTGTAAAGTATACAATACACATAGGTATCATGGCCTAAGGCTCTAATGAATTCTTATTAAAATAAAATCTTGATTACAATGTGTACCTATGGTTATTTGGGTCAACAATTTTAATCAGCTGATTTAAATCAGCAATTAAATCAGGATTTTAATCAACTAGTTTTTAAATAATTGATTAAAATCGAGAATTTCCTAAGTGTTTAAAATACATAAAAGTATTAATATCTAAGATTAATATGCTTTGAAAAGTATCTACTGGTATTTTGCCTTGTGAATGACTGAAAATAAAATAAAAAAAAAGCTTTAAATAATTGCTTCTAAGCTTAATTCTTAAGTTTAGTAAAACATTAAGTACAGTAAGTTTGTAAAGGCATAAAAAAACATTTCATTTAGAAATAATATTCAAATCTAATATAATTTGCAATGTTATAATTTCCTTTAAGTAATCAAATTATCCATTTTTAAAAATGCACTACAAGTATAATATAATTCTGCAAAGTAAGAAAGTAAATAACCAGAATCTTATTTTCTCATTCTACTTTTGTGATAATAAATTTATACCAAATATTGGAGCTAAAGAAGAATGGAAGAATAACATCTGCTCAACAGTTGTAAAATAATGATAAGAGAAAGAGATCTAATTGGTGTAAAAATACTAAGTGTAGCTTAATATATTATAAGCACAACAAGAGATCCCAATGAAAAGCTATAGTGCTGCTATTTAATATTCTGGGTATATTGAATATAACTGGTTATTCGTATATTTACTCTATGTGTGTATAAATGGTCATAACTCATTTTCATCTTCTTTTTTACCATACACATACATCCTGTAAGTTAATATTTGAGCAATTAAAAGTAATTTTTCTTAGTACAAATGCAAAACGAGCTGCAAATAATATCTTTGTTTTGTCATAATTTCTTTTACACTTTAGTGCTTACAGAACTCTATGTAACCTGAAAATAGCTTATTTAACTGCAGGAAACTCTATAAATGAGCAAATAATCAGAGTTCACATTGATTAAATACACAAAATTTATTATAAATCATGATTGATATTTTCTCACAAATTTTATGTTTATTAAGCATTTTTAAGATAAATTGAAAAGTTGTGTAGTAGACATAGTTGTATTGAACTCTCTGGACCTTACCTTGAAAAAACATCTAGAAACAACTTGAAAATGAAAAATAAATCTTGATAAATAAATCATCATTATTATTATTATGTTGTATTTTATTTAACAGTTCCCTGTACTTTTTACACTGAATGTAAATGTTTGAAAGTAAAATCATAAGGCAATATATACTTATTTTTGTTAATAGGTGTTGTCATTCGCACAATAAATGTATATTTTCTCTATATCATGTTTTTTATTCATTTGAATGATCATTAAAGATGAAGCATGAGATAGAGATTTACTTTGTTGTTATATGTTACTTTCTTTGATAGTATTTTTGTTGAAATAAAATATATTTTCTTTGTGTTTTAAGCAAATGAATTTTTACTTTATGAAATAATTATAGTTACTTTTCCTTAAATGTAAGTAGAAGTTACCGAATTTGTAACATTCTTTTGTCTGTTATAGTGATTGTTTAGCTGCGATGGATCCCTATTGTGGTTGGAATGAGTATAATTTAGCTTGTACTTCAGCTCCTAACAGAAATCCCCAAAGTATGTATTGGCTTCAAGAAAGAACATCTTGTCTCAAATCAGATATGCCAGGTAAATCTTATTATTCTGAATTAAATATTTACATTATATATTGACAGTGAAATATTTTGATATTTTTTTTATAATACTATAATCACAAACATGCTTATTTTTTGAATAACTGCTAAAAAAAAGATATTATATATATATATATATATATATATATATATATATATATAACTTTAAAGACATTTCTCAAATTCAACTTGAAAGCTTTCTGATAAATTTCTGGGTTCACTTTATTCATAAATGCATAAAATTGGCTTATGCTTATTTTTTAAAAATATGAAATCTAACAGCTGTTTCCATTTTTGATAGAGGTAAAAAGGTTTTTTCAGAAAATGCTGCCAAATTTGTCCTTTTGAATCAAATTTCTAGATGTAACAACAACTTAAAAAGGTTGTTATGAAACAAAAATCATTTATAAATCTTAATGTAACTTATTTATCTTAAAATGAAAAATACTATTCAATTCCAAATAACTTCAATAGCCATGTCTGCCAGTTACAAGGTTTTTCATTTAAAAATATGTCACTAATTAATAATATTGAATAATATTAAACTAACTAATATTGTTGATTTTTTTTTTTTTTTTTTTTTTTTTTTTTTTTTTTTTTTTAGAACAGTTTAAAAAAAATATGCAATAAATTTTTGTTACTGTTTTTTAAATATATATGCTTTTAAAGTATATTTAGATATTTAAGTTTTGCTAATACTTTAATTTGCTATGATTTAATTATTTGTCTATAGTTTGTTATTATCAAAAGTATTCTCACATCTTATCTTTTTCAGTTGATGGTGTTTGGGGTCCATGGAGTTCTTGGTTTGAATGTTCTCAAGTTGGTGATCATATTTTGGGAGATAGATGTTCATGTCAGAAACGTTTGTGTGATAGCCCAGCTCCTCAAAATGGTGGCAAGAATTGTGAAGGCCCAGCTGTTACTGTAGCTAATTGTACAAGTAAGCTATCTTATTGCTATTGAAAACTTAAATTAAACATAATCTTAAGAAAAAAAATCACTGAAAGATAATTCAAAATTATTTGTAATAAATATTTCTGATTTTGAATTCAAAATTTTAAAGTATAAAAATAAAATTTAATTTAAACTAATTTTTATTTTTTCTATTTTATTACATTGTATATAGAACAAAATATTTTCTTATGATATATCATCAAAAGTAACTAATTTGAAAATTTTTTGGGATCTTAAAGAAATTTATTACGTTTTTGTACATGTGTGTGTTTTACTGGAAAAAATAAATTTTTGCAGTTGATCTTCCTTACAGATTTTTAAATTTTTATAATATACAGTAGAACCTCATTAACATGAACCTTAAGGGGAATCAAAATTTTGTTCATGTTAACAGTAATTCATGTTACTAATACCAAATCTTTGTATTCATCTTTATAGGAGACTGTGAAATCAGTTCATGTTAAAAGTAATACACATTAAGCGTGTTCATGTTAACAAGGTTTGACTGTATTTGTTTTAAAAATTTTTATAAACATATTAAAAATGACTCAAATTATCTATCTATCTATACACGTGTGTGTGTAACAGAATAAAATAAATTGTATTTTTTCTTGCACAAAAAAGTGCATAAATTAGAAATGTAATGTAATAGTGACGGAGCTTCCATAATATTTTGTAACAATTTTCTAGCTTGAATAATAAATTTAAATAAAAGGTTTTTTTAAATAAAGAACATGTTAAGGTGTCTGATGTGCCCTCATTATTTTAATAACTCTTGTAATAAATTTATTCATTTTAGAGTTCCCTGTAAAAAAAGAGGGAATTGGCAGGATGCAAGTCATTAAAAAAGAACTAATTTACTAGTAAAACTACAAGTAAAAATTATCATTATTTTTAAAAAAATGTATTTTGAATGATTTTATTGAATTAAATAAACAATTAAGAACACCCTTAAAGATGTTTTTTGTTGATCTAAAAAAGTTGTCTAGAGAGATCCTACATTTTATTAATAAATGTAAATATACATTCTTTTAAATTAATTGTTAGTACTAATTTTCCTAACTTTTTTTCTATTAAGGAAATGGTCAGTGGACTGAGTGGTCGTCTTGGTCATCTTGTTCCCAGTCATGTGGTTTAGCTGTTAAATCTCGTCGCCGAGTATGTGGTAATCCAGCTCCTGCATTTGGCGGGAAAATGTGTGTTGGTCCAGAAAAAGATGAAATTTATTGTACCTCTAATCCACCTTGTCCTGGTAATTTTTAATTAAATTATTTTACATTTCTACAAGTTTATTCATTTATTTTGTTGCTGCTGCTATTGGCAGATGAAAGTACCTGTAACAAATATTTGAAATGTTTCATTATAAAGATAGAAATATTATTACTTTAGCTGTCAAAATGTACATCCTGACTTTAAAACAAATATGTGAATAAAGTATGTATGTCTCTTTACTATTGAGATCTACACAATAATCTACAAATGTGTTTATCTTCAGTTCTTTTAATATTATAATAAATATATATAAAAAAAAATGTAATATAATGAATTCCAAGTGAAGCAAAATTATGTATGTTTGGTATGTATTTTGATACCTCTTAATCTCTGACTGAGAACTTTTTTGGAATTGTTTTTATGTTACTGATAAGTTTTTCAGTAAATTTTGTCACATGTTTCAGTAAATTAATTTTAAAAGTATTGTTTTTTTTTATCTCTGAAATGCTTTTTAAAAAAATCAAGTAAACTTCAGTGCAGTAATTTAATAACTTTCATTGCATAAAGTATTTATTGGCTTTCAAACGGTAGAGTGCAAGTCTGCTAAAACAGTCTTTTGTTCAAGCTTGATGCAGACTTCTTTGAAATGCCTTAAAAATATAAAAGTTTGTAAGGAGTGGACCTTCTTAAATATACAAAATACTCCCTAAATTATCCCAAAGCAAAATTTAACATTAATCAGTGATCAAGATTTGAAAATGAAGACTTGTATCTTATGACAGGACAAATAGCATTATCTAATTTTCCTTAGATTTGGAATGGTATGAAAAATATTAAAAGAAGTAAAATGAAAACTCCTGTTGAAAATAGAAAAAGTCATGTGTTAAATTGTGCTATTATTCAGGTGGGACAGGAGAGAAAGAAATTACGAGGTTACTTTCAAATAAAAAGATATGTTCACTAATGCTAATCCTGTGGAAAAAATTTATAAAGATGTCTCATTTGTATTTTTTGATATTTTTAAATCTTTTTGTGTTGGATAGTTAAGATCAATGTGTACAAAGGCTGTTTTTTACTTTTCTAATTTTGTTCAGATATTTTTAATGAGGACACTTTCATTTTCGAAATCAGTTTTGAAAGTGAAAGCATCCTCATTAAAAAAAAAAAAAATCCGCTGTCAAAATCAAAAAAGGTAAAAAACAATGTTGTACAGGTCGATCTCAGCTATTTATTGAAAAGAGAAAAAAAAATCAAAAATATTGAAATGCAAACAAGATATCTTTATAAATTTCTTCCATAAAATTATCATTAGCAAACAGATCTTTTCATTTGACTGAAGTAGCTTCTTAAAGTACTGTATTTTGTTCATTTGCTGCACGTTTTTCCTATTTTGAAATTTTCTTTAACATCCCAGTGCACATGATACATGATGGGTATTTGATATTAGTTTAATCTCTGTATACAAGAAGTCCCAAAGAACATTGATATGTCTTTTATTCTTTAAATATTGATCATAGGCATATATTATAAACTATAAAGTTATACAAAAAAAGTACATAATTTTATTAAAGATTTCAGGAGATTCTATTTGAAGAAATAGAAAATAATTTTTATACTGCCCCAATACTAAAACTTTTTCAATAAGTAAAATGTGCCTAATACACTAATAAGATTATGTACAAAATTTCAGCATTTTTTTTTTTTTTTTTTTTTTTTTTTTTTTTTTTTTATTAAAATGTCAGAGGTATTTTTAAACAAAGTTGGTGAGGATTTAATAATAAATTAAAATGTAAATATTTATAGATAGAATGGTGATGAGGTGACATAGAAATGCATCATAATCATAAGCAAATAAAATATGTCTTTTATTTAAAGTCTTGCATTTGAAGATTTATAAAACTATTTCCTGGAAAATATTTTAAATTTTTACATGATGTATTGTAGAATCAGGTATGAAAGAGTTCCTCCTAACAAAAGGAATTCCACCTTTTTTAAAGCAATTTTCTGGATTGATGCAAAAATGCAAAGAAAATTTTGGAGGGATAATTAGGGTGGGGCAAAAATTTAATAATTGGACATTTTGCCTACTTAAACCTTTGGAGTTTATTATTGAATTGTTGCACAAAATAGGCATAATTTGAAAAGTGAGCTTTGTATCTGAAACTATTGTAAATGAAGTTGTTCTGAATGTCTTTTAAGAAGGAAATCTTTTTTTATACTTTGAAAATTCAAAGTGCAAGGAAGTTTCTTTTTGGAATAGAATATTTTTTGTTACTTATACAATAGTTTTGGGTAATTTGTGTGATACCCTTTTTGAGTTGTATTTCTGAAGCAAAAATCAATTTACTAGGAAGATTTGTTTTTTAAGGGCAAATTTAACAGCTGAATTATTCAGAATAATATTTGTTTTGGAAAATTAATGACTGTACTTCTCATGAGTGGATTGGATATATTTGGTTCCTTCTTTAGCATTATTAAAACTTTCTAAATAAATAAATAAAAGTAATCATATGTGCAGTTACATTTTATGTTATTCTTTGTTAAAATGACACTTAAATTATAAGAGTTTAGCGGTTTTGTATAGATGGAAAAAAGTTTTCACCTTTTTTGTTGTTTCCTACTTTCATGCTTGTAGAGTAAAGCTTGGAAATGGCACAGTCAATGAATATTAAAACAGCTTAAAAATATTTGTATATGTAAATATCTCCCTTTGTATTGTCATGGATGGAAAATATTTTGAATAAGATTTATAATCTTTGAATAAAGTTATTAATTCTATACCATTTAGATACTTTTGTATCAATAAATAGCACAATAATCTATTTATGATATCATTATTTCTTTTCATAATTTGTATATGACCCCCGAAATGCAATCATTTGACATTTTTTTTTTTTTCCTTTCCCTTTGCAAACTCGTATCCAGGCATCAAAAAAAAAAAAAAAAAAAAAAAAATCATTATTTATGTATTTTTATATTTCTGTGACTTTTTATGATAAAATGCTGAAATTTTGTGCATGACCTTATTAGGTATGGGATGGGGCACATTTTATTAACTGGGAATTCTTTGTATATGGGCTGTCTAAAATTGAAAATTTTGTATTTCTTCAAATTTCATTCCTTGAAAATTTTAATCAATCTTTAAAAAAATTGCTATCCTTTTTTATGTAGCTTTGCAATTTATTATGTAGCTCTAGGCTAAATATTTAAGGAATAAAAGTGGAGGTCAATATTTTTTGAACACCTTGTGTATGACCATTGCTCACTCCATAAAATAATCGGCAGGGAATTTTGTTCTCAAATTTATGAAAACATTGAGTAATATAAATTCTGTGTAATTTTATCATTAATATTATGTAAGAGATTAACAGAATAAAATCTAATTTTCTTTCTAAATGAAGCATTAAAAATTAGAGTGGAGGTATGCATTACACAAAAGCATGGTATTTAAAAAATAAATAAATAAAATTAAATAGTAAATCTGCTAAAATACTTGAAACTTTAGAATTTTTCTAGATTCCTTGGATTCCTCCCCCCCCCCCTCAAATCTGTATGAACCACATACTTCTCATATAAGTAGACTCCAAATTCCATTGTTCTTATGGCCAGATTTTAAATCCGACATCATTCAATGGCAAAAGGGTGCTGTTTTTTGGTGGTGATCCCTCTATTGGCAACTTTCAGATTTTATTCTCACAATGCAGTTGAATGTGGAGAAAGATTTCAATGAAATTTTGGCAGGAGAAAAACTGCTTTGGCACACTAAATCTGCCCTCCATCATGTGACGGAAGGCAGACATACCCATTTCAAGAAAATATTAACAAATGGGAGTCTCCTTATATGAGAAGTCTGTAATATGAACCCTGTTTGTTCTAACTTTTGGGAAGCACATGGATATTTTCTCTGATTAAAGAAAACTGCTAAATTATTTTTAAGCCAGTTGTTTTAAAAATATTTCTTGCTTTATTGCTGTCAAATGATCATAGCTTTGTCATTTAAGATTTGCAACAATTTACATTATTCAATTTTTATATCATCCCCCTTTAATTCCAGTATCAACAGTTGCACCAGTTGATGGCCACTGGTCTGAATGGAGTACGTGGGAAGAGTGCAGCGCACCTTGTGGCGGTGGCATCCAAGTGCGTCGCAGACGCTGCAACAGTCCTCCCCCACAACATGGTGGCAAAGAGTGCATTGGCTGCAGTCAAGACTACAAATTTTGTAACCTCCAAACATGCCCTGAAGTCAAGAAAGCTTCTTCGTGGACTCCTTACTTGCGAGTCAACCAGACAAGGGAAGGCTATTTTGAGCAGAGGTTTAAATTCATATGCAGAGCCAATGTCAGAGATGAATCTCTGTTGAGGGTTGGGCATATGAAGAAAGAGGAAAGATTTTGTCCTGAAGGTGGCAGAAACTGTTTAGATTCTGGTATGAATAATTTATTAGTGTTTTTTATTACGAGAATTTCCCATATTCCTTTGGTTTTATTAAGGGAAGGTGCAGTTGGAACCCATTCAGATTAATTTTATTAACATTTTATACTTATTTATATGCAACTTAATTTTATCCAAGTTTTTATGTACACTTTAACCAGCTCGTCAGGGGGTGCTGCATCAATTTATTCACACCACTAAAATTGTGTGATAATTTCAGTTTTATTTAATCAACAAATTTTGTCGAATAAATAATATGAAAGATTCTGTTAAATTTTACTGGTGTGAAAAATCAGATACAGCACTCCCTGAGGAGCCACTACTGATTTTAACGCATATGTTTTATAAAACTGTAGAAGAACTTCACACAATTTAAATATGTCCAACTTTTGCAGTAGAATTTTTTTTTTTTTTTTAGTTATAGTGAATATTTACATCTTTATATAAGGTTATCTCAGAACAGTAAATTACAAGCATGTTTCACACATCATTAAAACATTTTAAATATATTGAAAGATAATTTTTCAAGAACATTATATCACTTTGAATTTGAATATCAGGGAGGGTTCCCAGGAGGATTGTTTCCCTCTGAACATTTATAAATACAGAGGAGTCGAACTGTTGTTAAGAGAAAAAAAATCTTTGAACCTCTCTATTTTTGATGTGCTACATAAAGAATTACATTTATACAAACATGATAAAATATCATTAAAATGATTTAAATCAACAACTCAGGTTTATTATACAAAATTTTAATTTTTATTAAAACAAAGGAATAGAGTCAATCTTTATATATACTGTGTCTATTTTTGAACTTTCACCTAATGTAATGGGCAATTAACAATTGGGTTGCTAAATGATTTTTTTTAATTTAGATTTTATTCAACTTTGCATGCTTTAGCCTTTTTCACAATTTACACTTTCAACTTCAACAAATAGCAGATAGCAACATAGCAACTTTTATAACTTTGGAAATTATCGAAAATGCATGGTTATGCCCGCTTCAAAAAATTAAAAAAAACTATGTAAAATTTCATCTGCATTCATTTTTAACTTACTTGCATGAATAATGATATCTGTGACTGTATTGTCAATGTCCTCGGTGAACATTCACTTCTTTTATTACATCCTTAATGAAATTATAGTCAATACTGTAATGCCTGGTATATTCATTAACTGAATTATATTCAATGCATCAGAAATTTAAATCCATATCCGATATCCATCCTCAGATGAGTGCCCGAATGATTGTGGAAATATTGGCACATAAAAAATTGATTGTGCATCAAACTGTCACGGAAAAACTTCAAAAGCAAAAAAATTGTGACAAGCTGCTTCTTCAAATTGACCTGGTTCCTGGCAAAACACAGGGTCTCAACACTTCCTGAACCCTGTACAGCCTCAATCTGTCATTGCCTGACCCTTTT
Source organism: Maratus speculifer (assembly GCA_964019185.1). Lineage (NCBI taxonomy): Eukaryota > Metazoa > Arthropoda > Arachnida > Araneae > Salticidae > Maratus > Maratus speculifer. The sequence continues at coordinate 172,097,121 of OZ025302.1, forward strand.
CTATTCTTTCAATTAAAATACAGTTTAAAAGGTCGTCGTTTTAGCAATTTTGAGAGGATGCAGAAAAACGTAATGGGCATTCTTAACAGAATTCCAGTTTAACACTTCTATGCGGTCAAAAATGGATGACAGAGTTTAAAAAAATATATATTAATTCAGAAGAAAACTGTTTTGAAGAATAAGAAGTGTTTGTAAAATTATCTTCAAATAAATGAATTTTATGGAATCTGTCTCATTACTTAATGGACAGACCATGTATCATAGCAAACCAAAACATTATGCATAAGGTATGAAAAAAATTAAGGGAAGATAATACTTCAGTAATAAATAAGAATATCTAAATTATAAGAAATTTGACTTACTAATAGAGTGTGTGCTAGGATGTAAAGGTATTTTATGAATTCAGGAACATGAGACATCTGACATAAAATTTCCAGAATTATTTTATTATTCAAAAATCCCTTGAGATTCTATCTATGAATATTTTTCTATTAATTTCTGAATTGTTGATTATTACACAGAATGAAATTATGCTACATATTTATTAATACATAAATAACAAATTATCGTTCATCTTTTAGCTTTTGTTAATATCGATGGAGACTGGTCTGCATGGTCCTCTTGGTCACCCTGTTCTATGACTTGTGGTGGGGGTGTGCAGTCCCGAGAAAGAGTTTGTGACAACCCTAAACCAGCAGGTACTGGATCAGATTGTCCTGGCACAGCTCGCCAAGACAGAATGTGCAATGTTGAGGCTTGTCAAGGTAGCTAGAATTCATTATTTTAATTAAAAACATTTTTAATTAAACTTAGTATGTACATATTCCTAAAATCATTAGAATCTTCATTTCTTTACCAAATCAGGACCACTTCTAGGACCCTATTAAGGCAATGCACATGGGGAACAGGCCCAGGACTCTAACATTTAAGGGGCCTCAAATCTGTAGATAAAATTTGAATAAGCTGCAGTAGATTTTTTTTCTTCAAAATTTGTGATCGCTTTTGCAACCTGATTTATATTTAACAATACTGTTCAATTTCCAAAACTCATTAAATCTGTTCTCAAATCCAAAAGGGCTACTTTCCAACATGTTTTTTAAATAATTATTGTTGAAAATTGAATAATTTGGAAATGTTGTTATGCAGAAACTATGTAATCAAAAGATGTATTTATTTTATAGTAAACATGAAAGATCCTTCAGAAAATACTGTCAAAGCTTTCATTTTGAACTGAATTCTCAAACATGACAGTGAAAGAAAGGAGAATGTGTCATGTGACAAAAATTGCTTTTAACGTAGTAATTTATTTACCAAAAAATGAAAAAAAAAAGAATGGGAAAATGCAATAAGATTTCAAATAACTTCAGTTGTCAGGCCTGCCAATTTTGTATCTTTACATTTTAAAAGATGTAGAAAATGCGCCAGAAAGTTTTGCATTTATTGAGCAGGGAATTTGAGAACTGCCTTTAGTGTAAAATCTAAAATACATTTACTCTAGTTTTTGTGTTAAACCAGGGTTGGTATAAAAATCGGTTTTTTTGAAAAAACCCAAAAAACCGGGTTTTTTTTTGGTTTAAACCAGGTTTTTGAAGTGAAAACTTCTTTAGCGGCGCTGAGCACTTTTTTGTATGGGTAAAAACTTCCAAACTCGCGTCAGGGTCACGTGATGCTGATCGAAAAAGCGTAAGATCGAGGGGAAGGGAGAGGAACTAGTATCTCCCAGTCTTTCTACCGTGCTTGAGTGTGCTGTTTTTTTAAATTTTGAATTGCATTTAAAGTTTAACAACTTATATTGTTATCAAATGGAATAAAAGTTAAGAAAGAAAAGACATGACATTGCACATCAATTATGCTGCACTTTCCAACTAATTTCTTTAAATTTTAATTGTATTTAAAGTTTAACAACTTACACTGTTACCAAATGGAATAAAACGTTAAGAAAGAAAAATGCGACATTGTGCATCGATTATGCTGCACTTTCCAACCACTGTTTTCGATTTTTTAAAAAATTTTCAATGTATTTAAATAATAACAAGATAAATTGATACCAAATGGAATAAAAAGTTAAGAAAGAAAAAACATGACATTGCGCATTGATTATGCTGCACTTTCCAACCATTTTTTTTTTAAATTTTTGATTGTATTTAAAGTTTAACAACTTATATGGTACCAAATGAAAAAAACATTTACTAAAGAAAAAACATGATATTGCACATCGATTATGCTGCCCTTTCCAATAACTTTTTTTTATTTTTTAAATTTTCAATTGCATTTAAAGTTTAACAACTTATATTGTTTTAAATGGAAAAAAAGTTAAGAAAGAATAGACATGACATTGCACATCGATTGTGCTGCACTTTCTGACCAATTTCTTTAATTTTAATTGTATTTAAAGTTTGACAATTTATACTGTTACGAGATGAAATAAAACGTTAAGAAAGAAAAGGTGTGACATTGTGCATCTATTATGCTACATTTTCCAACCACTTTTGTCAATTTCTTTGATTTTTGATTTTATTTAAATCTTGACAACATAAATTGATACCAAATGGAATAAAAAGTTAAGAAAAACAAAACATGACATTGCACATCAATTACGCTGCACTTTCCATTTTTTTTTAATTTGATTGTATTTAAAATTTAACAATTTATACTGTTACCAGATGGAATAAAAAAGTTAAGAAAGAAAAACATGACATTGCACATCGATTATGCTGCAATTTCCAACCATTTTTTAAAATTTTTAATTGTATTTAAATTTTAACAACATATATTGTTACCAGATAGAATAAAACATTAAGAAAGAAAAAGTGTGACATTGTGCATCGATTAAGCTGCACTTTCCAACCACTTTTTCCTTTTATTTTTTATTTTTGATTGTATTTAAATAGTAGCAACATAAATTGATACCAAATGGAATAAAAAGTTAAGAAAGAAAAAACATTTCATTGCGCATTGATTATGCTGCACTTGCCAAACTTTTTAAAATTTTTTGATTGTGTTTAAAGTTTAACAACTTATACAAGATGAAATAAAATGTGAAGAAAGAAAAAAAGATATTGCACATCGATTGTGCTGCACTTTCCAGCCATTTTCTTTTATTTTTTTAATTTTCAGTTGTATTTAAAGCTTAACAATTTATACCATTACTATTCAACTGTGTTGCAAGTTTCAGAAGACACGATCGTCCAGCCGAAGGAGTAGCTATTCATAAAAGCGTGTCTGATGTAAATGGCATATTATGCACAAATCTTATGGACGTGCATGCGAGATACACCAGTATGTTTAGTACTATTACTTCAGATATTGGTCATATATGTATTTTTCGTTGCCACTCTGAAAATGGACAGCAAATTGCAATAGTTGACGTTTATATTTCGCCGGATAAGTTTTTAAGTGCAATACGAGAATGTTCGTATGAAAATTTATTTATTTATTCTAAAGACGCTTCTGCATTACTTGAAGATAAAATTGGAAAGAGATTTGATCATTTGCCAATGATTTAGACTGAGGATTTCAACATCATTTTTGCGGATGATAAAAATCGACAATTAATTGAATTTTTAAATAGAGAATTTGATTTAACGATGTCCGATGATCACAATCTTAGCACAACGAGATAAAAAACTACAATTTATGCAGTCTTTAAAAAATATATAAATAGATTCGAATTAAAATTTTTTGTCTCCTATTTTAGTTACCATAAACCTATAGTGTCAGTTCTGGAATATAATAATAATAATGATGATGATGATGATGGAAGACTTGTTGAAATTGTGGATGAAAATTCATAAGTTTCATTGGTATTCATTTCGAAGAATACCAATTAATTAAATTTCATATTTCATGTATTTGTAAATTTACATTTTAAGCAGTAGATTGCAATGATTTTATGTAAAATGCTTTATTTTTCATGTACAATAGCGCGTTAAATGAAAACTGTAACATATTTTTAGTAGTAATTGTTTATAATAATTAATAAAAAAAACCTTCATTTAAAAGTATTTCTTGCACAATAAAATATTCCTTGACGATTCAAAAAATACAAACGTAACTGATCAAGTTTTCACTTCTATCGGCACTCCCGGAGTGCCACTAATTTTTTTTTATTTAAAACGGGTTTTTTTCCCATCATTACTTAAAAAGCATTTGCAAGAAAAACAATTGAGTTTTAGAAAGTCATGATTTTTCTTTTGTAATTAATGTTAAACATTCACATTGGTACTTAATTTTTTTATATAATTAAATAATTAAAGCATATAAAAATTAAATTAAATTACCTACAAGTTTAGCTTTCTTTAGGGAAATATTTATTGTTTAAAAAATGTTGAACTACTAATTTATTAGTATACTCATATAAGCCTTTAGATAATAATTAAAGAAATAATTATTATGTAGAACATAATGAGGGATAAACAAATATATTTCACTAAATCAACAAAAAATAAGCAAAAGTAGAAACCATTTTCCTGTGCTTAATTTAGAAATCATTTACTGTATCAATAATATCAACATCCACAAATGATTATTAATCTTTTACTATATATATATTTATTTAAATAAAAAACATCAATATTCATTCTTTTAATGCTAAAATAAATCACATGTGTATCGACATACTTGATTTATCAATGAGTAATATTTATACATATTGAGACATATGCTTTGAAAAATTACTATATTTTTCTTTTTTTTAATACAAACTTTATTTTTCCTAGTTAAATATATTTAGGTAAACAATTTCTTTATAAAAAAAATTCTATTTATTTAATTTTAATAAAAAGCTTAAAATAAAAAGACAAGTTTTGAGGCCTTTTCTAATCCCAATTTATATCGTATATTTGTCTATACCAGTCCAAATGTTGAAAGTATTCTTTCAACACTCACTGAATAGGCTTTTGCTGTTATAAGTTGTACAACTTCAGTAAAGACGGAGCTATTAAATTTCTTGATTTGAATTTGCTGACTCTTCCTTATTTTATATGGGGTAACTTCCTTTATTGCATTCTGCTCAAAAAAAAGTTTTTTAAAAGGTGAAGATTGGCATAAAATTTACTATCAGTGCAAGCTAAAGTTATATGGATATTCTAGTTTTGCAAAATTTAATGCATCCTTTTTTTTCTTGGTCAGACCACTTTGACTGTACCACGATATCAAGCATGCATGGGTGTTAGAGCCATTTTATACCTGGACTGAAAAAAATGCGGGACTTCTTTACTTATCTTTTTTCTCTTAATATTTTTTGAGGATTTTTCCAAATATAAACTACATCAACAATGGAACAATTATTACTTTAGATATTATCCAGGGCAACTGCAATAGGCTTTAACAATTCAAACATATCTTCAACATTTCTTTTTAGATTAAAATTAGACATAGATAGAAACTTTTGAATATTTTTATCATTAACATTCCTATTTTCATCACAAATTTTAAGTGGGGTAATTTTTAAGGCAAACATCTAAAGCATCTTGAAAAACAATTCCATCAACTATAATAAGGGAGAACTAATTTGACAGCATTTGCATTGCATGCAATTTATACATTTGGCTCTCGAGCCTGTTCTTGGTGTATTTCTATTTTCCTACCAGATTATATCTTTCTTTTTTCTAGTTTTAGACATCCTTTTACTTCAATATATATAAGTAGCTTTCTTAAAGTAAAATATAGTACAAACAGAATAAAATCATAAAGTAAAACTCCAATCCAAGAAAAGCAAAGGTTATTAAAACCAATAGGGACAGAACAGAGGAAATTTACAATCATTCGTTCATTAGCATAGAGAACAAAGAGTAACCAATGGGGAGAATGACTTATGTTATGTCATCATTAATGCTTTGATATATGATGCAATTTAAATGGTAAATTTGTATCTTAGACTATTTTTTAAAAATAAAAGGCTTAAAGAAGAAACAAAACAGCTTTTTTTTTTCTCCTCCATAGCTCACATTAAAAAAATTAGTTTGACGTGTAGATTTATAGCTAGTAAGAAAAGTTGGGCAGATTAAAAGTGTTTGTCACTTTAAAAATTTATTAATGTCTTTTAAAAAAGGCAAAAAAAAAAAAAAAAAAAGGCTGTGTTTGTAGCTTTAGCATAACTTGGATTTTGGATATTTTAATAATGCGTAAAATACATGAAAACATTAAAAAAAACCAAATGAAAAAAAAACAGCATGGTTTTTTTAAAAAAACCACTTGGTTTAAACCATGGTTTTAACCACGGTTTAAACCAGCGTGGTTTTTAACCAAACAACCCTGTATTAAACATACCCTATCATTGTGTACCTATGTGTAAATCTAAATTCTTCTCTTTAAAAAATTTAAAAGGCCTTATTTATGGTATTAAAAATCCTCTAATATAAGAGGATGCATGAAAATTATTCCCCCTTGCATATTATAGGAGGGTTCTTACACAAGGCCTGTGTACAAGAGCCTCTTATAGGCTCTTACAGGCTCTTATAAGGGCCTGTGTACAAGAATCCCAAAAAATCATAGTTAGGGCCTGTCCATTTCAAATGTATTCCTTCAAAATAAATAAATGGGAATATCTGCTCTCTACCTGTGATTAATTTGTAACTTTCATTCATTACATTATGTCTTGTTTTATAACAATATCCTTTAACTAATAAAAAAATATATAATCAAGTAGTTTTTGCACTTCATGCATCACAAATAAGCCTTTTCTTATGAACGAAGTTATCAGCTTTATGAATGATTTAGGGCACAATCAGATTATTTTTAAAATCATCTCCTGATTCTTCATTCTATTTATGCTCACTAACGACTAGAAAATTTTCAGGTCTCATTACCTAAAAATTAAAGACTGTTTCCTAATACTTTTTTTTAAAGAGGAGAGAAGTAATTAGTACAATGGGATAAAGATTGTTGGTTTCAGTTTATAGAATTATTTTATATGGAATCCTGTATATATTTTTGAGTTTAGATCCTCAATAAACTTGGTGGACATTTAGGAATACTTTTTATCTTCAAAGAAAACATTTACGTGTAAGCACAAGTATACTAGCTCATTGCAAAGAACATGTTAACATTTTGTGGAAAATTTCTCGCTTGTTCATATGTTGACCCAATGAACTTTTACTTTTTATGAAATTGCAATGAATCTGTTTGTGTAGAAATTTATTTTACTGAAATCCAGATTAAAAATGCCCGATGTACTGTCCAGTGTACATAACATAAATAGGAAAATCCTAATAGATTTTTTACATTTAGTATAAATTCTTATATTGCCCACCAACTACACAAAAAACATTTTTTTTTTTTTTTTTTTACATAGCTGCGTGACAGCAGGCAATCCCAAAACGTTTCTCTATTTTTAACAACTTTTATTTCTGATTATTTCAGTATTTAAGAGTAACCGTCAGTTGTATTTTGACCTATACTCCCCATACTATATTCTTACAAACAGTATAGCTCATTTGCTATTCAACCAATTTGTTTAAAAATTTTTTTGGTAATTGATATAACTTATTTCTTTAACTTTGCAAATTTTTATAAAAGAAAAGTACGGCCTTCTATTTTAAATTAAATTTTAAAATTTCTAACATTAGTTCCAGCAAAAATACCCAGGTGTCCCTACGAGTCCGTCGCTTACTTGTAAAGACGAACCAAGCGATTATTTTTTTAGTTTTTATATATTTTCCTGTCATTTGTTATCATTATCGCTCTTATAAATATATTAAGGGATACCTCTTAGACGATATTGTATGAAATATCCCTCAACAAGACATTTTGTTGTCTGGAAATATGATTTTATTCGTAAAATTCCAGAGTAGAATAAAAAGATTCCTCCAAATTCCAGCAACCCCCGGAACTTCCGCCGAGAGAAAAAATAAATAAATAATCAACTGCAGAAAAGCAGTCTCTAGCTACCCTTCTTTGCCAAGGGGGGATCTTGCTGACCTTTGACTTTAGAAGGATCTGCTTTGTGGACTGTTTTCTGTGAAAGGAAAATTTTTTTTCTCTTTCAACTTGGTTCATTCTAGGATTTTAAGGGGACTTACTCGAAGAGAAGCTACGTTGTCGATTCCCATGTTAGTCTATGGGAGAAAATAGATCGCTGTTCTTTCATTCAAATATCAAAATTTCAGAATTTTCTTTTTTTCAGCATATAAATTCGAAAGCTCTTCACACCATTATAAGCTTAAAATATTTTTAAAACAGTTTTAAGTATTTTTAAATTCATGTTAAAGTTTCAAAAAACCCCAAAAAGTGAGATGTGTTGTCTTTATTCGTTTATAACTTTGGATTGAAGAAAGATATAAAAATTTAGAGCTTATGCATGCAAAATTTGATTTGTTTTCTTTTACGTAATTGAGCAACTTTTCAATTTTATTCTAATTAAAACGTTGTAATTCTTAAATTAAAATTAGTTACATCAAAAATCCTTTACAAAGCTGTCAAACTGTCAGCCTCATGTAATAAATTGCTTCAGTTCCCGTTGTAAAGGGATCCGCGCGGGGGGTTGTAGGGTTACTACAAATAGAATGACGCCAGACTTTTGCAAAAGAATTCATTCTTGGCATAGTATTATTGGATAGATGGATAGTCATGGTTAACAGGAATGAAATAATTATACATTATATCCATGTTTCACTTACGGGAGAGGGAGAGGCAGAAAGAATATCGAAGAGTTCTATCTGCGGTTTAAAATTGTATTTTATTTTATAGGATGATGTATCGAAATGTAATTATATCTTGATATCTGTCGAATCTTTTAAAATTAAATTTTCGGAATTGTATTTTTTTAAACAATAGGTGCATAAAAAGTCATTTTTAATTAAAGTTTTTATAACTGCCTCCCTCCTCCCCTCAAAATTAGAGATTGGGGAAATGAGAAAATGTTTGAAATCTAGGCGTTTTAAAATTATATTTTGCGAGTTGAAAGTTTCTAATTATAGACACTGATAGTGTTTTTTAATTAAAATTTTGACCATTGTCACTCCCCAGGAATGAGGGTGGGGATGGGTAGGGGCAAAAAACGCTTATCGTGTTCTATCGGACAATTTGAAATTAAATTTTGTGTGATGATAAATTTTTGAGTACATATACATATAAAGTTATTCTTAATTGAAATTTAATGCATATGTCCCCTCTCTAGGGGTTAGGGTGGCAATAAATATGTATCTCGGGTACTGTAAGGAACTCTAAAGTATTGTAGCTCGATACACGATCTAACTAATCGTATCTGGTCGTAGAAGAATTGAATTTTTATAGATTTATTTGTTAAAGTAGGAAAAAAGTTTTTCTAAGAATAATTTATAATACTTACTGACCTAGAATTTTTATTTTTGTAACGCTAGAAAATAACTACTTTTCAGCAAGTGGATTTTCATATGATGAAGAGCATTTGTAAATGTATGCTTTAAAACTAATGGTTTCGAAAATAGTAATGCTAAGAAGGCACCGAATATAGGATGACGTATTATATATATATATATTTCATCTTGCAAATATTATCAGAAATATTTTCTGCTTCTTACTTTCATAGAGGATTTAAGTAACCTATATTTTTTTGTACACAGAGTTTGTACACTGATAACATGTTTTTTAAATAAATTTATCCTCCCTGTGCTACCAATCTATGGATGGCGATAAAACCATACCTTGGATTCTAAAAGGCGCTTTAAAGTTAAATTTTGCATGATGGTTAATTCTCGAGAATGGAACCAAATAAAGTTATTCTTAAACTTTTGTTTCTCTTGATCTTCTCCCCGTCGTCGCCCCCCCCCCCCTCCTTGGTATGGGGATAGTTATAAAAAATTCCTTCGAGATATATCAAGCCTTTTTTAAAATTATTTGTGAGGTGATAAATTCTCGTACTTAATCTGAGATAAAGTGATTCTTAATTAAACTCTGTTTCATGTATTCCCTCAAGGATGGATGTTGGGGGAGCCCCTCTTAAAATCAAATTTGCAGTTTGGGAAATTGAGTATAGACGAGGATGAAACAATTCTTAAATCAAATTTTTATCACAGTATCTGCAAAAAATATGCACACATATAAAAGGGTGTATATAGTATGGAATTAATTTTCTCACGGAATACTACGTAGTAATATTAGGTTGAAACTCTGAGAAGTAATACTTGAGTTAATTATGTTCTTTTACACCCAATACTCATACAGCTATGCTACTTTAAAGTTTGTGAAATTTCGAAGCTATCTCATATTACAAAAATCATATGTCCGGTTTCATTACTGGAGAATTCTGAAATTTCATAAACTTTAAACTCTCTTATAAGTTTTGGTCGTAGAAAAATTGAATTATAAATATTTTACATTTCAAGTGAAAGAAACGTTTACCCAAATTTATTATTATTTGTGATTACATACAATTTCGAAAACTCCCCTCTCCCCTTTTTCTTATTTAAAATTTTACTTTTTTTTTTTCTAATCGGAAATCTCAGAAAAAACAGATTTTTGATATTAATCGAAGTACTTTTTCAAAATTTTCAAGCAGAAAAGCATTCTTTTTATTTTATAAACATGTCTGTAAAATTATGGTTATTCATCTCTAGATACACTATATATTTTTTGCAAACATTTCATAATTGTTATAAAATTGATTTTAAGGATTCAATTTAGCTAAAGAAGGATAATATATAATGCAGCTTTTCTCCGTTATAATTAAAAGCGAAATGCGCCATTCTAAGATATCTCTCTTTGTTATTCACTATATGGCTGTCTCTCCCTCTCTCTCTTTTTTTATTTTTATTTATTTATTTATTTTTTTTTTTTACTGACCGTGTGTCACATGACTGCAATAAAGAGTCAGATAACATCCCCTCCTTTTGACCAGGGCACTCCCAATAATGTAAACTTTCGGAGTTTTCTCATTCGAGGCGAAAGAAAGCAAGCTAACATTTTCTGTTTTACTAACTACATTATTTCAAGAAGAAAGATTTGCTGAAAATTTTATTATGGGTCGCTATGGAAAAGGAGGACGGCTATATTTATCAGCAAAAAGATGCAAAAGAGGACAATATTTACCTAATCGAAAAAACTTTCTTGGATCTTTATAAGAAAGTATTGGTTTTGCGAAAGTTTTCGATTTCCGGTTTTCGACAGATTTACACATTTTAGGGTTTAGAAATCATGTAAAAAATGAGTCTGTATGTCTGTATTTGACACAAATTTTGTGGACGCTCTATATCAACAACTAATGCACGGAATTTAATAAAAAATTATATTCAGTTAGTCCTTCATATAAATTGATGCTGATTAGCTTTTGGTGTAAATCACTTTGCAGGTGGCGCTGCTATGTAGCATTTTATCACTATTTCCGCAATCGCTCAATCTCTTGATCTAATGTGTGAATTTCATCAAACCTCAGATGCCGTTAGTCCATGACATGAATTGACGATTTTTATATTTTGTATAAACCGCTCAACAGGTGATGCTGCTATGATGCATTTTTTACGATTTCCGCAATAGCTCTATCTCAACAAATAATACACGTATTTTCATCAAACTTCAGATTCATATATACCTTGATTGATATTGATGCTTATTACGTTTTGCTGTTAATCGACCAATAGGTGGCACAACTATACTGCATTTTTCAAGATTTCAGCAATAGTTCTATCTCAAGAACTAATAAAAGAAGTTTTGATTCCCGGCTTGGATATTTTTCACTAAGTTGGTTCTACGGTTAGTTAGCAATGTGAAAATTCACTTATCAAATATTCTAATACAGGAAGTTTCTTTTACCTTAGGATTCAGTAAGACGTAGACACAAATCGTTGTTGATTAGGTTTTCGTGTTAATCGACTTATAAGTGGCGATGCTAAATTGCATTTTTTTGTATTTACGCGATTTTAGAAATCGTCATATTTCAAGAACAAATGCAGGGAATTTCACATCTTTGGAATCATTATGGTGGGCATAGGCTGCCACTCAATTTTGGTACTGTGATAGCAAATTTTGAAGTGATGCCTGAGACAGAAGTAAGTTTTGAAGTTGCCACATCCGACTAGATATATATATATATCTATTTTTTTAGCTAGTAATTTCCCCTCCCAATACCACACTACAGACAGATAAAAAAGAACAAGACTCTTGAGATTTTAATTAATAAATGTGTTGCTGAATAACCCTATTCTCAAACTTCTCTCTCTCTCATATTTTTATTTATTTATTTATTTATTTATTACTGATTTACTTTTATACATCTGCAATCCCATATATTAACAGGAGGTATTTTATTTACATGGAATATTTATTTTGAATATGTATTTTTTTAAATACATTGTTATTTTCTGCATTTGATAAAATTCTGTAAATAATAATTAAAAAGCATTTATGAATATTTTGAATTCAGAATTCATGTTTTTTACTTTCTGTAAAAAAGAAAATAAATTTATTATTATTTATTTATGAATTTATTCAGAATATTCCTTATGAAACATATCCATTCAAATTACATGAGCAAATAACGGAAAATTGAATGAATTTTAACAAAATTTAGCAATTAATTTTCCCTTGTATGTAAAATATAGTACTATGAAAAAATTGCCTCTTTTTGCATATTTAACTTGTTTTCGTCTAACCATTGAAAAGTTTTAATTTACATCTCTCAGCACAAAAATATAATCTATTTCTATTATATATTTTTTACATACTTTTACATATATTTTTTAGATGTAGCATTTATTTCGCATGGTGATATATACATACTAAAAATACAAATTTATTTAATTAAAGTTCTCTTAGTACTAAAGTTATATTTATAAAAAAAATTCCCCTTTTATGGCACATGTAAAACATTAAAAATTCCATTCTAAGATGAAAATGCATAGAGTTGTGATGCTTTAGTTTAGAGAATTCATAAAGTTTCCGCCATTAGGAAATAGTCTTGATGCTTTTAGTGATGAAAGCCATCGAATTTTAATAAACTTTCAAGTATCATAACCCTGTACGTTTTGATCGTAGACTAGAATTTTTCAGTTTTACTTCTTACAGCGTGGAGATAATGTTTCTAAATATACTTTCCGGGACTTATAGGCAGGGCTCTACTTAGGCTTTGGTAGGTCCAGGGGCAAGTTTTATGTATCTATGGAATTTTTTTGTGAATAATGTGGAACTGGTTAGTACATACTCTCATACATATTGTAAGTATGCATAAATTTTATACCCGGCACTGCTCAAATCTGTATGCAGGATATTATTTGGATAATAGCAGCAAAAAAAAATATGGGATTGGTTGATATGAGTATTTTTCCGAAAGCTTTTACATTGATTATTCACACATGTTACAATATGTATAAAAGAGAATGCTTTAAACTGATCATAATAAATGTTTTTAACTGTCATGTTACGACAAAAACATTAATAAAGAATTTTCTTTTAAAACAATAGAATACTGAGCTGTTATAATACAATTTTAATCATTAGTTTTCTAATGATATAAATTGCTATAGGAACATTTGAATAGAAGAGGAGCCGCACTTCCTAGCTAAATGTTTGAAAATATATGTATTTTGACCATTTTGGGCTAATTTTAATCATTTGCCAGCTTTTAAAGAAAATCCTGAGTAACCTCATGGGGTGGGGACGCTGTTAAAAGGGGGGCCCGGAACAATTCGCCTGCATGCCTCCACAGGACTAAACATTAATTAATTTTTGAATTTTTATGTCAATGGCTTGAAAACTGACTAAATATTTCTTCTATATAGAATAAAGAAGTAAAATTACACCATTCTTTCAAATATATCTATCAAAATATGAAATATAATGTAATCGCCACTCTACATTTTTAAATTAAAGAATTAAAATATAAGAATTAAGATTGTAGAGTTTTAGGTACAAACGAATTTTGTTATAAAGTTATTTAAAAAAATGAGAAGATGCGACAAAAGCGTAGAGAATTATTCTTTATTAACAAATTTAAAAATTTTAGTTAATGCTATTTATTGTTTTAATATTAGCAAAAATGTTTTACTTAATGTTTTGACATTAATAAGTGAAAAAAGAAACTTGGCAAATTATGAGATTTTGATACACAAGAAATCCTTTTTCACAAGAAAACGTCACACTTCTCGGATTTAACTAAGCATGCAATGACTCACAATTTGTAGCCCTCCTCCTCCCCCCCCCCCTCCCCAAGAAAAAAATATTATGGGCAATTATTTTATTTTATTTACTTATTTATTTATTCATATTCTAAATGAAAATGTCAATTAAATCAATTACGAAGCCCCGATAATGCCCCCACTTCCCTCAACTTGATATGTTCATGTTTCACCCACTCCTTTTCAAAAGAAATCTTCAATTCTCTTTGCCCCTCACTACTTCTCAGAGAACATTCAGCTAGGGATATCTCAGTTGTATCAAGATAACCTTGGGTTCTGACCATGAGATAAGGGAAACTTAGTACAAAACAGAATGCATTTTCACAGGGGCGAACTAGAAAAACATAAGCTGGGGAAGTTTTTACAATTTCTAAACAAATTCTTTATTTTTGCTTATTCAAAAATAAATAAATAAATAAATAAATAAAAAATAAATAAATAAATTGATTGATTGAGAAAATGCACAGTTAAGAAAAAAAATCTATAAAGTTACTAAACTTTTTCTATGAAACTGGGATTTTTAGAAGTTTTTATATTATCGTTACATAAAAAATTCCAGGAATCCAAGTTTCCTAGAAAAAGTTTAGAAACTTTACAGATATTTTCTTTATTTTATGCAACGTTTAATAGAAAAGAATATGCAACTAAAAAGGAAAAAAATTGGTTTTATATCCGGGATTTCAAAGTGTTTATACAAGGTGCTGCACTATAAAGAGATACAATGCAAAAATGTATTCAAATTACAATTTGTTGGTTGTTTGTCGGAAAAAATTAAACTATAATCACTGGAAGATTCAAAATTTAGAAACATAAAAAGGGCTTTAGAATTTATTTACCACTACTAAAACGTCAGAAACTTATCATGAAAAGTTCATGATATCATAGGAAAAAAATTTTTTGCATGCAACCAAATTTCGAAAAAATTGAATTCTCGTTGCAGCTATTCATACAAAATAATTGTAATTCAAGATATCATTAAAATAAGTAATAATTAATATATATATATACATATATTAAAGATATTGAAGCAATCTCTTAGTTAATGCTAATAAACAAACACATAGTTTGCACATAGTTTGAAAAAATTTAGTTTTGTTAAGTTAGTTTTAAAAATTAAATATATAGTTTGAAAAAATTCTCGCAGATTTATATAGTTAATAATTCATTTCCTTTTTATGGTATATCAATGTCTATATACCATTTATTTTCTTTTTACTTTACGAGAAAACTACCACTCATCCTGCTATAAAAATACAAGAAAGAAGAAAATCATGCGTCCAGGGCCGTAGCTAGAAGTGATCAATAGGGGGGGGGGGGGGGAGGGCTCATATTTTTTTTCTCTATCTTTCTTACGCAGAAAGATAAATTAGTGCATATTTACATTGTAGGTACTATGTTTCTTAAAAACTGTTCTAATAACGTCTCTTTATACTAAGAAAAGTATAGGCTGATGAAAATTTTGAGTGTATAACTGGTGCAAAATTAAACATTATGTTAGCTTCATATGTACAAATAGCATGAAGGAGCGTTGAATTACTTATTTTACATACAATTTAGTAACTTTGCAAAATTGTGAAAGGGTCTCAAAACTAAATTAGATTTTTTGAACAGAATTTAATTTGAATTTTGAAAGAGAAATTCATTTAGTAACCTTAGAATCTTTTCCAGGAAGGGGGAGGGCTGAGTCGCTCGCAGCACCCCTTTAGCTACGGCCCTGCATGCGTCAAGCATAGATTATGAAGCACTTTCAACACATTCAGAAGAACGTAACAAAACTGCCCCTTTAAAAAAAAAAAAAAAAAAAAAAAAAAAAAAAAATTACGTCTCATTTCACAATATGGAAATGTATGATGCATGTAAAACCCGAATTTCAGCTGCTCTCATCTGCAATCGGAAAATAATCTGGAATTTTTATCAGCCATGTATGTATATAATGTAGAAATTTGTATTCATTACAACACGCATTCTAAAATTTAGTTCATTTTTGAGATACACATATTTCAGTTGAAAATTCCCCTTCTGCAATTTCCTCTAATAAAGAGAATGGTATGAGAATGCTTTTGTATAGCCCTGTATATGAGTTATAGAATTTATACATAAAGAGTAATATGTATTCTCAAGTAATATGTAAAAAATAATTAAATTTAAAAGCACATACCGAATTTTAAAACGCATTCTCCAGCAATTTTTACGCAAAGATTTAACCGATTTCTCTTGTGTATTCTTGCAAATTAATAAAAAAGGCTATGAATGTTTGTTTTTTTAAAGTGATCGTAGTGAAATTCAGTGATGTATAACATTTTCAATACATTTGAAATAGCGTGATATCCTTAAAATACTCTCCAAATTATTTCCCCCCATATACCATAATGCAACCGAATTCTTTTGATTATCCCTTTAAATGAATCATTAATCGTGCATACTTCCTATGCAATACCAAACATGCTTTGGTTACCCTAAATAACATTTATCAATTGCATGAAAACCCGAGTCTATTTACGGGAGTTTGAGCGTGGACAGACGGCCAGACAGACCGAATGCATAAGCACTTTTCAACTTTGTTGGAAAGTGCTAAAAAGGGAAGAATATTTAAACATTAAAACTATTTAATTGAAAGTGGGCATATCTATAGATATCAATAACTAATAATTTTAATTACGTGTGATAAAAATGTTCTTCTCTAATTCTGTTCATATTCATATATAATGTAGAGTATTGATAGAAAAAACAGTGATACAGCTTATTGCGGTAACAAGGAAAAATAAAAGACTTTAAAAAAAGATCATTTTTGCAAAATCTATTACATTTTTGTGAAAGAATTATAAAATTTTTCAAATTTATAAAATAATAATTATTACTATAAAATAAAATACTGATAATACTACTGCTACAAATAATAATAATTGGCTTTTATGGACTGTAATTTTGTAAACTTTTTTTTAAAGGAATTTTATGATAGAGTCTCTTTGTATTAAGTGAAATTTTGTGAGAGGATCGCAAAGAGGACACAATTTTGATCAGGTTCGGCTCCTGTTGCTGCATATTATAATCATAGAATTAATCATGGAAGGTTGTGAATTTTTTTCCAATTTTATCAATAAAATTTACTGCCCGCATTTTCGAACGCGCATTTTATTAGCTTTGATAAAAATATACATGGAAAGAAAGATGATATTAAATTTCAATAGTTGTGATACAGATTGTGTGCTTAGCAGATTTTCGAATTCCTTGTTACTCTTGAATAATTTCGTTTCAGAAATAATTTTAATTTTCTAGTAACTACAAGGTGTAAAAATGGACATTGTGAAAAGCATAAGTAGCCAAAAGAAATTAAATACATGTTTTCTAGTTCATGTGTCCCAGGCTATTTTTTCCCTTTCCCGCGCTATCGCTTCCGGTAATTTGGTTCATATCGCCAAGTTTGACATAATTTACTGAACGATTTTATGCTTTTGCTGAAAAATGGAAAAAACTTTTCGATTATGTAATTTCTGAATAAGAACAAGCGTTATTAATAATTCTGTAAAAATGGTATAAGTAATAAAATGTCATACATTATAATTTTCTACTAATTTAAAGAAGTGCTATTTTTAAGCTATATATATACAATATAACGAACTTTTCAGTTTGTTGGTTTTGAATGCATTTCGAAATCTAATGATGAATGTGCAAAAAATGTTAAAAGAAGAATATTACAAATATAGTTTTTTCGTAACCACCTTGAGAAGGTAAACGACAAATGTTAATGATTATACTAATACTAGTGTATGGATTTCTTGATATATTTTTCTTTCCAATTTTAGTTATTTTCTGATGCCAGTTTGAATTCCTAATGCAATTTACATTTCGTTTTACGATTTTTTGAATAGGTAAAATTTTTAAACGCTATTAATAATTAATTGTGTAAAAACAGTAAAAACAAAATGATTTATTATATTATAATAGTTTGCGATTTTAATAATAAAGATTTTAAAACTACACAAGTACAGTATACTGGAGCTTTTACATGTTTTGCTACTAGGAAACAAATTTTGAAACCAAAAAAGTGCAAAAATCAATGAACAATTCATACAGTTGCTAGATAATTAATTAGATGATCTGTCCATTTTTAACTCTTCAGGAACTTCAATTTTGTTATCGCTATTTGTTTGGCCTTTCTGTTTTTTTTTTTTTTTCTTTTCTTTTTTATGCATTTAAAATGCTTACAGGATTCAATATTTCGGTTTTGTGAGAACTGGTCAAATGGGAGATAACGTGCCAAATCTGTCATCTTTGTACCGGTCAGCTGACTATTTGATCTTCCCGCTAAAAAGTGGGGAGATTTCCCAAAGTCGTAAATTATATCCGCCCACAAATAGTTAGCCAATTTGAGATGCAGGTGGCGCTCGTTGCAATTTCGACTTGTATACTGCTAAATAAGCCGCCTTAAGGGTGTATTTCGATTCAAACTGCTTTTTTTCCGATTTATTTTTTAATTCATTATTGCTCTCAAATACACCAAACTTTCAAAATCTCTTATTTGGAAAGTACACAAGGTGCCATGTTTGTCGATTCTTTGATAAATGCAGAAAATTTTGCAAAAAAAGCAATCAAAAACAGCATTTCGAACTGATTTTTCCCAAGCGGGCGATTTGGGAACGAAAAAAAAGGGTCATACTAATAAGATAATTGTTTATAACTCAAATTCTAATGAATTGAGCGTAAAAAGACATCAACGCGGCAAATTTGATTAATGTTTAAAAAATAAAAATTAATGTTTTTAAATTCGAAAGCAGTTCCGAAAATGAAAATGTCTCCATCAAAAATACCCGTAAATAAAATGATAAAATAAGAAATGGCCTTTGTAAACAGATCAGCCTCATCTAATCAACACAGAAAAAAAAAATCATTTAAAAATATTGTAATGCAACTGACCTATTTTTATAAATTTCTTCTTTAGGATTAGCATTAGCAAATAGGTCTTTTCGTTTGACTGGTTGCTTCTGAATGATAATTTATTTTATTTTTTATTAATTTTTTAATACAGGGACGTTATTTCGCATTTTTCACTCTTGAAACCGTTCTTTGCACAGTAAATGCTATTCCAGCTTATCACTGATTTGTCTAACATATAAGTTAAAATATTTTCGGGCTCAGTTACTGCTAAAAAATTGCCTTATTTAAAAGCAACATCTTCAAATGTTCATGAAAATATTATTCATTATTATTATTTAGCTCGTCTTGCTTACAAAAGGAAAAAAAAAACACATAGAACTGACATGCGCGATTTTTTAAGAAAGATGTGAGAAAACGTGCCCTCGAGACATTTTTTAATTAAACCTGCTCTCAAAATAAATAAATAAATAAAATAAAATCGCGTTTAACAACACGAAAATTTCTACCCCCATTTTCTGACTCATTATTGTAAATATTGTGTAATTATTGTGTAAAATTATTGTACCTAAATATATAATCAGGACTATGGAGTGGGCCCATTTTTTGAGAAAAAGTGTCGAAATCGCTAAAAAATAATTCGACTCCAACTTCGGCCTTTTTTTTTTTTTTTTTTTTTTTTTCTCAGACAGTTTGCAGTGAAATTAAACGGAATATATGTCATTTTGACTCCATAAAAGAGATTATTTTTGTAATTTTTGGATTATATCTGTCCACCCAACTTAAAGATTACCGATATACTGCCCGGCGTACACAGTAGATGCAAACCGTTTTTAATTAAAAACTCTAGTAGATCCCGTATTTTTTCTGAAATAGTAAAATTTTCATCTTTATTTATATAGTTATTTTTTCCATTCCATCGAAATTTTTCTGCTCTGGAGGATACTAATTAACATCAAAATTATAAAAATTTCTCCCTTCCCTAGTCATAATAACATTTCTGCTTTGTTTTCTTCTTTAAATTTCGATAGTTTGATTTTTCGGTTTTGTTGAATGCGAAATTGAAAAATTAGTCAAACGGAAAATATTATTTTGTTTTCCTTTTTTCTTTCAAAGTTTCAAGAAATGAATTAATGCCGAAATATTGAAAATTTCGCTTTATTCTTCTTGCGTTCTCTCATAATTTTAACCAATAGCAACACTAGTACATTAGCCAGCTCGAAGTCGGCCATTTTTCCCACCGTCTCTGCAGTCCTGTCCTGATTATAATTGATTATAAGTGATCTGTAATCCAACATTTTTTTTAATTTTATAACAATTGAATAATATCTTTGGAGAATGGGAATTGCTTTACTGAGTTAAAAGCAATTGTTTTCTCAGAGCGGCAGTTTTATTTCCTTGACTACATTGTCGCAAACCGAGAATTCCTCAGAGAATTTCTAGTTTTTCGGTTTGCGATTTTTAAAACACCAGCTTTGAAGAAGACACCAGCTTTTTTGTGAAAAATCTTTTGTCTTTCATGGATTTAAAAAAAAAAAAAAAAAAAAAAAAAAAACGTTTGCCCATTTGAATTTGAGAAAGAATCTTATACCTTATGCGCTTTGTCTCTCCCTCTCTATCTCTCTTCTTTGCGCGTGCTACACAGCGCGGATATTACTGAAAATGTTTGGAGTTCATTTTTTTAGCCCAGTACAAATTTTATTCTCTTTTAAATAAAATTTATTTGGAATTTGCCAAGCGATTTTTTAATTTTTAATGAGATTTTTTAAAAAATATTTTGCGTTCCAGGGTAACTTTTTGACATTCATAAAAAATAAACGGTCAAATGCGAGTATTACTATCGTACAATAAATATAATAAGATGGCCATATGATCTATAATTTCCGACACCCCCCACCTTTAAATCTCTTAAGTGACAGGGATTTTTTTAAATCCTTTCTTAGCGCACGCTTACGTGATAAGTATCCCCCCCCCCTCTCTCTCTCTCTCCAATTTTAATGCTTTTTTTTTTTTTTCCCAATAATTTTCGTTATGGGCTATTTTCTGCCGAAATTAAAAATTAAAATGTCCATTTAAAATAATAATAATAATAATAATAAATACGTAAACATGTACAGTCATTAATTATACGTGAAATTATAT
Source organism: Maratus speculifer (assembly GCA_964019185.1). Taxonomy (NCBI): domain Eukaryota; kingdom Metazoa; phylum Arthropoda; class Arachnida; order Araneae; family Salticidae; genus Maratus; species Maratus speculifer. The sequence goes on from OZ025302.1 coordinate 172,118,222, forward strand.
GTGTAGCCCAAATAGGCTCTATGCGCCTCTAACCAAAACTTTTTATTTTCATATAAAACAGAGTGCAATTAAGTCATTACGCAAAAGTTTTTTCTAACTATACGAATTTCATCTAATTAAAAAAAAATAGTTTTCGATTTATATTTTATATTGATTTTTGTAAATGATCATTTGTTACACTAGAATATACCATTATACTTCTCAGTTATACTACACTCGGAGGGCATTCGAAACACTTTTGAGGTTTCAAAGTAGGAATTTCTATTATTCATGAATCTGCAAGTTTTAATGAGCATGTGAAAAGTGTCTTCAAAGTTTAGACATGTATGGATTTCTTGCTTTATAATTCACACTCACTCCTTGAATCAGACATGACTAATAATTATAAACAGTGAAGTTCACAGTAATAGCTAAACAGTGTCTCATTCAAGGTAGAAACTAACTGGTGTGTACATAAGAAGGCATGGGCCCCAGGCGCCAGAGAGAAGGGGTGCGAAATGAAGATTTGCCTTTTTTACCCTCATGTTTATCTTTACCACGTTTATGTATAATTTTGAACCCGTTTTTTCCCTTACGGTATCATACGTTATCATCTCTGAAACCCTCCACCCCACCCCACCCCCCACCCCACCCCCCCACCCACCCACCCACCCACCCACTTGCCGGTAATGATATGGTTATCGATGTATAAAAATTCTTTAGATTTTTAAAGTTTTTTTTTTTTTTTTTTGGTGTGATATACATTTTATTTTCGCATACTTTATTGATTCAAATGAAGAAAAGTCAATAACATATCAGCTTATATATGACATAACTATCAAAAAACACTTAAAAGGAATATTATTATTAAGAGTAGTTAATAATACCTTTTTCTTACATAATGCATTCAATAGTAATAATGCTTTATTGCTCTTTTTTTCACGTAAGGAATGGGACAAACAGAACTTCTTATAAGCAAAATAGAGGAGCAACATTATTTTTCTTTTATTTACTAGTGAACACAAGTATATTTTCAAATATACTTCGCGTTTGCTTTGTGGAATAGCGGATTATATATGCATACACGCATGACAAAAGAATAAGAGTGCCTAACGTTGGAATATTCCATACTTTGAAATTAAATAATTTTATAATCATTTAATGATTTAAATAATGACTTTGTGTTTTCCTAAAAATAGATAACATGCAATAAAATAATAACATACTATTTTGATGTAAAACCATGTTAAAAGATCTTTTTTTTCTGGATCTGGAATGATAACCATACTGAAAGACGATGCCTAGAGATATCTTACGCTATCATGTGCCACCCCCTCCCCTTCCCTCTACCCTAAAATGATAACGTTATATATATAGCCTCTATACATATACTAAGAGATAATAGTTTCAATACTGAAAATGCCTGAATTTGCTCTAGTCATTTTCGGACTAGCGATTATATAAGAAGTTTAGTATCAATATTTTTTGTTACCTTACCTGTTAAAAAAAAAATTGGAATTTTAAAAAGATAATATCCAATATATACAGAAGAATAATTTTGTTTTACCTAGTTGAGTAGATTTAGCAAAGAACTTCAATAGCAAGAAAAGTCTAAATTGGGCAATTATTATAATGCGTACAAGGTGTCTGGCTGGAATATGAATCAGAATTCTCGTTCCTAACTTTACCAATAATAAAGATGTTTAGAATTTATTTTATCATATTAACTTTGTTCAGTATAAAATTTGATTATCTTTTTTTGGATGTGCATCAAATTTGGTCAGTGACAGTATATACTGTCATCTGCACTTCAAACTTTAGAACATATAAATGCGTGTTGTTTGTATGTGATTTGCGGCAATTTATAAGACTTTTCATACTATGATATTTCACATAATGCTATTGAATATATTATAACAATATCTTCGTTAAAGTAAAAATTACGAACAAAAATTCCCGTCCGGTTTAGGGTGAAATACACTGCATTTCAATAAGTGAATTGGAACCTGGTTTCGTAAAAAGAAAAAAACTATTTAAGTTTTTCATTAAATTAGAAACTTTTTTTTTTATGTTAAAAGCAAGAAATGAGTTAAACTTACATTTATTCATCATCGATCTTTGTTGAATTATGCTTATAGATTTAAAAATATACACATATTAAAAAATTATTAATTCATACCAATATCGTCATCGAGTATATCTCATAATTATTATCGTAACTAGTAGTATCGCCTTATTAATATCGTCGTAAATGTTACTTTTCAAACTAAATAATAAAAAACTTTTATTTTAGTATGATTTTTTTTTTCGTATAAAGTATATTTTTTAACAATTAAATTTTTTTTCATGCAAAATTTACTACTACTATTCCTCAATTAAATATAGCACGGCTCATTCAAAACGTATTGAACAAGTTTGAAATTGCACGTGAAGCGAAGCAAATGAGGTGCGTTCGTACGATAATGAAGTTTTAAAAATATTACTCTCATATATCAATATCAATTATAAATAGTGAATTACAATTAAAACGCTCATCAAACAATGATCTCCCTATACCATTATGTAGTGGAATACTTTTGTGTGAACTTGTAAATTAATAAAAATGTTCTTTGCATCACAAATTATGTAAAATGTATATTATAATATGTACTTTATAGTTGCATATAAATTTTATTAAGTTCGAGTTAGTGTAATACCAATAAAATGCATTTGTAACATTTTTCCCCATTGACCGTAATGTAACGGAATACTTTTGATTGCCCCTGTAATTGATCTATGCATCCGATTATCAAAAAACTTGAAATAACTCGACAAAATTATGTAATAATTATGTATTTTAAATTTCAAACGATTAAAATACATTTGAAACTTTTTTTCCCTTTGACCGTAATGTAATGGAATACTTTTGATTGCCTCTGTAATTTAACTATGCATCCGATTTTCATAATATTTAAAATGACGCCACAAAATTATGTAATAATTATGTATTTTAAATTTCAAACGATTTAGTTGGATAGTTTTTGCGGTGTTATATGCGGATGGAAAAAAAATTGACTTATGGAAAAAAAATTGTAAGATTTTTGTTTACAAACTTCTATCCCTAAAATTTTAATTTATTGTTCAATGCTTAAACAAAGATGTTAGCTTTAGTTTATAAGCTTTGTTTTATTCAAATTCTTTACCCGAATTGAATAAACCGTTGTAATGTTGAACTCCATGTGATGGGGCACCATTGAACAAAAAAGCTGGGGCACCATTGAACAGCGAAAAAACGCAGAATAAACTGATGATAAATAATAATTGAAATAATTTAAAGGGAACACTTAAAACTATGAAGTAAAGAGTTGTTAATGTATCTAAATATGATTATTTCTGAAATTATTTTATGTGAAAAAAGGTTAATTAAGAATGTCAAAGAACATGGACTTTAACTGCTAACAATTCCCCTTACTACACACATAGGTTACAACCTCTGTATGTATCTGTTGGACGTTCCCCTCAGTCCACACAACTTTGAAGAATGTCCGTGGTAGATATAGCTGCCACCACCGATATTACTAGGTGATATCGGTCACCCACTGTGAGATTGGTGTAAATGAAGACTTACGCTAGTAACTGAATTATCAGTTTATTAAGAATATATGTACACACAAAATACGCTATTTACAAATATATACAACTACAACTCGGATATAGGTGATCCGGTTCAACATTAAACTAGATACCGTAAAGATTGGTTGTGTACTATCCCAATTACACTTTCCACCTCACACTCAATACACATTAAATTCACTTTTTTTTTGGAGCTCAACCTTGAGTCTCCCAACACAAGTATACTGGGCCTGCACTTCTTAGCCCAGAGCACTAAACACCAGGAAGTCTGTGTCCTTTGCGCACCAGAAAACGCACACTTTACGCTCTTCCACACAGAGCAACCTCTAGGTACAAAACCTAGGTACGGAATCAATGATCTGAGGCAAACTTGCCCTCTCCAAATCACTGCTTTCCCCAACATAAACCCCTTTGGAGCCTCCTCATTGGACACATACTCCATTCTTTTCTTGCTTAGTGACATGCTGCTAATCTGCTCATCATCCGCATACTTCACTGACAGATGGACATGCTTCTCAGCTATCTCCTTTCTCTAACACACCACCTGTAAAGGATTATCTGGCAATTCCCCTTTTCACAAAGAAGGAATGTCACCTTGGAAATTCTGTACACAACCATACCATACAAAATATTCAAATAGAGAAAGAGTAGACATTACATTCTTTAGCACAGGTGCTATCAGATCCTGACAGTATCAATTATGGAAAGTTTCAAATCTAAACTCCTTTATTCCATAATTGCAAAATCCTGGATACCAAACAATGATTCATGATTTAGCAGGTTTCCAAACATTATTTCAGGTTTCCATAACTGATAAAACGGTTTGGTTTGGTTTGGTTTATTTTTGTCGTCCGATTATCTACGCTAGGGATATAGGATCAGGGGGGAGTGCCCTTCGAGGGGGTCTTTCTAAGGGAACCTAACCCGTATTTACGCAAGGTTCGAAGAAAACCACGAAAACTCCGAACGGTTACGCCGACAGCCGCGATTGGGTTCGAACCCAGCACTGCCGTCTACCAGTTGAGAGGTCCGTACCTCTCGGCCACTGGTGGGGCACTGATAAAACGGAATTTTACATATGGTATCTTAAAAAATAGCGAATGAAAATTTTTAATTTTATAGAAGCATCAGATATCACGTTGGTGTATCTCAAGGATATTGTAAAAAAGTTTTCACAACCAAATATAACTGGAGGGACAATGTGTTTTATCAACAATGAATTTTGACATCAATTTTGATGGATTGAAGTTTGGTTAATAACAAAAAAATTAGTAATTTCAACAAAATGTAGTTTTTTATTTTTATTCATATTACTTTATATTTTTTTTAAATATGCAACTTTTTATAAAAACTCTCAATATTTCCATATTTTATACAATTGTTCAAAGGTGCCCCTTGCTTGTTCAAAGGTACCCTATATTCAAAGGTATACAAAACTCGCGATTTTTCCATGTCCGATAGACGATAATTTCAATTTTTCCGCGCCCGGTCAACGAAATTCGCATTTTTTTCGCGCGGTAAACAGACAGGACCGATTTACAAATTTGGGGGGAGGGGGTGGGCATAGATGATTATGGGGGCATTCCTTGCACCGATACTTACAGGGGAGGTTGACCTTAAAAAAAGTGAAAAACGATAGCTACTAAAATTACCGTTATCCATTAAAAATTAAATATAACAATCAATATCTTACTTTAAAAAAGTTATTCCACAATTATGAAATTTAAATGAGTAGACGTTTTATACTAAACAGTGTGATGCTAATTATTTTTCTATGCAAGTCTATGCATCTAAAGTAATATCAAAGTCTATATATGTAAAGTATGCAACAACTAGTAAAAAATTTTCAACAACACAAAAAATACAATTATTTAAAATATTAGGCCTGCAAGGTATGCTGACCAACACTCAAATATTCTGACGATAACAGGAAAAAAGATTGAACAAAAATTAAAAACATAATATATTTTTAAAGTGATAAAGATAAAAGAGAATACTTACTATAATAAAGTAAGAAATAAATGTTTCAGAAAAGATACACAATGTCATAAAAATACATTATAAACATAATAAGAATGTAGAACAAGGGCGGATCTGGAGAGTCCTCAAGGGGGGGAGGGGGGGGGCGATTTCAAAAAATTTGGAGACTCGAATCTGATCGTGAATCTAGGCTAATTTTTTTACTGTGGGTCGGGTTTGGGTCCGGTTGACTTCTATTTTTACTGAGTGTCGGGTTTGGGTCCGGTTTACTTCTATTTTTACTGAGTGTCGGGTTTGGGTCCGGTTGACTTCTATTTTTACTGCAAGTAGAGTTTGGGTCCGGTTGACTTTTATTTTTATTGCAAGTAAGAGTTTGGGTCCGGTTGACTTCTATTCTTACTGTGGGTCGGGTTTGGGTCCGAATGACTTGTATTTTTGCTGCGGATCTGCTTTGGGTCCAAATTGACCTCCATAAATAAAGATTATAAATATTAAAAAAAAAACCGAGTTTTTTGTCAGAACTCTTTCGTAAATAGTGATTAAAAATCAATGTTCTGTAGAAATTTATTCCGGTCGGACCGGGTTCGGACCAAAATTTTAATTTTTTCCGGGACAGATTCGGGTCGTATTTTTAGCTAGTATATCGGGCCGGGTCGGACCAATATTTTTTTCGTTTGGACCAACCCAGGCCGATTTTTTTTCTATTCATCGGGCCGGGCTTGAGCCTGGAAATTTCGGCCCGTAGAAACTTCTAGTATGAGTATTTTGAAAAATTTTAATAGTTTTAAATATGTTTTGTAATACTTTTTTTTTTTAATTTTTAAAAATCCTTAAAAGGAAAAAATACAGGTGAAATGATACAATTTTTGAACGAAAGTGAAGTTACCGAATATTCCGAATTTGGGAGTATGAGTATTCCGAAAATATTTAATAATTTTAAATTGTGACAATATCTGTATATCAGTTTTTAGATTGTTTTATGTTTCGTAATAATTTTTTTTATTAAATTTTTAAAAATTCTTAGAAGGGGAAAATACTGTGCGAAATGAAGCAATTTTTGAAGGAAAGCGAAATTACCGAATGTAATCAGCCTTTAGAATGTGGAATATGAGTATTCCGAAAATATTTAATAGTTTTAAATGAGTTTTGACATTGTTTTATGTTTTGTAATAATTTTTTTAGTACATTAAAAAAAAACTCTTAGAAAGAAAAAATACAGGCGAAATGATGCAATTTTTGAACGAAATAAATTATCGAATCTAATGAGTATTCCGAATGTGGGGTATGAGTATTTTGAAAATATTTAATAGTTTTAAATACCTTTTGGAATAATTTTTTAATATATTAAAAAAAATGTTAGAAAAATAAAATACAGGTGAAATGATGGAAATTTTTAAGCGAAAGTGAAATTACCGAACGTTATGAGTAATCCGAAAATATTTAAGTTTTAAACATTGACAATTCTTGTCAATCAATTTTTACATATTTTTATGTTTCGTAATAATGTTTTTAATAATTTTTTAAACATTCTTAGAAGAGACAAATACAGCGCGAAATGATGCAATTTTTGAACGAAAGTGAAATTACCGAATGTAATGAGTTTTTAGAATGTGGGGTATATGAGTATTCCGAAAATATTTAATTGTTTTAAATATGTTTTGACATTGCTTTATGTTTTGGAAAACATTAAGTTTTTTAATATATTTTCAAAAATTCATACAAAGAAAAAATACAGGCAAAATGATGCAATTTTTGAACGAAATAAATTATCGAATGTAATGCGTATTCCGAATGTGGATATGAGTATTTTCAAAATATTTAATAATTTTAAATGTGTTTTGCGATAATTTTTAATATTTATAAAGAACTTCTTAGAAGGAAAAAAACAGGTGAAATGATGGAATTTTTGAGCGAAAGTGAAATTACCGAATGTTATGAGTATTTCGAAAATATTTAATAATAAATATTGCCAATTTTTGTCCATCAGTTTTCACATTGTTTTATGTTTCGGAATAGTTTTTTAAATGTATTTTTTAAAGTTTTTAGAACGGAAAATACAGCACGAAATGATGCAATTTTTGAACAAAAAGGAAATTACCGAATGTAATGCATTTTCCGAACATGGGGTATGAGTATTCCGAAAATATTTAATAGTTTTAAATATATTTTGACGTTTTTTTATGCTTTGTAATAAATTTTATAAAAAAATTCTTAGAAAGGAAAAAAGCAGAGCGAAATGATGCACAGTTTGAATAAAATGAAATTACCGAATGTAATGAGCCTTCCGAATGTGAAATATAAGTATTCTAAAACTATTTAATAATGTTAAATATGTTTTAACATTGTCTTATGTTTTGTAATATTTTTTTAAAATCTTACAAGCGATAAAACTGCACGAAATAATGCAATTTTTGGACGAAAGAGAAATTACCGAATGTAATAAGTATTGTGAAATAGGGGTATGAGTATTATGAAAATATTTAGAATATATTTTGACATTGTTATAGCTTTTGTAATATTTTTAAAATATTTTTTTTTTTATTTCTTAGAAGGAAAAAATAAACGAGAAATGATGCAATTTTTGAACGAAAGTGAATTTACTGAATGAAATGAGTATACCGAATATGGGGGGAGGGCGTCGCCCCCCCCCCCCCCCCCCCACTGTAGTAGCTACACCCCAGGCCCAAATAGCCAAACAACTAACAACCTTTTTTCTCTTTTTATTCTACCCTTACCCAATGACCAAAGTCAATGCCCTTACCCTTTCGCTCAACAAAAGAGCCAAGATCCCTGCAAGATTAAGTTACATCTATTCCTTCTCTACCTCGTACATCTGAATTCTCCACTTATTCACTGGAGTTTCGATTTGAACAGGAAGTGACGTATTTAGACTGCCGAACGGGGTTTGCCAGCAGTAATTCTCTATTGCCTTTTCCGAGTGAAATTCAGCGCCATCTATTGTTAAAAGGGGATTTTTCAAACCTGTGACGCTCCCCTTTAAGCATGTAGTTTGGTCTGTTAAATTCATGTTTTATTTAACTATTCATTTATTTGTGAAGTTATGTTTGTTTGGCAATTTAGTTATGGAATATTTTACTGAAACAAATACTCAATTATTTACACCATTTTAAGTGCAAGCTTGTTAATTTTCCATGCGTACATCTCACCTGTTCATATGTTGACCCAATGAACTTCTACTTTTTTATGAATTTGCTATGAATTTGATTTGTTTTAAATTTTATTTTACTGAAAACCAGGCAATTCAACTCAGGTTATCCATCTAGATTAAAGATGGCTGGTGTGTCTCTCTCGCATGCAGATTTCAAAATATTCATTCTTGTAAATTATTATAAAAAACACAAGAAATCAGTAAATAGTGGTATTTTTTTTAAACTCATGCATTTCAAATTGCATTTTTATGACTATTTGAAAGTGTAAAAATTTGTATGATTAAAAAAAAAAGCAATAAAAGCAAAATTTAATGGACATATTGTTGCTATCTTCAATATGTCATCATCATTATTCACAGACATATGTTTGCTTTATAATATAGACTTCCAAAGTTTTTAGAGTAACCAGGGCTGTGGAGTCAAAGGGGAAAAAATGTCTGACTCTGGAAATCTTAGTGACCACAACTTTGGGCTGGCTAATATTCATATGTTGGTTAAAATTATGAGGGAATGCAAGAAAAATAAGGTGAAAATTTTACTATTTTGGTAATAATTCAGTTTTTAGAGCTTCTAAAGAAAAAAGAAAAAAAATCCATTTTACTATTTTTTTTAATTTTGCACCCTCAAATGCAAAAAATTCAACTATGAATATCAAAAGAAAACAAAACAGAAATTTTACTATTTTGGATCTGTAGACTTGAGAAAGGGAAATCTTTACAAATTTGGTGTTAATTCAAGTCCTTCAGAATTAAAAAAATTTGATGGGGGGGGGGGGGATATATAAAGACGAAAATTTTACTAGTTCAGAATTAATTCTGGATCTACTAGAATTTTTAATTAAAAATGGTTTTCATTTGTGTATGCCAGGCATCATATTGGGAATCTTAATTTTTTTTTTAGCCTGATATAATCCAAAAATATCAATAATTCCTTTTATGGATTTAAAATTACATATAATTAGTATAATTTTAAGTCCAAAAAAAAAAAAAAGCCAGAGTTGGAGCCGACTTGTTTTTTAGCCACTTTGACTCTTTTGCTCAAAAAATGGTCCTTATTCTGCAGCCCTGAGAGTAACACATACTCACACAGGAAAAAAAAAAGTTATTTAGTCTCCATTTTTATTTTTTTAACATTTATATCTTAAAATAATCTTTCTGAAACTTCTGTTTTTCATCATTGTAGATACTGAGGGTTGGGAAGAATGGTCAGTGTGGTCCTTATGTGATGAAAATCAGGAACAACATAGAAAGAGAAAATGCAAACTTTCTATGTCTGCTGCATCTACATATTGTGTCGGCACCACAAAAGAAGTCAGAATGTGTATACCAAGCCAATTAGGTTAGTTATGAACCTTTCATAATAAATTATATGAATGTTTTCAATCCAATATGTTATGGCAATCTTTTTATATACATAAATATTACTTAACTTGCAATTATTATTTATTGAGAAAAAGACCATTTTTTAAGTACAATGTTTACAATTTTTTATGACTAGGATGTCCCATTGAAGAAATCTTTACCTAAAATTAATCAAAAACGTCTGTAAGATAAGATTTTAAATTTCATGTAATTGACTTTATCATGTTTAGAAGGCATAGCCAATTTTACAAAGCTAAATATTTTGAAAAATGGATTTTTTTTTTCCAACTATTTAAACATTAATAGTGTTTATTCAGTTTTCAAAATGTATAATAGGAAAGTTTTCACTGTGTACTGATTTGATAAGTGAACTCAAGATGACAGGGGATACGTGAACACTAAATTTATTTTACAGGGTGTACACACATACACATCACTGGTACATTGAATAGTTAGGTAAAAAGGCAGTCTTGCTGGGTATATTTTGCTGCCATTGGGTTCTGTGTATTATTACCAGGTGTACTGCTTAAATCACTGCTCCAAATACTCTAACACCAGTAAGAGTTCAATTACAACATTTTAAATCAGAGATAATTCTACTGTTAGATAAGGTAAAGAAAATTACTTTAAAATACTGATGTCCTAAACATTTTGGAGCCCTTAGTTATGTGGTGCACCTACAGACTAGTACCAGACAAACCAATGCTGAAATCAGCAAAGAAAATGAACTTCTTTCTGTGAGTTCAGAAAAATGATGAATCACTTTGTGACCTCATTAAAGAAGTCTAAGCATTCAGCTTTTCAAGTAGCTAAAGTGTAACTTTAAACTTTTAGTTTAACTTTAAAGTGTAACTCTGGGAACCTTTAAACAGAGATTTATTTACCAACAAATGTTCATGTAACATCAAAACTAAAATCTTCAAGGAAGTTTATGAATCTAATAATTTCAAGTCTAAATGCATATCTAAAAGTTGTGATCTGTATAGTGTTATATGGAGTGGTTTTAAGTAAAATTAATGGCTGGTCTCAGAAGTATGATTGAATTTTGAGAGAGATGTCCTAGAGGGATTTCTCACAGACTGAAGAAGGTTTAAGGTTCTTGTTAGAACTCGGAACCTCCATTCATTAAATAGTAAGTAAAGGCATTTAAAACCCTTCATTACAAAACAAGAAAAAAAAAACCCTCATTCACAAAATAAAACCACAACATAATTTAATAATTAAAATAATACACTTTGTAAAAATCACCATAAAATGAAAAACAAAGCAGGATGCATTTTGAACTAGAACAATAACAGCTCATCATCAGCTGTAGCACACATGTGTCCATAAGGGGACAATGTCAGAGATAAACTGAAACAGACACGTGTGTGCTTCAGCTAATGAACAACTGTTATTGTTTTAGTTCAAAATGCGTCCTGCTTTATTTTTCATTTTCTCGTGATTTTTACAAAGTGTATTATTTTAATTAATAATTATTGCTTGTGTTTTTCGCAAGATAATTTCTTTTACTTTTAAGAGTTTACTCTTTCTATAATAAAAATTACATGTTAATGAAGTAACATTCTCAATAACTGCATCTAAATATTGTTGAAAATTGTTTGGAAAAACTCACAATTATCAATTTAATAATATCAAATAAATTTTAATGAACAAATTCTTTCTCAATTTCATATTACTTTTAGATAATTGTTTTTAATATATCTTCAAATATTTGAAGGAAAATTAAGAAAATTTTTACATTCATAATTTGGACATAGAGTTAGAAAACCTCCTAAATAAATTTTAAATTACTATTTTTTATTGTGTTAAAATGTTGTATATTGATTCTTAATTCATCTAGCTTATGTTTTGTCATTCAGAAATTTGTTGTTTAGTCACAGTTAGTAGTGTTCACTCTAGAAATAAAAAGGGCATGGTGCTATTCACTACAAAAGGCACTACTGCAGCAGAAAAGGGCACTTTTGCCAGAAAAAAATTGTTGTTGCCTTTAGAAGGGGAAAAAAGAAAGCAATGAAATACATAATTTTTAAATATGATAAATCAAGTAACATTAATTTTAAATGATTTTATGATATAAAAATTAAAAATACAATTAAATTAAAACATGATTCAATAGTTTTATGCTCTTTTTCTTAAAGAAATGAAAAAAAATTTATCATTTTTGAGCACACAAATTTAGAAACACCATGGAATAAAAAAAATATTTATTAAAAATCTTTGGGTAAAACCAGTGGTGCATTTTACTACTTTTAAAAAGGGCAGGGTGCATTTTGTAAATTTGAAAAAGGGCAGGGTGCTGCACCCTTCAAAAATGGCCTAGAATGAACACTAACAGTTAGTTAGCTTGAACTCTCTTAAATTTGAAGAAGCTTCTAATTTATAAAAGTCAATGAAGAATTTTTCTATTGTAATATTAATATATGAATTGGTCTTTATTTTCAATAATATTGTGTATAATATATGTGTATATTTATGAAAAAGAATTTTTAAATTGTTTTCTTTGAGGGTAAAAACCTAAGAGGATAAAGTAACTGGAATAGTCATGTTAATCTGTCCCAGTAAAAAATTTTGAAGTAACAAGCTCTTTCAACTTCTCCTGCATCTGCCATATTTAATTTTGACCATATTATTAGTTAGCATCCTCATCAGAGCAAGACATTATGTGCACAGCATATCAAATATGGCAGACATAGGAGAGAGAAATGACTTCAAATGATGTCATTTATGAAGATTTTATCTACTGTATCCTCCTTTGTGTGAATCTTCTGCAATTTGGCAGATTTCATGCATTTGAAAAAGTTAATCTCTATCTCCCTATTTTAGCACATTAGGACACAAAAGCTTCAAAACTCTTCACCTTAAAAAAAAAAAAAAAAAAAAAAAAAAAAAAAAAAACGGTCTTCTTTGTTACGTTATATTAACAATAAATAATTAATTGTATAAACTATTTCCAACCTTAAAAATTAACTTCTTCCTACGCCATTGGTTATCCTCAACTCATAATTATTAAGAGCTTTAAAACTCTTTAATTTTTTAAAAAACTTTTCTGTCTTATGTATTTTGTAGTAACAGTAAATAAATAACCAATCATCTAATCTCAATTTCTACTTTCTCCATACCAAAACATGGAAGAATTTTCTAAATTTGGAGAAGTAAAGCAAAGAGATTTCATTGGTTTTTTACTATTGCTGTACTTACATTGCTTTTAATTTTTAAAATCCTATAAAATGTTTTATACTCTTTTCATGTGTTTTATTATTTTATTAAAATTATTTTAACAATAACATTTGAAATTATAGGTGCTGCTTCTGTAGGTGAAGTGCGTTCAGCTGAAGATGGAATCCATGCTGAACATGTGATTGGAGCTTTCACCTGTGGACTAATAGTGGGCATACTCGTGGCGACACTCGGCATATACATTTATACAAAACGCAAAAATGCACGCAACCGACATACACATGTATCAAGACAATTAATACCTGTGAAGCCCAACACTTATGTGGATGAAAGTGAATGGAAAAACAATTTCTCCCCAAAAGTGTCTCCTCAAAAAATACCATTACGTGAAGCGACTATTAAAAGGAATGGTAACTTGAGGGCACAGTTACAATCTGAAAATTTCTGAAACTTTTTTAGCTAAACTATTCATAACTTAGCATTTGACATTGAGATATGACATCATCATCATTTTTTTATTCTATCACAAACTGTTGTGGATTTTATAAAAAATATGTCATTGACTACATGTCTATTGAGGTGTGCCATATACAAAGGCGTTTCACATATCAAAGAGAACTTACTCCATGTGTCATATTTTTAAGTGCGTAGTATGTTTCATTCGAGCTTGTTTGACTTTTATAATCAGACCTGTGTGTTAATGAACAAAGTTGTACATATGTGACAAATAATGTGCCAAGATTGTTATATACTTATCTAGTGTTGTATGCCCATTGGAAACATTTCACGTTGCTCCGAAAGGAATTGTCAGTATAATTATTCAAAGAGATTATTATGAAGATGTTTTTACCCAACATATTTTTTAAAATAATAAATGACATCGTTGAATGAATTTTCCTTATTGCCAATTCTTGAAAGAGGAATTCGTAGAAATATTTATCAAAAAAAATTATAAAACCTATTTTAAAGATTCTAAAATATTATTGATTAGAATTTCTGACTTCCAATCACTGAATGCTAAATTTACAGATTTTTACCAGAAAATTTATGAGATGCATTTTTGTAAAGTGAACTTTGTGAACACTCATCAGTAGTGAATGAAAGTTTGTTTGTCAAGCTGTGAATACTCTTCGTTAATCAAAGAAACTGTTCTGTTGCCAACCCTCAAAAGTTGAATTTATAATAAAAGTAGATGTTATCTTGTAATTAAATTGTCTGATTTTAACTATAGTTGTTATAATTAGAAATATTCTGATTTCTGGCAAATAGCCAGATTCCTTTTGTGCCAAATTTATTATTACCAGATGTAATATATATTAGTTTATAATCAAGTTAGCTGTCAGTTGCTTAATTGATTCTCAAATTATTCTCCATTTGAGTAATTTTAGTATTTTTATCTCTAGCATCTTGTAAAATATATAAATATATTTATAATATATAAATGTATATTATTACATAGTTTTTTAGCTATGTAGTAACTCAATACTTATAAATTTTTGCATCCTTTCTATGAAATGAATTTTATTTCAATATCTTAAAATTTAAAATAACTTTGTACCTGATGTATGAATAAAGGACAATAAAAAGTTACATATCTAGGTAAATAAACTCCAAATATGGTACATTAGTCACCTTTACAATTAACCCCTTTCTTTGCTAATTTTTTTTTTTTAAATCATCACATTCTTTGCATTTACTATGTCATTGTTATTTCACGTCACAAAACTTGAAAAATTTCCGACCAAATATTATACATAATTATATAAGAATATTTTTTTTTTTTTTTTTTTTTTTTTTTTTTTTTAAGCTTCAAGCCACATAAAAATGCAATAAAACAAATCATAGTGACAAATTATGACATGCCGAGATTTCTCAGTAATATATACAAATCTGAGATAACTCGAAATAATCAGAGGTGGTTAAACTGATACATATATATATACAAAAATATATTTATATGTGCCAGCAATTATTGCATTTAACTTATTTAAATTTCATTCTTTTTTAAGCAGAATTCCTACAAATCAGGAAAAACGGAATTTTTTTTTTTTTTTTTTTTTTTTTTTTATTTATTTATTTATTTGAAAAATGTCAGGAAATTTCTGATGTTGCAATATCAGAATCTCTTTCACCATAAATTTAAAAAATATGTATATTTAGTTTAAACATTTTATATACAATTTATGCAACATAACAATATGAAAAATAATTAAAAATCTGAAATTCATACAACGCGCACTTTTTTCTAGCATGTATCAACATTGAAGTTGTCCATTGTAAAGAGTTTTGCAACAATGTATGAGCTAAATTTTTACTGAAAAAAGTCATGGAAATTATTTAGAAAAGCGTTAACTGGAAAAATCTGGGAGGTTTTTTTAATCAGAATTGTATAAGAGCCCTGTTAAAGTTGTTTAGTTTTAATATTAAGACTTTAAAAGGTCCTGAAACTTCCCTCATAAATTTCTTGTAAAAAGAGAAAAGAAAGATGAAACTTTATTATGTAGTGTGAAGTATTTTGGTAAAATATTTTTATATTTACGAAAAATCTAAAGAAGAAAATCTAATTTCATTTTAACATTTATGAAGTAGTGCCAGCAGAGCATTTTATTGTTTATATATTATTTACTTTATTATTTTTTCCCTAAAATGGCCAGTAGAGCTAAAAATCTTAGTTTAAAGAAAACAAAAATTGCACTGAATTTCTGAATATTTCATTTAAAGCTTGATAATATTCATATTCATTCTCTTTTCACACACACACACACTCAAAGAAAGAAAGAAAATTAAAATGCATTTTTTCTGATAAATTTAAAATTTGAAAAATAGTGTAACAATAATAATAATTTTTTTTAAATAATTTCCTGTTACAGTAATCTCAGAGTATGATTTTATTGTACTTTATTAGTCTTCTTTTTAAGTTACTTATTAGAAAAATTTACGTCAGTGGCAAAATGTTGTTTTTATTCTTTAATAATTTTTATATAATTTTATTATCCTTAACGTTTTAAGGTGTTTCATAATGCATATGTTTTAATTTCCTTCCTTCATGTCACAGAAAATGTTTTATTTATCTTTTTTATTTTATGAATGATTTTCTATTACTTTTCCAATTATGTACCATATTTTAATCAGGGCCATAGCTAGAAGTGAACGATAGGGGGGCCTCAAGAGAATGTAAGGGGGGGCTCATAATTTTTTTTCTCTCTCTAACGTAGAAAGATAAATTAGTGCATATTCACATTGTAGGTGCTATGTTTCTCATTAAACTGTTGCAATAACTTCATTTTATGTTAAGAAAAATATAGAAATATGAAAATTTTGAGTGGTGCAAATTTTAACTGGTGCAAAATTAAACATCATGTTAACTTAATATGTATAAATAGGATGAGGGAGTGTTGAAACATTAATTTTATATACAATTTAGTAACTCCGTAAAACTGTGAAAGGGTCTCAAACTTAAATTAGATTTTTGAACAGAATTTCATTTGAATTTTTGGAACATTTAGTGACTTTGGAAAATTTTCCAAGGGGGGTTCAAAATATTTTAGGGGAAGCTGAGCTATCCGTAGCGCCCCCTTAGCTACGGCCCTGATTTTAATGGAAGAAACATCATACCCATCGTAAGTGCAGCACCTGTCACTAATGCCTCACCCGTTATAAGCAATGCATTCCTCAAATTGGTCTCAATAAACTAAAAAATTTTGCAATCACCGCACCCATTATAAACACTGCACCCTTGAGAAATGCTACTTTTGTCGACACATAACTTTATTTAAAGCTTTCTGGATAGTAAAGGCAGCCTCCTTTTTAATAACTTAAGATGCCTTAAATTTTATTTAAAATAATTAAATCATGTTTTAAATATTTTATTTTTTTTTTAATTTTATCTTAATTTTATGTGCACAAAAAAAAAAAAAAAAAAACGCACATGGTGTAAATGCCGCATTTGAAAAAAAAATTAACTTTCAAATTTGTAAATGCTGCAGCGTTTATTTCATAAAATATGGCCTATCTGCTGTTATTTTTGTCAACCCTTACTTTTAAAAGAAATTTTTAAGGGGACAAAAAAGTTCTAAACTTTAATTTTTTTAAAAGTCTTTTATATATATATATGTATATATATATATAATCATCTCATCCTTTTTTTTTTTTTTTTTTTTCTGAAAATGTTTCATGAGGCACATGCTAACTTTTATGCATTTCATGTAAAATTCATGTATTATGCTTAAAATTTATGCATTTTAGTCAGTCTTTGTTCTTATGCATTTTTCTTTCTCTTTTTGTGCATTCATGATTCTTTTCATCTTTTTTAATGTTTATTTCTAAATTATTTTTATTAGCCTTTCTTTTTTAAAAGAAAAATCTAATTTTAGCATTCATTAGTTCACAATGATCTACCTTTTACAACAGATTATCATGTGAGTGGATTTTTTTTTTTTATAAATATATTTTCATTTATTTCTAGTGACCCCTCATTAGTATCTTTCCTATATCACAGCGTTTCTAAATCTGTAGGCTTGTAAACTTGCAAAAATTATAGAACTGCTTCAGTTCTGTTGGAAAACACATAGATGTTTATTAAATGGTTATAATTTAATTGCATCTTTATTTATTAAGTAGTATTCTTTTTAGTGACAAACACACTGCCCTTTTTTCTCCTAGAGTTAATAATATTAATGCATTTGAACTATCACTGTTTGTTGCATTCAGTATCATTTTCTATAAACTGCATTTCACATTATATATGTGAATAAAATCTATTTGAACATATCTTTTCTGCTTATCATAAATTTTAAACAGTAAATGAGTTATTTTCTGAAAAAATTCTAATGGCAATTTAAAATGTTTAATACAGTAGACTCCCTCAAATCCGCAACTCTCTAAAATCCACACATATTTTATGGATGTAAACAATGAAACTTACAGTTCAGATATTGGGACAAAATTTGATTTTTTTTAGTTTTATATCAATTCCGTATATTTTTTAATTTGTAATTTTCTTAATAATACTCTATTCATAAAGGAAGAATAAATTTATTTGGAAAAAATTCAAGACATTGCTGATATCACTGGTAATCAGAATCTTCTTACCAAATATATTTATGCATTAATCAAGATATTTTGGTAGCCAAGCTAAACTTGAAAAAAAAATCCTTATTTTATGATTTTGATGTGAATTAGTAATGTACTTTTATAAAGCAAGTTTTGTTGAATAATTTTGGAAAAATACATTTAATCTTTATAATGAATATTTAATCATACACTATTGATTATTAACTTGACCTTTGCTATTAGTACTTTAATCATTTGATCGGGAAGGGCGGATTAACGGGATTTTACGGTATACTGTGCATTTTTAAAAAAAACTCTTTCAAAATCTTTTTCTCTACTAGATTTATTTTTGTCGGTACCCATGGTGAAATGCTAGATTTCTTTATAAATGCATTATTACATATATTATGGTATGAATTAAAATGATTTAGGAAATGCATCACAAAAATTGTAAACATTTTAATTTTTTTTTTGTTAATATTACAACCAAGATTTTTATAAAACTGTTATCTAAAAAAAATACAAAAATTATGCCATGTTTATATTACAGAATTAATGTGCCAAAAAATATAGTGTCATAAATTTTGATTGTGATTTGTTGCATACTTTCAATAATATTATGAACCTATTCCAGACAGATGTCCTCTATTTTCAGTGGGCCAAATATTGTACTGACTATGTATATTGTAATCCTCACAGTACTTGTAAATATATTTTGTGAGAGAATAATGGTCATTACAAAAGATGCATGTAAATTTTGTACAGTATTTTTAATAAAATTTTTTATGTTGGTTCTTTTGTGTCTAATTGTGTAATAATGATATAAACGCAGAAGTAGAAGTGTCTTAAATTTCTGCTCTAATGAAGATCTGCAAATATATTTTTAGAAATATATTTTTAGAAATATATTTTTATATATATATCTACCATAATTTCTAGCATATAATCTGCAGTCGCAATTTTTAACATTTATAAAAAAAAAAAAAAAAAAAAGAAAAAAAAAATTGTAGGTAATTTGCTGATTATACACCAGACTATATAAAGATTATTCATTGTTTTCAACATTCCAAACTAGTACTAATAAACCACCACTCTATTCAGTTGCTGTCTTTAAATAATCTAATAAAATAATAATAATAAAAAAAAAAAAAACATAAAATAATTACAATTTATAAAATGCAAATATTTTTTTCATTTAATCTTATATTTAAACCGTAGAATGTCTTATGAGTACAGATAATTAATTCTATAACAATTTCTGTTTCTAAATTATTTTAAACATCTTCCACTTTTCTAATAACATTCAATTTAAACTCTGCAATGTTAAATAATACATTTTCACTTAGACATTATCATAACTTTCATATACATGCTAGATATGAAATGAATTTACGATGGATTAACGCCACAAGAAGGCTTTCATATCCAATGTTCAGTGGCGCAGACAGAATTCGGTTCTAGGGGGAGTTTTGAGTTTCTGATAAAGGTGATTGCCGGTTAATAGAATCAGTACTAATTAGAATATTTACTATATAATACTTAAACTCAAAGAGCATCTTTGTGGCACGAAATTAAATTTTTTTAGCATAATGCTTTTCATGAAAGTGATTTAGTTCAAAAATAACTAATCCATGTAATATACACTTTCACAATTTTAAGTAGAAGTTTCGCCCTTTAATTGAGTAACTTTATTAAATAAAATCTGATTCTAAAAAGCAGCGGATTTTGAAATGTGCCAAAACATTTAAATATTAAGTTTGTTTTTGATTCATATAAGCTTCAATTATAGCAATCTTTCTTGGCTCTGGGAGGGGTTTTAACCCCAAAACCACCCCTTGGCTGCACCACTGCATTTCGCAGCTGACTTTCATAAATTTGAAAGTGATTACGCATGCAGGTTGCCCTCTGAAAAGGCAGGAATAGCTCCTCCCAAATCTTCAGTTTTACTTATTTGAGATGATTTATGATAATTGATATTAGGATATAACCAATGGGAATCTATCACACATTAATCAAAATAATCATTTTCATATCGTAGTTGCCTCATAATAAAACTTTCAAAGGCCGCCTGGTAGTGCTTTTCTAATTCACGTGGCAAAGATAATTTTTGCTGTGTAATATAATTATTTTATAGTTCTTTTTTCAGCTGAATAAGGGTGTATTCCGATCCAAACTGCCTTTTTTCAGATTTATTTTTAGATTCATTTTTGCTTTTAAATGTACCAAACTTTCGAATTCTCTTATTTAGGAACTATACAAGGTGCCGTGATTATCAATTCCTTGATAAATGCAGAAAATGTTGCAAAAAATGCTGTCAAAAACTGCATTTTGGACCAAATTTTCCGAAGCGGGAGGTCTGTGAACGAAAAAAAGGGTCATGCTGAGAAAACAATTGCTTATAAATCAAATTCTAATTAAATCAGCGGAAAATTACATCACACGGCACCTGGTACGTCACTTCAAGAATCCCCTCAGCAAGTTTCATGCTTCTACTTTTAAAAATGTGTCCAAAATTGTATCTGGAAATTTCGAGCTGTTGAAGGTGAAAAATCATTTTTTCGAATACACCCATAACTGTGATTGAAATTTTTAAATGAGATGAATTGTGAAATGCTTTGTTCTTTGTAGAAACATGCTGCCAAAAGACTAAGAAAATATAACATAAGAATGTTATAACTAGCACTTGTACGTCATATGCAAATGTATCACAAACAATTCCATGCACTCGATAGCTGACAATTATGTAATAGCTATTTACATTTTTATTTATGACTGCCAGTAGAAACTGGATATCGGTGGTGAATGTCTGCTAAAAGAAAAAATTCAGTACATAATCTGCGCTTAAAACTCTTAAAGTATTTTAACTGATAAACCGATGATTATAGGCCAGAAATTACGGTATATATCCAATAATTTCAAAATAGTCAACTTATTCTTACATTAGTATAAATATTTCTTGACTTAATATGAATTAGAAATTAAAATATATTGAAGTTAGCATAAAAACTTATTCTGATCAATAGCATTCTAACTTTCTTTCTTTTTTTTTTTTTTTTTTTTACTTGTGTAACAAAACTGAAGATTAAGAATCAACTGAAAATAAACACAATTTATTTTCTGCACTCAGAAAAATAAAGCTGTATTGATAGGTATCAAATAAATTTTGTCTTATACAATGAAATTTTAAATGCAAAATAATTTATTTTTATTAAAAATTTTCAATATACTTTTTCCCCTTAACCTATTATGTAGTTTAAATCAGGAAAGATATTTTCTTATGAAGGTGTAAATATTATCTAAATTAATAATTATTAATTAATAAATAATTTAATTCTAAATCTAATTCTTCATCTTTAAATGGCTTTTCTAAAGAAGTGTTGTCCCACATAATTATTGATTCTAATGTTTTGAAATTCAGCTTCAAACATAAAACCTCAAGAAGATTTTTGCTTATAAAGGCTATTCTCGGGCAAAAATTCTTTTATCTACAGTACAACATATTCAATGATAGATGAAAAATTGCTACATTGTTTTTAAATTTAAAATATATTAAAAATGACCTACATAATGATACAATGAAACCTCCTACAAAGATCAATCCAAATAAAGGTAACCTCCAAATACTGATCATGTTTTGGCATTATCGAATCTCTTCTGTAGAAATAACATTACACTAAGCCTCCTAACAGCGAATTCCGAACCCACGTGACAAAGATAATTTTTGCTGTGTAATATAATTATTTTATAGTTCTTTTTTCAGCTGAATAATTGTGATTGAAACAACAGCCATCCCATAATTTTTTTTTTTTTTTTTTTTTTTTTTTTAATTATGTTTGTGGAGATGGATTTTCTTACTTGATTTCCTTTAAATTTCTTCACTAATCTCTAGTGCTTGCTTAACAAAACTCCATTCATATAAATAGGCGCAACAAGATAAGATTAGAGGTGGCAAGTTTTTAAGCATTATCTAGCAGTAGTCATTTGTACTCTTTGTGAATCGTGTGATTATATTTCCAGTCAATATGTCGCACTAAAAGAACAAAGTGAAAAATTTTAACTTGAAAGTTATCAGGACAGCAAAAAAGGTTCTAAGTGCACAAAAATTAGCTGAAATGTACAATTGCAGAAAGACCTAAATAGGTGACATTCTAAAAATCAAATTAAATTTATTTAGAAAAGAGGTTTCAATGTATAAATTTGTAATCTGAAACTAAGTGTGGACCTAAGGAGAGAGAAATCTCTCTATTTCTGAACCAATGTTGCTGGAAACGTCTCTCAGAAATTTCAGAAAAACTGGATAGTTAAAAATTTTGTGTTCGCACAAAATGATAAAAAATCCTGTAATAAATCTGTGTAAATTGATGCATTTAGGAAAAGAAATACACTTAAAAAATCTGAAAATGAGTGATTTCTTAAATATAAAATATGTATTTTTTTAACTGTAAAAATAAAATCATTTTAGTCGGTTATTTTGATTTTAATGTAACGAGATGGAACCCATCAGAATTCGACGAAAGAAAATCTTTAAAGAAGAATTGTTTCATTTGTTTATAATAAATCTACATAATTAGTTACAGTAAAAAATAAATCATATATTGTTCAGTCTAAATCTCAAACAAATATTATTTTAAGCTAAATTTAGAAAATACTATAAAACCCAATTATCTAAATTATTAAACAAAATAAAACCGAAATTCACCGGATTTTATAACAGACGATACTTTTAAAATAGTATGCGCTTTTTTTTTTTTTTTTTTTTTTTTTTTTTAATTTTAAGAGAAAATGGAGTGATTCTGTTGCCACAACTCCAAAATTGGTACTAAAAATTAGAAAAAAAAATATATCTTAAAAATAAATTGAGATACAGTTTTGAGACAAATCGCATTTAAAAGTATATTTTTTCTCTATACGAAGGTGCAAAAATTAAAAATGTACCATGTTTAGAAGTGCAAAATTTGCAGTACCAAAAATTGCTAAACCGAAATTGATTGGGAAAGTGTTGCTCATTTTAATTTCTATTTTTTTTTTTTTTTTTTTTTAAGAGAAAATGGAGTGGTTCTGTTGCCACAATGACAAAATTGTTACTAAAAACTATAAAAAAATTAATATCTCAAAAATAAATTGAGATACAGCTTTCAAACAAATTGCATTTAAAAGTACATTTTTTTCTCTGTACGACGGTGTACAAATTAAAATTGTGCGATTTTAGAAGTGTAAAATTTGCAGTAGCAAAAATTGCAGGGCAAAATGACGTATGTGTTACGCACAGATACGTTTAGCCTAAGGCTTCTACAATAGGAGTTCTAGTTTAGCCTAATTTATAATATAGATAACTTTGAGCTTTTAAAATGCAGAAACTCTGAATAATGGCAACCTCCAAAGTATGGACTCCTTATCGTGCTCCCAGTGGTGACTGCTGTTGAGAGGTTTTACTACATTTTGAAAATAAATTAATATATCAGTATGCAACCAGTGTACAGTTAGTAGTTTCTTTTGACATTGTTAAGAATATCTCACATTTTCATACTCGGATGCTATAAAAATTCAATTAAGTAAAGAAGTTTACGTCTCAGAATATTCACAGAAATCAATGGATGTGCACCAAAATAATAGAAAATAAACTGCAATTATTAGAGGACTGGGGAAATCATGAAATGAAATGTCAACATACACATTTCTTTTAAGCCCTAGCACCATTTTCTACTTTTGAAATAAAAAATGCATTATCAGTTTTATAAATAATTATCAGAATATGGATTATATTTTTGTCTTTCAAGAGAATTAAGGTGGTATTCAAAAGAAATATTTTGCCATGCTCAACAATTTGAAATTTTCTGACACATTTTCAGATTAATTTTAAAAGTAAAAACATGGAACTTGCTGGTGTGATTTTTGAAGAGATTTATAACTAAGTGTTTTTAATTTTTGTTCAATTAATTACAACTTTATTTATAAAAAAAATATTTTCTCAGTACAACCATTTTTCCTCCGCTTCCAGCATTATCACTTCATGAAATTTGATTCAAAATGCCCACTTTGACAGCAATTTTTGAAATATAATCTGCCTTTATCAAAAAATCGACCAATATAGCCCATTATATAGTTCTGAATAAGAGAGCCTGCCATTTGAATGCATTTGAGAGCAAAACTGAATTTAAAAATAAGTTGAAAAATAAGAAGTTAAGATTTGAATACACCTTAAAGCACGGGGCAATATGCATTTACTAATTGTATATGGCTCGCTAAAATAATTATTTTTTTATGCATTCATAAAAAAGGGGAAATTTCTAAATAAAAAATAATTTATAGGTGATGAATTATAATTGTATTATTACACTTTTCAACAACAAGTAAGTACAGTATGGGACCCGTTATCCAGAAAATTCCAAAAACCAGAATGCAAAATGGAAACCGAAAAATTATTTCATTTCATTTCAAAAACGT
Organism: Maratus speculifer; assembly: GCA_964019185.1. NCBI lineage: Eukaryota > Metazoa > Arthropoda > Arachnida > Araneae > Salticidae > Maratus > Maratus speculifer. The sequence continues at coordinate 172,143,000 of OZ025302.1, forward strand.
AAAATTTAACAATATATTTTACATCAAGTATTGGATATAGAGACAAATATACACTCATCCAAAGGTGATACAATTTGAGCAGGCCCGTAGCTAGACCATATTGCCAGGTAGGGCAAAAGTTTTTCCAGGGGTGGCAGATTATTTTTCAACTTTTTGTTAATCTTTTATGCGTAGTTCTTCAAACACATGTACTGCGATTTTATGGATTTTTTTCACTTAAAATATGAGAAATTTCTAAAGCCAGAGTGAAATTTTTAAAGTTTCTTCAGAGGCACGGAAAAAAATGTTAAATACATATTTTTAGTTTAGTGCAAATAAATTGCTATTTTTTTATTAAATAATTTAAATGTATACATGTACTATGCTTGTTTATATTAATAATACTTTTAAGTTACAATTTGCTAAATGCACAATTTTGTTCACAATATTTTTCACAAAATTTGTACAATGTTTCGCATGCACTAACATTCTCCAAATACATATAATGAAAAAGTTAACCGCCCTTTTTCACTCTGTGACCAAAGACTAAATAGCTGGCTAAAAATAAAAATGGTTTAACCTCGGAAGCAGAATCGGCGCAACGCTGCAATGCAACGCACGTCACAGACTCTTGGGAATGTCTGCAGACTATTTTTTAACTGTTAAAAATGTAGCAAAAATAAAAAAATTTCGGTCCTAAATCCAAAAATTAGGATATAAAATGTATCGCGAATTTCAACAAATAGTCTTCGAAAAGAAATCAATTTCGTCATAGATCGCGAAAATCACGCGAATCTCGTGCAAAGATTACGAAAAAACGGCAAGTTTCTTTAAAACATTGCATAAAATGGCAAATCTCTTCAAAAGATCACGAAAAGCGGCAGTTTTCTTTAAAAAAAAAATCACGAAAAAACGGCAAATTTCTTCAAAAAATTGCAAAAAACGGCAATTTTTTTCAAAAATTCGCAAAAAACGGAAAATTTCTTCAAACGATCACGAAGAAATGGCAGTTTTCATCAAAAAAAATCACAAAAACGGAAAATTTTTTCAAAATATCATGGAAAAAACGGAAAATTCAAAAGATAGCGAAAAAACGGAAGTTTTCGTGAAAAGATTGCGAGAAAACGGCAGTTTTCGTAAAAAGATCACGAAACAATGGCAAATTTCTTCAAAAAAATCGCGAAAACACGGCAAATTTCATCAAAAAATCACGAAAAAACGGAACATTTCTTCAAAAGATCGCGAAAAGGGGCAGTTTTCATTAAAAAATCACGAAAAAACTGCAAAGTTCTTCAAAGGGTCGCGAAAAAAGACGGCAAATTTCTTCAAGAGATCGAGACAAAACGGCAGTTTTCTCCAAAAGATCGCGAAAAAAACGACAAAATTTTTCAAAAGATCGGAAAAATAGTCAAATCTTGTAAAAAACGCGAAAAAAATACAAATTTCATCAAAAGATCGCGAAAAAGGACATTTCGTCAAAAGATCGTGAAAAACCCGCAATTTTTTCAAAGGGGAGCACTTGTAGGGGAGCACCCTCTTTCGGACAATGTATGAAGTGTTAAAAATTCTGAGAACAAAGGCAACTTCTTTTTAAAAGTATATTTTCCTTTTATGGCTATCACAAATATTTGGTAGGTTTGAATGCATATAATGTAATGCGAGGGATTGGTCTGCAGACTGTTTTTTAAGTTTTTACTTGTGTTGCAGATTACAGAAAAAAATTCTGCAGCTGGGGGTTTAACTATGCAAAGTGTTTAAGCGAGGTTTCATAAGTTTCTATTTACTTCTTAAACTCGCTGTCAGGTAATTAAAAAATTTCCGGAGCGGTTCGGCTCGGTACAAACAAAGGGCCGCACAATCACAGGGATGGCAAATTGGATCTAGAGATCCAATTTGCCATTCGTCCCTTTCTAAAATTGTCAAAAACCAACCTTTAGAAAACATTTCACAGTATATCTTTATTTAGAAAAATAATCCTTTAAGCTCTTTAAAAAATATTTCAAAGGAAAAAGCACAATTTCAGACCACAGACGGTATGTGTTCCACCAAAGAGTGTTAAACAATTCGGCTGCTTTGGTGATCCTTAAACAGGCAATTTGTTAGCGGTCAAATCTCTAGGAAGCTAGTTTAAAATTGTATAATCTTAATTACAAATGCGATAAAATGAAGGGGAAAAAAACCTTGCAGGGGGCGTGTGACGGTTATTTTCGTTCATATTTTAAAGATTGGAAGTTCTTCTTAAGATATATGAAGATCAGCCGTGACACTTTAAAATTACATTGCGTAAAATAGCAATAACTCAAGTAGGAGAGACTCAAGACCAAGATCTGACTATGTATGTGGCATTTATTGATAAAAATTAAAAGAGTATTACACTCTTATGGGGTGACCCCCGGTAAACAGACAAATACTGGGATACTACATCTTGACAGCCGGACGGTCAGAGATTGAATGAATCCTGACATCAAATAAGGTAGCCAAAATGCGTCGAGCTAAAATGTGGTTACCCTTAGATGATAATAACCCTATACATATAGTTCATAAGGAAAGTTTAAATTAAAAAACGTGCCAACCGGACCGTTAATTTGGCGATAAATATATCAGCGTACAAATATGCATGCCAATACTGATTGCTGGGAAAAATACTTCTATATGCATAACACAGATGTCAGACGCCGCTTTAATATAAACAGAGCGTTAGATTTTAAGCCGAAAAACGAGTTGTAATGTCTGTTAATTTGAAAAGGAATTAAACAAGTGACTGAGTAACTGCAAAAGGGCATATGGTTTTTAAAATATCATTCTATGTACTCTTTGATCAAACGAAAGTATGCAGGCTCAGATAATGATTTTAGGATGAGAAAAGATTTGTTTTTGATTTATTTTATTAACGGCCTCGGTTAAGAATGAAAACCTACTTAACTGCAATTTAAAGGAAATAGAAAAGAGATAAATATATTCTTTTTGGAAAGTAAAAATGATGTTTGATTGATTTGAAATTGAGAAAGATAATTTAAATTTTAAACCTGAAAATTTAAATTAAAAAAAAAAAAAGTTAATATGTGATGTTATGTTATTTTCAACATCACAGGGCGTCAAATTCATAGCTCTAATTTTTACAATAGATTAAATCTTTTAAATTCTAATGCCTGTTTTTATTATCTGTTATTCGGTAAAATTTTGAAAAAACGTAAATTATAGGAAACATAAAAAAAGCTTAAAAACACTGTATTTTCATAAACTTTTTAAATGGATTTTTATGAAAAAATATTAAATTGATACAAAATTTATGAAAATATTGTTAACACTACGATAAATTATACCACAAATTCTTAATACAATAACACGAATTAAAACTTTCCTCTTGTAACCTGTTTGTAAGAGGAAAAATTGCAGCTCTGTAACAGAAGTCAACAATTTTGCTGTAGAGTAAACTTTTGTTGTAGCATTGAAATCAAACAACACTTTCAAAAATTCTATAAAAACACACGATAATTTTTAAAAGGTTACCAAATTGGGCATTTTTAACTTAGTTTTAGTTTACTATCATCCTGGAAGGTATTTATTCAAAAATCCCTTATATTTATTTCAAAGTGTGACACTTAAAAAATGAAATTAATTCCATAAATAAATGATTTAATGTATTATGCATTTATTTTTAATAATTAATAATGCAGAGTTAAGACAACTCAAATATGTAGGGGAGAGAAAAGCAGTTTTCTATACGCACGCACACACATACATTGGGCACATATATATATTAAACAACATTTTATATTTGAGAATACTTTTAAGCAAAAAACGCACTGTAAAAATATTTATTTCTGTTCTAAATTATAGCATGGAACAAAAGTATATGCATCTTTATCTCTCTCTCTAATCATATATTGGGTCTTTCGGAAAGTGGTGTCTGTTTGGGAAAATCAGTTCGTACAGGAAAAATTTGCCCATTACTTACTATATATTAGATATCGGAAACAATATCTAATAGTTAAATGATAGGCTTTTTCGGTACTAATTAATTTTCCCAAACGAACACGACTTTCCGAACGACCCAATATTTCAATCAAACGTCTCTATTTTTCAGGGCCGAATGTACGAATTTCTTTTACAAATTTGCGCCATCGTATTTAACAATAAATAACAGCCAATTATGTGATTTGGAATTATTATTTTTCAGTTTTCAATAAATACATTACACTTTGAGTTTCAATTGATATTTATCTTATGATGGTTTTTATCAAACTGTCTCCTTGCAAAAATTGGCTTACAATAGCAACTTAGATGACTACTCTGAAAATTGTTTTTACTTTTAAGAAAAAGTGCAGAAATACCATTCTTCGTCTCTTAACAAAAACACCTGTAACATTTTTGAATTTAAGAATAAAAATGGCTTTATGAATGTGTCAGTAAGTAATAAATTTCGATTTGTAAAATTGGTTGAGTAACCTAACATATTGTATTATAAAAATTTGAAATAATAATTGTTTTATCTCAGAAGCACCAACTTTTTAAAATTTTAGTGAAATGGGAGAGAATCGAAGAAATGAAGGGACAGGTCTATTATTATATACTTTATATTTTCACATGGGGAAGGGGAGTATCCCTTGTAAAAAATTCTACAGCGATTTCTAAAGGTTCTTTTATTTCTATGTACTCCCATACTCCCAACTTCCTGGAGTCAATGTTCATGAAGGATTTATGCTGTTAATTAGCTGATTTTTATTTATTTATTTATTTATTTTATGCAAAAAAATGTACGAGTTTTTTTTTTTTTTTTTTTTTTTTTTTTTTTTTTTTTTAACCTACTTGTACCATATTGTATGGATATTTGCTCTTGAAGCCATTTTAAAGAAAATTAAATAGTAACATTTTATGAAAGAGAAACCATTTTATCATAAAATCAAAGTTAATGTTAATTAAATTATATAGTTACATTTTTCCTTTTCTTCTTTACTTTGCTATTGATTGATATTATGTCATTCCTTGAGGATGTTTTTACTTTAAGATAAAAATTATTTATATTACGCCATATAAAATTCATTTAAAGCGAAATACATGTAACATGGTAATAATTTCCTTCGTTAATTGCTACTTGTAAAATCTCACAAAAGAATGAAAAAAGTAAGACATACATGTATATTAAAAAAATAATTTTGTAAATTTCTTATTTGAAATTTAAATTTATATTATTTAAATACGAAATGTATAAATACGAAATTTGATGGGAGTTATATTGATAAATGATAATTTTTCATAGTAATTACATTTCTTTATGGCGAATAACACCTATAATTTTTGTGTTTGTTCATTGGCTTCACAGATTTTTATTATTCTTTTATATGTTCATGAATGGTGAGAAGAAAAAGAGATATCAAAAAGCGTATTGGGTTTTTAAAAGGACCCTCTTCCAAAGCAAACAAGTAAGCATAAAAAAAGAGAAAGAAAAGTCCTAATGTGTGACATTTGCTATTTATTGTAATCAGATCAAGTTTACATGAAACGGACGACTAACGGTAAAGGAAACAATATTGTAAACTAGTTCACCGTAATTTCAGAATCCCCTGGTTTCAGCCAGCCTTCTAACGATAAATTTCGTATGGTGACAGTTGTACAAAGAGACGAATCTTTAGCTAATAAGCTAATCGAGATTTGTTCAATTTGGAGCGGTGTGGAATAATTCCTACAAAGCGAAAAAGCGGGGAATCCAGAACACCTCAATTTTTGACAGAAGTCTGTTAAAGAGAGAGAGAAAAAAGCTTTTTTGCTGTTTCCAGACTAAAAACTAAATTAGGGGTAGAAGGAGAAAATTGGCATGAAGTAAGAAAAACGGAAATTTCATTGTTGTATTACAAAAAAGCTTTTTAAAGGGAAAAACTGAGTGATAAAATTATCGGATTCTGAGTGACCGAAATGTCGAATTTAATTTTGACTAAAAACTGGAAAAAATATAAATTTAATGTTTTTTCCTTTGTTTTCTTAGAAATTTAATGTGTAGTTTTGCGCTAGGTCGGGCAAAACTTTTCCCAGGTCGGGCTTCGCCCGACCTGGCCCCCCTCTGGCTACGGCCCTGAATTTGAGGCAATATGCGATATTATTTGATGGTTGTACATGAAGTGGGAAACTTTAAAATTTCTAAAAAGGAAATTATTACAGATCTGCTGTACTAAGCTAAGGGATATTCATGTTCAGATTCTAGATCGTTAAAATAATAATCTGTAGAAAATTGTCTTTGCCAATGACGGTACCTTAGTAAGTCATCTGATGATTGGAAGTGAAATGTATGACATAATGATAAATCATATGTCTAATTAAAGTAATTAATGGTGATCAGCAAAAAAATTTCAAATGAGCTACCGATATTTTTCAGCTGAACAACTGATTTTTAGAATGCAACAAAGAAGTTGCTTCCATAGACAACAAATCATGTTATAATGTAGGATACAGGAGCAATCGATACAAGAGACACATTATAAGCAATCATTCTTAATAAAATTTTTCTTAAAACCCAAATCAAAATATTCTGTTTTCAAATCCCATATGTTAATGTATTATTATTATTATTTTCATTTAAATTGTAATTTAGATTTTTTTTTTTTTTTTTTTTTTTTTTTTTTTTTTTTTGTGGGAATAAATTATTAACAAGTTTGTAATTTGCATATATTATTCATATTTTATGCATTTCGTACCATTATTTTGTAGTATTCTTAAACTTATAGTTAAGTGTTCCGAATTACAGAAAAACCCCTTTTCTAGTATATCTGAGGTCCCAAGCATTCTAGATAACAGATTCTACTCTAACATACAACATTTGGTGCAAACTGCAAATGATGTTACATGAACTAGGTACCAATTCATTTAAAGGAACTACAGATAATGTAATGGTCTTTTCGGTGAACTTCAACTTGCACAATATGCATCTTGTTAAAAAAAAAAAAAAAAAAAAAAAAAAAAAAGGCAAGAATATTATGTAACTTTGCTATGTGTTAGAAGAAATATTTAACATCAGCTGCATAAAATTGCCCTATTGTTTTTTTTGGGTGGGAGGGAGGAGGGGAGTATAAGTTAGAGAAAAATAATTGATATGAGCTGCAAAAAAATCAATATGTGACTATTGCAGAATTTAAAAAATATACATGTACTTAAAACATAATATAAACAAGATTTAAGCTAAACAAACTAGTATTCTATACCAGAACAGGATTTATTATTTTAACCTATGAAGAAAGTTTGTTACAGAATTCCCAATTATCTATTGCAGTTTTCAAAAATTGTTTTTATTGTTGAAAAGCTTACTTCTATTATGTTTTCAAAAACTATTTTAAGAGTTTTTATGAAATAAATTTTATTGGAATAAAAAGTTCACAATTTGTCTTTTCAAAATTTTTTAAGTTTTACTGAGGCAATTTTTGTTAGACTAAAATATCAAACATTAAAATTCCTTTTCTGTAGATTTTTCCTTATTATTCTAGAGGAAAGATAGTAAAAAATATTTTATTAAATTAAAAGCCTTTTTAATATTTATTTTACTGACTGATTCCGTTTTCTAATATTGTTTCAGATGGCTACTGAATTTCTACATTTTTAGCCATTTTGTTTTTTATCTTTATAAAAATTTTCAAATCAGTATGTTTTTAAAGACCACAGGGTCTAAATAACTGTAGCTTGTAGAGGGCTAAGCATCATAGAATCATAAAGAAATTTCAATAAGATTTATAATTACTGTTACTCAAAACTTTTCACATCACATTTTTGAGACTACAAGGTAAATGTATCGTACATTAATAAATATTGAAAACATTGGTGTTAACATACTTTTTTTTCTAAAAGTATACATTCTCCTGGTGTTCTAGTACAAATTTTAAGAATAAATCTAATGGTTGTCTGCAGTGCTGTAGTTGGAAAAAAATATTTGTGGGAACTCAAATTTTCATAAATTATGATGCCACCGAATTTTTGCTAACCCAAAAGCCAATTTGAAATATTTAACCAAAAGCCAATTTTAAAAAAAATCAAAAGTTATAATTATTATATTGAAGTTTTATAATAATATAGTTTGCTTCCATTCAATAAGTATAGGGCAACTGACGTCAGTTAAAAACTCCGCCCCTTGAATACTAGGCCTCAGCGAAGGCAAAAAAAAAAAAACAAAAAAAAAAAAAAAAAAATGGCGGCTACGGATTTTTTTCCCCGTGTGTACGGTCCCTTCAGTTTTGGTACCAGCATTTTTTGTCAAGTTTTTCCCTTTATTTTTCTGAGATTAAAAAAATCTAAGAAATATTTTATAAAATAATGGAATCAAAACTTAGGGAACTGTGCACACTTTTAAAAATTCCGTCTTAGGCAACCGCCATTTTAGTGTCAGCGCTCAGGCCTCGTATTCAAGGGGCGTTAGCAGCACGACGGCTTCAAAGCATCTTATTGATCAAAATATCGCCTTTCTTGATAAGTGGAAACGGATCAGCAAAAATTAATGTTTTGCTTGAAGAAAATATGGATTGCGCAAGTACGCATTTTTTAAATTTATTTATTTATTTATTTTTCAATAACAAACTAAATATTTCTGGGAACGGCGCTCCCACGCGTTCCCGCCCAATTACAGCACTGGTTGTCTGTCCTTTGATGCTTTAATTTTTCTCTTACCTGTATTGCCTTTCTTTTTTTGCAGAGACCATGATTTTTTTCGTCTTGAGGATTTCATTATAGACAAGTTCCATATTTGACAGGTTTTAATGTACAATGTTAAAAAGAATTCTGTTCCAGTTTGGATGGCCCCAGTGTTGAATACAGACACTTTTTTTCCGGGAGGGACTTCAGCGGCTCCGCTAGGGGGCATTGTACTGTTTGACCATTGGAAACGTGAAATTTCAAAATTTCTCGGGGGGACATTTCATTGCTCCGGGGGGGATGCCCCCCCCCGGGCCAGCCCCTGAATTCAACACTGCATGGCCCTATTTTTAAGCAATCGTCAAACCATTTGCCGTAACTACAGCCCTGGTTTCAGTGATCTTTCTCGTGAGTAAAATATTCCCATACAAAACATGAAAAAGTTTTCTATTAAATAGGTACAATGTATTTAAACCTCAGTTGAAGTATATAATTGTATTTTCGTTAAATATATATATATATATATATATATATATATATATTAAGTGAGTTACAGATTTAATAAAAAATACAGAAGAAAAGCTTCTATGAACTTTAAACTAAAAACCTGTTTATTATTTAATCGATAGATGTCAGCACTAGTGCTTAATATTTACTGAAGTTTCAGCTGTGTTGATTTCAGGCAGTGGCCTGAGGAGGAACATCCCCCCTCCCCTCAAACTTTGAAATTTTGTGTTTTCAATGGGTAAAGAATGCAGTATCCCCCCCCCCAGAAATCAATAATGTACCTCCGTAGCCGCAGAAATTCCTCCCGGTTAAAAATTTCTGAATTCAACACGGAGTTTCAGTATTATATGAAGATTATTGCTGAAAATACAAATTCGAATTTCGGGATATTTTTTGTTCATTTTCACATTTTCAAGTTTGATAATTAATGTTCTTGAATAACCATAGAAACAGGATATTATTGCTCTTCCAATTTCTATCTGAATAATCTTGTTCCTTTCGGAAATTATTAAATCTATGGATAGTGTGAGAGCTTTTATGGAATTTATAGTGCTGCCATCTAACGACAAAAAGTAATGTTGAAAATAGTAATTTTTTTTTTCAATTCTTTTATGCATAAATTTTTATGCAACATTTTCACAAAATACCAGATAATAGGTAAATATCTTATTTTTTTAAATTATGGACAAGTTTATTTTATTTTTATTAAAATAGATATGCTCTTTTTAATCATTTAATGCTTGCATTGTTTAAAAATTTGAATTTAACCAGCATTTTTCCAAATACCATCAGAATGTCAAAAAAAACAAGAATTTCTGTAATATTATGGAATAATATAAAGGTAAGGAGTTTCTTAAATATTCCGCATAGAAGAAGCTAACATGCTTTTTCTGCTCTCCTAGCTGTAGGATTTACTACAGATCAATTATAGCACTGTGTAGGGAGATATAAATGAAATACTCCTGAGACAAAAATTCGCTTTCTCAAACAGCATACGAAAAAAATAAACTTTACCAGTTCCCAGTGGAATGAGCCCCACCAGCGGCTGAGAGATTCTTTCTCCGAAAATGGTACACGGCAGGTGCTGGGTTCGAAATCAATCGCGGCCGTCGGCTTAACCGTTCGAAGTTTTCCGTTGTTTTCTTCGAACCTTGGATTTCCTTGCGTAAATACGAGTTAGGTTCCGTAAAAAGACCTCCCATGGAGGGCAACCCTCCTTTAGAGCCCATATCCCAAGTGTAGATAATTGGCCATCATAAACACAAACAAACAAACCCAGTAGAATGAAAAAGTGATTAAAACTTTGGGATACACATAAGTATAAGGGCATAAAAGGACTAACAAGACTCGTTAATATTTCTTTAAAGGGCAATGGTGGAAAAATTAACCTATGTAAGGAATTATTATCCCAAAGAATCATAAAGGGATAAAGCTGTATTTTCTTATCTTCTTCATTTTCTTGGTTGTAATTGACATGCTAGAAATAGATATCGTTTTTGACTCGTTTCAGAATTTTTAAGTTTTCGGTGCATTTTTATTGGTATTACGATATTTCTTTCAAACATAATCAATCTGACAGGAATCGCTTAGGTACAATACGAAATACTTTCCCTGGATATAGAGCAAGTATGATTTATAGTTTAATTACAGGGACACACCAAAAATTTCCGTTACATTAAGGTCTATGGGGGGGGGGGGGGTTGCGATGCATTTTATTGATGTTGACTCTTTTCAGAATTTTTAAGTTTTTGGTGTATTTCATTGGTATTACATTTCTTTCAAACATAATGAATCTGATATGAATCACTTAGGTGCAATGCAAATATTTTTCCAGGAGTATAGAGTAATTAATTGAATTACAGAAACGCTCAAAAAATTATATTACATTGTTGTCGATGGGTAAAATCTGATTTGTGAGATCGTTAAGGTTAATTGGGTGAAATAGTCCTCCAATATTCGTCCGGGATGGCTGTGTTGGAAGAGCATTGGCGGATTCAGCCAATACATCCCTGGTTCGAATCCTGGCCCGGACTTTTTCCACCCATTTGGAAAATTTACATCTGTTATGGGGAAAATCGTTTGCGGTGCGTTTTAATGATGTTATGATACTTCAAACATAATGAAATTGAAAAGGATCACTAAAGTCTATTATCTACAGCATGTTTTCTGGAGATTATGGAGCGGGTAGCACTTATCATTTACAGAGACGCACAAAAGAATTCGGTTAAAGGTCAGATTATGATTGATAAATGCTAGAGCACCGTTCAAATATTATGTAAGCATGTTTTTAGTCATTTTAATCCCCCCCCCCCCTTTGTAAGGAAAAATTAGCAAATTAGCTTTCTAGCACACCCCACCCCCATTGTTTACTTACATAAGATTTTATGACATTTTAACCCTAGCACTGTTTACCATAAAAAATACATTATTAATCCAGCAAATTTACACAAATAGGGGTTGTGGCATCGATGGAGAACAAAATCGGTTTAATACATTGTTACTTATTGTATTAAATGATTCATTAAATGCAAAATAATGTATACAGGGTGTCTCCTCTCAACGGTGGCCAATGGCTAATTTCTAAACCGTTTGTCATAGACATATAGTTCCAATTGCAAAAATGCTTTAAAAAAGATAAAGAATTGTTTTTCAAGCGATTTAGCTCAAAATAAAATTTTATTAAAAAATTACGAAAATTAACTTTTTATACGGTCCCCCGGTCCTATAAGTGATATTTAGTAAATTTTTCTCACTACTGTAACAAATAATACAAAAAAAAGTCCCATTCCTCTGCGATTAAAACTGACCGAGTAATAGCTGTTTAAAGTTGAAGCATCTTTTTTGCTGCAAATTAGGGGTCAGTCACAAATTTACTGGAAATAAAAATAAACGCAAGATATAAAATTTCACATTAAACATTGAGAATAAAATAATATTTACAATATTATTTTTAAATTTATGTTGATGATTACATATTAAAGCAAAATTTGTACTAAAATTATAAGTAAAAAATAGCAGAAAGTTTGTTAATTTAATTTATGAAAAGCAACAGTCACAAATCGTTATAAAATGACATATATTTACTATTCTAGTAGATTACGTAACCTAACAGAATTTGATGTAATCCTATAAAATAAATAAATGGTACGCACTTAAAATTGTATTAATATTATACTGTCATTGGATATAAATAAGTGTGCAAATTGAACCTCGATCGGATATTTGGAAGTGAGTTAAAATTTGAACAGAAATTTCGAGCAAGGGAAAAATAAGTACGAACTTTTTAAGCAAAATAAAGTTAACTTTTTAAGCAAAATATAATTCTTATCAAAATACCACACCTTTTAAAATAAAATTGCGATTTCCCAAAATTTGATTTTCACGATAAAGAGAAACTCAAAGTTAAAACTCACGTTAAAACTCACGTCTTCAACTCAAAGTTAAAACTCACGTCTTCAACTATTTTAACCAATCTAGAAGTTAAATAATAAAAATTAACATTACCGTAAAACTTATACGGTGGTAGCACCTTCAGTTAAATTGCTTTTAAAATATTTCTTTATCTCATTTAAAACCTTTTAGAAATTGGAACTATATGTCTGTGGCAAATGGTTTAGGAATTAGCTATTAGACAGCTTTGAAAATAGACGCCCTTTATAATACTTTAAGCACTTAGTGAAATTTCCCTTAGATCTCAGTCCAATTCATCCGTATTTAGGTACAGAAAAGTGGTTTAAGTCATGAAATTTAAAGCTTTATAAGTCTGTCAATTTTAATGTTATGTGAATGGGACCTTTTTTCTCTTACTTGTTAGAGTAGTGGGAAAAATTTACTAAATATCACTTATAGGACCGGGGGACCGTATAAAAAGTTAATTTTCGTAATTTTTTAATAAAATTTTATTTTGAGCTAAATCGCTTGAAAAACAATTTTTTACCTTTTTTAAAGCATTTTTGCAATTGAAACTATATGTCTATGACTAACGGCTTAGAAATTAGCCATTGGCCACCGTTGAGAGGGGACACCCTGTATATTATAATTTATCGCACTAACCCCCCCCCCCCCCCCCGAAAAAAAAAAAGAACTTTAATAAATATAATAGATTTTAACTTATTTAGGCATATAACTAAAAATTTTAACAAGAATCATTGGAACATTATATTTTTGGCGTTCATATTTCTAGTTTGGTGTCCAAGATCTTTGAATCCATGTTTCTGCATTGCCTGTTATTAAGTTTCTAATGTAATGGTAGGCTGGAATGTTCCTCGTTTAGAATCTTTGTTTAACCCATATCTTATTTCTCAAATCATTCAACATCCGCATCATCCAAATCATGCTCTGATGCTTTTTATTGTTTAACTATAATTGCTTCATTGTATAATGCTATCGTAAAAATTCTCGTGATTCCCTTCTCCCCCTTGTCAGCAAAAATAAGCGGACACTGGACCCCCCCCCCTCTCCCTTACGCATTCCAGTTAAGACCCTGGCCGTACTACCGTTTTCGAACATTAATCTCCTTTTACGGCAACAACTTATCTTAACACACTAAATCCGCGAATTAAAATTAAGGGTGTTCTCAACTGCTTTGCTCAGCAAGCGCAAAACGTTTTGACACATAAACAAATTCATTTTTAACGGAAAGATATAAAAATTGGATGGTCTGGCTATGTAAGCACTTTCGAATAGAACTCAGTTTTCCGTTTTATGATAATTAAATTACCTACCGAGCTATAAGCCATTTTGATCACGTTATCATCCGATTTTCTACCTTTCGTTGACTGGTTTTTCTGCTTTCGTCGAAAAATGCGGTTCAAAACATCATTTTTGACGGCTTGTTCTGAAATATCTATTGCGTTTGCACAAAAACAGAAAAATGAGTGCGATTAGACAGTTTCTGAACAACACCTGCTAGTTTCATGCATTTCCGAACAAAAATCGATTAAAAATTGTGTTACAAAGTTGCCCTTTTTGATTTAAGAACACCCTTAACGTTACTTTAAAAGTAACTTTACATAAGGGATTTCATTCGTTTAATAAATATCGTGTTAATGTTAAAAATAATTCGTGAAATTTACAGAAGGGGGGGGGGGACATTCTTTCTTTGGGTTCTAAGGATCCAAATACAATGGAATTTGGTTCATTCAACTTAGATTAAAATTCGGCGACTTTCTGTATTATGAATTTTTTATCTTTGACTTCAATTACCAATACTTTCAAACATTAATGGAGAATTCTTTTTCCGGATTTTATGGGCTTGATTACTACGGGATTTGGCTCGCTCAATTTGGTTTTTGATTATCTCCGGTATATCCAGAGCACTCCCGGTTTGGAATTTCCAAGCCCTGGCCCGACCCGGAGATAGAAACCTATGAAACCTATCTCTTCTCGGCCCGGTGTAAAAATCAAAAATTCGGTCTGGCCCGTTTCTGGTCTGTTTTCGCAGTTCAAGGCCCAGCCCGATCTGGCCAGACACAATTTCAACTGTTTCGAAAAAATTCAGATTTTTACCACATAACTAAAATTTCTTTAACGGATATTGCATATACATTTACAGAATAATTTTTTGATAAAAGCAATATGTTTTTAACAAAATGTCAAAGTTAGTGTTATCTATTAAATGTGTGGAAGGTACAGCAAGGCAAAGGAAAAAAAAATCTGCAGTCACTTGACAGGAAACTCTATCTCGACAAGTAATTTATTTATCAATCATGTAAAACTCTATTCGATTCCAAATCTTTTCTAGTCATGCCTTTAAATTTTATGTCTTTACAGTTAAAAATTAGTCAGAAAATGTGTTAAAGATTTGCACTGTTGAGCAGCGAATTTAAGAACCACCTTAAGGTGTATTTTCGATGATTACGTCAAGTTCATTATCGCTATTAATACTTTTACAAAGCATATTGCCTAAAAAATTCAAGCCTATTCTCAGCTTGGCACGAATCTGCAAAAGAAAAAAAAATTAAGCTTGGGTCAGACACTCTGCAGTCCAATTCCGTTCTATACACTGGACAAATTATATTTCATTTCTGTATTAATGTTATCAAACTAGCATCTGTTCATGTCGCATATTTATACTTATTCACGTTCTCCCATATATTCACGTCTTAAGAGTCTGTTCATTGACAATCAGTAACGCCAACTTATATGGGCCTGTGGGGTCCGAGCCCACCCAATAATTTTGAATCATAGCGTACCCAATTTTCACCGTTTTAGTTATTTATTTCATTATTATTTTATTATTCATTTTTCTCCATAGAATAAAATTTATTTTTATTTAATGACTAACACCTAAAAATTCCAAATGACTGAAATGCTTTGCTTCCATGTTTAACTTTTTCTAATTAAATTGGTAGTCATGTTCATGATATCATGACATTACAATAAATATAAGTGTCTTTATATATAAACAAGTTGGAAATTGCACGTGAAGCGTAGCAAATGAGGTGCGTTCGTACGATAACGAAATTTTAAAAATATCATTCTCATATATCAATCTTATAAAATTGTAAATAATTACAATTAAAATGCGCACCAAACAATGTTCTCCCTATACCATTATGCAATGGAATACTTTTGTGTGGCCTTGTAAATCAATAACAAATATTCTTTGAACCACAGATTAAGCAAAATGTATTTTATAATATGTACTTTATAGATGCATATCAATTTTATTACGTTCGAATGAGTGTAACACCATTAAAATGCATTTGAGACATTTTCCCCCATTAACCGTAATGCAACGGAACACTTTTGATTGTCCCTGTAGTTGAACTATGCTTCCGATTTTGATGAAATTTGAACTAACTCGACAAAATCATGTAATAATTATGTATTTAAAATTTCAAACGATTAAAATGCATTTCAAACTTTTTTCCCCATTGACTTAATGTAACGGAATCCTTTTGATTGTCCCTGTAATTGATCTATGGATACGATTTTCATAACATTTGAAATGACTCGACAAAATTATGTAATAATTATGTATTTTAAATTTCAAACGATTCAGTTGGGTAGTTTTTGCGTTGTTATATGCGGCAGTGTTGTTGCGGACAGACAGACAGACAGACGGACGGACTGAACGACAACAATAGGTGCTACGTATTTACATAATTACGAACGCACCTAAAAAGATGCATGAGAATGTAATTTAATAAAATTACAACTTTATTAAAACATGATAGCTTAACTTAAAATTCTCATCTTTCACCATCTGCCAACTCTTCAAAGAAGAACAAACTGGTCGCACCATTTTACAAAAATATGTTTAATCCCACCCATTATTTTTGAGCCAACCCAATATTTTTCAAAAGTTGGCGCCACTGTTGACAATAGCTCAATTTTTACCGGCCGACAGGCCCACGAACTTTTTTTATCGGTTCGGATTGGCATATTTAATTCTTTTGGTCTGTCCGGGCCCGTGCAGACCTCTACCTTAGGATGAGGGAACTGGGGCTCGTTCGAAAAGCAATTTGTTGGGAACACTCTAGACGCTGAGGAAGGCAATGGGGCTCTCGAAACTAGTTTCATTTAAAAGATTTAAAAAATATACATAAAATCATACAAATTTGAGTTTTTTTTAAGGTTGTTATAACGTTCCCGGGGCGGCGCTAGACTGTTATGAAAAAATCGCAACTTTTTTCTTTTTTTAAACTGACAATATCTTGGCTGCGCCAATGAAACAATCAACAAGTTTGGGCGTAGCCAAGGACGATGTCAATATGAAAAAAATCCATTAAAATTTTGAACTAGTTGATTTCCTTTTCAAAATTCAAAATTTTATTTTATAATAAAATTCGAAACATATAATTATAATAATATAATAATAATATAATAATATAATAATTATAATAATATAATTTTGTTAACAAATGTTGTTGCATTCTTCCTAAAACATTCTTCCCATACGCGTAACGAAAGTAAGTCGATAAAAAGTATTTCGCAAAAATATCAACATTGACCTTAGATGAGTGCGGTCAGTCGGATATGGTGATAGGCGACTCTTATCTGTTTGCAGCCGACTGAAGCTTTGATGAAAAGTTGATTTCGTAAATTGACCAATGTTGAATATTTATTGTGCAATTTCAGGCGATACGCAGAAAAGATTCAAGATGTCTTATGAAAATCCCTAAAATTCTCTTCTCATTGAAGTTTTCTGCCTGAGTCCTTTGTCAAACTTCCGAAATTAAAACCTTAATGCACCTCACTTTTAGGCATTAGTTTTCTCAATACAAAAACTACAAACACAAAAAATTTGCTTATTTATACCCTTTATTTTTAAACAGAACGGGATTTATTTTTATTTTATAAAATAACTATTTTGTTAAAAAACTGTACCCCTAAATATTCATCTAACAATAGATACAGTTTTTCTATTTTATAAAAGGCATGCACGATCAGTTACAATTTAATATAGAGTCACTACTACCCTCAAAGTTCAATATTTAAAAAAACAATTAAAAATCACTTTTAAACCAGTTTTTCTCAATTATCACAAAAAAGTTCTTGACTAATATATAATCGATCACAAAAATTTGATTTTCTTGTTTATCCTGTGCCAACTCCACTCTATAGTTGACAATTGTCAAATTCAAAAAGGTTTTCCTTTTCTATAAACAAGACATGCACGATTAGTTCCAATTAATATAGAGTCACTACTGTCCTCAAAGTTCAAGATCTAAAAAATGTTTTTGAATTCACTTATAGATCAGATTTTATTATCACAAAAATAGTTCAAAAATAATGTATAAACAATCACAAAGTTTTACTTTATCCCCCCCCCCCCCGTGCCCACTTCATCCTGTAGTTTCTGTATTGTCAAAAATTCATAACGTTTCGCACTCACTTCACGGAGACGTCCTCAGTTTGAAGAATCTTTAGTTTGTAGTTTTTAAAATTTAGTGAAGACGTACGTTTTTACAGTCGTGTTTTACAATTGATCAAAATCAAAAATCTAACCTTGTCTAGAATCTGTTAATTCTGTTTTATCTGACCCGACAAGCAATTCAAGTCAGACTATAGTTCGACATTTTTTTTTTTTTTTTTTTAATCTATTGCACTTTTAGGTGCAGATCGGGTTCTCGGGTTCACCCAATTTTTCAGCTCTGAATATTTTAAATGAAAAGAAATGGAAATTTGAAAATTAATCAGTGTAATTATGTTACACAAAAAGAATTAAAAATTATTGATATTAAATGTACGCTGTGTAGCCATTAATCGCTTAACCTGCGATGGGTATAGGGAAACAGTGCTTTTACCCCCGACTTATCTCGGGGCAGACGGTTAAGTGGTTTCACCGGACACTTTCCACTTTAAACATTTTATCGAATATTTAAAAGTATACTTGTCAGATTCTTCTGAAATTTAAGGATTATAAAGAATATGTCTGACCTCATATTTATCAATGTCGATTTGATAAGGAGGACAATTAATTGGCCAACAAAAAATTAATAGAAAAATAATAATATATATTTAAGATCATCCTGTAAATTAAAATGCATGGAATGATCTATCACTGCAGATTAAAACAAATTGGAAATTGCACGTTTAACGTAGCAAATGGGGTGCGCATTCGTACGATAACGAAGTTTTAAAAATATAATTCTCATGTATCAATCTCATAAAATTGTAAATAGTTAATTACAATTAAAATGCGCACCAAACAATGTTCTCCCTATATTATTATGTAATGGAATACTCTTGTGTGGCCTTGTAAATCAATAACAAATGTTTTTTGCACCACAGATTATATGCAAAAGGTATATTATAATATGTACTAAAGTACATAGATGCATATCAATTTTATTATGTTCGAATGAGTGTAACACCATTAAAATACATTTGAAACCTTTTTTCCCATTGACCGTAATGGTACAGAATACTTTTGATTGCTCTGTAATTGATCTATTCATCCGATTTTCATAAAATTTAAAATGACTCGACAAAATTATGTAATAATTATATATTTTAAATTTCAAACGATTCGGTTGGGTAGTTTTTGCGTTGTTATATGCGGACAAGCGGACGGACTGAACGACAACTATAGGTGCTACATGTTTACATAATTACAAATGCACCTAAAAAAGTGTGGATGCTGTACAACTTGGAAGGGAATTTTAAGCCGAAAAATGTTAATTTGATCTGATTTTATTTTGCAAATTGTAAAAATCCTGTGAAATTTCACCAGATTCTTAATAAACCACCCCATCCTCCCAATTTGTCTATCCTTTTCACAAAAGCTCCATTTATAACCCCCCTTTAAAATCATTACAATTTACTGTCTGCTAAAGGGGTACTTACTTTCGGTTACTTTAAGATAGTTTTTTGTAAATATTTTCTTTGGGGAAAAATCATTCAAAATATTCAAGCTCACAATCAGAAAAAGGAATTGATTAAAACTACAAAACATGTTTTGTTGAGTATATTTTGTTTTTTTTTAAAGCGAATTTTTTAGCTAAAGTAAAAATTCGGTTTTATTGCTCAGACAGAAAAATATTGTTAACACTCTTATAAAATTTTAACAAAATTTCATCAATTTTATTTGAGTCTTACTAAAGTCTTATATTTTCAATTTGTAATCCCAACAAAATGTTGTTTTTGCAAAATTTAAATTGGTGTGCAGTAGCCGTAACTCTCTCACGTAATTTCATTTAAATTGACTAATATAGCTATAAAGGATTAACATAACTTTTGGACAATAAAAACTTTTCAAATTGAGACGGATTAATGACGTTATTATGCATTTTAAATAAAAAGTGTGTGAAAAAAATATAAATAAATAATAATAAAAAAAAATCAACTTTTTTTTTTTTTTTTTTTTTTTTTTTTTTTTTTTTTTTTTATTAAAATAAAATTTCTATTGACCCATATTTAAAAGAAAAGATTTGCTGGACCAAACAAATTTTTGTTGATTCAACACAACTTTTTTCTGGGTGCAAAGAATTAATGAAGCCGTATTTCTTTTCTCCATTTTCTCACATCTTATCGCATATCTTGATTAATAAGGTAGTTCGTGAAGCTTTAAAAACACATGGCGATATCAAGATTCATGTTCGATTCCTTATCGATTAGATAGAATTTCATATGGTGATATTTGCTCTAGAATGTAAATATTTAGTGGCTATCTGATTTTCCAATTCTTTCCTGGCTAATGAGAGTTTCAGTTTTTCTTGATATGGATTAAACGAAAAAAATTCTTTAAAGTGATTCTCAAATTTTCTGAGAGCTTTCTGGCGTATTTTTTTTTTTTTTTTAACTTAAATTAAATGCATATTTTACTGACCACTGAAGCGATTTGGAATCGAATAACATTTTGATAAATATATTACTTAACTAGTTATGAACTATTTTTATCACATGACGGCAAGTTTCACCTTTCTCGCTCAGTAATGATACTTTTTTTTTTTTTTACTTTATTTTATTTTATTTATTTATTTTTCTGTATATTTTTAATTTCTTTTTAATTTAATTTTTCTTTAGTTAAATTTTTTGTTAATTTGCGATTGTTTAAAAACTTTTTGTAAATATTAATAGACAACTTTGAAATTGTTTTGCTAACTTCCATATTTTTTTTTCTTTCATATGTTAATTTTGTTCGTTTTTATGAATTTCTTTTAACTTGTAATAACGTAGTTGTGTTTAAAAAGTTAGAAAATGTATCCCAATAATGAAAAAAGTTTTGTAATAAATAAGCACCCAGATATGTGTAGATAAAAAAATAATAATAAAATAAAAAGAATATTGGTCAGTTAAACTGATGGCGTTGAGCTCACAGATTATGCACACTAATTCTGTATTACAGCCTTATACACAGTCCAGGCATGTTAATGTGACCACCTTGCGATTTTAGTCGTTATGTTAAATATCTAGACAAATATGTGAGGAATTATTCCGAAACTCCAGTTGTGGAAGCAGATTAGTACAAGTTATATATCTTTCCAAAGATTTTTTCCCAAAACTCCATAGGGGACCGTCAAAAAATTGAAAAAAACGAATATCTTTTGGATAATTCTGTAAAAACTAATGTAGCAAAAGCGTTCAAACTGAAGATTATGATTAAGTAGCTTAATAAATTGTGTTCATTTTTATGTGGATAGCATGTATACTCGTATAGATATTAAGATTTTTATAAAAACAGTCCCAGATTTTTCCAAGCTATTTGCTTATAATTTACAAAGTTCTTAATATAAAATATCTTAATATAAAAAATTCTTTCCCGAAAATAAGAAAAACAACATTGTACACAATGCCCTGTAATCAGAATTAAAAAATAATAAAAATTGTATGAAAAATGAGCAGGTTTACTAAATAATTTTTCATTGCGCATGCGTGAAAGCAATAAAAATATAATTTGCATAATATGTCGGCTAAATGTATACAGCAATTTTTGTAAAAGTCTCAAAAACACAGCTTTAAAATTCTGAAAATTATCATTGATAGAATAAGCTCAAAATCCAAAACGAAGCAAAAGGATGAGGGAGTGTATCCATATATCCATTTATTAGTGCCAATAAAGCATAGACAATATTGCAGGTACTACTATGTTTGGATATATCTCCTCGTGTTTTTGCGTCCTTTTGGGGATAATGGATTTTGAGCTTATTTTATCAATATTAATTTTAAGAATTTTAAAGATTTGTTTTTGAGACTTTCACAAAAGTAGCTTTATACATTTAGCTAACACATTATGCAAATTATATTTTCATTGCTTTCACGCATGCGCAATGAAAAAATTATTCAGTAAATCTGCTCATTATTCATACAATTTTTATTATTTTATAATTCTGATTACGTACAATATTATTTGTTTTGTTTTATGAAAAGAAATTTTTTTTTTATATTAAGAATTCTGCAAATTATAAGCAAAAAACTTTGCAAAATTTGGGACTATTTTTATGAAAACCTTACTTTTTTAACGAGTATACAAGCTATACGCATAAAAATGGACACAGTTTATTACATTAAGCCACTTAATCATAATCTACAGTTTAAACGCTTTTGCTTAGTTTTGACAGAGTTAATCCAAAAGATATTCTTATTTTTCAATTTGTTGGAGGTCCCTATTGGGTTTTGGGAAAAGATCGTTGAAAAAATAGATAACTTGTACTAATCTGCTTATGCACCTCGAGTTTCAGAATAATTCCTCATGTATTTGTCGAGATATTTAACAAAGTGACTAAAATCTCAAGATGGTTACATTACTATAAGTGGACTGTGTATAATAATGGCCTTCGAAAAACAAATAAAAGGAGGAAATAGAGCCCCCCCCCTTCATTTCCTTTCTTTATACTTAATCATTAAACCCCCCAAAACTAATCACAAATACGCCTTATCATATAATAAACCTGTGTCCAAAATTCGCGTCTTATCAGAATGAATCTATATCCAAAATCTAAAGCAAATCAGTAAATTTTGCGTGAAAAACCAATTAACTTAATTTAAGGAGGAGGTAACCCCCCATTCCTCTCTTTTATACTTATCCAGTGAATACCCAATACTAATCAAGGAGACACATCATCAGAATGATCCCATATCTAAAATTTGAATGAAATCTGGTAATTCTGCATGAAAGACCCATATATCTAATTTTAGGGGGGAGGATTAACCCCCGTTCCCCTATCCTTATGCTTATCCAATGGACGGAAAGTTCAGTGTCAGTCACCGGCGACTGACATGGCACTCAATGTGTTAAGAATGAAAATATATTAGGAGGTTTGAAGGGTTGGATAAATTTAACTGCCCACACAATCCACTTCTCTTCTGTGATCCCAAATGGACAAATAGTATAATAAAGGGACTTTCCATATAACTACACTTATGAAACTGTTTGTGTAGCAAGACACATCTACTACAAACCTATCAGTGGACTAAAACGCAAAATCAATTTCTAATGAGATGTGTCCTTTTTTAAGAGAGGGGGGGGGGGGAGTGAGTGATATGTTCTTTTTCTAACCTCTACAATTAACATTTCAATTCAATTCTTCAGTTAACATTTGTCATTCCTTAATTAACATTTGCGGAAATTATGTTATTTTTTTTTCTATATTTCTTTTCTTTTTTACTATTTTTGCTTATAAATACTGCATTATTAGTTTTGCGGTAGATAAGATTAACGAAAGTCAAAAGTTTTCGAATTTACGTTTGCATTTAAATTGATATTAATAACATTTAAAAGTTTTGTAATAATAATAATGTTTATTTCAATTATAATGTCATACATATTATTAATGACGTTGTAATATGTATGTGACTGCCTATTAGAAAGCCTCTATTAATAATCATTCTCAATCTTCACCTTTAACCTCTTCGCTACTGGCGATTATTACAGTATTTTTAATTATTACTGAATTATTTCTTCTCTCGTTTGACTTCTGAGCGAGATTTTTGTTTTATTTTCATTAGCTCGAATCTTAGAATTCGAAACATATTATTCTTATATCGAAATTTCATTTATATTAGAGTATCATTAATAAAATGTGACAAAACTGATGTACCCATGTTAGCTTCTCCGTCCTCCATTTACCGCTTTTATACTTAATAATTGAACCTCCAAAACTAATCAGAGATACACCTTATCATAATGAAATTGTTACCAAAATTCGAAGAAAATCGAATAATTTTGCGTAAAATCCAACTTATTTAATTTTAGAGAGGATAATCGCCCGTTTCACCCATTATACTTAATAAAAGAACCCCAAAACTAATCCGGGATGCGTCTTATCAGTACAAACCTATATCCAAAAATTCATGCAAATCAATTAATTCTGTATGAAAAACCCATTTACCTTAATTAAGGGGGATAGATCCCTCCCTCCGAGCCCTACTTTATACGTAATCAATGAATGCGCAAAACAAAATCAGGGAAGTGCCTTATCCGAATGAACCTATATCCAAAGTTTGATCTAATCGGTAAATTCTATGTGAATAACACATTTACCTAAAATTAAGGGAGGCTTACCGACTACCCCCACCCCCTTTATACTTAACCAATGAAAGCCCCAAATTAATCATGGAGGCGCTTCATCAGAATGATCCTATATCTAAAATAAGAATGACATTTTGTAATTCTGCATAAAAAACATATTTATCTAAATTAAGGGGGATTATCCCCCCCCCCCCCGTTCCTCCCTTTATACTTATTCAATGAATTCCTAAAACTAATCAGGGAAGCACCTTAGATCTACATTCAAATACATTTAGAATAAACCTACATTCAACATTTGAAATAAATCGGATATTTCTACCAGAAGTTATAGCTTTACATACATACATACATACGTACGTACGTACATACAGAACCGGCGGGCACATAAACTCTCAGGCGTTGATAGCCTGTGAGCTAAAAACTTCTTGCATTCCTTGTTTAAAACAAGGAAACTATCTTCTTAAATATCAGTTTTAAAAGTAAACTTTCTGAAATTATATTTCCGCTGTATGGAAATCCGATAATAACACTTTTTAAAGGAAAACTTTTATTTTTGTTGTTATTTTCTAACGCATAGTTTTATCTTGCTCTATTTAACTCGTAACATTGAAAATGAATGATGAAAGACGCTGGATGTTGAGTAATAATGAAAAATGATTCAGAAGATTGTTGATGAATTTTCTCAATGGTAGTTAAGAGCCTGACTGAAAATGATACCCGGATGATAATGAGCGTTCTTTTCAAATATCTCGCTCAAATTTTAATATTTTTGCATGATTTTTTTTACATAGGATAGCTGAGGACGATCTACAGCCGGGTTAGTTTTTACTTTTTCAGTTTCGGTTTCAGATTTTAAAGAAAAAATTACTTTAAGTTTCCAAACCGGTTAGAACCGGTTCTGAAATTGAAACTATCATAATATAAAAAATATATAATTTTGTCAAGTCATTTCAAATTTTATGAAAATCGGATGTATAGTTTAATTAGAGGGACAATCAAAATAATTCCGTTACATTACGGCCAATAAGAAAAAAATAGTTTCAACTGCATCTTAACGATGTCACATTCTTCCGAACATAATAAAATTAATATGAATCTAATGAAGTATGCACTAAAATATACATTCTGTAGAAACTGTGGTGCAAAGAATAAATATAGGGCTACACTTAGGTATTCCAATACATAATGTTATAGGGAGGGAGTATTGTTTGGGGGGCATTAAAGTATATTAAACTGTTTCACATTTTATAAAATAAATATACGGTGCCGAGGTTTACTGCAAGTTACTTTCTGAATAATAGAAAGCAGATAGTATTAACAGGGACGCACAAAAGATTTTGGCAACTATACTGTATCCGAAGTACTGCATACTATTACACCAAGATCTAAATATTTTTTTTAACTTCATTATAGTACAAACGCACCTCATTTGCTAAGTTTGATGTGCAATTTCCGACTTGTTAAATTTCATTCCGGAGTGTTTCCTATTTTCAGTGGTAAGCCCGGCCGTAATAATACAGTGAAACCTCCAAATAAGGGACACTCCGAATAAGGGACACCTTTTATTTAAGGGACAAAACCTCCGGTCCCAGTCCCTTGGTATAGGACGTGTAATGTATTTACCTCTGAATAAGGGACACTCTATTTAAGGGGCACTTGAAGATGAGATTAAAAGGACTGGCTTTTGAATTTCAGATAATGAAGTAGTCTGAAATGAAAATGAAAAAACAGATTTTTGTGAATTTATTAAACTGACAGACAGTCATGTTGAAACAAAGGCATACGACACAATTGACAAGCATTTATTTACCCACAATTCTGATCGATATCAGCGCGTTTTATCCCCATTGAAAGTAATGCTGAAAATTATGAGGATGATTCTGAAAGTGAAGAATAAAAGAAAATTGTGAAATAAAGAACTTTACAGATGTTTTAAGGCTATTCTCAAATCCAAAAGGGCAAATTTTATGACAAAAGTTTTAATTTATTTTTATTCAGAAATGCATGAAACTTGCAGGCGTTATTGTTCAGTGTCATCTATGTAATTAAACTGTTTTTTCTGGGTTTTTTTTTTTTTTTTTTCAAAGGAAAAAATAAAAATAAAAATAAATCTTTTAGGCGATATTGTCAACATAAGTGTTTTGAACCGAATTTATATGCAAGCAATTGCATATATTTATATGCAATTTCTAATGAGATGTGTCCTTTTTTAAGAGAGGGGGGGGGGAGTGAGTGATATGTTCTTTTTCTAACCTCTACAATTAACATTTCAATTCAATTCTTCAGTTAACATTTGTCATTCCTTAATTAACATTTGCGGAAATTATGTTATTTTTTTTTTCTATATTTCTTTTCTTTTTTACTATTTTTGCTTATAAATACTGCATTATTAGTTTTGCGGTAGATAAGATTAACGAAAGTCAAAAGTTTTCGAATTTACGTTTGCATTTAAATTGATATTAATAACATTTAAAAGTTTTGTAATAATAATAATGTTTATTTCAATTATAATGTCATACATATTATTAATGACGTTGTAATATGTATGTGACTGCCTATTAGAAAGCCTCTATTAATAATCATTCTCAATCTTCACCTTTAACCTCTTCGCTACTGGCGATTATTACAGTATTTTTAATTATTACTGAATTATTTCTTCTCTCGTTTGACTTCTGAGCGAGATTTTTGTTTTATTTTCATTAGCTCGAATCTTAGAATTCGAAACATATTATTCTTATATCGAAATTTCATTTATATTAGAGTATCATTAATAAAATGTGACAAAACTGATGTACCCATTTGGGTACTCAGGGACTGAAGAGGTTAAAAATAAATCCCGTTCTTTCCTAATGGGACATGGGTCACATTTTCAAAAACTCGGATAAACCTTATAATAAAAAGAATATTGCCAAACAAATTAAGGAGGGGATTAGCTTCTCCGTCCTCCATTTACCGCTTTTATACTTAATAATTGAACCTCCAAAACTAATCAGAGATACACCTTATCATAATGAAATTGTTACCAAAATTCGAAGAAAATCGAATAATTTTGCGTAAAATCCAACTTATTTAATTTTAGAGAGGATAATCGCCCGTTTCACCCATTATACTTAATAAAAGAACCCCAAAACTAATCCGGGATGCGTCTTATCAGTACAAACCTATATCCAAAAATTCATGCAAATCAATTAATTCTGTATGAAAAACCCATTTACCTTAATTAAGGGGGATAGATCCCTCCCTCCGAGCCCTACTTTATACGTAATCAATGAATGCGCAAAACAAAATCAGGGAAGTGCCTTATCCGAATGAACCTATATCCAAAGTTTGATCTAATCGGTAAATTCTATGTGAATAACACATTTACCTAAAATTAAGGGAGGTTTACCGACTACCCCCACCCCCTTTATACTTAACCAATGAAAGCTCCAAATTAATCATGGAGGCGCTTCATCAGAATGATCCTATATCTAAAATAAGAATGACATTTTGTAATTCTGCATAAAAAACATATTTATCTAAATTAAGGGGGATTATCCCCCCCCGTTCCTCCCTTTATACTTATTCAATGAATTCCTAAAACTAATCAGGGAAGCACCTTAGATCTACATTCAAATACATTTAGAATAAACCTACATTCAACATTTGAAATAAATCGGATATTTCTACCAGAAGTTATAGCTTTACATACATACATACATACGTACGTACGTACATACAGAACCGGCGGGCACATAAACTCTCAGGCGTTGATAGCCTGTGAGCTAAAAACTTCTTGCATTCCTTGTTTAAAACAAGGAAAAATTATCTTCTTAAATATCAGTTTTAAAAGTAAACTTTCTGAAATTATATTTCCGCTGTATGGAAATCCGATAATAACACTTTTTAAAGGAAAACTTTTATTTTTGTTGTTATTTTCTAACGCATAGTTTTATCTTGCTCTATTTAACTCGTAACATTGAAAATGAATGATGAAAGACGCTGGATGTTGAGTAATAATGAAAAATGATTCAGAAGATTGTTGATGAATTTTCTCAATGGTAGTTAAGAGCCTGACTGAAAATGATACCCGGATGATAATGAGCGTTCTTTTCAAATATCTCGCTCAAATTTTAATATTTTTGCATGATTTTTTTTACATAGGATAGCTGAGGACGATCTACAGCCGGGTTAGTTTTTACTTTTTCAGTTTCGGTTTCAGATTTTAAAGAAAAAATTACTTTAAGTTTCCAAACCGGTTAGAACCGGTTCTGAAATTGAAACTATCATAATATAAAAAATATATAATTTTGTCAAGTCATTTCAAATTTTATGAAAATCGGATGTATAGTTTAATTAGAGGGACAATCAAAATAATTCCGTTACATTACGGCCAATAAGAAAAAAATAGTTTCAACTGTTGCAAATCACGTGTGAAGCAATCCGAAGGCGCCGTGCAGACGCCAATTGAAAGCCACCTGTGGCGCAATGTTTTTGTTTAAAAGGGTAGAAGTTGTTACGATTTCTCGATGCGAGGAAGAATATTTTACTTCCCCGTAAAAAATATGTATCTCTTTTCATGTAAATAGTATATGTTAGTGTCTGGTCGACTATATGTGTGTGTGGTGTGAAATAAAAGAAAAAATGTCAAGTGGATCGAATATTATTTAAAGAAAGAACACACGAATTTATATAACTCGAGTCTTCTAGGATTAAAAACTGTTCTCTAGAAATGAGCAGTGTCATTACTGGTGCCGAAACCCGGGAAATGGAACATTAAGATGGATTAAACATAGATTCCCGATCCAGAAGTGTGATTTCAAGATCACCGAAACGAAGCTCGAATCTCGGCATAAAAAAGGTACTGTAATTTTTATTTCTAAGCATGAATCTAGATAAATTAAAGGCTAAGCGTAAAGTTATGAAAACGACCGTAACTAAATTTATAACAAAGGTCGAGTCGTTTATTGAAGATATTGATTTTGAAAATAAAGATCATATTGATAAGCTTTCGGAATTTTTGATAAATTTGGAGGAAAAACAATTAGAATTAAAGGAAATTAATTTGAAAATCGAAGAATTGATCACGGATGATACGAATTTAGAAACGGAAGTTCAAAATAGTATCGATTATAATGATACTATTAATGAAACGAAATTTAAAATAAAAACAAATTTGAAGAAATTTAAAAATGATGTTGAATCGAGAAATGCTAGTTCGTTGTCAAACGCTAGTACGGTTCCTTATGTTAGTACACGATTGCCTACTGTAAATTTACCAAAATTAAATATTCCGAATTTTAAAGGCGATCCTAATACATTTCTTGAATTTATCAATAGTTTTAAAAATACTATTGATGTTAATGATAATTTGACAAAAATTGAAAAATTAATATATTTGAAATCATTTTTGTCTGGTGAAGCCTATAAAACGGTATCTGGATTAGCCCTAACAGAAAGTAATTACGATCACTCGTTAGATTTACTAGAAAAAAGATATGGTAAAACGGAAATTTTAATTAGCGGTTTTATAAATAAATTATTAGAAATCGAACCGATCAGGTCATGCTCGAATACAAAAATGTTGAGAGATTTGTATGATGAATGCGAAATAAGTATTAGAAATTTGCAGGCAATAGGAGTAGCTACCGACAATTTTGGGTATTTACTAATCCCTATCATTTTAAGGCAATTACCTCATAATTTGGTAATTGAATTTCAAAGGAAAAGGGATAACGAAAAGCCAGGGGATGTTAATGAATTAATGAAATTTATAAAATTTGAGATTGATTCAAGGGAAGCGGCAACTGTTATATCAGGAAATTCCTTAAAAAGTCCAGAAAAATCTCGATGGGAAAAAAATGCTCCTACCAGAACAAAGGGTAATTTTCCCACTTCAGTTGCGCTGAACACGGTCGTAAAAAATGTTTGTGTATTCTGTAATTCGAATCATAATAGTTTAAAATGTAAGGAAATGACAGATGAACAAAAGCGTTATAAGTTAAAAAAAGAAGGAAGATGTTACCGATGTTTTTATAAGAACCACCTATTATCTCTATGTAAAGCAAAAATACAACCGTGTGAGTTATGCAAGAGTTTTCAACATAATTATTTGTTTTGCCCCGCTAAGAAATCCTCTGAAATTAGTCCCGTTGAGAATACTAAAAAATCAGAAATTGTACAAAATCAAGAAAATCAAGCGGTTGTATCATCTGTTATTAAAACTCAAAATTTTCCAGAAAAATATTCGACAATTTTGCAAACGGCATGCGTACAGGTAATGGGAGATTCCAAGAAATTAAGTACAAGGCTATTATATGATTCTGCATCTTCGCGCACATTTATTGCAAAGAATTTAGCAACTGCTTTAAAACTAAAACCAGTAAAAAAAGAAAAATTGCTAGTTTATACTTTCGCGAATCGTAACGCCATAGAACAAGAGTATGATTTAGTGGATATTACTATAATTAGTCGCCATCCTCCGTATAAAAGAATAACAGTTCAGGCGCTCGTGTCAGACATAATTAGTGCGACGCAAGTAAAATCGCACATTGATTCGCAGCTCATAAATAAATTCCGTTTAGATGAAAATGAGTTTGCTGACAGATTTATTAATGAAAAGACTGTACAAATATTATTGGGATGTGATTATATGTTTGCGACAATCACGGGAGGGGTAGAGAAAATCAATAAATATTTATTTATTCAACCAACAATATTTGGAAAAACTTTAATTGGACGAATGCATAGCAATAATGTAAATGGAACTTCTTGTTTTAAGGTCATTTGTACATCAACAGACAATGATTTAAGAAAATTGTGGGATGTAGATAATTTTTTATCCTTTCCTACTGATATTCAAAACGACGAAAAATATGAGGTGGTTACGCAATTTCAGAGGGAAATAATTTTTGAGAATCAAAGGTATGTCGCGCCACTTTTATGGTCTTCTAAAATAAACAAACAAAGTTTATCAAATAATTACGAAGTTGCGAAACAGAGATTTGTGGGTCTGGAAAAGAGATTAAGGGGTAATAAATCTTTATTTCAGAAATATAACGAAATTATGACAGAACAATTAAGTGAAGGTATTATTCAAAAGTGCGATACTGATTGCTTTATTGGTTACGTAATGCCACACCAAATTATTTTTAGACCAGATTCTTCTAGTACGAAATCAAGAATTGTTTATGATGCTAGCAGTAAAAGAAATAATGAAAAAAGTCTAAATGATTGTCTTTTCGCTGGAGAAAATTTAAATCCTAATTTAATTGACATAATATTAAATTTCAGGTCTCATAAAATTGCTTTTTTGGGCGATATTGCTAGAGCATTCTTGCAAATAGAAGTGTCTAAAGAGGACAGGAATTATTTGTGTTTTTTATACTTTGATGATTGTGACATAGATAAGCCTGTGACTTTATATCATTTTAACCGACATTGTTTTGGAGTCACGAGCTCCCCGTACGTGTTGGCTTCGACAATTAAGAAACATATTAGAAAGTACAAAGAAATTAATCCTATTGCTTATAATATGTTAGATAATTTTTTATACGTGGACGATTTGGCATATGGGGCTCCGACAGTCCAAGAAGCTTTCAATTTATCAGCTTCTGCTGTCTCAATACTTAAGGATGCGAATATGAACTTGAGAAAATTTAATACAAATTCTTTGGAATTAAGGGAATTATGGAAGAATGGTAACCCAGTTATAGAAACAGACGAAAGTCATTCAAAATTAAAAATTCTGGGACTTAATTGGGATAATATAAACGACGTCCTGTCAATAGATTTTAAGGCATTTATGTCAGATGGTGATAATTTGGAATACACCAAAAGACATGTTTTGCACAGCGCTGCCAAAATATTCGATCCTATCGGATTCATATCGCCATTCTTAATTAGAATTAAATTACTTCTTCAGGAGTTATGGGAACGCGGTTTAGAATGGGACGACACACTTCCTAAAGAATTTAAAGAAAAATATGAAAAATGGTATAGCGAAATAAAACTGTTAGAAAAGATTCAGATACCCAGGTATTATTTTAACACAGATAATATTTTAGATCATAAAGTTCAACTTCATCTTTTTTCTGATGCTTCGTTAAAATCTTACGGGGCAGTGGGCTACTTCAGATACCAGACTTCCGAGGGCTTTTCTAAAACTTGTTTTGTAATTTCTAAAGCTCGTGTGGCCCCTTTAAAAAGAATCACTTTGCCGAGATTAGAGCTTCTAGGTGCATTAATAGCTGCCAGAATAGCCAACCATCTAAAAAAAGTTTTCACTAATATTCAAAAGGTAGTATTCTGGACGGACTCCACAATAACATTAAATTGGATCAAAAATTCTGCTGCCAAATGGAAGCCCTTTGTTGCGAATAGGGTGGCAGAAATACAAGAAAATTCTGATCCCAGTGCATGGAGGCATGTCAGCAGTAAAGATAATCCAGCTGATATGCTCACTCGAGGACTCACTTCCAAAGAATTAGCCAGTAACAAGCACTGGTGGCATGGCCCGGATTGGCTAAGTAAATCCGAAAATTTTTGGCCGAAACTTGACAATAACGTAAAAAGTTCCTTTTCTAACATTGAAATGGAATCCAGAGATAAAATCGTTGTGAACACTGTTATTACTCGTGAAAGAATCATCGATATTAATAGATATTCTAATTTAAATAAATTGTTGAGAATAACAGCCTATGTATTGCGTTTCATAAATTTGACTAGGCATAAACAAGATAATCGAGACACTTTAACTATGGAAGAACTCCAGGAAGCGGAAAATTATTGGATACGACAAATTCAAAATGAAAAATACTTTGTAGAAATTAAATGTTTAGAAAAGGCAAAACCCTTTCCAAGAGATTCTAATCTAATGAAATTAAATCCTTTTCTGGATGCTGAGGGCATCTTACGTGTATCAGGGCGACTTTCAAAATCTAACATCTTACTAGAAAATGAAAAGTATCCGATTATTCTGCCGCCCAAAACTAAATTAGCTGAGTTAATTATTTGGTATGCACACGAGAAAGTGTATCATTCTTCAGTGACACATACGCTTGTCGAAATCAGAGAAAGGTTCTGGCTTCTAAAAGCTAGAAAAACGATAAAGGATCTACTCAACAAATGTGTTGTCTGCAAACGATTTTCTGCGAATCCAGGAGACCAGACAGTAGCTCCGTTGCCACCTGATCGTATTGAACAGTCTCCACCATTTAATATTCTAGGATGCGACTTCGCCGGTCCCTTATTCGTAAAAGATAAGAACAATAAACAATATATTTTACTTCTTACCTGTGCTGTTACAAGAAATGTTCATTTGGAACTGGTAGACAGTTTATCTACGCAAGCCTTCTTACTCGCATTTAGAAGGTTCATCGCTAGACGGGGTTTATGCTCCGTAATTTATTCCGACAATGCACGTACATTTAAACGTGCTGAACTAGAATTTAAGAAACTGTGGAGCTTAGTAGCTCATCCAGAGGTGAAAGAATTTTTTGCTTCCCATAAAATAAAGTGGAAATATATAGTAGAAAGAGCCGCCTGGTGGGGTGGCTTTTATGAGCGAATGGTGCGAAGTGTTAAAACAGCCCTACGAAAAACGATAGGCAAAACATCGTTAAATTACAACGAACTGTCCACCATAGTAGCTGAAATAGAAGGCACTATAAACTCTAGACCCATCACTTACATGAGTGATGAAAGCCAGGACCCCGTACCATTGTGCCCAGCACACTTTTTGATAGGGAGAAGAATAACTTCTCTCCCTCCAGCACGCCTGCACCTTGACTCGAATCTCTCTTCCAGGAAAGAATTGCTTAAAACTTATAATTATCGAGAAAAATTGATGAGATTGTTTTGGTCCCGATGGAAGAAAGAGTATTTATTAAATTTGAGATCAGCCCACCAAAGTATAAACAAAACTAATATTCCCCAATTTAAAATAAACGATATTGTCTTAATAAAAGACGATAGTTTACCCAGAAATTTCTGGAGTTTAGGTAAAATTATAGAAACCTTTCCTGGAAGAGACGGCAAGGTGAGGGCCTGCAAAATAAAAACTCAAAAATCTGTTTTGAGAAGACCAGTGCAATTACTCTATAATTTGGAACTCAATAACAATTGACTGTTTTAGTGAAATTTGCATTCTAATCTTTTCTTTTATTATTCTAGTTGAAGTGTATGTCCAGAATTCTTTAAGTGTTTAAAGTATGTATATTCTTATTATATTTTGAAATTTGTATTTGATTTAATGTATCGTATTGCAACATGTATTATGATGAACCCCATAGGTTCATGGGGGGGCAAGCTGTTGCAAATCACGTGTGAAGCAATCCGAAGGCGCCGTGCAGACGCCAATTGAAAGCCACCTGTGGCGCAATGTTTTTGTTTAAAAGGGTAGAAGTTGTTACGATTTCTCGATGCGAGGAAGAATATTTTACTTCCCCGTAAAAAATATGTATCTCTTTTCATGTAAATAGTATATGTTAGTGTCTGGTCGACTATATGTGTGTGTGGTGTGAAATAAAAGAAAAAATGTCAAGTGGATCGAATATTATTTAAAGAAAGAACACACGAATTTATATAACTCGAGTCTTCTAGGATTAAAAACTGTTCTCTAGAAATGAGCAGTGTCATTATCAACTGCATCTTAACGATGTCACATTCTTCCGAACATAATAAAATTAATATGAATCTAATGAAGTATGCACTAAAATATACATTCTGTAGAAACTGTGGTGCAAAGAATAAATATAGGGCTACACTTAGGTATTCCAATACATAATGTTATAGGGAGGGAGTATTGTTTGGGGGGCATTAAAGTATATTAAACTGTTTCACATTTTATAAAATAAATATACGGTGCCGAGGTTTACTGCAAGTTACTTTCTGAATAATAGAAAGCAGATAGTATTAACAGGGACGCACAAAAGATTTTGGCAACTATACTGTATCCGAAGTACTGCATACTATTACACCAAGATCTAAATATTTTTTTTAACTTCATTATAGTACAAACGCACCTCATTTGCTAAGTTTGATGTGCAATTTCCGACTTGTTAAATTTCATTCCGGAGTGTTTCCTATTTTCAGTGGTAAGCCCGGCCGTAATAATACAGTGAAACCTCCAAATAAGGGACACTCCGAATAAGGGACACCTTTTATTTAAGGGACAAAACCTCCGGTCCCAGTCCCTTGGTATAGGACGTGTAATGTATTTACCTCTGAATAAGGGACACTCTATTTAAGGGACACTTGAAGATGAGATTAAAAGGACTGGCTTTTGAATTTCAGATAATGAAGTAGTCTGAAATGAAAATGAAAAAACAGATTTTTGTGAATTTATTAAACTGACAGACAGTCATGTTGAAACAAAGGCATACGACACAATTGACAAGCATTTATTTACCCACAATTCTGATCGATATCAGCGCGTTTTATCCCCATTGAAAGTAATGCTGAAAATTATGAGGATGATTCTGAAAATGAAGAATAAAAGAAAATTGTGAAATAAAGAACTTTACAGATGTTTTAAGGCTATTCTCAAATCCAAAAGGGCAAATTTTATGACAAAAGTTTTAATTTATTTTTATTCAGAAATGCATGAAACTTGCAGGCGTTATTGTTCAGTGTCATCTATGTAATTAAACTGTTTTTTCTGTTTTTTTTTTTTTTTTTTTTTTTAAGGAAAAAATAAAAATAAAAATAAATCTTTTAGGCGATATTGTCAACATAAGTGTTTTGAACCGAATTTATATGCAAAAGAAGAATAAAGATTCAAGAAGGGGTGAAAAATATCTGTCACATGATCAAAATCACTTATAACTCAATAGGCAATTTATTCAAAACTTAAAAACACAGTTTGATTCCAAATCGCTTCCGTAGTCAGAAGCTCCAATTTTATACCTTTCCGTCAAAAAAGGAATTTGCAAAAGTGTCAAAACGTTTTCTGCTTACTGAACTGAGTAGTTGAGAGATTTTTTGCCTTAAAATACACAAAACAGTTTAATAGTGGTTTTTTATTTATTTATTTATTTATTTATTTTGTAAATACTGCTGATAAGGAAGAACTAAAATCTATAAGTTTGAAAAGTTTATAGTGAAAATTTGAAATTTGCAAAAAAATCATTTTTGATTGATTACTTCAAGTATGATTCTTTTAAATGTTTTTATACTTTTTGCATGCATACAGTTTGCATAAAAAATACGAATCATTTAATGATTGAGTAATCAATTAAAAGTTTTAATTAATTCTCTATACCTTTTGTGTCTGATTAACATATTTTATATACTCTGAGTACATTTTAAACTTCACCTTTAATGTAATGTTATTTTCATATCCTTCAGGACGATTAATTAAAAAAAAATGATAAAAACTCCGAATAAGGGACACCTCTATTTAAGGGACAAAAGTTCCGGTCCCATAGGTGTCCCTTATTCGGAGGTTTCACTGTATTAATAATAAGGATGATGATGAAATGATGCTCGTGCTGATGCTTCTTAACCAGCTTTATATTACCAAAATAAATAAATAAATAAATAAATAAATAAATAAATAAATAAAAATAAGAATACCGCATGATATTTTTGAAAAATAAATAAATAAATAGATAAATAAATAAACTGCAGAAATTTCCAGATTATATAGCCGTGGAATACGGAATGACAGCATTAATGATTACTTATATAATTAATTATATCTATCTACGTACCTACCTATATTATAAAGGCAAAACGTATCTGTGCATAACGCATACGTCATTTTGCCAAAGGCAACACTTTGAAATGAAATTTCGGATTTGCAATTTTTTTTACTGTAAATTTTTATACTTTTAAACATCGTACATTCTCAATTTTAAACTATCGACAGCATTAATGATTACTTATATAATTAATTCTACCTATCTATCTATCTATCTATATTATAAAGGCAAAGCGTATCTGTGCTTAACGCATGCGTCATTTTGGGAATGGCAACACTTTAAAATTTGAAATAAAATTTCAGATTTGCAATTTTTTTGTTACAGTAAATTTTTAAACTTCTAAACATCGCACGTTCTCAATTTTAAACTATTGTATAGCGGGAAAAATGTACTTTTAAATACTGGCAGTAAAAAACTTATCATTAAAAATTACATTACACAAGTACAAATATCATTACAATAAAGAATAAAGTTGTCACTTTATACATTAAGTTAACAGTCACTGTAGAAGATAAATTCCAGTAGTTTTTTAATGAATCAAAATAAAATTTTAGAAAATACTCATTATACGTCATTGTAATACATCTGTATTATAAAGGACAAACGTGCCAGTGCGTAATGCTGACGACATTTTTTAAGGTGACAACAGCAGAAGATTAAATTTCGCTTTTACTTAAATTTTAAAAACTTTTCCCCAAATATTCGAATTTTACAAAGTTACATTGGGGAAAAAATCACTTTCAAAAGCAATTTCTTTGGAAACTGTATCAGAAATTGTTTAAAAGCTGTATCGCTATTTATTCAATTTTTATATTTTTTAAATAATTGTTAAAAATGATTTTAAAAAAAAATCTATTTCTATCACGGGCAGACGATTATGAAAGATAAATCCGTTTGCACTTAAAATAATATAAATAGTTCGGTGTTTGTTTCCAGTTTATATTCCAAACGAATATAAGACATGTGGTAAAACGATGCGCTTAAACTATTGAAATGAACAGAATCATAAATGCTGATTGTATATAGTGATCTTTGGTGATAAAATGGAACCTCTATAGGAAAATATTTCTAGTATTTTATTTTTTATTGTTTTTTCTCTATATTCCTTTTATTTTCTTTCTTTTGTTTTAAAACTACTATTATTACAATGCAATTATTATTATAACAAAGAAATAAACCCGAGGTTCCCGGGTTCGCCTGTGAATTCCTGGCTCGAGGCTGATACGAAAGTATTAGGTTTAATGCATTTTAAAATTTTATTTGAACGAATTATTGTTATTTTTAATATAAATGTGATTTTTGGTATTCTTGTTGGGTATTCTAAAAAAATTATGTATTAAAAGAAAAAACTATTAGAGTTATCAATTAAAAAAAATCTCTTATATTCTGTACCCGGGAATCTGGGATTTATTCCTTTGTTATAATAATAATTGTTTTGTAATAATAATAGAATAGAAAGAAAATAAATGAAACATAGAGAAAAACAAGTAGAGAAATAAGTAAATAATATATTATAAATATTTCCTTATAGAGGGTCCCTTTTATCAGGAAATATCTCTAAACAGTCATTTTTCAGACCTGAGATCTGTTTCATGTCGTTCATGTCTTTCATCGCTTTTAAAGAGGGTGAAGTCTTCGCAGTTGTTTTTCCCGCAATGTCTCTCTTTTTTAGGGAAAATGGGGGATGTAGGGATATTTATTGGGATATTTTGGTGCTTTTCTCCGTGACTAATCCATCATTTATATCAAGGAATTTTCTCCACTGATTTCATAAAGAAACATTATCCCTCATAAGCAATGGCTAATGATACTGGAGCTTTAAAAGTAAGTCAATTAATTTTAATTGTTCTATTTTATAGTATGTAATTAATACAAGTTTTGAGTTAGAATTTCGTTCGAGCGTTTAGTATTTAAAAAAAATTAAATAAATAAATAGTGAATATATTTTGGAAGTGGTTTTAACTCCAATAGCATTCAAAAATTTATATAATATACGGTTGGCCAATTTCATGGAAAAATTCGATCATTTCACTGAAATAATACATTATATTTAGATTTAACCCCTTAATTTTCGCTCGTGTCACAATATGACGGGGTGAGGTGTCGTTACCTATCTCTTGTGCTTTTGATATTGCCGGCAGTATTGAAATCAGACAATTTTCTGCTGTAGGGATTTCTGTGGCTCCGGGGAGGAGATCTCCCATTTTACCCATTGAAAACACAAAATTTCCGGGATGGACATCTCACTGCTCGGCGGGGAATGTCCCCCTCGGGGCCACCCCCTGAATTCAACATTGATTGCCGGGCTGGCAGGGCCGTAGCTACGGGGACGTTATGAGCGGCTCTGCCCCCCCCCCCCCTTGCTCAGAAAAGATTCCAAGGTTACTCAATGAATTTTTATTCCGAAAATTCAAATGAAATACTGTTCAAATATCTAATTTAGTTTTGAGACCTTTTCACAGTTTTTCAGAGTTACTAAATTGTATCTAAAATAAGTATTTGAACACTTGCTCATCCTATTGGTACATATGAATCTAACATGATGTTTAATTTTGCACCGGTATATACTCAAAACTTTCATCATCATATACTTTTCTTTGCATAAAATGAAGCTATTATAACAGTTTAATAAGAAACAGAGTATCTACAATGTGAATATGCACTCATTTATCTTTCTGCGTCAGAGAGAGAGAGAAAAAAATTATGAGACCTCCTACATTCTCTTGATCCCCCCCCCTCCCCCACCCCTATTGTTCACTCCTAGCTACGGCCCTGCGAGCTGGAGATTTAAAACAGGAAAAAAAATCTGAAACCAGAAAAAATTAATAAGCATTTCTATATAAACTCTTTGAAAATTTATGTCTCAGTTTAGTTTGTAAAATCTATGTTTGAACAATTAATGGACTTTGATGAATCGAATTTTTCTGATGATAATTTGATTTTAACTGATACTCGACATTTTATGTGTATTGTATGTTATTTAAAATATTGTTTGCAAACATTTGTAAAGTAATAAAAAAAAATACAAATAAGGATTTATTCGTATTAATTTGTATGGTATAAAACTTTAAAGTGTAAAATTATCGCATGATGGCTTTTCGGCAAATGTGAATTTGTATCTTTTTTTTTTTTTTTTTTTTCCTTAAACATACAACTGATTGCATATTTTATTTATAAATTTTATAATTACTCAATTTATGCGATAAAATAATAGATACTTTTTATGGTTTTTATAAATATTAAGCGATCTTTAAGGAGTTAATGTAAAAGAAATGTATGTATTTAAACAGTTGTTTTTAATATGACTTATTTGTTTAAATTTTTAACTTTCGTAAAAATGCTTGAATATAACTATAGCAATTGGTTTGGTTTGACATTGCTTTCAGGATTATAGCAGCTATGACTTTCGCTCGG
This sequence comes from Maratus speculifer, assembly GCA_964019185.1. Taxonomy (NCBI): domain Eukaryota; kingdom Metazoa; phylum Arthropoda; class Arachnida; order Araneae; family Salticidae; genus Maratus; species Maratus speculifer. The sequence continues at coordinate 172,183,110 of OZ025302.1, forward strand.
ATGGTCCATTACACACAGAGGCAACGGCAATTCAGAAGTATTTTTATCTTGCATATCCATTCCATATTTATCACAACAAAGGAACAACACACCATCCATGTCTTAGAGGTCTGCACGGGCCGATTTCCAATAATGGCATTCGGGCCGGGCCGGGCTCGGTCCTTACTTTTGAAGACTCGGGCCGGGCCGTGCCGGGCTCGGGCCTTACTTTTGAAGACTCGGGCCGGGCCGGGCTGGGCTGGGCTCGGGCCTTAATTTGTTTGCTGGAGTATCGGGCCGGGCCTAACTTTTTTTCCGTACGAAGCCGAGACTGATTCCATTCTTCCTAGTTTTCATGGACCAAAATAATCAGTTCCTATTGAATTTTCCTATATGAAAATCCTTTTCTCGACTTTTTATAAATTAGTAATATTTCGCTTTGTCCAAAAATTTCTGCAAAAAAAGCATATACTTTTAAGCCGTCATTATTCTACAATTAAACATCAGAATTTATTCTTTTTAAAGAATCGTAGATTACTAGGCGTTTTAAAATAGAATTAAATACACACACACACACACACACACACACACACACACAAAAAAAAAAAAAAAAAAAAAAAAAAAAAAAACATGATTATGACGGAATTTTTTTTTTTTAATTGAAAACTGAAAGTTTCTTTAAAAATGTTCATCCATGCAAATTGAATACATCAATACGGGAGAAAAAAATATATTAAACATTTACATCTGTTAAGAAGGGAATGCATTTTTTTTCGTTCCAAAGCGATTTCGTCTTTGGAAATTTTACCATATACCGCTTTTTCGATTTTTTGTCTCCATTACAGTGAATATGGATTAATAATACTAGTGATAACTGAAGCATTTACATACAACAAACAAAGATTCATTTAAAAGCATAAATATCGCAGCCTACGGCACTTCTGCATAAATGGAGATTATAAACATGGAAAAAAAAAGACTAATATAATTTTTTTTGGTCAGAACTCTTCCATAAGATTAAAGATCAATGTTTTGTAGAAATTCACTCGAGCCGGGCCGGGTTCGGGCCGGATTTTAAACTTTTTTCCGGGCGGGCCGAGCTCGGGCCGAAATTTTAACTTTCGGGCCGGGTCGGGTCGGGCCATTATTTTTTTCGTTCGGGCCGGGCCGGGCTCGGGCCGAAATTTTAACTTTCGGGCCGGGCCGGGTCGGGCCATTATTTTTTTTTTCGGGACGGGCCGGGCCCGGGCCTGGAAATTTCGGCCCGTGCAGACTTCTACCATGTCTTACCTTGGGTTCGAGACCCAACTCCTCAGTGGCGTAGAGTTCCTACATCCTTCGGTAACAAACAAGGTCCAGGGGCTCTAGTGCGGCGTGGCACTAGCTGCCTCCAATGGCGCAGCCAGAGGGGGGGGGGGGTTAAAACCTCTCCCATAACTAAGAAAGATCGCTATAATTGCCGCTTATATGAATCAAAACCAAACTTAATATTCAAAAACATATTTTCGTATTTCGGAATCCGCCGCTTTATTGAATCAGTTTTTATTAAATAGAGTGATTCAATTGAATGGCGAGAATTCTACTTAAAACTCTGAAAGTGCATATTACATGGATTAGTTTAGTAAAAATTGGTTATTTGAACTAAATCACTTTTCTGAGACGTATTATGCTAAAAGAATGATGATTTCTTGCCACACAGATGCTCTTCGAGTTTAAGTATTATACAGTGAATATTCTAATTAGTACTGATTCTATTAACCGGTGATTCAAATAACCGGCGAAAACCTTTATCAGAAACTCAACCCCCCCCCCCCCCCCCCCAGAACCGAATTCTGGCTGCCGCTACTGATCACCAGGGATGTAGTGGAGGGTATACAGAGGCAGTGGTGCCAACTTATATGGGTCCATGGGGATCGAGCCCACCCAATAATTTTGAATCGTAATGGGCCCAATTTTCATTGTTCTATTTTGTTATTTATTTCATTATTATTTCATTATTCCTTTTTCTTCCTTTTTCTTGGCGGGGGGGGGGGGGAGGGCAAAGACCATGTGTTTTAATTCTTCGACTGACACCCATAAATCTCAAACGACTGAAATGTTTTGATCCACGTTTAACTTTTTGCTATTACTTACCCATCATACGTAGTATGGGGTGAGTCTTGCAATCGTTTTGAAAATCGAAAAATTTTTTTTGACGGATTTACACGTTTTAGACAGTGGAGATTTCGAAAAACATATTTTTAGAAAAAAAAAATTTGCCGTCCGTCTGTCTGTCTGTAAACGCTCTATCTCACGAACAAATTGAGATAGAGACTTGAAATTTTGTATGTACTTAGTATGTAAGAATGGAACGAAGCCTATTGAATATCAGCAACCTCGATTATCCGGAACTACTTTTTCCGGATTCTCGAAAAATTCGTTCTGATGAAAGGTATATAAAAATTTTCGATTTTTCTTATTTTAAGGAATGCATGTAAAAGGCAATAAAAAAACACAAATTTTGCATAAAGAACAAAGTCGATCGGATTATTAGTTGTCGAGATATTTGTAATCCTGTTTTCCACATTCTTCGATTTTTCATGATCGATCCTATATTTCATTCAAATTTCAATTCAGAGGTATATTTTAATTGAAAATGAGACGCTTCATCCGACGCAGCAAACTGTTAGTTAATATGAATATTATTTTTGGAGTTATAAGGATGTTTCTTTTACGTAGTTTGGTACTTCTTGAGTAGTTTGGCGTTTTATATAATTTGTTGAAATTGGTGCATCAGCAATTCATTAATAGAGTATATTACTATGTGCATTAACAACATTTAAATTTAGTTTTGGAATTGAAATACATTGTATAAATAGTTTTCACATATTTTATTTCCATATGCATATAAATGATGGGTAAGTATTACGGTGGCCTCCAACGACTAGTTTCAATTTGTAATCATGTTCATGATATGATGATATTGCAACAAATATTAGTGTCTTTATAAGAAAAAAGGCATAAGAATATTATTTAACAAAATTGCAACTTTTTTAAAACATGATAGCTTGACTTAAAATTCTCATCTTTCACTAGCTGTCCACCCTTCAAAGGAAAACAAACTAAAAGTATCATTTTATAGAAATAATTTTGAGCCAACCCAATGTTTTTCAAAAGTTGGCGCCACTGTATGGAGGTATACGCCGTATACCTTCTGGATTTTTTAAGGAACACCGTATACCCTCTGTTTTTCAAGAAAGCTGTAGTATATGCACTCTAGGGTATACTCTCTATCTTGAGAGTATACTCTCTGCTTAAAGCGAATACCCTCTGGTCTTTTTACGACTACAGCACTGCTGATCACACTACTGGGGAGACATATAAATATATATTTATATACAAATCAATGTTTAAGTCCATGATTCTTAAATTCTACATTTTTTTTTTTAAACCTATCTAGCGGGCTCTGCCCTCTCTGAGCTACACCCGCCAACCCCCGTTCAAAGTTTAAAAATATGGTAATTTGTCTTTTCTTAAAAAAATTACTAAATTGCGGAAGATAGTCACGAACACCGATAATTTTTTGTAGGCGGGTTGCCATTCAATCTTGAAATTAGTATTTTTCGGTTACTATGGTTTCATCCGCCGCTGTCGCGACGGTTGCTTTGAAAATTGATAATAAAAATCAGTTACACATTTGCAAATCCACTTAAAAAAAGAATGGTTGGGTTTAACCTTTACTCAGGGGCTCGTAGAGATGTTGTCTGAGCCTTCTTGTAAAGGTTAAAATACCGCTGCCAATCAGTCTTTTATAAGACACTATAGACAATATTCATCCGTTTCATCCGAGGATTAAAAAACTCCATAAGCCTTGGTGATAATATTTAAAATCACGAAATGTACCGCATATTGAAATTTTACGTTTATATATTATGTTTTGATCGACTTTTAGATGCTGTCAGTAACAGGTTTCAATTATCTTCTCTATTTTAATGCGCCATCATGCATATATTCATTTTACTTTTAAATTTAAATTATTTGTTTTATTTATTAAGCTATTTGCAAATATTCTAAGAAGTATCGAATAGTAATTTGTACACAAAAATTCGATAAATGCGGAGCAGAGACCTTTAGGGGGAAAAATATATTTGTTTGAGAGTTATAGACTAACCAGTAATATAATATGCATTTTTTATTATAATTATTTTTTTAGGCTTATTATAACTTAATAAAATAGTTTCTTCTTAAACATTTTCTTTCCACCAAATTCGATGGGTTCCATTCCGTAATAATATACATATATATGTATACATTTTCCTCATTGGGGGCGACATTAAATTTTGAAAAAGAATAATTCCTGCTTTCTGCTTGTTATTTATGTAATTTACTGCTTATATTATTTAGTGTTGCTCTAAAATACTTTCAGACTTAAAAAAAAATTTAGTATGCTTATGTAGAAAGGAAAATTATCTTCATATTAAACAAGAACTATGAAACATTTTCTAATTTTGCATATACATATACATTGCACTATGTCAATTTTCAATGCATTTTTATTATGATTGGAAGGCGCTAAATTACTAATTCTGAAAACAGGAGTCGCATTCTATAGGGAAAAGTTTATTGTTCCCACCGTTATTTTGAAAATAATATCTTTATCGTAACTTTCTATTGCATAATCTTAAATAAAATTATCATGAAAATTACTGATTAACGGTTTTGGTGGGAACAATAATTTTTTCCCTATACAGAGCGTATCAACACAGCGGCTAAAAACTTTCACAAGATATATAGTACAACTAGACGATGAAAATCACATAGCAATGCATGTCGGAAACGTTTTCCTTGCGCGGTAGTGACAACACACAAGGATCACATTGTGTAAATTGTTCGGTTATTTAAAATTTCTTTATCATCTTTTGTAGGGTAAATGAAGACATTTGACATCCAACTCTTCGTATGTGTTTTATACGACTGAATTCTTTTATATAGTTAAAACGGAATTCTGTTGGTTCTGGTAGAACGGTTTTACCAGTAGCTCTTTTTCTTGCAATGTAGGCATGATGTGCAGCGAAGTAACTAATGCTCGTTCAGAATTCGCTTTCTTTTTAAACTAAAGAATAATGCTAATATACATGCGCTGTAACCAGGGCCTGACTAAAGCAGGGGCATGCGGGGCAATTGCCCCGGGCCCTCCGGCTTGAGGGGGGCCTCCCAAGGACAGACATAAGTTTTTTGTTAAAGAAGTGTCAAATGATATAAAATGACCAAAAGTGAATAAATTCTTTTTTTTTAAGTTTTAAGGAGCCCTCTTCTCCTACCCCCCCCCCCTTGTTTCCATACCCCATGTCCCCTTGAGGCCTCGCATTTATTCTTGTATTTCTGTAACCGAAAAAAAAAAATAATTCTATAGTTTTTTTAAAGTTTTTTTTTTTGCTTTTGCTATTATGTATATAGAAGTGAATAGTACTAGGTACGAAATTTATGTATACATACAATAGGTATGAATTTTAGTTTTAGTCACTTCAGTATAATTTACAAAAAAAAAAAAAAAAAAAAAAAAAAAAAAAGATAGAAGGCCTTTCCCCCCTAATAAGGTCTTCCCCCCTCCCTCCCCACTGTCTAAGTCGGGCCCTGGCTGTAACGCAAATAATGTTTCGCATTTTCAATATATGCAAATAAATACCATTTGTGTTTCAGCGTCATCTATTGGCGAATTATCATAATTTTGTTTTTCTAATTTAACGAAATGTCAATTGCATTATTTGAATTATCTGTATTTAAAATTTGATTTCATTTCAACCATAAGAACAGATCCTAGATCCCTCTCAAGTGGTATACTTTTTTCTTGCTATCTCCGGATGATTGTGTGTATCAGAGATGTGACGGGCTCAGCCCAAGCCCGAGCCCGGGCCCGGGCCCGAAGCGGGCTCGGGGTCTATTTTTATTTTAGTCTTCGGGCTCGGGCTCATTCTTTCTGAAACCGGAAAATTATTTATCCGAGTATAGAAAAGATTGAAACTTTTCCCACCTTAAGAGTACTTATTGTTTTTCACATCATTTCAGCGCTATTTTATCAAAGCGAAAGGGGAACAGAAATCGTGTTTTTGTATTTTAATAGTTGATTGCTGTTTCAAAAGAAAATTTATGATGATTGGAAATTTATGTCTACTGCACTTCCGGCGATGATCTATTATTGATATGGCGCTAGTCAAAACAAGCACAAACAATAAATTAACTTTTGGCTTAATTTTCATTAATAACACAGGATATTTTTTAATTCAATCGTTTATTTATTTATTTAGTTATATAAAACTTAGAAAATGATTTCTTCGTTTTTTTTTTTTTTTTTTTTTTTTTTTTTTGTAGACCAAAAGCTTGAGTTTTGCAAATTATTTAGTTGTGCGAGTTATAATCATTTTTCATATGAAAACAACATAGTGATTCATTTTTCTGTTTCTCAATATGAACTCTACTTGTGCTGAGGGATTTCTCTTCGTAAGTAAACATATTTTCCATCTTATTCCGATAGAACACAATCGATCAGTGTTTTTTCTTTTTTTATAAAAGCATCAGACCTTTAAGATAACTGTATCAACGTATTAGTTTGCATTGATTTTCAGGTTCATGTCAATTACGGGGAATTGTTATGAGAAATGAATTGATTATATTTAAAGGTATACATATTTTATAGGAAATTGAAAATGTTGTTCGATTCTTCAGCATACAAATAGTAATTTCACCCAAACTTCATATATTTATTCACAACACTTTTTTAATGTATCCATCGAATTTTCTTGTTAAATGACAAAAAATATGGAAATCATTTTAAATATGAAGTATATTTCTATTTGATACCAAACTGCTCTTTTGATCAGACTGAATTTAAATTTTTATTTAACAGTAATTTTTATGTAAGAAATTTTTAAAAACGAGACATCGCAATTGAAACAATTTTTAAATGTCGTACTTTTTATTTATTATTATTATTATTATTTTGTATATTTTTGTATCGGGATCGGACGGGCTCGGGCTCTGGTAGCAAAAAATCTTTCGGGCTCGGATTCAAAATCATCGGGTTCGAACGGGCCCGGGATCCGAAAAGCGAGCCCGAACTCATCTCTAGTATGTATGTGCCAGTTGTTTCCCGCCATATTGGATATGCCATATTCCACTGTACGAAAAATCTTACTGCGGATTTTGCATTTTTATTGATCAGTTTCACTTTTTTAATATTATTTATTTTTTATAAAATGAATTGAATGTATTATGTGCATTACAACGCTCCCTATCGGCGGTTTTTTGTATTTTTGATTTTCTTTTTTTTTATATACATATTTTTTTTTCAATAAATGTCGAGCACATCATTTGAACTATCCGTAGTTCAAATTTAATCTCATTTGATCAATAGAAGCTAAATAAGAGACCAATAGAATTCTAGCGATCTCTGAAATGGACAACTTATTTCTTACTTACCCTGTGCAATGGTCTGTACGAGTCAGCAGCTAAATGCTAAAAACAAGTTTTCAGATGTTTTCGACCAAGATATGATTTGGCAGACCGATTGCGTTTTAATATGCGAATCGAAATTTAACTAATCCTAGAATTTCATCCGTGAACTCGATGAGGTTTTTTGTATATGCTGTCGCCTCCCAGTCTAACAGTAGTATGCTCAAACAAGAAGCAAGTACTGCAGTGTTGAATTCAGACAGTTTTCTACGGAAGGGACTTCAGTAGCTCCGGGGGAGGGGGGAATTGTACTTTTTGACCACTGAAAAAGTAAAATTTCAAAATTTCCGGGAGGGACATTTCATTGCTCCGGGAGAAATATAGAATTACTCCCCCCCTGTATTCAACATTGAAGTACTGCAGAAATGATGGCATGCGAAGCGCATAAATCAGGTTTATTACCGCTACGCGGCAATTAGGCAATCACCCGTTCCGATACCAGGTATCTAACCCGTTAAGCTGAGATAACTCGGCAGGTAGGGGCCTGGAATCGGTTAGAAAGAAGGAAAAAGCTGAAATGTTTGTCTAAACTACGGTAAATCCACATTCTAGAACTTGGTGCATTCCTCAGAACAAATTTCATTAGACGAGTGAAAAAAGACAAGTTAACAAACAACCAGGCCCTGACTGTCACACGGGCACCGAGGGCCCATGCCCTGGGCACGAAATTTCTAAGGGACACAAAATTTTGTATAATTTCATCCAAATTTCCATTAGAAAATCTATAAATGCGAAAAAAGTTATATTTGAGATATTAATATGATGAAATTAGAAAACTATATCACAATGTATGATTAAAAGCATCTTTTAATAAATAATAGAAAAAATATTTTATTTATATTCCTGGAACCTTTTTTTAATTTTCAGAAAAACTTAATTTTCTGAGTTGACACTTTTCGATTAAATGTAGCAACAAGTTGGAAATTGCATGTGAAGCGTAGCAAATAAGGTTCGTTCGTACGATAACAAAGTTTTAAAAATATCACTCTCACATATCAATCTTATGAAATTGTAATTAGTTAATTACAATTAAACTGCGCACCAAACAATGTTCTCCCTAACCATTATGTAATGGAATACTTTTGTGTGGCCTTAAAGTGTAAATTAATAACAAATATTCTATGCTCCACATATTATGCAAAATGTATATTATAATATGTTCTTGATTAGATGCATATCAATTCTATTATGTTCGAATGAGTGTAACACCATTAAAATGCATTTGAAACATTTCCCCCTATTTACCGTAATGTAACGAAATACTTTTGATTGTCCCTGTAATTTATCTATGCATCCCATTTTGATAAAATTTGAAATCACTGGACAAAATTGTGTAATAATTATGTATTTTAAATTTCAAACGATTAAAATGCATTTGAAACTTTTTTCCCCATTGACCGTATGTAATGGAATACTTTTGATTGTCCCTGTAGTTGATCTATTCATCCGATTTTCATAAAATTTGAAATGACTCAACAAAATTATGTCATAATTATATATTTTAAATTTCAAACGATTCGGTTGGGTAGTTTTTGCATTGTTACATGCGGACAGACAGACGGACGGACTGAACGACAACTATAGGTGCTACGTATTTACATAATTACGAACGCACCTAAAAACTAGTACCTAAAAACCAACTAATCTAAGGAGGCACGAAAAATTGAAAGCGCCCTAGGCACAAAAACTTGCTAATCGGGCCCTGTAAACAACACTCCTTCACAAAGGCAGGCTCGCAGATGCTTAGAATTCGTTTTTGTCCAGACTCGTCTCAAGTAATCAAATTTTAGTTCCCATATGTTGTCACTCTCATATAAAGGTAGCATATTCCCTTCGAAGTTGTTTTCCAGTTATCAGAAAATAACTACAAAAAAAATCATAAAGTGAGGATAAACGTGTCCTCACTCCTCAGATTTTAGAAAAGTGAGCACTGTCCTACAAATAAAAGTACTTTATGCATGAATCTAAATGGCTTTACTTTAAAATATTTTTGCATTTTCAGGGATCAATAAAGTTGTGAAAATGCCTTCTTTGAGATATTTCCCATCAATCAATAAAGCCGCACCAAACATATTGGTTAAATGTATTGTTGTTGTATGATTTTCTCTTTTAAGGCATTTGCACAATTTTTTAATTTACTATATATATTTATAACACAAAATACTTTGTTCAAGATATAAATGACAGAATCCTAGTCGTTGTCGAGTAGTCGAGACAAAGCCGTCCATGGCGAAGCATAAGTCTCAAGCCACCTGCCAACCAACCAACCAACCAACCAATCCTAGTCGAATTTGCCGAATTTGAGTCCAATAAATACTCTTCTCATTATATATATATATTTTAAATGAAACGCTTTATATATATCTCATATGTTGAATAAAATTGTTGCTCCGATGCGTTTATTTTATGTTTCTTTTTATTACAAATAGTTTTTCTTTCAAGTTGAAATATATTAGTTCAAGAACTGAGTATCAAAAAAAAAAAAAAAAAAAAAAAAAAAAAAAAAAAAAATAAAAAAAAAACTACTAGGTACTACTAGGTTATCCCGTCGACCGAAAATCTATCGCCAAACTATAAGATTAAATGCCAATAATGGATGATCGTGAATGTCACATTCAATGATATTAAATACGATACACGATTTTAAAATGCCATTAAGTGATTTTTATTTGTATTTTTATTAATGTTCCACTAATTATTTGTTTCTTTCGTTATTTAAAATAAAAATTATGTCAATACGCATAGTTTGGCACTGAGTTTGGCAATTTGTACAACTTGGCTAAATTGCTCGACGGGATAATAGAGTAGTACCAAAAAAAAGTGTAGAAATTTTCTGCTCTTCAGCTTCAGCAGATAAATGGGAAAATGTTTATGAGCAGACGAAATTAATCTTCCCTCATCTCGATTATTTTTCTTGAATTTAGAAGTAGATATTTTAATACATTTTTTAAATTAGTTTAAATATTCAGTAGAATTTTGGCTGTGTTTTAAATTGAGAATAAAAAATATGAAGATAAATTTTTAAATACTTCAGACTTCACTCTAGGGTCTTGGCATTGTCCCCCCCATAAATGCTCACCATTTTTTTTTTTTAAAACATTATATTTAACTTCAATGAATAATAAAACACTTTAATATCGATCTATGTATTTAATCGTCTTTTGTTAAGCTGGTTATAATTGTTTGATAAGACTGCACATTTTCAATTATTAAAAAAATGTTAAATTTGATGCCACCCCATAAAAAAAAATCTGGAATTATGACGAACTTCATTCCCCTTTTCCCTACTCTTTGAAATCTACGCATGCGCATTGTTCATTTTTGTGAATTTGTTGACGACTATTTTTCCCGTATGAAATTGAAAATTCCTACTTTTCTGCAAATGACAAGTTGATGTACGATGGAGGGAATCAGATGATGTTTGATTTTATAAATGAATATAAACAATCTCATGGATCGCGATGATCAAGTATAGTTTTTGTTGTTTGCGTCTGACGTTGCAAACATGAACGAAAAAGTTGTCATGGACGAGAGGCTTACTACAAGTAGTAGCATTGACTCGCACGATCCCGATCAAATATTAACATACACTGTTTTGAAAGATACTGCCGGTACTTGTCCTGAAGAAAATGCTGCCGGAATCGAAACCAGGTAAATATACTTTTTTGTTTTTCTACTTATTATGCATGTTTTGTCCTTAGATCAAAGTGTGTATTTTAATCATATTATTTTAATTAGTGAAATCAGACTAATATGTCTTCATTTGTTTTCCTGTGTTTTAAATTTATACTGGTTGCAGAAAATATAATTATGCCTGTTTCCAATATGTGTTTTATTGCAAATATTAATATATTTCATTTCACGATTTCTTTAGTTTCTTAGTAATTTTTAAATATCTATAAAATGCTAAAGCAATGAAAAAGAGTTTTAAGGATTAAAACTACTCTCAGAGTACTAAAAGTTTTTATGCACTTACAAAACATAGATTTTATGCATTTTTTTCTATTTATTCATAGTTCAAAATATCTTCTATTTGAAGACCTTGGCTACATCATTGCACTTAGTTGACAAACAACTGCATATAGTACTTTTTAGAAAAAAGTGGAAAATATTCTAAAAGCGCTAAAAATTGGGATTTACAGAGTTTTTCCTCCTTTTAAAAAGAGGTCTGGATGCTGCTGGTGGAAAAATTGGTGCTTTTTTATTCTTAAGGCTGTTTTTAAATAAAATAATTCAATAGGTAATTTATTTATCAAAAAAGGGAAAATACAGTTGATTTTAAATCATTTCCATAGTCAGGCCTTCCAATTTTGGTTTACAAGTTTTATTGTAATACATACATCTATGCTCTTCAGATGCTTACTGTAGAAAGAATGTTTTAACAGCTTTAGGATACCAGGCACGTAGCCAGGGAGGGGGCTGAAGCCCCTCCCGAAAGTTTAAAAAGATTTTGCAAAGTTTATGAAAATAAGTATAATAGTAATTTTGCTAATAATAATAAAATTTGATATTTAAAAAAAAAATCCATTGCATTAAATTACGCATTTTTTTATTGTAAAAATATTAATATCTTCAGTTAAAGATATAGCAATTCCTCATTATATCACTCAGTCGGAAATATTGTTCTTTATTCATATTTCTACCACATAAAATATCAGTTCGCTCAGAACTCTAAAATATATAAACTGACAATTTTTTAAATGGACATCACATAGCCTTTGCAGGTAAGGTACATACCTTAAGTTACGCCTTGTTAACTTTTTGAATAAAAATTAATTTATGCAAATGACTACTGTCAGATCAGAAAAAAAAATTCAAGATTCAGCCCCCTCCGAAGGGAAATCCTGGCTATGGGCCTGTAGGATACTTGTAGAAATCAAGCTTGTCTTAAATGGATAATTTTCTTAAGCAATATCTTGAAATTATACCTGCTAAAATGAAAACCTGTCTATCACGGATTTTTCATCAGCTGTCGTTTGGAGGGGGAGGGAGGGTAAGCTTTCCCCTCCTGAATCTCACCCTTGGCAGTACCACTGCCGAAATAAACTTTGTCCCCCACCCTCCCCAAGAAAATTCTGAAATGACACCCCTGAGATGTAAATATAAATAAAAGAAATAGTGTCCAAATAACTATCCATTTTGTGCAATAAATAATGAAAATGAGTACATGAATGTGTCAGAAGATATTTACATTTTATTTGGTGAGATATCAGCAGAGTTTCCCCCAGGTTTAAAATGGGGCAGGGTGAAACTGTTGTGGAAGGGGCACCTTTTTGTTTTTTAAAGGCATTTTTATCGAGTTGAATCTAGAATCTTACTGCCTTTTTGATGCAGCCATTCAATTCACTTCTTTTTCTAGGAAAAAAAATCACAAAATATGTCCATTTATCACAGGAGAAAGTCGTTATTTTATTGAGAGGTAAATTTGTCAATCAGTTGTGCAAAAATCTTTAATCAGATGAAAAAGAATAACGGTTAAAAAAATCATTTAAAAAAGAAATTTTATTAAAATATTGGGGAAAAATCCATAAAGTAGGTCAAAAGATTGAAAAAAAGGGGGCGAGCAAATTTTGTTAATTTACAGTAACTCCCTAAAATCTGCACATATTTTATGGATGTAAACAATGAAACATTCAGTTCAGATGTAGGTGCAAAATTTGACTTTTTTAGTTTTATATCAATTCCGTATATTTTTTAATTTGTAATTTTTGTTAAGGTTATTGCAGGCGTGATTCTTGTCCGAAATTTCTGAAAATTGGTTTTGCGCACGGAAAAAACAATTGCGTAGAAATGTAAATTTCGTGATAAGATCGCCGAAATAGCATACATTTCGTCAGTATTTCGTGGAAAGACGATGATTTTGTCAATGTTTTTGTAAACGAAATTTGTCAAAAGATCAATGAAAAATGCAAATTTCCTATGTGGATCGCGGAAAAATCGGCAATTTCACCAAATATCGCAGATAAAACTTTTCTTCTGAAGACGGCGGGAAAACGCCGATTTCGTCTAAAGATTGCAGATATAACACAGATTTCATCAAAAGATCGCGGGAAAAAATGCCGTTTTCGATAAAAGATAGCTTAAAAATATTTTGTCAAAGGAATATTTGAAAAAATATGCCGAATGTCATCAAAAAATCACGGAAAAAACGCCGATTTCTTCAAAAGATCGTAGGAATATAATGCCGTTTTCGAGAAAAAATCGCGTAAAAAAGCAAATTTTGTCTAAAGTTCGTTAAAAAAAAAACTCTGATTTCACTTAATAAAACATGGAAAAACGGCAATTTCATCAAAAGATCGCAGAAAAATGGCCAATTTTGGCAAAAGATTGCAATAAATCGCCGATTTTGACAAAAGATCACAATAAATCGCCGATTTTGCTAAAATATTGCTGATTTCGTCCGAAGATAGCGGGAAAACGCCGATTTTGTCTGACGATCGCTGGAGAGAGAGGGGGGGGGGAACTCATGACATTCCCTCCCCCCCCCAGGGGAATTTTCATCCAGAATCACCCCTGGGTTATTGAATTCATGTTTTTCATGAAGAAAGAATGATTTATTTCTGAAAAAAATCAAGATATTGCTGATATCACTGGTAATCAGAATCTTATCAAAATATATTTATGTTATGTATTAATCAAGCGTTTTTAGTTATTTAGTTACTAAACCTGAAATAAAGCTTTTTTATTTTATGATCTTGATGCAAATTAGTAATTTACCTTTATGAGGCATGTTTTATTGAATAATTTGAGAAAAACACATTTATAATGAATATTTAATTGTACATTATTGATTATTAATTTGACCTTTGCTTTTAGTATTTTTTCATTTTAAAAACTATCTAAATTTTTATTATTTTAGTTTATTCCTTATTTTAATATTTTAGCATATTGGAAGCATTCATTATATTTTTGATTTCATTATTAATTACATTCAAATTACTTTTAAAAAAATGTAAACAAAGCAATGACCAGAAATCTGCAAAATTCTAAAATCTGAAAAACCTCTGGTCCCAAGCTGTGTGGATTTGAGGGAGTCTACTGTATCATGAAAAAACAGTAAATTTTGTTAAAAAATCACAAAAAAAACCTGACAAATTTTGTTACAATTGGGAAAAAAAAGCAAATTTCGTCAAGGATCAAGAACAGAACGCAAATAGAATTACCTCTGTGGTTCTATCCTATCAGATTTTTCCCATAATTAAGAAAAATTGAGTCAGTCATTTCTGAAAATTATAAAATCGGCCAAAACTCAAAAATTACGGATATAAAATGTATTGCAAATTTTCACGAATGATTGGGGGGAAAAAATGCAGATTTCGTTATAGGATTGCAGGAAATACACAAATTCTGACAGAGGAATGTGAAAAGATACGAATTTTGCTCAAGTAGGGTAACATCCCCAGTAATTGGCATGCACCGATGATTGGCACATCCTACAAACATGTCCTAAAATAAGATTTATATCCAGTCTTTTAAAAATGCAAGACCATATACCAGTTATATGCTCATTTACTTTAAAGATTATAACTTTGATTTATGCTGCTAGATGACAATACTGCCTAGGAAAAAGAAACAATTATGGTTTGTATCCAATTAGCCATTTTTGTTGCAAATGCTTATTCTCTGGCTTAAGAAAGGCATGCTTTTCAATTCATTATTATCTGATTTATAATATAATTTTAAATTTTAATTGACAACAGTTTTGTTTAGTTGAAAAGGGTTACTTTAATTGTGTAAAAGTATTTTTGACACAAATATTTGGATTTCTGAATTAATGATAGATGCCAATTAATGGTGCTTCAATTTTGCTAGTTCCAAGTAATTGGCACCGATTCCAATTACAAGGGAATCGCATGATTTGAGATCAAACCACTTATTTTGGCAGTACTTTTAAAGTTATAGACTAATTTTGTTTATCAGTTGCTTTTATTTGAAAGTATGAAGTATTAACAGTATTTGGAACCCATTAAACTTCATATGACAATTACTGGGGATAGCATGACTGTTACTGGGTATTAATATAAATATACTGTATTGTTTTAAAGTTTTCCCATTTCAGACTAATATGCTGATTTCTTACTCTCTAAAACCTGAAATATGGCATCTTCACCTACAGTAAATTCATTTAAAGCGATTAAACCCAATTCAAAATATAAAGTTTTTTTTTATGTATAAACATGTGCCAATTACTGGATCTCAAGGTGTCATACATTGGTGCTCTAGGTGCCAATTACTGGTGACTACAACATCTTTTTATAAATATATTTTTATAAAAATACGCTTTCAAAAATTTTTGCTTTTAGTGGGCAAAATACATGCACAGATATGCATTCTTTGATTTAAAAATATTTGCAAGTAAATATTTTATTTCTTGGCAATGAAAACTGAAGTAAGTTTAAAGACAAATTCTTAATGTGCCAATTTCTGGGGATGTTACCCTATCACAATTGAAAAAAAAAAAAAAAAAAAGTGAATTTTGCAGAGTTGTGAAAAAAAAAAGAAACTTTGTCAAGAAATTGTTAAAAACTTCAAATATCATCAAAAGATTGCGAAAAAACGTTTCTTCCGCAGCCCTTGGATAAAATTCACATTAAGTGCTAGGGGCGTTAGTTTTTGGATGAGAGGCAAGGGGGTTTGGATGAGAGGCAAGGTGCTATTTTTTAAATTAAAGGACATGAGGGGTGCAACACCCTAAAGGTTAAAATTCACGGTCGCCACCGGCCACAGGGCGACTAAATGTAAAAAATTGGCGACTTAATGTTATGCATCTGATCGCCAAAATGGCAATCAATCATTTCCGAAAAAAAAAAAAAAAAATCGGTCATAAATCTGAAAATTAGGACATAAAATATATCGAGAATTTCGAAAAATGATCGCCGAAAATAACCAATTTCGCCAATCGTTTGAAGAACAATCGCTAATAACGTCAAAGGATTGCGGGAAAATGCGAATTTAATCAAAACATTTTGACAAATTTCGGCAAAAAAATCGCGGGAAAAAAAAGTAAAATTTGTCAAAAGATGATAAAAATACGCCAAATTTCATCAAAATATCGATGAAAATACGGCAAATTTCATCAAAATTTCATTGAAAATACGGCAAATTTCATCAAAATATCGATGAAAATACGGGAAATTTTATCAAAATATCAATGAAAATATGGGAAATTTCATCAAAATATCGATGAAAATACGGCAAATTTCATCAAAATATCGCGAACATATGACAAATTTTATCAAAATACCGCGAAAATACGACAAATTTCATCAAAATATTGCGAACGTATGAAAAATTTTATCAAAATATCGCGAAAATACGACAAATTTCATCAAAATATCGCGAAGAAACAGCAAACTTCTTCGAAAAAATCGCTGATCTCGTCAAAAAATTGCAAAAAATAGCAAATTTCGTCAAAAGATCGCAAAAAAAAAAGGCAGATTTTGTCAAAAAATCACCAAAAAACGGCAGATCTCTTCAAAAAATCGCAAAAAAAAAACAGCAAATTTCGTCCAAAAATCACGAAGAAACAATTTCATCCAAAAATTGTGAAAAAACAATTTCATCCAAAAAATTGTAAAGATACAATAATTATTTTAAAAAATTTCTTCAGAAGATCGCGAAATCCATTAAAAACTATAACTTTGAACAAAGTTATGATTTTCTATATACATAAAATAATTAACTATTTAATATTCTGATTAGAATTCCATGAAACCAAATTCTATATTTGGGCAAAATAATGTTAGTGCAGTGTAAAATAGTACATATTGACAGGTAGCGAGGTAACTATTCGTTTACACCAATCCAACTATGAAAATGCAGTTTATTTATCATAGAAAATGCTATAAAACATTTTAAGGGGACACCAGTACCTTTGAAACAACTCTTCAATTTTGAATAATACTGTAATATATGCGTATATGTAATATACTGTAATATTTTTTTTCTTTATATAAAAAAATGAAAGAAATTCAGCAAAATCTCAATTTAAATAATTTTTAAAAAATAACTATAAACTTGAATATTAAATCCATATATAAAAATATTAAATACACCATGGAGAACAATTAAATCAAACCTTTATCTCAATTAGCAAAAAAAAAAAAAAACCCCTTGAAACTTTTTTAAACAAGCAAATTATAAAAACATGAACAGGGAGAAAAATCAGTTTAAAGTTTTTATTTAATTGAGTCATTGTGCTGGATTTATTAACATAATTTGCAATATTTCACAATATAGGGCTTGAAAAATAGCTATCCCGGGGAACCCAGAACAGAAATCCTTTCTGGATACATATTTTCTTTTTTTTTCATTCAGGTTCCCAGTCAGGAACCCAACAAATCGCCATAGCCATAACGACAATTTCGTCAAAGAATCGCTGATAGTAATTAGTGGCCACTAAGTTGACAATAGTGGCTACTAAACATTCAGCCTCTACTGGCCACTGGCTACTAATACAAATGTTGAATTTTAACCTTTACAACACCCTCCTGAAACCCTCTGGAGGAAATTCTGATAACAGTAATACAGTATAGTCTCCAAAATCCACACTTTTAAAATGGCATCAAAGGGTTGTCGTAAAAACGCAAATTATGTCAAAATGTTGGAAAAAAACACGAATTTTTTTTTTAAATGCAACTTTTGTCAAAAATAATCATAGAAAAAATCACAAAAAAAAAAACACAAATTTCGTGAAAGAATCACACACGCACACACACACACAAAAAAAAAACACACATTTCATCTAAGGATAATGAAAAAATGCATTTCTTGAACAAAAATTGTGGTAAAAATAGGATTTTTGTTAAAGGATCGCAAAAAAACATACAAATTTCATCAAACATCGCAACATAAACTTTCAATTTTAATCAAACATCGCATCCCTCATCCCCACAAATTTAGTCAAACATCGTTGCACAATTTCTGACAAACATCATGAAAAAAATCTCGCAATTGTTTTGAAAAGATCACAGAAAAATCCTATGGAAGCGTCCCCTCTGATTATTTTATGATTTTTTGTCATGTTCAGGGTAAGGAGAGTGGGGTGGATTAACAATATTTTACAGTATGTCTGCAACCAAACTATACATGCAAAATCACAAATTTTCACAGTGTTCTATAAAATTTCTAGCTGCTTTCATGAGATATGTTCTTAAAATTGCTCTCCATCATAAGTTCTGAAACTTTTTGAATTCATAACTTCAAAAATTTCAGATTTGCAATTTGATGTTATAAACAGCTGTTGAATATTAGAAAGTTTTAATTGTTAATACAAATAAAAAGTGGTTTTAATTTCTCTTAATACCTTTCTAAAATTTTAAATGGTAGGAAATCTTAAATTAAAATTTTTTGTTCTTGAGCAATTATATATGTAAAGACTTTCTGTAATAAACCATGGAAATATATGATATTGATATTGATCTAATAATATGAAATGATTATAATATGCAGATTCTTCCAATCATAGTCCATATTTTGACATAATTTATAATTTTATAATATATGTATTATATACATATATTGTATTTGTTTTTAAAGTTAACTGAAAAAAATTAAAGAAATGTTAGCTACTCTATTAAATTTGTCAATTTTTATGCATGGAAAAAAAAATATATATATTTATCACTAACATTTGAGAAAAATATAGTTAATTTTATAAGTATTTTAATATTTCACAATTGCATTTATCATATTTATTGTTAAATACAATTAAATTTTTTTCTTGAAATAAATATGTCCAATTTTTTTTAATTTAGCCCTGCCTATTTTTATGTTACTACACCATGGTCATCTGACAAATTAGACCTGGCAGGCAGCAATATGCCAGAAAATTGTCGAGAACCTCCTCCTAATAATGTACCTGTGCAACAGACGTCTGAAAAAGGTTCCGAAGGAAGGTATGTTTTCTACATATACTTAAGATTAAAAATTCTGTCTCTCCTTTTTCCTCTTTAGTAAAAACATTTAACTTTAGCCTGATTACTTTTGTACGTTGCATTGTCATGCAGCATGGCTCTACCAGTGGCCAAAAGATTCTGCTCTTGAAGCTGGTAGACAGGATGTGCTGGGTTCAAACGCAATTGCACCTGTCGCCGTTGGCATAATTGTTCAGAGTTTTTTGTGGTTTTCTTCGAACCTTGGATTTCCTTGCAGAAATGTGAGTTAGGCTGTCTTAGAAAGACCCCACACAGGGCACACCTCTTCTTACGGCCTATATCCCTTGTATTGATAACCGGCCATCATAAATACAGCATGCACAATCAGAAATTTACCATCTTTTTTAGGGAAAAAGTATGATAAAATGATTCCAAATAGACAAGTATTCTGTAAAAGGGAAACAGTTTGAACAAAAAATTTCACAGTATTTATAAATATTGTTTCATTTATCAATTATAATCGAAACAAATTGTTCAATAATCGCAAATACAATAGATGCTGGTATGAAAAAGGGGAAGTTTCATATATAAACCTGAAGTTTCATGTTGCCAACTACCACAAATTAATTTTTAAAAAATAATATTCTAATAATAATTCTAATTTTATAATATTAAAATAATATTTCTAATTCAATCTAGATATTGTACTTTTAAAATGCATTAAATTTTACCATTTTCAACATCATTATATTTTCCTATGCTGATCTTAAAATATCAAATCCTGATATTTAATATCATATCTGTGAGGTACACACAAGAAAAATATAATATTTTGTTTTGTTATTGCTTTAAGAAAATATTAATTAAAAAAAATGTATTTTAGAATTTCAAAATCACAGAAATGCTATTATTATTTTTAATGTTAGTTTTAAACCAAAAAGGCCTAACTTTAATGTTTATTGTAATGTCATAATATTTTTTGTATTACAATGAGTGACTTTGAATTTTTGATATGTCCCTGTAAAAAGATATGTGGTAAATGTATTATCCATAGTAGAAAGATGAATTGCGTAAAATAAAAATAGTTGCTTATTGACAATCATGCTTTCTATTGTCAGTTGTCAGTCATGTTCAAAACACTAATATGCATTATTAAATGTTTAATGCTGCTAAAATAATAGATATTTAAAAAAAAAAAAATTGAAGTATTCAAAAAGTAATTTTACATGCATTTTTTAAATACGTAACATCAGGTGACAACTTTTAACTATAAAAGGTAATGCAGGGTAGGTATATTTACTTTTAGGTATAATAAATAAATTAAAATTAATTTTTAATGATTTTGTGGATTAAAAATAAAGTACAATTAAATTTCAAAATTAGTGAAAAATTGCCCTTGTTTTTCTTTTAAGAATGACAGAATTATATATTTTTTTAAAGTTCTCCAGCACATTGATTTAGAAATATTTTGAATTTTGATATGACAAAACTTTATTCTAGAAATTTCTGGTCCAACTAGTGATAGATACATTTTATTATTTTAAAAAGAACATGGCACCACATTCTTAAAAAATAGCCTAGAGAAAGCACTAATATATCTTATACTACATCTATGAATTTAATATACAGTGAACTCATGTTAGTGCAGACTTTAATGCGATTATCTGCATTAACCAGAAATACTTCTTAAACAGAGACTATGCATTTATGGGAGTCAACTGTAGGTATAATTTAAATTGTAATATTGTAATTGTAAATCTTTTGCTATTCAAAAGAGTTATTCAATCTGTGTTAATCTTAATTTGGTTTTCAACAGTGAGAAATATTTTTACTAAATGATTTTATGCATAACTTTAAATAATTATGATGAAAAACTAGTAGTATTACTTATTCATAAAGATCTCAAAACTAGTTAAGTAGTAAAACATATCATAAAGCAATTACTACCATAAAATATTTAGAAATAACAATAACTTTTTTTTTAGTTTTTTAAGTTTGCTAAGGCTAAGTAAAAAAAAAAAAAAACTTTTTAAAATTTAGCTGATTTTTTTGGAACGCTGAATATCAGAGACTATGAGTTATGTGTTATTAAAATTTTAGTGTTTTCATTATTAAGAAAAGTTGCTATTAAATTCTAATTTAATAAAATACCTCTAAGATTAGTTAAAATGGATTTAAAAATCTACAGTTTAAAATTAAAATACTTCATCATATAAAAGATGTTTTGATTCAGAAAAAGATGATTAAAATTAACATAAGCACATGTAAGGGTTTTTAAAATTTTAGCCAACTTTTTTTGTAACCTTGCATGCAGCTAGTAGTACAGTAATCCCTTAAGAGCCTGCATCAGTCAAACCGAAACTCAAAATCCGATCACAAACCCATGCGTGTTGCCACCAGGAAGGCGTATCCCGAACCCAAAGATTGGCACCTTAAAAGACCAATGATATTTTCCAAGCTTGTAATTAATAAGAAAATGGTCATCTCACGCCACCCTTTACCTCCAGGCGATAAAAAGGGGATAAGATACCCCAGGAAGAAAAAAGTCATTAGCAAATGCTAAAAATTCTCGCACCTTTTCAATACTGATAGCCCGAGGGATATGTGCATTTGGATAGTTTCTTCGAGATAATTTCTGACCAAAACAGTCGGATCCGTTTTAAAACAAGTCAACATTGACCTTTTTTGTTAGATAGTTTCAAGTGAAATTTATATGTAATTTTAAAAGACAACATACAGATCGTGATTATTATGTCAGAGATTGCACATTAAACATTTTCCAAAGAATCTCCTCTACAATTTAATATTTTTAAATGATTTTTTTAGCATTGAATAGCTGAGATCATTGAACTGTACAAAGACCGTTTTATATTTTTTCGATTTTGTTACGAGTATTTTATAGTGACTTACATCAATAGAGCGAAATCCCAAGATAGAAATTTTTAAGATATCTCGTTTGTATTTTAATATTTTTAAATGATTTTTTTAGCATTGAACAGCTGAGATTTTTCGGTATAAAGACCGTTTTGTACTTTTTTTTATTTTGTTTACAGGTGTTTTAAAGAGGCTACTTCAGTCAAGTGAAATCCAATGGAAGAAATTTATAAAAATATCTCTTCTACATTTTTATATTTTTAAATGATTTTTTTGTCATTGGATAGCTGAGATCTTTTGGTACAAAGACCGTTTTGTACTTTTTCGACCTTGTTTATTTAAAAAGCTATTTCAGTCAAGTGAAATCCCATTGTAGAAATTTATAAAAATATCTCTTCTACATTTTAATATTTTTAAATGATTTTTTTGTCATTGGATAGCTGAGATCTTTCGGTACAAAGACCGTTTTGTACATTTTCGACTTTGTTAAAAAAGCTACTTCAGTCAAATGAAATCCAATGGAAGAAATTTATAAAAATATCTCTTCTACATTTTAATATTTTTAAATGAATTTTTGTCATTGGATAGCTGAGATCTTTCGGTACAAAAATCGTTTTGTACTTTTTCGACTTTGTTTAGGGAAATTTTAAAAAATCTACTTCAGTCAAGTGAAATCCAGTGGTAGGAATTTATAAAAATATCTCTTCTACATTTTAATATTTTTAAATTATTTTTTGGCATTCGATATCTCAGATCTTTCGGTACAAAGACCGTTTTGTATTTTTTCGACTTTGTTTAGGGGAATTTTAAAAAAGCTATTTCAGTCAAGTGAAATCCAATGGTAGAAATTTATAAAAATATCTCTTCTACATTTTAATATTTTTAAATGATTTTTATGTCATGGGATGGCTGAGATCTTTCTGTACAAAGACCGTTTTTTACATTTTCGACTTTCTCTAGGGGAATTTTAAAAAAGCTACTTCAGTCAAGTGAAATCCAATGCTAGAAATTTCTAAAAGTATCTCTTCTACATTTTAATATTTTTAAATGATTTTTTTTTTGTCATGGGATAGCTTAGATCTTTCTCTACAAAGACCGTTTTGTACTTTTTCGACTTTGTTTAGGGGAATTTTAAAAAAGTTACTTCAGTCAAGTGAAATCCAATGGTAGGAATTTATAAAAATATGTCTTCTACATTTTAATATTTTTAAATGATTTTTATGTCATGGGATGGCTGAGATCTTTCTGTACAAAGACCGTTTTTTACATTTTCGACTTTCTCTAGGGGAATTTTAAAAAAGCTACTTCAGTGAAGTGAAATCCAATGGTAGAAATTTATAAAAATATCTCTTCTACATTTTAATATTTGTAATATATATATATATATATATATATAATTTGAATATATATATATATATATATAAAACTTTAACCAAACGAAACAATTTACTAACTTATGATAATTCTTTCGACGATAATCCAACGGTCGAAATTTATAAATAAGTCTCGTCTGCATTTTAATATTTTTCCCCTTTAACAGCTCAGAGCGATCTCTTCAAAGGCCTTTTTCTACTTTTTTAATTTTCTTTACAGGACAGTTTCATTTTCGGAACCGTTTTCAAAAGTGATATTATCCTCATATTTAAAATCTACAATCAGTATCGAAAAAAGTAAAAAGCGCCCTCTGTACAAACCATCGTCAGCTATACTATGCAGAAAAAAAAAATAAATAAAATAAAAAAATGAAAATATGGTACCTTTAAAAAATCTTCCATAGGTTTAGTATAATTGAGTTTGTCTTTTTGCGTGACTGAAAAAACCAC
Organism: Maratus speculifer; assembly: GCA_964019185.1. NCBI lineage: Eukaryota > Metazoa > Arthropoda > Arachnida > Araneae > Salticidae > Maratus > Maratus speculifer. The sequence goes on from OZ025302.1 coordinate 172,207,150, forward strand.
TATTCTAAAACTTAGATCAGTTAGACTATGACAGGCTTTGGAATATATGCATATTATTTAGTTAAAATAGTATAAGAACTTTAAAAATCATTCGTTTATCTTTCTGAAAGGGAAAAACAAAGGAAAGACAATTTATATACAATAAAGCATAAATATATCATTTACGGATGTGAATTTTACCGCAATAGAATATATTTTCTAAAGTATTGTAAATTAGTCATAATTTTCGATAGAAGTGTCAAAATAAATATATTTCTATCTTTTAAATTAGTGTTATCCAATTTAATCATGAATTGCATAATAATTACTTTATATTTTAGAGTGGGTATACTGCAAACTTTTATTGATTAAAATAGAAATATTTATGAAAAGGAACATTTAAACTAATTCATTAAGAATTGTCTAAAAGAATGATAAGAAAACTTTAATACAAATGTATTTATTCGCGAATATATCTATTCATTTTTAATGTCAGAACCATTGTTATTTTCTTTGTACCCTTTCTTCTTTTCCCTTTGTCGTCTGCAAATGACAAAAAGTTAATTCTATTATTTTTTATAAATTAACGAATATTTCATTTTGATGTTGACCGCAATTAAAGAATCTTTTTTAGAAATTAAACTTCAAATATATAGAAGAAAAATAATAAAAATGTTAAATGTGTTTTTATTCGAAATCAATAATGCTTTTAAAGTACATCTGAGATTGAATGCCTAGTTAAACAAACTTTTTGAAATCAACATGTATTTACATCATTTCTGAAATTCATTTCTGATCGAACTATCATGCATTCAGGAAAGGAAGTTTTTATTTTTTTATCCTAAACCAGCAAACAACATTTTACTAATAGCCACAGGCAAGATTTTACACCTTCGTCCCTGTAAGACTCCCTGGAGGTAAACCCATATCGTCTTTCACCCTAATTACTTTTAAGGCGTCTCCCTTTTAAAGGCGGAGTTAAACACCATTTTCCACTATTTTAAATCAAAGTATTTCAACTTTTTATACAAATAGCATAGATTAAATTTTTGTAAAAATCAAAATAAAAAACATTTTCTGAAAGCTAAATAATTAAACTCTGCATGCTGTTTTACCAAATTTTAAAATGTCAAACAGATTTTTCGTAATAAGACATTAAAGGTGAATTTTAAAGACTATAAAATAACGCACTTGTATCGCCTTAAAATTAAAAAAAAGAAATAAAATTTCAGAATGACGTGCATAGTTTAAACCTACAGGTTTTCAAAACAACAAAAATTATTAAATTTGAGCAAAATGCAAAGTAATGAAACCGATAAATTTCTTCCATTGAAATAACATTAGCCGTTCTATCTCGGAGCGTTACTGATGTAGGGCCTTAACATTCGTAAGGGCAGATTCCTGAAAACATTTGCGAATGTTGAGACTATATTCCCATACATATACGGGGATTAGATTTTAATATATTTTTTTTCTTTTGATGGAAAATAACAATTGAACTCAAAAAATATATTTATTAAGCATTATACATTACAAGTACATGCTTTAAATAAATTTGAATAAGTATAAACATAGTGTACAAAATTTATTTGCTAGTATATGACTGAAAAATTTTAGTGATGTGCGAATGTTTGACCGAACAAATCTTGTGTTTATGAACATCCATAAAAGGAAAAGTTGCAGTCTCAATTTCTGTTTTAAATTTAAGCCTCCTCACCAATAATTAAAGAATTGCATTCTATTACTTTTTCAACAAGTTGTTGTGGATTTTTTTAAAAAATCTCCAACAATTTTTGCAGATTTCACCAAAAGATTTCACCTGCAATAAAAATTTAAAAATTTAGAAAACTGAAAAAAATCTGAATATAAAAAATTACTGATCTATGTTTTCCCTTATATAAGGGCTGAAGTTCTCACAACTTAGGCCATACAGTAGTACAGTGGGCTATATTATACACTACAGAAGTAACTAGTGTCACATAGTTCATAGAATTGGTTTTTAAAAAATTGAGTTTACTTTGTAAAAAAATATTCTTTATAAAATAATTCACAAATAACTGAGTTCAGTCTTCACAAATGTTAAAATGTTCTGCATTTTTTTTTATCTCACGAATTATTAAAATTCTCAAATGTTAAGGAATCATCAAAGTTCATCAACATCAAGCGATAAAATTCAAAACAAGTAGGTGTTTAATAATTAGACATTTCAAAGTCACTATTCTAAGTGGTTTATTATGGTTGCTCTAAAGATATACAAATAATAGATACTTAAAAGTATCTAATATAGTAATCTGCTTAAACTGTATGTGTGTTCATAAGCTAATTTTTCTTCTATTTATTATTTTTTCAATTTGAAATTTTTCCAATGTGTACTTAATATACTTTTCTGTTTTTTAGTATGGCTATGGCTCCTTATGATGAAGCTTCAAAAAGTCTTTCAAAAAAGCAATCAAAAGAAAAAAAACCTGTTACTAAAAAGACTTGGAGGGGTCGCCTCTTGCCCACTGATGAAAAACCTTGGAGAAAGCAAAAGTTTATCGATAAGTGGGTAGAGGATGAAAAATTCAAAGGATGGCTTGCACGACATCCAGAAGACCCTACTTTAGCAAGATGTATATCTTGCAATCAAGAGCTTGTAGCTGGCAAGAGTGAACTTATTAAACATTCACAGACTCGAAAACACATAAAATCATTGCAGAACTTTGATGGGTCTACGACTGAATCAGAGAGTAGTTTAAAAAGTAATAACAACACGCCTATGTTCGTTTGGGTTCTTAATGATCAAGAGTGTTCAACTCCAACAGCTGCTGAAGCGAAGGTGATAGATGTATCATTGCTATGTAATTTTTTTTTTTTTTTTTTTTTTTTTTTTGAGAAAAAGATGTGGCTAAGGTTAGCCAGATAATGAATATGATTTGTAAGATTGTTATTTAATTTTTTAATTAGGGAGATAAATATAAATTGTTCATTTGCATGAAATAAAATTATTAGAGAAAAAATGTTTGTTTTATCTGATTGAATATTCAGAAATTATATTCTATTTTAATTACTGATGATTTTTTGATTTACTGATTCTACTTTGATTACTGAATTAATTTCTATTGTGATTACTGTGTGATGAATGTGTAAAATAAATAAATAATTGGTATTCACATATTATTTGGCTGCCAAAAAATGTTGATGATGATTTTAGTATTTGTTTCTTGAATTGTAGTAAGTAGAAATCACAACTAAGTAAAATAAGAATTCTTTTTTCAAACTGAGTGAAAAAATGTCCAAGTTTGTACTTGAACCCAGAAACTTTGATTTACATTGTCAATGCTGTACTGTTTGAGCTACCTGGGTTGACAACTGGTTGGCATATTTCTCTAAAATAACCTGAAGTCTGTTTCTAAAGTCAATATTGCGTTTATTATTGTTTTCACATGCAAAAGGGGTTTCTTCCTAAAAAAATTCTGTTTCCAATGCTAAGTGGTAATTTTAAAAAAGTGCTTCCAGAGATTTTTGTTTGTCTTGTTGACTAAAGTGTCAATTCCTCTTTAAGTGTAGCATTTGTTCATTTCATTTAGTTTTAAAATTATTGTGTGATTTTTATTATTATCTATTTAGTCTGTAATCATTAAAAACATTAGAGTTGAGTACAATACAAATATATTATTTTTTTTCATATTTGTTAAAATTTAAGTATCATAGTCAGCGTTCAAAATTCTTGGTCGTCTGCTGGTTTGAGACCACAAAAAATTCAAACAGATTATTAATTTAAAAAATGTAGTGGTCCGCAGGACCAGTAACTTTTTTTCCTCTCTCTGATAGGTAAGTGTAAAATTACCCGTCCTTGAGAAAATTGTGACCAAACATAAATCACATAATTTTATTTTATTTTTTAAAATTAAACTTTAGTCAGATGAAATAAATAATCTAAAATAAAATATTTAATTAATAATTTCATAAGTTTTTTATGTACTATTCAATTTTTAGCAAATTACAATTGTACATTTTACTATGCTGAAAATTTTGGATAACTGCAAAGGAAGTTTGGTTTATATTGTACAAAGAGTGATTGTAGGTCACTCAAAGGGTTAAAAGGACTTAATAGAATTTTATGTAGCTGGGCAGTGATCATGACTGTGGACCAATAAGAGTAAACTCTTATGCTTACTGGTCCTTGGGATTGGGACAGGGATTTTTTTATGCAAGTTTTACGGCTTATAGTTAAGTTATTTAATTTACCTAAGTTTTTTTTTAAAAACAAAACAGCATTTTTATGAATAAAGTGTGCCACATAACGTATCACATTTAAATAAATTTTTGTCTTTCAACTTGAAAGCTTTTGAAATGTAAACTACACATAGAAAAAAAAAATCCTTATGTTTTCATGTTAGCATAGTTGTTTTAATTGAACTGTAGCAATAACAATGATAAAACAGTTGTAATCTTAAAAAAGTTGTTCTGACATAAAGTTCAATTGTTACATATACATATTACAGGGTTGCCAACTTAACAATAATTTCTGCAGCACAATACCCAAATTCTCACTAGCAAAGAAGCAAGTTTTAACTTCAAAAACAAAAATGTATTGTTTCTTGTCAATTTTTGTTTAGTTCATTTTTATATAAAATTTCTTTTTAAAACATGCCTATTTGTCTAGAGGAAATTGACACAGTTCCAGAAATTATTTTTGAGCTGGCTATCCTGAAATTATATTTAGTTACATATTTCTTAAATTTATATTTATGAAGAAGTTAACTTCTTTTTCATAATTTTAGTATTTGTCTGGGTTTGGAAGCAGCCTGACATCTGAAGATCCAAGATGTGCAAATTCACTACCTTGGGGACAGGTATTACATTCTTTGTGTCTTTATGTATTTTCTTAATACTAATTTTATTATGTAACTTAATGACAATGTATTAAGTATACCTAAAAACTTGCAATTTTTGAAAATTTTATAGCATGCAAGAACTATATTTCACTTAAAATATTAAAGACTTGCCACTAGCATTAACTTGCTCAAAAAAAAAAAAAAAAAAAAAAAAAAAAACTGATTCCATCAATGAGAAAACTAGAACCACAGTTGAAAAAATTATAAACCAGTTATTATCAAACAGATTTTAAAAAATCTATAAATTTATTTGAATATTAACCTGTTGTACACATTAGTGACTGCTTTAATTAGAAATTTTCCAGTATTTTTCTACTATTTTGAAGTATTAGTAATCGTAATATATTCCATATATTGGTAGCCAATAAGATAATATGATGCACTTTACTGTAAGTAATTTCACTGATCAAACCACTGAGGGGCCTTATGAGTCGCATGTCAAACTTGCGCCAGTGTAGTGCTGCAATGACACATGGTATCATATGAAAAGATTACCCAACACATGTTATTTTTCCTGCACCCCAAATGTATTGTTGGATAGGATTGTATTGGCTTTAACCGTCCTGTTCAAAGAAGGTTTAACCTTTTGGTCAAAATTCATTTTAACTGGAAATAGAAATCGAAAATCTTTTTTTTATTTTTATTAAAAAGATAAATTTAGTGTAAAATTTGAAAGAATTCCATCTGCAAAAATTTAGTTCAGTATTATACTTAAATTTCCAGCACTAAATAATTTAATTTTAAAAAAAAAGTGATAAGCAACATCTTTATAATCACTTATCTAATATTTTATATTAAAGAAAGAATAAAAAGTAAATGGCATTTCTAAAATTTCATTTAGAATCCAAAAAAAAAAAATAAAATAAAAATAAAAAAAATAAAAATAAAATAAAATAAAATAAAATGGCGACATCCAAAAAGTTTTATGGTATTTTCTAAGCTTAATAAATATTGTAGTCTATTCTGGATCAAACCAAATTTGGGAAACAAGCTTTCCTCTAATGAAGAGCTTGCACAGCTTTTATTTACAGAGTTACACAAAAGAATTCTGTTATCAATAAAAGCCTTGTGTGGTAAATTCAATCATTAAAATGCAACATTTAAACACACAATAATAAAAATTCTGCACATATGTATACATTTCACAAGTATTGGGGACTCGCTTCCTCAGTGTTAAAATTGTAAAATGTATAAAATCAAAACTCATCCAACTATCAGCAAGTCAGAAACCCAATTAATATTCTGTTACATAATGATAAATGGAAAAGCATTGTTTTCAGCGTATTTCAATAATGTTAAATTATTTCATTTATAATGAAATTGATATACATTGCTGAGATTTATTGCAAGTTACTTCCTGTATAATAGATAGTGCTAACAGTATTTACAATTAGGACAATCAAAAGTATTCCATTATATTACGGTCAACGAGAAAAAAAATTCAAAAGTTCGTTTTAATAGTGTTACTTCTTTTCAGACAGGATAAAATTGATATTTATCATATATTGATGTTTGAAGTGTATTAAAATATACATTCTGTGCAATATGTGATGCAAAACATATTTATTTATTTACAGATCTACACAGAAGAATTCTGTTACATAATGATGTATGGAAAAACATTGTTTTCAGCATATTTCAATCATGCTAAATTATTTCATAGATAATGAAATTGATATATGTTGCTGAGATTTATTACAAGTTACTTCTATAATAGAAAGTGCTAATAGTATTTACAGGGACTCACAAAAGATTTAGAATACTATACTATGCCAAAAATACTCTATGCTAGAGATTTTTGCTGGAAGTGCATTTTTAGTTGTGATATGAGTTTTTAAGTTTAGCTATGTTTTTGCACATTAGGCTGTGTGTTTAAATGCTGTAGATCATGTGCAGGGTAACACAACAGAATCTGTAAGAGTTACTGAGTATGAATGAAAATAGCTTAAAATTGGTTTTCAAATGAGCATTTTTACGATACCCCGTGATAAGTAATGATTCTAGGTTTGCCATGTTGTTTACGTCCTATATAAGATGAAGTCCTATTATTTTCTTATTAATGAATTCAAGATACATAATCATATCAAATTTTGTATTCATGCATTTTTGCATAAGAGTTAAACAGCTAATGCACCAAACTCTGAATATTTATAAAATTAATTATAGTACAAGCGCACATCATTTGAAATGTTTGACATGCAATTTGCAACTTGTTTAAAATATGTTTATTTTTTTTAATGAAAATAAAATATATAAAAAGTGATTATTATTGTCTAAAATATGCATTTTGATTTTAGAATAATCCTCAAGTTTGTCCATATGGTTTATATGCAGAACAGTTATCTGGAACTGCCTTTACTGCTCCTAGGGAGCTTAACAGAAGAACGTAAGTTTCCACTTCATTTTTAAAATTTATGAAGCTTAAAACAGTAATATTTTAATTATTAATGAATTATTTTTTTTATTTAATTACCATCTTTTTACTTTACTGTACATAGTATACAGTCTGTATTTGTTAAATGCGGTTAGAACTGTCTATTTTGAATTAAATACAGAAAATCTTCTTAATGGATGCTCCAATTAATAGAGACCTCTATTTAACAAAATCTTTTCAATGCTGCTTCACTTTTATTCTGGGACTCGGACACTTTTAAAAAACTTGGTCCTTTTTTACAAAAGTATGTCCTTCTTGTTAAAATAAGACAGATCCTATGTATTTATGCAAAATATGTCACTTTTATAATCTTTAATGTGAATATTCATGCATCTTGAAAGATCCATTATAATTTTTTATGCATTTTTTTCTGAAATCTTTTGCTTTATTGGTAACTAGTACATCTGAGGTATCATTGCATTATTTACAACTTTTTAACCTCTGAATAGTAGGCAACTCCAAATAGAAAGAAAAATCTGTGTTCTTGAGTTGTCTGTTATTTAGAGGTTTTGTTGTACTTTTACTTTCTTCTATTTTTACAAGAAGAAAGTATTGGATTTGTGAAAAATTTCAACAGATTCATATGTTTTAGAAGGTTCTGAACACGATTTGATGGTTTATAGAAAATATCTGACTGTGAATCTGTATGTGACAAAAATTTTGTGGGCACTCTATCTCAAGAACGAATGAATGGAATGTCATAAAACTTTAGATTCAATTAGACCATGATATAAAGTGGAGTTGATTAGTTTTTGGTGTAAATCGCTCAACAGGTGGCACTGTCATGCTGCATTATTCCTTATTTTGACAATAGCTCTATCTCAAAATCTAAGTTACAAATTTTGATAATACTTCAGATTCAGTTAGTCCTTGATGTAATTTGGCGCTGATTACTTTGTTGTGTGAACCTCTTAACAGGTGTCACTGTTATGCTGTAAAGATGAAAATAAGCACTCGCCAGTCGCCACTCGACGACTAAATGTGAAAAACTGGCGACTAAAAATGTGGAAAGTACCAGCCAAATGCAGGATTCTCCAAAAAGGTGTTTTGTAAAAAGAATTGCGGTAAAAAACGCCCGCGAATTTTGACAAGATCACGGAAAAACATGAATTTCGTGTAAGTATCGCTAAAAGACATCATCTAAGGATCGCAAAAATAATGCAAAAAAAAAAAAAAAAAAAAAACAGTAAATAACTTTATAAAATTGAAAAAAAAAAAGCAATTGTAAAAAAAAAACCTGCGTATTTTGTCAAAAAATCAACGAAAACAAACACGTTTTTTGTCAAAAAATGTAAAAACAAGAATTTAATCAAAGAAACATGCAAAAAAGTGAATACCGTTAAGAAATCGAGTTAACAAATGCGAATACCGTCAAAAAATCGAGTTAACAAACGCGAGTACCGGCAAAAAATCACGATACCAAACACTATTTTCGTCAAAAAAAACGTAAATACGAATGCAAAAAATGCAAAATTTATTTTTTAAAAAAAGCAAATACAGTCAAAAAATCACGATAACGCTCCAATACTGTCAAAAATCACGATAACGATTGGCAATACAGTCAAAAAATCGTGATAATGAACACGATTTTCGTTAAAAAGTTTCAAAAACGAACGCGATTTTCGTTAAAAAGTCACAAAAACGAACGCAAATTTTATCAAGATATCAGAAAAAAGAAAAAAATGCACATTGTTAAAAGATTGTGGAAAAAACATATAATGTTAATTTCATAAAAGTCCCCCCCCCCCCTTTATTTTTTAGAAAATTTGCTATGATTTTTTTTTTTAATCAAACCTGCTAGTTGGTAGAAAACATTTTTTTTTTGGGGGGGGGGGGGGGTACATCTTAATTCTAGATAAATAATTGCAAAAAAGAGGGTTGGGGTTTATTTATGTTGCTAGCTACGCAAGTACCTAAGCATAGTTGGACTTGTGTAGCTAACTACATATGCATATTACATATAACTTTGCTGTTAATTTAAAATAGATTTGAAATTGGTATCTCAAGTTTATTCCAAACAATATAAATTAAAATATTTTTAACTAGTTCATATATTACTTATTCAGTCTATGCTCATGCTCGTACATATCTTGTAATTAAATATTCAGCAACTCAAATGTACTTACTGGCTACTGAAGAAATTATTCTCACTAGCCAATAACTGGCTACTAAAAAAAGACAACCTACCGGCCAGTGGCCACTAAGCAAAATTCCTTATTTTCATCTTTATTATGCTGCATTATTCATGATTGTCACAATGGCTCTATCTCAAGAATTAATACATTAATTTTTATCAAACTGCAAATTCAGTTAGTATTTGACATAGATTAATGTTTAGTTTTTGGTGTAAATTGCCTCATAAGCCTGTTATGCTGTATTTTTTCACACAATAGCTATACAGCTACTCAAGAACTAATACATAGATTTTAATCAAATTTCAGATTCAGCTAGTAACTGATAAAAATTGGTTCTTATTTGTTTTGAATTTTTTAAGATTTCCTCAGTAGCTTTATTTCAATGAACACATAGATTTTTATCAATCTTCAGATTCAGTTAGAAGCTGATGTAAGTTGTTTATGACTAGAGTTTTGTGTAAATACCTAGGCAGTGGTGTTTTTATGCTGCATTTTTCAGGAAGTATTAACATTTATGAGATGTAGAAGAAAGTTTTGAGATTAACACCACTGACTAATTTACTGAAATGCTGTACAGCTATGGAAAACAGGAAATAAGCATTCTACTAATTATATTGCAATTCTTATATAAAAAAAATATATTGATACCAATTGATTGGGAGGTGATATCTACTGTAAACCTTCTTCATGATGAACATCTTGTATACAATTTTTAATCTTTTAGAACCAATGTTTTGTAATCAAAATTTTTGCGTTATTTAATTGCAGAAATTCTGTGATTAAATGAACTGCTGGAAGAGAAAAGTCAATAATTGGGTACACCCTAAGCCTTTATTACAAAGGGATTAAAAGATATGTGTGGTTTAAGTTTTAGAGTCATCTATGTTTATTTATTAAAATTAATGCTTTGACTTATAAATAGCAATGATAATTAATATACATATATATATATATATATATATATATATATATATATTTCACATTCAAATTTATACATGTGTATCATATTTCAAATTATTTGGACCAAACATTTTTGAAAGAAGATTATTCAAGTTTTGTTCCAATAATGTTAAATTATTAAAAAATATAATCTTATGTTAATTTCCATAATATCAAGTAAGACATATATCATGAAAATGATATTTGAAAAAAAAAAATTATATATATGTATATATACAGAATACAGATGGAGGATAAAATAATACGAACACCTGTGAAAAAGTATGATGCATTTCACACCTGCAGTACAGCCGCGCCACCTGCAATGGAAGTCTGCCAGTTAGTGAGCATGAAGAGGAAGGTATTAGTCTCTCACCAGCAGTCACCTGAGTTGCATGCGTCTTTTGAGCTGTCTGTGATAAGCTGAAATGTCAGACCTGTCAGAGTTCCAAAGAGGAATGATTATCTGAGTGCATTTAACTGGAGCATCGGTTGCGGAAATAGCTAACCTTTTAAAGTTTTTAAGGAGTATGGTATCAGCCGTTATGACAGCGTACATGAAAGAAGGTAAGACGATGTCTTTAAAGCACAACAGTGGCCGAAAGTCTAAGGTTGCTGACAGGGATAGACGAATCTTGAAGCGCATAGTAGCCCGAAAGCACAAGCAATCATTATCCGAGATAACATCGGAAATGAGCTGTCATCTCCAGGATCCCGTTTCAACAAAAACTGTCAAAAAGGAGTTTCATGCTGCAAGCATTTATGGCAACCCTTGGTGACAGCAACTAATTCTTTTAAGCGACGTCAGTGGTGCAGAGATCACAAAGGGTGGTCTTCACAGCAATGGCAAAGGTAATATGGTCAGATGAATCGTCATTCCCCCTATTTCAGACGACCGGACACGTTTATGTCTGGAGAACGCCCAAAAAAGCCTTTAATCCTAAATGCCTTATGCTGACTTTGAAACTTGGAGGTAGCTCCATTATGGTATGGGTTTCGATATCTTGGCGTGGTCTTGGGCCTCTTGTTATTCTGCATGGGAGAATCAAATCCAATCACTATCTAAGCATTCTAGAAGATCATATCCAACCTTTCATTTAGACTGTATTCCCTGGAGAGTGACCGCTTTTTCAAGACGACAATGCCCCTATTCACACTGCTAAATGTGTTCAAACTTGGTTCGAAGAGCATGACGATGAAGTTGAACATCTTTCCTGGCCCCCTCAGTCTCCAGATTTGAATATTATTGAACATTTATGGGAATATTTGGAGGCCAAACTTCGTTCTCGATTTCCTCCTCCATCCAGCCTTTCAAAATTTGAGACCGTTCTGCAAAAGGAATGACTTAACATACCTTTAAATACAGTCCATGACCTTTATGCTTTTATCCCACATTGCATTAAATCTGTACTTCAGTCAAAAGATGGTCCAACCCCCTAATAATAAAGATTTTCCATTATTTCACAGGTGTTTGTATTATTTTGTCCTCCATCTGTATATATATATGCATATCAGGTTGTAACGAAAGTTTCCTGCTACAGCTAATATGTCTGTACAAACAGTTCGTGTTGACATGTTTGCTCATATTTTGTCAAACGATTTTTGACATTTGAAAAAAAAAAAAAAAAAAAAAAAAAAGACTTGCTTTACAAAACTGTGTTGTGAAATTTGTAGAATAATGTCATTATCATAAAGTACAGGTAGTCTAAAATAGAATTATCATGTTACCAGATTTTACCACCATTTACTTCCAATTTTGTTGCAGAAAGTTAGCTACAGAATGTCATGAAATCATGTGTACAACTTTAGGTACTGCTGTTGTATCATGTTAATGTGAAGGTTTGGCTGAATGATGGTCATATGTAATATTGCACTATAATCATGCATAATATTATAATTATTATGTAATGGTGTTTTTAAAGGAAACTTTGGTTACAACCTAATGTATATAACCTGTAAGCAGTGATATTACTAAGTTTTTAGAAAATCATGGGTCATGAATTTGGTTTGTTTGTTTGAACATCCATTCTTTTACTCATGTAAATATATCAGAAAAGGAAAAGAAAATCCTACTGCATATTTTACATGTGTTTAACCGTTTGACTGCTACGCGGCGCAAAAGCGCTGCGATAGTTTATCTCGAAAACCGCGGCGCAGCGCTTTTGCGCTGCGAGTTCTTTATAATACAAAAAGAATTATTAAAATTGATTGATATTTGTCTAAATAACAGTGTTTTATATGACAACATTATTTTTTCCTTTAAAGAAATCAAAATATGTACCGCAATTTTCGTGCATTCTTGCAAAAATTGCTTAGCACTAAAACGGTTAAATTTTGTAATACAACAAAACTTGCCAAGACAGAATCACTTAAAATCAAGAAGAAAAAAAAAACTATTTTAGACTAATTTTGTCTTAAAAAGTAGTCTAGTATTCTTTCTAACAAATTCATGGAATTTTTACATTTATAGCAAGAATTCACCAAGAAAAGGCTAGGTTTTACAAGTATTACTGCGTGTTGAAATGCATAAAAGTTGAGATACTATGTAGTATTGAATCTAAATGTACACAGTAGAGATAAAGTGTATCCTTACTCAATTACTAACATTCTGCCACAGCACAAAAACTAATAAATGTTAAAAGATATGTATGCTGAACATTTGGAAACCAAAGTTGTTAGTAAAAAAATCTATGATCCTGTTAATTAAAAGAATTAATCATACAACATATTTTAATGCTATCAGAATTAAGGATTAACATATTTGATAGGTCTGTTATTACTATGATAATATTTTTTCCATTTCAGGAGCCAAAAAAAGAAAAAAAAAATTATCATAATTTTATTTTATTTTGAATAAAAATCAAGATGAATTTTTTAATTCAGAGATGTTTTATTTTATTTTTGTTTAGGTGGTTTTATAGAATAAGACCTTCAGTTGTGCACTTACCATTTAAACCTATTGACTGTGGAGACTTAACACATGATTGGAATGAAAGTGAGCCAAATCCTAATCAGGTATGTAGCATATACACATATAGTACTATTTTTTTAATCTGTTTCATAAGATAATTCTGCATTGTTTTTAACTAAATGATAGGGATTGATAAAGATAGCATACGAACTGAACTTTTCCAAATGAGTGAAAAAATGCCAAGGTCTTGAAAACTCCTGACCAAGGCATTTTTATTTCACTCAGTTTAAAAAATCCAGTTAATATCACCAGTTAATTATTGTAAATGCTTTTTTTGTGATTGAAATTTTTTTATATTGGTTGACAGTATATTGATTAATATTTTCAATTCCTAACACAGATATTTGTAAGTTCATTGTTCTGACAATGGGTATATTTCAAACTACATAATATACTTCAATACCCATAATATGTCTGTATGTACATAAATTATCACAAATATATACATGTGTTTTTGTTTGCATCAAAAGCAAAATGTTGTTAACATTTTTCTGAAAAAAAAAAATAGACTAGACTGATTTTTAAAGAAAGACTAGTTTGTGAATGCGATCGCATTTCTTTAAAATTTTTTTTTTTTTTTTTTTGTCTTTAAATTGAATCGATGCTCATTCATATTCATATAAGTACACTTTGTACTCTTTGAAAATAATATGAGGGTTGCCTTTTATGTTTTTACAAATGATCAATAGAAAGTGCTACTGAAATTTATCTTCAGGATATTCATAAAATTCACAATTTTTTTAAATCTTGGAATTAGTGGAATTTTAGTAAGTCATCTGCGTATTTTGTTTACAGTGAATGCTCTAAAGAAACAAGTGTGTGACAAAAACGGAAATAACTCATGAAGGTTTCCGTTGGATGATTTTTTATAATTTAAAGAAAGGCCTCATGCAACAAAAATGCTTAGTATCACTTTGTGAAAATTTTGGTGATGAAGCATCATCAGAAAAAGATAGTTTATAATTGGTTTGCAGAATTTTGCTTTGGTCATGCGTCTGTCAGTGATGAATGAATCTAATGAAGGACGACCAAAATTGACAGTGATTCCAAACAACATTGACGTTGTGCACAAGATTGTTGAAGAATATAGATAGGCATATGTCACATATTGTGAGATAGAAGTATCTCTTGGCATATCACAGACTGCAGTACATTCGATTTTGAATGAACATTTAGCTGTTTAAAAGATTTGTTCCAGATAGATTCTGCACAATTTGACAGAAGCTCAAAAAGAGATTCATGCATATTGGTGTAAGGAAATGCTAAAATAAATTCAAATTTGAAATTACAAAATCCATATACAACATTGTTACTGGTGATGAAACTTTGGATATATTCATATGAGCCGGAAACTAAAGAGCAATCCACTGTTTGGTGTTATTTATTTATTATTATTATTTTTAAAATTACCAACCATTTTTTCCTTTAAGCTCATTGACGCTTGAAGTTTTGTTATGTCAGTCCTTGTTCTTGGCTTGTTCCATTGAAAAAAAAGAAAAAGTTTAAAAAAAATTAATGTTTTTAAACAATAGTTTATAAGCAAACTCATACAACTATTGTTATAGCAGAAAAAATTGGATAAGTCTTACAACATCTCTTTTAATAACTACTTATTTCACTAGCACTAGTCCACCTGAAAATGATTTATTGTCATGCTTCTGTTCTTGTATTAGTTATGCACTTTTGCCTGAAGAAAACAGGTTCACTCTTTTGAAATATGTTGCTTATTTCATACCTTTATCTTGTATTTGAAAAGTTTGTATATTTTAGTGTATTTTAGTATCTACTTTACTCTTAAACAAATGTTATTTAATTGATTTATGAAATCTCTTGTTCATAGATGCGATGGTCACCCTTTGATATTCCTGACAGGGAAAAGGAAGAGGTGGATTTTGTTGGAGTAAGAAATTCTAAGTTATTTTTATTAAATTATACAATAAAAGATGTTTCACAAGTTTGTTGTTGAAAAATGAATTAGAAGTTAAGAGTTTAACTGTGAATCAACAGCTGAGCCACTGGCAATAAACATATTAATCATCCATTTTGCGAGATTGTGTAGAAATATATTACCTCTTCTCTTTCTCTTTCTTTTTTTTAACCTAAGCATATTTCTTTACATTATCATTTCAAAAAATTTTTGACCCTCCCCCTTCTTGTGACTTGTAATGATAAATTGTTTCACTTACATGATTAATAAATTCTTAATTTCATTTTTGTGTTTTCTTGTGAAATTTTAAGTTCAAAATTTATTTTACATAAATTCAATCCTAACTTATATTCACTAGATGTACATTTTTATGTTCCCCCTTCCTGTCATCTCCCCATAAGAATTTTTTGGTTCATAAAATGTGAGCAAAATATATACAATAGTACCTTGATTCTTGAATACAAGCCACATTTTATTTTATGAAGTAATGAAAATGCATTTAATTGCTTTATAAACAATGAAAATGTATTTGATTTGTAAAGAATGAAAATATATCTAATTGGTTTGCTCCTACCAAATATTTGTTGTATTCTTTATTTTAAACAATACACTATATAATATAATAGAGTAAAGTATAAAAATTCACTATAGTACATTGAAGACAGTTGCAGTTTTATGAAATTTTGCCGAAAATCATACCCATACACCTAGTATCAGAAAATTCTCCAGGTTTTGCAGCAAATACTTCAGGAGCAGAAAATAATCTGCAGGTAAAATATTTTACAATTGGAACATTAATTGATCAAACAATCACTTACCTGTGAAGTCTTTATGCATTTTGTTTATTTTTAATAAATACTAATCTTAAGTTTTGTATTAAGAAATAAAGAGCTAAACATAATATATAGAGAAATAAAGGTTCAATGAAAAAATAGTTTACAAAAGAGAAAAAAATGTGCAACGCCCCTCTCCCGTTTCAAACTTTCTGCTTTTGGGCCGATACATTTATTAATGAAGCTTTGGATGATTTCACACTTTAAAGAAGAAGGGGAGTTTCAATTATTATCTTTTGAGATCATTAAGCTCAATTAATCAATTCACTGTTCTTAATTATCAAAATACATGAAATTTTTAAGCATTAGAATTCTTATAGTCATCAGTCACCAGTAGGCATTTAAATTTTAAAACATGGCGATTAAAAAACACAATTCTTTTCTTTTCTTTTTTTCTCCTCCATTGAATCAGACTTTTCTAGAAATCTGGCTTTCAATAAGGCATAATAAAGTGCCTTCAGAGGAGTTTAATTCATCAGCAGCTGTTGAACTTTAGCGGAATAATTCTGTATAAAAGATGCTAAAGAAAAAAAATAATGAAATTTGATAGCTATTTCTTCTACCATTAAATAAATTTAATAAACAGATCGCTTTTTAAATTTTCTCTATGTAAAGTTGTTTCTTGAAAAAATAAATGAAAGAACCTGAAACTACAGTTAGTATGACTTAACTCATTTGTTGTCATAATATTTAAGTTGTTCACAAATCCAAAGGGACAATTTATGGCATAAGTTTAAATTCAGTTTTGTTCAGAAACACCTGAAATTGGAAGTATTGTTATTCAGAAACTGTGTAATCAAAAAACGTTTCTTTTTTGTAAGCACAATAGATTTTTTAGAAAATACTGCCAAAGTTGGCATTTTGAACCGAATTTCCTGCCGAAAGCTGAAAAAAAAAAAAAAAAAAAAAGACAATGAAGAGAGAAAAATGCCTTCTCACATGATCAAAAATGCTTATAACTAAATCGGTAATTTATTTATCAAAAAATTGAAAAATCATTTTGATTCTGAATTGTTTCCATAGTCAGGTCTGCCGATTTTGTACCTTTACATTTAAAAATGTGTATGTCATTGTGTCAAGAAAGTTCAGCGCTTGTTGAGCAGTGAGCTTAAGAACAGCCTTAAGGGACAATACTGGATCATAAAAAACCCAGCTTTAATGGTTATTTTGCAAATATATTAATATTTTTTCTTTACTATTTATTAGATTTAAATAAGAACAATTTTAAGGAACTGTTATAGACTGCCTTTCCAATTTTCAAATATTACTTTTTGTATGTTTTGCCTATTAATCTCTTCAGTTCCGAAGCTAGAATAATGATACAAATACTTAATCATTGTTTGTTTTTTTTTGTTAACAAAATGACATTGTACATGACAGAAAAAATACCTTTTCTGAAATTGATCCTTTAGATGCTTAGTATTTTATGTTAAAAATATGGATCTAAAACTACAAACCCTCTTAAAAGATCAATTTAATAACCATTAGTTTAAATTAATGCAATCACAAATTCAAGTGCTTTAGACAAGTAAATAATCTACAAACTCTCAAAAAAAAAAAAAAAAAATTGAAAAAGATTTAAGTTAAATACTTATGAAAATTTATCAGTTTCTTAATCACACTGTCTTTTGGATATTTTTAGACATTTAGCAAACTCAGATTAAAATAACATTTATTTTATGTGAGATTCAGCTTAGATGCAGTCATTTATTTGTTTGCTTTAAACCCAAAAAACATTCAGCTATTGAGAAATAATTTGAAAATGTTAAAAATAGTTTTTATGAGTAAAAGAACAGTCAGAGGTCCCCGGTGAGGAACTCACTGACCAAAGAGATTATAGAAATATCCACACTGATCAATATACAACTATAAATAAAAAATAACTATTCTGCCAGAAATTAATCTTAATAAATAAAATCAGAACTATTAGCCAATAATTTCTTATTTTCAGCATTAATGAATTGTTTTATTTTGAATTGCAAAAAATCTGCTACCAAAAGTCAGCCAATTAATTCATTGTCATAGACGCTTGATTAAACCATGCACACATATTTTTACAATTTTCTTTTCCTATTAGTACTACTAAAGTTTTTATCTTATTTAATGTTTGCATAGTTAAAGCTAATCATCCCCATCCACTTTTGTATCTGACAGTTTCTAAACAAGCTGAATTTTACTGTTAATATATTTTAAATTGTCTTAATTTTGTTGATTTAGAGGCACTTTATTAAAATGTCTTTAAAAGTGTAGGATTTCTAGTTTATATTTCCAGTTTCTATCTCCTGAAAGTATACATATATATATATATATTCTCATTATTATCAAATCCTAATATTTTTTTAAATTATTATTTAGGGAATTAAGACAATATGTGGAGCTGGTGATCCAAAAATTCGTCATGGGGTTGCCATTCACATTTTTGCTTGTAATGTATCTATGGAAGATAAGTAAGTCTTTTCTCTCGTTTCATATATATCGGATACATTTTAATGATATAATTATGTAGATTTAGCACTATTGGTATTATATTTAGATTTTTAGCAAGTTTAATTGAAATATTTATTAAATTAAAAAAAAATTACATAATTGTACATTCAGACATAAAAATTTTAAGTACTTTTTAATTGATTTAAAATGCTGTGGTTGAATCATAGTGAATCACAATGCTTCTGATTCATAAACTGTGAAAATTAGTTCAGGTTTGAAAAAAAGCTTATTTTCATAGTTTTTATTAAGGATTTTTAGGTGAAACTGAGAATTTAAACTAAGCTTTGAAGAACTGGTTGTGATGAGATTCATAAGTTGCTTTTGGAATGGCTTTTGAACTGTCGAGAGAAAATATTCTTAATTCTGGACAAATGTTGCAGGAAAGTGCTCCCAAAATTGAAAAGAAACTTTGAAATTAAAAAAACTGTGCTCACTCAAAATGATTATGAGCTCTACAACAAATCTGTGGTAATGATTATGCATTTAGAAAAAGAAACATGCTTAAAAAAAAAAAAAAAAAAAAAAAAAAAAAAAAACTGCAAATAACTGGTTTTCTTAGTGTAAAATAATAATATAATAGTATGAAATTTTTGGCCCGTTATTTTGATTTTAATGTAACACAATTTTGAGCTTAAAAAAAAAAAAAAAAAAAAAAAAAAAAAAAAAAAGAAAAAGGTTTAAAAAATGATGAAAATATAGTAATGTTAGAATTAAAAGGTGTACAATAATAATAATTTTTTGTAATATTATCTACAGAGTTTTTAAGAATGTCTTGTTTTAAAAATTTCACATTATTTTTAAAGAGAAAATTTATCATTTTTTATATTATGAACAGTTTTATTTGTTTAACTGTCACAAATTTTATGAACATTTTTCACACTGTTTTGATTCTTTTAGGTGCTTTTATAACTCTGATGGTGATTTTCTCATTGGTATGATTTTTTTTAAATACCTATTAATTTCTAACTTTCTGTTTTTACTTTATCTACTATTGTGAAATAATTTTTATTTTTATTTCATTACAGTTCCTCAGCAGGGTAGGTTAACAATCCTGACTGAATTTGGGAAAATGTATGTTGAAGCAAATGAAATCTGTGTTATTCAAGTATGTTTAAGACTCTTGAATGTTTGTTTTATTACATATTTTTTTAGAATTTGAGCAAAATTATATTTATATGCTACTTTAGGTTAAATGTTTCAACTAATTAAAATTCACATGCAATATTTGAATTGCATATTTTAAATGATAACAATGACATACAATTATAATTGTTCAATTAGAATGGCATTGTGTTATAATAGCTGGATTATCTTTATTATTATTTTAGAACTTCACCTGTCTATGTTTCTTTTCCTCATAATGCAGGATCCCTAAAATGATAAAATTTTAAGTTAATATTAAAAATTACATATTAAGTATAATCAGAAATGGATTGTTACAAACAAGAAACAATGATTTTTTCTGTTTTCATTTCTGTTCTTGTAGTTATTTTATCTTACAGAAAAAAAATGCAAACTCTGTATTAGTACATGCATGTTAGTTTATGGTTGTTCAAGCTGGACTGATCTTATTTTGTAATATTCGTGTTATTACAGCAAACTTTTTTTATATAAGTCTTAAGGAACTGGAGCTAAAAGTTGTATAAATGAGACATTCATCTAATTTTACTTTAATTAATAATACCAATTTAACTTCGTATATGCATTATACTTATTAAAAAATAATTATTGATAAAATATATTAAGCTTTTAAAAAGTATTTAAGAATAGTACATGACATATTATAAGAATATAAGCTTGGTATAGCATACTGCATATTTTTAGTTCTGTTATTTACAAATATTTTAGTTGTTATTTTAAAAACATTTTTTAAATTCTGCTTAAAAACAATAAATAATAGTTCCTTGATAAAAGAATAATTCCATTGGAAACATTATCCTAAAACGCTGATGTAATATTGTATGACTGATTGATGAAATATCTTGACAAGTGATAGAATACTCTGGTTAAGGCTCCTGTCCCTGGCCGACAAAGTGCTCGCAAGCTAATGCTATTCCTATTGGGAGGTTATTTTCTAATATCTAGGGGTTTGTATTTTGACATTTTTTTTTTTTTTTTATTACATAGATGAGGTGTATCTGAATATCCCTCCTTTTTTACTTTTCCGATTTTGATTGCAAGTATTTTTTATAAAGTTAGTTTCATTTTCAAAAGTGAAAGTATCTTAAAAAAAAATATCTACCACCAAAATTGAAAAAGTAAAAAAAGGACTGATATAGAGATGCTCCTCATCTATTCAATTGAAAAAAAAAAAAAAAAAAAAAAAAAAAAAAAAACCCTTAAAAATGTTAAAATGCAAACCAGATATTAAAAGATAATCTCACCATAGGAATAGCATTAGCTAGCGAGTGCTTTGTTGGCCACGGACAGGAGTCTTTAATGATGGAATATTCTAATGAATGAAATCAAAAAGCATTGGTAACTTACAATTTTTTAAATATAAATTCATAGAGGGGGAAGGGGGGCAATCTTCCACACATGACAGATTTTCATTATTATTATTTTTTTTTCTCTCCCTTAGAAAATTTAGCTTCTTTCATTTGCCCGTGATTAGTAGCACAAACTATTTTAATTATGATATAACTATGTCTTATTTTCAGTTGCCAGCAAATTTTAATTCCTCTTTTTTTGTTTTAATTTTAGCAAGGTATGAAATTCAGTGTTGGTGTTGAAGGTCCTACCAGGGGCTATATTTTAGAAGTTTTTGATTCACATTTTAACTTGCCTTACCTAGGACCTATTGGTAAGTAGCTTTCTGTTTATTAATATGTTTAAATAATGTATGAAATCAAATTATTTTTCATTGATCTCTAAAAATCAATTCTCTGTATTTAGGTGCTAATGGACTAGCTAATCCTAGAGACTTTTTAACTCCAGTTGCACTTTATGAAGATCGAGAAGTAACTTATACTGTGATTAATAAATTTCAAGGAAAGCTTTTTGCAGCTGAACAGGTTCGTAAACCAATACATTTACAGGATTTATTCTCATCAACCATTTTAATTTGTATTCAGACTTGCAAGACATCCTCCTAAAGTTCAAATTCATCATTTTTAAAGCTATTTAGGATATTCTTTAGATTTGGTGCACAATTTCAAATAAAGCATCAAGAGTGTATTAAGAGTAGACACTAATTAAATTACATTCTATAAATTGGAAGTCACACCTTCAATAAATTCAAATTTTTAATAATTTCAATTCTTTAAACAATTTATAAAAGGAAAAATTAATGTAGAAAAAATTAAGCCTAAATGTCAAACAAATTGAACTCAACACAATTTGTTAAAATTTTATTTATGCTATTAATTTTAGGGTTTGATTAATTTGTTTTAAGCTTCCATGAGAATTTTTTGTTGATTGTTTAGAGAGCAATCACACAGATTTACTGTGCATGCCGTGCGTAGTGAACTTGATACCTTTAAAGGTCAAAGAAGTAGCTTAATGCTAATATTAACTTATTGAAATTCAGAACAATAACTGTACAAAATTGAGTACATCATAAAAAATATAAGAATACATTTGTAGTTATTTATTTATTTCAATTATATAATAAGAATTTGTTTTCTTTTAGTTTTCTTCTAATTTCACCTTTCTTTTAATATCCAAGGCATGGATAGTTTCTCTCTCTCTCTCTCTCTCTCTCTTTAAATAGAGTATAATGACTTAGTACTTTTCTCCTCCAGTCACTTTTTACAATTAGGGAAAAAAATAAAACTTTCAGATGATAAGAAAACTTTTTAAAAATACTCATATTTCATTCACCAAGATATTTTCTGATATGTTTTCTATTAAATTGCCTTTATTCTGTGTATTGATATGAGTGATTTATTTATATTTCTTCTTTTTTGCAGGGACATTCACCTTTTGATGTAGTTGCTTGGCATGGAAATTATGTACCATATAAATATTGTTTGACGAATTTCATGGTTATAAATTCTGTTTCATTTGATCATCCTGTAAGTTTCCTTTTCTTATGCATATGAAAGAAGTTTTTTCATTATTATCTTCAGTTTGTTCCTTTATTTTTATATTAATATCCCAGAAATGTGTTTATTTGTGCATTGTTTTAATTATTACTGTTATTATTGTTACAACTATTTTATGTTAACAAATTATTGATTTAAATTAAAGAATAGTGAAATTTTATTCTTTTGAGGCATGTGATTTTGTCTTGACTTAGAATATAATGAAATATAAACAACCTATCTTAAAGAATTTAAGTGTCTAAGAATGAATCTTTTATATTCTCATTTGTATCTATCTACATGTTTAGTTTCCTTTCCTTGAAAGCGCTAACTGAAAAGAAAACAGTATTCATTGTAGAAAATATATTCCAGTTGGCATTAACAGAACAAAAGTGGCCCAAAATTCATTTTTCTGTTATATGGCCTTATTATCAAGACCAGTAATTGTCATTTTGTGCATAAAATATTATTTGATCTGACGTTATTATAATTTCTTTGATAATTTTTTTTTTTTTTTTTTTTTTTTTTTTTTTTTTATTAATATAAAAATATATTACTGTTTTATCCATGATTGTGTCGCAGGCACTTTTGTGTAGCACACAAAAGCAAAATAAAGGTAATAAAGACTGCAAGTCTGCAGATTTGATACTGATTAGTTTGTGAAAGAATTTTAAATGTTTTTCTTGACCAAAAACTTGTTAATTCTTTTGATTACAAATAGATACATAATTATTAAAATGGTGATTTATTAAAACAAGTAATTTATTAAAACAAGTAATTTATTAAAACATCAAGTGCATAACAAGATCATGTTCACAATAACATTTTACAAAGACATAGATTAGTGATTATATTAGATTTAATTTAAAAAGTATATCTTAGGTTTCATTAATTCTATCTAGATGTTATAATTTAGGCGGAATATAGATTCTACCTAATTTTTTATTGTATGGCTATCTGCTATTTTCTGAAAGAAATTAACAATGCAATTTTACCTAGTACAGTTATAAAATAATTTTTCTCTGTACATCTGTGATTTTCCAGGATTCCATTGTGAGATTCTAGCTGATTTAATATTTAAAAAGATTTTTTTGCTGTAATTGCTATGCATTTGATTATAATGGGTTGCTAAATTTTGACATTATTCACAGGGATGTAGTGGAGGATATATGTTAGTGTACACCAATACCTTCAGAGTTTCTTGAAAAGTTCTGTATACCTTCTGTTTCTTAAATAAAGCTATAGCGTGTACCCTAGGCATGACTTTCATGATTTTAGTGCATACCCTCTTTGGGTACTGTTTTCTCTCAGTTTTTTTAATGACTACAACACTGATCATTCATATTATGCTCAAATATTTATGTATTTTGTTGAAATCTAATGTTATTCAAATTTTTGTTTTAAGTATAGAAATAGATTATAATTCACCATCTGTAATATAATACAATAGATTCTCTGAAATCCACAAATGCCTAAAATCTGTACATCATCACATATGTAAACAAGTCGGAAACAGCATGTCATGCACAGCAAATGAGGTGCATTAGTACTATATCAAAGTTTTAAAAATGTTTGGATCTTGATGTAATTGTATACAGTACTTTGGATACAGTATAGTGTCCGATATCTTTTGTATCTTTCTGTAAATACTATCTGCTTTCTATTATACAGAAAGTAACTTGTAGTAACCTTAGCATCACATATCAATTTAACCCTTTCCGGTGCACTGTGCCCGGTCTGGGATACCTAATTTTAATTCCAAACTTGCAAACAGCACCAATAATATTTTAGTAAAATTTTGCTTTTGAAATAAAAGCTTAAATTAAGGAATTCAAAATATCTAAAAAATTCGTTTGTGAATTCTGGTGTCAGTCGATAATTTCTCATTTTACTGCAGATTTTGCCCGTGCCGGAAAGGATTAATAAAATATGAAATAGTAAAATATAATTAAAACACACCCAAACAATGTTTCTCTCTATATCATTATGTTATTGAATACTTTTGCGTGGCCCCATAAATTAATAACAATTATTCTGTGCACCATAAATTGTACAGAATGCATATTTTAGAATAAACTTTATCGATGCATATCAATTTTGTTATTTCAAAAGAATGTAATATCTTTAAAATGCAAACTATTTCTTCCCTTTGGACATAATGTAGCTGAATACTTTTTGATTGTCCCTGCAATTAAACTATGCATCTGATTTTCATAAAATTTGATTTGACTTGACAAAATCATGCAATAATTATATATTTTAAATTTCAAACAATTCAGCTTTTTAGTTTTTTTGTTCTGTTATAAGCAGACAGATGGACAGACAGACTGAACGACTGTAGGTACTGTGTATTTATAAAATTACAAATGTATTTAAGAATAAAGTTTTCAGTTGAGACATATGGGCAAAATTATAGAATTTTTTAGTTTCTATCATTATGTATGTACTTTAATATGCAGTTCTAAATAATGTAACTAAACTTGTGGTTCTTCACAACAGAAGTAATTTTTTTTTTTTTTTTTTTTTTTTGGGGGGGGGGGGGGGGGAGAAATCAAGATATTGCTTATATTACTGGAAATCATAGTCTTTTGACCAAATGTATTTATGTACTAATCGGGCTTTTTTTGGTTATTAAGACTGGCTAAATCCCAAATAAAATTTCCTTGCTTTATGATTTTGATATTTGATGTGAATAAATAGGGTGCATTTATAGGGCAAGTTTCATTGAATAATTTAGAAATATGTATATCATCTGTATAATGCATATTATGCATATGCATTATTAATTCTTTACTTATTACTTTACTTAATTATTTTAATATTTAACTATATTGCAAGTATTTATTGTAATTTTAATTGTATTACTACATTCACATTACTGTTTAAAAAATGTAAACAAAGCAACAACTAGAAATCTGCAAAATTCTAAAATACACATAGCTTCTGCTCTCAAGCCTTGCAGATTTGCGAAATTCTACTGTATTACATTTTTAAAGTGCATCATTTTTTCGCTCAGTTGGAAATATTCAATTCGTATTATATATATTTTAGGATCCATCCATATTCACTGTTTTAACATGTCCATCATCAAGACCTGGAATTGCTATTGCTGACTTCATCATATTCCCTCCACGATGGAGTGTTGCAGAGGGTACTTTCAGACCGCCTTACTACCACAGTAAGTAATCAAGTTTTATACAGTTGTTACTAACTATGTATTGTCATTTTTAAATGTTTAGTATATTTATAAAGATAGAAAACCAGCATTTAGAAATGCACAAATAATGCATGGAAAACAAACAGCCATTTCAAATTTTCTATTTAGATTCTTCATCAGTGCAAGATTCAGCGTGTTAAAAAAGAAAAGCTGAGTTAACATGTTTTTTCTAATATGCTGAGTCTTGCACTGATGAAGAATCCAGATAGTAGATTTGGAACGGCTGTTTGCTACTTTTTCATACAGTATTTCTGCATTTCTAATCGTTGGGTTTCTATCCTGATACATTTTTGCACAAAGACTTTATTTGCTTTTTTAATGTTTAATATATTTCCTTGTTTTGTTTTCCATCTTTTTTTCTTTTTCTCTATGAATAAATAAACAAATTGATTTAATCCTTTGATATGAAGGCCGAGTAATTGTGTTAAGTTCTGTTTTAACTTCTTCATTCCAGATATATCCAAACTAGTAATTCTATTCTTTTCCTCATTTAAAACTTAAACTGTTTGAATTTTTTAAATTTTTACTGTACTTCTGTATAGCTGAATATATATATATTTTTTTGTTTTAAAACAAAACCAATAAATGCTAACACTGTTGAATTTTCCTTCATAAAATAAATGTTATTTTCATATGTGTTTTCAAAATGCTTTCAAGAAACTTTGGCCCCAAAAGTAAGAAAGTTGGTTCATGATTATTTAACTTAAATGTTTTACAAATACAAAAAAAATCGAGGATTTGCTGATCATTTATTTGCTTAAAAATCTTGATAAATTTAACTTAGTAATAGTTTAAGTGATGTTTTAATTGGGTTTGTATTTGTATCCATATTTGTAAAT
Source organism: Maratus speculifer (assembly GCA_964019185.1). Taxonomy (NCBI): domain Eukaryota; kingdom Metazoa; phylum Arthropoda; class Arachnida; order Araneae; family Salticidae; genus Maratus; species Maratus speculifer. Next base: position 172,233,816 of record OZ025302.1, read on the forward strand.
CTAAAGTACCAGTCTCTTTAAGTATCAATTTCAGAAAAATGATTGTGTCATTTTTGGTATCATTTTGTTTGTACAAAAGCAATGAATATATATTTTGTGTAGTATTATTTTATGTTTTGGTGTAAAGGGGTGGACAATGGCATATTCTCTAAAATTTAACCCAATTTTATCTGCTGTATTTGTGAAATATCAATTAAGAACTAACATAGTTATGATGACACCATGATTTAAATGGATATTTTACATGTGTGACCCTTGATTTTAAGAAACGTTTTACATTAAAATAAATATAATTTTTGTATGTTGTAAGTGAAATCTATATGCACACCATGTGCTTTTGTATGTTTGAAAATTTTGGCAATGCAAAAATTTGTATTTGAGCAAGAATGAAACAGAAAATTATGATTTCAGATGATATCTCTGACAAAGGATTGGAAAAGATTAACCTGCAACCAGAGCCCTTCGTTTAATTTTTAATCATTTACCACCGGTTTTTCAAAACAGATTTTTTTTTTTTTAAATTTAAATCACGAAAATACACTAATTAAGTAAGGTAAAAACTTTACGATTAAAAATAACTGGTGAGAATAATGAAAGATTCTTAATACTTTAAGTAGCATAAATATTGGTTGCTTACTCTAAACTTGATCAAAATTGTAAAGCCAAAAAAAAAAAAAAAAAAGGTTGTTTCTTTAAGTTTCTTCATAAATGGCCCCTAATCTAATTTTTTATATGTACATAATATTTAATAAGATCTGGGTTTTATAGTTTTTAACAAATGTTATTTAAGTATCAAACAATTGATTGCAAAGAAAGAAATTGCAGAAGGAATGTTTCATTAATGTTTCATTAATTTAGTTAATTAGAATAATTGATGCTTTGTAAATGCATTTGAGATACAATTTCACTGAAATAAACTATGAAAATTATCTGCACACTAAGAAATATTTATAAACAAAGATCTTAATTAGACATTGATGAAAAATACATCATTGTTAAATAGACTTGTCCCTTATAAAATCATAGTGATTCTTCAATAGAAACAATCATCTTAGGCAATCATTCAAAGTGTTTTCTCAATGTAATATGAAATTATTATTTTGCCTTTGAAAAATTTTCTATTTACATAAATTTTTAAAGAAAAATTTTTCTTTCACCTGAAATTTTTGAAGAGAAATTTTTCTCATAAATTCCACATTACCTTTTTTTGAGGTGTTTAGTCATAAATACACTTAGTATTTTAAATTTCTTAATTAATGTCAAAGTACTGATGTTTCAAAATTTATCTCACAGTTAGATTGGAACTGCTTATATTATTATTACTAGATATTACATATCAAAATTTGATGGTAAACAATTTAGCAGTTTTATTTGAAAAAAGTTTGAAATTTTAATTAGTTGTAAAAAAGTATTGAAAATTTGATAAATTGCTATATTGTATTGCTGTAAGTAATTACTATACATATATATAAAGCAATAAATGGTACTATTAATCCTACCGCTTCAATAAATGAAGTGAAAGAATTTTGAGCTTGTAATTTGAAATTTATGTTTTCTTTTTAGCAGATGTTTAACTAAAAATATTAACAGAATGATTAGAAAATGATTATTTTTCATTTGCAATCTATCTCATACAAAAAATAAAAATAACAATCTTTAATATTCCTAAAATTATTTGATTTATTCTTCTTTCATTTTTTTTTTTTTTTTTTTTTTTTTTTCTATTAGTTTGACTATAAAACTCTGAACTTGAAATCTGCTGTTTGTAGTTAACTACAGTTTATAATATATATTTTAAATCATTTGAATTTTATTTTATGTCTTCCTCATTATTTAGTTATAAAGCTAATGTCTTTTATAATTCTCCTAATGTCTTTTATAATTCTTATATACCATTTTTCTTTAGCAGATGTTTAACTAAAAATATTAATAGAATGATTAGAAAATGATTATTTTTTATTTGCAATCTATCTCATACAAAAAATAAAAATAACAATGTTTAATATTCCTAAAACTATTTAATTGAGTTTTCTTTTCTTTTTATTTTTTTCTATTAGTTTGACTGTAAAACTCTGAACTTGAAATCTGCTGTTTATAGTTAGCTACAGTTTAAAATACATATTTTTAATCATTTGAATTTTATTTTATGTCTTCCTCATTTTTTAGTTATAAAGCTAATGTCTCTTATAATTCTCATATATCATAGCTAATAATGTCTTTTATAATTCTCATATATCATAGCTAATAATGTCTTTTATAATTCTTATATACCATATCTAATGTCTTTTATAATTCTTATGTACATATTTTTTCTTTTTTTTTTTCTGTTTTCTTTTATTTTTTTCTTTATTTTTAAAATTTTACTTAATAATAATTTTAAAGCATTCAAGAAAAAAAAGTATATTTTTTCGTAAAATAAAATAGGATATTATTGATGTGAATTATTTTAATGCTAATAAGATTGCAGGTATCATTCTGTCAGGAACAAACCCACATTCTCATTCAAGAGGGTTTAAACCTGGTGTCTTTTTCACTTGGTTCTCGTTCTCCTGACCTTAGTTTACCCAATTCTAAAATTGAATATTTTGTGCATTTAATTTTTGTTTTAAAATTTAGTTTAGTGTTTTAATATAAATGATTTTATTTTATAGAAAATTATTTATCATACATATAATTCTGTAAAGACTGGAATCTAATTTTTGAAAAGTTCTGAAGACTTTTTTTTCTGTTTATGGAAAATTTAATCATGATTTGAAAATTTGAAATTATCATTATATTTAGATTCCTTTTTATTTATTTTTAATAAGAACTTTGTGTATAAAATAGGTGACATTAGTTGTTTTGTAACAGATTATATTTTGTTTTAAAACTATTAAACTTATGTAAGATTTCATTTAGAGCTGAAAAAGTTTTGTGAAAGGTCTATGTTTAAAACAAAGAATTTTGTGAAGTGCCTGTTTTAAGCTGGAAATTTTCATTAAGTTTTTTTTCCCCCTAAACAGATCTCTATTTACTATAAATGTAACACTTTTTTCTGCTGTTTTTTTACTTGAGTACTTTTACATCTATCCATTGTGATTTAGTTAATAACGCTAATTATAAAATATACAGGGTGTATCTAAACTACTGGGCAAAACTTTATGGGGTGATAGTACATAACAAGACAGACATTATTAAATAGGAAACTAAGGGTCTCAAACGTTTTCCGAGCCAGATAGGTGCCATTAAAGTTTAGGGTCCAAAATTTGAAATAAACATAAAAAAGGAAAAATTGGTCGATTCATTTGTGATTTTCACTAAAACTATTCTTTATGTCAGTATTTTCTTGAAAATAAATTATAAAGATAAATTTCGAAAAATGCCGATACAAGGCGCTTTAGACTTTGGAGAAACGAAATACTATTTTTTGCCATTATTTTTTTCATCTCATTAAAATTTTCAAAAGCTTACACTTAAACTTAAATATTGAGCTCAAAATCTGAATAGTTGGGAGTAGTTAAGTAGCGCAAACTGAACTGTGTTCAAAGGTTCAAATTTCAAATGAACATGGAAAAATTGGTCGATTCATTCGCGGTTTTCGCTAAAACTATTCTTTAAATCAGTATTTTCTTAAAAATAAATTTTAAAGATAAATTTAAAAAAATGCCAATAGAGGGCACCTTAGACTTTGGAGTAACGTACAACTATTTTTAACCTTTATTTTTTTAACATCATTAAATGCTTGCAAAAGCTTATACTTAAATTTTGTGCTCAAAATCTTAATAGTTTAAAATAGTTAAGTAACGCAAACTGAACTGTGTTCAAAGGGGGGGGGGGGCTTCAAATGTGAAATGATTATAAAAAATGGAAAAAATTAGTTGATTCTTTTGCAGTTTTTGCTAAAACTACTCTTTAAATTAGTATTTTCTTGAAAATAAATTTTAAAGATAAAATTTGAAAATTCCGATTGAAGGGCGCCTTAGACTTTGGTGTAACGTACAACTATTTTTAACCGTTTTAAACCTTTTACCGTACAATTATTTTTTAATCTCATTAAATGATTGCAAAAGCTTAGACTTAAATCTTGAGCTTAAAATCTCAAACGTTGGGTGTAATTAAGTCGTGCAAAATTGAACTGTGTTTGAGGTGCAGGGAGAGTTAAATTTCAACTCCTGAACACAGTTCAATTTGTGCTTCTTAACCTCTCCCAACGATTCAGAATTTGAGCTCAAAATTTAAGTCTAAGCTTTTGCAAGCTTAGATAAAAAAAATAACAGTTAAAAATAGTTGTTGATTACTCTTACATTTAAAGCGCCCTCTAAAGAAATTTTTTAAGAAAATACGGACATAAAGAATAGTTTTAGTGAAAACGGCAAACGAATCTACTAATTTTTCCGTTTTTTATAATCATTTGAAATTTGAATCCCCCTCCCCCCTCCCTTGAACACAGTTCAGTTTGCGCTACTTAACCACTCCCAACGATTCAGATCTTGATCTCAAAATTTAAGTTTACATCTAAGCTTCTCAAAAAATTTAATGAGATGCAAAAATAATTGTAAAAAATAGTTGTTCGTTGCTCCAAAGTCTAAAGTGCCCTCTATCAGCATTTTTTGAAATTTATCATTAAAATTTATTTTTAAGAAAATACTGATTTAAAGAGTAGTTTTAACGAAAACCACGAACGAATCAACCAATTTTTAGATTTTTTATAATCATTTGAAATTTTAACCTCTGAATACAGTTCAGTTTGCGCTACTTAACCACTCCCAACTATTCAGATTTTGAGCTCAAAATTTAAGTTTAAGTCTAAGCTTCCGAAAATATTTAATGAGATGCAAAAGAATAACGGCAAAAAATTGTTGTTCATTTCTCCAAAGTCTACAGCGTGCTCTATCGACATTTTTTGAAATTTTATCTTTATAATTTATTTTCATGAAAATACTGACATAAAGACTAGTTTTAGTGAAAACTGTAAATCAGTCGACCAATTTTTCCATTTTTTATGTTTATTTGAAATTTTGGACCCTAAACTTTAATGACCCCTATCTCCTTCGAAGACATTTCAGACCCTTAGTTTCCCATTTAATATTGTTTGTCTTGATGTGTACTATCACCCCTTAAAGTTTTGCCCAGTAGTTTAGATGCACCCTGTATTTTTCAAAAAATTGAATTTGATTCCTGACAAATTTTGTTTGTGCATTTTTCTTTTATTTGGATATTTTATATGATGATACATACAGCATGTCCCTTCTTATTACTGATCAATATTTAATTCCTAAATTGCTTATTTTAGACCTATAATTCCAATTGCAAAAATAATTCAAATGATGTTCTTTGTCATATAAAAACTCATTTATGTTAAAATGAATAATTTTGAAGTTTTAATTTTTATAAGGTTGCCAGGTTTTATATGTCACAATTAGAAAAACTTTCTATAATTTGTAAAATATCAAATTATTGTTGACTGAAATTTGCCAAATTATTCTACTATGAATTTTAAGAATTTTCAACCTTTTCTGGTACTAAAAATGAAAAAAAAAAAAAAAAAGTGCCAGAAAATGTTGAAAATTCAAAGAATCTTAACTTGAAAGTTTTTATTAACAGAAAAGGAATCTTTATTGCTTTAATTAGAATTTTTTTGTAGAACCCAGAGATCATATAAAAATTAAAATTTTGTAATAGTTAGAGAGGGAGAGAAAAAAAAACCCTTTTTGATCAAATTGATAAAGAACAATTTTTTGAAACATTTTTGCAAGTGGAATGATATCTCTGAAATTAATTATTTAGAATTAGCTATTTGACAATCATAAGAAGAGACACTGTACAGTAATTTTTTGCAATTATTCTATATTAATAACTTTGTGTCTTTTTTAAGGAAATTGCATGAGTGAATTCATGGGATTAATATTTGGAGCTTATGAAGCCAAGGTTCGTAAAATTTGTATCAATGCATTTATATTTCCTTGAATTTTCTCAAAAGTTTTATCATTTTTTCTTTTATTTTAAACTTATTGCATTGTTTAAGAATGTAAATTAATTTATATCCAAAGTTGAGATTTGATTAAAAATGTCTAATTACTATTTTTTTATTACTAAAACTCACAGATAAAAGTGAAATACTGACCAATATGAAGTTTTTCTGAGATACTGATCATTAAAAAAAATAGTTTTCATAAAGTACTGAGAAATATCAGTTAAACTTTCAGACTTTTAGCTAAGATTATTAACTAATAACATTTAAAACAAATAAGCACTATTTTATATTGTACTCTTTTAATAATTTGAATGAATTGTATAAAAATTTAAGTTTTCTAGCTCCATGAATTTAATATACAGCTGCCAGTGACAATTACCGATTCATAATTTAGACACTAATACGTTAGATAATTTTCATTTTATGACATAAAATTTATTGTACATTCCAATAAAAAAAAAAAAAAAAAAAAAAAAAAAAAAAAAAAATCTATACATTTATTCCTGCTTTAACCATTTGTCCTTGTTTTACTTGTTAATTATTTTATGCGAAAATAAATATGTAATTTATTTTTGTGCAGGAGACTGGATTTCATCCTGGAGGTGCCACATTACATAGCATAATGACTCCCCATGGACCAGATGCAGACTGTTTTAACAAATCTTCTAGTATGAAACTAAGCCCTAAAAAAGTTGCAGAAAACAGCATGGTACTTTTATCCAGTTCATATTTATTTTACCTTATTCTTATTTTAAATATATTTCTTAAAGTTAGAAAAGCTAAAATACCATAAATTTGAATTTTTATGCTTCTTTTAATCAAAAAGCAATTACTGGAAATTTTAATTAGCCGAATTCTAGCAGCATGAAATGTTGCTAGAAAATAAGATCTAAAATAAGAAGTTTTAATTCCTAATTGGGGAGTATTTTGTTTATCAAAATTTGTCTAAATCTCTTAAATATTTGACTTGGTTACTTCCTAAATTATTAACATAAATGGATATGTCAAGAATCCTTGGGCAATTTATTTATTACTAATGCTTTATCGCACTGTTAAAATCTCAAGGTTTCTTTTTTGCAATTTTGTAATACTTATAGAAGTTTTTTGAGGGGGGTCCTAAATATATAAATATCCAAATATTTATTTTAAATGCAAAGCATTAAATAAACATTTGGAAGCAGGAAAGATTAATCATAAAGTCTTTTTATATCCACAATTACTTTCAATTAAGATATAATAAAGAAAGTTGGGATACATCTCAAGTTGAAAAAAATGAGAAAAGTTCAAATTTTAGCCTTTTTTTACTAGTTAACTATAAAGTCTTACATCTACAGTCACTTTTGATTAAAACATAAAAATGAAATTTGGGATTTATTTTGTTGAAATGAATGAAAAATGTTAAGAATTTCTGTTTAATTAATATTATTTATGTTGTGCAAACTTTTAACTTTGAATATTATTGATGTATTTTTTAAATATAAAAGTTTTGAAAAAAACTAAACCAATTTTGAGTATATTAAATTACAAATACAGTCAAACCTCATTAACATTAATATGAACATGCTTAACGTGAATTACTTTTAACGTGAATTGTTTTCACAATCCCCTATAAAAATGAATACAAAGATTTGATACTAATAACATGAATTACTGTTAACATGAACAAAAATTTAATTCCTCTTGAAGTTCATGTTAACATGGTTTAACTGTATATAATTTTATATCATAGCTGTTAAAAAAAAGGATAGTTTAATGGGGAAAAAGAAAGGAAGTGTGATCATAAAAATATATTTTCTAATGTATTTATCATACATACAATATTTATTTGTTGTTGAAAATTCTGTAAGGGGAATAAAGTAAACTGGATTATGTTTCAGGCGTTTATGTTTGAAACTTCTTTAAGCCTAAGGGTTACATCATGGGGTGCCAAAGTTTGTCAGAAACTTGATCCTGAATACTACAAATGTTGGCAAGACTTGAAGAAAAATTTTGATCCAAACTGGAAGCCTCAGAGTTATGATGCAAATTGGAGATCAAACTGGTAAGTGTTTCCTTTATTTTTTACATATTTAATTAATTATTTTATTTTATTTTATTTATTTAAAAATAAAATAAATAAATAAATAAAAGGACACACATACACACATTTTTTAACTTTGTTATTCATAATTTTAATTGAAACTTGGTACCTCTGGTAAGGTAAAGGTTCACTACGTAATGAAATTTTTTATATTAAAATGTCTAATTTTTTAAAAATTCCTTATGCATGCAAGCCTTTTATAAATACTGTGAGGTTCACAATTAGTTTGCATTGAGTGGATCTCTCATTTCGACTCTGGTGTATTTTAAATGTAACTAAACAGCGTTAGAATTCCTAAAAAAAAGTCACTGGTCCCAAGGGCCAGTAAGCATGAGAATTTACTGGTCTGCAGACATCATCACTGGTCCGCTACATAAAATTCTATTAAATAATTTTAACACTTAGAGTAAATTTTCTGTACTTTTTAAAGAATAAATGTGCAAAATACAAATTTGATTATAAAGTAATGCTTATTTAAGTGTAGAAGATAACAAGTATCGCTATTGTTTGCATTTCTTTTAAAATGGGACAAGACAGGTTTATTGAAAAAGACATTTTTGCTGAAAAAAGGAATATTTTTGTTGAGTAAATGGGTACTTTGCTTAATGAAATGGTGCTTTCAGGAGTCACATTCACTCAGAAAGATTTGGAGCAATAAAAAACCGATTGGGAAGCAGGAAAATCAGTTTTTGGAGCAGCAACAACAATTTTGAAGCAGGAAAATTAGTTTTTAAAACATAAAAATTCTCTTCCGGCATTCACTTATTTTTTTTTCGTGCTTTTTTGTCGAAATTTCCGTTTTTTCAACGAAATCTTATTTTTATTGATGAAATATACTGTTTTTCGCGATATTTTTTGCCAAAATTTGCCGTTTTATAGCGATTTTGGGAGAAATTTGCCGTTTTTTCGCGATCTTTTGAAGAAATCTGCCGTTTTTTCGTGTTTTAGGATAAAATTAGCCATTTTTTTCGCAAATTTTTTGACGATATTTGCCGGAAATTAGTCGTTATTTAGTGCTTTTTTAACAAAATTTGTGGTCTTTTCGCAATCTTTTGAGGAAATTTGTCGTTTTTCGCGGGTTTTTGACAAATTTTGCGTTTTATCAGGATTTTCGGATAAAATCTGTCTTTTTCGCAATTTTTTGAAGAAATCTGCCTTTTTTTGCAATTTTTTGAAGAAATCTAAAATTTTCCGCAATTTTTGGGAAAAATCTGCCGTTTTTCGCGATGTTTTGGGGCGAAATCTGCCTTTTGTTTCGGGTTTTGGAATGAAATTAGCCATTTTTTCGAGAATTGTTTGACAAATTTGCCGTAAAATAGTCGTTATTTCGCGATTTTTTACGAAATTTGCCATTTTTTCCCGATCTTTTAACGAAATTAAGCGTTCCGTGGGACGCTTAAGAGCTATTTTTTGCGCCCCATTGCCGATATTTTGAGTAATTTACGCGCTATAGCGTGTCCGCGGCATCGCTGATAATAATAAAAAAAAATCTTATGTGCGATCGATTGCAGTTTTCTCAGGGCCTGAAAAAAGGCACTGGTCCTGCGGACCATTAAATTTTTCAAATTAGTGGTCCGATTGAATTATCGGTGGTCTCGGACCAGCGGACCACCAAGGATTTCGAACGCTGTTAAATACCTATCTGGAAAAATGCATCATGGACCAAAGCGGCTTTGCAAATTTGCGAGCTTCTTTCTACACAAGCTCCTTTAGGACTATGCCAAATTTAAACATTTGACAACGGTTTTGTGTTAGCTATACTGGAAAAAGATAAGGCTCTTACTATGCTGAATTTAGTTTTATGAAATGCCAAATGAAGTTTAAATATGCACTACCTTTTATTCTCAGTACCAAATTCCTTATAAATAGATAAGGATAAGATTTTTTAAAGAAAGGAGTTATACAGAAGAGCAATGTTTGATTTTATCTTCTTTCTTCATATCTCTTTGAACTTTTATGGTATAACCATTCATACTTTTATAATATTAGTATATACAGGTATAATTAACCCTACTTTGTACAGTTTTTTACAAAGTCTTATTATTCTTTCAGCAATGATTTTCCTTTAATAATACAGTTAAGTCCTTCATTTTGCTTAATTTTTAATATTTAACCACCAGTTTTTCAAAGCAGAAAATTTTCTGAACTTCAATCAAATCGCAAAAATGCTCCAGTTAAATAAGATAAACTTTACAATAATAAAAAAAAACTGGTGAGAATAATGAAGGATTCCATGAATTTTAAGTGGCACATATTCCAGTTGCTTGTGACCAAGAAGTTAATAATGCAGATTTTTACTGTACAGAACCCTTTGAGTTCGAGTAATACTCACACTTGACCATTTATTTGTATTATTCTGTGAGTATTTTTATTTTATAGAAGTAGAAAAAAAAAATCATGCATTAAATGGATAATACACTATATGGCCATTGATTATTGGACATTTGCAATTTTAGACACTTTACTAAATATCTAGAAAAATACATGAGGAATCATCTCGAAACTCTTAGTGTATAAATATAATAGTATAAGTCATACATCTCCGTGAAGATTTTTTACCGAAACTCCATAGGGGACCGTCAACAAATTAAAAAAGAATGAATATCTTTTGAATAACCCTGTCAAAACTAATGTAGCAAAAGCGCTCAAACTCTAGATTATGATTGAATGCCTTATTGTAATACACTGTGTTCATTTTTATGCAAATAGCATGCATACTCGCAGAGTAATTAAGGTTTTTATAAAAATGGTCCCAAATTTTTCCAAGTTTTTCCCTTATAATTTTCAGAGTTCTTAATATAAAATAATATTTTTTTCAGAAAATATGACAAACAACATTGCACACAGTACCCTGTAATCAGAATTTAAAAAAAATAATAATTGTATGAAAAATGAGTAGGTTTACTAAATAATTTTTTACTGCGCATGCGTCAGATATCAAAATTTCATTTGCATATTATGTTAGCTAAATGTATAGAGCAACTTTTGTCTCAAAATCATAGCTTGAAAATTCTGAAATTAATCGTCTGTAGAAAAAGGACAAAATCCGTTGTTTCCAAAATGAAGCAAAAAAATGAGGGATTTTGTCCAAATGTAGTAGTACATCCTGTATTGTGTATTCTATATTGACACTAATCAATGAATATATGGATACAACCCCTCTTGTTTTTGCTTCATTTTGAGAATAACGGATTTTCAACTTATTCAATTGACGATTATTTTCAGAATTTTCAAGTTATGATTTTGTGACTTTCACAAAAGTTGCTCTATACATTTAGCTAACATAATATGCAAATGAAATTTTAATATTGTTGACACATGCGCAGTAAACAATTATTTAGTAAACCAACTCATTTTGTATACAATTTTCATTATTTTTAAATTCTGATTACAGTGTGTGCAATGTTGTTTGTCATATTTTCTGAAAAAAATATTATTTTATATTAAGAACTCTGCAAATTATAAGGAAAAAACTTGGAAAAATTTTGGACCATTTTTATAAAAACCTTAATTACACTGCGAGTATGCATGCTATTTGCAGAAAAATGAACAAGGCGTATTACAATAAGGCATTCAATCATAATCTAGAGTTTGAGTGCTTTTGCTACATTAGTTTTGACAGGGTTATTCAAAAGATATTCATTCTTTTTTAATTTGTTGACAGTCCCCTATGGAGTTTCAGGAAAAAATCTTCACGGAGATGTATGACTTATACTATTATATTTATACACTAAGAGTTTCGAGATGATTCCTCATGTATTTTTCTAGATATTTAACAAAATGTCTAAAATCGCAAGTGTCCAATACTCAATGGCCATATAGTGTATAATACAATAAAACTCTCAATAATGGAGTCTCCCATTCAGAGAGCTGTTAGTTTTTTAGAAGTATAAATATGTATGTGTGTGCATTAAAAAAGAAGTTTACTACAAAGAGGTGTCCATTGTAGAGTTTTTTACTCTATTAACCTTGTGTTTGTTATAAAACTGAATTTGAAATAGACTGAGTAATTTATTCCATTTTTCAATATTGGGTGAAAAAAGTCCGGGCCAGGATTCGAACTAGTTATGTATTGGCTGAAGCTGCCAATGCTCTACCAACTGAGCTATCTCAGACATGAACACTGGAGGACTATTTCACCCAATTAACCTCAAAGATTACTTTTATTAACAAATTAATCTAATTGAAATAGACTATTTTTTTTAATTCCCTTCTGTTATAGAGTACAATAACTTTTTATTTGCTATGAAGCTTAATTCCAAATTAACTAATTTTTTGTATTTCTTTTCCAGCACTGATACTGTGTGATAAACTGCCTGCAAATATTTTTAAATTGATTATAGAATGAATTATAAATAATACCTAAATGAATATGGACCTGTTTTTATAAATATATATACGCTTGGTTTATCCAAGAAAAGATTTTATCTTGTTATGTTCTTTTGTTAAGACATTTGTACAAAATAAATTGTATTTTGATACATTGATTTTTCTTTTCTTTTAATTATTTCAAATTCACAAATTTTAATAATTAAAGAAATAATAAACTTTTGCAAAGTATTTAAAAAGAAAAAATATGAATTTAAATAATTAAAAAATTTATACATATATAATGTATTATAAATAAAATGGAGATGAAGAATTATCTTATATGATAATGTTTTTTGAGCTATATAATGTTAAGACTAGCATGACAAGATTTCTTCTAACTTTTGATAGAAGAAATATTTTTCCTACTCATCATTGACCTTGTATAATTTATTATATTGACACAAATACTTTATTTGTTAAAAAATTATCAACTTTAAGATAAATGTCTCTAATTTTTGTTCCCACTCAAAAGTCAACAAAGCATTTTTTATGGATATTTCCTACATAAGCATATATCAAATTAACAAACGTGTTGAGTATGAAATATAGATGTTCATATAGCCAATATGAGCTATAGATAGGATATTATACAGATGTTCATATAGATATAGCCAACTAAGTTTTAGATGACTAATAAGGTACTACAGATGGCCATATCACTGATTTCAGAGTTTCTTCTGAAAATACAGCAGAGTCTCTCTATAACGAAACTCCATACATCAAATTTCTCTATATAACGAATTTTTAGTAGGAACGGTCCCCTTTTCGCATGATTACATTAAAAACAGTCTATATATAGCGAAATATTTACCTCCATATAACAAATTTTTTCATAAATTGGTCTTAATTTATTCAGTTTTAAAAAGCTTCAAAATCATATGGAATCAATTTTCAATCACTTATTTTTGATTTATCGTCAGTGCTGAGTATTTTTTATATTACTTCTTTCCTTGTTCTTTAAATCCAATGAATTCATTCCACCTCTCACACACCTTTCCACATCCTTCTCAAAACAGAGTCAATTGGATTGATACACATGTAAAAGAGGAATCAATGAGAGGCACATAATACAGGCCTTCAAATGGAGGAAAATGTTTACTACAATTTTTCATTCCTTGCTAAAATTTGAGCATTTTTTTTGAGAGGGTAGCAGTTTTAAAATCAAAACAACAAAAAATTACAGATTTCTTCGTCTGAAATTAATGCAAGTCTTCCTTATTTGATTTTCATTAAGCTTTCAAATAAATGTCTGTTCTCTTTTCAGAGTTTCCCCCAGAGGGTTTCAGGGGGGCGCGGCGCCCCTCCTGCCCTTTAGTTTGAAATTTAGCGCCCCTCTTGCCCCTCATCCAAAAAAACTAGCGCCCCTCTTGTCGCTCATTACAAAAAATAGCGCCCTTTTTGCCCCACATTAGAAAAAATGTAAGTCTTCAGCGATGATACGGATGATAACGAGTAAATGACACAAAAAATCGGCGACGAAACTAAAAAAAAATAGCTCTTACGCGTCCTACGGGACGCCTAAATGGCCCCACAGTCGTCAAAAAATCGCGTAAAAACGACAAATTTCATTAAAAAAATCGTGAAATAACGATTAATTTCCCTTCAAAATTCGCGAAAAAATGGCTAATTTCGTCACAAAATCCAGAAAAAACGGCAGATTTCCTTAAAAAATCGTGAAAAAACGACAAATTTCGACCAAAAATCACGATAAAACGGAAAATTTTGTCAAACAATTCGCGAAAAACGGCAACTTTCGTCAAAAGATTTGCAAAAAAAAAAGCATATTTCGTCCAAAAACCGCAATAAACGGAAAATTCTGTGAAAAGATTTACGAAAAAACACAAAATTCGTCAAAATACCCCGAAAAACGACAGATTTAGACAAAAGATCGCGAAAAAATGCAAATTTCGTCAAAGGGGCACGAAACAAAGTTAATTTTATTTTCGGAATTAACGTTTTTTTCGTGTGTAAACGTGACGAAATTGGCGGTTTTTCGCTATCTTTTGACGAAACTTGCCATTTTTTGTGATCGTCTAATAAAATTTGCCGTTTTTCGTGATTTTTTCACGAAATTTGTCGTTTTTTGCGATATTTTAACAAAATCGGCCTATTTTCGCAGCCTTTTAACAAAATTTACCCTTTTTTTTTTCAATTTTTTGTTGAATTTTTTTGATTTTTTCCTCGATTGTTTGACGAATTTTCTGTTTTTCCATGTTTTTTTTTTAACCACTGTATTCTAGATTCAACAATAGAAAAGTGCCTTAGTGCCCTGAAGAATGTTAAAATGCCCTGAAGAATGTAAAAGGTGCCCTGAAGAATGTAAAAAGTGCCCTTTTCAGAGTAGTAGCGCCCTGCCCCTTTTTAAACCTGGGGGAAACTCTGCTTTTTTGAAACAGCTTAAATAATTAAGAAATAAAATGTTAGGTTAATATTTACTTTTAAACATTTCAAATTCTTAAATCAAAAGATCAAAAATAATATTTGTTCAAATTTCACACAGTAAATACAATTTTTAACATCATTCTCGATACATCGAATTTCTCTAAATAATGAATTTTTTTACTGGAATGGTCGATTTCGCTATATAAAAACTTGACTGTAGTGACATTTGATAAAAGAAAGTCTCATATTATTTTTAATCATCAGTTTCCAACATTTTTAATGAGGAAGGTAACATGAGATTTTCTTTTAGAGAAAATTTTACATGTTATTGTAATTTTTGCGAACAAGGCAACCCACATTTTAAGAGACCTGGTCAATTACTAATGGTTGATGCAGTTTTTTTTCCCCGCCTCTCTCTGGAGTTTGTTTTTGTGAAATAAAAAAGGTTCTTTTTGATACAAATTACAAATATCTTTACAAAAATAAAGAGTTTGCTTTAATGAAATAGAATTTTTTGAAGAAGCCTCTTTTATTATGAGAAAATTTGTGAAAAGAGCTGGACCTCTTATGAAATTTTATGAAGAAACCTTAAAATAAGCTCAATTTTTGCCTAGATTGACCTCTTATTACAAATTGTCAAATAGATTTTTATAGTACATGCATAACACATTGAATTAACAAACAACAACAATAAAAAAAAAAAAAAAATATATCGATATTACAAAAGACAAATGAGTACCCCCATATTGCTGACATCATTTTGACATTGGCAACACCAGATAATTAAATTGCAATTTTTATATTATTGAATAGGGAGAAATTGTACTCCCAAATGCAATTTGTTTCAAATTCTGGATGTAAAACAATTTACTTATTTATTATAGTTTAAAAAATAATTTTAGAGCATGAATTCTTTTTAAATGTATTTCTATCACATATACACAATTAAGAAATATAAATTTGTTTGCACTTTAATTAATACAAATAGTTCCACATTTGTTTCCAGTGTTTATACCATATTAAAATTAAAACTTCATAAATAATTAAATAAAATACAAATATAAGACATGTAATTGAACTATGTACTTAACCACTAAAATTATCAGAATCAAAAACTCTGTTATAAACAGAAATCTTGGGTAATTTCTTTGGCTGTTAACTCTTAACATGAAACTAATGTAAAAGTATTTCTTTTAATAAATTTGAAATCATTATTCAAATGCGTAATTGTGACTTTTTAAATAAGAGTAAATTTTTATATTTTTAGTGGAAAATCTGAAAAATTTATTAAATGTAAAAAAATCTATTAAGTAAAAAAGTTTTCATAGTATTATGTAATTTAGGAAGTCCAGGTTGGATCCCATCATTAATTATAATAAAGTAAAAGGGTATATGAAATCCCCCCCCCCCCTCTGCAAAAAAGAATAACACAATTTCTATATATGCAACATTAATACATTTTGATGTGATATTTAGTTTCAGTCAATACTATTAATAATTCTTTTAACTGCCTTGGATCTATAATTTGATCCTGTTGAAAGGTGATCAGCAATATTTCCATTTGTTTAAATTGTGGAAAAGAAAAAAAGAAAGAAAAACCTCTTTAGCAATAATATAGTTACATACTATATTATTGTAGTGGCATTACATCATCAGAAACTTCTTTTGAGTGACTAAATTAAATAAATACATTTAATCTTTGCAAATATATTACATATAGGTCACATAGATGTAATAAAAACTTAGAGACAATTTCAAAGGGTATAAAGTCAACAACTGTCTGAGTAAAATTATATTTTCTTAAAAAGAAAAAGATTAACAAAGTTGTAAATATTAGAAAAAAAAAAAAAAAAACTATAAGCTCATATGGAGAATTTTATTGAATGATCAGTATGTTATATAAACTAACTTAACTGAATTATTATTATATGTACATGAAAATACATAAGACATTTAAGTCAGTGATGGCTTAATGCTAGGTATATTTTATACTAATTGTCTGAGCTAATCAGGAATAGGACAAATCAAATTTGGATAATTAGATAAAGTATGTAAATTTCTTACACAATTTACTAGATATATATATATAATTTGCAACAATGATTTTGCTTTTCATTGTATTCAGGCTTATGGATAAAAGATTATGTGTTTAAAAGTTACTATTAGTATTTAATTCTTATCCATTATTGCATACCAAATAATGACACTATTAATTTAAAGATATTTATACAACATTACGAGGAAAATTGTTTTACAGGTCTACACATTAATTATTGCTATTTATATTGTAATAAACTGTGATACAGTTGTAATACAATTACAGAAACCAATACAGTAACAATATAAAAACAATGTTTATTTAAAAAATAATGTACAATAAATTATTACATTATAATTTAATGAGTATTTTCAAATATTCAGTTTATTTAAACATGTTCCATTCTCACTCAAGCTAGATATTTGTATAGTGCTATCTGTCACTTTCTATCTTTTTCTGCAAATGTGCTATTAGTCTATAATAATAGAATTCTCTGTAATTAGGTGGTAATTTAGATAGAGATAATAAAGCTTTATCAACAGCATTAAATGCTTGCTGTGCTGGCAGAAGATCTTTGTTTCCATATGGATCTTTTTTATCATAAAAACTTTCATCTAACTCTTTCCAAAATACATTTACAGCTATACCAAAATCCAGGTATTTCATATTATGAAACCAAAATGCTAGAAAAAAGAAAAAAAAACATATACCATTTTATTATATATTATTTTACATTTGAAGAGCTCAGGTGATAAAAGATGGTATATAACCCCCCCTCCCCCCCCAAAAAAAAAGGGAGTTAATCACATGATTGAACATAATCAATGGTCTCCTACTACCTGTTAAATTATTATTTGAAAAAACTTAATGCACACAGAGATTTCAATTGATAAAGGAGGTATTTAACAATAAGCACAAATAGATATTTGGAACTTTATAGCTTATTTTCTCAAAATGATGATTGTCTCACATACCACCTTTATCATCTGAACTTTGCAACTATGTTATATAATTTCAGTAATAACATTTAATAAATTTAAAAAAAAGGTATAGGCTAGTTTTTAAATTTTGTTATTTAATTAGGTACTTTTAATCCTATTGTAAAAATATTCAAGTTGAAGGAGCGGGAAAAAAGAGAGAGAGAGAAGAAAAATTAAAGATAATTAAAAGACATTATTATTTTTAAGTTAATAAATTACATGAATTACTTTAGACACTCCTCACTCCTTCCCAAAAAATAGATAAATAAATAAAAATTCCTTATTTTTATGAAACAATTTATTTTAAAAAGCAACTAATCTTCAATCTAGTAGTGTCTGTACTGAACATGCTAGGAGTAAAATAAATATTATCTAGCTCAAAAACACTAAAATTTTCCAAATACAAATATGACATTAATTAATGCTCCTTTTCTAAATTGTGTTTTAAAAAAAGTTGTTCTTAGGACTACAATAAAAAATACACTTTTTAATAACTTACTAGCGAGCTTCGCCCGCTAGCGGCCCCTTTCTGAAAAAAATAATCTCTCTAAGGCCCGGTGCACACTTGCGTTTTCTAACCGCTGACCACAAACCATCAATCATCCTGTGGAATTTTAAAATGTATTTATTTGCAATAATGTTCTCTAACGATATTTTAAAAATATACGGATTACCGAGTGTCGGATTAGTGAGGTCGCAATGTATTACTATTCCACACTTTGAAAAAAACCTCGAGTATAATTTTCGTGTAAAAATATACATATTTTGTACAAAAATTTTAATTTTTAGTTTTTTCTTTTTTCACATTTAATAATTTAAATTAAAAAATTCGCCTATTATATTATTTAAAATACAGTTATGGCCTCCCGATTTTTTCAAAAATTTTATGCAAAGTGTAAAACCAGTACCCCAGACACACATATAAAGATCATTGAAGAATACAGGATTTAAGGGCTACTTTTACCTAAAAATATGGCAGAAAAAAAAAAAAATCGACCGTTTTACGCCGTAATTTCGCGGTTTTTACAGATTTAAAAATACTTCTAACTGTTGTATCTTTTTGAAATTTTGACACAACTCAAAACGATGTATTCACTAAGAGGTGTATTAAGATGGAAAAGAAATATTGAAAATTAGGGATTTTATTCATATAAATATGAGTGGAAAAAGTGTCGAAAAAGCAAACAAAATTGTACGATTGGAAACTCTTTTTCTCGATTTTTTTTTCAAATGGTTAATATTAGAATATTTCAAAAATAAACACACCGTTGGAAATTAGACAGAAGCGTCTTTGAGGGGAGTATTTTTTTTCTTTGTCGTGCCTCCAAAATTAAAAAGGATGGAATCGTTTTAAAATTCGATAGTTTTCGGTCGAAAATTCTGCGGAGAAAAATGGAAAATGAAAGCTTTCAGGAAAACGTTTTTTTCAAAAGGTTAATGTTCGTATTTCTTGAAACCGAATAGACCGTCAGAAAGATCTTTAAATTTCCTTCAAGAATATGTAATTTGTTTTAAAATCCGTGAATCTGCAGCGCGGATGCGACGTTATATAAAACTCCTTAATTTTCATATTTTCGACACCTTCGTGGTTCTTCATCTGCAGAAAGCTAGTTTCGACCGCAGAGCTCCGTCAGAGAACCGTCTCAGAACTTGGATTTTTTGTCACGTTTCCCGGGTAGTTTTTAATTAATATCTCGGGTAATTACCGGGCGATTTTCTTGAAATTCATTATCACAAAAGGCCGAATCGTCCCGAGTCGATAGACACCCAGAGCGCCACTCCACTCGGCCGTTGAGAAAAGCTTTTAGCAGTACAGACAGACAGACAGACGTTTACTGCGGTTAATAGCATAGATGATCAATATAAAATTACAAAGGAAATTCAATCTTAATGAGTTAAAAATTTCTTAAATTGCATATTATGTTTGAGAGTGAATGGGGTGGGGAATTTCAGAAAGAAAAAGATTTATTTTTTAAATCTGGAACTGAACAAAAGGTGGAAGTTTCTCATCTCTGGTGGCCTGGAGATCTTTGTGATCTCAATAAAAATTTATCTAATTCCATGACTTTCCAATATTTTGGATAAAATACTGAAATACTCTGAATTATTTGACTAATTTTTATGTTATCCAACTTTTCTAAGTTGCACAGAATACTTTGCAGATATAAGTTTCAACTGAGTAGAAATTTAAATTTGTTTGTACTTTCACATTTATGATAAATTTTTTATATACAGGGTGATTCATTAAATTTGTCCTCTCTCAAATAACTGATGGACTATTTTAGAAACAGCCATGACTGTGTTTTGATATAATAAAATGGGGATATGTGTTACATGAAGAAGTACCTTAACTTCACAGCATCTCTCTCTTTCTTTAAAAAATCAGTTAATGTGTATAATGTAAAAATTTACTCAATATCTAAAGCAGAATCTATGATACAAATTCTAACTAAATTGTATGTGGGGCTAAAATTCAGTTAAATAATTATTTTTAGAAAACATGGAAAATCTATATTTAAAATCAATTATACATTGGTTTTAATTTTCTCCTTTACTTCCTATTTCACTGTAATTAAGATCATTTTTTGTTAACTGTCTGGATCTCAAACCGCCTGAGATATTTTAATTTGTATATCTTAATTCTCACCAGAAAATTAAAAAAGAGCAATATTTGCTTTAATTAATAACAGAACATTCCATATTTAAATAAAATGAAATTAGCCATTGAATTTTTCTGGTGTAAAATCAGATTTTCTGAACGGCATAATTTCTAGAATGTGTTCGATCATGGGAATTAAAGAGTTAAAGAACTGTTTAACTAAAGTCCATAACTAACACTAATGTAAAAAGTAGGCAATTGTTCATTAGCATACAGCAATTTTTCTGTTGATAAAATTAAATAAATAAGAAAAGACAAAGAAATAAAAAATGCACCTGGAATATATAATACATCACCCGGTAATAATAGGCATCTATATTGAGTTGCTTGACTAAAATTAGGATATTTATTTAAATCAGGATTTTCAACATCAATAACTTCTGATTTATCACCTGAAAATAAAAACACACAAATTATAATTGATACAATGGCAAATGTATAATATCTTATTTAAACATATATAACTATGAAAAAAGATAGAGGTAATAAGATTCTTCTGAAACATTTATAAATCACTTTATACAAATTTATAAAATGGATCATAATAATACTTTTAACAATTATTCTATTTTAAATCTTGCAAGAAAATTATAATAATGTGTTGCTTGTGTCAATAAATAACCTTAAAACACCCCATTGATAATAAATATTTTGTTATTAAATTGCAGTTTAATTGTAGCAATTAACAGTTATCAAAAACAAAATAACAACAACACACACACATAAAATATCAACTAAGTAGAGCATCAAGATGTTAAAAAATTATGCCAATTACTCATATTAATATATATATATATAAATATATAATGAGTTATATCTCACTTTGATAATTAACATTAAATTATCAATATTCTCAATTAATATTGGGTATATACAAAAGAAAGTTTTGTTTTTCTAACAGATAGTATAAGTGTCCGTTTATATATTGTGTGAATCTGGTTATACATGCTTTTGAAAAGTCTCTTCATAACCTTCAAAACTTAGAATATGACAATAGATTAAAGTATAAACAACATAGTTTTTAATTTGATTTAAAATAGATATTTTGGTGCCAAATAATTGTCATTTGCAGGAAGTTTTGTTATACTTTTATAATTAAAAGAAAAGTGCTGCTCAAAGTCATTGTTTACTTGTGCTTACAGGGAACATGCTGCTGCTGACAGTAGTAGTATGTGTAGAAGGTGATTCAAATAATTTAAAGAAGTTTAATTTGATGCTGAAGACACAAAATGTGAAGGTAAACTGGAAAAACTACAAACATTATTGGATGAAGACAACACACAAACATAACAAGAATACATTACCCCACTACAGTAATAGGATTCCACTTTATTATATATCAATGTTGTATACTTTTTAAATAAATGTGTAATTTTAACCAAAAAAATGGAACTTACTTTTGCATATAGCCAATACAAAAAATGATTCTTGAAAAGTTTAATACTTTAAGATCAATACATTATTTCAATCAAGAAATTCTAAGTTAATAATGTAAAACTTGTTCCATTTTTAAGCATATTTTTCAATATTCTTTAACTAAAAACGAAAACATTGAAATTAAACACAGAATAATTTAACATATTTTTCCATACCATTAAGATATAAATTCAGAGCATCTGATGGTGAGAACAAAACAGCTTGCTTTCGACCTGTTACTTGAATTAAGGCATTGTCCATAACCTAGAATTATATATTTTTATATCACTACTTGAAAGATGGATAAAAGAAGTTTATAATAAAATAAATTTACGTATAAAAATCATAGCTTAGTAATTTTATAAAAGTATTAAATGATTTTTAAAAGCATGCAAATGCTACTTAACATAAACTTACTTCATACATAGTGTTTCATTTAGTCTCTTTTTTAAGGATGCAGCATCCTGCCCTTTTTAAGATAAACAAAATCCAACCTTTGAAAACGTGAAATCATAGCACACAAAATTCAAATTAATCTGAGGTTGGATGATTGGTTTTGCAGTCATTTTTTGACATTTGTAAAAGGAATAAGTAGGAAATTTTTTCAGTCTTTCAACTGCATATAATAGAAGTGCACAAACTTTTCAAGAGAAGGGCCACTTACAAATATGTCTGGGTGGTCGAGGGCCACGCCAATAACAAGGAGATAATTCGATTTCGAGAAGGTGATCTGTGGCCAATAATCGGATAAAAAATATGATTTCAGAGGGGAAGTGGGGGGGGAAGGGGAGGAGGGTTCTTTAAATTCACTTACCTAGTCAAAATATCCAATTCAATGGATAAGGATATATGAGCATTTTTTATGTTTGTATATATAACAGATATAGCAAGTTTTATTTTCAAATTATAATAATATTCCCAACTTTATTCAGAAGACTAAGTTTTGTTTTATGAAAATTGCTAAAAAACAAACATAAGTGGTTGGTGTCGAAAAAAAGTGAACTTTATGAATGAAGGAGAGGGAAGCAGCTGACTAATAAGATTTTTTCCATGCCTGATCAATGAAGGTCCTGATTTTTCTGCACTTGATCAAAGAAATCGGCAATTTTCCCAAGCTTATTCGAACAAATTTGAGCTTTTTATGAAATCGATCGATGTAATTCGTTATTTTTACAAAACTGATCAACAAAATTCGGGATTTTTACAAAGCTAATCGACGAAATCCGTGATTATTTACAAAGTAGATCGACGAAATTCATGATTTTTACAAAGCCAATGGATGAAATTTGCGAATTTTCCTCATGTTCAGTAAAATTTGCAGTTTTTCTGTTTCTGATCGACAAAATTTAAGATTTTTTTTCATGCCTGATCGAGGAAATTCGTGATTTTTACAAAATTAATTTATGAAATACACAAATTTTACAAATCAAATTGATAAAATTCGCAATTTATAATTGCATGATCAACAAAATTCACGATTTTTCTGCGCATGATCAACGAAATTCGCAATTTTTCCAAACCTGATCGACGAACTTCGCAATTTTTCAGAGCCTGGCGAAATTTACGATTTTTCTGAACCTGATTGAAAAAATTTACGATTTTTACAAAGCCAAATGAGAAAATTCATGATTTTTATGAAGTCAATCGAGAAAATTTACGATCTTTCTGCACTCGATCAACAAAATTCGCGATTTTTACGAAATTGATTGCCGAAATTCGCGATTTTTATAAAGCTGATCGCCGAAATTCACTATTTTTTCTCTTATGATCGATAAAATTCACATTTCTTCCCATCAGGTCGATGAAATTCATGATTTTCCTGCACCTGATCGACAAAATTTGCTATTTTTACGAACCTTATTGACAAAATTTGTGATTATTATGAATTCGATTGCCGAAATTTGCGTCTTTTACGAAACTCATCGGTAAAATTCTTGATTTTTACAATATTCCTCTGTCCAACAAACGAAATTATAAATTTTTTCGGGACCCAATCACTAAAACTCGTGATTTTTTTCTGTGTCCGATCGTCGTAATATGCATTTTTCCGCATCCAAATAACTAAATTCGCAATTTTTAACTTGACGAAGTCTGCATTTTTTTTTTTTTTTTTACTCGACAAGATTAGAGCTGTTGCAAACCGTACGTATTCGTTACTAAGAAACGGGTATTCTCTAAGATACGAAATACCAAATTGTTACTTAGAAATACCACTCGTTAGCCGTTATCGGAGTCCATATGCAATCGAACAAAGTGGAATTAACTTCAAACGCAAATAGCATTTTGTATTGAAGATCAAGTTATAATCCAATACTTTTATATGGTGACCAGTGGCGTGCGAAGACAAAATTGCACCCGGGGCAAACTTACAGTTTGGCGCCTCCCTCCCAAATTTTTCTTGTAATGGGCCAAAAATGACGTTAGTATTATAAATTTTGCACCCCCTAAATCTCTGCACCCAGGGCGGTCGCTCCTTCGCCCCCCTTTTGCACGACGCTGATGGTGACCCTTCAAACATGATTCTTTCCACAAATACTTCATCATTCCTTAATTACAGCTATAACGAATATTTTATTCTACTATAAGCTTCCATTCTTTTTATAGTGAAATTATAAAGAAAGGGGGGGGGATAAGGATTTAAGGTATGTTTATTTTTTGAAGTATTTTTTAGAATATTTCTGCAGTACAGCATGTGTGTGTGTGGGAGGGGGGGGGGCGTCATGAATCTGTGGCCTCACCTTTAAACCCGCTATTGAAATACGTATATGAAAATATGAGCTCCACCCTACATTTTCTTGAGTGCCCCCCCCTTCCCATTACTCATTTTTAATTATAGCCCTGTGTACAATTATGCACTGCATTTTAATCAGGGGCGTAGCTAAGGGGGTGTTACAGGCGGCTCAGCCCCCCTAAAACATTTTGAGCCCTCCCCCCGAAAAGATTCCAAGGTCACTAAATGAATTTATGTTCCAAAAAGCCAAATGAAATTCTATTGAAAAATCCAATACTTTTATATGGTGACCAGTGGCGTGCGAAGACAAAATTTCACCCGGGGCAAACTTACAGTTTGGCGCCTCCCTCCCAAATTTTTCTTGTAATGGGCCAAAAATGACGTTAGTATTATAAATTTTGCACCCCCTAAATCTCTGCACCCAGGGCGGTCGCTCCTTCGCCTCCCTTTTGCACGACGCTGATGGTGACCCTTCAAACATGATTCTTTCCACAAATACTTCATCATTCCTTAATTACAGCTATAACGAATATTTTATTCTACTATAAGCTTCCATTCTTTTTATAGTGAAATTATAAAGAAAGGGGGGGGGGATAAGGATTTAAGGAATGTTTATTTTTTGGAGTAATTTTTAGAATATTTCTGCAGTACAGCGTGTGTGTGTGTGTGTGGGAGGGGGGGGGGGCCTCACCTTTAAACCCGCTATTGAAATACGTATATGAAAATATAAGCTCCACCCTATATTTTCTTGAGCGCCCCCCCTTCCCATTACTCATTTTTAATTATAGCCCTGTGTACAATTATGCACTGCATTTTAATCAGGGGCTTAGCTAAGGGGGTGTTACGGGCGGCTCAGCCCCCCTAAAACATTTTGAGCCCCCCCCCCCCCCCCCCCCGGAAAGATTCCAAGGTCACTAAATGAATTTATGTTCCAAAAACCCAAATGAAATTCTATTGAAAAATCTAATTTAGTTTCGAGGACCTTTCACAGTTTTGAAAAAAATACTAAATTGTAACTAAAACAGGTGATTCAACACTTGCTCATTTGAAGCCAACATTATGTTTAATACTGCACTAGTTATGCGCTCGAATTTTCCATAATCCTATTCTTTTCTTAGCATAAAATGAAGTTATTACAACAGTTTAATCAGAAACATAGTAACTAAACTACAGTGTAAATATGCAGTAATTTATCTGTCTGCGTCACACAGAGAAAAAAATATGAGTCATCCCACTATATTTTCTTGACCCCCCCCCCCCTAATTATTGACTTCTTGTTAAGGCCCTGGTTTTAATATTCTATTTGCATTTTTAAAATAAAAGTTCAAAATTTCAATAAATGTAACTTTTATGGATAGATGGCAGCACTAAGTAATACGAATTCTAGTGAAAAACACCATAATCACTGGCGATAAATTGATAAATAAACTAAAAAACTTTGTAAAATCACCATAAAATGAAAAATTAAGCAGGACACATTTCGAGCTACAACAATAACAGCATTGTGATTTTACAAAGTTTTTTAGTTTATTTATTAATACAAATTCTTCCAAAGATTATTCTATATGATGTATGCCATATGCTTGATGACTGCGAATACCGTTTCTGAACAGTAACGACTAACGAAACGAATACTTTTTAATGGGTAGAGAATTCTAAATCAACGTTACCGTACAGGTATTTATTTTGCCGTTATTTTCACAGCACTAGACAAGATGAAGTTCACGATTTTTTTTCTCTTGACAAATATATAAAATTCATGATTGTTTCGTAGCCGATATATGAAATTTTAAATTTTTCTGCAAATGATTGCAATTTTTCCGTGACTTATCAACGAAATTTGAGATTTTTTTCGTCCCTCAACGACAAAATGCACTATTTTTTTCATGCCGGATCAAAGAAATTCGCATATTTCTCACGCGATAAACCGAGAAAACATGTAATTTTTCCGTAGCCGATGAATTTAATTTGAAGACTTTTCGTACATTATCATCTATACTGGCAATTTTTTCTTACCCGATCAACCAAATATGCAAGTTTTCGCGTCCGATCGGCAAAACTCACAATTTTTTTGTGCCCGACTGGCAGAGCCGTCCTTTATGGAGGGTAGTTTAAAGCGAGGCCCAGTGCAAGAATTTTGAGAGGCCCTTTCCTTTCAGACTCTTAACATAATTTTATCTACTATACAATCAATAAAAAAGAATGGTTTTCACCTATATACTGTGACCCGGGGAGCCAGGGTTCGATCCTCTATTATAAAGGAGTGACATTAGTTTTTATGTTTGTAGAGGTAATTTCTGGAACTACTGAACCAATTTCAAAAGTAATTTTCAAATTGATGGTGAAAGTTCTTCTTCCAACATAAGCTGCATTTTATGTCAAGATCACTATCTTTTAATTAAAATCATGAATCTATATTAAGGACTTTTTATTATACCACCTTCTTAGTATTAAAGAAAAAATATTCTGTGTCCAGGTGCGAGGCCTCTCTAGGCGCAAGGCCCTGTGCAGCCGCATCTGTCGCACACCCTTAAGGACTGCTCTGGCGATTGGCAAAATTTGCTATTTTTTTTTCCGAGCCTCATGGGCAAAATTCGCTATTTTTCCGAGCCTCACCGACGAAATTTGCTATTTTTCCGCACTTGATCAATGAAATGATCGTGATTTTTCTGTGCTCAATCTACGAAATTTGCAATTCGTAAGATTCGTAAGTGACTGATGAAAATTTATATTTTCCTGCGGTAATTTAACGAAGTTTATGATTTTTTTCTGCGACCTATGCACAAAAATTGCAATTTTTTCACGTTGTAAATTGACGAAGTCCGCGAGCCACACATTAACCCATCGCGGGCCACAGATTGTGCATCCCTAGCATATAATAAATATTTTCCTCTGAAAATTTTTATGTGATTTTTAGAATTTCTCCTCGTTTTGCAGCATTTTTTTTCTTACATTTGTAAAAGGAGACCAGTTTTAATGTTTTATTTCAGTGCAGTTTATTGACGAAAAAAAAAAAAAAAAAAAAAAAAAAAATTCCATGATAATTTAACGATATTCACAATTTTTTCCCCCCCACAATGGGAATTCACATTTTTCTATTATGATTCATTGTTGAAACCTGCACTTTTTACTACAAAATTCTAATGAAAAGGTCTTTTTTTTTTTTTTTTTTTAAACCAAGATTTTTTGATGAATTTTGCGTTTCTTTCCTCTATATTTCCATGAAATTCGCATTTTCTAATTAATCTTTTGACGAAATTCTCAATTTCTTTCTCAAGTCTTAATGAAATAAAAAATTTTATTCAGCGACCAACTGAAGATAATTTGTTCCTGAGATCTTTCATGAAATACCCGATATTTTTCTACAATCATGAAAAGAAATTCAATTTTTTTAAAAATGATTCACTAATCGAGTTTGAAAAATTCCATAGAAGGGAAAAGATTTGGAGACTTCCAAGAAATTTTAAAATATATTCTCAGACGAATCATAAGGTATGTGGAAGAATTTGTAGGGGAAAATACCGCACAGCATTTTTCATTATGCAGGACTTTCCTTTTCTGTGTGCAAATCACGTGATTCCACATACTATTTCAAACCCTACTCTTCAAAATAATCCCTTCTCCCTCCTTCTCAGAAATGTCTTAAAATGGCGTTCCTGTTCCTAAGGAAAAGAATTCCTTCATAAATATTTACAGAAACATGATTCACTCATTGTGGTGGTTACTCGATAACCCCCCCATATGTTTAGTTTAATTCAATTTTATTAGCCATTTTATTTCCTATCACCTCCTTTTTATTAATGTTCTTAATTTAAATTTTATTTCGATTTCGTTTCTTTTCATATCGTCGCCTGTAATCTTTTCTTTTTTACTTAGCTTTCGAATGTTCCAAGCCGGTAAAATCCTGTTCGATGTCATTCCTTCCGGTTTAGAAATCCTTCGAGAACATTCTGGCTTGTTCTATGGGTGGAACTTCCGCTTATTCGGACACCCCCCTTAGCCTATCAAATTAGTTTCCGCAGGTGACGTATTTTAAGCCTTTGAGTGCATGGCCACCTGCTTTGGCCTCCCTTCTTTAGGTGTTTATCAATTCTGTTTTTATTAAATTCATATTTCTCCATACTTTGTATCGTAACTTGGCTTAATTTTTCCTCACTCCCCTCTTTTGTGCGTCGCCAACTTGGCGTATGCCTTATTTACAGTAACCCTAGTTCTTTTCCCTCCGGACTCTCCGCCGAGAGAGCAGTCGCGCTGTTAGACTCCTGCCGTGATGGGTGCTGCTGGCTGATCAAAATTTAGCGGAATTCCGGGGCATGTGTGCGCCCCCCCCGTGACCGTTGGATGGAGCAAGTTTTATTCTGAAAATGTCCATGCCAGGATTACTCGGTTGACTTTTTAAGGCTGCGATGAGCAAGGCTGCATCCAAAAGTATCCAGAAAAATTATTGTGTTTTGTTTTTTTGTTTTGGTTACGCAATTTAAATAAGGTGACATCATAATTCTTCTGTTTGTTGCTCTCTTGCTAACTTCATAGCGAAAGTAGAGTGTCGTCATGTTTCTTCTAAATATTTTTACTCATCATCTTCTCGTCAAAATATGCTCCCTAACCAATGTATATTCTCAATTCTTCTATAACGTTTAATGAGTTCTCCGTCCTCTGAAAAGCAGGCTCAGGAGTGGAGTCTCTTTCATGTAGTGAAGGTATTTATTACGTAAAGTCTTTATTCCATAATCTGTTTTCATTGTATCGATATTTTGGCCCAAGAAATATATATATTATATATAAATTTTTGAATATCACGGGGCGTTCCAGAAGAGAATATAGGTACAACTCTGTCTGGAAAAATTATCTGCTAATATAAATATATATATTTGAAAATTACATGTACCTATGTGATGTTTTAGTTCATCCTGTGAAGATACATAAAAACGTGTTATAAAGAAGAATTTGTTGTTCCAATATATCAATTTTATGATTAACATCGTTTGTGAAATTATTCCTTCAAAATATATGATAAATTGATTAATGTGTACGAGAGCAAGAATATATACTTGTGAAGAAATATTCAATATTCATAAAAAAAAAGGTAAACAAGTTTTTCATGAAAAATAAAAGTATTTTTACTTGCAATCTGTTTGTATTTTAATTTCCTGTGCATGTGTCTGTCTGGTATTATTCGTCAGCAGCCAAGGACTTCACAGGATGACTCTTGAGTTGTAATATAATCAGTCCATGCTAGCTAGACTGATATTCCAGTAAGAAGAATCACTGTGTAATTTTTTTTCTTTTCTCCAAGCTGCAGGCAGCTGTTGTTATTTTTTTTTCTTCTTCATTATCTAAGTCTTCTTCTCCCTGATACAATACAACAGTCATCCTCATGATGTATGTATGGTTTTCAATAGTTTTATTATTTAATGCATTTATCTCTAAGTCATAATTATTACAATAGATATATAATCTCATGTATGCCATACTTTTAAATCTTATAAAGTCTTTAATTACAATAGTTGGTGCTGAAATTGAGAAAGAATTTGTCTTTTTTTATATTCTCGTTATAATATTATGTCATTATTTAAAGTTATTTTTGACAAATGTGTATTCTAATAAGAAAAGTGAAATTGTAATTAATATAGGGTAAACATAAATTGGAGTACTCCTCAAATTATTTTCTCTATTGTGACTTCTCTTTACAATGCATGCATGCTTTAACATTTAACCTCTTTTGATAAAAAAAAAGAAAGTGCATGATAAACTTATACATACTAATATTTCTTCTCTTCTTGTTGAAATATAGAAGGTGAATGACTCACAATAAGTACTATATTTTTTTGTATACTTTTGGGTATTTATACTTTGGATCCAAAGATGTTGATTGAGTCATTATATATATATCTATATAAAGCAAATACTTGATATATGACAAATGCAAAAGTGATCACTTACTTAATTTTAAAAAAAAAAATGTTTGAAAATTACAAGTAAATATGTTCAAGATATCTTCTATATATAAAATTTTTGACATAATTGATTTTTCTTTTGTTTGAAAATTGACATTATCAAGTCATATACAAGATTCTCATATTCATATAAGTTCCTTTCTTTTTCAGAATATTAAACATCTTATGTTTTATGTTTATTTTGAATGAAGTATAGTATTAAAAGTATTTATGCAATTATTGTCAATCTATATTGAAAGTGTTCAAGAATATTCCTTTATGAGAGTGTAAAGATTCTCTCTGTGAAAATTGTTATATTCATTTTGAAGATGTTTTTATTGAAATATAACATCATACTTTTGCTACCAATTTAACATATGCCATTCTTTTTGCAACTTATTATTTTATTTTCTGTGAGAATGTGTTATTGAATAATGCTAAGGTTATTCATTTAAGATTTATGGAAAGCTTAAAAGGCTATGTGGTGATATAAGTAAATTTTTTTATGAGAGCCTAACTAATCTCTCTGCACCATTTATATATATATATATTTTTTGTTGTTCAATTGTCAACTTACAAATTCATTCAATTTATCATGTGTTATTTGAAACCATATATTTTATATATAGTTATAGTATGATTCATATACAGTTATAGTATGTTTCATTTTGTTGACAACTAAGAATATAAATATACATATTATTGTATAATCAAATATTTTGACATATGCTAAAGCATTCTTGTGCATTTTGCACAGCCTAACAAGAGACTCGTCAAAGTTAAGGACTGTTGTTCTGCACATAGACATAGACTTTAAATTTTTTTTTGATATATGATAGATACTTCTGGAAGAAATTTTGTATACCTTCCATTTTAACATTTACTATAGTTGGTATATTTACATAAGGATTACTATCATAACAATAATTATTTTTTTTTATTATTTAAACATCATGTAAAACAATTCTTTATATTCATATAACTATTTCTGATACATTTATTTTGTGTAATTATTTTGTATATTTGTACATGTGTTAGAAAATATTGTCTCGATGAAAAAATTGTTCATTTTTGTCATCTCACCAATATTTTCTTTTGGGGAACCCCGGGTAAATATGTGGTGGTTACTCGATAACCCCCCCATATGTTTAGTTTAATCCAATTTTATTAGCCATTTTATTTCCTATCACCTCCTTTTTATTAATGTTCTTAATTTAAATTTTATTTCGATTTCGTTTCTTTTCATATCGTCGCCTGTAATCTTTTCTTTTTTACTTAGCTTTCGAATGTTCCAAGCCGGTAAAATCCTGTTCGATGTCATTCCTTCCGGTTTAGAAATCCTTCGAGAACATTCTGGCTTGTTCTATGGGTCGAACTTCCGCTTATTCGGACACCCCCCTTAGCCTATCAAATTAGTTTCCGCAGGTGACGTATTTTAAGCCTTTGAGTGCATGGCCACCTGCTTTGGCCTCCCTTCTTTAGGTGTTTATCAATTCTGTTTTTATTAAATTCATATTTCTCCATACTTTGTTTCGTAACTTGGCTTATTTTGTCATCGCCCCCCTCTTTCGCTCGCTGCCAAATTGGCGTATTTCGGGATTCCAGTAACCCTGCCTCTTTTTCCCTCCTGGCTCTCGGCCTCCTGCGTGAGTCGCGCTGTTAGACTCCTGCCAAAATGGATGCGGCTGGTTGATCAGAGATTTTAGTGGAATTCCGGGGCAAAGGGTGCTCCCCCGATACCGTTAGATGGAACAGGTGTTGATTCTTAAAAATGTCCACCCCAGGATTATTCGAAGTTGATTTTTTAAGGCTGCGAGTAGCAAGGCATCAATCTTAAGCATCCAGAAAATGATTCTGTGTATTACTTCTTCCTGGTTACAGATGTTACGTAAAGTTATATCATCATTTGTCTCCATGTAGATATTCAGGCCAGGATTATTTCGAAGTTGATTTTTAACGCGGCGAGAAGCAAAGCTGTCTTCAAAAGCATCCAGAAAATGATCTTGTGTGTTACTTCTTCCAGGGTACAGATGTTAAGTAAGGTTATATCATCATTTGTCTCCATATCTTGTTCGTCAAATATCTCATCAAAATCTTTAACCAAATTCGTTCCTCATTCTCCAATATTACGTTGTGTGTTCTCACCCCTCTGAAGGAAACATGCGGAGGTGGTCATTCTCATCCAAGATATGAGTTTTTTTTTTTTCATTCATAAAGTAATTATTTCATTATATCGTTATTTGGCCCAACTTTATATATATAAATTTTGAAATATCACGGGGCGTTCCAAGGGAAAATATTGTACATCTCTATGTAAAATTTTTCGTCTGAAATATATATATTTGAAAGTACATATCCTTAAGTGATGTTTTGAAGAAAATAATATTATCTTCCCTTTTTCGTATCATGAGAAATTTTCTAGTTCATGCTGTCAAGACATTTAAAAAAATGTGTTATGAAAGAGGATTTTGTTTTTTTCGAAGATATCAATTTTATAATTAATATCTGTTGTGAAATTGTTATTACAAAGTATATGATTAAATGTGTACGAGAGCAAAAAAAAAAAATATATATCTATGAAGAATTTATGCAATATTCGTAAAAAAAAAAATAAATAAGTTTTCATGAAATAAAAATATTTATCTTCAAAAATCTGTCTACATTTTAATTCCTGTGCATGTGTCTGGATTATTGTTCTTCGAAAGCCAAGGACTTCACAGGTAACTTTTACTTTTTCAATTTTATATTTTTACAATTTTGTGCTTGATTTTTTATCATCATGGATAAAGATTTCTCTATTATTTTAAAAGAAGCAATGATGGTCACTTTTTGGGTCGTTTTGCCGGCCTCCATTCTTCGCAATGTACATAATCATTTATACGATTCACTTGGCCTACTTCTGAGTTTGAAACAAAATAAACAAGTGTTTCTCATCTCTCTTATTTCTCCAAACACAACACTCATGATTAATATCCATTAAGAAAGTTTTATAATAAGAAGTTTGTTTTCCAGCCCACTTTTTTTTTTTTTTCACTTGAGCATATTTTTTTAAGTCAAAACTTTCAGATTATTGAACCATTTTTTTAAGCTTTTGAACTGATTATAAAATTTTGGAACAGAATCGTTCCTGAAAAATATGCTGTAACTTTTTTATTATTATTATTATGCAATGTATCAATATAAGTTAAATAGATAGCAAAATGATGTAACTACTTTTTTGATATGAAATTACACAATTATGATCTAATTATGAAATTGTTGCAAAAAAAGTATGCTTAATTTAGATAAAAATATGTATTTTGGTTTTGTTTTACATTTTAATTAATATGTGCTTTCAGCATCAAAATCAAGAATACTTTGTAATAGATTTTTTAAAAATATTTTAACATCAGTCAGCAGAATAATATTTTAAAAATGGATAAAACACATTGTGACTATCTATATATAATTTAGAATCGTATTATCATTGTATTTAAATATTGTAAAATATGAAAACTGGCAAAAGTTTCAAAATCATTAATTTTAAATATTAAATTAAATATTTTATTATTTTAAATATTACATCAAAATACGCCTTAAAAGTTTTGTTTTGTGAAATATAATAAAGGTTGTAGGCCAACGATTCTAAATTAATTTAAAACACATAAATAGAACACTGAAAAATAAGTAAAATTAACATACATCATAATGAGTCCAAACAGTTACTCCAGCTGATGCTAACCTGAAGACACTAGAAAATATTTTATCCTTAGGAACAAAAGAAGGGAATTTAAAATCTTTTGCTAGTTCAGGAAACTGCTTCTCAATATCAGCTACATCCTTTCTAGCATTCTTTGCAACAGAACGGAGATAATAATATTCAGTCTAGCTTAAAAAGAAAAAAAAACCCCATTTAATTCAATAAATCCCACATAAGGATAAAATATTCAAATCTTTCTGTATTGGCCGAGATTTATTTAATTCATTTCATCAATAATAACAATGTAATAAAAAAAAAAAAAAAAAAAAAAATATGTGATTGATGATGCACCACTGATTATTTGAAATCCATATTGTACAGCTTAATTTTTAGAGGAATTTTTGTAATATGCACAAAATATATATTAAATATACTTTATAATAATAAATATTTTGTATGATAAGCAATAAAATATTTAAACAATCAAAATTATTTATATACAAATCTTTTAAAACAATAAATTTATTTAACCCTTTTGTGACAAGAATCATTTGGGTAATTTGTAATAGTTTACCATGGGTTTTTCAAAATAGAAAATTTTCTGTAATTAAATAAGGTGAACTTTACAAATAAAAATAATTGGTGGGAATAATGAAGAATTTTGAGCTCCTTAAGTGACACATGTACTGATCGCTCATCCCCAAAGATCTAATAAACAATGTAACAATCTATTGCATTTAATATTATGTATTCAATCAAAAATAAGCAGTAGTGGTATTTTAGTTTCTGATTGCAAGCTTTCAAAAGGAAACAAATACCAAGGATCTTCTATTAAACATTATTTAGCCAGCAAGGTTTCTGAACTACAATGAACTAATGAAAAATCATTCATCCAGTGCATTGCAGACTCCAAGACTGCTACTTTTAATGACAGTCTTGAAGTCTGCTATAATCTTTCCAATGAATATCATTCATAATTACTTTAGCATTCTTTTATTTTGAATACATAAGGCAGCATATTTTTGGGAAATTTATAACCTCCCTTGCTCTTCTTGCAATATAAAGTTTTAACCTCTTGTAACAAGTACACATTCATTGCTTTTGTACAAACAAAATGAATCTATAGATGATGGAAAGGACCTTTTTTTTATAAAACAGATATTTTAGGGAACTAGTAATTTATGTTAAAAAACATGGATATAAAATTTCTTACGCCCTTAATATAAATTCATGCAATAACAAATTAAATGGCATTGAACAAATGAATGATCTACAAATCTTCAAAAAAAATTATGATAAAGGGTTTAACTTAAATAATTATGAAAATTTCTTATTTTCTTCACCACACTGTCTTGAAAGTATTTTGCAAACTCAGATAAAAACAGCATTTATTTGGAAATAAGCATCAATGCTTCCATTTCTTAGTTTTGTTCCAAAGCAAAAAAATTCAGCTATATATATATATATATATATATATATATATATATATAATTAAAAATGTAATCAAACAGCATAGTTTTTATGAGGGAAAAAATGGAGATTTATATCTGTGTATAATCAGTTGAAGTAACTTTGACCCACATTTACAAAACTTTGATCGATGCTGCACGGTAGAATCCAGGCAAATTATTCATAATGAGCTGCCAACCTCACACTAGTACTGTTACCTATATTCTGATATCAAAACTTTGCAATAACTCAAGTGATGTAGCAGATTTAATTTTTTTTTCTCTTTTGGACATAAGTTATCCTTATGGATCAAAGTTAACTCATTGATTGTACCTCAGGTCTGGGAGGATAAAGCTCTAAAGCTTAACTCACTGGGTTGGTTATCCATTTAAAAATTGGTAATTCATTGTGCTCAATTTAAAAATGAGAAATGAAAATGAAGAAAAATATTTTAGTTTGGAGTTTCATTTAATTTATGAAAACAAGATGCCTTTTTCAGAAGAGTGGGTTGATTTTATAATGAATAAACAATTTAAACAGATATATACCAAGTGTATCATATTTAAAATTAATTATCTATCATACCTGATTATGCCTATTATACCTGAAAGAAATTTCTATTCCTTTCAGGAATAAAATTATGCATTCTAAAGTTTCATCACAATTTCTTTTATACATTCTTCCAATATTTTGCATAATTAATGTGTTATAGCACATCTATGATTCTGCTAATTACTATGAAATGGCCATCACAGAGATACTTTGATAGAATAATCTTATTCATCAAATGATATATTTTCAAGTAAGAGCAATACAAATATGTTTATTCAGGCTGCATATAAAATCTACTTAGGAAAATTAGTCAAGTTAGCTATTATGTTAAAAATAATAGAAAACTAAACAAAATAAATAAACTTGTAATCTGCATTTATTGAACTTCGTCAGTGTAAAAATAGATGAAGACAAATTATAAAACGGTAAAAAAGTTTTTGTAATAATTTGTTTTCTACAAACCCAAACAAAAATGAAAAAAAAAAAAAAAAAAAAATATATATATATCTTGTCTTTAGAGAAAAAAGAAAGTGCTCAAATGAAGCTGAAGTAGTTAAAATACATTTTGCCAATTTAAAATGCATAGTTACATATGTGGTCCAACATTAGATTTTAAAATAAGCATTTTTTAATAAAAAGAGGGGGAGAGAAATATAGTAGAAAATATCCAAAACCTATATGTAAATTATTATATAATTTCATTTTACATTTTTGTAAATATAGATTAATAAACCTTGAGTCTAAACATAATTTTGTAGTAGTAATAATATAACAACTTGTTTAAACAGAGAGTCATTGCTTTATAAGGAAATGACAAACTCAAATATTGGTCTAGTATTTTTTGTAAAATATTTGAACGTTTTAAGACAAATATCTAAAATGTTTATAAATAAAAAGTAAATGGTCTTCCCAATAATATAAAAGAATCATGACTTACTTTTGACATAAAATAATGATCTTCTAAATGCTCTGTTTCAGATGCTCTTTTAATAAGCTCATTGAAAGGCAAAGTTCTTCAAATTAAAAATAAATAAATAAATAAGAAGATTACACAAACATATTATAAAAATGACTATATTTTCATCATAAATAGTGACAGGCAAAAAGCATTTGAACAGAAGAAAGTTTTTGCAAACTTTATAATCATTTTATGTTTTTCCTTTCATCTTCCAGGCAGTTTCTCATTTGATGGCAGGCAATATGAATCATTTCATACTTAATAATTACATCAAGTAGTTACCAAGAACAACTAAACAGAATAGTAGTTTTAAAGTATGCAAGCAAAATTTTGAACATCCTTCTGCATTATATTAAAATTATTTCTTCACACCAAGATCAAAGATAAGATAGCCATAAAAAACATTACAACAAAGTTGTTGTCCTTTGCAATCAGGGCAATAATTTGAAGTTACCAACAATAATGTACTCTAGGATTCTATTTTCGGAGAGCAGAGGAAGGCTAAGCATTTATAATTTTACATTTTTTGGTGCTACTTGATTATCCTGTCGACCAAAAAATTATCACCAAACTATAAGATTAAATGCCAATAATGGATGATGTTGAATGTAACATTCAATGAGATTAAATGGGATACACATGTTTAAAATGTTATTAAGTGATTTTTATTTCGACTTTTTATTTGTATTTTTATTAATTATTTATTTTTTTGTTATTTAAAATAAAAATTATGCCAATATGTATAATTTGGCGAAATTGGTCGACTGGATAACCAAGTAGTACCCATTTTTCTATGAAAATAAACATAATATATTCAAGATTACATTAAAAACACTAATTTAATGAGGAAAGTTACAGCCATTAAGCCTGTCCTTGATTACCAAGCACATTTTAAAATTTTTACATAACAATAAAAAATTGCTAAAATATATTTCAAGAGACTAAGAACAACAAGTTGACAATATATTTTCTGGCAGTCAACTCACTGTTTCATATAAATAAACCTTTCTTAAATGTTTACACAATTTAAAAAAAACTCAAAAAACAATAATACAGTTGACTACCACTCTCTAAAATCTGCACATATTTTACGGATGTAAACAATGAAACATCCAGTTCAGATGTAGGTGCAAAATTTGACTTTTTTAGTTTCATATCAATTCCATACATTTTATAATTTTTGTTAAGGTTATTGAATTCATGTTTTTTTTTTTTTTTTTTTTTTTTTTTTTTAATACAAAAAGAGTAATTTATTAAAAAAAAAAAAAAAAAAAAAAAAAAAAAGATATTGCTGATTTTATTGGTAATCATAACCTTACCAAATATATTTATGTATTAATCAAACTTTTTTAGTTATTAAATCTGGCTAAACCTGAAATAAAGCTTCATTCTTTTATGATCCTGATGTGAATTAGTAATGTACCTTTATGAGACAAGTTTCATTGAATAATTCAGGAAAAACACATTTCATCTTTAAAATGAATATTTAATTGTACATTTTTGGTTATTAACTTGACCTTTGCATTTAGTATTTTAATCATTTTAAAAATTATCTAAATTTTTATTATTTTTGTTTATTACTTATTTTAATATTTTAGTATATTGTAAGCAATCATTATACTTTTGATTTCATTATTAATTACATTCAAATTACTTTTTAAAAAATGTAAACAAAGCAATGACCAGAAATCTACAAAATTCTAAAATCCGTAAAACCTCTGGTCCCAAGCTGTGTGGATTTGAGGGAGTCTACTGTATATATATATATAAATAAAATGTTTACATAAATATAAATAACACATTTATACAAATAAAATGTTTATATGAATATAAATAAATGTTTACATAAATGCAAATAAAATTTTTATAAAAAATATAAATTCATACATAAACAAGCACTTCTTACTTATAAACAAAGTTTTTCTGTAAAAAGTCTAATAATGCACAACTGGATACATGAATTTTAACATCTTCATTTCCAGCTATTTCAGATAGATAAGATGCATTCCATTTTTCTAGGCAAGGTCCAAGATCAGAACCTCTTAGTATAAATGGCTTTCTCTAAAGAAAAACAAATAATTGAAATGTTAATAATAACAATACCATTTTTTTTTCAATTAAACATCAACAACAATTTAACAAAACACACACACACACACACACAAAAAAAAAAAAAAAAAAAAAAAAAACATAATAACTGCTTAAAAATATATAAATGTACTGAAAATCCAGTATCTTAGAATAAAAGAAAAGAAAAAATTAGAAACCAAATATATTTCTAAAATCCTAACTAGGGATGGGACGAATAGTGATTTGGCCGAATACCGAATATTCGGCCAAATTTTAGGCCGAATACCGAATATTCGGCGGCCGAATACTAACTTTTTTTTCCAGTAAAGGAAATTAATTTTGATTATATATAATTTTAAATATAGGAGCTCATTAATAATTATTACTCTTAAGTGTGCTTTTAAATGTATTTTCAAATTACAAAAATTCATTTTAACACAAAAAAATTATGAAATTCCATTATATCCTTTTATTCTAATGTACATCAAATTGATTTTCAGTAAGTCAAGATATGAAGATATTTCCATTAAAATATGAAAAATGTACTTCACTTTTTCTATCAAATGATACTTTTGCCCTTCTTTGCATAAAAGTCAATAATATTCTTAATCTCTCTCTGTCTCTCAGAACTTACAAGGAGATTTTTTCTGAAATAACCTTTAAATGAAGTAAATTTGATCATTTAGAGTTTGCGTCCCTAATGATAAGTAAATTCGTAAGAATGAGACTGTTCTGAAATCAGTTGCCAAGCTTTACAAATTACATTAAAGCAAAAGGTTATGCTTAAAATAGAATGCATTATGTTAACAAAATCCTTCACATTTGAATTGGTGCATACAATATTCATCTTCAATATTCCACTTATTCAGCAAGCATCAAAAGGATAAACAGAAATTGATAACATGAATGAAGGAAGATGTAAATTAAAAATATATACATAATAATGTTACATATTTAAGTCAGTAACTATGCAAATAATTATTTAAAAGTGAAAACTATAGAATGAAAAAAATATTTTGTTCAGTATTTAGAATTTATGTTTAAATGTTTATAAAACCAACTTCATAAAGCAAGTTGTGTCATCTAATGCATATCTAGTTTGACACCAGTTCTGTTTTCAGATGTACCGTCGTATTTGGAATAGTGATATTTAATTTTGAAAATGAATCTTCGTTAATATACCTAGTGAATGAATTTTTTGATTTCTTACTTTATAGAAAATAAGTTATGAATTTCATAAAAGCCTTTTTTATAAGTGCATGGAATTTGCAGATACAGTAGACCCCCTCAAATCTGCACTCCTAAAATCCGCACATATTTTACAGATGTAAACAATGAAACAGTCAGTTCATATATAGATGCAAATTTTCACTTTTTTAGTGTTTATATCAATTCCATACATTTTTTAATTTGTAATTTTTGTTAAGGTTATTGAATTGATGTTTTTTCATGAAGAAAGAATAATTTATTTCTGAAAAAATAAAGATGTTGCTGATATTATTGGTAATCACAATCTTACCACATATACTTATGTATTATAATCAAGCTTTTTTAGTTAAGTCTGGCTAAACCTGAAATAAAGCTTCATTATTTTATGATCCTGGTGTGAATTAGTAATGTACTTTTATGAGGCAAGTTTAATTGAATAATTTAGGAATAACACATTTCATATTTATAATGAATATTTAATTGTACATTAATGATTATTAACTTGAACTTTGCTTTTAGTATTTTAATCATTTTAAAAATTATCTAAATTTTTATTATTTTAGTTTATTACTTATTTTAATATTTTAGTATATTGTAAGCATTCATTATACTATTGATTGTATTATTAATTACATTCAAATTACTGTTTAAAAATTGTAAACAAGGCAATGACCAGAAATCCGCAAAATTCTAAAATCCGCTGAACCTCTGGTCCCAAGCTGTGCGGATTTGAGGGAGTCTACTGTATTAATAAATATTCGAGTGTTTTAGAATAAGGCAGTGTTTTTCTTTTTTTTTTCTATAAGTGTTTTTCTTTTTTTTTTCTATAAGTGTTTTTATATCTTGAATATCTAATATATCATTCTCTAATAGAAACATTTCCTTTACAATTAAATCTCCAACTTGGGCAGCATTTTTTAAAATATCACTAATTTTCATAGGAAATACAGAATCTGTATTATCTGAATTAGTATCTGAATAACTGTATATTTTGTAAGTAAGAATGAG
This sequence comes from Maratus speculifer, assembly GCA_964019185.1. NCBI lineage: Eukaryota > Metazoa > Arthropoda > Arachnida > Araneae > Salticidae > Maratus > Maratus speculifer. The sequence goes on from OZ025302.1 coordinate 172,275,287, forward strand.
AATGACTTCATAAATGAAGTAGCCAATTTGGATTAGAGAAAAAAAAATTGCAAGAAATGAAATTCTTTAATTCCTAAATTTATTTGGCGAAATATCTTTCACTATTCGGCGAGACTTTAGCAATATTCGACAAGATCTCTTAACTATTCGGCTACAGGTATTCGGCCGAAGTATTCGGTCAACAAGCCTTCAATATTCGGCCAACCGAATATTCGGCAAAAGGGCCGAATAGGCCGAATACCGAATAGTGGCCGAATATTCGTCCCATCCCTAATCCTAACTTAATACTTTAATAGAAAAAAAAAATTTAGATTAAAAACTATTTATTCAATGTATAATTTTAGTACTTTTTGGTTATTACCTTTGGTTATTAGCTGAATTTGACGATTACTTTGAGCATATTTAATTCTAATTTCTTATCAATGTAAATTGTATAATAAATTAATAAAGTGACAAATTTTTAAAAAATTTGTTCTGTAGTTACAACTTGTTAAAGTAAATCGTTTTCCTGCAACAGTGAAAAAGAGCACGTTACAGAAAGACTGCTGGTTACCCAACTTTATTACTTGATGTTTGACATCCACCGAACTAAAGACTGCTTTGGGGCCTATAGTAACTTTGGCTATTAGCTCGAATGATTCTTATTTAAAAACCTCCGACTGACAATTTGAATATATTTATCTTAGACATATATGCATGTTCTTATAAGATCGAATGAAAATTGAATCGAGCAGAGGCAACATCCATCTGCAGAGTATTTGACACGGAAATGAATCTATATGCGACATGTGAATAGATAAATAAATATATATTTCCAAGATATTGATTTGTAGCATTTTTGTAAACAAAAGGAAAGGATTTATATACTTTTAAAATAAACGATTCAACATCATCAAGGTCTTCTATGATGGGAACGTAATTTGAATTATCTTCATTTTGGCTCTCCATACTGCTCTGTTGCGATGTAAACAAATAAAAATAAAATTTACTTGAGAACCATTCTTCTACAAAATTCATGAACGACTCATATTAAAAAAAATCCATTTGTTGAAAAGAATCCATAATATTTTTTAGTCTAAAAATTTGATCGTTATGTAATTTAAATACATGTATATTTATTTATATGGACCCATATAATCTAAAACTGTTAATCTTGTATTTTACTTTGCCTTCATGTATATAATTTTATAAGTAGTAATTAAAAGCAATAGATGGCGATACGAAAAGTCTTGGCTCATAAACAGATAAAATTGTTTAGCCGACTTGTGCTTTATTTAGTGTTGCTATGTAAATAAGGGGTGGCATTTAAATTTATTTTAACGTTTTATTTTTTAAATGTAACTTTAGACGTGACTTGTGGTATTCAATTTTCAAGTATGAAGAAAAAGTGAAAAAGTAAGTTTTTTAATACGCAGTTACGAGATTTGAGTTGGTATACTTTTAGAATGCTTGTTTCTTATTGAAAGTGAAAGTACTTGTAATTGGTGTCATAATTAATCAACGCAATTTTTATTCGTATGCAAAGTTTTATATGATAGGATGACAAAATAATTGTAACACTTCGTAAAGTATGACAATTTTTTGTGTGATCAAGATTTCATTTTTTTTTTTATATTCATTCTGCAATAATATTATTTGTGACCCAGTAACTCTATTGTCTAATATTTATGTTCTTTTCGTCTTTTCACTATTATTGTTCTTTCAAACTTCAGATGTTTATGTTTAAATTGGAATGTACTATTCACTATGGCTTTTAAGTTTAAAATTGCATAACTTCAAAAAATTTTCCATCAAATGACTTTATTTACAATTAAGAATTAGTTAATAGTGGAGTGGTAAGTTGTTCAAATTATCAGAAACCTCTAATTTTATGGAACACAGTGCTCACAAAAAATTGGGATAAGCTCATAAAACTATTGAGCACTAATATATTTTTTAATTTTTTAAAATTGTAATAATGTTTCAGTTTCAAGCAAATGTATTATTATTTTAAATCTTTAAACTCTTGAGTTAATTATTAAACAAGTTTATTTTCAACTTTTCTCTCTGAGGCTTTTAATGTCAAACAGGGAAGTTAATCATGAATATTTTGGGAAAACTTTGAAATATTTCAGTATGTTGAAGTTAGAACTGAAACATTCCATGTAATAATTTAGCAAATACAAATTTAAGACATTGCTTTTTAAATCTGGATGTTTGTTGGTGATAACAAGATTTTTTTCTGCATCAAAAAAGGGTTTTTATATTTTGAATCAAAAATCATTCAAGTATTTGCTTTTCTTCTAATTATTTTTTACAGATTATTTTTCCCCAACATTTTAATTTTTAAAAAAACTATAAATATGGAACAGATGTTGAAATGACATTTGTGTAAATAACACTAGCCAACAAAAAAAATATTTTTGATAGTTTCCTGGTTCTAGATAGTCAATTCCTACTAATTTGGGGCTGAAAAAAATGAATATGTAAATAAAAACTTTTTATTAGCTCTTGTTTTCAAGATACAATACAGGCCACTTGAGAAAGACACACAACATCCCACACATCGATTTAAAAGCAAACTGAAGAAAAAAAAAATTCTTATCTAATAAATACAATATAATAGGTATGTTTCACTAAACAATGCTCATTTTTCAGAAAGCAATAGTTGTTTTTAACCTATTCTTGCAAACGTTTCCTTTTGAATTGCTTCTTGTATGTCAACGCCGGAGCATCTCTTGTAACAGTCCAACAGTAGTCGGCCAGCATTGACTCATTCCAACGACTACGTTCCATTACTGAGATATCTTTGTGCAAGCTTTCATCGTGCTCACCACTTACAACTCTTAGGTTTTAGGGAAAAAATCAAGATGGGAATGGAGGAAATGAAGTTTCAGAGACATTTTGCATCCAAGGTCATGGTACTTTTGTAGTAGTTCTTTCACCAACTGTTGGTAGTTCTCGGCTTTTTTGTTGCCTAGAAATCCACGTACCACACCTTTCCAGCAAGCTTCTCAAGCTGCTTTCTCTTTCCCTTCCAAAATTTTATCAAAAGCAGGGTCCTTAATTATTGTGCGTATTTGAGGACCCACAAAAATTCTCTCTTTAACCTTTGATTCACTCAATCTTAGAAATTTTGCTTTAAGGTACTGGAAAGCCTTTCCACCTTTGTTCATGGCTTTCACGAAGTTCATTAATTCCAATTTAGTTTGCAGGGGTGGATGCAGAATGTTTGGACATTTCTATCCTCTCCTCGGGATTTAGATTTCTTGAAGGCCATTAGTCTTTTATGTAGTGAGAGTTTATATCTCGACTGTCTCACAAACACAGAAAACAGCAGTACTTGGTGTAGCCTAATTGCATTCCCAGAAGTAAAGCAATTACTTTCAAGTCACCACAAATCTGCCATTTATGATCCTCGTATTTGATTGGCTCGTGAAATAATTTCACATTCCCGTAAGTTTCTTGCATGTGATCAGAATGTCCGATGGGAATGGAAGGAATAATGTTGCCGTTGTGTAGAAAGACTGCTTTCAAACTAAGTTTTAGAGGAGTCTATAAATAATATCCACTTCCGTGGATCATAGTTATGTTCATTGAATTCATCAATCCATTAACATCAGCAACAACATGTTCTCAAAGATATGAAGAATTAACTTTTCTTTTCAAAGAAATGAAGAAGATTCTTGTGATGAGCCCTGTATTGTGTGATCTTGACTTCTGGTTGGATTCTACATAGAGAATGCAGTTGAAGGAAATTACAGCTATTAGGATTACCAACTTCCGAACATTCGATTTCCCATAAAACAGCCATAGTGAGATTTGTCAAGTTGGTCCCTATCTTGAAAACAAGAGCTAATCTCAACTTTTTATGTTGATTTTCGTGTTTAGCGAGACAAAATACTTCGGAAATAACTATTTTTGAGCCCGAAACATTTTTGATGTTGGGTAGTGTAATCATTAATCTTCAAGATAAACAAATGAACATAGCAGAGTTATTTTGAAACCAAAGTGATTTTATTGTCACTTTAAAAATGAAATATTAAATTATAAAAATAACCTTTTGATTACATAAAAATGTAGATCATATAATTTATTTAATAATAATGACAATTTTTTTTATTTTTGATGCTTGGAAAACCAGCTATTGTTGCCAATAAATTGCCACAATTGTTCATCACCAACAATTTTGCCCATTTTTCATCAAATTCAATCTGTAGATGTCTAATACATCTGTTCTCTTTCTCTCTCTCTTTATGTATATCTTAATATCTCAACATTTTTATTTTCTGAAAAAGAGAAAAAAAAAATATCTTTTCTTAATCAAGTGATTGATTTATTCGCCAGGAATTATGGCATATGTTGTACATGACATTATGTGACAAGTGATAAATGTTTTGATAAAAATAAATATGCATTTATATTATAAACTCTGTTTGTGTTTTAGAGCTTTACTTATATAAAGATTTTTACTTTTTAAAGATTAGTACCTAATTATGGATAATGATGGGAACTATCCTGATTTCAAGGAATATCCTCTTCAGTCCAGTTTCCATCAGCTTATTCCTACCCGTGCTCAAAGAGGACTTTCTACATTTGATATAGAGTTTACGTGTTTAGACGCTGATGAAAATTACCTAGCAATTGGCTCTAATGTTGGTATAGCTTATCTAGTCAACAGAGAGAAGGATGATTTACAGAAGCTTAAAGATAATGTAAGTTAAATATAGAATTTTGCTGAAAAACTATTAAATATATATACATATATATATATATATAATTTTAACATTAAATAAGAAACTATCTAAAATTTTTATTTGCTGTCTTCCTTGCCCAACTCTTCCCTCAAGCACTTTTCATTAGAAAAAAAATGTAAATTATGTAAATAAGATTCTTTTTTCCTGTTTCTATTTAATCTTTGTGTTGTTTGGATATCAGGTTTTAAATGATGAAGAAATTATATAATCTATTAAAGATTTTTTTATAAAAAAAAAAGAAAGGAAAGAAAAGAATGAAATTTAGAAAATTAAAATGAATATGAATGTTATGAAAATTATTTAGGTTCATCACATAATGAAGTCTTCAAATATTTTGAAATAGCTATAAAATGGTTAGAATGACAGGAACCTGTTTAACTTAAGTATTCAAGACGAACTCATGATATGGCAGCATTTAAACATCTAAAATATATCTTCTTTAAAATAAAGGTAATCCAAAAATTTTTTTGCTTAAATTTCAACTTTTGCAGCTCAAAAATGTTAAAAAGACAAAAAAGTCTAAAAGATAAAAAAATGGCATAAATGTAATTTTTAAACATGTTAGTATTAACAGCTGCCAATCCTAAGTTTGGTTAAAATGTAACAGAAATTTTTGTCCTCGCAAAATAATTCTTTTAATTTACCTATCCATCACTATAATTTTATAAACATTCACTTGTAAGTTAATTCATAAAAAAGTTACACATTTAAGGAAAAAAAAAAAAGGCATAATTAGGAACATTACTAAAATTGTCTTTCAAATTATTTGAAGTTGTGCCCGTCGCAACAGGTTCGAATAGACATAATGTAAGTAGATAACTTCAACATTCTGACATTTTAAAATTAAGCCTTATAGGATAAGACTCAAAAGGAGCAATTCTGTAATTGTTTCATGCATTTGATAAGCTCACTTTAAATTTCAAAATGAGTTAAGTTTGCTTGCCTTGAATGCAGCAAAGGAGTTATTGAAGAAAGTTTATGAAAAAGGTTGTATAAAAAGCATGTGGGCTGATATTTTATATTTATAGTAAATAATTGTTTATAAGTATGATGGTATTAAAAATTTTAATGCCCTCCCCCCCCCCCCCCATTACAGCCTTTACAAGCCTATGCAGAGTTTCCCCCAGATTGTTTCAGGAAGGCGCTCCGCCCCTCCTGCCTTTTAGTTTAAAAATTAGCACCTCTCTTGCCCCTCATCCAAAAACTAGCGCCCCTCTGGTCGCTCATTCAAAAAAATAGCTCCCTTCTTGCCCCACATTTGAAAAAACCCAGCCCTTCAGCGATGATGCGTATGTGCTTTAGCGCATAAATTATGCAAGAAATCGGCGACGGAACCCAAAAATAGCTCTCACGTGTCCCATGGGAATCGAAATTCGTAATAAAAATGGCAATTTTTGTTTTAAAACTTTAATTACGACTAATTTCCGACAAGATTCGCGAAAAAATGGCTAATTTCGTCGCAAAATCCCGAATAAGCGGCAAATTTCCTCAAAAAATCGTGAAAAAACGACAAATTTCATCGAAAAATCGTGAAAAAATGGAAAATTTTGTCAAAATATTCGTGAAAAACGGAAAATTTCGCCAAAAGATCATGAAAAACGGCAACTTTTGTCAAAAAATTGCAATAAAATGGCAGATTTTGTCAAAAGATTTGCGAAAAAAAAGAGGGCAAAGTTCGTACAAAAATCATAATAAAATGGAAAATTCTGTCAAAAAATTTGCAAAAATGTCAAATTTCGTCAAAAATTCACAAAAAAACGCAAAAATCCTCAAAATATCCTGAAAAAATGGCAGCTTTTGTCAAAAGATCGCATAAAATGCAAATTTTGTCAAAGTAGCACACACACACACACACACAAAATGCAGGAAGTGAATTTTTCTGTTCTAAAAACTAATTTCCCTGCTTCAAAATTGTGAATTTATTGCTCCAAAAGCAGATTTTTCTGATTCACAATCATTTTCGTGCGAAGAGAAAATTGCACCCGAGGCATAATTCGAATTTGACGCACCCCCTTCCCCCTTCAACTTTTTCTTGTGACAGCCCAAAATTGACGTTTGTAGTATAAATTTGGCGCCACCTAAATTTCCAAGCCTGCGACGACCCCCCTCCTGCACGGTTTTGTTCACAATTCATCAAAAGTTTGCCATTTTTTTGTGATCTTTTCACAAAATTTGTCGTTTTTTCGCTTTTTTTCTTTTTAGCAAAATCTGCCGTTTTTCATGATCTTGTAACAAAACCTGCTGTTTTTTGCAACCTTTTAACAAAATCGGCCGTTTTCGCGGTCTTTTAACAATATTTGGATTTGCCTTTTTTGTGATCTTTTAACAAAATTTACCTTTTTTTTTTAAAAAATTATGAAATTTTTGGATTTTTTTCTACATTTCTTGACGAAATTTCTGTTTTTGTACGACTTTTTTGAACCGCTAGATTCTGGATTCATCACTATAAAAGTGCTTTTAAAAATAAAAAAAGTGCCCTGAAGAATGTAAAAAGTGCCCTTTTCAGAACAGTAGCGCCCTGCCCCTTTTTAAACCTGGGGGAAACTCTGCCTATGTCAGGTTTCGACCATGTTTACCAGTAACAGATTTAATCAATGTTATTATTACATACATCTATGTGTGCATTGTAAATGTTTCAATAATCATATAAAACAATATGTGCACATTAGGGTGGAGCGAAAAAAATTTTTTTTTGAAAATCAAAAATGGGTAGGTGCCAAAAGTTGCCTTTATGCTAGTACATTAATTGCGTGAAATTTTACCGCTGAAAAAAAATGGCTTGAGTCTGCGCTTTTGGGCAATTCCATGGAAAGGTCAACCAGATAATCAATTTTTCAACATTAAATTTTTTTAACAATCAAGGTATCATTTTAAAGCTAAAACACTGTAGAATCTTAATTTTATAATGGAATAAGGATAAATTTATTTTTAAGCGAAATATAGGCTCTTAAGTAAGCATAACCACGAATGTATATTTGAAAGCCATTTCAAATGCTTTGAAATCGAACCTAGATTTTCATTTGAAAAAATATTATTATGTCTTAAATGTCACAAATATTTTATAATACATCATATACAAATGTAATCAGCACAAAACTTTGTACTGACATATTATATTTTATGAAATATTAAAGAATTTTCAAAAGGCACTTTAACTGCTTTACGTCCGACACCAAAAAATATTAAAACTTAATCTGAGTCAGCTATTCAAAAACATTTAAAATGAAATTTTTAATTTAAAGCGTGTTTATATACCTCTATCATATTACCTATTCAGATAAATTTTAAAAAAATTATTTATATAAAAAAAATTGGTGTCGGACGTAAAAAGAATCTTTACGTCCGACACCAAAGATTTTTTTTACGTCCGACACCATATTAAGAAGAAATTTTCTAGTAATAAATTAATTAATAAAAGAAGTTATTTAGATATGTTATATGTTGATGTATTTGCGTAAAGCATATGAACAGTTTCACAAGAGTAACGTTTGAATAAAACTTAAAATATCAAAGTTTTGTGAGTTATGGTTTCAGTATATCAAATTGTTTGATAACATTCCCGATCGTGTTTGTATTTGTTCTTAAAATGAAAACATGCATCTTTTACCATTGGCTCTAAACTTTACTACAAATCTTAGTACGAAATTCCACACATTTCATTGATCAAATTGTATATGTACAGCGACATAAAATATTTGCATGTCACAGCAATGTGATTGTCGCAGAAATAAGATACTTAAACCTAAGACTAACATTGAGAACGATCCTATTAGATACATGGAGTGGCAGGAAATAGAAAAGTTAGACAAGGTGGAAAATAAGCATTTGAGAAATTAGTGAAGCAATTAAAATACTTTCTGGTAAAGAAGGATGTAAGATGTTTGGAAGTATGAAATCAAGTGTGGATGAAAAAAAACATAGTTGCTCAGTTACATTTTTCTGAAAATGCTACTATGTTTCACCAAGATGAAATCCAGTCTGCACATTGGATCCATTCTCAGGCAACTGTCTACTGTATATGCATGGATTAATAAAAACATTTCACTGAGCATAGTTATTATTTAAAATAATGGAATGTCACAGTGAAAAGAATGGTTTGGTGTCGTGCCAAAACAGAGAAGGAGTTTGTTTCCACAACACAACAGTTTGCCATGGTTGCTGCATGCTTGAATCTTAAGGTGCATATACATACATTGCATATTATCAGATGATATTGCAGAAAAATTAGAATTTTTACATAGTCACTGGGAAGTATACTTGCATAGTCTGCCATATATTGTATACATTGTGTTAAACCCTTAGGAAGTAACTATGTACTAACTGCCAACATATCAAATGAAACAGCTTGTAAGAAAATTATTGCATATTATGTACCTATAAAAGTAAGTCATGATGATATCTCTGAAGGAAATAGTTCAACAGAAAAAAAATATTTCAACAACTTTAAATGTTAATGACTGGGTTGTTAAATATGATGTCAAATACTTCCCTGGATATATAATATAACTGAAATGAATAATAATGAAATAAATGTTAGTGTGATGCACCAATCTTCAATTGAATCCAATTTTATATGGCTTGATCACAAGGACAAAATTTACTATGATGTAGACAATGTAGAGAAAAAAATCCAATCTCCCATTCCTCCAGGGAACTGAGGACAATTTTGGTTCAGAGAATGTATTAAAATTTGGCAATTTTTATACAAACACAATTTTTCATAATAAAATTACTTAATACTTTGATTTTATAATTTTTAAGATCAACTTATTTACGTCCGACACCAGTATTTTCATACAGTTTACGTCCGACACCTAAAATTTACGTCCGACACCACAATAAAAAATTTTCAAACGTACTTTAATATTAAACTAAATAAATTGAAAAAGGTCAAACATATAACTTTCATATGTGTACTTTTGATTATAGTTGGTTTAAAAATTATAAAATCAGCCAAATCACAGAAATTTGAGAATTAATTTGACATGTCACAGTTTTCCAGTTTGTGTGATTTACGTCCGACACTGGTTATTTAAATATTTTTTCCCAGAATTTTAAATACTCAGAAATGTTTGTTTGTATGCTTTTTGATGAAGTGTGATGTGGTAAGTACCTCGTATAGAAATCTGATTATTTAGTAGAAATTTATGTACCAAAAACCAAATTTTTGTGATAAATTTGTGTCTGATTTTTACGTCCGACACCATGGAATTGCCCTTTTGCTCCAAAAATCGGAATTTTGGGTAAAATTTGTCATTTTTTGACATTTTTTCAAAAAAATTAAAAAATTCCTACAGAGCTGGTTAGTATTTAAAAGTGTTGCTTAGACCATTATATTTATCTGCTTAACATATTTAAACTATAAAACAATATCTGTAGTCTGTATAATTGAAGCAAATCTGACAACTTTTTGTGAAAAATCAACGTTAACCTCTCTATTGGAGCATACGACGAAATGTTCTTTTGAATGCATTTCTTACCTAGCTGCTTTCAAAACTACTGTGTATATAACTCATAGAGGTGGTTGCATTATCCCACCCGTCTCAACCACCCAATCATCTAGGCCCAGTGTTTTATTTATGTATTGAATATCAGTATTGAATATGAGTTTTTTATATATCAAAGTAATTTATCTTTTCTTTGTATTCACTGACTTTGGATGATTTGGATTGCTGGTGTGACCTGCTGCACGTATATTTTTATACCATGTATAACAGAAGACAAGCTGAGTAATGTATTGGGTATGTTCTTAATTGAACCTATTCAGCAATCTGTTATCTTCATTAAATTTTCATGCAATTAATACATTATGATCGGAAGTTCTGTTACCACAGCATTTTTTCAATCAATTACATTTTATATATAATGATTTTCCTAAAAATATTGATTGTATGATTTCAATTTTTAGTATGTCATCATTTACTGTACTTATTACATTGAATATATTTTGAGAAGCTGGCTGCTTAATATTATGACGATCTCACAGAGGATTGCAAACAAAATTTGCGTGTAAAACAACAATATTTCTAAAGAAGTTTTAGTAAGGTTCATGTCGTTTCCTATGTTGTTCCATATTCTAGTAATTTCTAATAAGATTTTAGATCTATTATTTAGGTGTGTAGTACATTTGGTATAAAACATCCCTCGCGGTATAAACTTGGATTATACATTTTGTGAGTGAACATATAGACGCTGATTGCTAATCTGTGCTTAAGCGTAAAGTGGAAAATTTTATTAAATTTATGAGCTGTCTTTTGTGTGAGATGTTTTCTAAACTCCTATTCCCCATTCTTTCTGAGAAATAGCTTTCCTTATGAATTAGCTTTGCAATCTCTGATAGAAATTTCTAGTCTGTTCTGAGTATCTTTTTCTCAATTTGAGAAAATATTTTTTCAAAATTGTTCTCTATTTTATATATAAAAAAAAAAAAAAAAATTGCTATAGGAAGTGAATAGTACGTAGACAAAGATTTTCCTTATTGATCCAGTGAATCCATGTAGCTTAGAACGTTTTATATTGACTTCTCTAATAATTGGCGCAGAGGAAATTCGCTGGAGTTGAAGTAGCGAATGATTCAATATTATACACAATTCTAAGCTTACCCCATGCAAAATGGTTTACAGTGACAAATAAAATTCTCCTAATTTTAAATGAGCACTTATAGTCGATTAGAATCCGTACATTCCCTCATAAAGTACTATGCATTATATGTTTATGCCCAGGACATTTCATCATCAAATGTTGTCCACTCATAAAAAGAGGATCTAAAAGTTAATAGGAAATTACCTGAATACCAAAACACTTAGAAAATTGCATAAAACTAATGCAAAAAAAAAAAAGTTATTTACAACAGTGGTTGCTTTATACATGGAGAACAAATTTTCATTGCAATTCTCGCTGACGATCACCACCACATTAAACAGCTCGCTTCTCAATATATAAAAAATGCAAAAGTAGAATAAATGATGGCCTACTTATAGTTGAAATATATGAAATCATCTTTGAAGCAAATCATTACGTAAAAAAATACAATTGACTGAAAAAAATGTTGTGGTAACAGAACTTCCAATCACTATTCATCAACTGAATGTAAGTTTGATAAATATAATAGATGGCCAAATAGATCCCTTTAATAGATTCCCGTGCATTACTCTGCTTTTCATTTTTTTGTATAAACTGTAAAAATATACCTGAAGATAGTTACAGCAGCATGTGGATGCAAAGAACAGATGAACAAGGTGGAAGCATCGAAAACATGCCAAATTTTTATAAAGAAAATCACAAATCAATGTATAAATAAAACACTGTACTAAGATGATCGAATAGTTGGACCGGGTGGTATAGGAAATATAGCCACCTCCACGACGCATGCCCAAGGTAGTTTTGAAAACAAGAGCTGTATTAAAAACAACAATTCGTTGTATGACCCAATAGCGTGGTAATGCTGTTTTCTTATTAAAAGTTGCCTGTTTTGCTCCAGCTATAGGGAATAAACATATTGTTTTATAGTTTAAATATGTTAAGCAGATAAATATAAATGTCTAAGCAACACTTTTAAATACTAACCAGCTCTGTAGGAATTTTTTAATTTTTTTGAAAAAATGTCAAAAAATGACAAATTTTACCCAAAATTTCGATTTTTGGAGCAAAAGCGCAGACTCAAGCCATTTTTTTTCAGCGATAAAATTTCACGCAGTTGATGTACTAGTATAAAGGCAACTTTTGGCACCTACCCGTTTTTGATTTTCAAAAAAAAAATTTTTTCGCTCCACCCTAGTGCACATCCAATAGTTGAATTTAAAAATGTTATCAACATATTTATATATATTCAATTTATATCCATTGGCTGCTTATGTATGTTAAAAAATTTATATAAAACACTTTTTGAATAAAAGATGTGGTATTCACGTGTTTTTGACTCACTTTTCACCTTCTTTAACTTGCTTAAAACTTTTTATTGCTTGTTTTGAAATAATGTGCTGGATTGCAAAAATCACACGAAAAATAGGAAAATATCATACATATACAATCTAATATACTGCATGGGATTTCCTTGACACCTCTAAATTATTTCTTTGACTGATCTTATTTTCAGTAATGTGAAAGAATGACTAGAATTCATGCTTGTGCACTATAATACACTATTGATTCCTAATTTAATGTATGGGACCCAAGACTTTTCATATTTTAGGTCCTGTTGCTTTATAATGCTTAAATGTTATATTATATTCTTCTAATTTTTTTTTAAAGATGTATATTTGAAATGTTTAAAGAATTTAGGTAATGTCTTTAATCTAAATCAAAGTTTAAACATATATTTTAAGTTGAATTTTTATGCTTATATAATTAATGATATTTCAGCTTAAACAATGTAATGTAAGTTATTCTTGGCCTTTTTTTTTTTCTTTAAGGAACACAAAATTCCAATATCATCCATCAAGGTTCTGGTGTCATTAGAGTGTTTAGTTGCTGTAGGATTCAGAAATGGAGCCGTTGTGGTGTATAAAGTTCCCTTTCAAGAGAATCAAGAAGTATATTCATTTAATATTATTTTTTAAATTAACAAATCTAAAGATTTTTTATTCTAAATGTTAGTTAGACTAAGGATTTTTAGCTTGTTATGTATAGCATCAGAAACCATGTAACACAGCAAATGATCAAACAGCTTAAAAAACTCTAAATTGTTTACATGACTTCTTATCATTATATCAGCAATAGCGAATGATAAATATATAATAACTAATTTTAAAGATTCAATTGTATTAAAATTATTTATTTAACTTTATTTTATGTAAAAGATTATTTCTTTTTTGCTTTTTAATACAAATTCAATTTTAAACTGCAGCAAATGTTTATTACTGGATACTGGTGATATCTGGGAAATATTTGTGAATGCATATTTTGCAAATGTGGGCTAGTATAATGTTGTATGATAGTAGCATATGTCTGGTGTCATTAAGCAAATAAATTTTGATGCTACAGATAAAAAGTTTCTAATTATTTTAAGCAGTTAATTTTATTTATCAAGCATAACATTTAAAAAATCATTGAGATCAGATGTAAAATTAAGCTTTCATTTCTTTTTCTGTCATTTAAATTAATTATCATTATTCAGTTACGTAAATATCAACTTAAGTAACGTTTTAAAATTATAAATATTACTATATGTCTTTTAATTCATTTTGCAACGATGCATAAATATTTAATTAACCTTTAGTGCTCTGCACGTTTTTGTACTTTAAGACAACAACTCCGTAGCTGAGCCAACGGAGGGTTAAAATCATTTTTAAATTATATCTATTTCAATCAAATAATTGTAATTAAAATTCTATTCATAAAAATAATGACTAAATGAAACATTAAAATATTATTGGTAAAAAGTAAATATCAAATTAATAGTGTAACCAAAGTGTAAATCTTGATAAATAGTAATTCTGCCAGCAATGCAACATCATTATGACATAAAAAATATAAGATTAAAATTTTTTTAAATATTTAGTTATTTGAATTTAAAGATTTTACTTATTTAAAGATTGGCTTTTAAAGATTTTATTTAAAGATTGGCTTTTCATAACTCCCGTAACTTTCTGAAGTCTTCAAATTCACTATGTTTTTCAACATTTTGTTGTCATGAAACAACAACTTTTCATCCTTTTGGCAGCTGTTTTGGCTTGCTATGGTGAGTTTTGGAGTGTCTGTTGACGTCAACACAGTAGGCTGGTTTGTTGCTGAGTGCACAGTGCAGTGACTGACTTGTTTGTGTGCACGACTACCGTGCAGTGTTCATACTCAATAGGTCGTTCATGGTTACGAAAGGCCCTTGAACACACCCTTTCGGATTACTAACGTGATTTTCTGAATTCTGATTGCCGAATTTGAAGACAGCGTCTCGGCTACCATTTCTGAAATCGCTGATTTCAATTTTTCAGTAGGAGGGAGAGCAAGTGGATGCGAGTTTTGCATGGCAGGAGCTACGGCCCATGTCTTCTGTTTTTTGTTTTAAGTATGAAAAAGTTTTTCGCACGAATTCACTCTTTGAAATATTTTACTATATTGTGTAAAATTTCCCCACTAAAATCATATACCTCTAGCACCTGCATTTAGAAATTATTCAGAAAGAGATGATCTTTGCTTTGGTTCCTTTGGTTACAGCTATCAAAAATTTTGCTTGATCGCCTGACTGTGGCTTTAATGTTGATCTTTGAGAATTTAATTCTTCCGATTAACTCTGAGAGAGACGTCATCTTCTCTCAAATATAAATGTTCAACGATTCCTGAAAATTTAAGATACTGAGACCATTGATGAAATAAGCGTTTGACAATTCCTAAAGTTCAATGATACTGACACCGTTGATGGAATGAGTAATGATTATTCTGCCAGTAAGAATACAATATTGAGAATGCTGTCGCATGAACTGATCTAGAGACATTATCTTCCTCATAATCTCATGCCCCTTCCTAGTAATACAGAATAATAGCACTATGAACAATAATCTTCTTCAAAGTAAATAATCTTCAAAGTAAATAATTGAAACAATCTCTCTTCACACATTCCTAGATAGTACTGCACAGAATTTGCTTAATCTCTACATGAGTATATTTTATAAGCATTTAAAATTAATTTTAGTATATTTCATTTAAAATCACCTACTGTAATTTTGTACAGTTGGCCAACATAAATAATTGATTTTGATATAGCTATGTTTAATAAATTTGTATTAAGATTACTGAATGGATCGCCTAATTACTACAAATTTGCGTGAGTGACTTTTTTTTTTCCCTTTTCAGCTTAACATCGTTTTTTCAGGAGGTTTGAATATTAGATGGATTTATATTTTAATCCTTAATTCCGACAAATTAATTTTTAAATGTTTCTTTAACATCTTTTAACGCTATACTTTCACGATCTGGTTGCCTGTGAATTAGTTTTTTTGGAGACTGCAATTGTGGCTTTGATTTTCAATATTTATTTTCACTATAATTGAAATAGTCTGCAGTTTTCAATCTTTGAATCCACAGAGAAGATATCAGAAAGTTATTTGTAATTTTTATTATTATTTGTAAGGCATGTATTAAATTTATTAATGAATTTCATCATTATTTTATTTATATTGTAATTTGTTATGTTTTGGAATCTTTTTTTTCTTAGGGGGCAGGGGAAGTGAGGAGATTTTCATTTCAGTATAAGTAAATTATTGTGACTTTTTCAAATATTTCTCTAGCATGACCATTATTTATTTATTTATTCATTTATTTATTTTTTCTAGTTAGAAAAATTCACAGTTGAAGGGTTTCATTCATCAGCAATTACAGCTTTAGAATGGTCAAAGAATGGTATGAAATTCTTTAGTGGAGATGAAAATGGTATTGTTGTGTGCACCGAAATAGATCATTTAGAGGTATTTCTTTCTCTCTTTTTTTATGTAATGTTTTGTCAAGTATACTGATTTTCTATGCATGTTTTTTAAATATTGGTTTTTAAAACTAGTGTTGAATTTTATGCAGTATATATTTTCTGTAAATGATTGTGCAGAACACATAGATGCTTTTTGCAGTTTACTGTTATGAAACTGAGTTAAAAACTTTTTGACTTAGCATCGATGGTATGTCAAAACATTTCTCGGAATCATTTTAGTAACATCGTATGTGGGCACTTGCTCAGACTCCACAGATTTCAAGTATTCAAAAATTTCTTTTTCTACAGTAGTAATTTTATCTAAAAATAGCCTAATGAAATAAGAAATAAATAATTTTTAATTTATTATATGATTGAAATAAAGTAAAAGTGTCATTTTATGCGTTAGGACCCAAAATCTTTATGTTCGGAACCCTGACATTTCTATTTCACTTATATCTTGATTTTCTTTAAAAAAAAATAATTTAAGAAATAATTGTTGCTTTGTTTAGTTTATCAAGGAATAGGGTGTAGTGTTTATCCTGGCAGACATAAGGATGGTATTAACATTATCTATAATATATTTAAAAAAAAAATTGTTTAGTATGGGGGAAAAAATGTACTTTGTGGGAATCTTAATTTTACAATATTTTAATTTGATGGTCCATACATGTGAGTAAATATAGTACAATATTACAGATATTTTTTCCTGGGTCAGAATTTTTGTAAAATTTTATTTTGAAATTCCAGATTCTTTGCCATAAATTAGTAAATTTGCATTTGATATGTAAGAGTGATTTTTTTTTTCTTCAATTATTTTATATTAGAATCAAATGTCATGATAATAAAATATTTCTATTGATACAATCTAATACATTCTGCTGATTAAAAGAAGAAAAGGCTGTGATCTTTAAAGTACTATTGCATTATTGTAGAATGAGAAGCAACTGTTTACTGCTATTCTTTTATGTCATATAAATAAAGCATGAAAAAATGGAAATAAAAAGTTCTTACTTGCTGAAAATGAAAAATTATACATTGAATGTAGGCCAGAAATAAAGCTTTAAGTTAGGTGAAATTCTTTTTATTAAAGAAATCTGAAGAGAAAAAAAATATATATAATCCACTCTTGATCATTATATTCATGAATAAGAAATTAATTTTAAATATCTCAAAGAAACCAAATTCTTTAAAGTTAATTACGACCCGCATTTAAAAGGCTAAAAATAATAATAGTAATGTCACTGGATCTTGATCGCATTGCTTAAAGATTAGCAACTTTTAAAAGAGAACAAGAACATCTTAAAAAATTTGGTTCAGATTTCAAAGTACGGCACTAAGGGCAGAGAACATTGAAAGTCGCATCTTCAAAGTAACTTCTCCAACTTAAATTCTGACCTAATTTTCAATGATATTAATGTAAATACTAAATATACGAGGAATAGTAAAGTACCAGCACAATATTTTTAAAATTAATATCCAAACTAAACAATGATGAAACTTTAAGCAAAAAGATGAGAAAACTGCAATTAAAGAGTAATTTTTTATCTGAGGATTCAAAAAGAAAATCAACATGCTTTTTTGACAGTGCATACTGACAAACTGAGAAA
Organism: Maratus speculifer; assembly: GCA_964019185.1. Lineage (NCBI taxonomy): Eukaryota > Metazoa > Arthropoda > Arachnida > Araneae > Salticidae > Maratus > Maratus speculifer. Next base: position 172,293,028 of record OZ025302.1, read on the forward strand.
TACAACATGAAGCTGTCATGCCAACTGGCACATGTGCATTAACGGCTGTGAGATTTCATTGCAAGAAATTCGCTGGGAAAATTCAGAGGTACAGTAGGTTTAGTAATGTAATGGTGCTGGGATGAAAATTGGGTGGTAAGTAGCAAGTGCACCCAGTGTTCTCGCTGACTTTTGACCAACGTTAATAATTTGGCTAATTAAAAATAAAAAAACATTTGCCAAATGAAAAAATTATTAGCCAAATAGATTCGCCGTGTAGCACTAAAAAAATTACATTTAATCCTTTAATGTACTCCCTTTTTTTCAATAGGTTCTGAAATAATCTAAGTTTTTATAACTGTGACAACGATTGTTATTAATCTAAATTCAACTATCTGCTACAAATATATTAAAAATATATATATTCTAAATAGCTTGTGTGATCAAAAAAAAAAAAAATTCTAAAACCGGTTTAACTCATTTAAATGTTATGAATTCATGTGGTACGGTGCAATTGAACATGATAAGCGACACACACGAAAAAAAAGGCGAAAAAGAAAATAAGAAAATAAAAAGCAAAAACTGAGCACTAGCAATTTGGCGAATCTAATCGCTTATTTACTCGCCAAATGAAGAATTTAGTCGCAATTTGGCGCAGTGGTGAGCGACAGCGAGAACACTGGGTGCACCCTAAGGGGTGTTTGTAAGTTGACAAATAGAGGAGGCATCCTGTCTTATGAAAACTTGCTTTAACTCATGTTCTGAATTAAAGGAAGGCAATAAAATTATAAGAATAGACTTATCTACTAAAATGCCTATTTAAAGTGTTTTTTACAGCTGCCTACATATTTTACTATTATAGCAAACTGTTATACTGAACCCCCCCCCCCCCCCCCCTTCTTCCTTCCTTCCTTCCTTTGCTTCCTCTCACAAAGAAGGAGTAATTTCTTTTCTTTATTTGTGTGAAATATAAATGTTAAAAATGCAGAAAAAATAATAAACTGTTTCATACCTTTTAATTTTGGTATATATGCATTGTTATTTACTGCTGATGTATGTGACTTTTACTGGCTGACCATAATGTGCATAGCTTAACAGGATGTGTACCTGGCTATGAAATTCAAAATAATTCAACAAATTATATTTATTTAAAATATCTAAAAAAAAATATGCAAAGGTTATAAAATACTTTAAGTCAAAGTAAATTTAAAACTAGTCGTTGGGGGACCACCGTAATACTTACCCATCATGGATACGCATAATATAAAATATGAAAATAAAACGCATGTAAACTACTTATAAAATGCTTCGCAATTCCAAAATAAAGTTTAAACACATATTTAAATAGTTTTAATATACATAGTAATGCTCTATCAATGAATTGCTGATGAGCCAATTCCGACAAATTATATAAAACTCCAAAATATGTCAGTAGTACTGGATTGCGTAAAAGAAGCATCCTTATAGCTCCAAAAATAATAATCATATTAACTAACAATTTGCTGCGTCGGATTAGGTGTCTCATTTCCAATTGAAATATATCTTTGAATTGAAATTTGAATGAAATACAGGGTCATGAAAAATCGAAGAATGTGGAAAACAGGATTACAAATATCTCGACAACTAATAATCCGATCAACTTCGCTCGTTATGCAAAATTTGTGTTATTTTATTGTCTTTTAAGTCCCCTCCTTAAAATAAAACATTTCGAAAATTTTTGTATACCTTTCATCAGAACGAACTTTTCGAGAGTCCGAAAAAATAGTTCCGGATAATTGAGGTTATTGATATTAAATAGGCTTCGTCCCATTCTTGCATATTAAGCACGTACAAAGTTTCAAGTCTCTATCTCAATTTGTTCGGGAGATAGAGCGGTTACAGACAGACAGACAGGCAGACACACAGACAGACGGACGACAATTTTTTTTTTCTAAAAATATGGTTTTCAGAATCTCCAGTATCTGAAACGTGTAAATCCGTCATAAATTTTTTTCCGATTTTCAAAACAATTGCAATACTTACCCTATACTATGTATGATGGGTAAGTAAAATAAAGTGAATATTCCCCTTTAGCCTATTTTGAATGTTTTATTAAAATGGGATGGTTCAAGTGACAAAGAAAACAATGGATTTTGGATTTTTGGGACTCAAATTTGATAATATTGTATTGATAATAAAGCTTTTTTTTTTTTTTTCAAAATGCATTAATTTTTGTGTACCTAAAAAATAGTCAAGCTTCAGCTCTGATAGTATGTTTCCTTCGTAAGTTTTAGATTATTCAATGAGCAATAACATAGCATTATTTTAATAACATTTTGCATTTATGTTACGTAAATGCGAGTTTAAGACTTTTAATGTTTATGCCTGTCTTTACACGTTTAACTTTTTTTTTCTTGTAGCATCAAAGTAGATCTCGGTTGTTAATGAATGAAAAGTCCAAAATTGTACAGCTGAGTTATAGTCATTTTAATCTTGTTGTGTCAACAGTATTTCGCTCATTAATTTATTCCCTGAAGTCAAATTCTTTCTGTCAAATTGGACAAAAGGAACGAAAATGGTATGTAAATCTTTGAAATCTTCTTGTAATGCTTTATTTTCTTAAATTTTGATATAAAAAAATTTCATTAATTTTATAAATATTTCGTATGCACAATTGCACTTGCAATTTGAATTTGATGCACATCTACATCATAAAACAAAAACATGCCTATGAGTAATGCTCATGTCCTATAGAAGGTGACAATAATCTGACCAAAAAATTCTGTTTTTATTGAAACTTTTTTAAACTGCTAACATTTCTATGTATACACAATCAAGTAGGGGAAATAAAATTACTTTGAATTACAATTTATTTAAAAACTTTATCTCAATTTACTGATTTTTTAATTTTTTTTTCAAGTATAAATATTTTAAATATATCTGTAATCTAATTATAGAAGATTAACTGGTTTGCATTTAAACCAATGTTAAATAATTCAGCATTTGTGTATGTGTAATATTTCATAACTAAATTGCCAAGTGAAATTAAAACTTCACTAATGAATAAATAAATAAAACATGAATTGAACAGAAATATCATCTATGTTCTTAAACACAGAAGTAAATAATCAGAATAACAATAGTTGTTATAAATAATAAAACCTTTTGTGATTGGCCGCTGATATGTTGTTAATATGAAGTACTTTTTGGTGTAGTTGGAGGAGAATTAAGAAAATATACTAAATGTCAAATATCTATTAAAGTTACAACCATCATCATCATCAATATGTTAATGATACAGTATTAGCATGAAAATAAAATAAATCTCAAGTTTATTAAAATATATACAAAATGTTATACAGTTAAAAAAAAGCTAAACAAACAATAAATTTAAATTATAATGATGTTTTGGTCATCTTGACCATCATCCGAAAAAAGTTGTTATATTGTTTTTAAAGTTTTAATAAACAGAGTTAAGCCATATCAAATTTGAAAAGTTTGTTAAGTTCTCAATTAATTATCGCCTAACCAATCATAAGATCAGACTATGCAGTGGCTGCATTTATCGGGCAAAAACTTAATAAAAATTTTAATTAATGATAGAATATGCAGTTGTAGTATTTAACAGATGGAAATAAAATATAAATCAAATCAAATAAACAATATAACATGCAGTGGTGTCATTCAGTTGATGAAAGTAAATGCAGAATAGAAATTAAATAAAAAGAAATAAACTTTGCCAGAAACACAAATAGATACTACAGATCTACATTGTCAAATGCCGTCATTGTCAAATAGATCTACATTGTCAAATGCTAAAATCATAGAATGAAATAAATACAGTAATAATGTGATCTTAATGTGTGTACTTAATGTGTGTACTTAAATTAATGATCTTAATGTGTGTACTTAATGTGATCATTTTAAGATGTACATTCAAAGTTTAGGAATTATATATAAAAAGTTATCATTACATTCTTCATTATTTCTAACCATAATTTCAATGGATTCTTTCTAGATACCTAAGATAACATTAAAAAATCTTAATTAAAAAGTTAAAACCTCCAAAAAAAAAATTTTTTTTTTAAAGAAAATTTCATGATTTTAAGAGGAAAAAATGCAACATTTGATTTTAAAATTCATAACAAAAATAATGATAGTTTTGTATTTTTTTCTCTCTACAAATGTACAGTTTGAGTTGCTAAGAATGTATTGAATCCCAATCTAAGCCATAAAATAAGAGATATTCCCATTTAACTTATTACTTTGATGTTCTTTCACATATTTTTTTATAGTAATAATAATAATAATAATAATAATAAAAAGAAACTGTAAACTTTCAGGAAATTCTCAGATATTTAAACCAATAGTTCATTACACTCACAACATCATATAAGTTTTATGTGATGAATCTTACATAAATATATAGTGCTCAGCAAAAGTTTAGACAATGATCGATTATGCTTCTATATTCAGAAGTATGTACTGAACGTTTGTAATTCATCTGTCATACATTACTTGTGGCTTATCCTTTATTCACAAACAATAAATTTTGAATTTTACCTTTTACACAAAATATAATGACAAAAAAATGAAATTAACATTGTGGCAAAAGTATAGACAATTTGTGTATTTACAAAAAAATAACTACAAATTAAAATAGAGTTGCACCTACATTGTTTGCAGTTAGAAAATGTGACTTTTCATCGAAGAACCTAAGTGGTGCGTCACTTGGGGGTCTATTTTGTACCAAACATGTTCAACAGCAGCTCGAAGCTCATTAAAAGAAAAGTATAGCAAAAATTTGCATAGATATTACGACATATGATGTTACAAAGGTTTTCGATTGGGTCCAGATCAGAACTACATGCCGGCCAGTTGAGATCAGTAGTTTTTCAGAGTTAAACGAAGTTCTTCTTTTGTATGCTGTTATGTTACAAAAACCTTACATAACATTTCCGATTCAAAATTTAGATCTAATTTGCTTAAAATAAATATTTATATTTTATTCATTAAAGTTAACAAAATTTAAAATTCAATCTCTATCTAATAATCCCATAAATATCCATTAATTTAATCAATAATATTCAGGGCTTGAATTTCAGGGCGGGATTCGCGCCCAAAATTTTGAAATCCCGCCCAAAAGAATAACGTGGACGGGAGGCTCCCGTCCAAAAAATTTTACATTTTGAAACTATGATCAACTTCCACGACCATTTTGCGAATTTTGTGATATTTTCGTGCGACTGATCGACACATTTTGCAAGTTTTTTACCGCGAAAGATCATTGAAAATCACAATTTTTTCCGCGACCGATCGACAAATTTCACAATTTTTTTCCAGCAATCGATTGACAAGTTTCGTCTATTTTCCGCGGCGAAAAAAAAGTGATTTTGTTCCGAATTTAAAATAAATAAATATAAAAATAATTAATTAATTAATTAATTAAAATTAAAAAATTAACGCATTTAATTAAAAGAATTATGAAACAGTGATGCCACAGACGCGCTGTAGCTTGTAAATTACGCAAAAAATCAGAGATGGCACACAAAAATCAGCTATTATGCATCTCACAGGACGCGTGATTTCGTAAAAAATGGTAAATATTGTTAAAAAAAATGCCTAATTTCCCACACATCTCGTCAAAAAATTCGCGAAAGAATGGCTAATTTCATCCTGTAGAACGGCAATTTTCGTCAAAAAAAAAGTCGCGGAAAAACGCCAAATTTCATCAAAAAATCGCAAAAACAACAAATTTCGACAAAAGATTCACTATAAACGACAAATTTCTCCAAAAAATCGCGAAAAAATGGCAAATTTCCTCAGAAAATTCGCGAAAAAACGGCAAATTTCCTCAAAAGATTTGCGAAAAAACGGCGAATATCAGCAAAAGATTCGCGGAAAAAATGACAAATTTCGTCAAAAAAATCCTGAAAAAACGACAGATTTCTTGAAAAGATTGTAAAAAAGACAAATTTCTTTAAAAGATAGCTAAAAAATGCAAATTTCGTGAAAGGGAACCTGTCACCCAGGCCTCCCCCCAAAAATATTGCCGGAAGTGCATATTTCTGTTAAATAAGCTAATTTTCTTGCTTCATTTTTTTTTAAATTTTTTTCTTTGCTACTTTAAAATCCGTTTCTGACAGCTCCAAATCTTTCTGAGTTAATGCAATTCATGAAAGTAGCCATTCATTAAACAAAAAGCACCTTTTTACTTAACGAAAGTTTTCGTTCTTTAAGAAAAAATATTTTTCGATAAATTTGACTTGCCCCTTTCTAAAAGAAATGCAAACAATAGTGATACTTCTTATTTTCTACACTCAAATAAGCATTATTTTATAACTAAATTTGTATCTTGTACATTTTATACAGAAAAATAATATTGGTTTTAATTGTAACAATTAATTATAAATATAAATATATCAAATTAATTAGAAGTTTTATTAATTATTATCAAAACAATAATTAGACCTGTAACAAAAATAATTAGCACCAGGAAAGAATTTACCACCAATAAAGACTAGACAATATAAAAGTTTTTTTTTTACACATTTTGCATAATTATTCTGAATTGTTGATAAAAATTGCTACTGTCATTTTTGTTATGTCTGTATTCTGGTAATTCTTTAAATAGAACATAAAATAATAGCGGGTTTTAGCATTTTTTTTCTCCCTCCCAAACAGCTAAACTCCCCTCCATTTGTAAATGTTGGTAGGGAGACTCCCTTCCTTCAAAAAATTGAATTTCAAGCCCTGATATTTACTTTTAGCAATCTGCTGACTTTGCTTTTCTTTTTAAAGGCTCGCGATGTCGTTTTCTTTGCAATATTTACTAAGTCCTAAATATATAAAATTTAAAAACCTTTATTTTTAATATTCATGTTTAAATCTATATTCAATCAATAAATCTATTTTTTCTTAATACTCTGGTAAAATTTCAGCAAGATTAAGCCACTATTTAACCTGATATGTGTTGTAATATTTTTCTAGATTTTTCTCCCTTTAAAATTACGTGCACCATTTTTTTTCTTTCAATTCAACATTGCCATTATCTACCCGTGCATTTTCAGATCATCATCTTGTTGCAGAACGGAAATTCTGATCTCATGAATCACCCTTTTCCAGGCGGTACAGGTCAGTTCGACGCCAACGTTTCGACGCCAACTGTTCGACGCCAACGTTTCGACGCGTGGTCAGTTCGACGCCGTACTTTTCGACGCCGGGGCAGTTCGACGCCATATATTTTTTATGAAACTTAGGAACTTCCGATTTTATTTACGTTTGCACAGCTTATTTAGACTTTCTAACAGCATATATATATATATATATATATATATATATTTTTTTTTTTTTTTTTTTTTTACTTTTCTGTGTTAAAAAAAGAAAAGAAAAAATGTTTACAATGTAAAATATCTTTATTTTTATGTTCTTACTAAAAAACACCCATTCTTATTTAAATTAATTGCTAATGAGCTATTTTCTTCAAAACTTTTAAATTCCTTTACAATGTATTTTATTCTATTTTTTGCTATAGGAATATAATTCACAAATATCCACATTTTAAAAGTACTAATTAAATGAAACTCTTTAATAAAGACCTGTTTTGTAATTTTTAATCCTTGAATAGTTGTGTAAATTTTAAAGACTAAAACGCAGTAAAACTGTTAACGTTATTTGTTCAGAATTTGGAAATACCTTTAGTGTAAGTAAAGCAGCTTCCATAACGTATTAACTAGAATTCACATGCAATTCCTTTGTCCTCACCTTGACAAAGGGATAGGGAGCGTCCATAATGGGGACAATGAGGGCGCACGTAAATGTACAAAGGAACCGTGACATTCCCACTCAGGGGGGAAGAAATGTTGCACAGAAAAGCTAACACCGCTTCCCCTAGAAACCCTTGCCGATATAAGAAGAAACGGGTTGAAACTTCGCATTGACGCCTGTGACTAGCTTATCCTTATCCTTATCTATTCTTCTTTCTTTGAAACATATTACAGGCTTGTAAATAACTCTAACTCTTTTTTGACAAGTGCAACCCCCCCCCCCCCTCCTCCAGTTGGGGGTTATGAAATCGCCTCAGATTTGTCGTTAAGTATTGCCGATTGTCAACGCATGCGCATTTCTTATCTTCTCTAAAGCGCCCGTAATCTATTTGGAAGCCTGTCGATATTTTTAAATTCAATGTTAGCACTTTCAACCGTAGAAATGTCTGAAAGCCGAAAATATATGACTAAGAGAGGTAAAGAAAAGTATGAGCACGATGGATATTTATATTGTTTCGATAAATATATAGAAAATGGAGCAAAAAAATCGTGGCGTTGTGAAGTTGAATTTTCCAAAAACAATAAATGTAAAGGAAGAATTTACACTGATGCAGTTACGAGTGAATTTTTAAAACTTGTTCGCAATCATGCTCATGAAGGAAATGCAGCACGTGTTGAAGTTGTCCGCACTTTAACATCAATAAAGCGAAGGGCAGGTGAAACACAAGAAACTCCCGCAGTAATTCGCATTGAAGAAACGCAAGAGCTGTCTGTTGGAGCATTAGGACAGTTTCCAAGCAGAGAAGCTGTAAGATTAGTTATTAAAAGACGTAGAAAAGACATAAATGCACTCCCGTCGCAACCAATTGACAGAGCTTCCATTGAATTGCCAGAAAATTATAAATATTACGGAGAAAATAAGGAAAATTTTGTTATCGCCGATTCGGGAGTGGGGGATAAAGACTGAATTTTAATTTTCGGAAAAGCCAGTGTCAGCGATTGGATTCACCTCGTAACAAAAATTTACGTTGATGGAACTTTTAGTCTAGCACCACATCATTTTTACCAGGTTTTTGTTATTATGGCCGAACGTGGAGGTTTTGTATTGCCAATCATTTATGCCCTCTTACCCGACAAGGCGGAAGAAACATATACACGAATGCTTGAAATGATTCAAGACAGTTGGCCATTTTTTAAGGCGAAAAAAATTTCTTTAGATTTTGAAATTGCCTTAATTAACACTTTTTCAAGCAAGTTTCCAGACGCCGAAATTCAAGGGTGCTTGTTCCACCTTGTGAAAAATATGAAGCGCAAATTAGCAGAATTCAATTTAATGCAACGATATAATACCGATGCTGATTTTGCTCTCTATGCACGTATGATTCCTGCGTTAAGTTTTGTGCCTATCGAAGAACTTGAAAATGCTTTAGAAGTTTTGAGTGAGAATTTACCTAATCAGTTAACCCCAATTTTAGATTACTTTGAAGATTATTATGTTGGAAGGATTCAGAGAAATAATCGTCGCCGTCGTCCTATTTTTAAACCAGAAATGTGGTCATGTTATGCTAGAACCTTAAATAACGAAGGACGCACCAATAATTTCGCGGAAGCAGCACACAGACGTTTACAGTCCGAATTTGGTGTTTCACACCCCACATTATGGAAATTCATAGATGGTCTCAGACGTGTTCAAAAAACAATTGACCAATGTTATGAGCAATTTGTACGTGGAGATGAACCGCCGCACAAGCGGAATAAGTATCTGCGAGCTGATATGAGAATTAAAGTAATAGTTGAAGATTTTGAAAATCGAGAAATAATGGAATACCTGAAAGGTGTGGCGCATAATTTTGCAATGGATTAGTATAATAACAGTTTTGTGATGTAATCTTATTTATGTGTAATCTTGTTACTCTGTAATTAAATTTGTCTGCAATATAACTTTTTTGTAACCATATGTTTATTTACCATTTCTGTATTTTGCCTTTTTGATGCTGTTTTGTGAAATAAATAAATAAAAAAAACAACCTCCCTCATGTCCCAGGGCCTTGACGTTGGCGAGGGGGCTTCTCACTAATCTGGGACAAAAAAAAAAAAAATCTAGAACACTTTCACACATATATTTATTTCAAATATGCATGCAAACAATCGATAATTCAATAAATAAAAATCAGTCATATTGCTTATTTATTTGAATCACGCTTCATATACATAACAAAAATATATATATATTATATCAGGCATATTGCATATTTATTCTAAAAATAAATAAAAATACGGAAAAAAATATATGGCGTCGAACTGCCCCGGCGTCGAAAAGTACGGCGTCGAACTGACCACGCGTCGAAACGTTGGCGTCGAATCGTTGGCGTCGAACCGTCGGCGTCGAAACAACCTGCTTCGTTTCCAGGAAACTATAGTGTCTCTTAAAATCCCCCTTGTTTGTTGTTGCCACTTGATAATATTTTTCGACTTAACTCTCCCTAAAATTTCTCTGCATTCAACTAGCAATTTCTTTCCTTTTTTCTGATTGGCTGAGAGTGCGGAGATCGTAGTTACTTTTGGTGGCGTCTTTTTGAATTCTCTCTCATTCTAACCTTGCTCTTGGTCGATTCAACACGTAAAAGAATTTTTGGAGATAATTTTTTGCCGTTAGGCCTTAGGGCCTAGCGTGCATCTCCCATTTATGAAAATTCATTTTTAATTCTGGAGTACAATAACGTTATAATTATCAACTAATTTTCATGAAATATAAAATGTTTACCAACCAGCTTCATGACAGAAAAGGAACTTTTTGCTACAATAAAGATGGCCTTTGGAGAAACGATCCGGAGATCATTACCGTTGGATAAACGTTCCGGAGTTCCCCTCGTAGTTCTGAAATGATGCCTACTACAGTCTAGCAGTGCACCTGTCTTCACATCAGACATACCAGCATAACTCCCTCAATAACAAACCTTAGCGGCAATAGTTAAAACAACCGACTTCTTCAATTTACTTTCTGTGGACTGTGTCTCACTAAGCTGATCCCCGGGTAAGTGTTCTCTTCTTCTTATCCACAGTTTGGCTTAATATCGTAATTCGGACATGTGCACCTGCTGCTTGTTACTTTACATCGATGAAGCGACAATAACTCTGTAATTCTACATTACTCAGTATGAAAGAGATCAAACTGTTAAACTATACTCAATATTTACAGAACAGTTGTTATAGCCTTGCAACTAAATATTTTTTTTTAAGTAGAATAATCTATGCAATAAGATGAAATAGTATGTATATTGGAATTTGGAAAATAGTTCATTGTTATCAGGATCCTGATCGTCTATATTCACAATATGTTTCAATAAAATTAATTTTTTTTCAAGTACAACCTTTGATTTGTCTATCTGCTTTCTACATGTATCACAATTGGGGTGAGTGTTCAATTTCATTTTTTTAATTTTTGTTGAAATATTATTTAAAGAATATCTTATTAAATAATAAATAAATATCAGGTTAAGAGTTAAATATTAAATTTATCTTTTTACAATGCTTTGTACTTTAACCACTATACGTTAACGCCTGTTGTGTGGATTTTGGATGCCGGGATTTTTGGTGTTTTGATACATGAATCACTCTAATAATAATAATTAGCTAGTATCTAAATAATTTTGTCAGAATGCTGAGAGCTCCCGATGTCCAGACCCCACATGACATATGCAACATGAATAGACGCATTATCTTGCTAAAATCCATTCTTTAGATCAGCTAAAATTCCCCGAATGACTAAAAATTAATCTGCAACGTATGTACGTAGTCTTGTGTTGCTTGGCAACCAGTGAATAACGCCACATACTCGAGCATTAAAGCAAAGTGAGGAACAAATCATTAAAAAGTCACCTTCTTGTTGTCGACTTAAGAAAGTCCCAGGCTCTTTACGCAAGTCGTGCTAATAGTATGCCCACCCAATCGGGCCATTCAAATTCCACTTTTTTTTTCGTTACTGAATATCATAGCGTACTATTTGGGCCCATATGACGTATGTTTGCAAGTTCATTGCTTTCTTGCCAGTTTGTAGCGGTATTTTAATGCTGATTGTTTTATCATTTTCATGTAAATTGATTTACCTGTTTCTTTAATTTAGCTACGAATCATGTCCATCGACACAGAAAGTCCTGACTTACTTTTAATGTGATTAGCAATCATTATTTGTGTAAATGTCAGTTTTTGGATCCTTTTGTCACCTCATTTTTTCATCACACAAGGTCTTCCAGATTATGTTTTGTTTTGAAGGAGTCATCCTTAGACTATACTTCATAGGTAGACCACTTTGGACGATTCAATACTGCTGAAATTTCTGCAACTTCCCTTTCCATTTCAGCTTTCCTACTTCAATTACCTCATCTAAGTGAATATTTTTAGCTTGCGGCATCTTCACTAACTGATGCTATATCGGGGTATAATTAAATACTTCAGATATGTGACATCATAACTTGGAAATTTGTATTTTTCCATGAACAGGTGGCGAAAAATCAAAAAAGTGTCTAAACTTTTGCAATTTGCAAATTTTATTTTTTTCAGTTAAATTAAATATTATCTTATATTATAACCATTATTTTTATTCTACATTGTTTAAAATGTATTTGAAAAAAAGTATAGCCATTTGTAAAACTCACGTGTTCGTATTTTTTATTTAAAGGTTAAAAAACACAAGTGTCTAAACTTTTGCTGAGCGTTTGTACTAAAATTTTTGGAAGTGAGACTTTTTTTGTGACTGATTGTTCATGAAAATCATTTGTTTTTCAAAAAGCACAATTTAAGTTTTTATTTCAGAAGCTATAGTAGAAATAGTCACTCCAAGTTTTTAAAACCTCCAGATCTTTATATTCTGTCTTTCTTAATAATTTAAACCACTAGTTCATTGCATTCATAACATCATGTAAGCTTAATGAATCTTATTTAAATACAGTAGACTCCCTTAAATTCACGTATTTTTATATGTAATTCACGATAGCATGACTGAATGTATGGTCATTCATGAAGGAAGTATAAATTTATTTCTAAAAAACAAAATCATGGTATTGCTAATACTACTAGTAATTACAATATTTTTATCAAATATAGTAGACTCTCTCAAATCTGCAACCCTAAAATCTGTACATAAATTACGGATGTAAATAATGGTACTGCCGGACGTTCCTCTCAGTCCGCACAACTTTGAAGAAAGTCCGTGGTAGTTATAGCTGCCACCACCGATATTACTAGGTGATATCGGTCACCCACTGTGAGGATTGTGTAAATGAACACTGACGCTGTCAAGTAACTGAATTATCAGTTTATTTAGAATATATGTACACACTAAATACGCTATTTACAATTATATACAATTACAATTCGGATATAGGTGATCCGGTTCAACATTAAATTAAATACAGTAAAGGTTGGCTGTGTACTATTCAAATTACACCTTCCACCTCACACTCAATGCACGTTAGATTCACTTTCTCGGAGATCAATCTCGAATCTCCCAACACAGGTATACTCGGCCTGCACTTCTCGACCCAGAGCACTAAACACCAGGACGTCTGTGTCCCTTGCTCTCCAGAAACGCATTGCTTCCACTCTACAACACAGAGCACACTCTCTCAGGACCTCGGTCCTACACACCTGCTAGGTACGAAACCCAGGAACGAACTGATCCAATCTGAGACGAGACTTGCCCTTCTCAAATCACTGTGTTTCCCCAATATCAACCCCCTTTGGAGCTTATTCATTGGGCACATTCCTCATTCCTTTCTTGATTAGTGACATGTTCCTTGTCTGCTGATCATCCACATACCTCACTGACGGATGAACATGCCCCTCAGTAATCTCCTCTTTCTCACACACCACCTGCATAGGATTACCTGTCACTTCTCCCTTCAACAAAGAAGGAATGTCACATTGAAAATTCTAGTACACAGCCATACAATACACAAAAGATTAAGATAGAGAAATATCGGAAATTCCAATCTGTAGCAGGTGTGGTCTCAGAACCTGACAGGTATATTCAATTCAGATACAGGGATTAAATTTGACTTTTTTAGTTTTATATCTGTTTCATATATATTTTAATATGTAGTTTTTGTTAATATTACTGAATTCATGTTTTTCATAAAGGAAGAATAAATTTATTTCTGAAAAAATTCAAGATATTACTGTTATTATTGGTAATCACAATCTTCTTACCAAATATATTTCTGTATTAATCATGTTGTCTTTGGTTATTAAGTCTGACTAAACCTGAAATAAAATGTCTTTATTTTATAATTTTGATGTAAATTAGTGATGTACCTGTATGAGACAAGTTTCATTGAATAAGTTTTAAGGATAAATAATTTCATCTTTATAATGAATATTTAATTATATATTGATTATTAACTTGACCTTTGCTTTTAATATTTTAATCATTTTAAAAATTATTTAAATTTTTATTATTTTAGTTTATTACTTATTTTAATATTTTATTATATTGTAAGATTTCATTGTAGTTCTGATTGCATTGTTAATTACATTCAAATTACTGTTTAAAAAATGTAAACAATGACCAGAAATCCTCAAAATTCAATAATCTGCACAACCTCTGGTCCCAAGCTGTGCAGATTTGAGGGAGTCCACTGTATATTTATTTATTAATCAAGCTTTTTTAGTGATAAAATCTGGCTAAAAATGAAATAAAACTACCTTAGTTTATTATTTTGATGTGAATTAATAGGGTACTTTTAAGAAAAAAGTTTAATGGAATAATTAAAGAAATATGTACCACACTTTTATTAAGCATATTTAACTGTACATTATTACTTATTTATTTGACCTTTACTTTTAATAATTTAATCATTTTAAAAATTATCTCACTTTTTATCATATTAAGTTATTAATATACTTAATTATAGTCAAATATGTGAAATATGCACATTTACGAACATGGGTTTTGTGGATTATACATTTGAGAGTTATAAATAATCCCTTTGTTTACATTTTATTTTTTGAAATCTGACTGTAAATTGGAATAACTGTACAAAGATCACAATTACAATGGAAAAGAAAAATTATATAATGCAACATTGGTTTAATATGATTAATAGCTAAAATTGAAGAAAAATGAAATTATATACAATAAAATTGACAATGACAATTTTCATTGCCTACATTCCAATGTATAGTGCAGATAATAGACGTTCGCAAATTAAACATCGATGGATTTCAACGAGTTGACAGTATTTTAATATTTTGCTGTATTGCTAGCATTGCTATAATTTTGATTGCATTATTACATTCAAATTATTTTTAAAAAAATGTAAACAAAGCAATGGCCAGAAATCTGCAAAATTCTAAAATCCACACAACCTTTGGTCTCAAGCTATGTGAATTTGAAGTAGTTTACTATGAACAATTTTTTTTTTAAATAAGATTTTTTTGGACTGATTCTCAAAAAAATGCTTGAAATTTTTTTTTTTTTAAATTCCTGAAGCTGTATCCCCCCCATGATATTCACCCCCTCAAGTTTTTAAAAACTCCAGATTTATATATTTTGCTTTTTTTAATCTTAAAGATGCTGGTCACTCCAGTTTCCGAATTCCCCTCTGTAATCTATGAGCATGTGATGCATTTCTATATTCAAAATATCTTTTCAGGAAATTAACATTTTTAATTTATTTTTTTCTGTGTACTCTTCTGTAAGAATGTTTTTTCTCTTCTTAATTTCCAAAATATTTCTAAAAGTTGTGCTTAATTTTACATGAAGTGTTAAAGTTTTACTCCTAGTTTGTCCGTTTTTAAAACATAAAATAGTAAATTAAGCAAAGATTGTTGATGTTTTGAGAACTAAGAAAAAAAAGGGACATCCTTTAAGAAGAGAACATTGAAAGAAGTTAAAAATATTAATTTCTTGGGGAAATATTTTGAATAAAATGCTTCAAATGCCCATAGATTTAACATTACTGAGGGAAATTAGGAAGCTGAATGACCAGCACCCTTAATATTAAAACATTTTTTAAAAATCTGAATATTTAAATACATACTTTGGATTTTGGGAGCTGAAATGAAAAAGAGCCTCTACACTTCTAGCTTTAAAGAAAACAAAAACTATTTTGGATAATTATTTATACAATCTCTATTTTTTTTTCTTTTTTACAGAAAAGCATGCATTTTAAAAATATTTTGCAATATGCATCTGATTATTGTTCAGTCTAAAGAGCTTTAAAACTTTTTTAAAGAAATGTTTCAAACAAAGTAAGCAACAAGCATTTGGGCTGATTCATAATCTGTTTTAGTATTGCAATAGCCTGTTATTCTTGCCTTCATGCAAAATCTGTACATTTTATCTCTATTTATCTCTTTTTACTTGAGGAACAAACTCTAGAACATATATTAAAAACTATTACATTTTTAGATTTAGCTGTTGGAGTCACTTCTTGTTAGTATAGTGGGGAAAAGTATAAAACAGGTTTTCATGTCCTTGTTAGAGTTACTGTGACTAAAAGTTTAGTGACTAAATAACTTACAATTATTTGCAAACTATGTTTTAACTTACATTTTCCATGCTTTCTATATTTTTTACTGTTTTGTTTCACATTACTTACTACGTATCTCACTGGAGTAAAAGCCAATAAATTAAAAAGTATGCCAAAAAGATTTTTTTAATGGTTCTAAATCAGAAAATTGTTTTTAGTGCCAGAAAATACTGAAAATTGATAAAATTCAAAGTATCATAACTAAGTAAATTTGGTCTCACAAAAAATGGAATTTTTACTATTGTTAGAACATAGTGAAAGTTCTTAATATAACGTACAGGAAACAGAAACTTTTAAATTTGTTGTATTTCTAAAGAATAACCATTTTGATGTAAATGAATTCTTGTATGATGGAGAGCAATATTTGGAACTGAAACTATATCACTAAAACTAACACTTTAGGTAACTTGATCAGTCCTAAGAAAAGACATTATGTATACATAATTTTTTCCCTTATGTGTAAATTACTATATTGCTGAAATTGAGTTACAAACATTTCTAATTAGATAAATACTATTAATGTTATTTTTTTATTTGAAAATTTATGTTTATAGCTATATTTATTTCCTTGATTACACTTATTTATTAACCTGATACAGATTTTTAGTAGATTAGTAATACCTAGTATAAATGAATATCAGTACAAAGAAAAACAAATATAATACTCATTTTTATATGAAAATTTATTTTGTTTTCTGTAGCTTTAATTAATTCACTTAATTTTCAGTTTCGGACCATTTGGTGTTATTATTTTTGAGGAACAAAATGCATTACTTGAACAAAATAGCACAGTATATGCATCAAGACCAGGTCAAAGACTTTGGAAATCTGACATGTCTGGGGTTATACAAGAGACATTGATCTTCAAGAATGCTTTATCTGAACCCTGCCCCTTAATTGACACATTAACAAAGAGTAATGAAAATGTGTCTTTCGGTGATTTCCAGTTTGAACGTTTGGCAAGATTTGGTTCTTACATTACCATTTGGTCTGATTCATATGTTGTTCTTATTGATCCAGATAAAAAACTTGTAGTTGCTGCTTCTCCCAAGCTGGACCCAATAATTGATGTTGCCACTTGTAAAAATGAAATTTTTATATTGAGAGGTTTAAGACACATTTTAAGAATTTCATCAGTGCCTGATACTTACAATAATGCAAAAGGTGAGATCATTTGTATATTATAAAGTTTTGATACTTGAAATGATATAAAATTAAATTTTGTTAATTTAATTTTATTAATTGAAAATTCAAATTGATATGCCATTTTGAAAACAATCATTTTTCATTTCAGTATATGATTTTTTATCAATATTTTTGTTATTTTCATTTATTTCTTCCCTTTTTTAACTAAGAACTTGGTGTGCTATATTTAAATTTCACAAAAAGGTGTAGTTACAAAAGGTATGAGTACTGAGATTACAATATCTAGAGTGCAAATGTTCACATGCAAAATTGCAGCTAACAAACATGGTTTCAAGATTAGGCATATATTTATTAATAACTACTGCATATTAAAATATTTTTTAAATAGTAAATACCACTATAAGAGATCCATATGTAAATCTTTAAACAGCAAAAATGACATAAGGTTTAGATTTCATGGGGAAAAAAAATCCTATGATTGTGTCTAAGTGAAAACAAGCATAAGACCCTTCATTAGTAACTTCATGATAGTTATTCTGATTATATTTCTCTAATTATGTATATGAATAAAGTTTTTTTCAATAGTTTGAACAGATGAAGTGTATGAAAATAGTATTTTGTAACTTTAGAATAACATTTTTGTTTTGAGTATTATAATAAAATGGATTTTTTGCTATAATTAATTTTCTAGGTTTATTAAAATTCAATATAACAGTTGGGTCAATGTAACATCCACTACTGGTTCTGATCAACCAAAATATAAATAAATTATATACAAAGTCTTCGAACATCAAAATGTACTTAATTAAAATAAATTAAACATAAAAATATTTTTTGGCATATTCTCCAGTAGTGGGCATATGCCACTACTGCGGCATATACCCCATTCCCACTATTAATACATTTTAAGATATTGTGATCCATATGTGGGCCATCCTTTAAAATCAATATAATACACAACTTTGAAATTTCCAGTTAATCTAACAAGTTATTTACAAAGCAGTTGAGTATATCAATAACAGTTTCTTTCAGAATAAAATTTAATATTAAAAAAACAACACTTATCTCTTAATGAAATCACCAAGAATTTCCCCCAAAAAATCTGTGTTTGAAAACACTCTAGAAGATAAACAAATATATCTACAGGAAAATAACAATTATGCCAAGCTGTCTATAGAAAGTTAACATTTAAGGAATTAAGCTAATCAGATTTCTTTCAGCCATTTTTCTGAAATGAATTGTGAGCTTGTTTTTAAACTTTGAAAATTAGTGGCCCACTGTTATGTATGAGCTGACGCTTTGGTCAGGGCATCAACGAAAATATTAGATATGTTATGCTTGATAGTGGAAAAGCACTTTTTATTTGCCTCTACCCACAATTAGGCCAAATGGTGATCGTAAAAATACTATAGTACATTGCATTGGTTGTAGGCCTGCAAACGACCCACGTGACCATCCTTACTTCACTTAAAAAAACAATAAAAATATTCTTTATCCATGATGACATAAAATGTCAAACATAAAGTTAAAAAAAAAAAATATATAAAATTGAAAAGGTAAAAAGTTACCTGTCAAGTCCTTGGATGTTGATGACAAATAAATCCAGACAATAGGCACAATAAATTATTATGCACACAAAATTTGAAGAAAACTATTTTTATTTCATGAAGAACTTGTTTTACTTTTTTCATGAATAAATATTTCTTCACATATTTATATTATTTTGACTCGTACATATTAATCTCTCTTTTCATAAAAAAACCATATCATAATATATGCTAATCACAACAATTGCTATCTCTAAGCAATAAAAATTCTTTGTCAATAATATATTTTAGATATCTCAACAGGATGTAAATTATAAATTTTCTCATGACATAAAAGGAGAATATAATATTATTTCTTCTTGAAAAAGAGCAACTTTCATAATATGAACTTTCAAAAAAAAAACAAAATGTATTATACTTCATATTGCATAGATACAAACCAATATTTTCTTCATAACGCCCCTTGGGTATTCAAAAATTATATATATAAAATTGGGCAAAATAATGAAGTAAAAACTTTATGAAAATCAAATATCTTCACCTGATGAAAGAAAAATGTTCACCTCTTAAAGCACACGTTCTTCACCTCTGCTTGTTTTTTCAGAGGATTGTGAACATATAAAAGCACAATTGAAGAATTGATCACATAAATATTTGACGAAAATTTTGGACGAAAAGATGAAGAATAAAACTATTTAGAATAAACATGTCGACAACCTTCTTTAGTTAAAAGTGGCATCAATAGAGCAACACATAAAAGGCTTCACGACGTCACCTTATTTAATACGCATATCCAAACAGAGTGCACAACAAAAATACTTTCAGGATCCTTTGAAACAAAAGGTTTGCTCCTCGTTGCTTAACAGAAATCAACATCACTTTCCTAGATACATTTTGAGGGCAGCACTTTTTCTTTGCCGCACTTAAAAATCAGCATCGCAATAATATCAACATAACAAAAAAAAAACCGTTCCATCCTTCGTTAACGGGGGAGCACCTCTGCCCCGAAATTACACTAAAAACTTTCAATCATACGACTGCATCCATTACGGCAGGTGTCTAGCAGCGCAACTGACGCAGGTGGCCGCGAGCCCAGGGGAAAAAGAGAAAGGGTTATTGTAAATGCAAAACACGCCAATTTGGCAGTGAGCAACAGAGGGGGTGAGGAAAAACTAAGCCAAATTACAATATACAGTATGAAAAAATATGTAACTATTAAGAATAAAATTGATAACCATCTTAAGAGGGGAGGCCAAAGCCGGTGGCCATGTACATAACGGCTTGAAATACGTCACCTGTGAAATTTAAATTGATAGGTTAGGGGTGTGTCCGAATAAACGGAAGTTCCACCCAAAAGAACTAGCGAGAAAGTTCTCGAACAAATTTAAAACCGGAAGGAATGATTTCAAACAGAATTTTACCGGCTTGGAACATTCGAAAGCTAAGTAAGAAAGAAAACATTACAGGCGACGATAAGAAAATAAGCGAAAACGAAATAAAATTTAAATTGAGAACATTAATAAAAAAGAGGTAATAGGAAATAAAATGGCTAATAAAAATGAATTAAATTAAACATATGGGGGGGTTATGGAGTAACCACCACATATTACCCAGGGTCCCCCAAAAGAAAATATTGGTGAGATGACAAAAATGACAATTTTTCATCGAGACAATATTTTCTAACACATGTACAAATATGCTAAATAATTACACAAAATAAATATATCAGAAATAGTTATAAGAATATACATAATTGTTGTACATGATATTTAAACAATAAAAAAAAATAATTACTGTTATGATAGTAATCCTTATGAAAATATACCAACTGTAGTAAATGTTAACATGAAAGGTATATAAAGTTTCTTTCAGAGGTATCTATCATATAAAAAAAAATTAAAGTCTATGTGCAGAAAAACAGTCCATAACTTTAAAGAGTCTCTTGTTAGGCTGTGCACAATGTACCACAATAGTAGAATGCTCTATCATATGTCACAATATTTGATTACACAATAATATGTATATTTATATTCTCAGTTGTGAACAAAAATGAAATATACTATAACTGTATATGAATCATGTTATAACTATATATAACATATATGGTTTCAAATAACACATAATAAATTAAATGAATTTGTAAGTTGAAAATTGAACAATAAAAATATATATATAAATGGTGCAGAGAGATTAGTTAGGCTCTCATAAAAAAATATTTACTTATATCACCACATAGCCTTTTAAGCTTTCAATAAATCTTAAATGAATAAACTTTAGTATTATTCAATAACACATTTTTGCAGAAAATAAAATTAATTAAGTTGCAAAAAGAATGGTAATAAAAGCATGATATTATTTTCCAATAAAAATATCTTCAAAGTGAATATAATAATTTTCAAAGAGAGAATTTTTACACTCTCATAAAGGAATATTCTTAAACATTTTCAATATAAATTGACAATAATTGCATAAATACCTTTAATACTATACTTCATTCAAAATAAACATAAAACATAAGATGTTTAATATTCTGAAAAAAAGGAAGAAACTTATATGAATATGTCAATCTTATATATGACTTGATAATGTCAACTTACAAAGAAAAATCAATTGTGTCAAAATTTCTATATAGAAGATATCTAGAACATATTTACTTGTAATTTTCAAACATTTTTTTAAAAAAATTAAGTAAGTGATCACTTTTGCATTTGTCATAAATCAAGAATTTGCTTTATATAAATATATATAATGACTCATTAAACATCTTTGGATCCAAAGTATAAACACTCAAAAGTATACAAAAAAAATATTATATACTACTTATGGTGAGTCATTCACTTTCTATATTTCAACAAGAAGAGAAGAAATATTAGTATGAATAAGTTTATCATGCATTTTCTTTTCTCTTTTTCTTTTTTAAAAGAGGCTAAATGTTAAAGCATGCATGCATTGTAAAGAGAAGACACAATAGGGAAAATAATTTGATGAGTACTCATATTTATGTTTACCTTATATCAACTACAATTTCACCTTTTTTATTAGAATGAAACATTTGTCAAAAATAACTTTAAATAATGACATAATATTATAACAAGGATATAAAAGACAAATTCTTTCTCAATTTTTTTTTTTGCATCACCTATTGTAATAAAGACTTTATAAAATTTAAAAGTATGGCATACATGAGATTATATGTATATATTGTAAGAATTATGACTTATAGATAAATGCAGTAACTAATAAAACTATTAAAATTCATACATACATCCCGAGGATGACCGTTGAGTTGTACCAGGGAGAAGAAGACTTACATAAAAATAAAAAAAAATAATAACAGCTGCCTGCAGCCTGGAGAAAAGAAAAAAAAAATTACATAGCGATTCTTCTTGCTGGACAATCAGTGCGGCTAGCTTCGACTGAATATATTACAAAGCAAAAGTCATCCTGTAAAAGGAAAAAGAGAGTTAGTCTATTTTTTATGTAGTTTATGATTGCGAGGACGAAGATCATAACTTCTATATTGAGTGGATTTGCTTTTAGCACCAGTATGAGTGCCATCAGGAGGAGCTTGTGACAGTACCGATTTACTGGAACATGAAGATGTTTGCTGGCATTTAGAAGAAGAAAGAATTTGAGGAGAAGTATTACAAGCTGCATCATGATTTGAAACTTGAATAGAAGAGTGTTGCCTCACAGGAGTGGAGGATGCATTATCAACAGCTGGTTGATCATGTGATGCACCTTTTGAAGAAACTGAAGGATGTTGCAGTGCTTCATTTCTCTTTTGAAGCTTCAAGATTCGATTAGTGTGAATCAACATTGGTGAAGCATGACTATTATTGGGATCTTGAATTTGAATGAGCACAGGAGAAATTATTTTCTTGACCACGTATGGGCCTTGTATCTTTTTTGTTAAACACATTGGGAAATTTTACGTAAACAATGTCATTAACATTGATGTTGGAAAACTTTAATTTTTCTCTGGATTTTTGGTACACCTTTTGTCTGGATGATTCGTTATTCTTGTAAGCTTGATAGTATATTTTTTCAATAACATCCATCAATTTATGAATTTCATATGCAGTGTTGAGAATTTTCCATGAAACTTGAGATTTATAATTGGAATAAATATCATTTATTTCTCTGCCAAAATGAAGAAGATTTGGGGAGAACTTTGTAGCTGGATGAGGTGTAGCATTATATATGGATTGGTGAATTTTTAGAGCAGTTGGTATATCACATCCTTGTGAAGCCATTGTGTTCACAGACGATTTTATTTGAGAATTGACACGTTCACTTAAACCGTTAGCTTGGGGATGGGCTACAGAACTATGTTCCAACTTAATGCCAAGCTTTTTGTTAAAATATGCAAACATATCACTAGTAAATTGAGAACCATGATCAGTAAGAGTTAATTCAGGTTTCCCATGAGTGGAAATATAATGCAATAAAGCCTTTGTAACTGACTCAGCACTGATATTATTCAAGGCATATAATTCTAAATGACGAGAAAAATGGTCTATCATTGTTAACACATATTGACGATTTCTCAATGGGCCGAGTAAATCCATAGAGACCTTTTGATTGGGAGCTGTTGGGAGTGGTGCAGGTAGGTATGGAGCAGTGTTTTTTTTATGATTCTTATTTATTAAACAAATTTCACAAGAGTTGACATAATTAATGGTATCAGAAACAAGGGTTTTCCAGGTAAATCTTTTCTTTAAATTAACAATGGTTTTATGAATTCCAGTATGAGTAATATGAGCAATTCTTAAGGCCTTTGCTCTAAGTGACACAGGTAAAACAGCTTTGTGTAGCTCGATATCTTCTGAAGAGAAATGCCCATTATAGCAAAGTAACTCATTACTTGGATTAATATAGTAGCCATTTAAACTTTTAGATTTTTTGTTATTTTTAAGATCTCCATAAATTTGTTTGATTTTTGGGTCCTTTTGTTGTTCAGAGAAGATGGTGTGATCAAGAATTTCTAATAAAGGATCTTGGTTATTATCCTTAGTTAGAAGTGAAGAGTCACTTTGAAGATGACATGTATGGTGGATTTTGTCGACTAAACCACATGGAAAGTGAGGAATGTCATTATGTAAATCGTTTTGATTATCAACAATGGGTAGAGGTTCTTGTGAAGAAATAAGATCTGGATTATTATTGAGATCTTCAGTAGGAATGTGAGGAGTTCTACTCAGAAAATCTGCCAAGACATTTTCTTTGCCTGGAACATGTTGGAATGTGTACGAGTATTCTGACAGTTCTAACATCCAACGAGTAGTAATATCAGCAGGTGATGTAGCTTTTTTATAATTATTAAGTGGTTTGGCATCAGATAGTAGAATAAAGGGTCGACCAAAAATATAGTATTTAAAAGCAGTTATGCCTTTGTAAATGGCATAAAGTTCCAATTTGATGGCAGGGTAGTGTCTTTCTGATTGAGATAGAGTTTTAGAATAATAGGAGATAGGTTTTAGTTCACCATCAAATTTCTGCATAAGAACAGCTGATATTGCTGTTTTTGAGGCATCTGTATTAACATAAAATGTTTCATTCCAGATAGGAAGATTGAGCATAGGTTTATGAAAGAAAATGTCCTGTAATTCTTTAAATGCATTTTCTTGTTCAGATTTCCAAGAAAACTTATTTTTAGGTTTGGTGACTTCGATGAGAGGAGCAATCAATTTAGAAAAATTAGGTATAATTGATCTATAAAATGAACACAAGCCGATAAAACTCTTTGTTTGCCTCTTTGTTTTAGGCTTTGGAAAGGAGGTAATTTTTAAAATATTACTTGTAATAGGAAGAATTTTATGATCTGTGAGTTGGAAACCCAAAAAGTTAATGCTTGTTTGCATAAATGCACATTTTTCAGGAGACAGAGTAATGTTATTAGCAATGAGAGTGTCTAATAGCTTTGTGAGTTTCATGGACATTTCTTCAAATGAATTAGCGCCCACTACTATATCATCTTGATATGCATAACAGGAGTCAATCTGAGATAATTGAATCACAGAGTCGATTAATTGTTGGAAAGTGCTGGCGGCCGTCTTCAAGCCAAATACTAAACGTAAATATGTAAAAATTCCCCATGGTGTAGTAAAACTAAGTTTATCTTGCATATCTTTAGGTACAGCAATCTGCCAATATGCAGAGGGTAAATCAATAGTGGTATAATATTTAAATTTTGACAACTGCACCAATAAATTTTGAATTCTAGGAAGAGGATATGAAGATGGAATTATTATGGAATTTAACAATCTTAAATCAAGAGCCAAACGATACTTTTGAGGCTTAGACATATCAGTTCTCTTTTTTTTAACAAGAAGCATGGGACAGGCCCAAGATGAATTTGATCTCTCAATAATGCCAGCTTTCAGCATTTGATCAATTTGGTCAAGAGCTTCTTGTTCAAGAGCTTGAGGTACAGGAAAAGGTAATGTTTTAACTGGATGAGAATTTAACATGGTAAACTGAGGATTGACCAGGTCAGTATGACCTAAAGTGTCAAGAGATTTCGAAAAGGCAAGCGCTTTACTACATAATAATTTGGTCAGAGATTCTTTTTCATGAGGAGGCAAGTGTTTAAGATCAAAATCATTTGGAGATAATTCTTGAATGCGTTTCCTCTTAATCTCTTCAGATGGCAAAATTAAAGTACAATATTCGTTTTCAAATTCTAAATCAAAAGAGTATTCTTCAATATCTTTTTCATCTACATTGATATATTCACCAATAATTGAATTTTTATTTAAATGAATATCGAGCTTTGAAACATTCTGACATACAACCAAAAATAAATCATTTTGAATGGAAGATTTTGAGTGCAATGATTCATGTAATACCAGACCCTTGTTTTTTAAATTGGGTTTAAAAAGAAAATATTCAGATGGAGGATTCAGATACTTCACATGTAAATACACAAAAGAATTAGGAGGTATTAATTCTCTATTGAGTAATTGTACCATGTTGGAACTCACCAAAACTTTGTCACCAATACTTAAATGAGTTTGCTTTTCACCAAAATAGTTACCATCATTAGTATTCTCAGCTGAGAAATTCTTGCTAGGAATATTATTATCATTAGTAGACACATAATTCACCACATTAGCATAATCAGTTGGAAAATAATTAGAAAAATAAGTAGAATGACCATCAATATAAGGATTATGAAAATTCATAGCAGAATGAGCCATATTATTTGTAAACAAACCATTATTTTGAACATTATAGTTATAAGGATAGGTTGTATAATTGTTGAACAACTGTAAACTTGAATTATCATAATTTGCACATGTATTATCAATATAAGTATCATTCATTAGATTATTTGATATAGACCTTTCATAATAAGGCATTCTGTGTGCATCAAGAGAATATGGTACATTTGAATTAACATAATTATATTCAGCATTCATAAAATAGCAAGTAGGAGATTCATTATAACTTTGAAAAGGAATATGCTTGTCTTTAAGTAATATAGACTTAAAGCTTGGTGAAATAGTAATAGAATGTTTGTTAATAAACTCAAAGCCAAGTATGGCTTGAAAGTGAACATTTTGAATTTTTGTAAGGTAAAATACATGATGAAAAAAATATTTATCAATCTTAAAAGCTATCTCTATGCATCCTTTGAAGAAGACCTTAGAATTTATGGTCGATACAGATA
Organism: Maratus speculifer; assembly: GCA_964019185.1. NCBI lineage: Eukaryota > Metazoa > Arthropoda > Arachnida > Araneae > Salticidae > Maratus > Maratus speculifer. The sequence goes on from OZ025302.1 coordinate 172,319,651, forward strand.
CATTTCTGGATAAAAATTTGTAATGAAGCCTGGATTTAATGCTATTAAAGCATTCTTCATCCAAGAGAGATAAACTTGATCCAGTATCTATTAATGTGGAGATTTCATTATGTTGAACATTTATTAGGATGCATGGAAGAACATAAGAGTTGTTAAAAGAACTGCATATGACATGATTTTCTTGTATGTCATCGTTGATTTGAAAATTTTGTTTGGAAGGCAAAGAATTATATGAACAAGAAGATTTGTTAAATTTAGATGTCATAGGAGAAGTTTGGACAGCTGTGGATGACACTAAAGTGACTGACGAGCGTTTGTCTAATTGTTGATGTTTGTTGTTGTTGTCAAAGTGTACTGACCCTGAATGAGAATTACGGGAGAGAAGGCGGTCAGTAGAACCAGTCTCCCTTATTTGTTTAAATGGTAAACATTATTTTTGTTTTCAGAAGAAGAGGTGTGGTTTTTCTTTCTGTAAGGGTAAGACGAAACCTGAGTTGAAGAGTTTTGATTAGAATTACCAATAATGTTTTTGAATTTGTAGCATGAGTCCATACGATGATTAAATTTCCCACAGAACGCACACTGCACAACATCTCGTCTGTGATAAAAGGATGTAGAATTTTTTTTGTGAGTATATTTGTCAAAGGTTGGTTGATAAGGACGTTTCCGGTGAAAGTTTTGATGACGAAAATTATTGTTACGTTTATTTGTAGCCTCTTGTCTCGGTGGAGAAGGCGAAAATGTCCTAGGTCTTCTTTGAAAATTACGAGAAGTATGAGAACTGTCCTTTTGAGTTTGTAAAGGAGAGTAGTTGGTTTGAGAATTGTGATAAATTTTATCCTTCGTATGCTTTATAGGAGTTTTATGAAGAGAATTACTAGAATTATCGTGGACATTTTCAGAATCGATACAATAGGCTTGATTAAAATTTTCATAAGATTTTTTAGGGGGAGAGTCATAAATATTTTGAAGAAAAGTTGCTCGTTCAAGAGCTAATTCGAAGGACGTAATATTTTCTTCTAAGATTTTACGTTTGATTTGCTTAGGTAAAGCCTCAAGAAAATGAGTAAACTTTAATGAATTAAGAGCAGAACGATCCAATTTTGGATAAGCAAGTCGAAGTTGTTTATCCAACCGAAAAGCAAAATTTTTAACTGATTCATTTGAATCTAAGGTCAAGTTCTGTAAAGATTTTAGAGAAACAGACTTTTTTGTGGGTAAGAAATAGTCTATAAATGCTTTTCGAATTTCACGAAAATTAGAGTTCTTGAGCTGTGACTGAGTTTCCAGAAAGAAGAGTAAGGCGGTGCCCTCAAGTTTTGATTTAAAGAGAACGAAAAGTTCCTTGTCTGTAAAGTTGTTTAGTTCCTGTAAGTCAGATAATTGATCGAAGAAAAATTCTACAGTCTGAGGGTTACCGTCGAAAGGTTGGATTGCAATATTTAGTTTGGCTTTTGGAGGCATGATGAAATAATTAATATAAGAACTCAATGTATGACATGATAAATTTGGTTATTTGGCAGGTCCTATGATGAACAATATATATAAATTGACCCGTTACTTAAAATATTGATGACTTTCCTTTACTTCATACATCATTTTTATATGTAAAAAAAAAAGAAGAAAACGTATACTAACATATTAGTATCATATGAAGAATATAAGACCCAAATATTTTATGTAAATATTTATATATAATATGGCTCAAAACATAAATTATTATATGTATGACAAGAAGAATAATTTATCTTAGCATGAACAATAATTTTTACCAGTACCTCCGTTAAATAATGCATATATATATTAGTTGCAAAATATAGCAAGACAAGAAAAAAAATATATGGAAAAATTATGTTATATATATATCATGCACTGCTCCAGAAAAATATTATTTCAGTATAGAATCAATATGTTGCAATTAATTACTGCACCACTCTCAATAATAATATAATTAATAATATTAATGTATGAAGAAAATAACTTGAAAAATAATGAAGAATTAACTGAAGATAATGACGACAATATGTATAAATATAACAAAAATACGATGGTGGCAAAGGAAAAATGGATGGTCATGGAATCCTGGTCACGGCACCAAAGGAAATAAAATGTTATGTATGAGCTGACGCTTTGGTCAGGGCATCAACGAAAATATTAGATATGTTATGCTTGATAGTGGAAAAGCACTTTTTATTTGCCTCTACCCACAATTAGGCCAAATGGTGATCGTAAAAATACTATAGTACATTGCATTGGTTGTAGGCCTGCAAACGACCCACGTGACCATCCTTACTTCACTTAAAAAAACAATAAAAATATTCTTTATCCATGATGACATAAAATGTCAAACATAAAGTTAAAAAAAAAAAAATATAAAATTGAAAAGGTAAAAAGTTACCTGTCAAGTCCTTGGATGTTGATGACAAATAAATCCAGACAATAGGCACAATAAATTATTATGCACACAAAATTTGAAGAAAACTATTTTTATTTCATGAAGAACTTGTTTTACTTTTTTCATGAATAAATATTTCTTCACATATTTATATTATTTTGACTCGTACATATTAATCTCTCTTTTCATAAAAAAACCATATCATAATATATGCTAATCACAACAATTGCTATCTCTAAGCAATAAAAATTCTTTGTCAATAATATATTTTAGATATCTCAACAGGATGTAAATTATAAATTTTCTCATGACATAAAAGGAGAATATAATATTATTTCTTCTTGAAAAAGAGCAACTTTCATAATATGAACTTTAAAAAAAAAAACAAAATGTATTATACTTCATATTGCATAGATACAAACCAATATTTTCTTCATAACGCCCCTTGGGTATTCAAAAATTATATATATAAAATTGGGCAAAATAATGAAGTAAAAACTTTATGAAAATCAAATATCTTCACCTGATGAAAGAAAAATGTTCACCTCTTAAAGCACACGTTCTTCACCTCTGCTTGTTTTTTCAGAGGATTGTGAACATATAAAAGCACAATTGAAGAATTGATCACATAAATATTTGACGAAAATTTTGGACGAAAAGATGAAGAATAAAACTATTTAGAATAAACATGTCGACAACCTTCTTTAGTTAAAAGTGGCATCAATAGAGCAACACATAAAAGGCTTCACGACGTCACCTTATTTAATACGCATATCCAAACAGAGTGCACAACAAAAATACTTTCAGGATCCTTTGAAACAAAAGGTTTGCTCCTCGTTGCTTAACAGAAATCAACATCACTTTCCTAGATACATTTTGAGGGCAGCACTTTTTCTTTGCCGCACTTAAAAATCAGCATCGCAATAATATCAACATAACAAAAAAAAACCGTTCCATCCTTCGTTAACGGGGGAGCACCTCTGCCCCGAAATTACACTAAAAACTTTCAATCATACGACTGCATCCATTACGGCAGGTGTCTAGCAGCGCAACTGACGCAGGTGGCCGCGAGCCCAGGGGAAAAAGAGAAAGGGTTATTGTAAATGCAAAACACGCCAATTTGGCAGTGAGCAACAGAGGGGGTGAGGAAAAACTAAGCCAAATTACAATATACAGTATGAAAAAATATGTAACTATTAAGAATAAAATTGATAACCATCTTAAGAGGGGAGGCCAAAGCCGGTGGCCATGTACATAACGGCTTGAAATACGTCACCTGTGAAATTTAAATTGATAGGCTAGGGGTGTGTCCGAATAAACGGAAGTTCCACCCAAAAGAACTAGCGAGAATGTTCTCGAACAAATTTAAAACCGGAAGGAATGATTTCAAACAGAATTTTACCGGCTTGGAACATTCGAAAGCTAAGCAAGAAAGAAAACATTACAGGCGACGAAATGAAAATAAGCGAAACCGAAATTAAATTTAAATTGAGAACATTAATAAAAAGGAAGGTGATATGAAATAAAATGGCTAATAAAATTGAATTAAATTAAACATATGGGGGGGGTATGGAGTAACCACCACACCCACTACCAGTGTATTTATTTTAGATTATTAGGATGAGCGAAGCGAATCCTCTACTAGTCCACTCAAATTACAATTTGTCGTACGCTTTACAAAAAAACTATTCAATATTTTAACTTCAAATTAAACACAAAAATAAATTATGATCTGTAGATTTGCAGAATAAATTTTTTTTTTTACAGTAAAACGTTAAAAAAATTATTATTTTAATTAATTTATTTTACATGCATTTCCAATACGGACGCATTTTAGCAAATAAATAAAAAATGAAACGCGTATATTTTCAGAAAAAAAAGTTTAAATCATGGAGTAAATAATTATAGATAGAATCATGATTAATTTATTAAATAAAACATGTTTTCATTATCCGGCAAAATCGTTTGCACAGATGACACTTAAACAGGGCCGGCGCCAGACGTGAGGCAAGTGAGGCGGTCGCCTCAGGGCGCACGCTAAAAGGGCGGCATTTGCCTGGCATATATATTGAACATATAATCCATTATTATTTTGTTTGTCTAAACTATGATATAAATATATATATATATATATTTTAATAAAAATATAGAGTGCATTTTATATAATTACAATCTAGTGATAGCAGAAGCCTTCGCAAACGTCATTGTAAAATATGAATTAAATCGACACTAAGATATAAACTACAGTAACAACCAAATCCATTCTTTTTTTTTTCTTTTCAAAAATGAAGTCATACTGAAATCAGCAGAATTCACAAAGGGCAGATGGCGAAAAACATAAACCAAAGCATTTTCTCAATGTTGCTGCGTCATCTATTTAGTATTTCTTTATTTTATATATGTTGTCCGTCATTCGATGGTGCAATTCTTTTCATTAATTGATTGTAAAGGACCAGATTTTGGACAGCATGGTTAAAGAGATGTTGTGCTAATAGTAACAACGAAGAAAATCATACTTCAGGTATATATGTATTATGTTATTTTTTTTCTTTTAATTTAAGTTGATTGCAGATCATTCAAAAAAGTATTCTTTAAAACATATTTCATTAACATGTTATTAATGTTGCCAGGTGTCCCACGTAAATTAGCTCCTATTTACGCAGAGCCGTGCGAAACGAGGGGCGAATGGGGCAGTCGCCCTGGACGCAGAAAATTGAAGGGGCGCCAAATTCATTATTACCATGGTCGTTTGTTTCTTCTCTTTCTCTCTCTCTCTTTTTTTTCTTTGTAAAATATATATTATATAAACATATTGAGATTTTTTGTGTGAAAAAGACATACATTCTCAAAATAGCATATTGCTTCATTCTTCGAATACAGAAAGGGTTATGCAGTACTGTTAGATACATTTTTTTCACATATGTTTTCCAGATCCCCTTTGCCAAAATATATGTGCAATTTTATTTTACGTTATTTGATTGTTAAAATTAAACCTTTAGTTTCAAAATAAGTGACAAATGTGTTTAATAAAGTTTGCGTTTTTTACTCTTTTTAATTTTATGACACCTGTCACGCAGGGCCGTAGCTAGAAGTGAACGATAGGAGGGGGGGGGGGGGGCTTAAGAGAGTGTACGGGAGACTCATAATTTTTTTCTCTCTTTCTGACGCAGAAGGATAAATTAGTGCATATTCACATTGTAGGACTATGTTTATTATCAAACTGTGTCGTAATAACTTAATTTTATTCTAAGTATATGATGATGAAAATGTTGAGTGTATAGATGGTGCCAAACTCAACATTATGTTAGCTTCACATGTACAAATCGGATTAGGGAGTGTTGAAACACTTATTTTAGAAACAATTTAATAATTTTGCAAAACTGTGAAAGGATCTCAAAACTAAATTAGATTTTTGAGCAAAATTTCATTTGAATTTATTGGAACAAAAATTCATTTAGTGACCTTGGAATGTTTTTCAGGGGGGGGGGGGGGCTCAAAATATTTTAGAGGGGGCTGAACCGCCCATAGCGCCCCCTTAGCTACGCCCTGCTGTCACGAAGAGAAATGGTTATGATCGGAACTTTTGAATCGGAAACGAGCATTAAATTTAAATTATTCAAGCAGATGAAAGTGCAATTATTTTTATTAGGAATATATAATAAACTATTTTGATAAAGAGTATTTTATACTATATCATATTTATTTCACTGTTGATAGTTGTGTTTTTTGTAAATATTCTGTAAATATTTCATCGTATCATAATTTCTAATTTAAGCAAGAATTTTATGTGCAGTTTCTTTTTGTGTGTTTCATTTTTTTAAACACTTTTGGATCGAAAACGGGTATTAAATTTAAATTATTCAAGAAGATGAAAGTGCAATTATTTTTATTAGGAATATATAATAAACTATTTTGATAAAGAGTATTTTATACTATATCATATTTATTTCACTGTTGATGGTTGTGTTTTTTGTAAATATCCTCTAAATATTTGATCATATCATAATTTCTAATTTAAGCAAAAATTTCATGTGCCGTTTCTTTTTGTGTGTTTCCTTTTTTAATCAGTTTTGGATCGAAAACTGGTATTAAATATAAATTATTCTAGCAGATGAAAGTGCAATTATTTTAATTAGAAATACATAATAAACTATTTTGATAAAGAGCATTTTATACTATGTCATAATAAATGAGTCTGAAAAAAAAATCTATACAAGTTGATTTTGAAATATTTTTCTATTTTTCATAGTTACTTTCTTTTAAATATTATTTAAAGTGGGATTTTATTATGGCTAATATGATATAAAAATTTATGTGTTAATGATATCCTTATTTTCTATATACAAACTTTATACGTAATTTGACTTTTGTAATTTTTACATAATATGGCGCAATAAATGCTTATTTTAAATCTAATTTTTTTGCCAGGTGTAATTGAGATTCTATGTAATATTCGTGACGTTAATTTATTTAATTCTTCAAGGAAGATTGAGTTTTTTAGAAGTCAGTTTTATTCTTGATACGGTATTTTTTTGTTAACATTGTTAGGATGATAATTTTTGTGAATTCATTTCAAGCTAGTCGTTATTTTTAATGCGATGCAAAAAATTATAAGTAATTTGATCATTTTAAAAATGTAAATTAATTTGATATACATTAGAACCCAGGTCCGTAGCTAGAAGTGAATAATAGGGGGGAGGGGGGCTCATTTTCTCTATTACGCAAAAAGATACATTAACTCATATTCGCACTGTAAGGTACTATGTTTCACATTAAACTGTTGTAATAACTTCAATTTATGCGGAGAAAAGAATATGGCATGAAAAATTCAAATGTATAACTAGTACATTATTAATTATCTTGTTAGTTTCATATGTGCAAATAGGATGAGAAAGTGTTGAAACACTTATTTCACTTATAATTTAGTCTTTCTGCAAAACTATGAAAGGGCCTCAAAACTAAATTAGATTTTTCAACAGAAATTCATTTGGATTTCCGGAACATAATTTCATTGAGTGATCTTGGAATCTTTTCCAGGGGAGACTCAAAATGTTTTAGGGGGAGGGGGGATTGAACCACCGATAACACCCCCTTAGCAACAGCCCTGCCGGTGCTTGTTCGGATTACAAAAAAATTCGGATTTCTTGAAATCACGATAAAAATAGAAATTAAAAAGATACGCGCTAAAAAATGTAAGTTTTAAGAATTCAGTAAACATCCTTTAAACCGGAATACCGGATAGTCCGGGAGAAAAATAGTATTCCTTGTTTAATCACTCCTGTTGTTTATAATAATCCAATGGAGCTTCGGAATGAGAAATTACGTAACAACCCATTTAAATAGCTCAGTCACCACATCGACGATGAGGAAAGAAAATAAAAATTCTGTAAATAATTTGCGAAATCAAACTGTTGAAAGGAAAAATAAATATTTATCATCTTAATTAAACACATTTTACATTTTAGAAAATAGAATAGAGCATCGAACATCCGGACGTCGGTTAACGGGATTGTCCAATTACCCGGCCGATCAACGATCATACATTTTTTTCCGCCTTCTCCAAATTTTTTAAAGTGGCGCATTTGGTTCTTTAGGTGCGATAGGATAAATTCGGCTGGATGTAACAAAAGTTAATAGTTAAATAATTATTTCCTAATTTTGAAATAATACCACTAACAAATGCAAAGAGAGCAAACAATGCATATAATAAACTAACTAGAACCAAATAAGTTTCATTTCCAATGCGCAAGTCCTCATGAAAATCCCACTTTTCTAGCAGAAGACAATCAAGAAAATTTTTTCCCTATCACGATATATTTTGTAAATGCATACACTGTACAGTGTATGTATATACATGTAACAGTTTCTATGTGTACATCTATGTATAAAGTTATACCAATTTTTTTAGAAAAAAATTTAAAAAATGAGTTCTAAATACGTCTATTGCAGTGTGCTAAAATGTGCACTACACTAAGCTTGAAAAAACTTGAAGGAAAGCTACTTTAAAAAACTGCCATAGCCGTTTTTTAAAATTGTCCAACTATCTGAATTTTCTATCTATCGGATCGGCGTCGATCTCGCTCCCTACCAGTTTGGATAATCAGCGCTCTACTGTATTTTTATAGTGATTGGCAATGGCAAACAAACTGGTATTCGGATTATTTAAAGGTGGCTTCTACGAGTAAACCTTTTATGTGTTACGTTTTCATTTTATATTCGTGTATATATGTTGTAATTTTTTTCAAAACTGAGTAATTTCTTTTTATTAAAGTTGATTAAAGAATTAAAAAAAAAAAAAAATGCTTTACTACCATTAAAAAAAATAAATCTAACTTCTACATGTTTTTCCGACATTTATCCTATAATTCTGAAATTTTTGTAAGTTAATCTTTTCAGTTAATCTGTTGAAGTATAATTTTCGAAAATAAAATTGGTTCGGATTAATCGGAATTTTGGAATGGATGGTTCTACTGTATATTTATTTTCAGGATAAATGATAAATAGCATGTTAATTTACTATTCTAAAAAATATTTGAATAGTGGTGAAACAGTTACGTCATAGGGGCGGCAAAATAATGCTCGCCTCAGGCGGCAAAATCTCTAGCGCCGGCCCTGCACTTAAACATTTAAAAAGAATTGTATTATGGATTTTTTTTTTTTTTTTTTTTTTTTTTTTTTGTAAACTGGCAACAAAATAATTGTAAACAAATAAAATTAATTCTTAAATTTGTTATATAAATGAAAAATTAAAAGATCTGCGTGAAGTTGTTGGTTCAAGCTCTTTATAAATATTTTTGCGAAGGTCGTATTGTGGCTAAATAATATCGACTCATTAATCAGAAGGATTTTATAGAAAAATAAGACTTTAATAAGTTCGCAAACACAACAATAATTATTCGAGAAAACGTCACTGCGAGAATGAGAGAGCGCTTCGTTAAAAGGTAATTCCATTAGTTGAGTTGCCATTCGCAGAAAGTAAAAAGTTCTCCCACGCGGAGAGAGTTACAGCAATTCTCATACGCTAACATGTATAAAAACGAAGGAATTAAAATAAAATGTTTTACAGTTAAAAATTCATAGTATCAACGAAAGCAGATTTCAAATGTTTTTTCCAGAAAATAGGATTTTTAAGAAGTAACTTTCTTCAAGCTTTCTTCAAATATATTATTCTAAAATAGCTATCAAAGAATATCGGATGTTGATTACAAAGATTGGAAACATGCATATTTCAAACAATTAAAAAACACCAGTGGCTACTTGAAATTGTAAAAACATCTTTAAAAGAGCTTTTAGTTGAAAATTTAAAAAAAAATTGTAAAAGTTTGCTTCGAAAATATCTTATTATGCCAGTTTTACATCATAAATAAAAAATTAAAATGCGCCAAAACATAAAATAACGTTTTTGTTTAATAAAGATGCAAAAATAATAATAAAAAAAATATTGTTACTTTCAAATATCTGTTTTATAAAATAATGCTTCGCGAATCCAAACAAAGCATGGCTTTTGCTAGTATATATGAAATTGAATTATTTCTGTATTAAATATTTTAACATCAATATTATTATATTGCAATAGCAACTGTACCAAACAGCTAAGGCATCTTCTTTTTCTATACTGATCATAAAAAAGGAAAATGTTTGTTATGAAGAATTAACTTTTGAAACCATTATTTTTAAAAATTCTTTTTGCATATTAAATCATTATTAACAAATTTAATTATTTTTATAGCTATAGCTGAAGAACCTTCTCTTATTGAAGATATTCTAGAACCACTGAAAGGTTTGAGTACCTTTGTTAAGGAAAGAAGTGATTCTTTATCTATTCAAGCTGAAAGTAATACTAATATTTTTGATTGGTTGAAAAAGAAAAGGTCTGCTAGTAGTCCTGCTGAACTTCCAAATGATATAAGTGAACCTGATGGATTGAAGAAAGACGATTCTTTGCCAGACATTGTTAATTTAGATTCAAATGAATACATTCCTGTAAAAATTGATGCATCTCCAGCATCTATGAATGACATTCCAGAGTTCATTACCAAGGATTTTACTAATAATGATACTGATGATCTTGTTTATAAAGTTAAAAAGAAAAATAAGAAGTCAAAAAAAGGTATTTTGTTTTATCCCTTTGGTAAGATACATTATGCAAATTATGCATTAATATTTTATATATAATCAATAACACTGCACAATACATTTTAAATAAACTTTTTATCTTTAAATCGAGGTTATGCAACGTTTTGCCTCCCTCAGTGTACATTTGAAAGAAATATTTTGTTTCTGGCCACATTTTAGACTATTTTTTTTTCTTGGTGGGGAATGGGGTGGGGATGGGGGCTGCAAATAAATTGTACCAATTAATATATGCTCAGAAAACAAATACCTTGACATATATTGTAATCTATAGAAGTTGATTTATAGTGTATTGATTATTGAATTGAAATTGATCTATCGTAATTTATCTATAGAAATTGATCTATAAAATATGAAGTAAATGTCTCATTTATTTATTTGTTTTATTAATTTTAACTGCTTTGCGATATTACTCAATCATTTTGAATATTTCGTATTTCTTTTACTTGCTACTCTTAATGATTATTAATGAATTTATTTATTATTTAAAAGTTTTCTTCCTCTTTTTGATATTCACGTGAAGATATTTTTATTGCTAAAAAGGAAATATTTTTTTAATTCTGCATTAATTTTTTTTCATTTACATGGTACATGCATTTTAATGAATTCATTCTTTTAATATTTTCTTTCTCTTTTAATATTCATGAGTAATTATAGTTTTAAGACGTAATTTTCAATATTTTCTGATTTTAATTCGTAATTTTTTATTTCTGATTCGAAAAGTTTTTTTTTTTTTTCTGTTTCTGATAGTTGTGTGTATATATATATATATATTTATTTGAAAGAAATATTATCCTTTGATCATTTGGCAGTGGTTTAAAATAATAACCTTTTCTGAAATATGTAAAAAATGCTCAAAATTTGAATTTAAAATAGAAATAAATCCTTGGAAAATGAGTCAAAGTAAAAAAATAAATCCAATTTTCACACTATAAACTTCCAATGTGTAAAATGGTCTAAAAATTTTTAAATTCCTATGTATAGTTTTTGCTCCTATAAAACTTTTTTAATGGAACAATTTTGATCAACTTCAACATTAAATATCTCTTAAAATAATCCTTGAATTTAAAAATTGCATGCATCAGTGTCTTTCTCAAACATTTCGCTGTAACATTACCAATTTTCATATTTTTGTGTGCAGTAATTTTCTTAATATTAGCAAAGAAATACCCTAGGTCACAAAAAATTCATTGTCAGTGGCGGTGACAGCGTAAGTTACTTTTTTGTTTAGAATAGAGAGATGAGTAGATTTATCAATTTTGACAAATGATGATTGCCTTCTTTATCTTCCAGTTCAATTTGTTATTGATGCTGCTCCATCACGCAAAAGATCCATATCAAGTATGAATACCAAAGAAAATGTGGAAGAAGAATTGCCAAATAATGAAGTTAATTTGAATGTAGTTCCTAACAATGTGCCAAATGCATTAGAAATTAACCCGGCATCCGATTCAAGTGATTTGGAAAGTACAAACTCCTGTGACATAGACATGCAGTTAAAAACTGGTCAGAATATTAATGAGATTGTTGATAATATTAACAAGGCTAGTGATAAAAACTATATTGATTCAGATAAACTTCTTGAAAATGTATTAATTGCTTATTCACATTCAAAGCACAAAGACTTGCCTTCAGATGATTCAAACAATGTTAATACTGGTGATTTTATGGATGTAAGTGATCTTAATCAAAATGTAAACTTTGAATCTGATAAAGAAGTTTCAAATGCCTTTTCTGAAGATATTCATCATGATAATTCAAATACTGATGTTAATGAAAGTGCCATAGATACTGTTAATAATGATTCAGATACCAAGCAGAATTTTGATAGTGATGACATATTTTCTCCTGTAGCTGATGACGTGTCTGATATAAAAGACATCTCCAAGTCAGAAACTTCTATGGATTCTTTGTCATTGGATGATTCATCCATAAGCTCCATAAGTTCTAAAAATAATGAACCTCTAAAATATGGAGTCGACTGGGTACAGTATAAAGCTCCTGAATTACTCTTAGATATAAGTGTGAGTTGTGATCATATTTTCTGTGTTGATGTTCGAAATAAAGCATATTTTTCTCCACATCCTCAAATGGGTTCACTGAATTGGATTGAGCTTGACCAACCAGCCGAAAAAATTGCTTCTTCAAATTTAGAAACTGTAGTATGGACTTTGTACAGGGGAACAATATTTGCTGCAATGCACAAAGCCCTTTGCTTGTGGGAAAATACTGAATGGCTTTCTATTGCCCGTGATGTTGTTTCTATTGCAGTAGATGATGAATGTGGTTGGTAAGTTTTGATTTATACTTCATAATATGGAAATTCCTTATATTTTTATTTATTACTTTTATTTTTAAATGTACATGTGTTTCATGGCTGCCAAAGCTGTTTAAATTGGTCTCATAATTTTTTTCATAAGTGATCTAATAATATCTTAATTTATTGTGTTTTGCATTTCTTCTTGAAATAAATAATAATTTTTAGCAGTCTTATTCTCTTATAATAATACACTATAAACACATCTTTGTGTATGAAATAAGCATAATTTAAATTTTTTCTAGTTCAAGAGTACACAGAATTGGACAAAGTGCAACATGTGTTATATGCTTGAATTTGTCTGAACATTGTGAATGCCCTTAACAATCTCTTAAAATGAACATCATATGTAAAGATGTTGAACATTTAAATCTAATCAAGATGAATATGAAATCAAATGAAAGTTTAAGTTGATTGCAAAATCATATATTTTTTACTCTTTTAAAAGAAAATCTTACATGGAATATTGTATAACTAATGCTCAATTTTGTATAACTAATAATAAAATAAGTATTATAGTGAAAAATGATACAATATGAAAATTCCCATTTTATTTATCATATTACTAATAATTTCTGATATACAATATGCAGTCAAAGAGTTTTCTAAATTTTGTTCTAACTCATTATAACCACAAATAGATACACATGTACTTAATCGCTCTCAAAGTATGACCTGTAAAAACACTCACACTTACTTCATCCCTCTTGCCATTACTGGAAACAACAATGAATGTCATGTTTTGGTATCGTTCCATATTCAGTCATCATATTGGTTTTCATGTCTTCTTCAAAACAGTTACCTTTGAAGTCCATTTTGATTTTCATAAGACCGATCTGAGACAGATCTCATCATGCATAATGTATTCATTAGTCGGTAGTTTTTGGTTAATCAGGCGCAAGTGTTTTACATACATATTTATGTCTATGTACATATATATACATATATTGTATAGATACATACACTACAGTAAAACCCTGATAAGTCAGATTAATTGGGGCCAGACCCAATCCGGATTATCAAAAATCCAGATTATCCGGAGATATAAAAAAAAAAAATAAATAAATAAATAAAACATACTTACAGAAAATCACTATTATGTTAAACTTATTGAATATTTACAGACAGTAAAAATGTTTACTTTGTTTGATTCTTCCGAAAAGATTTCAGAAAAAGTTTTTTTATTCAGAATACGATGATGAAACAAGTTAATGTTATGGAAATTAGCCAATCAATTCTCAAACTTGAAAAAAAAAATGACCAAACCGATCCGAATTATCCAGAGATCCAGATTAATAGGGTCCAGATTAGCAGGGTTCTACTGTATATATAGAGCAAGAGTTTGTGTATCTATACAATATTATGTATATTTATATGTATATATACATGCATATATACATGTGTTTGTGTATATAACACTGGCATCTGGCTAACTGAAAAGTATTCATTAGTCTTCCATTTGTAATGCTAACAAAATATCTGAAGCAGGTTTCTCCAATCTGCACATGAACTTGGTGTTTGCCTTTTGCTCAAACTTTGACATTGCACCAACTGATCATCACTAACTACCCTCAGCTACACTGCCTTCAGACTGTCTATTTTGAAATATGGTAGTAAGAAAGATATAGTGATAATTGATCAAAGGTAACTGTTTTGACACCATAGAAAACATCAAAATAGGCACAATGGCTGAACTTCAGAAGATACCAAAACTGGACTTTCATCATTGTTTTCAACAATGTCAAAAGCAGTGGAGCAAGTTATAGAACCTACATTAAAACTGGTTAAGTAAATATATTGTGATAAATGTATGTAACCTATATTGTGTTAATAAAAGAGTTAGAACAAAATTCCAGGAATTTTTTGACTGCCTATTGTATTGACATAATCATAGTTTCACATTTTCCCATGAATTGTGCTTTATTAAGTAATTTAAACTTGATTTAATTGATTTACACAAATCCTGATTTTTATTCTCTGCTTATTTCATATTTTCCAATGTATGTATTTATATATAGGTATGCTAAATCTAATGGAGAACTAGTCACTCAACAGAATTTAACTCTCACAAAGCCATGTAATTATCCAGAAACTGTGCCATGTAATTCACCTGCCTTGCAAGTTGCTATTAAAGATGGTGTTTTGTGGGTGCTGACTATAAGTGGCTCCTTACTTGCTAGGAAAAGTACAGATGGGAAAAAGTCTAAGTCAGTTTGGAAAGAAATTATGTGAGTAAAAGTATTAAAATGTTTATAGATAAATTTCAAAAGCTACCACTTTAGCTTTACTTAAAGAAGATAAAGTTTAAATATGAAATTGTATGATTTTGAGTATGACAAAAGTAATGTATTCACTTTTTAAAGTATTCTTTATAATTTAAAAATGTTCTTTATACAGAAGACTATAGTAACTTAAATTACATTAACATTGAATGGTTTTTTAAGATTAAAAAAAATAATCCAATTATAATCTTCAATTAAACTTGGTGCAGTATTTTTGTTCTCCCTTCAATATATATGTTATTTATCATAAAATAGAACAAAAGCTAATATCAGCTCCTTGTATTACACCATTTTAATCTTTGCTTAAAGCTGCTGAGGTCTCAAAATTTTCTTCATTGTCATTTTTGCATGTTATTTTACTTTAATTTTAAATTATTAAAACCTTAATTTTATTACAAACAAAACTGAAAATAATCCAATAGCTTTTAGACATGAAATCAGACTCACAAAATATTTTTAGATTTGTATTTCAGATTGATAACAAAACAAAGAAAAGAAAGTAAAGAACAGATTCTAATAGTAAATGGATAATTCTAAAACCATGGAAGGGGATTCAGTCATTTTCAAATAAACTAAACAATTATTATTGTTAAAAATTAACAGAATGAGAATAATTAATTGTTCAACTAATTAGTCATGGAATTATTACAAAGTCAAAATGTTATTTATTTTTGATAAAATATTTAAGATACTGAACTAGGGAGCTCTTAGCTAACCCTATCCAGAAACTACATGTTTCAAAAACATACAAATTTTCACTGTTTTAAAACAACTATCCAATTACAGAAGTTTAAATGAATGATATTATCACTTTCAGTGACAATCTTCTGTAATAGTTTCCATTCATTCTTTTCTATCCAAACAAGTTTGGCTGCCCCATACTTGGATGTCATTTCACCAACTGGCGTAGGCAAAAAACAGAGAATATAAAAGTAGTATGGTACCAACAAGCACTGAAAAGACATAACATAAGGTAGCCAAGCCCAACAGCTATCTCTAAAAACATAAAAAAAGGGACCACATAGCTCACCAATTTTGAGTAACAGTCACCTAGTGCCCGTACACCTTTGAAGTTTTCCAGGGTGTCCGCAGACTTTAGTCTTGAAAAAGTCTCTTTGGAACACTACAACAGGTCCACAATTCCAAGTTTGTTTCACTTACATGCATAATGCAATTTTTAAATGGAGAGGTTGCTGCTGCAATGGATGTATGAATTTATTTCAGTAGATTGTATGGAAATGAAATTACTTATTTATTTAATCATTTGCATAAAAAAGAAGAAATACTAACTATTTAGGATTCAGGGGATTCCAGTTTCACGAAATGTCATATATGTGTTGTTTGGATACTTACAAAAGTTTGGCATTTTTTATGAACAGTGTTTTTGTATAAGAAATCTGTACAAAAATATAGTACAGAAATTTTTAATGTTAAGAATTTGGAATATTAAGAAAAAAAAAAGTATGCCACCCTTCAGTTTTTATTTACATTTTTTTGTCTTTTTTTATCATTATTTTAGTTAAATTTTTCTCATGCCTACATTGCATTAAAAAAAAAAAAAAAAAAAAAAAAAAAAAAAAAACTGTCCTATTGAAGGAATATTTTCTCAATATTTCTACTTTATGTATATTTTTCATTTTATATACATGTATTTTATTATCCAATTTTCATGAATTTAAATTGATTTCTATTTAGTGAATTTTCTTCATAACAAAGTGTTTATGTGTGGCAATGAAGTTTCGTTAAATAGAAGCTTTGCTGTATTTAAAAAATTTCAAAATTGTTAAGATTTTAAAATTATTATAGGGTTATGTTTTAGCTTCAAAACTTTAACTTGTATGTTGTGCATTTAAAAGCTTGTTTTAATTCATAGTTTATTTTGTTATGAATTTTAGACTGAACGATATTCCTGGAATTGATAGTATATACCTGGGATATAAGAAAACAGGTTGGATAATCGATTCTAACGGTTTCATTCATTTTATAATTAATGTCACTCCTGAAATTCCTGAAGGAACTGGACAGCCATGGATAGTAAGTATGCAATTTACTTGTTGGAACAAATTAAATAAGTTAAATTAATTTTTTAAAATGTTGGATTTGAAAATAAGTAGAACTAAAAAGCAGCTCACTATGTCAATTCAATACAGTAGAGTCCTGCTATTCCAAACCCCACTATTCTGAATATCTGCCTATTTCAAACAGAGTTCAGGAAAAAATACCTATTTTTTTATTTTAAAAACAGGATAAATAAAAAGCCATTCATGAAAAAATATATATATATACAGTAAAACCTCTAAATAATGGACACCTCGGGAGCGCGGAAACTGTCCGCTATTCAGAGGTGTCTGCTATTCGGAAAAGCCCAAATATTCAAAAGAAAAGCAAAATTGCAAAAAAAGCACAATGTTTCATTAATTGATTTTTATATATCCTAAAACTTATACTGTATGATTAATCAAAAATTAAAATTATTTTTTAAGCAATAAAACTGAAATAAAATTGTGCATACCTTTATTCCTCGTTTATCACATTCTTATGAAAAAAATCTGTTACTAAAGTTTGCTTTTGCTTGCGATTACAAGTAATTTGTTTTTCAATGTGAAGTTTTAACTCAGTCAGTAGTTTTAATCTTTCTGAATCATCTTTTTTTACAAAAAAATTATGTAACTGCTCACTATATTTTGCCGCTTCTTGGAAGTTCTCGATATTGCAAAAATATCTCCAGTTTCCGTATCTGTTTCTTCATCACTAATAGAGTCAGCTTTTGTCGAAAATTCTGAAGGAATATAATCACATATATCAGTTGAGTCTTCTTCAGTAGACAATTCATCATCAATACTAATGAAATTTTCGGCAGTTTCTTCACTTCTGATATGTTCCATTAATTCACTTATTTCGCTTAAATTTTCATTTGTGTCGGAAATGTGCATTTCATTTTCGTTTAAAATAAAGCCTGCTTTTCTGAAACACTGCCGTACGCTTTCCGGTTTTATGTTTTTAACAGCTGACGAAATCCAAATTACAGCATCGAGAGCATTAACTAATTTTACACAGTTCTCAACTGTATCCATAGAATCTAACTTTGAAATAATGTGACGTAATAAAAGCTTTCTGTACAAGGCTTTAAAATTGCGTATTGCACATTGATCAAGTGGTTGGCATATTGAAGTTGTGTTTGGGGGAAAAAACATAATTTTAACATTGTCCAATTTCAAATGTTTTGGATGAGAACTTGCATTGTCCAAAAACAATAGAACTTTTCTTTGTTGTTTTTTCATCCTATTATCAAAGGAAGTTAACCATTCGATCATTAAAGGATGGGTCATCCATGCCTTCTTATTAGCTCTCCACACAATACCAAATTTATTAAATTGAATATTCTTTGGAAAACACCTGGGTTTCAGAGATTTTCCAATAATAAGAGGAGTTTCAAATTCCCCTAACATATTAGAACATAATAAAATAGTGAGTCGCTTTTTTGACATTTTTCCACCGATACAATCATCCTTTTTAAAACATAAAGTCTTATTCGGAAAAATTCTGAAAAAGAGTCCAGTTTCATCGGCATTAAAAATGTTTCTCTCCTCGTAACCTTCACAAATTCATTGAAGTCGTTCTTGCCAATCCTTCACCTCTTTAAGATCTACAGATTTTGCTTTTCCACATATTGTTTTGAAAGAGATGTTGTGTTGAGATCAAAACTTTTCCAGCCATCCACTGGAAGCCTTAAAATCGTTTAATCCGAGTTCTTTAGCGACTTCCAAAGCCTTTTCCTGAATCAAAGGTCCATTGATAGGAATGTTTTTAGAACGAACAGAAGTAAACCAATTAAGAATTATAGAATCAATTTCAATGGAATTAGTCTTCCTCAATTTCACATTTTTGGTGTTCTTGTTTGAGTTAGTAATCCATAAATTTATTATTTCTTCTTTATTTCGTAAAATTTCGCCCACCTGTGTTTTACCTATTTTAAAACGATCAGCAAGTATCCGTAAACTTAATTTCTCTCTCTCAGATACACTTACAATTTCAAATTTTTCTTTTAAAGTTAATCGTTTTCTTTTTGAAGCCATTGTTAAAGTAACGTTCACAAGAATCGAAAAGAGCAATAAACATTGAGAAGTAGTTTTTTTACCCCCTATTCTCATCGCATTCTTGGCCCCTTTAATCCTCGCTGCCAAAATTATCAGTATGCAATTTCCCAATAAAATAAATAAATAAATAAAATAGAGTAACTCTTTTCTTTGTTTTATAAAAGAGTAAAAACACATAAATAAAATATACTTTAGGTTTTCAGTGATTATTTTTCTTTTGCTCCAATCATATAGACGCCATGTGATGTCTCTGATTTATCTCTTCTATGTTATGCAATACGCAATCTAGTTAATTACTCATTGAATTTTATGAATGAGCCCTACTAAAATAATTTTTTTGTTTTTTCTTTGTTTCTTGATACTTGACTTATTAATCTGATAAATTTAGAGGCTTTTTACTTTTTCTTTCACATTGAAAAATATTATTTCATCTTTTATCATCAAAATTACTGTCCGCTATTCGGAATGTCCGTTATTCAGAGGTTAAATATACAAAAATTTAGGTTTTGGGAGTGGGGATTGGAAAAGTGTCCGTTAAATAGAGGTGTCCGCTATTCGGGAGTGTCCGTTATGGAGGTTTTACTGTATTGTTATACAAAGAAGTTAAATAGACACATACATAAAACCTAATCTTGATGAAAATGCCTGAAACCAAATTTAAATGAAAGCTGGTTACTCACAATACATGTCCATTTATACAATTTTGTAGAATCATTTTTTAATCACTGCTAAACACAAAAAGTAACTAATTTATTCACACTTTTAAAAAGTAAAGTAAGTGATTCTTTTTTTTCTGACGAAGAGCAATGAATTGACTTGAGGATGCAATGTTCCACCATCACCTCATGAAAGTGTTGATGAAGCATGATAATGTTTTGTTTTTATTAAAATGTTGAATAAGTAATTTGTTTTTTATCATCATTGACTCATATTTACATGTGAAGAAAAAGCATATCTATTTCTATGATACTACAGTTGTAGTTATACAGAACATGTTCCCCCATAAGCCAATCAATGCTGCATAGAGCAGATGTCCCCTCACTTTTTTATGCCTTTGCTTATTATTAATGAAATCTGCCTATTCTGAATTTCTGCTAAACCAAACACTGTTTTGTCCCAATTCAGAATAGTGGGACTCTACTGTATTTAAATTAGAGATCAACCAAAAATTTGGTTTTTGTTTTCTGCCCAAAATCAGACTTTCATTGAAAATGCTTATGAAAATTCAGCTGGTCGACAAGTATCTGTATTTCAAAAATTTTGTTTCTTCTTTC
This sequence comes from Maratus speculifer, assembly GCA_964019185.1. Classification (NCBI taxonomy): domain Eukaryota; kingdom Metazoa; phylum Arthropoda; class Arachnida; order Araneae; family Salticidae; genus Maratus; species Maratus speculifer. Next base: position 172,340,149 of record OZ025302.1, read on the forward strand.
CAAGACTCGACTAAGGCTGTATGTGTGTGAGGGGGGGGGGGGGGGGGGGCTTCAGTCTATTGGTAGAATTTTTTTGTGAATAATGTGAAAGTGGCTAGTATTAAACTTCTTATGTAAAAAACGTAACATATGTAACCTTCAAAAAATATTTTCTAAATAAATCTAAAAAAAAAAAAGATTATTTATTGTGAGCAAAACTGCCAGCACGGAAAAAGGTACCAAAGTTCATTTCTAAAAAAAACTTTGTAGTGAAAATGCGATTCAGAGCATTTTGAATATAACATTCTGTGGGTAGGAAGGCTGGTAAGGCTCGGTGTGCAGCTACCTCCTCATGTTGAGTTCTGGGTTATTTTGCGTTGGTACCGAATGCAAAACAAACTAAAAGCAAGCTATGAATTTTTTTAACAGAAATCAATTTCTATGAGTTTCAAGTATGCAAGTCGAAAATTTATAGCTCATTTCATTTTTGTTGTTGTTGCTGTTGTTTTCTTTTGGAACAGCTGTACAGTGTACATCAATGTTATCACCAAAAGTATCATTTCATGATATCATCTGCTCAATGGTGTAGATTTTTTAAAGTATTTTATTTCCTATGTATGTTTGTTGTCACATTTAAACAACTATAAAAAAAATGTACATTTTTTATTTATTGCTGAAATGCTTTTTGCTTTATACTCATCACAGTTTAGAGGCAGTTGATAGTTTTATTCTTGTACTTAGACTAACATACAAAAGTATTTGATTGAACTGTTTCTCTGTATTGAATCAGTTTGATTAAACTGATTTTCACTATACATTATATGAAATATTTATTTCATATATTTATCAAATTTGGTTTTGTGTTTATCCACAAGTTCACAAAACAAAAGTTCTAATTTAGTTTATTTAAGTTTTCATAATAATTGGAAACATTGCAGATCTTATTTATGCATATTGAAACATTATTTATGAGGTGGCAAGATGTTATTGCAGACCAGATGCCAGAAAAAGCACATCTCAAGTATAGAGTTCAAAGTTCCAGACAAATATTTTTCAACTAAACAAAAAATTCTGCAGGAGGATTTGTGATATATCTGGGCAAAAGAGAAGTTCGTGATTTCTAGTAATAGAGAAACTATCTGACAGCTAAGTTTTCTATGATTTGGCAGCTGTCCCTCTTTTAGCTATGATTCTGTCCATGGTTGCTTCTAGTCTTCTTTTAGCTATGATTGGATCCATGGTGATCCAAATTTTACAAATACTTTTATTACCTTTCGTAAACAGTATAGTCCAGTTTTTATAAAATACTGTATAGTTGTATCATCTTACATAATCAAGAATTATTAAAAAATTGTAAGTGTTATCAAATAGATTTAATTTTATTGCCTCCTCTTCTTAATTTTCAAATATTTATGCATAAAAATTTGCATTTAGTCATTCATTATATCAAATGTTGTTTGTGTACTGTTAAATGTTGTTAAGTAGACTAATTTTATAATGATTACTTAGTATGATTTATGTTTTGCAATTCTAATATTTAATTAATAACTAGGACTTCCCTCAGAGGGATTAGTCTGAGCAATATTGCTTAAAACAGTTTTAATAATAGTATGCTAAAAGTAAAAAAAAAAAAAAGATTCTATCTTTAATTGATTATATACTGTCACAAATCGAAATGACAAAAAATAGCAAAGTGAATGGTACAATTGCAAAATATTACATAAAAATTCCTATACGCGGTTGAAAAAAATGGGAAATCAAACTATACAAAACAGCCATGCATGAGTATAAAATTCAAAATACGCAGTACATTAAAAGTAATATAGATAACGAAGCATTAAAATATCTTGTATCAGAATTTTAACTCTTTGAAATGACGTCAGGAATATTACACACCAATTTTAGTACCTAAAAGTGGTGCAAATCATGATGGTTGAGTATAATGAGGAAATATTTTTTTGTTGTGAAGTGTAAATGAAAATAAATATTTTTTTTTGCATGGCATGTTCTACAAAGTATATATTCTAGTGCTCTTGATAAATGGATATCAATTTCATTATGTTTCTAACATCATTAAAAAATAATTGGAACTCTTTCATCCCATCGGCCGTAATGTAACGGAATACTTTTGACTGTCCCTATATTCGAAATATTTATCCGATTTTATTAAATTTTGCAATGGCTCAACAAAATTCAGCAGCAAATAGATATTTAAAATTTCAAACGATTCGGTAGGCTAGTTTTTGTGCTGTTATATGCGGACAGACAGACGTACGGATCAAATGATGGCTATAGGAACTAAATATTTATATTAATTAGAACACCTAAAAAATAGTTAAATTTAAAAGCGCATGCAGAAATTGAAAACGCATTTCCAGAAATTAATGCTTAAAGACAGTATTGTAACCGATTTCTTTTGTGTTTCTCTTTAATTGGATTAAAAATGCTATGAATATCCTGTTAAAACGTAATCGTAATGGAATTCAGTGATTTATACAAGTTTCACACATTTGCAATAGCGTAATTTCATTAAAATACTCTTCAAAAGATTTCCCCCAATAGACCATAATTTAATAAAATTCTTTTGGGTGTCCCAGTAGAAAAACTATTAATCCCACATACTTCATCTACAATACCAAACATGCCTAAGGGACCCTAAATATGGTTTGCCTTGCAACCACATCAATTCATTTAATGCCATAAAGAAAAAGAAGCTAGCCAAAAAATTTAGAACAGGATATGGTACACTTTTTTTATGTTATTGGTGCCAAAATATCGTTATTTACATTGCATGGTAACCCGGCTGCTGTTTATTATTAAAAAATTGCTTATTTATTTTTTCTATATTAATTTAATCTAGATTTAATCGTGTTTTTAATTTTTACTTTCTTTTTAAAATAATAGAAATTAATTTTAAAATAATTTGCACCAAGCCCGATGCGTATATGATATCTCTGCTCTAATTTCATGGTACTTTTCCAATACCTTCACCTTGTCTTTTTATAAATCATGGTCCAGTTTGGGTTTCAGAAATTAAAATTTCAAACTTGATGATCGTTTATGTTTATTTTTACTCATCAATATGGCACAGATGTCATATTTATAAATATAAGCTCACGTTAGCGCGATTTTTTCATTGCCAAATTGACGTGAAAATGTTGTTTTTGAATATTGCTATAAGTATTTTACGATTTACGATTTATTGTGACATTTATATTTTTTCTTCTGTTTATTATTATGTTTATTATTTATAACTGTTTATTCATCGCTTCAACTATTGTTTTTTTTTTCCTCTCTTTCTTTGTTTTATTTATTTATTTATTATATTACTTGATTATTCTGTCGACCGAAAAAGTATCACCAAACAATAAGATAAAATGCCAATAATGAATAATCGTGAATGTCATATTCAATCGCATTAAATACGATACATGTGTTTATGATCGTGAATGTCGCATTCAATACAATACATGTGTTTAAAACATCAAATGATTTTTTATCCCACTTTTTATATGTATTTTTATCAATATTTCACTAATTTATTTCTTCTTTCATTACTTAAAATAAAAAATATGTCAATATGTATAATTTGGCGAAATTGATCAACGAGCTAACCAAGTAGTACCAATATTTTATTTAAACACGCATTTTATTTAAACACGGCAGAATTGTTTCCAATTCGCATGTATGAAACATAAAAAATGTTAATGGTGGTTATGAAGTGTTATTATAAAGAATATCATTAATTCTCAAGTACTAAGTTACTAAGAATTAAGGCCTTTTTTCTTTAGAATTAACAACAACAACAAAATTATTTTCCAGTTTCTTTCTTAAATTTAAGTATAATTTATTGTACTTAAATATTGTTTGCGTATTTTCCTTGCTCCATGTGCTTAAATTTGGGAGTTTAACAAAAACATCCAGCCAGTGAAAAATGACGCACACCAAATTCCTGTGACGTATGCAAATAAATTATGCTTTTTTATCAGTTTTTAAACTATTTGGAACTAATTTTTGAAAGTAGGTGCATTTACGAGGTTACCTTCATAGGTACCTTCTGGTACAAACAGAATCGAAATCTGACAAGTACTTTTTGAGATTTGCTTGACGAAAGAATTTTTTTTACTTTTAATATCGTTATGTACTCTGAGTATAAGACTTCGCTACGCTCAGACAATAATTAATTTTTATTGCTGGTAATATTAATTATTTGTAAATAACTTTTTAAAGAACATTCAATTGAATTACTTGGTAAAATTGAAATTCTTTCTGAAGGAAATTATACCTATGGTAAAATTGTAAAAGAAACCATTAAAAATCACAAAATAAGGTGTAATGTATACATTAGCTTGAATGGATCAAGAACAAATTCAACTGGTAAATGTGGATGATCTAAATATACACCAAGTTAGGAAGACAAACTTATTGTGATTATGAGTAAACAAAATAGAAGACTTTTAGCAACTGCAGTTAAAGAAGAAATGAATAAAAGTAGAGAATCTCCAATATCTATTGATATAGTTAAGGGACTCAAGAAACATCTATGTACTGTATATTTAAATGGTTGATTGTTTCTCAAAAACCTTTGCTGCGGTGTATAAATTAAACAAAATGTTTTTAGTGGGCTAAAGAACACAATCTCGGACAATAGATGAATGAGGGAAAAGTGTAATTTGGACGTATTCATAACCAAAAGATGTCGGTGTGTTTAAAAAAAAAATCAGAGAGAGTGTATGTGAAAATTGTTTAAACCACAAAGTGACACATGGAAACAAGGTCATGATTTGGACTATTTTAGAGGAGGAAAAGTTGAGATTTGATAAAAGTTAAAATCAACAATGGAAAAGAAAATGTATCACACTGTATCTTAGTACATCGTGCAGTTTCGTTTAGTACTTGAAATACTGATAGAGGATTCATTTTTCAACAAGATAATAATCCAAAAGAGATATCCAAATTATGTTTAAGTTATTTCAAAACAAGTAGAAGCAAAAAGCTCTCAGAATTTTTATTTCCACTCCCCTCAATCACGTCATCATAATCCTATTGAAAAACTGTGGGATGAAATGGACTGGAAAGTCATTAAATTATTTCAAAACAAAGAAAAGGCAAATAGCTCTCAATTTTTTTATTCTGATCCTTACAATCATCACTTGTTAGTCCTATTGAGAAATTATGGGATGAAATGGACAGAAATGTTTGTATGATGGCACCAACAAATTTTTAAAGCATTTGATAATGTTTCTGTGGTACCTACAGAAGGAAAAGCCACAAAATTCTGGAAAATTTGGTTTTCAAATGCCAAAATTGTGCAAAAATGTAATGTGTGCTAAATGAAGCCACATCAATGAAAAAAAAAAGTCCAATTATATTTTTTATGTTAAATATCTAAAAGATTCAACCTTTTTTGTTATTTGATTATGTATTATGTTGTTTTATAGTAAATTCATCACTATTTTACTGTAGTTTGTTCCATATTGGTAATTTATACATTTGACCAAAGACTTTTGCACATTAGTGTCTTTTTAAAGTTAGTCAAAGTATACATTGATGATAAATGTGTCTCACTTTGAGCATGTGTTAATAGTAATAGTTTCACAAATATTGCAGATAATTATCAACATTTATGCCTATTATGTTTAATACTATTATTTTATTCAATTCTGTTTTAGCATTTGTTTAATTTCTATCTCTTTTAAATTCATTTATATAGTAACTGCTACACTCTAAAATGTCAAATTCCTTAAGAAGGGAAATTGCTCTACCTCCCCCTAATGGCACCTCTTGCATGTTCCATCATGTTTTCAAAAATTTTTGTTACTGTCCTTATGATGTGAATAATTGTGTTTAGTTGTTTTGATATATTAAAGTTTATATCTAATAATTTTTTTTTTTTTCCATTTCAGGTTGAAGCAAGTAGTTATTTATTTCGTCCTACTAATAGAGCAAGTGCATCTTTGGAGCAAGTTGTTAGAAGAACTTTAAATAGTGAAACTTTAACAAATTTAATCAGAGGAAAACAACATTTACGTTTATCTGCATCTTCTATGGGTGTCTGGTTTTGTAAAACTTATGACAATCTACTGTACTGTAATCAAAACAATATTATAGGTTTGTATACTATTGTTAAAGCATTCTGTCAATCTCGTTGCATGTTTTTATCTTTAATGTTTTTATTCCTTATTCAGGTCAACCATATAATTTTTTAATATAATTTTGATGATTGATTTATTTTAGATTTATATATGTAATTCATTTTTATCACTTTTAATTTGTATAATTTTATGTATTTATTTTATTATTTTTCATTTAATTGGTTAATACTTTATTTTTATTTCCTATTTATTTATTCATATTGTATATTTTCTTTTAATTTCCTTTACTTTTTTGACTCTCTCTTTTTATTCAATATGCTTTACATTTTTCCATGTTCAGTCTTCTCATTGGCTAATGTTCTCATATGATTAACAATTATTTTTTGATTTCTTATTGGCTGTTTTCTTTTCCCCTTCCTGTTCTCATCCATTTTCTTCTAGTCTTCCCCCTCCTTTCAAAATAGTAGCAAATCTTTGCATCTGCTAAAGGCAGAAAATATTATTTCAAAAGACCTTGCATGTTTTATTATTTTTATGGTGCAATTAAAATTAATTTTTTTTTTTACAGAGAGTATTTATATATTAAAAAAATGTTTTGATAAAAGATTAAAGAATATAAATATTTTTTGGAGAAAAATTTCTACCAACAACTTATTATTTGAAATTAAAATTATCTTCTGAAACTTTAAACTTATTCTTCTTTCAAAATGCTGCATGTAAACAAGAGTGGATTGAAGGATAAATTTTGCCACTTTCTGAAAAGAAATATTCCTATTTTGTACTAAGGAAAAAAAAAAAAGTGAACATTGTTAAACAAATGGCCTAAATTTTTCTAAATGTAAAATAAGTAGCCTATTTAATTGGAAAGAGAAAGCCTGTCAATCAGTATTTCTAAATGGGGGGGGGGGGGAAACTTAGTGATTACCCAAAAAACGTTTGTACTATTTCAAATATTTTTAAAGATAATCTTTTAACACAGAAATGAATTTCAAAGTCTTTAAATACATCTGCAGTAATAATAAACAAATTAATAAACAAAAATTTACAGCTTTAAAAACCTAATACTCATTTTCTTCTGCTGTGGCATGTGGCTCAATATAAAATATTTTGTAAATCTGATATGAAAATCATTTAGCTGGAGATAAATATAAGTACATTGTTACCTTTCATGAAGCATGGGTTTGTTTAAATAAATGCAACTAAAAAAAATGGGTCTCATTATTGAAAATTTGAAGAAAAAAGATATCCAAATATGATTCAAAGATTGCATATGAAGATTCAGTTAAGGTTTTATGATTGTCACAGGTTTCTCTTACAATGGGAGTTAAAAGTAAGAAGAGGGAAAAAATACACTAAAACAAATTTATCATACTATGAGGAGAATGTTTTATATTCAATATTTGTGAACAAAATACTTTATTTTATCTCAACAATTTTCGAAGTTTGAAACTGCACTAAAACAAAGTGGCTTTAAAACTACTGCATTTCACAAAAATTATGTACTGACAAAAATTTTGCATGTATACATTGAATTATTTTTGCACAAACTTCCAGCATTTCACCATGCATTATTGTGCTTTTGGTGGGAGGAGGGAAGGGTTTCTGCTGAAAATATATCATTCTAAGTGCAGACCCACTATGATAGATTGCCTGTCATTCTCCTTTTACTTCTTTCTAGAGTCAATCTCCTGGAGAGTTTACGAGAAGCCCTTTTATTAAGGAAAACATGATGCAGACTTATAGTTTGCAAACAATGTTATCAAACATTTACAAAATTATTCTTTTTGGTTTAGAAATTAACAAAAATTACCATGAAATTGTTTTAAAATTTTATAAACTTCCTTTGTATTTATCAGTTTGTATTTGCTAAATTATGTTTTAATATATAAATGTTTTCTCTAAATTGCTATTCAAAAGTAATTTTTGCTGTATATTGACTTATCTTCATATTTATTGTTAATATTTAAATCATTATTAAAAAAAATTCTTTAAATAAATATTTTAATGCATGATTTATTGAAAATGCTGTATTAGAATATACAGTAAAACTTCACTGAAGTAACAATATTCTGTTCCAATAAAAATCTATCATTCCGAGAGATGGTCTCTTAATGGAGGTAATGTTTAAATCTAGATTTTAATTGTTGAGAAAAAATTACAATTAATATTACTTCACATTAGGAAAAAATATGAAAAATTAAGTATCAAAACAAAAGTTAATTACATTATTATATAAGTTAATTACTGCAGAATTTTAAAAAGGAATACATCAATGTTTGTTTTGATTTTTCAATTTTATCTTTTGTAATTTTTATTTGCAAGTCCTTTCGAAATTCAGTAAATAAATGCAGTTATTTTTGTATGGGATAATATTAATGACATTTCCATTAATTTATCTATTTCTTTGAGTTTCCAGACAGAATAGAGCAGAGTATTAATTGTCATTCTTAATTCATCATTCAGAATTAAATTTATTGCTGAATAATCATGAAGGGATTTAAATACTTAAAAGCTACTGGAATAATTATAATTTAAAAAAATCTAAACTTAGTTTTGAAGTTTGATGAATATTGGGCTCTCTGAAATTATTTTTCTGGTAAAACTTCTTCAAGTAACCATGAAAAAATGGAATTTGCTTAATTTTCTTCAAAGAAATTGGTCATTCATAGCAGGAGTTCAAATGGAATGGTCTCTAAATAGAGGTAAAATTAGTATTGAGCCTATGAGAATAAATTTCGTTCCATGAAAAATTGGTCACTTAGAGAGGTGGTCATACAGAGAGATTTTACTGTACTACAATGTTTTTAGTAAATTCTTTATTTCTGGATTATTGTCTGTGTGTTGATGAGGGTTAGGGTTCTGATATGGCTTGATTTTTAGGTCATTTTCAGGAATTTTTAAAAAATATATACATTTTTGGACTTCGAATTTTGACTAAGTGTGTGAATTTTTTTTGACATTTGTATGTCAATTTTTCATAGAATAAAAATGTTGGTATTTTAATCAATCTAACTTCCTCCAAACTTCATTGTGCAAACCATGCACAATACTAATACATCAGTGTACATGATTGTGTTCTTAATCTGAAACAACAACAATAATAATAATAAGAGGTGCTAGAACTTTAAACAGGCACAAATAGTTCCTGTTTGAAGTTCAAGGTAATTTTTTATGCTAAATTTTCATTTTTAAAACTGTTAAAAAAAAAAAAAAAATTTTAAAAGAAGTTTGTGCTTTAATTTCTAGTTTTATGCACTTAAAAAGATATTTTGAAAAAGCTTTTCTTAAAAAAAGCTACATTATTACGATCTTAACTGATTCATTTAAACTACTTGTCATAATGTGATTATTATTTATGTTTATTGATCTACCTTTTTATGAAGTAACAGTTAAATTCTACAAATCATAGCCATAAGTTTCTATTTTTTCAGGTCATAATTGGGAAATGGTGATTCCACCAAATACAACTGTTGCTACAAAATGGAGTCTTTTAGCAGCAGATGAAATGCATAATTCTGAAGGTGAGGTAATTAGTTAAACTTTAATTAATGCTTTTAAAATCTTTATATCTATTATAGTAACAACAACAGCAAAAAATGTATTGGTAAATAGTGTAGGTACATTTTTTTTCAATATACAAGTATTATTATTATTAAATTTAATCTTTAAATTGATGTCATGCTTGGACATTTGGATGTATTATCACTTCTGGTAGCATGTATCATAATTTTTAATCATTACAGAATTACAATGGTTAAATTATTAAAAAGAAAAGTATATGTTTAAAAATTAACTAGAGTGGCAGATAAAAAGACTAAATCACCTGTAAAAAACTGACAAGTGTGCAAATAATGTGTTTATGTTTGTGTTTCATGTAAAGATGGTGTTGTTACATTAAAATACACATGTAGTATCAATTTGCCACAAAAAATAGTTTTCTGAAATGTATAATTATGCTGAATAACTTCTAAAAGAGGAAAATGCACCAATTTATCAAAAATGGAACAAAGTATTTAACCACAAATGCAGTATATAATAAATTTCCTAAAACTGAGTCATATTACATGAATATTTATGTGTTATATGTAAAAGAGTCGCTTTAATATTTTTTAGATAGTTTGCGAGGGCAATGACAGCCTTGCAAATATCCAACATGAAAGATATCAGCCTCTGGATGTAATGGTGTCTGATTTTATGGTTATAATATGGCTATAATATGGTTACATATAGTTACCCTAATAATACTTTCCTTCATTTTAATCTTTGTTGTTTGTTTTTTAGCAATTTTAGTGCATTACAAGCTAAAAAGTTTGAATTCTATTAAGATCTGGACTATTCTCAGGTCAGTCCATAGCTTTTATACCAGATTTATTCAACATAACTATGCATTTCAAGTAACTAATTTTTATGGCAAATTAATAAATACTGCATGTTTATTTTAATGTAGCAGCATCATCTTTACATGAAACACAAATATAAAACCTATTATTGGCACATTTTTTTTTTTTTTTTCACTGATGATGCAGTTTTTTAATCTGCTACTGTATAAATATCAGTTCAAAGTTTTGAAGTTTACAGTGACTGTGTGTTTAAAGTAATTTGAGTATTTCAAATGCCAAATTTTTGCCCTTGAAAAGTAATTCAGTTATATTCCTTTAGCTTCAATTATCCAAAAATCTAACAAATACTGTCATTATGTTTATGTAAAATATTAATCCCATGAAAGGCAATAGTACATCTATAAAACCACTTTTTTTTAAAAACCAAAATAGAAAATTTAAATATTGTTCTTAGTTCTGTTTTTAAAAATTGTATTATAAAATAACTTTTGCTAGTTTCTTATATTTTTTTTATGTATACTTAAGTTTTCCATATGGAAGGAGGGAAAAAATGTAGTTTATTTTTTGAAGTTTACAGCATCCGTAATAAAATGATTTGTGATATGAGTTCGAATGTAATTTGAAAAAAGGTCTTTTGTTTATTAAAATGTTAACATTTTTGAAGTACTTGAAACTAATTTTATGAGAACTATTCCATTGTTTTTATTAAAAATCAAGGTTCCAGAAAAAAAAAAAAAAAAATTAAAGAAGTTATTTAATGGGAGTTCAACTGTATTTATTTATTTATTTATTTATTGTTATTTATATAAATTTCATGATTTTGTGAGATTTTTTTTTTTTTTTTTTTTTTTTTTTTTTAATGCAATATGAAATAAAAAACTTCATATCTATATCTATATGTATATATATATACATTTTTTTTTTTCAGAAAAAAAAATCTTGGGTGTCTTTTGACACATATACGCTTTTGACACATTTTCCAATATTAGATATTTGTATATGAAATTACTTCCCTGTTTTTTAAATATACCTTATTTTATTTTTAAAGAAATATTTACATTAGTATACTTTTAGCATTACCAAAAGAGATTTTATAAAATCTATTCATTTCAGGAATTTTATTTCTGATTAGTTTCAATTATTTTGACTAAAATATTTGCATGTTTTTGAATTTTTTTTTTATAATTTTTAAATAAATGATACTTTTATTCTAAAATATTTTGGAGCTAACCTAACTTTATTCATATGAAGGAGAAAATAAGAAGAAAGAAAAGAAAAACTGCCTTATTGGCACTTTTTGACATTTAAAATCAATAAAAAATGTTTTTCTGCATTAAAAATTTTATTTAAAAAAACCCCACCAATTATCATGCTTGGCGATAATGGTGTTGGTACAACAGAAAAGTACCGTACCATGAGATTCTATAATAAATCAAAGCTGTTTATGAAATAAGCTTAATTTATTCCTTTTTTCAATGTTTATTTACTATAGGTAGTCTTTGGTGTGTTAATAGCACTGATGAGCTGTTTTGTTATGACATCAAGTCTCAAACTTTATTACTTGTTGAACCACCTTCTGCATCTCGTATACGCTGCTTACAACCAAAATATCAAACACTTTGGGTTTTATCTGAAGATGGTGCAATTTATATTCGAAGAGGCATAACTCCTAGTTGCTTGCAAGGCATTTGGTGGCAAGAACTTGATTTGGTTCAGTTTGGTAAGCCATTGTAAACTAATTAATTTTTTTCTTTTTTTAAGAAATACTGTACTGTCTTGTTAATGTATTATTAACATGGGTCTTATTAAAGTTTGATTGACAGGGGTAAAATTTTTATGTTGGTTATAGTTTATCTAGATTTTCTGTAATTTTTCCGTTCATTTTTCAAATGAATGTTATTAATGTTATAATTTATGTTATAATTTAGTATGCAAAATTTATATATTGGGGAAAACATCCAATTAATAATATAAGAAGTAAGAGAAGATAATCTTTAGGGGCTCTACACTCATTTGAAAACATCAATTCTCTAATGCGAAACTTATGGGCAGGCTTTTTTTTAATTTATTGTTTAAATATTTTTAAATGATTTTTTTCCTATAGAATAGCTGAGGTTGATCTTTAATGCTCTTTAATTTTATATTTTGGTTGCAGATTTTTTTTTTAGGAATTGCTTTCAAAAGTGAAAGTACCTTTATTAAAAAAAATCTGCTAACAAAATTGAAAAATACAAAATGACCTTATTAGAGATCAAGCTCAGCTGTCTTAAAAATCACTTGAAAATATTCAAATTTAAATAAGAACTTCAAAAACAACCTGCCCATATGTTTCGCATCAGTGAGCAGGTGTTTTCCAGTGTGTGAAGAATCCCCTTAAGAACATAAAATTCATAGAAACAGGGGGTGCAATTACCCTCACTCTTCCTATGATACTCTTGATTATTATCTATCTTTTGATGTAATTTTTTTATATGTGATTTTCATTCGTCATCTTCAAAGCTCTCTGAGTGTAAATAAATTTATTAGAGTATGATTAAGTATTTTAAATATTGTGTGTTTTTAACATTTAATATATATTAATATTAGAAAAATTAAATGTTTGCTTATAGGATCTCGAGAACTTTCAGATGAGCTAAAAAAATTAATGGTAATTGTCTTTTCCAACCTACCATTTACCCCCTCATTAGCTGGCATGCTGGAAAAAATCAAGGTACATCGGCATGCCGAAAAAAATCGAAGTACACCAGCATGCTGGAAAAACTCGTACTTACTGGCATTTTGGAAAATAAAAGGTTTCACTATTTGAGGACAAGCAGCTGATTTATTTTGTTTTTTCTATAATTTTTTTTCATTTTTAGAAGAAAAAAAAATCAATATTTATTTTTTGTTTGTATCTCTCTATATGTTTATTTATTTATATTTAAGTGACTATTAGATTTTATTTATCTTATTATTATGCAAAACAACACTTTTATGACTTATTACTCCAGGTTGACAACATTAAGGTAATTAAATTGTCATATAAAATTACTTTTTTGATATGAGGTAAGTGCATATTTCTATCTTTATATATTTAGATAATTATTATATTTCTCTTATTTTATAGAAGTAAAAATATATACATGTAAGAATTTCATCTTGTAAGAATATTTCTGTTCGTGTAATAATTTATAATATAATCTACTGCATTATAATTATCGCATGGGTGCTGAGGAGAGAGCTTTGTGTGAGATGGTATGAGACACATGAAACACATTACATATTCTCTTGAATATGTAAAAAGGGTAAGTTAAATAATTAGATAAGTGGGAATAAAGTCTATACTGCATCTCTCTTTCCAAACCAATTACTGCTACAGAATACAGCTATTGAACCTCATTACTTTCTTTTTTTTTTTCCGAAAATTCTCACTTTTTCTAGCATGCCAGGAAAAACCAGGGACTAATATATAAAAATCTGGTCTAAATTGATTTTTGTAGCATGCCAGATAATACAGTATACTATATTTTATGTTTGCATCACTATACACAAGGGGGACATGAGCAAATGTCATTCTAAGATTACTATTTCTATAAGTTATGTTGTGGCTAGAAACATAAAACTTGGTATGGTGACCTTTAAGATGTAAATGCTCTCTAAGAATGGATATTACAAAATTCGAAAATTAAAAGGATGAAATGATCAGAAGACATTCTAAAAATTATCTAAATTAGGATTTATTTGCAATTGTTAGGATTAGAAACTTGAAATTTGACATACTGTCTGTTTTAAGACATAAGTGCTTGCACAAAACTGTTCCTGAAAAAAAATCATGATTTAAAAGGGTGCTGGAGTAAAAAAAGTCTTTAATTGCTTTTCTGTGATACTATTGGAGCTATAAATTTAAAATGTGACACTGTGGTTAATTTCAATATGTAAACGCTCACTAAGACCACTTTTTAAAAAATTTGAAATTTAAACAAGTGAAATTAGCAGAAAACATTCTAAATTTTGATTTATTTGGAATTGTTACAACAACAAGAAATTTGAAATTGCTGTTACTTTTAAGATATTAACCCTCACACAAAACAGTTTGTAAAAAATTCAAAATTAAAAGGTAAAATGTGCAGAAAATGTTCTAAAATCAAAATTACTAGGGAATTATTAAACTGATTTCAAAATCCCATTTAGGATAATACTGGTGACAGTTTCTGCATAAGTATGCAAGAGCAATAAACATTTAAAAATTGTATTGCTTTGAATATGTTGGAGATAGAAAGAGGAAATTTGACATGGTGCAATTTACATTGCCTTATCTTATTATTCAAATACTTACTGAGCATGAATATGAGCATGCTCAAAATATGCTTAGCCAAAAATGCTTTAAAATCATTCTAAATTATAATTTCTTTGGAATTGCTAAGATTAGAAATGTAAAATTCAATATTGTAGTTACATTATGACTGTTTGCTCACTCAGAAAAATAATTTTGAAATTTAAAAGGATAAAACAAGTGAAAAACATTTTGAAATCACAATTACTTTGGAACTACTGAGACGATTTCAAAACTTCTGTCAGGATAATGACTATGGTTACTTCTTTTTAAAATAGGTTGCCTTTTATTTTTGTACAAACTTCTCTCAAGAGGTTCTCATTTTAAATTGCCTATAATGAAGTAATCTAAAATGTTTTTTAGTTTAAAAACTTTTTTATTTTTTCTCTTGTTTTTTAATTTTATCTTCTTTCTTTACTTTATTATTTTTTTCTTCTTTCTTTCAGGTGCTCAACAAATAAGTCATATCAGTTGTTCTTCTTTTGTTTCTTGGGCTTGTACAAGCAATGGAGAAGCTTATATGAGATTAGGATCTGTTAATCCAACTTCTTCAAATTTAAATCAGGCATGGGTGGCAGTTAATGTAGATTATGAACAGATCAACACTCCTTTAGATAAAGTAATTATTCTTTTAAGTTTTATAATATTGCTGTGTTTCAGTATGTGTTTTGTGTTATCTTTAATGTATTTTCTATATTTTTGACTTTTTTATTAATAGACTGGGAGTTGGCAGCACAGACAATTACCTCATGCAGCTCACGAATGAAAATCTAGGATTAATTAAATCTCAATTTGCATATTAAAATGCAATTGGTCTGCCAAGTCATATCTTGGTGGTAAACGCCTAAAAACCAGATTTTAGTCATTGACTCATAGGTTTACCATTATGTTTTCTTGCTCCCAATCTTCCATGTTTTCATACTTTTGGGTGCAGAAAAGCACAATGGTAAACTTATGTGTCAGCCACTTAAATTGGCTTTTTTTACGTGTTTTCCACCAAGATATGACTTGGCAGACTGATTGCATTTTAATATATGAATCGAGATTCAACTAATCCTAGATTTTCATCTGTGAACTCAATGAGGTGATTGTCTGTGCTGCTGCCTCCTGGTCTATAATTGAAATTTTAATTTTTTAAGTAGCTTTTAAAGAGTTTTCATTGGTGCATCAGAAATAAAAATAAAAAAATAAAACATATCAAACAAAATTTAAACTTATTCCATAGAAAAAAAAAATATTGAGTTAATCATAGAATCATTTAATACAGGTAGACTGATTAAAGTTGTCTGAATTCCCTGGTGTACAGTGTCAGCAAAAAAATCTTGGTACTTGCGATTTTAGAGGTTTTGTTAAATATCTAGAGAAATACATCAGAAAAAATCCTGAAACTGTTAACTGTGTAAACATAATGGAACAGGTCATACATTTTGTTGGAGATTTTCCCCTCAAACTCCATAGGGGACCATCAACAAATTGAAAAAGACCGAAGATCTTTTGTCTGACCCTGTCAAAACTAATGTAGCAAAAGCGTTCAAACTGCAGGTTACGATTAATAGGCTTATTGTAATGAACTGTGTTCAGGGATGTAGTCGTAAAAATAACAGAGGATATACACTCTAAACAGAGGGCATACGCTCAATGATGAGGATATACTTTAGAATGTGTATACTGTAACATTCTTGAGAAACAGAGGGTATACGGTGTTCCTTTAACAAATCCAGAAGGTATATAGTGTATACCCTCTATTACATCCCTGTGTTCACTTTTATGAATATAGTATGTATACTCGAAGATAAATTAAGGTTTTTATAAAAACGGTCCCAAGTTTTGCCAAGTTTTTTGCTTATAATTTGCAGAGTTCTTAATAAAAAACAATGTTCTTTTCAGAAAATGAGAAACAACATTATATATAATACCCTGTTATAAAAATTTAAAAAAATATTAATAATTGTATGAAAAATGAGCAGGTTTACTAAATAAGGTTTACTAAGTAAGGTTTCAGTGTGCATGCATGAAGGTAATCAAAATATAATTTGTGTAATGTGAGGGCCTGACTATCGCATGGGTGCCCGGGGCCCATGCCCTGTGCAGGAAATTTCTAAGGGGCACAAAATTTTTCATCGTAATTTCCATTAAATAATTTATAATTGTGAAAAAAATTTAATATTTCAGATCCTAATGCGATGAAATGACAAAAATATGTCTCAATATATGGTTAAAAGTGCATTTCAATAAATTATAAGAATTATTTTTTTATATATTCCTAAACACTTTTTATAATTTTCAGAAAACTTAATTTTTTGACTAGAATCAGTAAATCAACCAATCAAATTGGGCATGAAAATTTTAAAGTGCCCTGGGCACAAAAACTTACAAGTCAGGCCCTGAATGTGATTGCTTAATATATAGAGCAACTTGTGTGAAAGTCTCAAAAACATAGCTTGAAAATTCTAAAAATTATCATCGATAGAATAAGATCAAAGTCTGTTATTCCCAAAATGAAGGAAAAAGGATGAGAGCTGTATCCAAATATAGTAGTACGTTCAATATTGTGCAGACACTAATCAATGGAATATGGATACAGTCTCTCATCTTTTTGTTTCATTTTGGAAATAACAGATTTTTATTTTTTTCTGTTGACAATAGTTTTCAGAATTTTCAAACTATGTTTTTGAGACTTTCACACAAGTTGCTCTATATATTTAGCTATCACATTATGCAAATTAGACAGGGTGTTTATAAAGTCCCGGACCCATTTTGATGTTTAATAACTCATAAAATAATAAAGATAGATTAAAATTAATAACATAAATGGCTAGATAGACTCAAAGTTTCATGACCCTTGTCAATGAACTTCCACGTGTGCCCCCTTCATCGCACGAAAAATATCAGGTCGATTGTCAATTTCACGCCAGGTAGCGGAAAGCATGTCGGCAGAGGCTATTGCGGTCTGGCTTTTAAGTCATCAATGTTCGACACTCTCCTCCTGAAAACATTGTCCTTTACAAATCCCCAAAAGAAAAAGTCCAGCAATGATCTGCACCACCTCATTGGGGTACCATCGTTCGTACTTCTTTGAATGACCATTTTCCAGGAAGATGGATTGGGCGAGGAGGTCCAGTTCCTTGGCCACCCAGATCACCTGATATAACGCCGCTGGACTTTTTCCTTTAGGGATTTGTAAAGGGCAATGTTTACATGAGGAGAGTGTCGAACATTGATGACTTAAAAGCCAGAATTACACCCTCAATAGCCTCTGTGGATGCCGACATGCTTCCCGCTACCTGCCGTGAAATTGACTATCGACTTGATATTATCTGTGTGATGAAGGGGGGGCACACGTGAAAGTTCATTGACCAAGGGTCATGAAACTTTTTGAGTCTATCTAACCATTTATGTTATTAATTTTAATCTATCTTTATTATTTTATGAGTTATTAAACATCAAAATGGTTCCAGGGCTTTATAAACACCCTGTATTTTGATTACATACACGCATACGCACTGAAACCTTATTTAGTAAATCTGTTCATTTTTCATACAATTATTAATATTTTTTATTTTGAGAACAGGGTATTATGTATAATCTTTTTTCTCATATTTTCTGAAAAGAACTTTGTTTTTTATTACGAACTCTGCAAATTATAAGCAAAAAACTTGGCAAAATTTGGTACCATTTTTATAAAAACCTTAATTTATCTTCGAGTATACATGCTATATTAATAAAAATGAACACAGTCCAGGATGAATCAACACAGTGGAGGGTATATGCCGTATACTTTCTGGATTTGTTAAAGGAACACCGTATACCCTCTGTTTCTCAAGAAAGTTATAATATACACACTCTAAGGTATACCCTCATCATTGAGCGTATGCCCTCTGCTCAGAGCATATATCCTCTGTTATTTTTACGACTACATCCCTGAACACAGTTCATTACAATAAGCCTATTAATCATAACCTGCAGTTTGAACGCTTTTGCTACATTAATTTTGACAGGGTCATCCAAAAGATCCTCGGTCTTTTTCAATTTGTTGGCAATCTCCTACGGAGTTTGAGGAAAAAATCTTCAAAGAAATATATGAGCTGTTCTATTATGTTTCATACTTAGAGTTTCAGGATTTTTCCTGATGTATTTCTCTAGATATTTAACAAAACATCTAAAATCGCAAGTGTCAAGATTTTTTTTTGCTGACAGTGTATCTTGTACAGTTTATGCTAAACAAAAATATTGAACATTTAATGCATTTCAAATATCAAATTACTTGTGACTTATCTAATATATGAATAATCATTTGTGATATTTAGTGTCTTTTATTGGTTTTATTTTCATATGTTGTTGTCTGTACTTTGTAATCTCCTCTGTATTTTTTCAAAGCTTTAAAAACATTTCTCAGTTGTTTTTATTATTTTTGATTGCTATATCAATTCTTTTTGCATCACAGATACAATTTGGTACCTTCAGTTCTATTATTGGTTAGTACACAACTTTTGTTTACTTTTTTTTAGACAACTAAAATAAGCATTTTTTAAAATTTTATTTATAAATATAATTCAGATTTTGAAAGCTTTTATTATTAAATTATTCATCAAAATAAATTTCTTCATTTTCTAAAATCATTTACTGCTTAATATTAGGAAAAATAAATTATATTTCAAAAAATGTCATCAAAAGAGCTTTTTGTAAAAAAAAAAAAAAAAAAAAAAAAAAAAAAAAAAAAAATGTGTATATTCAGAATATTTTTAAATTATGCTTTACAAACTACCCATATTGTATTGCAACAATCTATGGTCAACAGATGTTGCAAAACATCTGTTTCGAGACAAATACAAATAATTTTAACATTTGGAATTTAAATTTTAAACCTTCATAATTCCTAAACTATTTGGCCAAGTATGTCTCCTTTTTTTAATCTTAAAGTAAAATTAAAAAAAAAAAAAAAAAAAATGCTGTCAAAAATGAACATTTGTATTGAAATTTTCAGATTATGGTAAAATTTAAATTTTTATGTGAAGAGATTCCTTAAGTTTATTCTTTTTTAAAGATAAATTGAAAGAAGACATAATTTTCAGTCAAATGGTGGCTATTTCTATTCTCCCCCCCCCCCCCTGCCCTTCTAGGACATTTTTGTGAGTCTGATGTATGGTGTATTCTCTTATTGTTGCTTATTTTGGCCAACTGTACTTGATTTAAATGACAAAGAGAGGCAACGATTAATTTTGTTTTGCTGAACTTTTAGGTCAGAATTATAATTGTTTTACTGTCCCATATATGTAGTTTTGCTTGATATCTAAGAGAATAAAATAAATTAAAGAGAATAAAATAATCTAAGAGAATAAAATAAATTAATAAATTTGATATAATGACTCCTTAACTGCTATTATTATTATTTATAGTTATATCTTAATCAATCTATTTAAGGGTGGTGGCTGGAGGATTCTAGCCACCAAATTTTAATTCCAAAATTGACAAATGGCACCAAGAATTATTTTAATAAAATTTTGCTTTTGTAATGTAAGTGCAAAATAGCAGATTTTTATTTCTAAGAAATTCATTTGAATATTCTGGTGTCAGTAATTTATTTCACCATTTTACAAACAGAATTCTTTTGCCTCTGAAAGGGTTAAATACACATATATGTATACATATGTTTGTACAGATTTACTATAATTAACATCATAAAAGAAAATGGCCATCTTACATTTTTAAACAATTAATGACATTGCTGCAATTTGTTTGACCACTTGTATGTTTCAGGGCTTTTTGCTCTATTTTGTGAGAACTGATTCATCAAGAATTAAACTTAGCAGGTGAACACCACAAGCCTCTATCTGATAAATTCACCAACTCATGTCAAAGTCCTTCATTCTTTCTAAAATATAACTTTCTGCTTCTACTTATATTTTTATTAAGCTGTAAGCCTAAAGTAGAAAATGTCCTCTAAGTAAGAAAATACTCCTCTTAAAAATGAAGTAAAATAATTAAAAAATCTTTAAAAAAAAATTACAATATGTGAATTATTTTTAGACAATGTTAATGTAAAATAAAAAGCAGTTGAAGCAGTAATGAATTAACTTGTGAAATATAAATTTTTGTGTTCTAGTGCTTTGCTGCATTTATGCATTTCAAGACAGTTATTAAAAATGCATGTTATTATTATTTTTTTAATAATAAATGTTTATGCTGAAATTCCTTTTGTTCTGTTTTAATGCTTTTGTTTCTTGTTTGATAAATGTGTGTAATTTTCCTTTACATGGCTTGCTTCTATTTAAAGTTGTCTGCAATAGGGAAACATATACCATTGCCCCTTATTTCTACTCAATTTTCCCAAGATGGTGGCTTTTGTCAGGTGATTTTTTTCCTTTATTAAAATTCATTTAAATATTAAAATTCTGTACTCTTCATACAATTTTTATGTTGGTCTCTGTTTCAATCAATTTTTTCTTATTTGTTAATTTTAAATAAGTTTCTATATGATATTTATTATTTTTGCAATTTTTTTTTTTTTTTTGGTTATTTGTGTTTTGTCTTTTTTTGTTGAAATCAGTCATAAATCAAATTTTCCCTTGCATTGAACTCAAGAGTCTAGTATTTAGCAAAGATGGAGAAAAAATGTTTGAAGAAATGCTCATATTCAGATTTGATACTTTTCTTGTTTATAATGTGGTTTTTTTAATCAAAAAACTTGTTAAGGGATATCTTATGTTGTAAGACTTTGCTGTTATTTACAAAACGTATTATGTATGGTATTGGATAAGAAAATATCTTAAAGAATTTCGCTCTGTTTTCTACATATATACAGTAATTTTTCATTTATGTCTTCTAGGTTATACACTAATTTCATTATGTTCCATTGCATGAAATAGAAAAATATTGTTATAATGTAGCACTTCAACTTATATCCTCTTGAGTTATACCCCCTTCCCCTGCATTTACATCGTCTAACTTGGGAAAGAAAAAAAAAATCCTTAATTAAGATGCATTATGAAATTCTGAAGGTTTTTGGTTCCATCAAGGTAAACTTTCCTGCAACTTTCAAATAAATAAAAATAGTCACTTTGAAAAGTTTAAAACAAATCACTATGTTGTTACTAAGAGCTTCTAAAAGTAAAAAGAAAAAGCAAGATTTCTCCCACATCCTCAAAAACTAGAATGAGGCAACTAGAAGAACAAAAGAAAGAAAGAAAAAAGAAAAATAAATAAACAAATAAAATAAAATAAACTCAATAAGTTAAAAACTTACTGAGTTTTTCCAAATTCTTGTACTGCAAACACATTTTTTGTTAATGTTAAATGTATGTAATATAATCCCTAATAATAAATACAATATTTTCATTTGCAGTGTTGGAAAAAAAAAACTTATTAAAAAAAAGCATGTTTTTCTTTTGTTTAAAACATTTTTTTCTTATTCAACAGCACAATTTTGATTAAAGTGAACAAAAATTATTAAACATAAAGAATAAAAATATTTTCAAACAGCAGTAAGGAAGAAAAAAATTATAAATACCAAACAATTAGCAATTTTATTTTTATTCTAAACTAAAACAATTAATTGTTAAGTTCTTTAAAAATGGTAACAAGTTTGGCAGCCTTATCAACATCCAAACGATTTCTTGTTTTGCTTTGCACAAAACCAAAATAAGAGAAAACTCTTTCTAATTCAGCAGTAGAACATACAGCTGTATGTAATTGTTTTATGATATTCATGGCAATTTTATCAATGTGTATTTCAAGGCTTAACCACCACGATAAAGGTGTTATTTCCAATTTATTTGATTCTCCAATTGCAAATTTATGATTGGTAACTGCATCAAACATATAATCAGAGAATGGAGTTGACTTAGCTTTATAGTTTATAATTATTGAAATTAGTTCCTTACATAATTTGGCAACAAGGCTCATGCCTTTTTCAGTCTAATCAATTGTAAGTGATTCTCCTTTAAAGCATGGATCAGTAATGTTTGCCAAGAAATGTGCGGGAGTCATGGCCATTTCAAATCGGTCTTCTATAACTTTTTCAATATTTTTTTGTAATCATGGTAAAATTATTAGCAGCACATATGTCTGACATTTCTTTTTTTAAATCTTTCCAAACTTCAACTACATCACTAATAGTACAATTATTTCTCTGAGCTTTGTCACATACAATTGCAATAAGGCTCATGCCTTTTTCAGTCTAATCAATTGTAAGTGATTCTCCTTTAAAGCGTGGATCAGTAATGTTTGCCAAGAAATGTGCGGGAGTCATGGCCATTTCAAATCGGTCTTCTATAACTTTTTCAATATTTTTTTGTAATCATGGTAAAATTATTAGCAGCACATATGTCTGACATTTCTTTTTTTAAATCTTTCCAAACTTCAACTACATCACTAATAGTACAATTATTTCTCTGAGCTTTGTCACATACAATTGCAATAAGTTTAAGCCTTTGGATATAATCTTCAACATTTTTTTTAAACTGAAAATCTGAGACTTTCTTAGAAATATCAGAATTGATTTTCTTTCTATTATCTCCACAAACTTTCAAAATTTACGGCCATTTGCTTATATAAGACCCCATTGTGTCGAACATGGAATTCCACCTGACATCTGATGGTAACTCAAGCTTCTTAGCACCTGTTTCCCGAAGCTTTGCTGAGGCAAAATCGTTATTTCGAAAATATTTAACAATATCAATAACTTCAGCTTTTATATTGGAGATTTTAATGTCTTTTGTTAGAAAATTTAAGACATGAGCTGAACATCTATAAGTTAAAATATTCATGTTATTCCTCTCGGTCTTTTTAAGTTTATCTCTCATCTTCGTAACATTAGCAGCGTTGTCTGTTACGAAGCTGCCAATAAAACAACTATAACGTTCCTCTACTTTATTTATGGCAGTACTTGCAAGTTCATAAAGATAATTAAATTCATGAGGATGGCCAGATGTATCAATGGAATCTACTAAGTAAATTTTACCTTTGCAAGATACTGTGATTCCTACAATTGGCTCATTGTGAATATTGCTCCATCCGTCACGAGCAGCACAAACAGTCTGTTCTCTTAAATCATTTTTATAGGTTTCCAACACAGATTCATGCACTTTGTCAAGTAATATTTCTCCTATTTCATGATGATTTGGTGGTTTGTAGCCAGGTCTTATACTCGGTACCATCTTTTTAAATTCTGGATCATCCACACATGAAAATGATGTATTTGTTGCATAAATAAACCAGGCAACTTGAATATCAAACAATTCTTTATCATATTTAGATATTCTCACAATAAAATTGCTTAAACTTGTAATTGGTGTATGTCTCTTATTGGTATTTATGTAAGGATCAGTATCAGTAGCCTGTCTCTTTCTTGACTCATTAACAACTTCAGTCTTTTCTAGTTTAGGTGGATCATCTTCCTGAGCAAAAGTTCCAGCATCTGATAAAAAACAACTGTTAAAATGAGCATGAGCTTTCATTCTTGCCACTAACTCTGCCATTTCCTTCTTACATTTTTTACATTCAACACTGAAACCTACTTTACCAGGAATTTCTATCTGTTCAAAGGATTCCCAAATTGAATGTTTTTTCCCTGTAGCTATACAATTCAGCTATAAATCGGTTAATAATTTTCTTCAAAAACAAACTATAGATTAATTAATTAACTACACACTGAACTAAAAGCACACGGAATGACAATACAATACAGAACAGATAACTATCTTCACTACAGTTCCCTTTTCTCAAATAAAATACTAAAATAAATAAATGTATGAAATGTGTAAAAAATTAGTTAAGAAATAAATATTTTTTAAATATGTTCATTTTTTATTATTAAATTATTATTTTGAGAACAGATTCAAACTGAAAATCAAAATAGATAAATTGGTTGGTAGGTAGCATACTTTTATAACTCTGAGGACAGAAAAGCTAATTTAAACAATTAGATATTAAAAGGAACTGAAAGTAGATAAGTTTTTTTTTTTTTCATTTCAGTTTATTTTCATAAATGAATTATTAAAAAGAAAATACTATTAAAAGAAATTAAAATTAATGTTGAATTTTTTTGATATATGAATTTTTTAAACTGAAGTCATTATAATTTTAATAAAGAAAGAGAAAAAGAAAACATTAAAAAATCTTTTTAAACTACTAAACAAATATCTATATAGTATTGTAGCATTATCTATTGATGGAAGAAAAAAATATTTATAGTATATTAAGAAGACGTTCAGCCCAATTTTTTTACTCAATTTTACTCTGTGCACCAACTGCTGAATTTATTCAGAGAAAAGAAGAAATAAATCTCATAGCTAGTTTCCTGAACAAGAGTATAAAAAGGGTATCTTTAAAAAAAAAAAATGTAAATCCATAAAGGATATGCATGCTATTAACTTTTAATCTCTAATTTTGTTATAGTTTGTGTATACAGTAGAACCCCGCTAATTCGGACCCCGTTAATCCAGATTGGTTTGGTCGATTTTTTTTTTTTTTTTTTTTTTTTTTTTTTTTTTTTTTAAGTTTGAGAAGTGATTGGCAAATTTTCATAACATAAATTTATTTCAGCCTCATATTCTGAATAAAAAAGTATTTTCTGAAATCTTTTCTGAAGAATACCTCAAGCTTTCTTATTTAAACTCTTTAACATTACCTATTAAATTAACAACTATGCATTATTTAAGCTTTGGCAATTCCAATTTTCTCAGTTTTCTATTTAATCCATTTAGAAATGTCATCAAAAGCTCACTGCTTAATAAAGTTTTACTCAGAACATTGCAAGAAAGAAAAGTAAAATAGTCCTTATAAACATACTGACTGATAAGGATTGCATTCCGATCTTTGTCAGCCAGTCCATAGATCTCTTGGGAGTGCTTCCTTGTCTTCGTGCCAAAACCCTTCTACAAATCACTTGCAGAAAACTAGAAGGAGGAATAAACGAGAATGAAAGAGAAATTACTCCTGAAGATTTTGTCAGCTTGTTTTAAAAATTGATGATTGCTCAGATGTTGATATCAGCGACATTCACAATTGGTTGGAAGCAGAAAATAATGAAGAGTATGCCTCGCTTACAGATGTTTTAATAATCGCTTTGTGCGCAACTAAAGAAAATGAAGAAGATGCAGACGAAAACCATTATCAATGATGACCAACCAGAGGTTATAAACTATAATGAAGCAACTTCCCATTTTGACCAATTAATGATTTATTTTGAACATCATGTGGAGACCACATCCAACGAACTACTTATGCTCAAGGGAATGCGTGACCATGCGGCCTGCAAAACTGGCACAGCAGAATATGACAAATTTTATAATTGCAAAGTAAACATTTTTACTGTGTAAATATTGAATATGTTCAGGATAAAGGTGATTTTCTGTGAGTATGTTTTATTTTATTTAATTTGTTCACATTCTCCGAATAATCTGGATTTTCGACAATCCGGATTGAGCCTGGTCCCAATTAATCCGAATTATTGGGGTTCTACTGTACATTTTGATAACACAAAAATAATAGAAAATCAAATTATGTAATAAAGTTGTTGACTATTTTTCATTATTGGGGTATCACAATACATTAAAAAACAAAGTATATATTAAAAATAAATAAATAAATAAGGGAAATTGTCAGGAGAAAAAAAAAAAAAAAGCTATCCCACTACTAGTTAAACTGAACACTAATTGTTCTCAACTTCTGCTCATTTTAAAAAAAGCAGCAATAACCAAGATTGTGCAATTTAGATATTATGCAATCATGGTATTACACAATACTGAGCAACACAATTATAAAAAGATGACTGCTAACTTCTTGGTTTTTAGACAGAAAGGCCTCTGAAATTAAAGATAGCAGATAGTACAAAAATGAGATAGAGAAACAGAAATGCATGTTTCTAGATAGTCTTTATAAATAATTTAACACTGAAATACTGTTAGTTTTGAAAATTAGATTATTAATATATTATAGAACTTTGATATTATAAAAAAAATCATAATTGAGATATTTAAAAAAATAAATTATGTATTTCCAATTTTAGAGGAAATAAATTTACTTTAAATACTTAATTAAAATTAAATAATCAATTTATAATTTTAATAAAAATTTGAATGTCTTTTAGTATATACAGGTAATTAGAAATTTTTAATGCAATTTTATTTCATAAATTTTAATTTGTTACATTATTAGCAATAATCATGTTTTAAATGTAATGTTTTAAACGTGTTTTAAACAGCTGTTTTAAATGAAATGTTTTAAACATAACAACCCTGTTGTAACAATGGTATTAGGCAATAACCCAAAAAACATTAAATTGTTAATGGAATCACAAGAGGATGCGATTTTACCCAAAGCAAATTTAAAATTCATTATTTAACAACATGATAAATAAATATCTACTAATATTAATAATATGACATCTTCATTTAATTTTTTACATTATTCGTGGCCTACCCATGATTTTTTTCTCATTAGTTACTCTGCGTAACTATATATAATTTATACCAAAAAGCAATTCATCACTATTTAATTAATCTCTTAGGTAAATACAAGTTGAAAATTATTACAATTATATTTTTGGTTCTAAACTTAATTAATTTTTCTCACTGTCTGTGCAACATATAATAAAGAACAAATGCATAATTTACCTTTACTCTTTGCTAGAAGACGAACGACAAAAAAAATAAAAAATAAAAATAAAAATAAAAACTGGAATAAAAATAAAAAAAATAAAAGAACAAAGAAAATGACAATAGGTTATTAAACCAATATTTTTATTTAAATTGGTAAGGATCGGGGGGGGGGGGGGGAAGAGGAGTGACCAAGAGTTTCCTAAATAAGGAAAGAAAATTGAATAAAAAAAAAAAATCCTAAGATTTTTTTTAATTAAAAAAATTTTCCTTTATATGCTCAAATAAGTTTCTTAAAAAAATTTAATTTAAGACTAACATCATTAACTTTAAAAAAACAAATATTCGAAAACGGCATTGTGCCAATTCAAAAAGAAACAAAGAAAAAGAAAGAGAAAGTTATCAGACGTTCTTCAGGCACGAGAATTAAACACCCAACTGACAATTTAGCGCGAAACTTTTTCCTCCCCAAGGATGCAAACGGCCGCCAAACTTTACTTAAGCTGCTATTAGACACACGGACTTTAGGCGAGACAAACTTTTCAGCGGATTTTAACTCCAACATTTTCCCGTTCAAAGGGGGACAAAGGTTTGCAACTGTCTTTGAAAATTTCGGAGAAAAAGCCGTAAAACCAGTTTCTACTCGTGCCAGGCGCGCCTATTTATCGCCTATTCGTATCAATCGCTTATCTCTGATTCGTTGAAACGTTTGATGTTGGATGAAAAATCTAAGCTAGACCAGATTTTTTTGAACGTGTGGAAAAAAGTCTGGGAGACATTGCAGTTTGCTATTACACTGGAAGTTGGGAGGATATTTCCTGAAAAGTTGGAGGAAATAGAGTGTTGGCTCAAAAGTCTTATTAAATGTTGGTGAATCTGATAGCGGCTTTAGAATTGCTAACCGGCGATCTCTCGGACATGTGCAATGCCTGCACTATACTAGTGCTAAATAACACCAACCGGTAGTGCGGTGAAATCCGGGATTGCACCAAGCGACAATGTTTGTTGTAACCTTATGTGCATCTCTCCTGAAAGAAAGGGAAAGGAATCGAAAATGCGCGTCTTATTCAAAATGGCCAGGAAAATTCAAATCTTTGTTTTAAAATTGGAGCTAAAACGTCAGCGTAAATTAAAGTTTATACTACCGTAAATCAAGTGAAAAAAAGACTTTTGAAATATGAAACAAATGCTGAAAGTACTGATATTATTATTAAAATAAGAATCCTACAGATAAAATTAATTTTTATACATTAATTATTTTTTTTAGCATAAAATAAAAGACGTTAACATATATCTCCATTGTGAAACTCAAGATATATGTTGGAGTTAACGATCTTTTGGCGTGATCGTGACTATAAAAATAAATATTGCGTTGTGTTTTAAAAAGAGAGAAAAAGAAATTAAATTAAAATACTACTACTTTTATTTATTTAATTTTTTTATTTATTTATTTTTAATTTAAAAAAAATCCTAACTATAGTATAAAAGTTATTAGATCTCCTTTTCTTTGACTCAATCTATATTTAATAATTAATTTTAAGAGTAATTAAAAATTTTAGAACTAAATTCCCCCAAAAAAAAGATTGTAATAGTTTCATTTAAGGAATTATGAAAAAATGTCATAATTCATTATGACATTACTCCCGAAAAACAAGGAGAAGAAAAAAAAAAAAATTGATAATACTGCCGAAAAACAAGGAGAAGAAAAAAAAAATTCTTGATAATACTCCCGAAAAACAAGGAGAATTTTTTTTTTTTTTTAGAATAATTACTTTCTAGCAAAAGAAACTCCCGATTATTCCTTGTTACATGGGGTTTACATGCATAGTGTACAATAACACCATGTTTTGATCCATAAACAATTTGTTAAATATCAATTGTTACATCAGGATGATCCGTTACAAAAATCTTATCCTCGATAAGATAATGCTTAAATGATTTGTTTACATAAAATTTTCTGAAAGAAACACGAATTACACTCGTACATATGTGTATCAATTAGTAAACAAAAAAGCATGTTAAACAAATATAAAATGCTATCTAGCATTTGAATAACCGAAAGATGAAGTCGACTTCAGAAGACCACAGTTATAGGCCTAAATAAGTAATTAATACCATGGATTTTTAAGACTCAAGATAAGTGTTTTTGGATATACCCATATGCATTGCCTAAATCATATCAATGAAAATGATTCAGAAACATGCATTAATTTGACATAACCAGAGACAAGTATTGTGCACATACTGTCCCTGGAACATAGGAATTTTTTTTTTTTGACTCAAAATTCAGAGGTGTTTTGCATAATTTCAAATAGTTGAAATCCTCTGTGCCTATACCTCTGATACGTGTATATCTTTAAAATATAAGTTTTTTTTTTTTTTTTTAAACTACCAACATGAGTGTATGAAAAAAAAAAAATTTTTTTTTGGAGTATAAACACAATTCTTACAAAAATATGTATGAAAAAAAAAAAAAAATACATATAAATTATAATAGTGAAAACCAATTTTGTTCTACCACAATTGCAAACAAAAATAAACATATCACTAGTATCATAATTGAAAAATAAAAATAGGAACTAAATATATGAACATAATGATCACATTAAAAAAAAATTCCATATTAAGGATAGGTATATAAATTGCATTTATATTGCCACATAGAAGTATGCGGTATTAACTAATATGTTCTTTTTCTTTGGTACTCATTGCACTATTAAAAAATAAGCATAATACCCAAACATACATATACATACACTGAATAACGATAAAAAAAAAGGTGTAAGAAAGTATAAATTTAGGAAAGATAAGAAGTGAACACATATATAACATATTTACAAAATGAACAAATCCTTGCAAAATTAAGTATATTAAACAATAATGAGATTTTTTTTTAAGAATGTATACATGTACGTATAATTTCTTGAAATCTAAATTTTTCTGCGAAGCAGAATAAAAAACAAAAATTGCTCCAGTTGAACATCATTAGATCAACCAATAAAAAAAAATAGTCAATATCTAGCTGACATTGGAAAAATAAACTCAATGTACTAAACACATTGAGGATGATGTGACTTGTTCACAATATTCTTGAACATAAACAAATACTTAAAATCAAAATGCACTTACATATGGTGACTAATTTCAAAAAACCTTCTAATATCTAGCTGACATTGGAAAAATAAACTCAATGTACTAAACACATTGAGGATGATGTGACTTGTTCACAATATCCTTGAACATAAACAAATACTTAAAATCAAAATGCACTTACATATGGTGACTAATTTCAAAAAACCTTTATAATTCATTTTTGGAGATGCATGCAATAATGAGATTGTCAAATATGACTAATATTAATGGTAAAGTTCTTTAACTGTGAAAGTTCTTAAATCTGAAAATATACAATAAAAGTGATTAATAGGCAAACAGTTCACAGAGAAGATTAAAGAGAAGGTGTTTTCAAAGATTTTCTGCCAGCAGAAAAGTTCCAAAAAACATTCCCATTGTAGACAAGATGTTATAAATAGTGTGCGCACATAAAAGATAGTCTACTGTTCCTTCCTTCTGGCTGTCTGTCTAAGATTATAATCAGTAATAATTTTAGGTGCTGGTTGTTTTGATAATTTAGTTGTTGGTACATCCTGTGAAGATTGATCACCTGATGTCTGAATAGTATTAGGTGGATTTAGAATTGAATTATTATCTGTTGCATCAGTACTTTTTGAACTGGCCACTTCCTGCTGGATAAGGTGTTTCTTTCTTTCCGTGATGGGAAGTAACCTGTTTATGTGAACTTTTTGAATTCTGGAATTTGGTTCATCTGATAACTGGATCTTGAATATAACATCTGAGCATTTTTCAATTATCTTGAAAGGACCTTGTGATGCTCTCTTGAATTTATTAGAGTTATCAAGATAAACTTCATCTCCAATTGTTGGGTTTCTTAATTTGGCTTTTACATGTTGTTTGGTGTTTTGGATTTCTTGATGATATAATAAATTGCTATGCACTTGATCATATAATTTCTGTAGATTATTAACTAACATGTAATAGTCATTATGTACATCTAATCTGTTCTTGTATGCATTTGGATTGAAGGTGTCGATTATGTTTGCCAAATCTCTCCCAAAGTGAACTCTATTAGGTGTAGTTTTAATGGTGTTATGGAATGAACTATTGTATATACTTTCGTGTATTTTTACAGCTGTGTTGAAATCATATCCTTCAGCCATTAACGTTTTAATGGTGCATTTTATTGAGAAGTTTATTCTTTCTCAAACTGAATTTGCTTCGGGATGTGCTGTTGTAGTGTTCCTTAACTTAATTCCTAGCATTCTGTTAAATTCATTAAAAATATGTGCTTTGAATTGGCTTCCATTGTCTGAAAGTACCATTTCTGGTCTACCAAATGTTACAACATAATCAAATATTTCATATACTACTTGCATTGCTGTGATGTTTTTCAATGCATATAATTTTAGATGTTTGCTGAAGTGATCGTTAACCGTCAAAATGTGCTTTCCATTTCTGAATGGGCCAACGAGATCTAACGATAAAAGTTGTCCAGGTCTGGTGGGTATTATGGTTTTTTGAAGTGGAGCCGAAGGCACACGTTGAGGTTTTATAGTCAGGCACTTATCACATGATTTGACATAGTTCACTACATCCGAAAACATGCCCTTCCAAAAGAATTTCTTGCATAAATTCTGATATGTCTTGTCAATCCCGAAGTGGGTGAGATGATTTACCCTTATGCATTTTTCCTTTAAACCTGCTGGTACAACTATTTTATTGTGATATTCCAGGTTATTTTCTTTAGGCTTGGTTGTATATAATAATAATTTAGTAATGGGACAAATAGAATAATTTTTAAATTTATGTTTTGCTTCACTATTGTTTTTCTTTAAGGCATTATAGATGTTTTTAAGAATTTTGTCCTTTTTCTGTTCCTTTGATAAATCTTCTAATTCGATATCTAGATTCTTAAAATTAGGGTTTTTCTTAATTAAATTACAAAACTGTTCATTTACATTTTCTCTTGTATCTTCTACTATTGGTAATAATTCTTCTGAATAGATTAGGTCAGGGTCTGATAATAAATCGATGGAATTCTTGTCGAGAGGAGTTCTAGACAGATAATCTGCCAAAACATTTTGACGACCTGGAATATGTTTAAAAAAGAAGGTATATTCCTCTAGCTCCATCAACCATCTGGTTATAATATTCGCTGGTGACGTTGTTTTTCTGTATTTGTCGAGTGGCTTACTGTCGGATAATATAATGAATTTTCTACCATACAATATATGACGAAACGCTGCTATGCCCTTCACTATTGCCATGAGTTCCTGCTGGATCGCTGGGTACTTTATTTCTGCCTTTCTAAGAGCTTTAGAAAAATAAGCTACTGGAAGAAGATGCTCTCCATGCTGTTGGAGTAACACAGCACTAATTGCATAAGAAGAGGCATCTGAGGTTTCATTTAAGGAATTATGAAAAAATGTCATAATTCATTATGACACCTGTTATCATTAGATTTGGAGGGATTTTTACTTATCCATTTTTTACTAATCCAAATGCATACCTCAACTCATGCTACTGATCTTGAAATGTTGGACCATGTCTTTCAGTTATGATTGAAAAGTTTTCATTATCTTCTGTCTTTTAAAATGAAATACAGTAAACTCCCTCAAATCCGCACAGCTTGGGACCAGAGGTTGTGCGGATTTTAGAATTTTGCGGATTTCTGGTCATTGCTTTGTTTACATTTTTTAAACAGTAATTTGAGTGCAATCGGAACTATAATGAATGCTTACAATATAATAATATATTAAAATTATTAATAAACTAAAATAATAGAAATTTAGATAATTTCTAAAATGGCTAAAATACTAATAGCAAAGGTCAAGTTAATAATCAATAGTGTATGATTAAATATACATTATAAAGATTAAATGTATTTCTCCTAAATTATTCAACAAAACTTGCCTCATAAAAGTACATTACTAATTCACATCAAAATCATAAAATAAGGATTTTTTTTTCAAGTTTAGCCAGGCTTAATAACCAAAAAATCTTGATTAATGCATAAATATATTTGGTAAGAAGATTGTGATTACCAGTAGTATCAGAAATATCTTGAATTTTTTCCAAAAAAATTTATTCTTCCTTCATGAAAAAACATGAATAGAGTATTATTAAGAAAATTACAAATTAAAAAATATATGGAATTGATACAAAACTAAAAAAAATAAATTTTGTCTCAATATCTGAATTGAAAGTTTCATTGTTTACATCCATAAAATATGTGCGGATTTTAGAGAGTTGTGGATTTTAGAGAGTTGCGGATTTCTGGTTTGCGGATTTGAGGGAGTCTACTGTAAAACCAAAAATTTTAATAAATAAAAGAGGTTATTAACTAATAGCATTCAATCAGGAAGCCTTAAGTAAAACAGGCTCTTCCTTAATCTCTCTCACTTTCTCTAGTCTATGTAAGAAACTGTTTTCCAGAGCAACAGTTCAGTTGTGCAGCATTTAGCGAGTGAGCCAGCGCTTAATTCAGCAACACATTCTTGCTTTAGTAACATCTCAGTTATTTAATGAAGCATTACTCTCAGCGCTGATGCAACATTTTACAGTAATTTCCCGATCAGGGTAGGCTTTTTTCAAAGTCAGTTTCTTCCAGAGCAGAACCCAGCCACAGTTCTCCATGAAATCTTACTACTGAACCATATCTGCTGAACTATAAGACATTGGAATTATTTATGCTAATGTTACAGCTGTAGAAAAAGAGCAACTGAGGGCAATTTCTAGAAAAATTGAGATGTTACATGGAAATTCTAATGTAACATTAAATATTATAATTTAATGAATTAAATAAGGTTGCTTTACACATGAAGCCTAAGCAAATACAAATTAGCATTTTGATATTTTATAAACACTAAATTCACACTTTATTGTTTAAGAATTATTAATGTTTTTCCTATAGAAAAAGAAAATATGTCTGTAGTGTTCTTTTTTTTTTCTTTTTTTTTTTTTATTAAAAATGAAGTTAAATTGTATAAATATAGTGTGAATTTTTTTAATTTATTAATTTTCTTTTTAACTTATAAAATGTTATAAATTTCATGCATTGGTATGAAAATGAAAAGAAAGTTGTATTAAAAAGCATCATTTTCTGATTTATACTTAAAATGGTGAAACAAGTGTTATGTTCTAAGTATTGATTAATGTTCTGAAGTATGATTTTATGTATATTACTGACCTATAATGAATTTAAGTCAGTAGTTTACAACTTTTTTGACATTGTAAAGCTCTTTTTAGCGCTTTCCCCCCCCCCCCCCCCTTATGGAGGAAGCAGCTTAGACTTATCATATTCTGTGTTTTAGAAGTTAAAGGTGTTTAGAACTAATGCTATGGTGAGGGAAAAAAGGGTAAGGGAATGCAAAGAGATACATAAGCAAATGAAAAATGTCCATGGTATGAAATTATATTTTAAAACTTCTTACCTGTCAGCATTACTTTTTCACATCAATAACTGTGGAGCAAGTTCCAGAAAAATGATCAAATGATCTATTTGAATGTATAAAACTGTAAATTTCTGTTTCCAAAATAATTTTTGTTATTTTGATTCTACTTTTTGTTTCAATTTCAATACATTTTTATTTTTTTGGAATGGTAGCAGAGCTCCTTGGTATTGTGGAGTAAATATTGTGAACCACTGATTTTGATGATTGATGCACTGCTAATATGAATATTAATTTCTCAATTTCTTATAAAAACATTTACTTAATTAGAAATTTTTTTATTTAAACCTATCCCCTTAATCTTTCAGGTGTATGTTGGACCACAGGGTTATCCGGTATGGGCCATAGATAAAAGACGCAACGTATATGCTCGTGAAGGTGTTACCACCAATTTACCCATTGGTGAAAAGTGGACTGTGATTCCTGATCTTCATGCTAAAAAATTGTGCATTAGTAACAATGCAGTGTGGCTTTTAAAATCATCTGGCAAAATTTATAGAAGATTTGGTGTCACAGAAAAAAATCCTTGTGGTGATTATTGGAAACAAATGCCTGGGAATTTAGATTTAATATCAGGTAGTTATTATAATATTTTTTTCTATTATTTTGTTTAATAAAAGTAGTTATTAATGTATTTCTATTATTGTAAATTGAAAGTTTTATCTTGTACTAAGCAATGAAGATGTTTGCCTTTAATTAAATTTAAATATTGTATATAACTTATTTAACGATACATTAATATTTAGCTTAAATATCAATATAATATTAGAACAAGCATTTCATTTCAAACTGAATTGTGAATTTTATGAAAGCCATTCTAAAAACTCACATTATTTTTTTCACTTTTTTTAGATTATTATTTGTTTAATTTATTAATATCTTTATTGTAGATTTTTGATTTATAGATTATTTTGTACAATAGTAATTATAAATAATTGTTTACATACAGCTATATAAAGTAAATTTGCAGTCTCATGGTCAACAATCGCCTAGAGGCGAAAATGATATTTAAAAAAATAATTACCATGTGCCTTTTTTGGTGTCATTAATCTTCTTGAATACCATTAATGTTCTAGAGTGCTATGTTTTGAATCATTGCAGTGTTAGAAAATCAATAGAATTCAGATTCAATATTTTTATGTTCTTTTCCATTTTGTTGAATTTCCCATTAATTACTACCACATATCTCTCTGACAATTACTTAAGCATCTGTTTCATTCTAACTTATCTTTTTTTTTGTATGCATTTTAACCATAACTGACTGCTGCTGATCTTAACAAATTACAACTATTTTTGTGACTGACTTTGTTATTCTAATATTGTGTTGTCATTCAATGGGGTTATCTTAAACTTTTCTTGAAGTCTACTGTTAAAAACAAATTTTCCTGTATGTTTAATTAGTCCACTTAATATTTATTATGTTCTGATTCGCCATGCAATTTGAAAGATTTTTTTTCTTTTTCTTATGAAATCATTTTTCTTTTTTAAAAGGGAGCCTTTTCTATAGATTGACTAGAATTATCATAAACTTCTTTGGACTTTAAAAATAAATTTTTTTTACATGTCAAATTAATCTACTTAATACCCATCTAATTCTAATTTACTATTCAATTTTAAATATTTTTTTCATTTACTTATAAGACCATTTTTCTTAACTATAGGAGATTTTAAATTTCATATAATATGCATAACTCTTAATATGTCTTTCCTTTGTTCAGCAATGCTTCTAAGCCAGATACTGTTAATGTTGTTATTGATTTGCAATTAGCTTTTTCAAACTTATAAAAGATAAAATTTTCCATAATTAAAGTTAAAAAAAAAACTGTTAATCCTTTTTAATTTTTTAGATGAAATTATAACTTGAACATACCACTGTGCTACTTGCTTGTATCACTTTAATTTGTAACTTCCAGTATAAAGTAAACTATGTATAAATATTTTATTCTATTATTATTAGCAGCAAAATTTAAACACAAAAACATATAGCAAATCTTTATTATAGTACAAACCTAAAAAAAATGTAAGATTGTGCTTTATATAGAATTTTGCATTATGTAGATCACATTTCAGACATCATTGTTGGGATGTGTGTTAGGCAGTGTTTTGTTTTCAAAAACGTAATCTTAAATTGCAATAACTCCATTAATAAATCCATTAAAACTAATATTTATCAATGTATACATCGTAGCCTTCCAATATTACAAAATATAATAGCAATCTACCAAATAATATTTTTCTAAATTATTTTAATATTAGTTATTTACTCTGGAAATTATATTAATCGGCCTTTATTTTAAATATAAATTATTTTAACATAATCATTCAGATTTTTGAACAATTACTTCACGATTTATGCAATTTTGAAAAAATGATAGTCTCAGTATTTTTAAATAACGCTGGCTGAGTTTTCAAAATGGCGTATCGCCATCTTTCTTCTTTTAATGTCCCTTTCTCGGCTGGACGTGACTCATCATAGATGAAAAATTTCCAGATCCTTTGACAACCTTCGATGGAATAAATTTCGCGGAAAAAAACGGGAGTCACTTTTGGAGAAAGATCGAAAAGCCTCGAGACGATCAAAAATGAGTCTATCTGATTGGCTATCCGCGCACGTCGTAAGTGAACGCTGAATTTTCGCAGGAGTCCGAGGGAAGATTCACTGGAGCACTCGTAATAGTAAGACATATTCAGCTCACTGTCATTGTCAATTTTGAAAGATCATTTACAATGGCTAATAATTGGAAAATAATATAGGTCAATATACTTTGTAACAATAGCAATTTTCAATTTGTTACATTTCGAAGATAAATGGCTATGAGAGATACAAATGGACAGGTGCATGAGAGATCGCATAATAATTTATTTTACTTTTGAGGTACGAAGCTTAATTATTTAAGGCACAGATGTCATATACACTCTGGATTTGGCATGATTTTTTTCTGATGCCAATTTGGCAAAAACCTCATTTTTGAATAGCAGTTATATATATTTTTTAAATTACTTTATTTTATTTTTAAATGGAAATAACAATAAATAATCAGAAGTTTAATAACTATACAATGAAACAATTTATATAATTTAAAAAAAGTAATAAAAGTAAATAAAGAAATTAATAATAAATAATTAATAGTCTGGTTATCATATCAGGCAAAATAATGCCATTTTTGAACCAGTTGGGTACCCTAGTGCATATTTGACGTCTGTTCCTTATTTAAAATCAATTTCATGCTATTTAAGGTATGCACAAAATGTGAGAAATTTGTATTACAGCATACTCTTTGTGTAAATCATGATGTTATGATCATAACTAAAAAAAACTGGCATTTAATTCCTGAAGAGAAGTTTGGGATTTACCCATTCTTTTTCCCTACCAACTTGCTTTTTCACTGTTTTGTCTACTAATGCAATTTAACATATTAGGATATTCAAGAAAACATTGCATTGTTATATATAATTTATGTTATCCGAAAAAAGATAAAATATGGAGTCTAACAAAAAAAGTTACAGTGTACACAATTTAAAAAGAAAAAAGTCATGTGATTTAATTTAATTTTAAAGACTTATGTTACCTACATAATATAATAATGATATTTATTTAAACTTGCATGCAAAAAATACATAAAGAAAAAAAAAAAGAATTAATCGTTTAAAAAATTTAAATATTTTACTTTGTTCATCAAAATATATGACGCGTATTATATATGAAAATAAAAACAAATAATCATATTTTTTGCATAATTTATTTTATTTGAATGAATTATGTCACATAATTCATTCATATACACAATTTTGTATATTTATTGAAACTTGCATGCAACAACACAAAATAAAGGAAAAGAAAAGAAAAATTTCAACTGGAACTTTTCACAAATTAGATTTACACACATTAGATTTTCTCAGCGACCGTCAAATATAAAAGATGAACAAAAAACTAAATTAAGTTGTATCAGGAGGATAAAAATAAAATGAAAACAAAATTAATTCACCCGCTGGAACATTAACTATACTTTGTTGAACTTTGCATCTTCATTTTTTTCTCTAAAGTTAGATAAAAAAAACTACAGTAAGCTACAGCATTTTTTTAATGGTATCATTTTATTTGTCTTGTTGAGTTCTATCTTTCAAAATAAAAATTTCTTTCCTGTAAGAACTACTTTACCAGAAATTTGAGAAGTATGTTTGCATTTTCCATTTTTTAAATGTATTATACCAAATGCTATCGAGTTTGCTATGATATAGTAGGGTATATTGCATTCTTTAGAACCAGGAGTTATAAATTTTTGTACAATATAGAATCCCTTCCCTTCACCTGACTGACTCATTGATTGCAGTTATCATTCCAGTGCCGTAAATAAGGCAGTTGTACAACTAATGGGAATAACCTATGTTGCATCGCATTGCTTCTTCATTTTATGTTAAATCTTAGAAAACTATGCAATTTTAATGCTTTAAGTTCTAAATTAAAAAT
Source organism: Maratus speculifer (assembly GCA_964019185.1). Classification (NCBI taxonomy): domain Eukaryota; kingdom Metazoa; phylum Arthropoda; class Arachnida; order Araneae; family Salticidae; genus Maratus; species Maratus speculifer. The sequence goes on from OZ025302.1 coordinate 172,379,465, forward strand.
ATCTACCTACCAACAACAGATTAATGACCACCTACCAATAACAGATTACCGATAGAAACAATGACTGTTTCATAAATTGTGATTAATTTTACAATTGGAAATTTATGTATAGTGTGATTCATTTTTTAAAATTCATTGGTAAAAAAATTAAAGACATTTCACACTTTAAATATTTTAAATCTGATTTAAATTTAAAAGTATTATCATGCATTTGATGTTATTTGCCTATGAACCACTGAAAAGTAAAAAACATTAAAAATTTAAAAATATCAAGAAAAGTGTGCCAAATTGGTTAAAATTTCATATTCAGATATATTTAGTAAATTTTGTTATCAAATTTAACATTTTTGCAAGAAAGTTATTTTTTTCAAAACAAAAATTACATTTAATGTTCATTGTTATATTTTCCGGCAAATAATTCAACATTAGATATTTATTTTTTAACTCAACAAAATATCAGAAGAGCATATAACAGACTTAGAAACAATTACCAATTCAGAAGTAACTAATGCAGTGCTCACACAACTTCAACTTTGGTGTAAGTAGCTAAAATTAATCTTAAAAATGCACAAATTAGTCAGTAATTTCAGTTTTAAATTTGTGAATAACGCCAGTTTTAAATTTGTCATTAACTCTGGTTTTAATTTGATCAATAATTCTGTTTTTAAATTTTTCACTAACTCTGGTTTTAAATTTTTCAATAACTCTGGTTTTAAATTTTTCAATAGCTCTGGTTTTTAATTTTTCAATAACTCTGGTTTTAAATTCGTCAATAACTTCAGCAAAACAGCTTTACACTCAAAAGAGAAAAGAAATGTCCAAAAGACCTACTTTAAAATACAAAACAATTTCTAATAAATAAATAAATAAATAAATAAAATTGTAGTGCACTTATTTATATAATGGCTAAATGGAAAATGATAATTTTACAAAGCAGTGACAAGTCGCAAAGATCAAATTGAAAACAATGTCGTTTTAATTTTCTAGTGAATTCTTTCTCTAGTTATTAATCAAAAATTCCTAACACAAAGAAGTTAAGTCCGTGTGCAAAAAGACTTAAGGTTCAAGACAAAATGTTCCCTCCGAGGATTTTCATAAAGAGCATAAAAACAAAACTCCTGATAAAAATATTTTGAATTACCATAATTAAATAAATTGGCTACACTTGGCCCTGGAAAAGAAAAAAAAAACCAAATGCACTCAAAAATGGAATTTATTCAGAAAGCTACATATAATTGAATAATCATGTACAATTAAGTATTATTTTAAAGCAAAATGTCAAAAGTTTGTTTAGTAGTAGGCCAATGTAAATACTTCTATTGCTAACCAAGTATAAAGGTTTATTTTTATTTCAAATTAAAAAAAAAAAAAAAAACAGTAATTTTTTTTTTTTTTTTTTTTTTTTTTTTTTTTACAAAAGATTAAATTATTTTCTGTATTAATAATGAAGTTTCAATATTGTTAATAAATATATGCAAATAAGCATTAATTTCTTATTCAATAACTAATGTGTGAGTATTTTTTCACGCCTACTATGCATTTGTTTTAATAAATTATTTTTCTCTTTACAGTTACTGAAGATGATGACTTATGGGGACTCCAGAATGGTTCAATATTTTGCCATTATTCTTTTGTTTTGTATAATACTCTAAATTCTGCCCAACAAAAACCTACACAGCGTATGATTTCTGAAGAGGATTGGGAAGATATAATGGCAGATGATTTTGAAGTGCTTTAAATCCTCATATTTAAAAACTTTTATTAAGTTAATAAGAAAAACTGGTCTATTTGTTGAAATCAGTTTTTATACTTGAAGTCAAACTAAGAGTTTCAGCCAAATTTTTATGAATACTATACAAGTTGTGTGAAATGCTTTTATTTTAAAATTATATTTAATTTACTTTTTGTCTTAAAGCTATTTGTAGTATTTGCATATTTTCTGGGCTTTCTTAACTCCTTTATGTTTAAAAATATTATAATATTTTCACAGAAATCATACCTAAATAACATTGGTCCGTGAAATACTTTATTTTTATAGTCATTTTTGGCATTTCTTTATTGGTATTTGGCATTTCTTATATTTTTAATAATTTTGACATGTTGGATTAAAAAAAAAAAAAAAAAAAAAAAAAAAATACTTTTCCAAAAATAGATGTTTTTAAAAAAAGTTTGAATGAAAAAAATATTAAGTATAAACATTTAAAATACTGAAAATCATTTTAATGTCTCAAAGGAAAAAAAGTTCTCTATAATTACTAGCAATGAATCACTTTTTATGATTTCAATAATTGATACGATTTAGAACACTTACATAAAACTAAAATATCACCTTTTAATTATCTGCCATAATGTTTCCAGCCCATAATAATATATGCAAATGCTTTGTTTATTTATTAGTATTGAGCTTCATTTTACAGTGTAATGTGTCTATTGTATTTTAAGGATTTAAAATTATATATTTAGAATACTGATTTGTTATTTTTCAAGTTTTAAAGAACCTGTGATATATAAATGTTGATATTTTTGTTGTATATGAAAATATTGTTAAGAAATGTGCTACTTTATAAAACTGTTAAAATTTTTTGGCTGTGAGTTGTTAACTTTTTTATACTTATTATTGTTTCAGTGGTATATGTATAATTTTTTTATGCATTATTGGTGAAAGGCAGGAGGAGAGGCTTGTATTTTCATAATAATCATTACCAGATAGTAGATATTTTGGTGTATTTCACTTTTCACTACTTTGGGGTACAATTTTTTTTTTAATTCAGCTAATTCTACCTACCTACAATTTTTGCTTCACTTTCTTTTTTGTTCCCTTGCGCCCAAAGTTTAAATTCTTTAAAATTCTTTGATTTCACAAAAAATTTCCGAAATTTTTCTCACCTTCTAGAAATATTCATTTAAATTAATCTTGAAATTTCTACTTCTTTTTTTATTTACCCATTTTTAAAAACGATTAATTTTTTTATTTATTAATTATTTGTTTATCATTGTTCTGCTCTGTTTGTTACTTTGTAGTAATCTGTATTAGTAAAACAAATTTTTGAACCTGTCTGTATAGACTCTCACACTATTATGACTAGTACTATGATATTAGATCTAGAGGCACACCAATGTGTATCTGAGAATCCTTTCAAAATTTATATATTTTTAAAAATTAACTGGATTTTGGTACTAGGTATTTTCTTTCATCATTCCTATTTTTGCTTTTAAATACTTCGTAATTACAGCTTTTACAACACAGAACCGAACAAAATATTCATTTTTAAATAAAATTTATAAAAATTTTCTCATAACTATAACAAAGTTCATAAATTTTTAAACCCTCTTAATAATGAACATGTAAAAAATGTTAAACATGTAATCTTTTGCTTTTAATTTCAATAAGTATCAATTAGTAAACAATTATTCTGTTTTCTCATTTCCTTTCTTTGCATAATGCTGAGACACAAATAATACCTCCCCCCCCCCTTTCTAAATTATATCAGAATAAATATTTATAATTCTTAGACTTAAGGGAAAAGGACTCATTTTTGCAGAATTGGAAGTAAAATGTGAGTTTGAAAATTATGGTTTTATATAAATAACTTGATTTCAATAACAGATTTTTGCTGTATAGCAACTTTAATAGTTTCATTGCTTGGTTTATCTACGAAAATTAAAACAATTTATCTTTGTAATGTGGATCTTTTGAGTCAAATAAAAATGGAAAAGTCACCTTTAAGCAATCATTGTAATATGTTTAATTTTATTGATGAAATAGCCTCCGTAATTTTAAATAATTTCATATTAATTGATAAAAACATTGCAATTTTTTTTTTTTTTAATCTGTGTAGATAATGGATTTGCTGCTAGTAATAAATAACTAATAATCTAAATTACTCTCTCCCCTCTCTTTCTAGCCTTACAAAAAATCTTTTCTTTGTTTGTATCTCAGCAAATAGAGAAGAATTCTTTACATGAAGAACAAAACAGAGATTTTCACTTTTTTTAAAGTTTGACTTTTTGACACCCTTGAACTTAGCAACAGAGCTGAATATTTATTATTTTCTTAGTTTTCTAAAATTGGATAAGTTATGATGTAAAAAATTTCTGAATTTATTGATTCAGCATATAATTTCTGAGAGAAAAAAATAGTACAGGTTGTTTATTTTCATGAATTTTTTTAATTTGTGGGATTCTACAATTAAATACCTCAAAATATTTTAAGAATTTAAAATATTATAAAATATTAATTTATTATTCTTACAAATAGAAATTGTTAAATTACAAATGTAGTATCTTATCTTTTTTAAATAAAAACATTTTTTACTTTCATATTTGGAATCCAAGTTAATATTTTGGCTTCAGTTTATTATAATTACTGGTGTATTTTGTTCTCAGGGTTTATTATAGTTTTCATAAAATAATGAGCTGACGATTGTGGTTTAAAGAACAGTTTTGCATCACTTTTTTTCATATTTTGTGAGCTTAAACATTTTGTGGAAAATTAATGTTTGACTCTAGAGATCATCATCATCATTATGTATATTTTTATATTTTATGATATTTTGTATAAGAACTTCTGTTTCATATCTTTTATGTCTGTGTTTTTAATTATAAATTAAGGCTATAACATTATACAATTACACCAAGATAGAAATTAATGCCATTATAATTGTGATTAGGATTTTTCCTATAAAATTTGAAAGAATAATGAAATAAAAGAAATCTGTATATGAATTATAGTATCTATCATGATCAGGGACAGAGAATTTGTAAAAAACCTTACCAGCCAAAGTTTTATTGTACTATCCACAAGATACAGTGCAGTTAAAAAATGTTATGACAAGATGTATGTGAATGCAAAAATAGTTACCATTACTGCAATGCATTTTCATTTTTTTTTCCTCCAGAAAATTATGAAATATATACTGTAAAGTACTGAAAGTTTGTTAACCCTTTGCACTTTTCTGTCACCGGTGCAGTGACATTGTCATTGCTGCAGCAATATCATTCTACTTTGCAAAATTTGTTTTTGGCACCAGTTATAAAGAAAAATAAAATTTGCCAGAACATTTTTTGGTGTGTTCATAATTATATAAATATGTAGCACCTAGAGTTGTCATTCAGTCTGTGTTTCTGCATATAACAAAGCAAAAACTACACAACTGAATTATTTAAAATATATAATTGTTGCATAATTTTGTCAAGTCATTTAAAATTTTATGAAAATTGAATGCATAGTTTAATTTCAGGGACAATCAAAAGTATTCCATTACATAAAACCAGTTAGGATATACATAGCCAGTGGGAAAAACAGTTTCAAGTGCGTTTTAAGGATGTTACACTCTTTTGAATATAATAAAATTGATATGCATCTATAAAGTATATATATTAAAATATACATTCTGCACAATTTGTGATGCAATGAATATTTGTTATTAATTTACAATGCCATACAAAAGTATTTCACTGTGTAATGGTATAGGGAAACACTTTGTTTGGGGCATGATTTAATTATATTCAACTATTTTACATTTTACAGAATTGATGTAGTTCCTGAGGTTTATTACAAATTACCTTCTGTATAATAGAAAGTAGAGAGTATTTACAGGGACGCACATAAGATTTTAGCTACTATACTGTATCCAAAGTACTGCATACTATTACACCAAGATCTGAATATTTTTAAAACTTCGTTATAGTACAAACACATCTCATTTGCTATGCCTGACATGCAATTTCTGACTTGTTGAAATTATGTACATGAAGGAAAATCCTTTTTAAAAAATGCTGCCAACAGAATAAGATTTGTGTAATGACATGGAGTTGCTGATACCGACAATCAAAATGATGTGACATGCAAAGGGTTAAGTTATAAGTAATTAAGAAAGTTATTTAATTTCACAGGATTTATAAAATTTGTAAAACAAAATCAGATCAAATTATTTTTTGTTTTAAATTTTCCTTCCGTAGTTGGTACATAATTAAATATATATATATATATGAAACAAATTTACATAAAATATTCAATTTTGATATGAAAGAAATATGAACAAAAATTATGAAACTTAAACTGAATGTAAATATCTAATTAAATCTTAGTGCATAAAATTCAAGGAAAACATTAATAGTACAATATAGAAAACATACTGATATAATATGTAAGGAAATTAGATAATAAATAAATTGCATAAGATCTATTTAGGAGGTATGAAAACGAAAAACTCAAGGAATTTCCTAAAAATACCGAATGAGTGAAAACGTAAAAAAATAAAACTTGAAAGGTCGGGTTTATAAATGTCATTTTTTCAAAAAAAAGGAAAATTCACATACAAGGAGAGGTAAGAGCTTGTATTTGGAGGGAAGCTTACTTTTGGTATTTTACAGTACAGCAAAGGAAACTTTATTTTCAAACTGAGCACCATATTTACATTACAGTAATTTAGAAAGTTCCTATGTAGTAAAAAAAAAAAAATAAAATAAATAAACTTTCTGTTTTATAGACTGTCTAAAAATTTATTCACTCTGTCAGAAAATCTACTTACCATTGGCAAGTAAAATTATGTATATTTTCATCCCTGATCATGATAACATCTTTACTATACAGGAAATATTGATTTATCATCAGTCAAAGCCATAAGTATGATCACAATTTACTCACAAGCCATATGTAACTATATTATTTGTATATACTTGGGCTTAAAATAAAACTTAAAATAAAATATTTTGTATTGTGTAATTATATCATCTGAGGCTGAAACAAAACAATTTTAAAGATTATTGCTATTCAAAGATGAGGTACATTAAAGCTCCTGTAAGCAAAGACACTCAAGAGCTAGTGTTACTCTTATGGGGAGGTTGTTTTCTAATAACTTGTTTGCATTTTGATGTTTTTTTTGTTTTTTTTTTTTTGCATTTGTTAGCTGAAGTCTCTCTCTTCATCGGTCTTTTTTTGCTATTTTGATTTTGGTCGCAAATATTTTTTTATAAAGTTACTTTCACTTTCAAAGTTGTTTTCAAAAATAAAAGTGTTAATTAAAAAAATATTTGAAACCAAAATAAAAAAAAGTAAAAAAGGAGTGATGTAGAGAGGAATCTCTGCTATCCATTACAAAATAAATAAATAAATAAATAAACAAATAAATAAATAAATAAAATAAAATAAAAAATAAATAAATAAATAAATAAAATAAAATAAAAGTTGAAATGCAAACAAGTTTTTAGAAAATAACCTCTTCATAGAAATAGCATTAGCTTGCAGTGACAGGAAACGCTATATGCACTTATGGTACTTTAACCCCTTGGGGACGAGCGACCACTATAGATGCCGGCACCGATTGTACTCAGATCCCGCGATACTACCATTCATGCCGGCGCTGTTTGTACTCGCATCCCGCGAGACTACCATTCATGCCGATCAAACGGAACGTTTTGTTTTTCACAGTTTAGCATATAAAAAATTTATCCTAATTCTATTTGAATGTATATTAAGGAAGGAGACTTCTCCTTCAAACTAGGAAAGCTAATGAAAACATTTTTTTTTTTTAATCTACGCAAAATTTAATTTTTTATGGAAATACTACAATGGGAAAAAGATTATTTTTTCATCACGTCTTTGTGTTTCATAAATCTTTTTACGCATCTAGTAAAACTTTATTTTTCTGTATTAGAAAAAAATTTACTGAACTTGAGAGGGAAAATTTTGCGGTTAAAGAATACGATAACGTAAGTAAGCATATTAGTAAGCATATGCACGTTTACGAATGATAACATGAACATCTGATTCATGGCTTTATTTTTCGTGCTTTTATCTCGATCAGAAATACTATTTAGTTGCAAAAATCGACGTCATCAACATTTTTTTTTCTTTGTTTTAGATGGAAAGATTTATCTTTTTTTTATCTTTTTATTTTATTTCAGAAGTGCTTCGCAGTTAAAAAAAAATAAGAAGAAGAAAGAAAGAAAAGTGTTACACACTGATTGTGAAGCTGATACGCTGATAATATATTCTCAGCGCCACTAAATTAAGAATATTTTTCTGCGTTCCTCTTTTGATTTTACTTTTCACGCTTGTTTAAATTAATTTGTTTTAAATTGATAATAAATATTTACTCGATATCTTTTATTAAATTCTGACTGTTTTAAAGACTATGCGCATACATTAGCATGCATATTTTGAATCAAAAATCCATTTTAGCTGGTATAATTGAATATATTCCATACATTATTTGATGTTCAGTTATATATATTTTTTCAATTTCAAAAATACTTTCAACATTAATGGCATTTTTATCAGTATATTTAAAATTACTATTTAATTTCATTCACTATTAATTACTTTTAATTTCATAACTTTATTTATAGTTTTAAATATTTAATGCATAAGATATAACTAAAGATATTTTAACATCAATAAATTCTTTGATGAATGTATTTTAATTCATTATTCAAGTTAACTCATTATTATTGAACAATCCTTATCTATCAAATTACTTATGTGATGCTATAAGTGATATATTAAAATAAAATGGCTAAAAACAACTTTTGTTTAATATATCACTTGTAGCATAACATAAGTAATTTGATATTTTAAAGTGATGATTCATATTATACATAATTTTATTTAATATTTCATTTTATAATATATTACTATATATATCTATATCTAGCTATAATGAACAAATTCAGCGAAATGCATATTTTATTTTAAAGTATAGTTTTATTAACTTTTCATTTATTACTATGCAATACTTTTTATTTGATAAATATTTTATGATTTATTATATTTTTATATATAATTTTTGAATTTTCAGAACTGCTTTTAAAGAAACATTTCAAAAAAATTTGTTTTTTTATGTATGTTTCTATAATAAGCAATAAACACTAACATGCAGAAGTTTTCACACGTTTTATTTAATTAGTCTTATTTGTTAATAAAACAGTTTCATTAAAACGCTTATTTTGTTTAAGAAATGTCTTAAAAATTATTTAGAAGCAAAACTATTGCTGTTTTAACAAAAATATTTTTTAAATTAGGAAAATATTTCGTTTGTTGCTATATTAAACTTACATAAGTGATCTGCGATTATACTGTACTATTTTGAGGGCTAAATAATTTGTTAAAATGTTTATTACGTATATTTAAAAAGTCATTTTTATATAAAAATATCGTTGAAAATAACTCATTTTTTGTGTGAATATACATAGTAACAACCTACTCCATGCATGTAAATTTCAAAAGGTTACATGGAAAAATGAATTTTTTACAATTTTTTAAAGAACACATTACACGAGTTAGGCTTAACTGCGCCAAATCCTTCGGCCCTGAAGATGAAATCGAATTTCCCCGCTCCGTCCTCAGATGTGCGCGCCGTCGCGAACGGGTTAAAGTACCATTAAAAAAATACTTGTTATAAAATTCATTTTATACATAAATTTATAGTAATTCATTTTAGAATGAGTTATAGATACTTTAACTTGTTTCAGAAACATTATTTGTTGCACAAGTAAAAAAATAGTTTTAAAAGGATGTTTTTTCTTTCATTTGGTTCACCTCACTTTCAGCTTTCTTGACATGGGAAGGTTGTGGGTGAAAAGTTTGTTTGAAAATATTTCTTTTTTAAGAGTTCTATTCTAATATTGTTGCATTATATATTTGTACATTTTCTAACTCTATAAAATACTTCAAAAATATTTTAAATAAAAGATTTATGTGGAGTTATAAATGTTATACAAAATCCCTGTGCATTCACATTTGGTTCATTAATTTTAGTAATATTTATAATATTAAAATATAATAATATATAATAAAATGTAATATATAAATTTAATAAAGTATAATATATAAATATAAATATTATTAATAATATAATATTTATTAAATGATTGTTCAAATCTTCTAATGTAATTAAAATAATACACTTTGTAAAAATCATCATGAAATGTAAAACAAAGCAAAATGCATTTTGAGCTAAAACAATAACAGCTTATCAGCTGAAACTTACATGTGTCTGACAGGGGATAATGTCTCAGTTTATCTCTGACATTATCCCCTATTGGATACATGTAAGCTTCAGCTGATGACGAGCCGTTATTGTTTTAGCTCAACATGCATCCTGCTTTGTTTTTCATTTTATGATGATTTTCACAAAGTGTAATATTTTAATTATTAATTATCGCCAGTGTTTACGGTGTTTTTTCACTGCTTCTAATGTAATTTCAAAAATCCACAAGAAATATTTTAGAAGATGAAACTTTCATGAATTCATAATTTTAAATAAAAGGTTAAGAAAACACAGAAAGTGTCTTCTTCCAGATATAGCAGATATTTCCTTAAAATATTCTAATTTGGGAACTCCTGGTCCAGAGAGTTTCATCTCACATTCAGGAACCTCCCTTCCCCACAGTTGATTTTAAATTGCTGACATTGTTAAAAATTAATATTTATTTATTAATTATACTGATTTACATGATCTATATACTTTTGCCGTAATGTGTATTTTTCATAGATTCTAGTGCACCGAGTACAGGAAAAATTGCTAAAAGTCTGTCAGATCTAGTTTTAAAAATATTTATTAAATACTTAAAAGAATAACAAAAGGAAACATAAAAAGAAAAAATAGAAATGATTTATTTTACTCTTCTTTTTATAATTTTCTTGATTAGCTTAAAATAGACTAGCAGTAGTCCTCTAACATACTTTTATCCCCAAAACTTTTGTGTCTGTCTTCGAAAAGTTTAAGGTCTTGGTGAAAACGCTTGCCCTGCGGCCTTGACTCGTGGCATTCAAGTTTTCAGAAAAAAAGAAAGAAAAATCCAGGTGTAAATGGAGAAAATGTATCTTCAGAGACATGTTAACACCCATTGCATGATAGTTTTTTAATAAAACAACATTTTTTTTTCATAATTTTCATCTTTATAATTACCTAAGAATCCATGAATGACCATTTGTCCTCCATGGATATTGTGAGACAACAAAGGGTTTGTCCCAATCTGTCCCATGTTCTAATGTGCCCTCTTCTCCTGTACCAAATTTTTGCTATTTTTTTTCTTTTTTTAAACTTTAAAATTTATGATTTGCAAAAAATCTTTACATGTTGGTAAAAAATAAAAATTGATTTCAGATTCAGTGGTATAGAATACATAAGAATTATCAAAAACTAAAAAACATGACTTAACCCAACTATTTTAAGCTAATGTAATCTAGTAACATTTTAAAATATGTACCATTTTGTGAAGAATTGAGGCTATTAATTTACATCAGTTTATTTAACAAAAATTCTGTTTGTTTTTTTAATATGTTTATTACAAATTGTATATTTTGCATTAATATGTCAAAATGATTGGATTTCAAATTTATATTGCATTATTATTATGTATTTATACTTTTACTTTCAACCATTTTTTTAATGTATCTGACAAAATGTTTTTACACTCTAAAAAAAAACTTCCGTCTTTTTGCAGAAAATGTACTGGCAGCATTGCTGCCAGTAATTGTCTGTAGATTGACGAATATCAGTTTATTTTTTTCTCCATCAAAAGAAGTAAAATATCCATCTTTTGAAAGAAGTTTGGAAAAGATAAATGCGGCAGATGAGAGGATTGAACTCACGACCCCAACAGTGGAAGGCAAGCTCGCTGCCTCAGCGCTATGGTTGTACAGGAGGAAAGTGCTTTGAAGTAGAAGCGTTCATTTAATATGAGTGTGGTTTGGTCTATTTCATTAAAAAGCTTTTAATTTTGAAGTTAATTTTGGGAAGATTTCATCTTTAATGAAACTGTGGCTGGGGTTTTTATACGTTTATATTAATATAGTATAAAAATGTGAATTTTAAATATATTTACGTAAATTGCTAGAGGAAAAATATGGATGTTCTATTTTTATTCGATAAAATTTTTTTGAATAGTACAATTTTTTTTTTCATTTTATTTTTTAATTAAAATATTGTTTAAATGTGTTCACTTAAAGTATATTTTAAATGCAAATATTTATTATATAAAAAAATTAGTAAATTCAACTTTATTCAACTTATCCAACTTTGAATAAGAAATTGTGAGAATTTTTGAATGAATGAAGAAAGTAATTGTTATTTATTTTTAAATTTGAAAACATTTTTGTCTTTTTAAATTAAATTATACATTTTAACCTATAGAATATTTTGTTTATCATTTTAAAAATAAATTCGAATTTATTACTAACAGACCCAATACACATGCATGCTAGAAATAATTGGAATCTCTTCCTCATTTTTCTACGTTTGGAATGAATTCACAGATCAAATACGTTTTCTGGGAGTACGAAAATTATTTGTGAAAAAATAAGGATAACTTAGTGTATATTGACGAATTTTTCTGGCAGTGTACTAAATTTGCCAATGACCTCTAATTTGCAGTAAAAAAATATGCTCCACCTTTAAACAACTATTATTCGGTCAATTTTAACCATAGAATACTGGCACTTTTTTTGTCTTATCAGTGTAACAGGGTAATTTTACTAAATACAACTATTGGACCGGAGGACTGAATAAAAATTTTAATTTCATAATTTTTTAGTAAATGTCTTTATTGATCCAAATTGATTGTAAAATATTTCTTTACGTCATTTAAAGCCTTTTTGTAACTGGAACTATATGTCTATGACTAACAATTTAGGAGTTAGCTATTGGACATCATTGAGAGTGGACACCCTGTATAAAAGTAAAAGATGTGACATGATAGATTTTTGTCAAACATCGTCTTTCATTGGTAAGAGGTAGTGTAATAAGAAAATAGGTATTTCATCAAAAGTATATAAGAAATAGTAGTAGTTTATTATAATCTATAGATATATGATTGGAAAAATGCAATGGGTGGCCCTTGAACTTGCTTCTTTACCAGAGAACTTGTTTCTCTTACAAAAATTTTAGGATTCATTTAGGATGATAAAATTTTTGTAAGAGATGCAGCTCTAATGAGATCCAACTATATTAATAAGTTTCAAGTTATAGGTGCAGATTCATGGTTGCCAGTTGTCATGTGGTGGCTAATTTTCAAAGTAAATCGCCACTCCTTGGCAAATTTTGCGTTTTTCCTTGTGATTTTTGTGACAAAATGGAATTTTTCTCAATAATTTGATGAAAAATGCATGGAAAATTGTACTTTTTGACCATTAAAAACACAAAATCTTAAATTTCCTGGGGGGGGGGGGGATGTTTTTCTAGGGCCACCCCCTGAATTAAACATTGGTGTAAGGCCTTCAATGTAAGCTAAAGCTGCATCCTGGTTCACTTTCTTTTATTTGTTTCTTAACATCTTCTTCATCGCTGTCTTAAATTCATATCTTTTACTTTTTTGCGACATTTTTCAAAAGTCGCAAAAGATAATTAAGGAGTTTACTGTATAAGATTTTAGAAAGCTTTAAAAGACAACAAAAGAAAAATAGAAATAAATCATAGACAAGTGCTCAGTTTACATATGTTTATTCAGTATAGTTTTTTCAATATTCAGTCGTATACAAATTTAAAATTACCAGTGAAACATTTCATAAAATGGACATCAAGTAAGCCTCTGCAACATGCTCTGGAAATGAAATATATAGCATTTCTACTTTTTTTTTTCTAAAACTCAAAAGCTCTTTTTTTTTTCTCTATTGGTCCCTCTTCTTTAAAGCCATTTAATTCTCCTAAATATCTTTAAACAAATTGTATATGCATACATGTACTATAGATACAAAAACTTGTTTGAGTGCTAATTTTATTATTATTTTTTTTAATCATGAAATTTATTTTGTATATAGTTTCTTTATAAATTCAATGTAGTAAATAAAATTAATTCCAGTCTTAATTCCTTGCTAATATGTATATATATTGGCCTATTATTCATTATGTGGATGATCCACAAAATAATGACTGTTTGGCTGTAAAAAACTTTAAAAACAAGTTAAATAATCACTATATTTATGAACATTAAATCAATGTGATAAAAGTTGATAAGGAATAAGAAAAAAGGAGACAGTTTACAATGAAATTATCATAATATAAAATAACACCATTTAAAATGCTGTTTCACAGAAAATTAAAAAATAATATAGATGTACTATAGATACAGAAGCTATTTTGTTAAATTTATTATTTTTTTATTATGAATATTTTTCTATTTATATGGTTTCTTTTATAAATATAATGTAATAAATATGAGAATCTCTAGTATCATTTCTTTGGTAATAAAAAATATATTATTGGTTTATTATTAATTATTATGCAACTTTAAATTTCTATAAATTAATTGTTCAGTTACGAACATTTTGTACAAAGAAATATTAATTTGGCAAATACATTTCAGAATAATCACTATATTTATGAATCAATGTGTGATAAAAAGGGAATAAGGAATAGAAAAAAGTCGACAATTTACAATGAAATTATAAATGTCATAACATAAAATAACATGATTAAAATGTTGTTTCACCGAAAATTGAATAATGAAAAAATAATATACAGGGTGTCCGAAAAGTCTGGAAACGGCCGAATAACTCGAGAAATACATATGAGATTGAAAAACGTAAATATACGTATTAAATATTTTTAAATAAGCTACTCTGTGATACCAAATTTGACCTTCGAAACCGACCCCCTGGGGGTCAGAGGGGGTCCAACTTTGAAATCTTAAATTATAACCCCCATTTTTTATTGCAGATTCGGATTCTACGGACAAAAATACGTAACTTTTGTATTTGATGTTTATTTCAAATCTTCGTTTATCACGGTGTAATCGAGCATATTAAATCGATACATATTCCCGCTTTTCCAACGGGATTTTCCCTAATCGAAACTGATTGGGCAGAATTTTTGACGTCAAATTCCTCGTCTTTTGTAGGAATAGCGTTTCCTGAAAATCACCCGTGGCGATTATTTCAATAGTGCTACACTGTTAAAAATTTGACCCATTTGCTGCAGCGTCACTCCACAGCTATTATAGAATATCTCTTTTGTGACCAATGAGAATGCTCCATAACACAGTAAAGTAATCGTTTTCTATAAAAGCGGTGGAGTGACGATGCAGCAAAAGGATCAATTTTTTTACAGTGTACTTTACTGTGTTATGGAACATTCTCATTGGTCATGAAAGAGATATTCTATAAAAGCTGTGGAGTGACGCTACAGCAAATGGATCAAATTTTTAACTGTGTAGCACTACCGAAATAATCGGCGCGGGTGATTTTCAGGAAACGTTATTATTGCAAAAGACGAGGAATTTGATGTCATAAATTCTCCCCAATTAGTTTCGATTAGAAAAAATCCCGTTGGAAAAGCCGAAATATGTATCGACTTAATATGCTCAATTACACCGTGATAAACGAGGATTCGAAATAAACATCAAGTACAAAAGTTACGTATTTTTGTCCGTAGAATCCGAATCTGCAATAAAAAATGGGGGTTATAATTTAAGATTTCAAAGTTGGACCCCCTCTGACCCCCAGGGGGTCGGTTACGAAGGTCAAATTTGGTATTACCGAGTAGCTTATTTAAAAATATTTAACACGAATATTTACGTTTTTCAATCTCATATGTATTTTTCGAGTTATTCGACCGTTTCCAGACTTTTCGGACACCCTGTATATGCAATATATAATGAGGGGACTCACAATCATAGTAGACAAAGTCCATTTTGAAAAAAGAATAAGATAGTCCACTTAGAAGGAGCATATTTTTTTTTCTTATTTACTTCCACAGTGAACTAAGTTTGTAAACAGATGCCAAATTGGAGAAAGTATGTGAAAACAGATGTTATTCACTGTGAAGTACATAAATCAGATTTTATGCGCCTTCTAAATGAGCTATTTTTTTATTTATTTTTATTTTTAATAGACTTGGAGGCTGTCTATAAATGATGTCACATTTTTTTTTTCAATATTTTTGTATTTAAATTTTGCATAATGTGAGCAATATAAAATTTATTCTGTAGTAGGCTTTCTATTGTCAAGATTTTAAACTAATTTTTTGTTAGTGTTGTATAAAATTTTGTATCATGTTAAAAATTAGTCTACAAACCGTATGTCTTTCCAACCTATAGGTCTTTTTTCTTCACATTTTAAAATTGCACCGAACTTTTGGAACACCCGGTATATGCGAATATATTTGTCATTCATGCAAGCTTTTTTTTTATCACTTAAAAAACAAGAAAATGCAACCAGTTTATAACTAACTAATAAGCCGCTAAATCAGATTTGTGATTTTTTATTTTCTTATTTATTCTTTAAAAATTGTTTTGTTAAAAAAAAGATGTTTTTAAATTATAGCATAAAATTAATTTTAAATGTTGCTACAATCTACAAATTTATTTTTTAACCCTTTCGAGTCTGGTGTACTATTAATAGTACATGTCTTTTAATTGAGTATTTTGTTTTAACAAATATTTTTGTCATAGTTTACAAGTAGTACGTGTTTATGCATTTAAAATATGACTCCATTAAAGCTTACGCATTTAATAATAATAATAAATTTTTGCTTAATTCTCTTTGCACCATTTGTGATTCTTTATCTCTTATTTTAACTCTTTAAATTAAAAATATTAGTTATTTTTCTAAAAGATTAACGTGTGATAAAATACAAAAAATTTTAGAAAGTTATAATACCTGTTAAATTTTGTTGCAATTTGATATTTTCCAAATGTCTGCAAAAATTCTTCCTTAGTCTATTTTCATATAAAAATGAAATGAATAGTATGCAAAATAACTAGATTAGTTAGATTTCAGGCAATGAAATATTTATTCAATTTCAGTAAATCTATTAGGATACTAGTATTAACATTATTAATGCAAAAACAATTTTTCTGTTTAAAAGTGAAAAAAAATTGGACCCAAAGGGGTTAAAAAATCTAGTTATCAGAAATTTCATCAAAAAATCTTTTTTTTTTTTTTTTTTTTAATGACAATTATGAATATTTAAAGCATTCCCTTCTAAAAGAGCAATATTTGAAAAGAAAAAAAAAGCTCATAAATTTAGAAATTTTTTTCCAAAAACACTGATTGTTTGCTTCATCAGTACATGTTCTGACTAATTTATTATAATAAACGATTATTACCGATTTTATTGCATAGTTTGATTTCTTTAGCTTAAAATATCATGTTCATACTAGCTCTATTCTTGGATATTATTTTATTAAGTAGGCATCTTAAAACAGTTTCAATAGATCCAAATCCATAATAGTAGCAATAAAAATATTAACATATTCTCAAGTTTAAATACAACCTTACAGTTACTTTAAAGCCTGGTGCGGTAGAGCGTTGTTATAATGACTTAGTGAAATGAAAATGGGGTCCATGATCTGGTATATTCAGGACCCCTCTTTCTTTACATCTAAAAAATAGTAATAAACATTTTCGATGTCTTAACGTTTGTTTGAATACATAAATATATATTTACAATCGATAACTATATATTTTGCCTTTAACCTCATTCTACTATTTAAATATGAAATATGGTTTATAATAATACATGATTAAAAATTAATTGAAAAATTCGTTCATAAATCTCATATTAATAAGGTGAAACAGATTATTGATAGAAAATTAGTAGAGCTAGGGCTATGGCTCTGTTGCCCCATGTTTTAATTAGACCCTGGCCTCTGTTACGTTTTTAGAATTTATGTGAAAATAGTTATTTACAAGTGATAACGTGTATATAGTTATATTTACTCCAATTTATGTTTGATTGCTAATTACATTTTATAGCTTTGGTCCAAATGAAAAAATAAATACTATACTGTATATCGTGGTGGTACTAATAAAATGAAATGATTTCTTTTAGGACCAGTTTATATAAATGTTAGAGGGTTTGTTCATATGTCATGCTAAAGACAGTTTTAAAAAATTTTCCAAAATTTTATCCCTAAAAAGATTTATCTGAAAACATTTTACTTTTATTAAAAAAAAAATCTTAAGAAAGTTTATTTGAACTTAACTTTTTCTTGAGGTGACTGCCTACGTTCAAAATTTTATGTTAGAAATTCCACCATGCTTAAGAGTGGTGTAGATGTAAAAAAAAACTAGAGCGTATACGCTATCAGAAGAGGCCATACCTCCCAGAGAGTATACACTATACTTCTATTTGAGAAATACTCTCCAGTACACCCCTGATTCTGAATTCTGCATTTAAGTAAGGTGCCAATAGCCTTTTTAGAGATATTCGTAAAGGTTTTTCTTTCCGGTGATCAATTTCCAAAAAAGTTCAGTGCTAGTGAATTAAATTTCAGGTGATTTAATAAATTTTAGAAATCATTGCCAATGAGATAAACGAAAATAAAAGGTTATAGATATAATATTTAGTTTATAAATGTTTTTGTTTGAAGAAAAGATCCGTTTTTTTTTTTATTTCTATGGATACTACATACTATCATATGTATAAAGGAAATAGATGTAGTCGCATTTTAATTTTTATGTTGTGTTAAACATTTTTATCAAATTTCATTAAAAATTTGCATGAAATCATTCTATTTTTCTTTAAAAAGTGCTTTAATAATTAATTTATTGAGTATCCTAAAATGGACTAACTACTTTTAAAATTCAGTAACTTGCAAATGGCGACAGCTATTAAAAAACTTGCAAAAAGGTAATGTTAGGATTTTTTTTTTTTTTACCGTTGTTTTAGTTTTAGTTTCATTTATCAAAAATTGATGGTGCCGCTAACAAAAGTGCTCAACCTAGGCTAAAATTGAAATCGCCTAGAATTTATGTGAATGAAGGAAGTTAAATATTTATGTGAAGTGGGTCTCATTCGTCAATACAATCTTGTTCTTAGGGACTTACTCCATATATTTAACCTTGTTTTTTTGCATTAATGCTGGGTGATTTCGGTTTTGGCATCAATTGAGTACCTATTGCTTGCAACGCCATCTATTGCTGAAAATTAGATTTAAAAGAAGGAGCGACAGTTATAATAATAAACTCATGACATTATGCATTATTCTCCTACAAGAAATTCTTGAAAAACTGTCACCGTTTCCAAATTATTGAATTTTAAAAACAATCGGTCCATTTTAGAACATCTTGTCACATCTAAAATACACTATATTGCCATTGATTATGGGACACTTGCGATTTTAGACATTTTACTAAATATCTAGAAAAATACATGAGGAATCATCTCGAAACTCTTAGTGTATAAATATAATAGTATACTTCATACATCTCCGTGAATATTTTTTACCGAAACTCCATAGGGGACCGCCAACAAATTAAAAAAGAATGAATATCTTTTGAATAACCCTGTCAAAACTAATGTAGCAAAAGCGCTCAAACTCTAGATTATGATTGAATGCCTTATTGTAATACACTGTGTTCATTTTTATGCAAATAGCATGCATACTCGCAGAGTAATTAAGGTTTTTATAAAAATGGTCCCAAATTTTTCCAAGTTTTTTCCTTATAACTTTCAGAGTTCTTAATATAAAATAATATTTTTTTCAGAAAATATGACAAACAACATTGCACACAGTACCCTGTAATCAGAATTAAAAAATAATGAAAATTGTATACAAAATGAGTTGGTTTACTAAATAATTTTTTACTGCGCATGCGTCAACGATATCAAAATTTCATTTGCATATTATGTTAGCTAAATGTATAGAGCAACTTTTGTGAAAGTCACAAAATCATAACTTGAAAATTCTGAAAATAATCGTCAATTGAAGAAGTTGAAAATCCGTTATTCTCAAAATGAAGCGAAAACAAGAGGGGTTGTATCCATATATTCATTGATTAGTGTCAATATAGAATACACAATACGGGATGTTACGACTACTTTTGGATAAAATCCCTCATTTTTTTGCTTCATTTTGGAAACAACGGATTTTGTCCTTTTTCTATAGACGATTACTTTCAAAATTTTCAAGCTATAATTTTGAGACTTTTACAAAAGTTGCTCTATACATTTAGCTAACATAATATGCAAATGAAATTTTGATGTCTTTGACGCATGCGCAGTAAAAAATTATTTAGTAAACCTACTCATTTTTCATACAATTTTTATTATGTTTTAATTCTGATTACAGGGTACTGTGTGCAATGCTGTTTGTCATATTTTTTGAAAAAAATATTATTTTATATTAAGAACTCTGAAAATTATAAGGGAAAAACTTAGAAAAATTTGGGGCCATTTTTATAAAAACCTTAATTACTCTGCGAGTATGCATGCTATTTGCATAAAAATGAACACAGTGTATTACAATAAGGCATTCAATCATAATCTAGAGTTTGAGCGCTTTTGCTACATTAGTTTTGACAGGGTTATTCAAAAGATATTCATTCTTTTTTAATTTGTTGACGGTCCCCTATGGAGTTTCGGTAAAAAATCTTCACGGAGATGTATGACGTATACTATTATATTTATACACTAAGAGTTTCGAGATGATTCCTCATGTATTTTTCTAGATATTTAGTAAAATGTCTAAAATCGTAAGTGTCCCATAATCAATGGCAATATAGTGTATATGACATCTAAATAGTATATAACGTTTAATGTTATATTTAGAATTTTAACAAAATACCACCCTCTTTCAAAACAAATAAAATAAATTATAAAATAGGAAACTTTTCCCTCTCAAAAAAGTCGTAGTCAGTCACCTTTATTTAGAGGCAAGTCCTCCAACTAAATAACCCAGATTAAAAGGGTCAGCTTAAGAAGTTTCTCGAAGAAACTCTATAAACTAATATCATTTCAATTCATTCACTTTATAAAATAGAATACAACGTTTCAGATGATAACCAGCATTGAGAAAAAACTACTGAATAAATATATAAAATATTAATATATCATAAATGCACTAAAACATGTATCTAGACAATCTCAGTCAATTATTAAATAAAATAATCAAGCATCTTATATATTTTTAAAATTCATTGCCACATCAAAGAATAAAAATAATTCGTAATTTTGTACAGTTAGTATGTGCATTCCTTAAGAGTAACAACAGCACAACAAAAATGTGCTGAATTATTTGATTTTAAACACAAGTACATGTAAATAACGTAATATAAATATACATATATGTAATGCGTAATAAATAATGTAAGACATTTTATCAAAACTCATCTAAATAAGAAAATAGACATTGGGTTATCTGGAAAATTTACCGATTTGTATTTATTTATTTATTTAAAATTAAGATATGCCTAGATGCGTCAAAATCAGATGCTGAATAAGTCAACACTAAGGAGAAGATGCTGAAAAAGTAGGACAGAAGGTGATAGGTGTTATCTTGAATTATCAAGATCATCATGAGTTACAAAGATGAATGAAAATAAAGGGTATGCATACACAGGGTCAAATCCTGATTAGCACAGATGCATATAATCACCGCTATTTTTGAATGGAATGTTCCATTTTTTTTTTTTTTTAAATGATAGAATTTTTGCGTTTCAACAAGGTTATCACAGAGCTGCCAAGTCTCCGGCTTTTTTGGACACCGGTATTTTAATACAGAAAATATTGTTTTATTTAATTGGAAAATTCTCTGGATTTGAGAAAACAATTTTTCTGACTTTTGTGCAAAACGCCGGAGACTTGGCAATTCTGTTATCACATATTGCGATTATTGTTTGGAAATAATGGCGAATGTTTATCCTTGCAGCAAGGTGTCAGATTCTGTAAAGGACTCGTTTATAGTATGGAATTTTGTGCCTTGTGCCCCTGTGCGCGAAAATTTTAGTGTGCACTAAAATTTTTCATAATCTAAAGTAATAAAAAAACTAATTTACCATATAATAAACATAAACATATTCAGCACTTTTTAACAAATATTTTTATGAAGCATACCTAACAGCTAATTTGTTATTGCACATTTTTGTATAACTCCTTATCAGTTTTGAATTCATTGGTCGGTCCGATAGATTTGATATTTTGTGTTTTCAGTGACCAAAAAGTGCACCCTTCCCCCTCCCCCGAAGCCTCAGAAATATGTCTAGGATAAATGTGTCTAAATTCAATACTGATTCTAGCGTTGCTATATAACTTTTTTGCGTTTTATAATTTTTGTTTCATAACCGGCAAATTGATTTTCAAGCTCATTTAGAAATATGAAATGAGCTTAACAATATCACCTTCTAGTATTAGAGACACGCCTTCATAATGTTATTCTACAAACGTACGTTTTTAAATGTCAAAATGTTATTTCTACTACATATAGAGCATTTTATTTGTTGGAAAATAGTTTTCTATAATTTCACGTACTGAGAGCGAGAGAAAAAAATTAATTAGCGCAAAAGTAACGTTTATTGTTCTGAGAGCATCATGAAATTCTTTTTTGTAATTAATGTGTACTATTATAACGAAAAAAAAAAAATCTAGTTGCAAATAATAAATTTGAAGAAGCCCTCTATCTCTCTTTGATAATTAAAACCCTTTCTACAAAAAACTAATAAGTTTATAGAGGCACAGAAACCAAACAGTTAGCTGAATACTAAAAGTCGCTTACACGCCCTTACACGCCCAAAGTCGCTTACACGCCCTGCACATAAATATACTTAATAAAATATTTTATGAATATTCTTTTAATTAAAAAAAGGTTTGACATTACTATGAAATAAATATTCTGAAACTGTTTTTCTTGCATCAGACATATCATGACTGGAAAAAAAGTTTTACAGGATTTTGTTGATGCTGTAACCCTGGACGAAAATGTGACCTGGTTGGTGCCTTTTACAGTTATCTAGCAACGTAAGTTTTTAAGAAGTGGTCAAAATGGTTTTTGTAGATGTTCTTATAATTTTAAGCCTGTTTTTAGATGGCCAATTAGTTCATATCTTCCATTTATTGCTAAAAGACAAATGCAATTTTGGGTCCAAAAATCGATTATCTGTTTTTCACCAAATATTAATGTACATTATTAATATTATATTCATTGTACTAAAATCATTGTACTAAATTATATTAAATTATATTGATGTTATTTTATTAAATTTTATTAATATTATTATACTAATTATTATTAATATTTGATTTTATAACTTTCTAAATCAATTTGAATTGTTTCTATAACATTATAATTTGTTACAAATAATATACACAATATTGTGCAATATTAGCAATTTAAAATGCCGAATACGGAGTTAAATTGTACTTTTATTATTATTATTATTATTATTATTATTATTATTATTATTATTATTATTATTATTTTAAGTTGAACGTAAAACATCATAATCAAAGGACTATGCTTGTGTTGTTATAAAACTTAATCGAAATATAATAAAGGAGGTATTTTAGAGAATAAAATCTCTATTGTGATTATGGTTGTATTTTTCATGTTTTTATTTATACAAAAGTTAGAAATTGCCAAAAATCTTGGAGATTTTGAAGATTTTTTTTGTACCAACAACTTGTGTAAATTATTAAATAGTGCGAGAGGAATTCAATCACTGGGTGTTTCATTTAGAACAATGAAATTTGCGAAATAAAGAAATTTTTTTTTTAAAACTTGAATATTGATGTTTTACATAAGTGTTGTATTATTCCGATATTGTTTATGTTTTGCCTAAAAAAATTAAAATACATATATGCAGCTATTTTTCAGAAAATTTAATGAATTCATTACATTTTGAATTTTAAATATGCTGCATCAAAATTTTCTTTTAAAAATCGGGGACAATTTTCCAGACGATCCAATAAAATTTTGAAGTAAACTTGCGAAAATTGCAACTACGAAAATATTGCACTACTACATATGGACTTTCATTTACATAGATACACAAAATACAACACATTATATTACAATACAAACTAAACATATATATTAATACTATCTAACTCAGAAGAAACTTGCAATCATCGTTTTATTCAACATCTATATAGACATGTTTTAATATATGAAAACAACAGTGGCGAGACATGGATCATGGAATTGAGGAATCATTCATTTGACTAACTCAAACATTTCATTATTGGCTCCTGAATCTATTGTGCAGCGTCGGGCCAAGCCAAGATACGATTTATTTTTCATTTGTGTGCATGTGTTGCATATGGAATTTATGATAAATTTTGCAAATCTTAAATAATAATAATCTACACAGTAATTCCTTACCATTCGCTAAGATTAGGTTCGCAGAGATCCCGCAAATGTTGGAACTATCTTCCTTTGTATAAATGTGGGTTGGATTTTATAAATTTTCTTTAAATGGAAAAGAGCAATAAAAATTCAAAAAGTATATTAAGCTATCATACTGTTGGCTGTTGGTTTCTATTTTCCTATGCGCTGTTTCTTCAACTGTTTCCATTCCTTTCACCTTTCAGGCTTGCTGATGCTTTTATAGTAGAATCACGCCTTCTTTATGCTGACGAAGAAAGTCTCTGATCTTTTGAAAGGCTATTAATTTTGATCTATTAATTTTTTTTTTTTTTTTTTTTTTTTTTTTTTTTAATTTTAAGAAGATATTTTAGTCTTTATTTTTGTAAGAATTTACTCGTATTAAAAAATCCGAAGGTTGTCAGTTATACTGAGGTTTATTCATATTCTGCATTTAAATATAGTATATGACGCTCCTTTTTATTTTTGAGGGAGAATTTGTTTGTATTCCAAACATTTCCGTTAACGACGTGGCGCGATGGATTATCGGGGTCATAAATTGGTAAAAGTTTGAAATGTTTGGATTAGTCAAATATGCACTTCACCAATTCCGTGATTTATGCCTCAGCCCTGGAAAACAGCAACAACAATAATAAATCGATTATTTAATAATAAAAGTATTCTTTATACTTGTTCTTGTTTTTACTTGAACAAATGCTGTATTATAATAAGCTCGGATGAAGCTGAATTCCTTACAATTTGTCAGGTGAATAGAAATTTAAAAAGTTACAAATGACAATCTACTAAGTCCAAATTGATTAATTATAATGTATCATTTTTTTTTTTAATACATGGAAATATTCGATAAAGAAATATATATGCTTCATTGAAAGGCAGTAAAATAACATAAAGGGACATAGTGTTCTTTTTTTATTATTATTTTTTAAAATAAAAATAACAATAACAATAATGATAAAGGATTTCTGACTTATTCAGAGTTTTTGCTTACGAAGATTTTTCGTCGAGCTAAGTTTAAGTAATAGTTTTATAAGAAATGTGATATTTCCATAAAAGTATTTTTTTTTTAAATTAATCTAATTATTCCTGTAAATATTTCAAAAAAGAGGTCTAGCCGATTTATTAAATAATTTTTAATAATAATAAAAAAATCCTTTGAATTTTATATTTATAATTATATAAATTTTCCAATATATCTTCGACATTGTGGTTCTAATTAATGAAACTTTTGTACTGAACGTACGATGTTTTGATACGATCAGAGAAATCTACTAAATTTTAAAAACGCTGAGATTAAAATTTATTTTACAGATTTAAATATAACGATTACACCATTTCATAAAGGCTATTTCCAAAGAAAAAATTAGATATTAACTGAATAATTCATCAACTATGATAAATATAAAGATGAAATAAGTGACTTATATTTATAAGAATGAAGGATGTTTCGTAAATGTTGTACATGGCAATTTAAAATTTAGTCAGTTGACGGTGTTGCTTTTTTTCAACCTGTAGGAGCAATGAAATCGTGTTCAAAACTACAGGGGTCGATCCAGGCAAAAATTTAGATCTCTTTCACAAAATTCCTCTTATTAAAAGAAACCCTTTCATAGGATTACACTAATAAAAGCATATTTTTACTATTTATTTTTATTTATTAATTTATTTTGAAAACTTTAGCAGAGTTCTTAAAAAAGTTATTATTATTGTCTGGTTCAAATTTAAAAAACTGTATTGATCTTTCATTTTTTTTTTTTTTTTTTTTTTTTTTTTTTTTTTTTTTTTTCACAAATGTAAAATACATTTTACAAAAGTAACCTTTTTCTCATAAAATAAGACCCCCTCCACCTTCCAAAAAACCGACTTCTGTACTACAGGTACAGAAGCCAAAATTCGAGATACCTTATAAACATATTATTTATTTCATATTTATACTTATAGCTAATGAATTGTTACATTTGTTTGAGAAAAATCCTGTAGATGGCCTTCATTTAAAAGCATACAACTATTCGTTGTTGAAGCATATTTTCATTAATAATTGTTTGTTCAATTTTCAAAGGGAAAGAGGCAATTTTCCTAGAATTTGAATAAAAAATTCTGCTACTTATAGCTAGAAAGTTAGTACTAATTTTATTCTTTTAATTTCTACATGGCAGTAATATTTCTTTTTAATTTAATTCTTTTATTTTCTCAGTATTTTTTTCTCACTTTCCCTTCAAAAATGTTTGAAAAAACATTTCAAAAACTCTAAACTGGAAAGGAATGAATATTTCACATTAAATGTTATTATCATAGAAAAGAAACGGAAGATTTTGGAAACCTTTTAGTTTTTGCAATGCCAATCAATATACAATATAAAGAATTTATAAAATTCATTTCCAATTTCTCAGAAACATTACTTTTTTCCCGCCTTTTAGTGATAGTGTGGTTGATGGCTCGATATCTTAGTAATTTCTTTTTTCAAAAATCGCCAAAATCTCCACAATCAAAATCGCCGCCATCAAACATACCACCACCTTCTTCTATCGGCATTATATCTCCCATTATAACTTCACCAGAATCAGGCTCTTCCTGTTCAATTGTCACATTGTTTGTCATGTCCAAGTTGTTATTGACAACAGATGTATCATTGTCGTAATAATTATTAATCGTTATGTCCGTATCATGGATTTGAGGTCCATGTCCGCCACCCCATCCGGTGCCGAAACCAAAACCATAGCCGTGACCGTGAAGTGATGATCCCCAAGCTGTACCGAGGGCTCCTCCAACTAGCATTCCCATTGCGAAATCTCCGCCTCCGTATCCTCCTGGACGATCTCCCTGCACCACAACTGTAGTTCCGCCTGCATTGGGTGTAGTGTACGGTTGTGGATACACCGTATTGTAGGCTTGATAAGGAGGTGGACGATAGTTCATCCTAGTTGGATATTGGCCTGGAATAGCTGAAAGAAAAAAGAAATAATTAATTTTGGGAGAAAAAAAGTAAGGCAAGCAAAATCAGTAATTAATATTGGATAAATATGTAAAGTTATATTCTTAACCCATATACACAATTTACACGCATATATATGCCTTCTCTAATTTACAATATGTAATGAGTCATTCATTTTAGAAAAAATCATTGATAAAAATATAAAAACTTTCGTCCATTGAATATTTTAACTCCTGTAGTTTTATTAATATGCCTTTGACGTCATTCACTTATAAGGCGAATATGAGTATAAGAAAACTGCTTTTAATTTAAAAGTAAAGTCTTAAAAGAATCTATTTTCATTACTTATCCGGGTGCAAATGTAAAATGTTTGAAAAATGTATTTCAATTCACTGCCTTTATATGATTTTTAAACCAAATAGTTCGATTACGGAATAATAGTGTAAAATATTTCTATCGATTATTTCAAATTTTAAAGGAAAAGTATGATTTCTATTCACAGTCCTAGGACGAGCGTTTACACTAGTTACTAAATAATATAATGATACCAGCAACTTTATAAAATGTATTTATCTGTCGAAAAGTGCACGTGTAATTGCAAATTAAAGAAAGAAAAAATATAAAGAAATATTTACCCCCAATATATATAAATATAAATAAATATCGGTTTGTCTTGAGAAGTACATTACTTCACAAAGAAGTATAATAAATAATTTATATTATATTTAGAAAATACACATTTAAATAAGTTTTTCTCCTTTTATATTTTTTCTATTTTAAGTTATCGGTCCCGATAACTAGAATTGGAATAATTACTGTTTTTTCTGACACATTTAAAAAAAAAATCATTTTCATTCGCAATTGCTTACCGACTTCCAGATATTGTATTAAGATTCTAAGGCACCATACAGCATGTGCCATTTTGGCACGAAAACCAAATGTCACGGATTCACTCAGAGAGGACAAAAGATTGAGCTTCAGGCATTCTAGGTGGCTTGAAAATAGGATCTTTCCAATATAGATTGAGATATAATCTTTCGAGAATAGAACTTTTCTACATTCCTGGATAGGACATCTCTGGAAATGGAGGGCGATCTAATCAGTTTGAAAGATATAAATTTATTACAACGTTTTAAGAAAATCCGTTTGTACAGCAGGGTGGTTTTTAATAAAAATCACTATTCCATGGTTCTTTTAAAATATAATATACATAGAGTGCATTTAAATTTTTTCCCTTAAATATACATATAATTTTAAGATATCAACGGATTGTTAGAATTCGAATAATTGGAGTTTTACGACACTTTCTAACATATTTTCGAAGTAATTTTCATAAGAAAATGTTTAAAACTTGTTTAATTTTTTAATTTGGATTCCAAAGTACTATACATTCATACAGCATGTGCCATTTTGCTTTGAAAATCAAATGTCACGGATTCCGTTATAAAGGACAAAAGATTAAGCTTCAGGCAGTCGAAGGTGGCTGGAGAATAGAATCTTTCCAATATAGATTGAGATGTATCTTTCGAGAATAGAATTTTTCTACATTTCCATCTCTGGAAATGGAGGGCGATCTAAAGTTCTTCAGTTTGAAAGATATAAATTTATTTCAACGTTTTAAGAAAATTTACTGTTTTACAACAGCGTACTTTTTGGTTAAAATCACGGCTCTATTAAAATATAATATACATAGAATGCATTTAAATAAGTTTTTTCCTTAACCCTTTGATTACCATTTTGTGTGTGTGTGTGGGATATTTCAAATCAAATTTAGCACAGTGTTTTAATAAGGTCTAAAAGCCACAGAACTGGTCCCAAATGAATGCGGGAGACCAGTGGGACAAACAGACATGGTTTTCCAAGCGTTTCAGGGACTGCTGTGTCCAGAGATAATTTTTGAAGTTGCACTGGGACATAGTGTCCCTCTGCGAGTCTAAGGGTTAGATGTATGTTTAATTTCAACATATAAACGGATAGTTGGAGTTTGAATAATTTGTGTTTTACTACACTTTCTGACATATTTTCGAAATAATTTTCATCCGCAAATGTTTGCAGATATTTTTTATTCAAACTCCAATGTATTCTTTCATCCAGAATTTGTCATTTTGCTATGAAAATCAAATGTTACGAATTCCCTTATAAAGGAGAAAAGATTAAGCTTCAGGCACTCGACGGTGTCTTGAGAATAGTATCTTTCCGATATAGATTGAGATATCTCTTTCGAGAATAGAACTTTTCTACATTCCTGGATAGGTCATCTCTAGAAATGGAGGGCGATCTAGTCATTTTGAAAGATATAAATGTATTTCAACGTTGTAAGAAAATTTACCGTTTGTACAATAGGATGGTTTTTGATAAAAATCATGGTTCTATACCCCTTGCGGCGCGCTGAACGCTGTTATATCTATGAAGCCACTTAATTTTAATTCCCAATCCCCACATTGCCACTGGAATTTAGGTTAAAAAAATTCGGTTTATTGAGTGCTCTAAATATAGCCTGTTTTCCTATTTACAAACAAAGTTGTTTTCAAATTCCGGTGTCAGTCATTAATTTCAAAATTTAAGCGGTGAATTTTCTCTGCGCCAAAAAGGGTTAAAATATAATATACATAGAATGCATTTAAATAAGTTTTCCTCCTTAACCCCTTGATTACCATTTTGTGTGTATGTGTGGGATATTTTAAATCAAATTTAGCACAGTGATTTAATAAGGTCTAAAAGACACAGAACTGGTCCCAAATGAACGTGAGAGACCAGCAGACATGGTTTTCCAAGCGTTTCAGGGACTGCTGTGTGCAGTGGTAATTTTGAAGTTGCACTGGGACATAGTGTCCCTCTGCGAATCTAAGGATTAGATGTATCTTTAATTTCAACATATAAACGGATAGTTAGAGTTCGAATAATTTGTGTTTTACTACACTTTATAACATATTTTCGAAATAAATTTCATTCGCAAATGTTTAAAACTTGCAGATATTTTTTTATTCGGATTCCAAAGTACTGTACAATCATACATAATTTGTCATTTTACTATGAAAATCAAATGTCACGGATTCAGTCATAAAGGACAAAAGACTGAGCTTCAGGCAATCGAAGGCAGCTTGAGAATAGAATCTTTCCAATATAGATTGAGATATATTTTTCGAGAATAAATCTTTTCTGCATTCCTGGATAGGACATCTCTGGAAATGGAGGGCGATCTAGTTTAAAAGATATAAATTTATGTCAACGTTTTAAGAAAAACAGTACAATAGGGTAGTTTTTGATAAAAATTAACCATTCCACTGTTCTATTGAAATATAATTTACATAGAATGCATTTAAATAAGTTTTTCTCCTTAAATATATGTATAATTTCGAGATATCAACGGATTGTTAGAGTTTGAATAATTGGAGTTTTACTATACTTTCTGACACAATTTTCGAATTAATTTTCATCCGCAAATGCTTGAAACTTGCAGATATTTTTTTTTCCGGATTCTAGAGTACTGTACACAAACATACAGAATTTGTCATTTTGCTATGAAAATCAAATGTCATATGAGCAGGGACCGATTTACAAATTTAGGGGCCCTGGGCACAGATGATTATAGGGGCCCCCTTGCAAAGTTGCTTACAGGAAGATTGGATAGAAAAAACTGAAAAATTCACTTATTAAGATAAGAAACACAAGAACGGGACAAGAAAAAAGCAGGAAAATGACTAAATAAGAATAAAAATACAATAAATTTTTAAAGTGATAAAGATTCAAGAAAATATTCACTATAATAAAATAATTAAATACGGATATTTCAGCCAAAATGTACAATGTTATGAAAATACAATAGGAACACAGTAGAATGAAATGTAATTATAAAGGATTTTTTTCTTGTGCTCAATGACTAAGGATTTTGTGCGGTCGGCTCTTGGACTAAAATAATTGAGCGTCTGGCACTAAACGGGGAATTGATAGGTTGAGTTACATCTTTCGAGAACAGAATCTTTCTGTATTTTTGGATGGGACATCTCTGGAAAAATAGAGAGGAGGGGGCAGAGGCTCTAGGCAGTTTAAAAGAAATAAATTCCTTTCAAATTTTAAGAAAATCTACCGCGTTTGTACCGTAGAGGATTTTGATATTCAGTAAAACTTCCTTAAAGTGGCCACGTCCCCAGGGTCTAATTAAGCTTTGAAGCTATGGAAAGCCCAACGCCATTTCGGAAGCCCCTTTCTGTCGAAAAGAATTTTCTAAATTTAACATAAGTCGACTCTCGTTAATTCGAAATCGGATAATTCGAATTTTCGCTTAATTCAAACTAAACATGAAGTCCCGAAATTTTCAATGGCAGAATAACGTTAAAATTTTTCGTTAATTCGAACTCATTTTCTCTTGATTTCGTTTAATTCGATCTAACGAGAATTCCGATTTTTCATTTTTCTTTTCTTTCTCACGGATTTCAGATCATTTTAATGACTTTCTTCCTTTGATTTTTGTGAAAATTGTTCCGAACGAGTAGTATACATATAATATAATGATTTCGATATACACTTTCTTAGTGCCCCGTCTGTCCATCAGTGACGCTTTTAATTTTTCTTCCATTGTGCTTGTTTATAATCTTTTAATTAGCTCATGTATTTATACATTCTAATTTAATAATAAGTCATATTCTAACGATAACAGACGAAATAAATGTAAAAAACACTATAACATTAATTCCTTTGTAATAGTACCATATTAAGCATGTTTTCATTTCATACTTTCCATAATTCGAACTTCGGATAATTCGATCATTTCTTGCGGTCCCGACGAGTTCGAATTAACGAGAACCGACTTGTGCCTGAAAACTCACCAATGCTACAAATATATATAACCAAACAGATGCTCAATTGAGTTCACATAGTGACAGAAGAAAAATATGTAAAGTATTAGCATAAAAATATAAGTTGGATAAAAAGTTTGAATTCGGCCTATAAGCACCAACACAAAATATCAATATTTTGAAATAGTTCTTTCAACTCTGGAAATCATTTAAATTATATGTTATGCATAGAAGCCAAATTCAATAATATTCAAATTCAATATGTAAAATAAACATACATCTAAAATAATGGACAAAGTGAAGGATTGTGATTACGTATTTGAAATAGATAATGTAAAATTAATTTGTTATGGAAGGTATTTTTATGAAACATTTTAATATGGTGCATATAAGTTAATTTGAAAAGAAATTAGACTTTTGGAATGGAATTCAGTATAAAATTTTGAGCTCCTTCAAAATTTTCCAAGGGAAGCACGTGCTTCTCGTGCCTATTCGGTAATCAGGAGTGCACGTCCCGTTCCAATAAAAATTGGTCGCTGCGAGAGGTGGTCTCTTAATGAGGGTCATGCATAAATCTAGATTTTAATTGTTGGGAAAAGATAACAATGTTACTAAAATTTATTTTTCATATTAGAATATAAAAAATTTTTATATAAAAAATTAAGTATCAAAACAAAAGTTAATTACATAAGTTAATTACTGCAGAGTTTTAAAAATGAATACATTGACATTTATTTTGATCTTACGATTTTATCTTTTATAAATCTTACTTAAAAGTCTTTAAAATTCAGTAAATAAATGATTTTTTCTTTTTCTTTTCTTTTCTTTTTTTTTTTCTTTTTTGAGAAGAGCAAATAATGACGATTTTATTACTTTATCTATTTTTTGAGAATTTCCTGCAGAATAAGGCTGGGAAATTTGTTGACTGTCTTTAATTCGTCACCAGAGTAAAATTCATTGTCTAAAAATGCACAAAGGGGTTTAAATATTTAAAATTTACTGGAATAATAATAATAAAAAAATTCTAAACTTAGTTTAGAAGTTTGATGAATAACACTGGTCAACAGCCAAAAAATGGTCTAACTTTTTCCAGCTGATGTATGTTCATTTTCATACCCTGAATCCAAAACCCAAAACGGTTTCGCTCTATCAGGTCAATTTTTTGTGCAAATGTCCATTTTAGGCTAAGTGATTTCCGGCATAAATGCCTATACTTCATTGCAGTACTTGTGTGTGTTGCATTCCGAGAAGTCGTATTTCGTTGCCCTGGAGGACTAATGATAGATTTTTCTTTCATTACCGGATTTATGTGAAGTAAATGGCGTCTTCAAAAAGATCATGTAGGAATAAGCCGGGTGTATTTTGCTATATCTGTGGCGAATACACCCTTGTACTAAACAGGAAACCAATCACCAGTTTTATAAAGCGCACCTACCTTGCTTACTTCCAAATAGCACTAGGTGACCAAGATAAAGGTTGGGCACCACATATAGTATGCAAAAAATGCACCGAGTATCTTCGTGCGTGGACCAAAGGCCAGAAGACGGCTCTGAAATTTGGAATTCCTATGGTCTGGAGGGAGCCTACCAACCATGTCACAGATTGTTACTTCTGCGCTGTAGATTTGACTGGTATAAACAGAAACAGCCGGAGTAGCCTGGTATATCCAGATCTGCAGTCAGCACGTCGTCCTGTAGCCCATTCTGAAGCCATTCCTGTTCCCGTGTTTAAAGAACTTCCGGGCATTGAATAAGAATCATCCTCCCCCATCAGGGTTGCTGCTGATGACGACGACTATGTGGTTCCAGAATGTAGTACTGCAGTTCTGTTCACACAAATGGAGCTAAATAATCTCGTTCGCGATCTTAACCTCTCCAAGTCCTCTGCCGAACTATTGGCATCCAGATTAAAGGAAAAAAACTGTCTCACTGAGAGTGTTCGCATCACCTTCTACCGCAACAGACATCAAGACTTCCTACAATATTTCTGTGAAGAGCTTGACCTGGTGTACTGTAACGATATCGCACGGCTGCTGTACACGCTGAGAGTGGCAAAATACGACCTCGAACATTGGCGGCTGTTTATAGACAGCAGTAAGCGCTCACTAAAATGTGTTTTGCTACACAATGGCAACCAGTTTGCCTCTGTACCACTAGCTCACTCAACTACATTGAAGGAGAAGTATGAATCAGTGAAGTATGCTGTGGAGAAAATTCATTATGATGACCATCAATGGTATATTTGTGTGGATTTGAAAATGGTGAACATCTTGTTGGGACAACAATCAGGGTTTACAAAGTACCCCTGTTTCATCTGCATGTGGGACAGTAGGGACAGGGCTCATCATTACACAATCAAGGACTGGCCTCTTAGGGAGGACCTGGTGCCCTGCAGAGCGAACATCATCAACACTCCTCTTGTGAACAGAGAGAAGATCATATTTCCTCCATTGCACATTAAGCTGGGGTTGATGAAGCAATTCACCAAAGCTCTCGACAAAAATGGTGACTGCTTCATGTACTTGTGCCAGGTTTTTCCCAGATTGAGCATTGAGAAGCAGAAAGCTGGCATCTTTGATGGTCCACAGATCCGTCAGCTAATGAGAGATACGCAATTCGAAACACATATGAGTGAAGTGGAACTGGAAGCATGGAAGGCTTTTGTTCTAGTTGTGAAAAACTTTCTCGGCAACACAAAGGCCACTAACTACGTTGAACTGGTGAACAATATGATAACAGCATTCAGAAACCTCGGATGTAACATGAACATCAAAATGCATTACCTATTCTCGCATTTGGATCGCTTTCCTAACAACCTGGGCTCCATGAGTGATGAACAGGGAGAGAATTTTCATCAGGAGATCAAGGAGATGGAGAACAGATACCAAGGTCGTTGGGATGCAGTAATGATGGCGGATTACTGTTGGAATCTCCATAGAGACATTCCTGCTGCCGTCCATGCTCGGACCTCAACGAAGAGGTAATTCGTACCATAAGTGTTGCACAATGACGAAACAGTGCACTAACCGAATGTTTTCCTGTCTATTAGTTGTTAATTAACTATGTAATTAACTAAACATGTTTTCTGTTAACATACGTACATTTTTTTCGGTTCAGTTAATTACACTTCTGTAGTATATATTTGTTTTTTTCAATTCAACTTCACAGCAAAACCTTATCTGATGTACGGAAACGGATGCCATATTCGGGTTCCTGGAGGTTGAAATATCTTAAATTCATTAAAATATGTCAGACCATTTAAAATTTTTTTTTGTTGTTGTTGTCCTGTGTAATGGGCTCTCCTGAATTATTTTTCTAATAAAGCTTTCTTAAGTGACCAGGAAAAAACGAATTTGTTTCATTTTATTCAAAGAAATTGGGCGTTCATGGTTTTACGTATATACATATTTTTTAATCCGGAAAATGGCTAATATAGCCTCCATTTTTTATTTCAAGATGTTGATCTGGATATTAGAGTTTGGCTAATTCAAGTATTACTGCACTTTCTGCCATATTTTCGAAATCATTTTCACTAAATGCTTAAAACTTGCTGATATTTTTGTTCCGAATCTAATGTATTGTTACATACAGAATTTGTCATTTTGCTATGAAAATCAAATGTGACATATTCACTCGCGTAAAGGATAAATGATTGAGAGTCAGGCACTCGACGGGGGATTGAGAATAGAATCTTTTCAATATACATTGAGATGTATATTTTTTGAAAATGAAACCTTTTTACATTCATGGATGAAACGCCTCTGGAAATAAGGACCAGGAGGTGGAGATCAAGGCAATTTAAAAGATAGATTTTTTTTTTTCCCCTTGGCTTTTAAGAAAACCTACCGTGTTTGAACGGTAGAAGATTTCAACATATATACATCTGGAAAATGGTAAAAATAGCCTCCATTTTTACTTACCCATCATACGTAGTATAGGGTAAGTCTTGCAATCGTTTTGAAAATCGAAAAATTTTTTTTGACGGATTTACACGTTTTAGATAGTGGAGATTCCGAAAAACATATTTTTAGAAAAAAAATTTTGCCGTCTGTCTGTCTGTCTGTAAACGCTCTATCTCCCGAACAAATTGAGATAGAGACTTGAAATTTTGTATGTAGTTAGTATGTAAGAATGGGACGAACCCTATTTAATATCAGCAACCTCGATTATCCGGAACTATTTTTTTCGGACTCTCGAAAAATTCGTTCTGATGAAAGGTATATAAAAATTTTCGAATTGTTTTGTTCTAAGGAATGGACGTAAAAGGCAAAAAAATAACACACATTTTGCATATAGAACGAAGTCGATCGGATTATTAGTTGCCGAGATATTTGTAATCCTGTTTTCCACATTCTTCGATTTTTCATGACCCTGTATTTCATTCAAATTTCAATTCAGAGGTATATTTTAATTGGAAATGAGACGCTTAATCCAACGCAATTAATTGTTAGTTAATAGAATTATTATTTTTGGAGTTATAAGGATGTTTCTTTTACGCCGTTCGGTACTACTTGAGTAGTTTGGCGTTTTATATAATTTGTCTAAATTGATACATCAGCAGTTCTTTAATATAGCATTGCTATGTATATTAATAATATTTAAATTTTGTTTATGAATTGCAATCCATTGTATAAATAGTTTTCACATGTTTTATTTGCATATACATATCCATGATGGGTAAGTATTACGGTGGCCCCCAACGACTAGTTTATTTCAAGATGTCGATCCGGATGTTAGAGTTTAGGCTAAATCAAGTTTTACTGCACTTTCTGACACATTTTCGAAATCATTTTCATCATTAAAACAGCTTAAAACTTGCAGATATATTTATTCAGATTCCAGTGATTCCATGCATACAGAATTTGTCATTTTGCTATGAAAATCAAATGTCACATATTCACTCGCGTAAAGAACAAATAAATAATTGAGCGTCTGGATATGCCTTGAGTGGGGATTGAGAATAGATCTTTTCAATATAGGTTGAGATATAGCTTTCAAGAATGGAACTTTTCCATATTCGTGTATGAAACTTTTTGGAAATGAAGGCAGGGGAAGGGAGATCAAGGCAATTTGGAAGCTATAAATTTCTTTCAAATTTTAAGAAAATTTAATTTTGTATAGTACGGAATTTCGACACTTTTGACGCTTTCTAATTTAATTTAAAAATGTTTATGAATTCGGTTTGTCTAATCGTCTGTTCGTGTTCTAACTAGTACAAACATATAATTGCCACGAAGTTGATATATTATTGGGCTTTACTATAGCAAGCTCGGTAGAAAATGAAGTGTGTAGCGTTTACGGTTCATTTACAGGAACACTCAAAAGATTTTTGTTGCATTACAACTTATGAGGAGAAATCGTTTGTGGTGTATTTTAATAATATTACACTATCTTAAACATATTGAAACTGATACATACCATTGACGTGTACTGCAAAGTTTTTACTATGGAACATGGTAAACGTAGAATTTATCGTTCGTTTTCACAAAATAATTTGGCTACAGCAGAAAATTAACAATAATTGAACTATTTAAACCTACGAAAAATATTTGCTGGAAGTGCGTTTTCTAATTTAATTATTTTTTAGACATTATTTGGTGAGTATAAATTCTATAGATCATACATAGAGTTACTCAAAAGTTTTCAACAACATCCTTTTATTGGTGTAAATTGCTAAACGAAAATTTTCAACTATGCGATTTGTTTAATTGAACTAACTTTTAGCATATTATAACAAATCTATAGATGTAGATCATATACAGGGTTGCACAAAAAATACGATATTTTTCCAAATATCCATGGTAAATACAGAAAATGGGTTTTCGAATGTGTTATGATTTTTTTAAATTGTTACTTACCCATCATACGTAGTATAGGGTAAGTCTTGCAATCATTTTGAAAATCGAAATTTTTTTTTGATGGATTTAAACGTTTTAGATAGTGGATATTCCGAAGAACATATTTTTAGAAAAAAAAAAATTGCCGTCCGTCTGTCTGTCTGTAAACGCTCCATCTCCCGAACAAATTGAGATAGAGACTTGAAATTTTGTATGTAGTTAGTATTTAAGAATGGGACGAAGCCTATTTAATATCAGCAACCTCGATTATCCGGAACTATTTTTTTTGGACCCTCGAAAAATTCGTTCTGATGAAAGGTACATAAAAATTTTCGAATTTTTTTGTTTTAAGAAATGGACGTAAAAGGCAATAAAATAACACACATTTTGCATATAAAACGAAGTCGATCGGATTATTAGTTGCCGAGATATTTGTAATCCTGTTTTCCACATTCTTCGATTTTTCGTGACCCTGTATTTCATTCAAATTTCAATTCAGAGGTATATTTTAATTGGAAATGAGACGCTTAATCCGACACAGTTAATTGTTAGTTGACAGAATTATTATTTTTGGAGTTATAAGGATGTTTCTTTTACGCAGTTCGGTACTACTTGAGTAGTTTGGCGTTTTATATAATTTGTCGAAATTGGTACATCAGCAGTTCTTTAATAAAGCATTACTATGTACATTAACAATATTTAAATTTTGTTTATGAATTGCAATGCATTGTATAAATAGTTTTCACATGTTTTATTTTCATATACATATCCATGATGGGTAAGTATTACGTAGGCCCCCAACGACTAGTTTATATAGATATCATCTTCCAACCTTAACAAACTTCAAACTTTTATTACAGTATTATATACTGAATGTGTTGGAAAAAGTTTCACAATCTATGCTGGATGTATGATATTTCTTTTTAGTTCACATCATAAATTGCCGCGTAAGTTGAATCACGAATTCAAGTGTGCGTGGGATAAAATAGGCTGAGAAACATTGGATTACTTTTATATAACTCTAGTCATCTAGGTCAAAAGGATCAGAAAATAGCTGATTTCAGGAAAAGCAACTATAGTTCGTCCATCGGCTAACTATAGAACCTCTCCTTATTTCGCTTCCTTATCACTGCTTTTTTTTCTTTTTTAGATAATATTCTCTCAAAGTTGCAGCAAAATCATATATTTGTTAGCCTTTCACCTTACTATTTTTGCCATGGAAAATTCTATGCTAAGATAAGAAAAATCTTACGTTAAGCTATTTTCTCCTATATATTAAAGTAAAGAGCTGTAGGCTGATAAAACTTGAAAGTAGCCCCTGCAACATTAAAGACAATTTTAAGGTATATAAGTCAGGGGTCAGTCTATAGAGTCTCGTTCTTGAGACTCATTTTGAAAAGTAAAAGCTATTTTTGTGAAATTTACTTTACTTTTGTGAAAAAATAACGTTTTCTTACAATAGATGAAATTTTGCTATTCAAATCCGAACAGACAATTTAAAAATAGACCTTGGAATTTAAAAACTTTAAAGTAGCTCCTGTAACTTTAAAGAAAATGTTAAGGTATATCGTCAGAAGTCAGTCCGAAGTTTGATTCTTGGGACTCATTTTGTGAAAAGTAAAATTTTTTTGTGAAGTTTGTTACATTTTTGTAAAAATATAACATTTTGTTATGAAATATGAAATTATGTTATTCAAATTCGAACCAAGCATTTATTAACAATAACGTCTTTAAGTTGTCCGTCCTCCAGTTCTACTTAATCTATCTTAAAAATATTTATTCCAATGTGAAGTTTTAACCAAGTCAATAGTTTTAATTTTCCTAAATCATTTTTTTTTTAAGTGTCACTGCTGACTGTATTTTCCCACTTCTTAAAAGCATAATATCTCAAATCTTCAAGAGGGGAGTTTGGGATGGGGAGTATTGTGATGCTCCGGGATGTAATGTCCCTCGGACCATCCCCTGAATTCAATACTGGACGTGGGAGGGAAGGACCGAGTGGGACCCGTCCCACTCTCGACATTTATCTGTGATCACAAAATTTCGACACATTGCCCTGACAAATTTAAAGGTTTTTTACTTTTTTTTTCTTCATTAAAAAACAATTTCTCATACTTTATCGCAAAAATTACTGTCCGCTATTCAGAATGTCCGTTATTGAGAGGTTAAACATACAAAAATTTAGATTTTGGGAGTGGGGATCGGTAAACTGTCCGTTAAATAGAGGTGTCCGCTATTTGGGAGTGTCCGTTATGGAGGTTTTACTGTATTATTTAAATCCCTAGTAAAATTCATTATACTTTTCCTATGTTTATCAAACTCTTTTAAAATCTTTATTTAATTTATACACTATATTAATCTCTAAATTATTCCGTTCTAAAAACCAACTTACTCAAAATAATTTTTTTTATTTAAATGTCTAGTATAATATTTATAGCGTCTTAGATATAGTACGCGTCAATAAATTCATCTTTTCTTTTTAATAAAGTTATAGCTTGCGAAATAACTTCGATTTTAGTTGTCTTCTCGACGCCAGATATTAATTTTATCTACATGTGAGGCACCTGGTTTCCAGAATTTCGAAAATTCTAGAAAAAATATTCCCGCCAGCAAGTTGTTTCGCATAAAGATTAATGTACCAGAAATAATGAAATATTCTTCTTTTCATTGCTGATTGGATAATACGGTCAGTTGACTTTTCATTCATGATCTTACGCCGAGATGATATAAATGCTGACAGTTTGTCAGGTAAATAGATGGGTGCAATTTAAGATGGAACATGGATTGGATGAATAATTCAGTGTTGGATTCAATTGAGATATGCGGAGTTCGGACTGAGACGTAAGATAGTTGTAGAATTTAAACCCCCTGAAAGTTGAGAGAATATCTCCGAAAATATTCGGATGAATAATAAAGCAGCTTAAATATTCCAGCAACTATTCCTCCTCATTTTCTATAAAAAAAAGTGTGTCCGCATTTAAATGATTCCTCTGCTGTACGCCTGTAAAATCTGATAGGAAACCTAAATAAGTAATGTTGGTCACTACTGCTATATACTGAACTCCTATGGTCATTTTATGACATATATCTATTAATAGTTACGTTAATTTTTATGAAAGCGTATTTGTCTAATTGCTAAAAATAAAGCTATCTACTGTTTCAAAGAATGAAGTGAATATCAAAAATGAAGTGCGACGTATATACGAACATTTAAATGTCTTCTGAAAATTCTCAATTCGGAGGGTCGAATTACATACGAATCGATTTATATACAAATATATACAGCAATTAATGCTCATATTGACACAACAAAGCAGAATAAAATCGATAAAAACTATATGCAAAGAGAAATATCGATTAAAGAAACGAGGGCATGCTGGAATAAATTTTCTGATATAAATCTCCACAACAGCTACACATGGAAAGTTGTATAAATTTTGGGCTATATTGATTTAAATGATGCGGACTGCGTAAAGACCCAAAGAATTCCTTAATTTCTCAATTTCAGAGAATTTACTTTATATACAGAGGAATTCAGAAAATATTGAACAAGGTTTTAAAGATAAAATGAGCTCAGTCCAAGCCAGGGCTGTAGCTAGAAGTGAATAATAGGGAGGGGGGGTCATATTTTCTTTCTCTCTCTCTCTCTCTCTCTCTCACGCAGAAAGATAAATTAATGTTTTTATGCATGTTATGAAAAATCAAACCGATTAAAAAATTAATGGCTGAAAATGTATGATGATAGAACCTGTTCAAATATAAGCTATATTTTATGTGCGTTCCACTATCATCAGATGATTGTAAGAGCGAAAAACATTCTAAATTTTGACTGTTACGTATTAAACAGGCTAGTCAATTTTAATATGGCATGTTAATAACTTATAAAATATAATTTTCTTTTATGAACATTCAAAAGTAAATTCGAAATTAAAAAGTTATGAAGCGATGGGAAAAAGCGAAAAGCGTTTAAAAAATTGCTAAAACGATGTCTATGCAACCTCAGGATATAACAAACCGATTACAAAAGTAATGGTTTCGAATCAATGGTGACAATCTCTGATTCTACACGGGCTATATTTTAAGCCAGCGCCACTACTGTCTGGGGTTGTCAGAAACAACAAACTTTCTAAAAAAGCCTTTGAAAGTTTTTTTAAAATTATATTTATATGGACTAATAGAAAATACCTTATCAATTTAAGAATTAATGTTGGTAAATTATTGGTGGCAGTGCCTGCTTCAGTATATGAATTTTATGCTGGCGCCACTAGCCCTAGAGAGATGGTATACATAAGTAAGAAAGCGTAGCATTCGTTACGATGGTTAAATTTAAGATGTAAATGCGTACTAAGAAAGTGGTTTCTAAAAAATTCAAAACTTCATATGACAACTTATATAAACGCATATAAGTTGAGCATATAAGTTTTAAAATATCTTCTAAATTACCATTTATTAACTATTTGGAAAAAAAAAATAGTTGTTGTTCTCGATAGAGAATTGGGAAATCTAAAGCTTATCTGAATCTTTTTTTGGTTGAATTCCGCAATAAAGTTGGTTTATTTTATTCGTTTCCTGATTGGTCCAAATTTAATGTCCAAAAATGAAATACTTCTGTGCCATAATAACAAAAAGAGTAATTAAAACTTTAAAAAAAATTAATAATTTAACAACAAATTGTGATAGAGATTTCAAACAAATTTCATTAAAAAGTGCATTTTTTTTCTCTACGCAACGGTGTAAAAATTTAAAATGTGCGATATTTTGAAATCGAAAAATTTGCAGTTCCAAAAATTGTAAAACTGAAATTTCATTTAAAATTTAGGATGGGTCCAGGAATATTAATGTTTAATCCATGTCGTACGTAATATGAGGCGTTCAGAAGTCAGTCTGATTAACATCCATCAAATAAAAATTCACATTTAAACAGTTAAAGTTGTCTATCTTTAATCTACTGCTTATTTATCGTTGGTCTAGGAATGTAAATGTTTAATTTACGGAGTGTGTAATATATGACTTGTTATAATCATCATAAAAATGATGTTTTCTATTATTATTAATTTAAATATAGAATTTATTTATAAGTCTTTAAAATTTGAGTTTTCCAAATAATCGTTTTAATTTGTTAAATTACAAATTTGTTTTTATTTATTTAGAATTAGCTTAGTTATTCTCATTTATTTTATCTCTTTTCCGTCTAATGCAGTGCAATGTTGTAGTTTAGTTACACTGTGACTTAAATGTTAATTTTTGAATTATTCCTAAATATGTTATTACTTCTAAGAAAAATCAAACATACAAATATCCCTTGGCATATTTCAACTATTACGCGAATAAAGCCGCGGGGTTGGTTAGTGGTTTATATTTTAAAAGAAATTAATGCAAACAATATTTGGCGATTTATCATATCTTCAAGCTAACATAAAAGTATTCTATTTTCTGACTATCAATGTTATAAACATAAACATTTTTTTAGTTTGTTTGTTTCACGTTTGTATTTTAAATTGGTTTGAAAAAATTGTTTTGATGAATCATTAATCCATTTTCCTCTCCTTTCCATTTCTTTCGAATTTAATTACTTCTCAACATCGCATAATTTTAAATTTTACACCATTGAATAAGGAAGGTGTACTCACATATGTAAAATGTTTTAAAAATTTATTTCAATTTAATGATTTTTTTTTAAATTTTTAAATCGAATAGATCGATTGCGGAATAATAATATCTGAATAGTTTATTAATTATTTAAAATTTCCAGGAAAAGCTGGGGATATCCGTTTACACTAGTTAATCATAATTATGTATATTTAACAAATATGCATAATTGATTAATAATAATGCATATATTTAATAAATACATATAAATAATTAATAATTATGTACGATTAATTATTTTTTAAAGAAATTTGGACGTTTTCGTTTTTTACCGAAAATAGGAAGATCGCCGAAATTCGGTGCCTTAAAAACCGTTTCTTTCGATTCTTTGCAGTTATATCTTTTCTCTACAAGATCGCGCGCGTTCCAGTGCTTGAATCGTCGATAGTGAATGAGACAATTTTCTTTCTTCTTTTTATATAATGGCACAAATCAAATATGCAATTAAATGCGAAAAATAAAATATAAAACAAATTACGAACAATTTATATTTGTCTTTCGCAACAAATCGATATCATTAAAATTTAATGCAAATTTCTTTTATTTCCACGGATTTCGACACCCATAAGATAAAACTAATTAACAGGATTTGAATCCTCAATAAATCAAGTCCCAAATCATCTTTGAGTTTCAATTATAAATTTTGTCTTAATAGTTGGCAACGATTCGAAATAAGTGGAACTGTTTAATGCAATTTTTTCCCGTCAACATCCATTATGAAGAAGCAAATAAATTGAAAATGATTCCTTTTTTTAAATTAGTGTAAATTAGGTTTCAGATTGGTAAGTGAAGAATTATTTAAATAAATAATTCATTAAAGAAACGTTAAAAAATACATTTATTTAGTTTAGTTCAACGAAGATGCTTTTTACTTTTACTTTAGATAGCCTCCCCCTCCCCAAACACCCCACTCCCTCTACTTTCATCCAATTTTTTTCTTCCTATTTCTCAAAAATTCACTATTATTAAAACTTTTTATTTAATTTCTTTTTTTTATTACATTTAATAGCAGCATTAATGTTGTTGCACAAACTACCTAGAATACTCTGTTAGAAAAAAAAAATCCTTCCAAAAACTGAGAGGTTTTGCATTATCCTAAATAAATAATAATAAAAAAAATCTTTCTTTTTCAATTCTTAGTTTTTAAAAGTATGGTGTATTGATCCACGTATAAGCTAACTTATACGTTTAATAAAAGCCGAAGATAAAATCTATATCACTAATAAAATTAATGTCATTAAATTTTAATTAAAAAATTTCCCCCTTTGCTTTGATTTCGACATCATAAAATAAAGCCTATTAATTTGATTCTAGTCTTAAAGTTTTGATTGTAAATTTCT
Source organism: Maratus speculifer (assembly GCA_964019185.1). Lineage (NCBI taxonomy): Eukaryota > Metazoa > Arthropoda > Arachnida > Araneae > Salticidae > Maratus > Maratus speculifer. The sequence continues at coordinate 172,424,060 of OZ025302.1, forward strand.
TTTTCATATTTGGCAGCGGAATCATAAATGGAATTCTTCATCATAGAATCTCTTTTAGTACCATTATTTGAAATAGTGACTTCAAAAACTTCATAAGTCTCAAGATGATTTTTCAGGAATTACTCAGAACCATGGAAGAAAGAAATACATGGAGGTGCAGTATGCCGTAAAATTGGCTTGCAATATGATGAGCGTTATCGCTTAAATTTAAATGCCCTCATTAGGCCCAAACAAAGTAGTCACCATGGAACAGTGACCAAATTCTTTGACATCAGCCGTACATTTTTCCTCTAAATGAAAATGATCTGGATATATTTGAGCATTGTAAAGCGGCATTTCATGGTGCTATGAAATAAAAACTGTATTACTAAAAATCTTCTTCTTTTATGCGGAATCATGTGGTTGTGTTCGGGCTTAATGCAGCGGATTTTAGGGTTACATTTTTGGCATCACCCCCCCCCCCAGCCACACTTCATCTCTATTCTTTCATTTTACTCCATGAGTCAGAATTGTGTTAGACACACAAGCCAGAAATTTTAAGAAATTTTTTTTGCTCACTGTATTTTATTTTATTTTTTAAATCTTTAAATATATATATCGGTTATGAGTAATTTATTTTATAAGAATTACAAAAAATCTTTAAAAAAACATTGGACTTAATGTTGCTTTTACAGTAAAAGAGGTTTAATTTCGTACCCCATTAAAGGTATGCAACAAACTGTCCAATCATTCGACCGTGTTTAAAGATGACGGTTATTTGACTATATTATTAAGTATAACTGTTCATATTATATGTTACGGTCAGAATAATGTTAAATTTACAGTTACATGATTACTTTCTATATAAAATGGTCGAATTTAGTAGAGAGTTCATTGCATTTTTTTCACAAATGAAAAATAAAAGAGAGATATTAATTGCATTTTTATCAGACATATTATCAAAAAGAAATAAATCATTTATTTCTGCATTTTATCGCTTAAATACTCGCGGAAATTTACGCAGCTAAACTTCTAGTTGTGTGTTCTGTAAACAGTATATTCACCAATACCTTTAAAAACTTCTTTCTTAGCATTAGCATTGGCTTTTTTTTTTTAGCAAGCAACGGCTTAAAGAAGTTTTGAATATTGAAAATTCTTTTAGAAAAAATAAAGAGAAATTTTATAAACGTAACTGAAATTTAATATGGGAATTGAGAATTCATAAACGCCGTAACAACAAAATTAACAAAGTAAAATTTATTTATTCTCTTATTACACAATTTTTACTGAAGTAACAAATCAAAATACAGTCGGTTCCCGTTAATTCGAACTCGTCGGGACCACAAGAAATGTTCGAATTATGGAAAATAAGAAATTAAAACATGCTTAATATGGTACTATTACAAAGGAATTAATGTTAGAGTGTTTTTAGGTGCGTTCGTAATTATGTAAATACGTAGCACCTATTGTTGTCGTTCAGTCCGTCCGTCTGTCTGTCCGCATATAACAACGCAAAAACTACCCAACGGAATCGTTTGAAATTTAAAATACATAATTATTACATAATTTTGTCGAGTCATTTCAAATTTTATGAAAATCGGATGCGTAGATCAATTACAGAGACAGTCAAAAGGATTCCGTTACATTAGGTCAATAGGGAAAAAAGTTTGAAATGCATTTTAATCGTTTGAAATTTTAAATACATAATTATTACATGATTTTGTTGAGTTATTTGTTATTTCAAATTTTATCAAAATCAGAAGCATAGTTCAACTACAGGGACAATCAAAAGTGTTCCGTTGCATTACGGTTAATGGGGGAAAATGTTTCAAATGCATTTTAATGGTGTTACACTCATTCGAACTTAATAAAATTTATATGCAACTATAAAGTACATATTATAAAATACATTTTGCATAATCTTGGTGCAAAGAATATTTGTTATTGATTTACAAGGCCACACAAAAGTATTCCATTGCATAATGGTATAGGGAGAACATTGTTTGGTGAGCATTTTAATTGTAATTATTTACAATTTTATAAGATTGATATATGAGAGTGATATTTTAAAAACTTCGCTATCGTACGAACGCACCTCATTTGCTACGCTTCACGTGCAATTTCCAACTTGTTTTAATTTATTTCGTCTGTTATCATTAGAATATGAAATTAATATTAAATTAGAATGTATAAATACATAAACTGATTAAATGATTAGAAAAAAAGAATGATGGAAGAAAAAATTTAAAGCGTCACTGATGGACAGACAGGGTTCTAAGAAAGTGGATATCAAATGCATTGTATTATATGTATACTCGTTCGGAACAATTTTCTTAAAAATCAAAGAAAGAAAGTTATTCAAATGATCTGAAGTCCGTGTGAAAGAAAAGAAAAATGAAAAATCGGAATTCTCGGTAGTTCGAAGTAAACGAAGTCAAGAGAAAATGAGTTCAAATTCAAAGAAAATTTTTAACGTTATTCTGCCATTGAAAATTTCGGGACTTCATGTTTATTTCGAAGTAAGCGAAGATTCGAATTATCCGATTTCGAATTAACGAGAGTCGACTGTATGTGTTTTTAGATTAAACACAATGAAAGTGGTAATGCATTTTTATTTTAATTACTATACCAATACCATATAATTAAAAAAAATAATAATAATAAATAAATAAACAATAATGTTATAACAATAAAATAACTAAGACAATTTTAATACATTTTTGCAGTGAGAAAGATAACATATACATTTTGTCATTTTAATTAAGTAATAAAAATAAATGATTAAATAAATACCTATATCACTGAAAAATAAGATTAAGTTACAGTGCTAATATTTTTTAGGAAAGAAAAAGAGAGAAATTTAATAAACATAATTAAAATGCAGTTAAAAAATTCTTGAAAGTCATGTAAACAAAATTTACAAAGTAAAATTTGCTTCTATTTTCTTTTAACATATTTTTTCCTGAAGTAACAAATCAAAACATGTGTTTTTGATTAAACACACTGTAATTCAATTTTATCCTACTCGATTTTTTACTAAATGCCATTTACATAAAAAATCGAAAATAAAATTTCCTAAAGTTAGAAAATAATAATTGCAAAAAAAAAAAAAAAAAAAAAGATTTTTTTTTTTTTAGTTTGTAAAATCTCTATGCAATACCAAATATAATGTAGAACAAGTTGAAAATTGCACATCAAACGAGGCAAATTTATAAGTGCAGATTCATGGTCGCCAGTCGCCACGTAGCGATTAAATTTTTTGACTTGGCGACAAATTTTCGGTGTCTAAGTCGCCCTCCTTTGGCGAATTTTGCTTTTTTTACCGTCATTTGACGAAAATTGCGTTTTTGTATAATCTATGACGAGAAACACCACATTTTTTCGCAATCCTCTGACGAAAATTGCGTGTTTTTAGTGATCGTCTAATTAAAAGACCTTTCTTCGTGATCATTTGACGAAAGTCGCGTTTTTCATTGGTTCTTTGACGAAAGTCGCAGCGTTTTTTGTGATCCTTTGATAAAATAAGCTTTTCTTCTGCGACCTTTTAACGAAATTCGCGTTGTTTCTTAATTTTTTGTCAAAATTAAGCCCTAATGGAGGCTGGAATATTAAGATTTAGGAGCCACTGGCTCCTTAAAAACTTCGGAAATCTGCACCTATAATCCTAATGCAACAGCTGTTGCACTCTTATGCAAAAATGCATCAATATAAAATTTATTATATTAAATTCAGTAATACGGAAATAATAGGACTCCATCTTAACCCTCTCATGCATACTGGCCTCATATGAGGACGGATAAAGATTACCCTATAAAATATTAGAGTTACCAAATTTTTTCAGTATTCATTCATGGGGACCTTATTTATGGACAGATATTACCTTGCATGCAACACAATAGATAGCAACAACATACCGATGGTTTTAATTCACATGAATGTTGGCAATAAAATCAAAGTATTGAAGTAATAGTGATATTGCGCAGAATTTGCAACAAATAGACTAGGAAATATTTACAATATAGTCAAAGTAAGTTTTTTTACATACAATTTATCATCATATAGCATGTAATGATAGAAATGTTTTACAATATATCAATTAGGTTTTTCTTTAAAGTATAAAACATATCTGTCCTCATATGAGGACAGTTCGCACTAAAGTAAACAAAATACATTTTTGTTTACTACCTTTATTTATTTTTGAAATACATTTTATAAATAATACAATGATCACTGATGACAATACAAATGAATACATAAAAAATTCGACCAATTTTGACAAAATTGCATGAGACATTTCACAAAGTTGCCTATAATGAGGAATATCAAAGTATGGATGAGATGATGATTCCATTCAAAGAAAAATCCTCTATAAAACAATACTTACCTAAGAAGCCGCACAAATTGCGATACAAAATGTGATGTAGTGCTGGTGTATCTGATTCCATTTATTCTTTTGAATTGTTTCAAGATGTAACTGGTAACATCTGATTGTGGTGCATCTGTTGATGTCATACTTCGTTTGACTCATCTTTTGCATCAGAAAAACTGCAAAATATATGCAGATAATTGCTTTTCCAGATTACCATTGATTTTAAAACTAAAACCCCTGGGAATATGGTATGTTGGGGCTATAAGAATTAACAGGCTTATGGGTGCAGAAAAGCAGCTAAAATCAATAAAACAACTGAAGAATGAAGGAAGGGGTTGTAGTTCGATTGTTTTATCTTCGGATAATATAAGTACCACCCGATGGATCGATAATACATCAGTTTATACAATCTCTTCGTACTATGGAAAGGTACCAGAAGGCCAAGTAACACAATTCAGTACAATGGAAAAGAAAAGTTATTTCTATCATGTGTCCACATTGTATCTGGTATCTCTAAGTATAATAAAAATACGGATGGGGTTGACCTTATGGACTCTCTCATAGCCCTCTATCGTAATGATTTCAGAAATAAGAGGTGGTACATGTGTATTTTTTATCACCTTATAAATGTCCCCATTGTTAACGCTGGGATTCTATGGAAATCAGAAAACACCAAAAGCATAGACCTGCCGGAATTCAAAAGTTCATTTGATATGAATTTGATATATAAGGGTACAGCTGCGATAAATAAAAATAAAAGAGCCCTCTGAAAGATAATCAGCAATAAAACATAGGAATACACACGATGTACCCCAAACTATGCCTTTAGATGGAGGAAAGCATTATCCGAAGAAAACGGAAGCAAAGTTTGCCAATCACTGTAGAGATAAAAATTGCAAAAGTAAAGCACGATACATTGGTGGAACATCCGCTGTACCTGCATGTCCAGAATGTATAGAATCATTTTATACTGAATAAATCATATGAAACGTATGCAGATATGTGAACATTGAATCATATTGTCCCCATATTTGAGGACAGTACGAATGTACTGTACCCCCTGACGCACAATGTCCTCAAATGAGGACGTATGAATGTACCAATAAATAATGTATAAAAATTCCCAATAAAATTATTTTCATGATAAACTGCTCTCATTTATCACAAAATATGATTGTTTGATTTTTTTTACTGTGTAGAAAATAATTCATGCATGAGAGGGTTAAACAGGACGTCATCACCATGGCAACCTAGAATCAATACTTATAAGATATAATGGAAATAATTACATATGACAGAATTTAATAGAATGAAGAAAACTTTTATTGATATCTTTTTAACTTTTGAGTCTATTTTCTTAAAATTTGAAATGGCTCGACAAAATTCTTCAACGATTATACTTATATATTAAATTTGAAACCATACGATTGAATAGTTTTTGCGCTATTATACGCGGACAGACAGACCAGAGGATGATAATAGGCGCTGCGTATTTATATAATTACAAGCGTACCTAAAAAGAAAAAATTCGTTAACATTTGTCGTTATTATTAATACTTTAGGAAATAGTCTTTCATAATTAATAATTTAATAAATATGCTATTACATAAAAAATATGTGATATCTTCGAATAGTACCACTTCCTAAATGTAGATGGCGCAACGATACCGTAATCTGTTTTGTGAGGCAATGCATGTTGGCCAAATAAGATCGGGGATGTAAGAATGTTTTGTTGTTCGAAATGCTGCTTAGCGGCAGTTGTATCATAATGTAAATAAATGATGGAAATATAAAGGCTGTTTCCCTGATGGAATTACAGTACAAGTAATTCGAACCCACACGATATAACAAAGTGGCGACTAAGATGGGATTATTTACCCATATTATTTTGTTAAGAAAAATATTGTAAAAAAAAAAAAAGTAAACGCCGGGAAAAGAAATGGCTGTTGAAAAAGAAATTATTTCACTGGGTCGGCTAGAAGAATATGACTCAAAGGTTCCTTGGACTATTTATGTTGAGAAAATGGATTTTTATTTCTGTGCGAATAATATAAAGAATGAAGAAATGAAAAAGAATATTTTGCTTAGTTCTGTTGGTACGACAACATTTACGATTTTAAGAGATATTATTGTCCCGAAGACGTTAAAGGAGATAAAATATGAAGATCTTTTAAAAAAAGCTAAAGAACATTTTTCTCCTTGTCCAAGTGAAATTGTAGAGAGATTCAAATTCCAGAAACGTCTTAGGAAGTCAGGGGAAAGCATAGCTGAGTTTGTAAGAGAACTTAGAAGATTGTCTGAATTCTGTAATTTCGGAAACACCTTAAATGACCGCCTGCGAGACCAACTTGTGTTCGGAATACAAGATGAAAAGATACAACAAAAGCTGCTGGATTCTAAAGAATTAAATTTCAAGACTGCGGTGGAGATCGCCGAATCGTTTGAATCTGCTGAAGCCGGTGTGAAATCACTACATATAGGCGAAAGTACAGCTGTCAACCAAGTGCGCGCTAAAGGGGAGAAACCGAAACCAGAAAAGTTCTCTCATCCATTTAAGCCCAAAGAAGAAAAATTCGCGTCTGAGAAACCTTGTTATAGATGTTCGAAACACCATAATCCTAAAATGTGCCCTTTCAAGAATGCCGAGTGCCATCTGTGCCACAAATTTGGTCACCTAAGAATTTGTTGTAGAAATCGAAAATTTATGATGAAAAATGATAAACAGAACAAAAACAGTAATATTAAAACTGTTCAAGAGGAATATTGTTTTAATTGTGTGGACAACAACTCCAATAGTGTAACATGGCAAAAAAATGTAAAAATAAATGGGGTGAATGTTAAATTTGAAATTGACACCGGGGCGGCGCATACGATTGTAAGTAAAAATGTGGCAGAAAAATTGTTCTCAGGTAAGCTACCTTTAATTAAATCTAAAGTTAAGTTACAAACTTATACTAAAGATTTTTTAACTGTATTAGGTGAGTTAAAAGTAGATGTTTTTGTTGATGAATATTGTATACCTGATTTAAAATTGTTAGTTATTAAAGAAGAAGGTCCGAGTCTAATTGGAAAAACTTGGTTAAAAGCATCAAAATTATTTTGGCCTAATGTAAATATGATTAAAAGTATTTCGAAAGATGATTTAATTAGAAATTTTCCAAATGTTTTTGCTGACGGGATCGGTACAATAAAAGGTCCTCCCGTTTCAATAAATTTGAAAAGGGATGCAAAACCAGTTTTTCTTAAGTCTCGACCTGTTCCGTTTGCTTTGAGAAGAGCTACTGATTTGGAATTGGAACGATTAACAAAAGAGGGTATTTTGAAACCTGTTGATCATTCAGATTGGGCTAGTCCTATAGTAATTGTTCCAAAACCAAATGGTACTGTTAGAATTTGTGGTGATTATAGAGCCACAGTAAATGCAAATACAGAAAATGATAATTATCCTCTTCCTAGGATGGAAGAATTATTCTCTAAATTGTCAGGTGGAAAATTCTTTACTGTTTTTGATTTAAAAGATGCTTATTTACAACAACCTGTAGATAATGAAAGTAGTAAAATTTTAACTATTAATACTCATAAAGGATTATTTAATGTGTTAAGATTAGCTTTTGGCGTAAAGTGTGCTCCTGGAATGTTCCAGAGAAAAATAGAGAATATATTAAAAAAATATGAGTATGTTGGTGTATTTTTAGATGATGTAATCATAAGTGCTAGGAATGAATCAGAACATTCTGAAAGAGTTGAAAGTGTTCTGAAATGCTTTTCTGAGCATGGTATAAGATTAAATAAGGAAAAATTAAAATTTATGGTTTCGGAAGTTTGCTATTTAGGACATAAAATTTCTCAGGAAGGAATTAGACCTATGCCAGAAAAAGTTAATGCTATTTTGAATGCACCTATTCCAAATAATGTGTCACAGTTGCGTTCATTTTTAGGCTTAATTTCTTATTATAGAAACTTCCTACCTAATATTTCAGATGTCTTAGAACCTTTACATAGATTATTAGATAATAATGTAAAGTGGACATGGTCAGAAAAGCATGATAAAGCATTTCAAAAAGTTAAAGAATTATTATGTACATCACCTGTTTTAGAATTATATGATGTTAACAAAGATATTGTTTTGAACTGTGATGCTTCAGAATATGGCATTGGTTCTGTATTAAGCCATATTATTGAGGGTAAAGAGAAACCCATAGCTTATGCTTCTAGAACTTTAAATAAAACTGAAAGAAATTATGCAATGATAGATAAAGAAGCTTTATCTGTAATATTTGGTGTTACTAAATTTCACCAATATTTAGCTGGTAAACAGTTTAAAATTATAACAGATCACAAACCTTTAATTAGATTGTTTGATCCTGTTAAAAAGGTACCTGATACATTATCACCTAGAATGCTGAGATGGTCGCTTATGTTAGCAGGATATGATTATACAATTGAGTATCGCGAAGGTAACAATAATAAAAATGCGGACGCATTAAGTAGATTACCTCTCCCAGAAACTGTAAATATAGTTAGTAATCCTGCTGAAATAATGTTTGTTTCAAATAATAATGATTGGCCCGTTACTTCTAAAACGATTGCAAAGTGGACAACTGAAAATCCTGTAACTAAACAAATTTTAGAGTGGGTACTACATGGGTGGCCTCGAAAGGTTAAAGCAGAAGAATATCAACCTTATTTTCGTAGAAGGGATGAAATTTCCTGTTTAGAAAATTGTCTATTATGGGGGCATAGAGTAATTGTGCCAGAGGAAGGTAGAGAATATATATTGAAATTGTTGCATTCTATTCATCAGGGTATGTCTAGCATGAAAGCTAAAGCTAGAGGGGTGGTTTGGTGGCCAAACATGGATAAGGAAATTGAACAAATGGTAAATTCATGTAGTAGATGCCAAATGTGTGCGAGGGATAATCCAAAAATGAAACCCTTAGAATGGAAGTCTGAATTACCCTGGGAAAGGATTCACATAGATTATGCAGGTCCGTTTGAAGGGAAATTTTTTTTAATAGTAGTTGATTCTTATACAAAATGGTTAGAAGTAGAAGTAGTGCCCAGGACCGATAGTAGAAATACTATTAGAGTACTGAGAAGAATTTTTGCGACATTTGGATTACCAGTAGAATTAGTCAGTGATAATGGATCCGCGTTCACAAGTGAGGAATTTGAGGAATTTCTTAAAAATAATGGAATTAAGCATACACCTATTCCACCATATCATCCGTCGTCGAACGGACAGGCGGAAAGATACGTGCAAACTGTGAAAAATTGCCTTAGGAAACTGGATAAAAATGACATATCATTATCAATTGCACGACTTTTGTTAGAAAATCATTCAACTCCTCATTCGGTGACTGGTAAAACTCCTGCTGAATTAATGTTTGGAAGGCCAATTCGAACAGCCCTTCATTTGGTATTACCATCAAAACCTAAAATACAGCAACCCCTGCACAAATTTAAGCTTCATGAATTAGTTTTCATTAAAAATTTTGGAAAGGGGGAGAAATGGGTAAAAGGAAAAATTATAAAATTATTAGGAAGTAGATGGGTTTTAGTAAATAGATGTGACGGAATAATGTGTAAGCGTCATGTGAATCAGTTGAGACGTAACAGAGAGATAAGTTACGAAAAATCTGAAAGAATTGAAGAAAATGACCACAATAACAAAAAAATGTCAGAAAGAGTTGAAAATATGGGTTATAGTGGTAAAAATTACAATGTTTATGATAATTATGAAAGGGTTAATAAAAACCGTTTTTCTGAGATTAATGGAAAAATAAAAGACCAACGTGATAATGAGAATATTATGGAACCAAACAAATCTCAGCCTTCACATGATATTGTAGCAGGTACTGTTGTGAGTAATAAAAATGATGCTATGACAGATATATCTGTAAAGGACAGTGTGACTAAAAATAATAATGAGGACCCGAAGAAAAGTGTTCCAGTTCGAAGAAGCAATAGACCAAGATTGCCTGTAGTTCGTTTGAACTATGAGGAGAGGGGTGTGATATCTTCGAATAGTACCACTTCCTAAATGTAGATGGCGCAACGATACCGTAATCTGTTTTGTGAGGCAATGCATGTTGGCCAAATAAGATCGGGGATGTAAGAATGTTTTGTTGTTCGAAATGCTGCTTAGCGGCAGTTGTATCATAATGTAAATAAATGATGGAAATATAAAGGCTGTTTCCCTGATGGAATTACAGTACAAGTAATTCGAACCCACACGATATAACAAAATAGAATACGAATTATTTAACATAACAAATATAATTGATAATTATTTTGAAAATTTAGGCAAAATGTTTTGCTAAATAACATTACAAATGTTCAAATGAACATTTTCAACTTCAACAAAATTGTTCATAAGAAAAAAGTTTAAAAATATTCAAATAGTAGTAATATTAGTTCAAATGCTTCAAAGCTCTTCGAATTTCAGTTGTATCTTTAATTTTCGCTAAATTATTACCGTATTTCTTAATAACTTATGATTATTACTATCTTTTTAAATATTCTTCCCTTTTAACTTAACCTTAATAAATTTCAAATGATAATAAATTCACAGATTCTAGAATGATAAAATAAACGCAATATTTTCTCGCGCATGCATATAGACACTCACAGAAATAAAAAATAGTAAATTTTGCGAATGCTAATTACACAAAAATGCTTTTAAATATGCTCATTAATTATATAATTTTCACATTGTTTCTTATGTTATAGAATACAAGGGCAACACAAAGATGTTTGCAAAAAGAGGCACAGTATAGAAACTAAAATTATTTACAGTCAAATCCTGTTTTTCACAAACTTATAAAATTCGCTGAATAAATGTTAATTACACAAAAATACTTTTAAATATGCTCATTAATGATATAATTTTCACATTTGTTACAGAATACAAATGCAACACAAAGATATTTGCAAAAAGAGGCACAGTAGAAACTAAAATTATTACAGTTAAATCCTGTGTTTCACAAATTTATAAAATTCGCTGAATAATTTAGAGAAAAAGTTTGTTGTAATTATCGTTAATGATTTCCTGTTTATTTGATTTTCTTTGTCATCATCAGAACCTAAATATAGTGAACAATAATCTTCCATGGCTTCAACATTTACAATTGTATGACTATGTGAATAGCAATGCTTTGCAGAATATAGTCTAGCGGTTATGCCAATTTGTAATAACATATATACGTGTTATGTATTAAGGATTCCAAATGAGTCTATGGAATCACAAACGTGATTGAATCACCAGATACCTCGTTATTAGTGCTATCGTCAAGGAAAATGTCAGAATTTTTTTTCGTAGCCTTGTTTCTAGAGCAGCAAGTTAGTTACTCACTTCATCAGATGAAGCATCAATTTTAAACCATAAATATTCGCATTATATTCGCTTTTTGTTAGCTTCATTATCTCGCACATCTTTGTATAGATACTTATACAAATAAAAAATAGTGAATTTTACGAATGCTAATTACACAAAACTGATTTTAAATATGCTCATTAATTATATAATTTTCACATTTGTTACTTATGTTAGAGAATACAAATGCAGCACAATCGCATTGATGTTTGCAAAAAGAGCCACAGTATAAAAACTAAAATTATTACAGTACAATCCTGTTTTTCACAAACTTATAAAACTCGATGATTAATTTAGAGAAAAAGTCTGTTGGGATCATAATTAATGGTTTCCTCTTTATTTGATATTCTTTGTCATCATCAGAACCTAAATATAGTGAACAATAATCTTCCATGGCTTCAACATTTACAATTGTATGGCTCTGTGAATAGCGGCGCTTTGCAGGATATAGTCTAGCGGTTATATCAATTTGTAATAACAAATACGTATCATATATTAGGGATTCCAAATGAATCTTTGGAATCACAAACGTGATTGAATCACTAGATACCTCGTTATTAGTGCTATCGTCAAGGAAAATATCAGGAAATTTTTCTGTGGCATATTTATGCATAAATTGATCGAGAACGCTGATGTCGAGTTTGTCTATCGTTGATTTTTTGTCATTAATACACACAACCGACACTTTAAAATAGAAGTTCTTCGAGTCATATGCGTCGTCGAGGATATTTTTGAAAATTAGATTTAATCTAATTTTACGAAAAGTAAAATATACGCTGAAGCAATTTATGTAGTGATCGATATTAGTCATTGGAATTCTCCAAAAAAATCTACCACCAGCGTTGGTCAATAAATGGCTGTCGATGTGCGTTTGAAACATTTGATAAGGATTTTCATTTACAGGGTTCATTTTGGATAAAATTCTAGTGATAAAGGCTGAGAGGAAGAATATCTGAACGAACTGTGGAAGATTCTATTGATTATAGCTCTATTTCGTCCATCATAAATAAATGTCTAGTATGTTTTTCTCTGCGATGGTACTGCGATTCGAACACTGCTGTAGTTTTAATTTGTGAGAGGAGGGGGAGAGGATATATCATATGAGTATGTAGCAACAGACTTTCAGTGCCAATATCATATGAATTATTGTACAGTGAAAAAATTTCAATGACAAGTACTTTTCATTTTAACTCCACATTGAGACATTAGATCAGGTCCTTTTACGATCAATTTTTTCTCAAATAAAAATACTGAAGACAAAAAACAACTATAAAATATGTTTTTTTTCTCTCGCAAGCCTCAGGAAGAAATATCAGATAAATTTATGCTGTTACAATGGAACTTTGATGCAAACACTTTGTATAACTACAACTCAACTTTGGGAGGAAATAAAGCATATGTATTTATGTATTTTTATCATTAAAAAAAAATCCACATTAAACATTTTTCACCACAGCTTCATTTTAAGGTAGAAATCTTCACGTGCAATTTGTTATACAATAGAACTTTGATATCAAACACTGCAGTTGCATTCCAGAAAAAAGTTATTTTGGTTAAATTACGTTAATTTCGATAAACATAATTCAATATATCGTATGATTTATTGTAAAGTAACAGAATTTCCGTGGCAAACACTTTTCACTATATCTCTAAAATACTAGACCAGGTCCAAAAGAATTTGCATAATCTATAGAAAGTATTTCCATTATAGCTGTGTTATAATCACCAGGAAAGAAATATTAGATAAAATTATTCTGCACAATAAAACTTTGATGCAAACACTTTGTATAACTGCAACTCAATTTTGAGAAGAAATGAAGCATATGTATTTTTATCAATAAAAAAAAGGTAATTGATGTTAAAAATTATTCAACATAGCTCAACTATGAGACAAAAATCATCATACACGATTTGTTATATAATAGAACTTTGATGTCAAACCCAATAGTTGCACTGCAGGAAAAAGTTGTTTTTGTTCTAAAATAGAATTTCTCAGTCAACACTTTATTCTCTGTAGATAAATTTCATGTAAACACAGTCATGAATGATCCAAAATAAAATAAAACACTCGGGTGTATCAAACCTTTTTCATCGTTGTATTATGGTATTCAATTATGTATATCAATGGTATATGTATCTTTTTAGTTTTAAAACCGAATTTCGAAACTAAACACTGCTACTAAAAGACTAAAAAACTTTTTCAATTTTGTTATAATGTATCATAGAAGTTCGATTTAAAATTGTTCACTATAGGTTCACTTCAGAATAAAGATTCCGCTAAGGTGTTTTAATTACAATGTAAAATATAACATATGTGACTTAATTTTATGTACTATTCACTATAACTCCACTTAAGGAAAAAACATTCACATATGCTTTGTTATATAATAGAATTAGAGTGTTAAATACTATACAACACAGCTACATTTCAAGGAAAAAAAAATATATCCTTTCCGATTTTGTCCTAATACAAAGTTTCTCAGTCAAACTTTCTAGTCACTGTAGCTCCACTTTTATTACGTGATTTGTGATTTCACAACCAACTTTCAAAACTCAACACTGTTACTAGGGGGTTAAAAATCTCACCACTTTTGCCTATAACATATCATGAAACTTCGATACCGAACAACATTCAGCATAGCATCCCATCCAAATAGAATGTAATGTACAAAATGTATTACTGTCATACAACAGAACTTCGATGCGAAACAACATTCAATATAACATCATTTAAAGTAGAATGTACAACATGTATTACTGTCATATAACAAAACTTCGATGCGAAACAACATTCAATGTAACATCACTTCAAAATAGAATGTACAATATGTATTACTGTCATACAACAGAACTTCGATGCGAAACAACATTCAATATAACATCATTTAAAGTAAAATGTACAACATGTATTACTGTCATACAACAAAACTTCGATGCGAAACAACATTCAATGTAACATCACTTCAAAATAGAATGTACAATATGTATTACTGTCATACAACAAAACTTCGATACCAAACAACAATTAGTATAACATCTCTTCGAAATAGAATATACAACATGTATTACTGTCAAACAACAGAACTTTGATGCGAAATAATCACTATTCACTGAATCTCTGTTCAGGAAAAAATAATGTTTACATATATCACGTACGATTTATTATATAGCAGAATTTGGATTCAAACACTATTCACTTTAATTCTTACTTGTTTTTTCCAAAGCATAATTTCTATGCCAGATAATTTATTCACTGTAACTCCATCAAAGAAGATATCGCATATTTCACAACAGAATTTCAAAATTAAACGCTGTGAAATGAGATAAAAACACTACACTGTAAACCCAAAGCGATGCATATCTAAAGCAGAATTCACTATTTTGAGCAAAACAAACACCTGTGTGCTATAACATCACTTCAAAATAGAATTTACAATATGCATTATTGTTACACAACAGAATTTTGATGCGAAAAAATCACTATTCACTGTAGCTCTGTTCAGAAAAAAAAATACTCACATATATCACGTATGATTTGTTATATAACAGAATTTGGATTAAAATATTATTCACTTTAATTCTTACTTTTTTTTGTTCCAAAACATAATTTCTATCTCAAAGAATTTATTCGCTGTAGCTCCATCGATGAAAATATCGCATATTTCACAACCGAATTTCGAAACTAAACGCTGTGAAACGAGATAAAAATATTACACTATAAATCCAAAGCGATACATTTCTAAAGCAGAGTTTACTACTTTCAGCAAAACAAGTGTCTGTGTGCTAAACGGTAATATAACATCACTTCAGATAGAACGTACAACATGTATTACTGCCATACAACAGGAGCTTCGATGCGAAACAATATTCAGCATAACATCATTTTAAAATAGAATGTACAACATGTATTACTGTCATACAACAGAAATTTGATGCGATATAATCATTATTCATAGCTCTGTCCAGATGTAAAAAACTCACATATATAACATATGTAGCTCTGTTCAGAAAAAAAATACTGACATATATCACATATGATTTATAATATAGAAAAATTTGGATTAAAACACTATTCACTTTAATTCTTACTTGTTTTTGTTCCGAAACATAATTTCTATGTCAAAGAATTTATTCACTGTAGCTCTATCGAAGAAAATATCACATATTTCACAACCAAATTTCGAAACTAAACACCGTGAAACGAGATAAAAATATTACACTATAAACCCAAAGCGATGCATTTCTAAAGCAGAGTTTACTACTTTCAGCAAAACAAGCGACTGTGTGCTAGACGGAAAGGAACAGAAGATAAACAGATTTCACAATGGGGGAAAATACTTCAGAGTTCCTTCCCTAGGCAGGGTCAAGTTCACGGTCGTTCACCCCTCATATGAAATTTTTTTATTGATTTCTGTAGGTCAAATTTCAGTGATAAAATGAAGCGACTTTTTAATCAAAGTTTAAATACTCAAATGCGTAATTTTCGGTGGTCGATATCATTCACAGAGGTTAATTTTAATTAAATACTATAAACGAAAAGATGTACTTTTTGCGTTATTTTTATTCAAATTTTGTTTTTCTTTTATGACTTTTCAAATACAGTGTAACCTCGATTATCCGAGCTAATTGGGACCGCTAGTACCTCGGATATCGGAAATCTCGGTTTGTAGAAATTGTGCATAAAAACTCGTCGTGTTTACAAATTTAACATTTCTTAGAATAACAAACAGTGGAATGTTTTTTCAAATGGTAAAAGTAAACATGACAGTTGTATTTAATACCTCAGCATATTTTTAAATAAATCAGCTACTAGTAGTAAATTTTAAAAAGCAAACTGAAAGTTTTTTAATTATAATAAGTGAAATACTGAAAGATGAATTTTCAGAAATAAAAAAAATGTCAAAAAATAATATGGCAATATAATTGTTTATGATTTTTACTTGACCTATCCAAAAAAATATATTTTGAAATTATATTTAAAGAACTATAATAATAAAGTAAAAATAATTTACTATTACATTTTACAAACAATGAAGTTACTATTTTATAGTAGCCCCATTTTTCTGCCAGGGGCTTACAGCTCACGCCGACTTTCGAGCAATAGGAAATTTATCGGTGTAACATCGCTTCTTTGCTCCAAATATTTTAGGGACATGGACAGTGAACTGAAAAGTGCGGTTTTTTAAAGGTTCATTCACAAAAGAATAAAAAGAAAGAAAGAAAAAAAAGAATCAGACTTTATTATCGGTTCGGTTAACAGAAACCTCGGTTAATCGATGCCCATTTAATCAAGGTTCCACTGAACATCAGTTCAACATTTTGGAATTTTTTACAGAATGAAGAATAGGGATAGCGACGTCCATATCCATCATGACCAATTGTGATAAGAAATTGTGTTTTACATATTAAAAGGAAATTTTTAGTTGTATATGACGCAGAGCACAGATGTAAAGCTTTTTATAATTTATTTTTATTTTTATTTATTATTGAAAAATTATTATTTATGAGTTCTTACTGAATAACATTGTAAAGTTGCACAAAAACATTGTAAAGTTGCACAAGTTGTTGAATTTTGTTCAACAACTTTTATTTGCAAAACATATTTTTCATTTTCTTTTTATTTCCGAAATTCTGTTGTTTTTAAAATAAACAGAAAATGAAATAATTTTGATAAAAAAAATATATATTTATACCATATTGATATCTTTTACATTAATGAGATCGAGTATACATTTACAAAAACTGCTTTACTTAGTTGCAGGGGCATAGCTACAAATATTTATTGTGGGGGGTGGGGAAAAGTTAAAAAATTTCCCAACTTGAAACGAACTGCTCTAATTTCTAATTCAAATTACATGTACACTGTATGTGTAATGTCAGTGATAATTATATATTCAAAAAAAAAAAAAAAAAATCCACTGTAAAGAAAAATACTGAAACTAAAACAATAAGAACTCTAATAATTGGTTCACTTGACAAATTTTCACTTCAGGTACTAACATTCTTTCAAAAATTTGGAGTTTAAAAAAATAGAATTCAGCACAATTGCATCGAAAAGTTGGGAAAACTTACTTCGTTCGTAATATGAGTATAGGGTAATCATTTCAACGACTGATCTTTTTAAATTCGTTATAAATAGTATTTCGCGTTAATCGAGTTCGAAATTACAGTAAATGCCTGTACAATTTGATGGGACAACTGGAAACGATTCGTGTTAAAAGTAATTCGCATTAAGCATGTTCACGTTAACGAGGTTGGAGTATATCAGAGAACTTTTAGTTGTATATGTAGAACATAAAAGTAAAGATTTTATAATTTATTTTAATTTTAGAAATCCGTATTTACGCCTTTTTATGAAATAAAAATCCCTGTCGGTTTGACCTAACAGGCTGAAGTAGATTCCGAAGTTAAGCGCTCATTTCAACAACAAAAAATAAAATATGATTAGAGGTAAACTCAGTTTAACAACTTTATGTTTGAAGAATTTTGAATTTCATTTTTCTGTAAGGGCTGGTTTTATCAGAATCATCTTAAGCGAAATTCGGTTCAAAAGTCCACTTTGACAGTATTTTTTGAAATATGTTCCGACTTTATGAAAAAATCGTCTAATACGGCCCATTATACAGCTACTAAATAAGAGAACCTGTCAATTGGATACGTTTGAGAGGAAATGTGGATTTAAAAATGAGTCTGAAAATAAGCAGTTTGTTATTTGAATACTTCCTCAATTTTTCAATTAAGATCGTTTCGGGAAATTTTGTTCAAAATGCCCATTTTGGCAAAATTTTTTGAAATATATTCTGATTTTGTCAAAAACTGGCTAATACGTCACATTATATAGCTCCTAAATAAGAGAACTTGCCATTTGGATGCTTTTGAGAGCAAAAATGGATTTAAAAATCAGTCAGAAAATAAGCAATTTGTTATTTGAATATTTTCTTAATTTTTCAATCACGACCGCTTCGGAAAATTCTGTTCAAAATGCTCATTTTGGCAGCCTTTTTTGAAAGATATTCTGCATTTATCAAAAAACTGGCCAATACGTCACATTATATAGTTCTTAAATAAAAAAAATTGCCATTTGGATGCATTTAAAATCAAAAATGAATTTAAAAATGAGTCAGAATATAAGCAGTTTGGATTTGAGGTTTTTTTTCTTCAACTTCTATTTTTGTTTAATTTATTTTTGCTATAAGAATTTGTCGTATAAAAAACTTGTCAGTATAAAAATTGTAGATATTATTGAGAAGATGTAAAACAAATTTAAATGGATTTGATAACTTAAGAATAGACGAAGTTATGGATTTTTTTCTTTTTCCACTTGTCTTTTTTTATTTCGTTTTTATTTTTTTCATTTGTAAGAGTTGGTCCTATCAAAAAATTGCAAGTGAAAAAGTTTTAGATAATTTTAAGAACATTTACAAAAAATTTAGTTAGATTTGATATATACTTGAGAATTGACGAAGTTATTTTTTTTCTCCCCAAAACCCAGTTTTTTTCCGCCTCTTGAGCCCATTTTTAACTTTATAAAATATCTGTCATGCATAAACTTTCGGCCTACTTTTCAATCAGTCTCTTTAGAATTTTAATAATTTTCACCAATTTGACGGCGCATAAACAATAATGAAAAAAAAATAATAATAACACGACAGATGTTGATCATGAAATGCTTTCCAGCATGAATAGAATATTATAAGGAATTTCATTCTTCTTATGCAATGAAATGAGATAGCTAAATGAAGCAATTTAGGCAAGATGTACCGCTAAGGATTTTTCTGCAAAAATCACAGTATAATGGAATTATCTTGTGTGTCTCTATAAACGAAATATAAATGCTACACGTTCAATTTTAAATAGTAATTTTTTTTATAGGGAACCTCATAAATACAGTGGACTCTTTCTATTCTGAACACTCATGGGACCGGCCAAAAATGTTCAGATTATGGGGGTGTTCATAATAGAGGGAGATTGGAAATACATTACTACTACTACTATGTAGGATGACCGAGCCATTAATTGATCAAATAAGGTCAGTGCTACGAGGTTTTTATTATATTTCCTCCCTTTTAAGTTTTAAAAGTAAACTAACATGATTGCTGCAATCCTTAATGAATGTCCCATCATGGGTAAAAATGAAATCTAAAACTAAATAACAACAAAATTATAAGCAAATAGTTTCTCTAATTGCCATTTTCCCAGTAGGTGATCAATCGGAGAAATCGGTCAAATTTAAAAATTAATTTTTAAAATATCATGCTTAAGCTGTGTTTAACAATAATTCATGTAAAACTAACATTTCAAATAAGCAAGATGGAAGTGAATTATTTTAACTTACCGTAATCGTCTCCAACTAATCAAAGACCATAAAATGGCTTCTCTTACAAGCTAGCAACTGACAACAATGTGACAAGTGCTCTGAATTTTTAACTGAAGATTTTATCAGAACTATTCAAACAAATTGCAATTTCAAGTACATGCTTAAAATCTAGCAGTGATTTTGTCTGTTTATTTATTTATTTATTTATTTATTTTTTGAAAGAGTTTGTTAAATCTTTTTGTAACCTTTGAATTCTGATTTCAAACACGTGTTCAGTTTACAGAGAGATGGAGTAGGAATGGGGACCACAAATAGCGTTCATAATAGCGGGGTGTTCAGATTAAAGGGTGTTCGGAATACAGAGAGTTCATCTTTTGTTAAGTCTATGGAGTTTCGCTGGGACCGTGAAAAAGTGTTCATAATACCGGGGTGTTCACATTAGAGAGTGTTCAGATAGAGAGAGTCCACTGTATATAAAAATTACATGCCAGTCAGACTATATTTAAATGAGCACGGGCATACAAACAGATAAACCAAATTTAAAAATACTTTTAATCAATGTTGTAAAGTTATATTGAACTACGTTAAAACGCGCTGAAAAAAAATTGAATAGCTGTAGATCATTAAGTAACCGAATTCTTTTGTCTGACACTATAAATGAATGACAATAATTTCTTTGACCTCTACATTCTTCTTGAAGTATGGTTTTCGCGCACTTCAGAAATGCATATCGATTTCATTTCTTTGGAATGGTGTAGCATCGTTAAAATACACTATAAACGATATTTTCACGTAGGTCATCAGTAACGGGATTCTTTTGAAAATTTCTCTGTAAGTGAACTATAAATGCTATGTACTATATTTTCTATATCAAACATGTCATACGAAGCCTCAATTGCACGGACAGGTGGCAGAAAAACCGAAGTCATAAACGTAGACACTTTTCAATGTATGTTTAGCAATGTTGAAAATAACACTACAAAAACCCAAGAAAGTCAGTGAAATCACCTTCAATTTATTAACTTGTTCAATAGCATTGTTTAAGATGCCACACTACTGACTGAAAAAGACCCGGATGATAATGTAATGTCTATGGGGGCGTTGTTTTCAAATATCTCGCTCAAATTTTAATATTTTGACGTGATTTTTTTTTTTTTTTTTTTTTTTTTCTTTTGCATAAGATAGTAGTTGAGGACGATTCACAACCGGTCTAGTTTTTACTTTTTCAATTTTGGTGTCAGATTTAAAAAAAAAAAAAAAAAAAAAAAAAAAAAAAAAAAAAAATTAACTTTGAACCGGTCATGAAACTGAAACTATCCTAATATAAAAATAATATAACCAAATCAAAAAAGTTAAAATAACTAGGCCGGATGGGGTTCGTCCTCAACTATCCCATGCAAAAAAAAAAAAAAAAAAAAATCACGCCAAAATATTAAAATTTGAGCGAGATTATTTGAAAAGAACGCCCCTATAGACTTTACATTATTAGCCGGGTCTTTTTTCAATCAGTAGTCTAGGCTCCTAATGGTCATTGATAATTAACGATATTCTTACCTGGTGAGGCCTGGGACTGGTGGTAGCTTGGCACCTGTTGAGGATGTGGCGTGTACTGTGGTGGAGGTTGCGACGGTGGGTATTGAGCTGATGATAGATGTTGTTGGCCATCTGGTGCTGTTGCTGAGTGGGGTGGAATTTGTTGATGAAGGGGTGCTGGTGGTGGTGGCATCTGCAATAAAATAAGCAGAAATAAATTTTTAAAGTTCAGGGCCAACTAGATCTATAAGGTCTATTTATTTGAGATTAATGTATGAAATCTCCAGCCAGGGGACTCTGATATCCTGCCCAAGTTATTCTGACCAATCGTGAAAACCCTGAACCAAAACAATGACCATGTGCACAGATCAGAAATCAACTCATACAATGCTAATTTGGGAGGGTTTGTACCACGTGGTCCAATGAAATGGTTCAGGGTTTGAAGCTGAATCCAGCTTCACTTTTTCGGCGGTTTTTAGCGAAATGCGCAGGCCTTATATATCTAGTTGGCAATGGTTCAGTGCACATTTATTTCGACACTTTTTGATTAACAATATTTTAAACAAGGCAACCTTATCATAATATCAAGGCCTCGCATTCAGGAGAAAATCTATTGTTGAAATTGTCTCTATAGTTGCCAACTTATTATATGACTTTGTCTCATAAGTAACGCCACCTGGTGCATACTACTGCTAATAATCCATGCACAAATTCATAGGAAAAAATGGAAAATATTTCAGTTTCCCACATTAGATGGCGCTACCAACGGGAAAATCATGTGGTTTCTGACCACGTGTACTGCGGTCAAAGGAAACTTGGCGAATAACAAGCCTGATATTATGATAAGGTAGCCTTGATTTTAACTAAATAATAATGGTATAATATTATTTACGAGAAGGGATAAAAAAAATGTTAGCAACAAAAAGAAATGAAGAGAAATAAAGATTTTTTTCCCAGATTAAGAAATAAAGATTTTTTTTTTCCAGAGTAGAAACAATTTTTATTTGTTGTCTACAGCTGTATGAAAGTAGCAAATAGATAGTTTCACAGACGCATCAGAGCGATTGCAATGGCAAGACTTTTAGAAAAAAATGGTCTCGTTTGTGCCACTTTAACCTCTTCGCAACGAGAGCCCATTGCTTATATTTTAATCTTTTAAGACCTGTTTTTCAAGACAGAAAACTTTCTGTAATCGAATCGCCCAAAAATTCTCTGATTAAATAAACTTTACAATAAAAAACAACCGGTGAGAATAATGAAGGACTCTGAGCACCTTAAGTGATACGTATACCGGTCGCTTGTCCCCAAGTTGTTAAGAATATTATGTAAAATCATGAAACGCAGACGCCCTGACATGATGAATGATGGTGTCATCATCCTGCATGACAATACCAGCCCTATACTGCTAAAAAAAACCTGAAGGATGGATGCAAGCGTGCAAGTGGGAAGAGTGGAGCCAATTCCCATTCACCTCAAATTTGGCAACTAGTGACTATTTCCTGTTTCCGAAATTGAAGGAAATATTTTTATTGCCCGAAAGAGACTGTTCAGGCTAAGCTTCTATCAGAGTCACGAATTTTCCGAGCGATCAACTTTTCTTCTAACTTTTCAGGGTTAAAAATGAAAACAAGTTGGAAATTGCTCGTGAAGCGTAGCAAATGAGGTGCGTTCGTACGATAATGCAGTTTTTGAAATATCACTCTCATATATCAATCTCATAAAATTGTAAATAGTTAATTATAATTAAAATGCGCACCAAACAATGTTCTCCCTTTATTTATTATGTAATGGAATACTTTTGTGCGGCCTTGTAAATCAATAACAAATGTTCTTTGCACCACAGATTACGCAAATTATATATTATATTATGTACTTTAGGATGCATATCAATGTTATTATGTTCGAATGAGTGTAATACATTTGAAACTTCTTTTTCCATTCACTGTAATGTAACGGAGTACTTTTGATTGTCCCTGTATTTGATCTATGCATCCTATTTTCAAAAAATTTGAAAAGACTTGACAAAATTATGTAATAAGTATATACTTTAAATTTCAAACGGTTAAAATACATTTGAAACATTTTTCCCCATTGACCGTAATGTAACGGAATACTTTTGATCGTCCCTGTACTTGATCTATCCATCCGATTCTCATAAAATTTGAAATGACTCGGCAAAATTATGTAATAATTATATATTTTAAATTACAAAAGATTCGGTTGGGTAGTTTTTGCGTTGTTACATGCGGACAGACAGACAGACGGACAGACGGACGGACTGAACGACAACTATAGGTGCTACGTATTTACATAATTACGAACGCACCTAAAAAGGTTGCAATTGTTGTTGCTAAAGTTGGAGGAAAAACCGATTCTACAGTTACTAGTAATTATTATTTATAGCTCTTTCGTTGGCGCAAATAAACTTTCTGGAAACTGTAAGATCAGTGTTTCAGTGTTTTTTTTTTTTAATATGCATGAACACCTTTTAAAAATTCTTTTTATATACAAACTGTGCTTTACGTGTTCTATATGTGTTTTTTCTTTTACACATTACATCAAAATTCTTTGTTACGGCTTTCCTAAAGCTTGGCTGACGCGCACGCACCTATGGCACATTCTACTGTAATTTAGGTTTTACCGTTTGGCAAAATATGAGAATCGTCAGTTAGTTGTTTATCATCGATCTACGCGGACCTGTGGTGCGCTTCTGGATCCACATTCGTTTCGACAAAATGTAAATAATAACTGTACATAATATTTATATCTATAAAGAAATTAAAGTAATAATTGTTATAGTAATTGAACCAGCGACCACATGAGTATTTGAAAACACTCGCACCATTCGACACATTAAACACTTTCTTGGTCATCATCCTATTTTAGCTTGATCGCAGCGTCGGCCAACTTGGTAGATGGGAAATGCATGACATTGAAAACCGCCTATCTCTGATTTGTCGAAATGTTAGAAGTTGGATGAAAAGTCATGGCTAGTGGTGACTTTTTTAGAGCAGTGGTGAAAAAGTTGGGGATATGGACCTTATGCACACAAGCTGAGGTCGAGGCTAAAATTCGTCTGCTGGCGGTATTTACTGATGGTGTTTAGCATAGCAGTCTATGGAGTGTAAATTATTAATTCTTGTTTGTTAGAAATACCGGAATAAAATTCTTTGTTGAAGCAGCATATATTTAATATATTGTAATATAACTTCGAAATTGTTGTTCTGCTTGCAAGAAAATTCTCTAAATTTGTAAATTTTCTGTTAAAAAGGTGTCCAGAAAGGCTGAAATCGTCTGCTAGCGATGTTTGCGCCTGCGCATTCAGGCATTCTGGCGGTGCAGTGACTAGAATAACAGGTTAGCATACCGCCAGCTCTGGCGTGTGACGTCACGTGCATAAGGTCCATTGCTGTGTGCTATCACATAGGAGGATAAAGCGATTTCTCGCAGAAAATCTGCTGAAATCAGGCGTTGGCTCAAAAATTGCTCGTAAAATCGGTGAATCTGACAGCAGCTTTAGATTAAAATCTATGGAACATAGATGTCCTCTCGAGAAGGAAATACTTATCATGTACAACAACAATGGATAGTAGTACGAAAACTGTTGCTGAGAGCTGGCTCAACGAGAATGGACGTGATTTCCACAAAGCCACATTAAAGAAGTCTGTGCTGTACTCAAATAAATGCTTAAATAGATTTGAGGATTTTGTGAAAAAGAGATCGGCAAGCATGTTTAAATTCCCTTTTGTATTTTCTGTCTGTTGCTAATAAATATTTTTTTATCACCTTTGTAAATTTTTTCTTTGACCCATCCTCGTGTTAGGATGTTCAATGTGTGCTTTTTAGAAAACAGCCGACTAACAGTATCATATCCAGACTTATATTTATTGTCTCATATCCGAGTAATATTGCAATAAAATAATAAGACTATGATAATTTTATATTGGATTTTCAGTATGCTTTTTAGAAAGCAGTCGATTAACAGTGCCATTATCCACATGTCTTATGTCTTAGTAATATTGCAATAAAGTAATGAGACTATAATAATTTTTCATTGGATGTTCAGCGTTTAGACAGTTTTAGAGGTCGTTTTTACACTTTCTTTTTTTTCCTTTTTTTTTTTTTTTTACTCTTAAAATTGTTAACTTAAAAATAGACCTTTTTTAGGATTATTTTGAGATTGCTCTAAAATTAGAATAACAGCGCTTCCTCTAGCATACTAATAATGAAGCAACATAGTAGTGTGAAAACTGAAGAAAAAGCAAAACTTTACAACTAATGTATCCCTTTTTTAAAAAATGACAATTTTTTTAACGGTTTTTTCAAGGCGTTCTCGAGAGTCCATCTTTTATGTTTACTAGAGATTCAACCCGGGTTTTCCGGATTACAGAAATACTTGAAAGTAATTTTTTTTCTTAAAAATTCTAATATATTTTTATATTTAATATGTTTTGCTAGATTACCCACTAATACGACCAGCATTTTTAAATGAAAGGCATTAATAATGTGCTCATGTACAGCATTGAAAATTATAAAAAGCAATACTTTCGTATCAACCTCATGTCAAAATTGATAGCAGAAGAAATCGCTAAAGATTTCGAAACTTACAGCAACATTTTTTATTCCGACAGTCTACGTGTTTTCAGCGTGCAGTTTAACATGTCTATTAAATTTGTGTTTTATTTATATTATTTATAATATTTAATAATCTTATTTCTTTATAGCTTTGTCTTTATATAGTTAGACATTACACAGTAAAAAATACTTAGTATGACTTACATTAGTGAACACATTTTTAGGTGAGATAGCATTTACATAAATACGTAGCACCTACAGTCATCGTATGACAAGACCCACATGTAAAAGAGAAAAAAACCACCAAATCGAACGGTTTGAAATTATATATACACAATATGGCCAAAGATGACCGGCCAATTATGATTTTAGACATTTTGTTAAATATCTAGAAAAATACACGAGAAATTGTCTTGAAACTCTAAGTGTGTAAACATATTAGTACAGGTCTTACATTTCTGTGAAGATTTTTTCCCGAAACTCTAAAGGGGATCGTCAACAAATCGAAAAAGAACGAATATCTTTTGGATAACCCTGTCAAAACTAATGTAGCAAAAGCGCTATAACTGTACATTATGATTAAGTGGTTTATAGTAATATACTGTGTTTATTTTTATGCGAATAGCATGTATACTCGTGAGAAATTAAGGTTTTTATAAAAACAGTTCCAAAAATTTCCAAGTTTTTTGCATTAACTTGCAGAGTATAAAATAATGTTCTTTTCTGAAAATATGACAAACAACATTGTACACAATACCCTGTTATCAGAATTAAAAAATAATAAAAATTACATGGAAAATGAGCAGGTTTAGTAAATAATTTTTCATTGCGCATGCGTCAACGATACCAAAATTTCATTTGCATATTGTGTTAGTTAAATGTATAGAGCAACTTCTGTAAAAGTTTAAAAAAACATAATTTGAAAATTTTGAAACTGGTCGTCTATAGAATAAACTCAAAATCCGTTATTCTCAAACTGAGACAAAAAAAAATTAAGGGCTTTATCCAATTATAATAGTACGTGCCATATTGTGGATTCTATATTGCCATTAATCAATGGATATATGGATACTACCCCTCATCT
Organism: Maratus speculifer; assembly: GCA_964019185.1. Lineage (NCBI taxonomy): Eukaryota > Metazoa > Arthropoda > Arachnida > Araneae > Salticidae > Maratus > Maratus speculifer. The sequence goes on from OZ025302.1 coordinate 172,451,292, forward strand.
TTTTGTCTCACTTTGGGACTAACGGATTTTGAGCTGATTCCAGAGACGACCGCTTTCAGAATTTTCCAGCTACATTTTTGAAATATTTGCAGAAGTTGCTCTATACATTTAGCTAACACAATATGCAGATTAAATTTTGATATCGTTGACGCATGCGCAATGAAAAATTATTTAGTAAACTTGCACATTTATCATACAATTTTTATTATTTTTTACATTATGATAACAGGGTCTTGTGTACACCGTTGTTTATCATATTTTTAGAAAAGAACATTATTTTAAATTAAGAACTCTGCAAATTAAAAGCAAAAGACTTGGAAAATTTTGGGACTATTTTTATAAAAACCTTAATTTCTCTACGAGTATACATGCTATCCTCATAAAAATAAACACAGTTTATTACAATGAGCCACTTAATCATATTCTACAGTTATAGCGCTTTTGCTAAATTAGTTTTGACAGGGTTATCCAAAAGTCATTCGTTCTTTTTCAAATTATTGACGGTCCCCTATAGAGTTTTCGGAAAAAAATATTCAAGGAAACGTGACCTGTACTATTATATTTATACGCTTAGAGTTTCAGGATAATTCCTCATGTATTTTTCTAGATATTTAACAAAATATTTAAAAATAGCAAGTCACCGGTTATCTTTGGTCATATAGTGTAATCGTTGCAGAATTTTTACACGTATAAAGATGGTAATAAAAGTATCATTAATTATATTAAATCCTACCCTACGAAATTAATTCTATGATATCCCATGATAGCTAATGATTCTAGGTTGCCATGAATTACGTCCTATTATTTCTGTATTACTGAATTTAACATATGACGACCTCAGAAGCCAAGGGGTACAAGTGACAAAATTTCGATTTGGAGTAAATTGAGTTTAAAGATAATTTATGTTAAATTGGAACATCAATTCAATAACAATTGAGTGAATTGAAATAGGAAATTTCTGCTTGTTGCATTCTGGTCTTTGAACTCTTATTTCAATAAATGTTAAAAAATAAAGTACAATTTTCTTTAAATGTATAATTAATCAATATCGTTTGTTTTTCGAAAAAAGTGGTTTGCCTCTATAACTCAGCAAACAATAAGAAAATCACTTATATTTCTTTACCTGAAATGAAAAAAGCATATTTTTAGGTCGTCTGTGTATTTAGTTTATTTTTTTCAATTTTGTCACTTATACCACTTGACTTCTGGGGTCCTCATATATAATCGAAATAAATTTTATATTCGTGCATTTTGGCATAAGAGTGCAACAATTATTGCACAAAGAACTCAATATTGTTATAATAAGTTATTGTAAAAACGCACCTCATTTATTACATTTGACGTACAATTTCCAACTTGTATTATTATTTTTTTTATAATATAATTTTCAGCATAAAACATTAATAATTCAATACTTACTGAATTTGCGATAGCTCCCATCCAACTCCTGAAAGAGAGAAAGAAAAAAGATATATTCGACACATAAAATTATGTAAAAGTGAACAAGAATAATGCCATAAATAAATAAACAATTTGAAAAGGTGTTCAATAATCATTAATTTTTATAATATAAAATTTATAGATTCTATAATCATCAATTTTTATAATATATATTTTATAATATTATAATGTAAAGAAGTAACGTTTGTTTGTGTGTGTGTTCAGAGTTGCCAGTGGGCTACTTTTTTTTTTGAATTAAGATTTCTTGCCTGGCACTACTTTTTTGAAACTGTAAAATTCCCTTTGTTTTCGATTTCATTAATCCGTCACTAAATAAGACGCATTTTACTATTACAAAAAAGTGGTGCCAATCAAGAATCTGGAGTTTAAAAAAAGTAGCCCATCTGGCAATATTGTGTGTTTGTAAAAGTAACATATATTGTGTATTTAAAAATTATACATTAAAAAATATTAAGTAAATATTAATAAAAAACATGAAGTAAACAATTTAGAAAGATTATCTATAATTTGTAAATTATAAAACAATGTTGAAAAGTCGGAATATGCAAACCTTGAACATACTTGGAAGACTTGAAAGACCGAGATATGACTTGGCAGACCGATTGTGTTTTAATATGATAATCGAGTTTTGACTAATTCTGGAATTTCAGCCATGAACTCGATGAGGTCATTGTTCGTTTTGCCGCCTCCCGGTCTATGATATATTTATATTAAGTGCAAACAGCTTTGTTTTTGTAATCGTTTACATCGATAGAGATAGAACTGAAAAAAATTATACTTGAAAATTTAAAAATTACCGTCAAAATTATGTTAGATATACGGATAGATATGCACAGATACGTTTGTTCTTTATAATATAGAAAGATTTATGGATAGTTTAAAACCGCTATGTAATTTGACAAATGTAATTTATTTTATTCCATTTTTATTGTCAGAGAATCAGGGTTGTTAATAGAGAGGTGATATTCGGTTTCTTTATACTATTCTTTTAAAATACTGACTTTTATAAGTTATACACAAGTTAAAAACATCAAACAACGTTATAACATAGAAATCTTGTAAAAAACAAAGACCTCCAAAAATCACATACGCCGTTTCAGGGATACCTCGATCTCCTTCCCCAATGAAAAAAAAAAAAAAAAAAAAAAAAAGGTTCGAAAAATCTTTTGGCTATAATCCCGATTACTGGCTAATGAATCATTGCAATTCATTAGCCAGAACTCGGGGCTATAGCCGAGGGGTTCTTTGAACTCATTTCCCATTTTTTCCCTTTCTTTTTTTTCACTGATGAAGGGGATTGAAGTATTCTTGAAACATCGTTTTTTTTTTTTGGGGGGGGGGGGGGAGGGGGTTTTGTTTTTTACGAGGTTTATGTGTTATAACGTTCTTTGTAATTTTTAGTTTGTATACTGAAATTCGCACAAAGTGTTTAATTTTTTAAGTTTCCACACTATTCTTTAAAAAAATTTCACTCTTGTCGAATTTAAAATTTGTTAATCTAGAAAATTAAAGGGTTCGTTAGAAATCCTTTATTAAAAGTATTGGGAAGCCGTGACATAATAATGTTAAAATCATGATGTCTAGTCGCTTTACTTATGGAGTACGACCATATGAAAATATTTAAAATGTAAGCATAAAGTAAAATATGTTTAAATATTCCTTTAAAAAATAATAGGATAACTTACATAGGATAAATTTGAATGAGATAAAAAGAAATCAAATAGCATCTAAATATAAGCGATTTCGTCTGTCAAAATTTTTATCTATTTTATCTCCGCCATCTGAACATGGATTTCATACTTCTAAAAATGGATTTTAAAATGTCAACTTTTGATAGATCCAGAAAAAATAAACGTTTTCTCTGTTGTTATATTATATTTTATCTTTTAGTTTTCTGGAACAGTTATAGTTTCATGGTATAATTTTATGTAATCTTATTTATGATGATTATATTGGAAATAGTGGATGAGTGTTTAGCTATAATATAATTAAATGATTGGCCAATGGTTAGAAACATTGAGTTTTTTTTTTTAGACAAAATTTTGAAGTTTAAGATGTTAGTCTGTTCTCAAATCAAAACTGACTACACTCTGATACATGTTTAGGTGTGTTCGTATGGAAATATGCAGCTACCATCGTCGTCTATTGGATCCGTCTGTCCGCATCTAACAACATAAAAACTACCCTACCGATTAATTTGAAATTTAATAAATCTATGCAAAATTTTCTAGCCATTTCAAATTTTATGAAAATCGAATTAAAACCTCCTGACTACCGCGAACTCATTTTTCCGTTCACTAAGCTGCAGGTTTCACTGCAATATAAGCAATGTTTAAATTAATATAATTCCACAAAAAAAAAAAAAAAAAAAAAAAAAAAAGTTTTGAAAAATTAAGTTAGATTAAGTTAAGTTATTATTGCTGGAAACATAAGCATCCAGCAATCTTCCGTGATTTATAGATACATATATAAAAATGGTATATTATACATATTGTATCCTTTGATGTTTTTGTATAGTGGTTGTAAATACTAGTGTATGTTTAACGCTATTCATGTCAGGAGCAAGGCAGACCCCTATCTCAGATGGTATCTAGAAGGCACCAGTTGGGCTCTCGCGTAACAATCGCTTGACATTTACGTCAAGAATGGTTTATTGGTAGATTTACAAGCCAATTAAGCGAGACCCCACACGTTTCTCTAGTTGAGGCTACCGGTCATTTTTCCGGCTGGGAGTGCGTTGCAGACAAGAGGGGCCAGCCCCCCACGCTCGAAGAAGGAGCCAACGAATCTTTTTTCAGGAACAGGCCGGGCGAGAGACGGAATGGTCATTTTTTTCGGGCAGATTGATTAGCCACGCCCGCCATAAAAAAAGAAAAAAAGAATATAGACTTTTTTTTTTTCCTCAAAAAAGTTGAGATAAAAAAGTTCGCTCCGAGAGGCGAAGATGTGTTAGAAGAAAAACGTGATTAATTCCAAGGAAGACCTACCAACATCGCCGATGATCCGAATAGGAAGTCCGCCACTGATGATGTGTGATAGCCTGTGATCCGAAAATGATGTCCGCCAGTAATGATGTGTGATAGCCTGTGATCCGAAAATGATGTCCGCCAGTAATGATGTGTGATAGCCTGTGATCCGAAAATGATGTCCGCCAGTAATGATGTGTGATAGCCTGTGATCCGAAAATGATGTCCGCCAGTAATGATGTGTGATAGCCGAGGATCCGAATGTGATGTCCGCCAGTATTGATGTGTGACCGCCTGTGATGTTTTCGAATGCGAGCCTTAACTGAGTGCGGGGCACAAAAGAATATGAAGGTACGGTTTTCTTATAATTTATATTGTTTCCCAAAATGTGTAGGGCAAAATGCCAAGTAGGGGGTTCTGCACGCTCCAATTGGTATTCAATCATAGTATTAAAAAACAATAATTACACAAGTAGAATTAATAGTGTTTTATTTTGTTTTTTTTTGTGTTATCTATATTGAAAATAATGTGTCTTATGACGCACCAACAATTTGTAAGATAATTGTAAATAAATTTATATGTTAGTTGTTAAAAAATTGTTAGTATCTTTTCGACCATGAGTCTTATTTATTTAATTCTATTATGATCTAATTTAGAGTTATGTTTTATTTACGATCCATAAGTTAATTCCGTCTTCAAAAATATTCACAACGCAATTTGGTAATGAAGGCAGTTGCCTCACTCATATCGAAGGGATTAACCAGGATTGAAACGAACGATCACTGTTATTTTTGTATTAGATATAAAAAAAATGCATGAGTTTACACTATGAATACTCTGAATTAAAGTGTTTAGGAGTGACTAACATAATTCATTCTAGGATTTGGGGTTATGCTAACATGTCGAAATAAAGATTTCCGTTACAGGAGCTCAGTTCTGTCCAGCATAGCCCCCAAGAATCCTATCTGGTACCGTGACCTTTTCGGATCAGTTCCGGAGGTTAATAATATTGTTTTTGGTATAAAAAGTTAATAGTAATTCATAACGTAGTTTTATTCAAAATTCTACGCGCTATTCATGGTTTTTAATGTTAAATTAAATTTTAAAAGTAAAACTTGGTGCCAATGGAGTGTGCTACAACGTTTCTGACTCATTCGTCCAAAATGGCTATTTTTTGATGTGTTATACTAAAAATAAATACATATGTTTAAGTATGATTATACTGATGATATTGTGTTTTAAATTGGAAACAATCAATCTTATAATTGTGTGTGGAAAGGTTTTAAGAGTAATATTATGAAATAAGATTTCAAATTATATGACATATTTGAAAAATTTGAAAGAATTTAAAAATAGATTTTGCATCTCATTGAATTTATGTGTGGTATTTTATTGCAAGGATTATATTTTGGGGGTACATGGCATTTTCTATGTTATTGAACAAAAAAAGAAGTATTTTATGTGAATTTATAAGACCAATTTTATGCCGCAAAAGAAAACAGCGGGAGTAGTATTACAAATGAAATAAAATAATAATAATAAGACGAAGAAAGGGCAGTTTAGAAAATTAATAATTTGGTACTGATTTTCTATGTGTACTTTATACATTTATTTTGAATTTGATTGTATTTTGGTATTGAGGGACAGTGTATATATATATATTTATATTTTCTTGTGTGTGTGATAGTAAATTTTATTCAGGAGTTAAGTATTGCAAAGTTATTTGTGTAAAAATATATAATATAAGGGTAATGAATGTCAATTAGGACAATATATGCCGAGGAGAAGAGGAAGGAAAAGTTTACAAAATCAATCTAAGCCAGGGGTAGTAACAAGAAATAAATCAAAATTGAAATCTAAAACATTAGAGATTAAAATGGACGACCCGTTAAAACCGAATTTGTCGCAAATGTTATCATTGATTGTTCCCTTTGACGTAAAAAAGATTAGCAATGTGTTATTTTATTTGAAAGAATTCGATGAATTATTGGATCGGGTCCACGTAGAAGAGGATTTTAAATTACAGATATTAAAAGCTAAATTTGTGGGTACGGCCCGTGAGAAATTAGTATCTGACCAGACGCTAAATGAGGAAAAGAATTATACAGAGTTTAAAAGAAAAATCGTGGAATTGTTTCAGAAAAAAGATTCTTTTATCGAAGCACAGATAAATTTTAACTCAACTAAGCAACTCCCAAATCAAAACATGAAAGATTTTATAGAAGTTTTTAACAAGGCCGCATCAATGTATTTAGGTGCTTCTGGCCAGGCAACGGAGGTGGGAGCTAATAAACTATTCGATTTAATAAAAGCCAATAAATTTTTAGAGGCGATATCGCCAAATATTGCGTTGGAATTGCGAAAATTAGACATTAAAGATTTTGGGAAATTGTGCGAAAAAGCTCAGACGATCGAAGCCGCGTATAAATCGACAGTTTTAGATCAGATTAACGCGGTAACAGCCAATACAAGCAAAGAAAATGAGGATTTTTGTACGAATTTATTACAATTAAATAAAGAGCAGGCTACGGCTATAGCAGAATTAACTGCTCAGGTCAACGAGTTGAAATTAAAAACGAAAACCCAAGTTAGGGAAGATAATTTGAAAGAAAAACGATGTGAAATCTGTAATACGAATCGGCATGACATTTCCGAATGTTGGTACAATTTAAAAAATTCAAATACTAAATTTCGGAACCAGGGACAGAGAAATTTTGCAAATAAGAGTTTTGGTGCGAATAATTACAGGGCGATGGAAGGCTATGGATTTGCAGCGCCAGTATCACAAAATTGTTTTCCCAGTGCACAAATGTATAGTGATTTTAATTATGACAGATTTCACAGGGATAGAAATTATCAGGATTGTAATAGATTTGAAAATTTTTATGAAAATTTCAATCATAGTTCTCCATGGGATTTTTCGGATAGAAGCTATAATAACAGAGAGGACAGATCAGGGGTTGCACGCTACGATGCATATTATGGAAATCGTAAACAATCGGATGAACATAGGAGAGGGCGAAATGACTATTCCAGGGATGAACCGCAGCATGACAGAAATAGAAATTCAATTCAGGAAAAAGAAAATAAGAGAGATGTTTCGGACAGACACAAAGGGAAAAGAAAGTCGAATTCGGGAAACTTTTAAGGGAATCTGCAGTTGTAAATAATAGTCATAAGAAAGACCCCGGTAGATTCCCGATAAGGGGGAATAAGTTCGTGATTGCTAGTGTGAATTCAGCTGAAAAGGATAAACTTCCCATCATTGCATTACAGATTTTTGGGTTAAAAGTTGACACGTTGCTGGATAGCGGGGCCGCAGTTTCGCTTTTATCACCGGAGGTTTTAGAGGCGCTCAAACAAACGGATGCAAAAATTAAATACTTGGCGAATAGGGTAACAATCCACACATTCGATAACTCAGTCATACCTTTTCGGCAATGTATAAAAATTACATTTAAAATTAACAATGAGTTTGTGACAGGAACATTTTATGTTACATCTCATAATTTTCAAGGGGACTATAAAATGTTGCTAGGTTTTGATTTCTTGAAAAAAAAATAGAATGATTTTAAATTTTGATAAGAAAACACTAAAATTAAAAAATACGGAAATTGCCCTGGAACCGCAGGTTATGAATAAGGAAATAGTTAGTGTAAATAGTGTAAATAAAAGGGGGTCGGAAATGAAAAATATCACCAAGGCAGTGCGCACAAATAAAATTAAATGTCATTTTAAAGGAAATGAAATATTTGCGTGTATAGAGAAAGAAACACATTTACACCCAGGACAAACGAAAATAATATCATTGAGATGTCCTGAGGCAGTCCAGCCTAATCAGCTGATTTTAATTGAACCAACAGAGGAATTTAAAAATTTAATTACGGAATGTTCAATTCATGAAGTACCAGTCACTAATAAAATTAATTTAATTGTAACAAACAATACAGAAGATAAGATTATAATTAGAACGGATACTAGGATCGCACTTATCAGTTCGGATTTTGTGAGTAAGAATAATTTAAAGCCTAATGAGATTGAAGATGGAGAAATCTATCAAATTAATAACCTGGATTTGCAAGAAGTTAGGGCTTTGAGAGAAGCGGAGCTTGATCGATCGGATTTTAATTTAGATCATTTAACAGGGGATTTTAAGCAAATGATAGAAGACTTATTGATGAGTCATGCACATGCTTTTTCGAAGTCTTACAAATCTTTGGGACAATCTTCATTGGTAGTGCCCAAAATACAATTAAACCACAATTTTCCCATTCAGCATAAACCATATAAGACGCCCCAGGCAGTTAAGCAGTATGCGCAGGAGGAACTACGAAAACTGTTAGAAGCGAAAATAATCGAAAAATCAGATTCAGATTATGCATTTCCGGTATTATTTGTAAAAAAAAAAGGTACGGAAAAAAACTTGGTTCGCTATAGAATGGCGGTGGATTACAGGACGTTAAACGAGATTTTAGAGGGGTTTCCATATCCGGTACCGGACGTAAAAGATGTTTTACAGGCAATTAGTGGAAAAAAATTTTATACAACATTAGATTTGCATTCGGCTTTTTTCCAAATTATGTTACGCCCGGAGGATCGTCACAAATTAGCATTTGTGACGGAGTGTGGGAAGTACGCCCCGTGCCGCCTAAATTTTGGGCTTAAATTAAGTAGTACAAAATTCGCTGAACTTATGGATAGGGTCCTGGGACACTTTCCTAAGGACAAAGTAGGATATTTTATAGATGATGTGGTTTTGGCCGAAGACAGCCCGGAGGGAATGGCACAGTTGTTAAAGGAAGTTTTGGAAACTCTAATTGATCACAATTTAACAGTTGAACCCTCTAAGGTGCAAATATGTAAACCGGAAATTGAATTTTTGGGTTTCAAAGTTAATAAAAACGGATATGCCCCATCAGAAAAAAACGTGGGGAAGGTACAACGATTAACTAGACCTAAAAATAAAAAGGGGGTCAAGTCACTTTTAGGTTTGGCAAATTATTTCAGAACTCTTATTCAAAATTATGCCGATATTGTCAATCCTCTAGTCGAATTGACTAAACAAAATGTAAAATTTAAATGGACTGAGGAGACGGAACAAGCATTTTTAAATATACAAGAGGCAATCGTGAGCAACCCTACCCTTAAACCGCCAAAATTTGATAGGGAGTTCTTTTTAATAACTGATGGTTCAAAGAAAGCAATATCAGGTGTCCTTGCGCAGGAAGATAATGGATGCTTAGTCCCTATTGAATTTTACGGTAGAAAACTTAAGCAGTCAGAAACGGCTTACCCAAGCATGAAGTTCGAATTATTGGCTATTCATGACGCAGTTATGCATTTTAAACACATGCTGTTAGGGCGGAAATTTACTATTTTAACGGATAACAAAGCTCTCACATATCCGCTGAAAATTGAAATGCAGTCGGATATAGTGGCTAGATGGATTTTAAATCTCAGCGACTATGACTACAATATTGAGTACATCGAAGGGAAAATTAATCCTTCGGATTTTTTGTCTAGAAACTTAGTAAATAATATTACTAGTAGCAACGAGTTACAGAATAACTTATTCAAAGTAAATCTTAACTTGAGTGAAGAGAACATTAGAGCCAAGCAATATGAGGATGAAAAATTAATCACAATTATAAAAAAGGTTGAGTCAAAGAAAAACAACAGAATAACAAAAAAGTATAATTTAAACGAGAATAAAACGCTGGTATTAAAACAAAACGGGAAATATCCAGAATTAATAATCGTACCGGACGAGCTTAAGTTTACGGTTATGGCGGAGGCACATGGACCCCACTTTGGTTTTAGAAAAACATACGAAACTGTCAAAACTCGTTTATTCTGGTACGGAATGTACCAAGATATAAAAAATTATTGCACGAATTGCGTAAGATGTAATTGCAGTAAGCAGCACCAGACGATTAAAGTACCACTTGAAAAAATGGAAAGAAATTTACAAATCGGAGCAAGTCTACAAATGGATATAATAGGTAAATTACCCATGACCCTCAGGAAAAATTGCTTCATTCTGACTATCATAGACGCAGGCTCTAGATTTTTAGAAGCAGTCCCTTTACGAAATGTGGAGTCCCAAACTATCTTGAACGTTTTAAATAGGTACTTCGGAGCCTACGGCTTGTGTTCCGAAATAGTTACAGACAACGCACAATATTTTCGCAGTGCGCTTTTTAAAGAATATTTGAAGACACTAAATATAGATCTACACCCGACAAGCGTCTACAAACCTTGTGGGAATGGTCTGGCTGAAATCATTAATAAATCGATTAAGGCATCCTTGATGGCAATGTCCAATTCCACTCTTGAGTGGGACACCAGACTCGAATATTTTAAACTTAATTATAATACCACGATCCATCGAGCACTAGGTTATTCTCCTTCAAAATTATTCTTTGGTAGAGAAATTAAAAATCAATTTACGGTATTAAGTGCTCCGGATTTAACGTGCACTCAAGCGTTCGTTAAAAATAGGATAGAACATATGAGGGCAGTTCACCGGCAAGCCATAGCTAACCAACAAAAAATTATGGCGGAATATATCAAAGAAAATGATCTTCAGGAAGTTAAAAAGTTAGACGTGGGTCAAGAAGTGTACGCAAAAGTAATTGGCAAGCCTAGGGCTTTACACCCTCGTTTTGAAGGGCCTTTTGTGGTAGTAAAAGTTGTTCGACACAATAATTATGTGCTCCGTCTGAAAGACAAAATAAATGGGCCAACAATACGTCGACACATACAATTTCTTTTTGCACCCAAGGCTACGACGAGGAATGCCAGAAAAACTAAGGGCGAGTTAAATGAATCAGACTCGGAACAGAATATTGAGGATTAGGTAAGGGCACTCTTACTTAGATATATAGGTTACGGAGGATTGGCTTGTACAAGACTGTCACAAAGACTTAATCAAAAAAAAAAAAAAAAAAAGGCTCCTTTCAGAGCCATACATGGAAAAAAAATAAAATAAAAGAAAATAAAATAAATAAGTATTACGGTGGATAGGCAAATTTATATAAGATAAGGTGGATGAACGCATTTCCTCTTAAGATTAATTATTGAGTGAATGTATAGATAGCTTAGATAGTCAGATTCATTGAACATTTTGAAATAAAATTATAACAATAATATTAATAATTACTTCTTTCAAAAGTAGTTTTGTTTGGGCGACACAGGGAGATAATACCTCTTTATATTTAAAGACGAAAAGGAAACTTAGTTTAAAAAAAAAAAAAAAAAAAAAAAAAAAAAAAAAAAAAAAAAGGCCCTTTTCAGAGCCATACAAAAAAAAAAAAAAACTTTTGCATAACTTTATCTTTGGCGGGGCAACCAACATTGGGGGTTTTGGGACTTTGCATGTAATAAATTCTTTTGCGGGCAGAAGATTTTGATTTACTTGGCCAAGGCATGCAGGGTCGTGAACTATCATTGTTTTTATTTGCTCCGAGAAGGATAGATTTCGAAATTGGGTAAAAGGGTTTGGAAGTAAATACATTAATAATAGCGATAAAAAAATAAAAATAAAAATAAAACGGATATATAATAAAAGGGGTATAATAATAAGGATTATATAAGTAATAAGGAGACATAAGGTAGCATTGGTAGGAGAAAATAAATAAATAAATCAATAAATGTGGTAGCTTTTTGTTTTTCCCTCCCTGTTTCAGTTTCAAATTAGTTAAAAAAAAAATAATAATAATAATAAAAAATAAATAAAAAATAAAATAAAATAAAATAAAATAAAATAAAATGAAATAAATAAATAAATAAATAAATAAACAAATTTCTTTATATCAGCACATAACAGAATGCTTATAGGGCTTACACAATGGATTACTTGGAGAGTTTGACTACTAACAAAATTTTATTGAAGTATATGGTTTTCGCGGTCATCAGAATGACATAAAATTTTAGAAATTGGGACCTTTTTTTGAGTGGACAGGTTATATTATATGTAAAAATGTTATATAAAGAAAAAGGGTAAAATTGGTCTTGTAAGATTAATTTTTCAATATGTATAAGGAATGAAACAGAAACAACAGCACTTACTATAAGTTTTGGAATAGTGCTAAGGGTGAAAATCAGCCTGCACAACAAAATTGTAAATATAAATAATTGTGTGTATTGATTTTATATTGAGATAATGTGAATGGTATAAAATGTGTATCATATATAAAAAAAGATTATAGTGTAGCATATAAATATGGTGATGCATTGGTTTGTACGTTATGATAACAGCCATTACTTGTAAATGGAAAAATGAGTCAGAAATGTGTTCTTAAACTATTTCAGTAACTAGTTTTGGACATAATAACAGCTTTTAAATAAATCTATACATATAATAAAACAGTAGGACCCGGTGTGTCTGTACATTGAAGATAATTGACAAAAATGGAGTCAGGGCGATAAAAGAAAACCAATGAAACACAAAAAAAAAAATTTTGAATTTTTTGTCTGTCTGTCTGTCTGTCTGTCTGTCTGTCTGTCTGTTTGTTCGAGGTTATCTTCGTAACTACTGAATGGATTTTTATGCGGTTTTCACTAATGAAGAATGCACACTCCCGGGCAGTGTATAGGCTTTGTTTCATCAAAATCGGACAACAGACAAAAAAGTAACAAAAAGAAACAAAAGAAACTATTAGGTGCGCTGCTCACGTTTTTTAGTACATAACGTTTTTTAGTACATATAAAATCCAATAGATGTCACTGTGCGATTTTAAAACGCGCTATCGTTATGTTTTCGCCAGTCTACTTAAGTATGAGAAAGTTTCAAGCTGGCTGTCGTTCCATGTGGTTTAGTCGGTAGAACGTCAGTGCGCCATACTGATGGCCCGGGTTCGATTCCCAGCATGGAATTTTTTTTCACTATGTTGGCATTAACGCCTATAAGCAATTAAAAGAATTTGAAATATTGTATTCAAGGCGAATTTTCTCTCTGGGAAAATTTCCTTGCATTAATATGTCAGTGTAATTTTTTTTTCGATTTAATTTTTTTTTTCGAAACTTTGTTTTTCTTAAAAAATTACAGTAAAAATTTGATATTTCCCAACGTTTTTTGAATGATCGACTTGCTTTTTTTTTTTTAATGTATGTCTGAACCTTATCTAACTACTTCTTCAAGATTTCTTTAGATAAACCGACCAGCGTAGCGGGCGAAGGCCGCTAGTAAATAAATAAAATACATATATATATATATATGTATATATATTCTCATTGCTTTATTATTTCGGAAACTCGCGATTTTAGGCAAAATTATGGGAACAATATAAGTATGGATGCATAACGCAGAAGAAGAAACCTCACACATCAACAACCTCCCAGCAGGGGAGATAAACCAGGAGCGATACAATCAGAGACTGCGAATCATTGTGTACGTAACCTGAACTTTCTTTACAGACATGGACAAAAAAAAAAAAAAAAAAAAAAAAAAATCTAGGCATTCTACGATGATCATTCTAGATTGTGATGTACAGAAGTAGACAACTGATGGTGTTGCAAGTGTTCAATCACAAACAGACTTTGAAACAGTGATTGATCTTTCAAGATCGCCGAACACTTATAAAAAAAAAAAAAGTACTCTTTTGTCTGTTTATTTCTTTTTTTTCATTTAGTTGGGGGGGGAGATGCTGGAAACATAAGCATCCAGCAATCTTCCGTGATTTATAGATACATATATATAAATGGTATATTATACATATTGTATCCTTTGATGTTTTTGTATAGTGGTTGTAAATACTAGTGTATGTTTAACGCTATTCATGTCAGGAGCAAGGCAGACCCCTATCTCAGATGGTATCTAGAAGGCACCAGTTGGGCTCTCGCGTAACAATCGCTTGACATTTACGTCAAGAATGGTTTATTGGTAGATTTACAAGCCAATTAAGCGAGACCCCACACGTTTCTCTAGTTGAGGCTACCGGTCATTTTTCCGGCTGGGAGTGCGTTGCAGACAAGAGGGGCCAGCCCCCCACGCTCGAAGAAGGAGCCAACGAATCTTTTTTCAGGAACAGGCCGGGCGAGAGACGGAATGGTCATTTTTTTCGGGCAGATTGATTAGCCACGCCCGCCATAAAAAAAGAAAAAAAGAATATAGACTTTTTTTTTTTCCTCAAAAAAGTTGAGATAAAAAAGTTCGCTCCGAGAGGCGAAGATGTGTTAGAAGAAAAACGTGATTAATTCCAAGGAAGACCTACCAACATCGCCGATGATCCGAATAGGAAGTCCGCCACTGATGATGTGTGATAGCCTGTGATCCGAAAATGATGTCCGCCAGTAATGATGTGTGATAGCCTGTGATCCGAAAATGATGTCCGCCAGTAATGATGTGTGATAGCCTGTGATCCGAAAATGATGTCCGCCAGTAATGATGTGTGATAGCCTGTGATCCGAAAATGATGTCCGCCAGTAATGATGTGTGATAGCCGAGGATCCGAATGTGATGTCCGCCAGTATTGATGTGTGACCGCCTGTGATGTTTTCGAATGCGAGCCTTAACTGAGTGCGGGGCACAAAAGAATATGAAGGTACGGTTTTCTTATAATTTATATTGTTTCCCAAAATGTGTAGGGCAAAATGCCAAGTAGGGGGTTCTGCACGCTCCAATTGGTATTCAATCATAGTATTAAAAAACAATAATTACACAAGTAGAATTAATAGTGTTTTATTTTGTTTTTTTTTTGTGTTATCTATATTGAAAATAATGTGTCTTATGACGCACCAACAATTTGTAAGATAATTGTAAATAAATTTATATGTTAGTTGTTAAAAAATTGTTAGTATCTTTTCGACCATGAGTCTTATTTATTTAATTCTATTATGATCTAATTTAGAGTTATGTTTTATTTACGATCCATAAGTTAATTCCGTCTTCAAAAATATTCACAACGCAATTTGGTAATGAAGGCAGTTGCCTCACTCATATCGAAGGGATTAACCAGGATTGAAACGAACGATCACTGTTATTTTTGTATTAGATATAAAAAAAATGCATGAGTTTACACTATGAATACTCTGAATTAAAGTGTTTAGGAGTGACTAACATAATTCATTCTAGGATTTGGGGTTATGCTAACATGTCGAAATAAAGATTTCCGTTACAGGAGCTCAGTTCTGTCCAGCAATTATTAAAAGAAAAAAAAATGGTAATAAACTAAAAATTAACTAGAAATGATACATCTACAAATGAACATCTTTCATTTAAATATATATATATATATATATATGTTACAGGCCAAACCCGATTTTAGGCCAAACCCGATTTTAGGCCAAACTAGATTGGCCTAGTCCAAACTAGTCTATCCTAACGCCCATCGGATAAACTAGTTTTTCCTAGGCCAAACTAGTCTATCCTAACGCCCCTCGGATATACTAGTTTTTCCTAGGCCAAACTAGTCTATCCGAATGCCCATCGGATAAACTAGTTTTTCCTAGGCCAAACTAGTCTATCCGAACGCCCATCGGATAAACTAGATTTTCCTAGGCCAAATTAGTTTGGCCGAATGGTCATTAGGATAAACTAGTTCAGTCTGCTATTCATTGGTTTGAATTAGTTTATCCTAGGCCGAACTAGATTGTCCTAGGCCAATTCAATCTGGCGTGTTTTTTTTTTAATCTAAAGACCGTCACGGAGCCAACTTTCTAGTTTTGATCTAATTTAGCCTAGGCCAATGCAGTTTGACGCGATTTTAGCTCACAGACTATCAAAGTATGAGAGCTAATGTGCTCGCAGATTCTGTGTGTGTGTATGTAACCATGTACGTATGTACGTAATGCGATAACTCATGATAGATATATCCAATTTGCTTCAAAATTTGGACATAGATTTATCCTGATAACGAACTTTCCTGATTAGTTTCAGGATTCATTGGATAAGAATAAGGGAAGGGGAACAAAAGGCTAATCCGCACCCCCCCCCCCCCTCCTTAAAATCGTTAAGTGAGTTTTGCATGCAAAAGTATCAGATTTTATTAAAAATTTAGATACAATATCATTTTGATAAGGTGCATCCATGATTAGTTGTGGATGTTCATTGTTTACATATAAAGAAAGGAGGAATGGGGGTTAACACTTTTAATTTATGTAAATAGGTTTTTCACGGATAATTAACAAATTCTTTTCAAATTTTGGATGTAGGTTTCTTCTGATAAGGCGTTTATCTGATTAATTTTGGGGTTCTGAGTTTAAATATAAAGATAGAACGGTTTATTTTTTCAATCGGATAGAAACTTTTGGTTTTATGAAAAGATTTTTAATTCGTAACAGATATTGGTTTTCACACACATCACTTCACGCGAAATTGTTCATATTAAAAAAGTAAATATCCGAATCTTTTTAAAAATAAGAAAAAGCTTAAATAAAACATAAAACTTGAAATTTAGAATACGGGGGGGGGGGTAGAGTAAGGGGGCGCTAGATTTTTTTTTTTTTTTAAAGCTCAGCGTTTTTTAAAGTTTTAGCTGCTAATTAAATATTACCATTTTTTGAAACTTTTAGAAATATAATATAACATGATGTTAAATATTTAAGAGAAAAGTGCCGCATCAAATACCACTATTTTCTATTAGTAATTTTTGTCAAAATGTTAAATTCTTGTTGGAATTGTTGAAACTTTGTGATAGTTTATAACACGTGATAAAAAATTGTATAAAAAGTCCCATTACGAAAGGGAAAGACGGGGGGGGGGGGCAAACAAAATCAGGAAATATAACGGAAATTCTAGGTTGATCTATTCGAAAGTTTAAGATAGTTTATGACATATGATATAAATTTATAAAAATATATTTCGCGTTTAATGCCACTATTAAAGAACAGTGATTTTTGCAAAAATCTTAAATTCTTGTTTTGAAGCACCGCGACATCGAGTAACATATCTACTGATAGATTCTTTAACGGAGTTTTTTTAAGATACAGTTTTGTTGGTAATAGGGTGTGCTTCCTGGTGATGGAATGTGGAACTAATGCGAGCACCCTGGTGTTGGAATTTGGAACTAATACAACGCGATTTAGGTATTTACGAATGTTGAATCGAAGACAAAGAAAAATGAGGATAAATACTTAAGAAAAAGGATTCCGCATCGAAATACCACTATTTTCTAATAGCAATTTTTGTAAAAATGTTAAATTCTTGCCGGAACTTTTTGAAAAATCCGTAACAACGTCTTTCAAATTCTAATTCAATCTGAAATTTGATGAAAATCTGTGTATTAGTACTAATTGAGATAGAATAATCGCAGAAATCATAAAAAAAAACTGGATAGAAGCGCTACCTATTGAGCCATTTACTCTAAAATCAAAAGAATATTAATTTATATCAGGGACTAACTGAATTTGAAGTTTGATGAAAATCCGTGCATTTCTTTTTAAGATAGAGCTATTGCGATAATCATGAATAATGCCACATACCAATGCCACCTGTTGCACGATTTACTCCAAAAACTAAAACGTACTTTTGTACTTTTTTATATCAAGGTCTAACAGAATCTGGAGTTTCATGAAAATTCATGCATTAGATTCTGAGATAGAGCTATTACAATAATCACGAATAATACCGTATAGCGGCGCTACCTTTCAAGAGATTTACTACAAAAACTACAGAACACTAATTTATATCAGGGACTTACTGAATCTAAAGTTTGATGAAAATTCGTGCATTAATTTTTGCGGCAAAACTATTTCAGGAATCGGGAAAATTGAGCACAACAGCGCCACCTATTGAGCAATTAACACGAATACGTTAAAAAGATTTAGTTCATATCACGGATTTACTGATCTGGAAGTTTGATGAAAATCCGTAAATTAGTTATTGAAATAGTGTTAATGCAAATCAGTAAAAAGGCACTTTAGAAGCGCCATCTGTTGAACTATTTACATGAAAAAGTAATCAGTATCGATTTATATCAGGGACTATCTGAATATAAATTTTTATTAATTTCCGTCCATTAGTTCTTGAGATACAGCTACTGTGAAAATTGAGAAAATAGCAGCATATCATAGACATGTTGAGTGATTTACTTCAAAATAGAAACAACACCAACTCATGTCATGGACGAACTGAATCTAAAGTTCGATGGAAATTTGATGGTATTAGTTATTAAGATAAAGCTGATGCGTAAATCGTAAAAAATGCAAAACAGTAGCTCCTCCTGATGAACGATTTACACCGAAAACTAATCAGCATCAATTTAGATCAGAGACTACCTGAATATAATTTTTTATTAAATTTCGTGCATTAGTTCTTCAGCCGCGTCCCCACAGCCTGCGGCAACGTATAGCAGGTGTGCTGCACGCGTACTGCCGAATGCCCTCTTCCTTTTCGAATGCACTTCGAAGCGAACAAAATTTAAATCGTAGTAAGCGTGCTGAGCACGAACCACCGAATGTAACCCTCCTTTTCGAAAGAACCTCGAAGCGAACGAAATTCGAACCATATCCCCACTGCCCACGCCAGTCCGATAGCGGGCGACGCCAGCAAGCTTTAACTAAGCCACGTTATATTAGTTCCTCATTCCAACACCAGGTAGCGTACTCTATTATTAACAAAACTGTATCTGAATGAAACTCCGTTAAGCAACCTATTAGTAGATATGTTACTTGAGGTCGCGGTGCTTTAAAACATAGAATTTCCGTTATATTTTCCTGATTTTGTTCGCAACCACATCCTCTTTCACGCCGAAATGTAACTTTTTTTTATATAAATTTATATCATATGCCATAAACTATCACAAAGTTTCAAACAGTTCCAGCAAGAATATAACATTTTTACAAAAATTACTATTAGAAAACAGTGGTATTTCGATGCAGAATCCTTTTTCTTAAATATTTATCATCATGTTTTTTTTCTCTTCGATGCTCGTTTGCTTCAACATACGCCCGTTTCAAGATTTTATATAAAAGAAGGGGCTCGATACCGGGCGAAGCCGGCTGGTTTGAACGCGTCCAAAAATCGCGTCCAAATTCCAACACCAGAGTGCTCGCGTTATATTATTTACACATTAGTCCGTTATATTAGTTGCGTTATATTAGTTCTAGATATGTACGTACATAAATATGTACATACGTACGTACATGGTTACATACACACACACCGAATCTGCGAGCATATTAGCTCTCAGGCTTTGATAGTCTGTGAGCTAAAATCGCGTCAAATTGCATCGGCCTAGGCTAAATTAGATCAAAACTGGAAAGTTGGCGCCGTGGCGGTTTTTAGATTCAATAAAATCACGCCAAATTGAATTGGCCTAGGACAATCTAGTTCGGCCTAGGATAAACTAGTTCAAACCAATGAATAGCAGGCTAAACTAGTTCATCCTAATGACCGTTCGGCCAAACTAGTTTGGCCTAGGAGAATCTAGTTTATCCGATGGGCATTCGGATAGACTAGTTTGGCCTAGGAAAAACTAGTTTATCCGATGGGCATTCGGATAGACTAGTTTGGCCTAGGAAAAACTAGTTTATCCGATGGGCGTTAGGATAGACTAGTTTGGCCTAGGAAAAACTAGTTTATCCGATGGGCGTTAGGATAGACTAGTTTGGACTAGGCCAATCTAGTTTGGCCTAAAATCGGGTTTGGCCTGTAACATATATATATTAAAATTGGTTTAGTAAAAAATCTTAAAGCTGGTGACAAAAAAAAAAAAAAAAAAAAAAAAAAAAAAAAAAAAAAAAAACCTGGACTTTTACAAACATAGATTATGCATAATTAACTCAATGAATCCCATGATAGATAATGATTCTAGATTGTCACCGTGATTATTCTATTAAATCCTATCAAACCTGATTAATTCAATGATGTCCTATGATAAGTAATGATCCTATGTTATATTTATTATTATTCTTTTAAATCTTATTATACGTAATTAGTTGTTTATCCTATAATAGGTAATTATACTTCGAGAAGTTTTTACAATGGACAACAATTTAAAATAATAATCTTTTCTAAAATAAGCTGAAAAAATCTCTGGAAATGCTGAATATTTGATGTGGAAATAAATCTTCAAAAAATAAGTCAAGAAAATAAATAAAATAATAAATAAATAAATAAGTAAATAAATAAACGCAGTCTGCACACTAAGAGCTCTCAACGAACATACTTAGAAAAAAATATTAAATTCCATATATATATAGTTTTTGCTCCTGTGAAACTTTTTTAATGGAAAGATTTTGACTAACTCTGACATTAAATCTGTCTTAAAATAACTCTTTGATTTAAAAACAATCTGCTTCAGCGTGTTTTTTTAAAACGATTCTATATAATACTACCAATTTCCATACTTTTGTGTGCAGTATTTTTCTTAATATTAACGAAGAAAGACCAAAAAAAATCAGGTCACAAAAAAAATCATTTACAGTGGCAGTGAGAACATTAGTTACTTTTTTTAGAATAAAAATTCTGATTTAGAAGAATTTTTAGATTCTGATTGTATGGAAAGTGTTTCATACTCTATGCCGGACGCATGATTTTTCGTTCTTTTTTTTTACAGTGCACGACAGTAATAATAGGAAAAATATTATTTTTTGAGAAGAGAATGAGATTGGGGGGGGGGGGGGTCAACATTTATAATAAACAAGTTGGAAATTGCACGTGAAGCGTAGCAAATGAGGTGCGTTCGTACGATAAAGAAGTTTTAAAAATATCACTCTCATATATCAATCTCATAAAATTGTAAATAATTACAATTAAAATGCGCATCAAACAATATTCTCCCTATACCATTATGCAATGGAATACTTTTGTGTGGCCTTGTAAGTCAATAAAAAATATTCTTTGTACCACACATTATGCAAAATGTATATTATAATATGTACTTTATGGATGCATATCAATTTTATTTCGTTCGAATGCTTGTAACACCATTAAAATGCATTTGAAACATTTTCCCCCATCGACTGTAATGTAACGGAACACTTTTAATTGTCCCTGTAGTTGAACTATGCATCCGGTTTTGATAAAATTTGAAATAACTCGACAAAATTATCTAATAATTATGTATTTAAAATTTCAAACGATTAAAATGCATTTGAAACTTTCCCCCCCGTAATCTGACCATAATGTAACGGAATTCTTTTGATTGTCCCTGTAATTGATCTATGCATTCGATTTTCATAAAATTTGAAATGACTCGACAAAATTATGTAATAATTATGTATTTTAAATTTCAAACGATTCAGTTGGGTAGTTTTTGCGTTGTTATATGCGGACAGACAGACGGACAGACAGACAGACAGACGGACAGACAGACGGACAGACAGACGGACGGGCGGACGGACTGAACGACAACAATAGGTGCTACTTATTTACATAATTACGAACGCACCTAAAAACTGTTATGTTTTATTTCTTCTCTCTCATCATTAACTGAACACGAAACACTTCAGTCACAAAACACTATCATAAAAACAATCGAATCTTAAGATAAATCAAGTTTCTCTCAAGAAGTGATTTTACATTTGCTGAATGGAGCAATTTGCTGAGTTGTGATTTTTATTAATAGAAAATCAATGAACGTATTATTTGGAAATTACTCTGTTCTCAGTACTTTGACGAAAAGTGTATTGACACAGTTTTGAATATTCACTTTTCTTTCTTTTCTCTTTTTTTCAATTTCCTTTATCTTTTTAGCCTATTTGTGCTCTGTGGAAAACGAATAAAAATAAAGCTCAAGTTTTCCGGAATTTTTATCCTTGATTCCGAGAATATATGGAGTTAACTATAAAATCATGGACATAATATGGTATACAAATATTCGTACTAGTTAATAGGCGGGTAAGTGTGATCGCAGATCGCACTCAGGGTTACGTTTAATATGTCTTTTAAAACACTTTATCCTTATATTAATAAATCAAAATCAAAATTAATAATTTATAAATATTAAAATGTCACGTAGCACCATTATACCCACATTTATAGGGCGTAATAAAAAGTTTTAAAGCTTTTGCTTCTCTAAAACTTTTTTAATGGAACGATTTTGAATTAAATCTATCTTAAAATGATTCTTTGATTTAAAATTTTTTTATATTTCAGCGTCTTTTAAAAACATTTCTGTATAATACTACCATTTTTCATATTTTTGTGTGCAGTATTTTTCGTAATATTAACGAAAAAAGACCTCAGACAAGAAAAAATCATTTACAGTAACGGTGATAATGTTATTTTTATTTATTTTTTTTTATTTTATTTTTTTAAGAATAGACATTCGGATTATTTTGGAAAGTGTTTCATAATCTGTGCTGGACGCATCACTTTTTCTGCCTTACTTTTTTACAGCACACGATAATAATAATAGGAAAAACGGAAAATTATTATTTTCTGAGAAGAGAATAAGTGTGGAGGAGTCAACATATATTATAAAACGAGTGTGGGGGGGGGGGGGGACCGTTTTGTTTTATTTCTTCACCCTCTCTTCATTCACTGAACACGAAATACTTCAGTCACAAAACACTATCGTAAAAACAATCAAATCTTAGATAAATCAAGTTTCTCTCAAGAAGTAATTTTACATTTGCTGAGTTTAAGAAATTTGCTGAGTTGTGATTTTTATTAATAGAAAATCAATGAGTTTAGAAACTACTCTGTTCTCAGTACTTTGACAGAAGTATATATTGACACAGTTTTAAATACTCTCTTTCTTTTTCTTTCTTTTATTTTTCAATTTCTTATATCTTTTTATTCTCTTTGCGTTCTGTAGAAAACGATTAAAAATGAAGCTGAAGTTTTCCGGTATTTTTTCCCTTGATTCTGAGAAGATATACTGTTAATGATAAAATTCATGGACATAATATGGTATACAAATATTCGTACTAGTTAACAAGTGGTTAAGTATAATCGCAGATAGCACTGAGGGTTTCGTTTAATGTCTTTTAAAACACTTTATCCTTAAATTAATAAATCAAAATATCTAATTTATAAATATTAAAATCTTACATAAATGGACAGCACCATTATATTCGTATTTATTGGGTATAGTAAAGAGTTTTAAAGGTTTTGCTTCTATAAAACTTTTTTAATGGAACGATTTTGCTTAATTTTGACGCTAAATATATCTTAAAAAGATTCTTTGATTTAAAAACGTCCTATTTAAGTCTCTTTTTTTGTAACATTTCTATATAATACTACCAATTTTCATATTTTTGTGTGCAGTATTTTTCTTAATATTAAGGCGCAACACTAGTCATAGAAAAATACCCGGATAATAATGTAAAGTCTATGGGAGCGTTCTTTTCAAATATCTCGCTCAAATTTTAATATTTGTGCATGATTGTTTTTGCATAGGATAGTTGAGGACGATCCACAACAGGTCCAGTTTTTATTTTTTTAATTTTGGTTTAAATAAAAAAAAATACTTGAAATATTAAAACTGGTTTAAACCGGTTCTGAAATTGAAACTATTATAATATAAAAAATATACAAACAAAATGAAAAAGTGAAAACCAGGCCGGTTGTAGATCGCCTGGAGCTATCCTATGTCAAAAAAATCATGTAAAAATATTAAAGTTTGAGCGAGATATTTGAAAAGAACGCTCCCATAGACTTTACATTATCATCTGGGTCTTTTTAGTGAATATTGTGGAGGCCTTAACGAAGAAAGACCTAAAGTCACGAAAATCATTTTGCAATGGCGTTGAGAACCGTTAGTTATTTATATTTAGAATAGAGAGATTCTGATTGTGTTGGAAAGTTTTTCATAATTTATGCTATTTATGCTGGTGGCATGATTTTTTTGTTCTTTTTTTTTTTCAAGTGCACAATATTAATAATAGGAAGAGTGGAAAAATATTATTTTCTGAGAAGAGAATGAGAGAGGGGGGAGGGGATCAACATATTTGTATTCTTTCTTCTCTCTCTCTTCATTAACTGAACACGAAACATGTCAGTCACAAAACACTATCATAAAAACAATCGAATCTTAGATAAATCAAGTTTCTCTCAAGAAGTGATTTTACATTTCCTTTAATGGAGAAATTTGCTGAGTTGTGATTTTTATTAATAGAAAATCAATCAACGTATTATTTGGAAACTACTCTGTTCTCAGTACTTTGACAAAAGTGTATTGACACAGTTTTAAATATTCACTTTTTTTCTTTTTTTTTTCTTACTTTCTTTTTCACGTTCTTTTATCTTTTTATCCTATTTGTGTTCTGTGTAAAAATGATTAAAAATGAAACAATCTTTTCCGGAATTTTTTCTCTTGATTCTAAGAAAATATACATTTAACAATAAAATCATGGACATAATATGTTGTACACATATTCGCACTAGTTAACAGGCGGGTAAGTGTGATCGCAGATCGCACTGAGAGTTTCGTTTAATATGCTTTTTAAAGACTTTATCCTTATATTTAATAAATCAAAATTGCAAATTTATGAATGTTAAAATCTTACATAAATGACAGCACCATTATACTCGTATTTATTAGGCGTAGTAAAAAGTTTTAAAATTTTTGCTCCTATAAATTATTTTTAATGGAATAATTTTGACATTAAATATATCTTAAAATAATTCTATGATTTGAAAATTGTCTACTTCAGCGTGTTTTTAAAACATTTCTGTATAATTTTACCAATTTTCATATTTGTGTGCAGTATTTTTCTTAATATTAACGAAGACAGACCTAAAGTCCCAAAAATCATTTTGCAGTGGCGTTGAGAACGTTAGTTACTTATTTTTAGAATAGAGAGATTCTGATTATGTTCACTGTAAAAAAAAAAGGGTCGATCTACTAAAAAAACTTTAGTGATCCTTGTAATTACTAAAAAATTTTTAGTAATCTTAGTCAGTTACTAGAAAATCTGTAAGAATTACTAGAAAAAAGTTAGCAATGGATAGAGTTAATAGTTTTACATTTTTAATAGCTATTACTAAAACTCACTTGGTGTGGCCTTGATAGCATAGTGGTTATAGTAACGGACTCCAGGCTAAAAGGTCCCGGGTTCGATACCGCCGAATACGTCCCGAATGTATGTAGTGTACGTATTCGTTAATAAAGGGATTATGAAAATCCTGTCAGAGCAGGTAGCAATTTTGGTGCTGCCATCTATTGCGGTTTTGCCGAAAATCTATGGTTTGGATGCAGCTCGAAGGAAGCTCCTGTCCTTCGGGCGCACGTAAAGTTTATTAAAAATAATTTTGGAGCTATTACTAAAATTTTCTTGGTGGCTCATACTAAAAATTTTTAAGTTAGTTATACAAAAAATTCTTTCGTTCAGTTTACAACAAAAATGCTTGTTTCACTTGCAAAAAAAAAAAAAGTTTGTAAAGGTTACTAAAAAATTCTGCGGAATACAAATTTACTAAAGAATTTTTAGTAACCTCTTGAATTTTTTTTTACAGTGTTGGAAAGCGTGTCATAATTTGTGCTGGACGCATGACTTTTTTTTTTCAATGCATGATAGTAATAATAGGAAAAGCGAAACATTATTATTTTCTGAGAAGAGAATGAGGGGGGGGAGACTTTTGTTTTCCTTTTGTCTTCCTTCATTGACTGAACACGAAACACTTTAGTCACAAAGCACTATCGTAAAAAGAATCGAATCTCAGACAAATCAAGTTCTTCTCAAGAAGTAATTTTACATTTGCGAAATGGAGAAATTTGCTGAATTGGGATTTTTATTAATAGAAAATCAACGAGCGTATTATTTGGAAACTAGTCTGTTCTCAGTACTTTGACAAAAGTGTATTGACACAGTTTTAAATATTCACTTTCTTTCTTTTTTTTCAATTTCTTTTACCTTTTTATCGTATTTGTGTTTTGTGGAAAACGATTAAAAATGAAGCTGGAGTTTTCCGGAATTTTTTCCCTTGATTCCGAGAAGGTATACAAATAACGATAAAATCCATGGACATAATATGTTATACAAATATTCGCAGTAGTTAACAAGTGGGTAAAAATGATCGCAGATCGCACTGAGGATTTTAATTAATATGTTTTTTAAAATATTTTCCTTAATTTAATGAATCAAAATTGCTAATTTATAAATATTAAAATCTTAAATAAATGACAGCACCTTTATATTCGTATTTATTGAATATAGTAAAGAGCTTTAAAGGTTTTGCTTCTATAAAAAATTTTTAATGGAGCGATTTTGCTTAATTTTGATGCTAAATATACGTTAAAATAATTCTTTAATGTAAAAACGTCTACTTCAGCGTCTTTTTTTTAAACATTTATGTATAATGCTACCAATTTTGATATATTTGTGAGCAGTATTTTTCTTTATATTAAAGAAGAAAGACCCCGGGTCAAAAAAAAAAAAAAATCATTTTGCAGTGGCGTTGAGAACGTTAGTTACTTTATTTTTAGATTAGAGAGATTCTGATTGTGTTGGAAAGTGTTTCATAGTTTGTGCAGGACGCATAATCTTCCATTTTTTTTTTTTTAATTCATGATAA
This sequence comes from Maratus speculifer, assembly GCA_964019185.1. Lineage (NCBI taxonomy): Eukaryota > Metazoa > Arthropoda > Arachnida > Araneae > Salticidae > Maratus > Maratus speculifer. The sequence goes on from OZ025302.1 coordinate 172,478,124, forward strand.
TAATAATAGGAAAAGTGAAAAATGATTATTTTCTGAGAAGAGAACGAGGGAGGGGGTCAACATATATAATAAAACGAGTGTGTGTGTGTTGGGGGGGGGATTGTTTTGTATTCTTTCTTCTCTCTCTCTTCATTAACTGAATATGAAACACTTCAGTCACAAAACACTATCATAAAAAGAAAATCAATGAGCGTATTATTTGGAAACTTCTCTGTTCTCAGTACTTTGACAAAAAGTGTATTGACACAGTTTTAAATATTCACTTTCTTTCTTTTCTTTTCTTTTTTTTTTTCAATTTCTTTTATCTTTTTATCCTATTTGTGTTCTATGGAAAACGATTAAAAATGATATTGAGTTTTTCGGAATTTTTTCCCTTGATTCCGAGAAGATATACAGTTAACGATAAAATCCATGGACATAATACGTTACACAGATATTCGTACTAGTTAACAAGTGGAAGATATACAGTTAACGATAAAATCCATGGACATAATATATTACACAGTTATTCGTACTAGTTAACAAGTGGGTATAAATTATCGCAGATCGCACTGAGGGTTACGTTTAATACGCCTTTTAAAACAATTCATCCTTAAATTAATAAATCAAAATTGCTAATTTATAAATATTAAAATCTTACATAAATGACAGTACAATTATACTTATAATTATTGGGTGTGGTAAAACGTTTTAAAGTTTTTGCTTCTATAAAACTTTTTTAATGGAACGATTTTGACGGTAAATACATTTTTAAACAATTCTTTGCTTTAAAAACTGTCTACTTCAGCGTGTTTTTAAAACATTTCTATGTAATACTACCAATTTTTATATTTTTGTGTGCAATATTTTTCTTAATATTAACGAAGACAGACCTAAAGTCCCAAAAATCATTTTGCAGTGGCGTTGAGAACGTTAGTTACTTATTTTTAGAATAGAGAGATTCTGATTGTGTTGGAAAGTGTTTCATAATTTGCGCTGAACGCTTGACTTTTCTCACTTTTTTTTTCAATGCATGTTAATAATAATAGGAAAAGTGAAAAATTATTATTTTCTGAGAAGAGAATGAGGTGGGGGGGTGGGGGTCAACATATATAACAAGTTGGAAATTGCACGTGAAGCGTAGCAAATGAGGTGCGTTCGTACGATAACGAAGTTTTAAAATATTCAGATCATGCTGATATAGTAGAGCGTACTTTGGATACAGTATAGTGATCGAAATCTTTGTGTTCCTGTGCAGGGAGTAATTTTTATTATACTTCATTAACGTATATTTTATTCATAAAATGTATAGTAGTTTAATATAATTAAAACACGCCCCAAACAATGTTTCCCCGTATAACATTATTTAGTGGAATACATTTGTGTGGCCCTGTAATTTAATAATAAATATTCTTTGCATCACGGATTGTACAGAATGTATATTTTAGTACATATTTCATACATTCATGTCAATTCTATTATGTTCAAATGAGTGTAACACCATTAAAATGCATTTGAAACTTTTTTTCCCCATTGACCGTAATGTAACGGAATACTTTTGATTGTCCCTGTAATTGCTCTATGCATCCGATTTTCATAACATTTGAAATGACTCGACAAAATTATGTAATAAATATATGTTTTAAATTTCAAACGATTAAAATGCATTTGAAACTTTTTTCCCCATTGACCGTAATGTAACGGAATCCTTTTGATTGTCCCTGTAATTGATCTATCCATCTGATTTTCATAAAATTTGAAACGACTCGACAAAATTATGTAATAATTATACATTTTAAATTTCAAACGATTCGGTTGGGTAGTTTTTGCGTTGTTATATGCGGACAGACGGACGGACTGAGCGACAACAATAGGTGCTACGTATTTACATAATTACGAACGCACCTAATAAAACGAGTATGGGGGGGGGGCTGTTTTGTTTTCTTTATTCTGTCTTCGTTCATTAACTGAACACTTCAGCCACAAAACTCTATCATAAAAACAATCGAATCTTAGATAAATCAAGTTTCTCTAAAGAAGTAATTTTACATTTGCTGAATGGAGAAATTTGCTGAGTTGTGATTTTTATTAATAGAAAAGCAATGAGCGTATTATTCGGGAATTACTCTGTTCTCAGTACTTTGACAAAAGTGTATTGACACAGTTTAAAATATTCACTTTCTTTCTTTCTTTTTTTTTTCAATTTCTTTCTTCTTTTTATCTTATTTGTGTTCTGCGTAAAAACGATTAAAAATGAAACTGAAGTTTTCCCTTGATTCCGAGAAGGTATACATATAACGATAAAATCCATGGTCATAATATGTTATTACACAAATTCGTACTAGTTAACAGGCGGGTAAGTATGATTGCAGATCGCACTGAGGGTTACGTTTTATATGTCTTTTTAAACACTTTATTTTTGAATTAATAAATCAAAATTGTAAATTTATAAATATTAAAATTTTACATAAATGGCAGCACCATTACTATACAGCGTCTCTTTACATTTAAGGGAGATCCGTAAGAAAAAACCCAAAATTTTTATTATTGATTTTAAAGTAATGAATTTTGGTATACTATTTAAGAATCGTATTGTAAGGAATAATTAGCAAAAAAATTAACTTTTTATTAAAAAGTATATTTTTTATGGGGATTTTTATGATTTTTTTTGTCAAAAAATACACTTTTTAAAATTACTACTCCTTATTTAATTTTCAATATTTTGGTAATACTAAAATTTCTTAAATAGTGTTATAGTATATAGAAAAGAACTAAGGAGAGATATCTTTAATTTTCTATTTTAATCGGCTAAAAATAAATAAATAAATAAATAAATAAAAATACGCATGGTAAATTTCCTTAAATTCGTTATAATTTTTATGTTTACCAATTTATGTAAAATTTTCAGAAATAATTAAAAAAAATATCTTTCCTTATTTTTGTTGCAAACTTTTTTAAGATTCTAAAAACATAAACACTTTGTTTCTAAATCATTTTACCACTGAGCCTTAGTACTTTGAACTTAGGCAAAATATGAAAAAAGTCATTCTCAGGAAAACACGTTTTAAATGGCCGCTAGTCCTTTAAACTCTGTAGTGAGTACAATTAAAAAAGCTCATTTTCTACCTGTTCCAAGTGTCCCCGAGTTCTGAAATTTTGCATGGATATTCGCAAATATGTATTTTATCGTTTTCTGAGAAAATTTTTTTTTTGAACTTTTGATGATTTTTGGCCGAAAATGGGGTAAGGGTCTCCCTTAACGTTTCTGCACTATATGGCCAATGGTGACCAGTGATTTTAGACATTTAGTTAAATATCTAAAAAAAACACACGATGAATTATCCTGAAATTCCACGTATGTAAACAGTTGACTGACAGTGTAGAATATGATATAAAACTAAAAATATATATACATATTATTTTAAGTAATTATTAAGAAAGTTTAATTTTGTAATAGATAACAGTTAAGTAAATTTTATATAATTTTTTAGTAATCTTGAGTATTCTTCAAGATTCATAAAATAATTCTTTGATTTAAAAACTGTCTACTTCAGCGTGTTTTTAAAACATTTTTACATAATACTACCAATTTTCATCTTTTATGTGCAGTATTTTTATTAATATTAATGAAGAAAGACCTCCAATCACAAAAAAAATCACTTACAGTGCCGGTGAGAGCATTAGTTACTTTATTTTTAGAATAGAGGAATTCTGAATGTGTTGGAAAGTGTTTCATAAATTATGCTGGACGCATGATTTTTTTTTCCTATTTTTTACAGTGCACAATAATAGTAATAAGAACAGTGGAAAATTATTATTTTCTGAGAAGAGAATGAGAGGGGGTTAACTTATATAATAAAAAGAGTGGGGGAAAACTGTTTTGTTTTCTTTCTTCTCTCTCTTCATTAACTGAACATGAAACACTTGAGTCACAAAACGCTATCATAAAAACAATCGAATCTCAGATAAATCAAGTTTCCCTCAAGAATTAATTTTACATTTCTTCAAAGGAGAAAATTTGCTGAGTTGTGATTTTTATTAATAGAAAATCAATGAGCGTATTATTTGGAAACTACTCTGTTCTCAGTACTTTGACAAAAGTGTATTGACACAGTTTTAAATATTCACTTTCTTTCTTTCTTTCTTTTTTTTTTTCAATTTCTTTTATCTTTTTGTCCTATTTGTGTTCTGTTGAAAACAATTAAAAATGAAGCTGAAAATTTCCGGTATTTTTTCCCTTGATTCCGAGAAGATATACAGTTAACTAAAAAATCCATGGACATATATTCATACTAGTTAACAGGCGAGTAAGTATGATTGCAGATCGCACGGAGGATTTCGTTTAACATGTCTTTTAACCTCTTCAGACCTGAGGTACACAAATGTGTACATCCATTCTTTTCCACATAAAAACTAAACTGTTCGAATTTTTTGCATTTTTACTTCACTTTTATAAAGCTGAATGTTTTTCACTTTAAAACAAAACCAATAAATGCCAGCAATGATGAATATTGCATCATAAAATAAATATTACTTTCATCCGAGTTTCGAAAATGCCTTCAAGACATTGTGGCCAAAAAATTAAGAAATCTTCATGATTATTTAACTTAAATGCTTTAAAATAAAAAAATTTCAGGATTTGCTGATCGTTTACTTGTTTAAAGACCTTAATTTTGCTATAGCTTAAATTTATATTACTGATTGTTAAACTGGTGTTTTAAAGGGATTTATGTTTTTATATCCATATTTGTAAACACAAATTACCACTCGCCTGAAGTACTGATTCCATAAAAATGACTCTTTCTGTCATCTATGGTGCCATTTCGATTATACAAAAGCAATAAATATATATTTATAGAGTTATTTTATGCTCAGGTCTGAAGAGGTTAAACACTTAATTTTATCCTTAAATTAATAAATCAAAAATGCGAATTTATAAATATTAAAATTTTTACATTAATGAAAGCACCATTATTAAATATCCTCATTTTACATGTAACGTTTCTACACTACATGCACAAAGGTGATCGGTCATTTGTGGTTTTAGACGTTTAGTTAAATACCTAGAAAAATACATGAGGAATTATCCTGAAATTCCAGGTGTGTAAACAGAATAGTACAGGTCATACATTTCCACGAAGGTTTTTTCACCAAAACTCACAGGGGACTGTCAACAAATTGAAAATGAACGAATAACTTTTGCATAACCCTGACAAAATTAATGTAGCAAAAGAGTTCAAACTGTAGATTATTATTAAGGGTGTATTCCAATCAAAATCGCTTAATTTCTGATTTTTTTAAAAATTCACTTTTGTTTTCAAACGCATCACACTGAAAAATTCTCTTATTTTAGAAATTGTGCAATGCGCCGTACTTATCTATTTTTTGATAAATGCAGAAATTAATGCAAAAAATGCTGTAAAAGCTGACATTTTGAACCGAATTTCCGGAAGATCTGTTAACGAAAAAAATTGTCATACAGAGAAAATAATTGCTTATAAATCGAATTCTAATGAATTAAATGAGAAATGAAATACATCTCTTCAAAAACCACCTCAGCAAGTTTCACGTTTCTACTTTTAAAAATGAGTCTGAAAAGTATCAGAATTTTTCGAGCTGTTGAGGGTGGAAAAATATTTTTTCGAATACACCCTTAACCCTTTATCTACTGAATTATGATTTCATGAAAATTTTACATTCTAAAGCATTTTACGTAAACTGTTTAAACTAAATTAAAAGATTTACATAATCATTTCATAAATTTTTGAAGGATTTTAGAAGGATTGAATGATTTAGAAGGATTAATTAAATTTGAATTTACAGGAATTTTGTGCAATATTTATAACCCCACTCAAATCTTTTATTTTCAATTGTTTTCTTAGTATTTTGTAGAATTATAAAATGCAAACATATGATGTTCTTACAATATCAATATAGAAATATTTCCGAATTGAAAAATCCCCATCCCCCTCCCTCAGTGCCAAGGAAGCTGAAAAGATACAAAGGCAAAATAAATCATCCTTTAAAAAATATTTTTGTTTTCGTAACCAATAATGCTCTTGGAACAAAATAAAGTAATGCATCTGTAACTCATTCTAAACACTATTACAACTAATTGACATATTAAAAGAATTTTACAATAAGTAATTTTAATTGTACTTATAAGTACCGTCGGTAGATAAAGGGTTAAGTGGGTTATTATAATAAATGGCTTTTATTTTTATGATTCTATTACACTGAATGGCAGGATAATAATGATTTCTATTCAATTCAATAATCTATTCATTGTTGTCCTGTCATCCAGAGCTGTCTAATAGATGGCTGATGATTTCCCCCAGTTTGGTTTATTAGTGAGAAATTGTAGACCATTTATCGGCTGGAGTGACTCAGTGATAGAGCAACAGCTTAGTACGCACGATCTCGAGTTCGATTCCTGGCTTTGGCTGTTTTTTCACTCCAGTTGGGTTTATTGTATTTATTGAACGTATGTCTGTAGAGTATTTGTATATACTTTCAATTACAGTATGTGCTTAAATGTGCCATCAGCAGGGTCCGACAAATCCCGGTCGACTAAAATATTCTAACTTCTATTAGATATTCTTCTATAAATATTCTAAAGTATTCTATAACTTTTTTATCTACTTATTAATTTTTTTTCTTTAACTTAAATAATTCTACTTGCGTAAATTCTTCATTTTTAAAAACAAGAATGTTTTAGTGGATGAAAATACATCATATTAGCACTTTAAGTTAGTCAATCGTTCATTTTGCAATGAATGCGTTAATAATATCAAAGAAACTGGGTCCTAAGAATTTCCACTTTTGTTAGTCCCTGGCTATCAGCAACATCCTTACAGGGATGACAGCAAACGATTGGCGTACCTTTTCGAAGATTCTAGGTGTGTCATCTATGAGACATGATTAATCACCCAACCGGAGCTTCAACCATTCGGTTTATGGATTAATGCTCCGGTGGTAAAATCTCCATCATCATCCAGCAAAAGGGAAACGGTTAATTGTAAAAGATTTCTGAAGTAAGTAAATATTGAATGTTACAATAATAGATTTCATACGAAGAACGTCATCAAAAGCTTATGCAAAAGTCTCCATGTAGAAAAATTGCTAAAATACATCATAAGAAGCTTGTGCAGATACTCACAAAATTTAAACACATAATCACTTAATTCTATGCAGAAAACACCAAATAGTGGAGGTGGATTCGGAAAAACTACAAACAGGGATGTTGTCGTAAAAATATCAGAGGATATACGCTCTAAACAGAGGTATACACTCAAGGCAGAGGGTATACCCTAGAGTGTGTACACTATAGACTTCTTGAGAAACACAGGGCATACGGTGCTTCTTTAAAAAAATCCAGAAGGTATACGGCGTCTCTTTTAAAAAATCCAGAAGGTATACGGCGTATAGCCTTGTATACCCTCCACTACATCCCTGACCACAAATGTTTGTACAATAGTCCCAGTTAATGGAATTATTTCAGAAGTTGTACAAGAACAAACACAGGAATTTGTGATAAACTCAGAAAAAAGGTCTAGGAACACCATAATTTTATACAAAGACGATCATGTATTTGGTTAGCATTTGGTTAATCGAAGCAGACAGAGTGTAAGAGAGGAAAAGAAATAGGTCCCAGTGCATATATTAAAATATATATATATATATATATATATATATATATATATATTACAAATTTAAATTTTTTTTTCGCCAAAACTAACCTTTATACTATCTTAATTTTCTTATAATAATATTCCGTACTTACTTCAAATTATTAAATTAAAATCTTATTTCTAGATCTAATCTGTTAATCTGTGTGCAGACGATATAAATTCTTAATTTGCCTTAAAAAACATTATTCCAGTATGCGTAAATTTAAAAAGATGGCTATAAATTAAAAATATTCTTAATTAAAACTTTATTTCTTAATATTCCAAATAAAACTGATTTCTTCTATGTTTTTATCAACCCTTTTTAAGAAATTCTTATTAAATTTATTCCAAAACCATACCTTTCAAAAAATATCATTATTTTATTTTATCTATTTATTTATTTTTCCGCCGTCAACGATAATGTGCATATTAATAAATTCATTTCTTTTCTTTTTCTCTTAAAATTAATCATGTATAAAAATCGTCTGCCTAAGATATTTAAAATTCGGAGTCAATTATAAATTGGTTAAATAATATTTTTTTTAAAATAAATTTATCGTCTGTTTAAAATAGCCTCGTAACTGGACAAGAATTCTGTTTACATAAAAGAATGATGGTTTGAGGTTACCGAATGTTCCAGAACTTTCTTTTCAGTTTAAAAAGGGGGAAGTCTCGAGATGAAAGAAAGATTCTTCTGAAGATTTCTTGGGTTGCTTCTTCGATGAGGACAGCTCGCTGAAATAATGATGGAATTTTTGCAAAAAGGAGCTTTTCCTTCCTCATTATCACGAATTTAATAAATGAATTTACAGCAGCCCATGACTAATTATTGGATCTTCTACATTTATTTATTATTTTTGTTTTTTCCCTCGCTTGCCATGACTGCGTGTTTCTGTTTAACCAGTGGAAATAATTCGAGTTCTCCTGAAATCGTCACAACTAATCGAAAAGTCGGACAGGATAAGTAATGCCTGTGCTAGTGCCTGTTTCGGATTTTGAAATGAATCTAACGAATCTACTGAAACGAAGTGATGACAAAAATATGGATCGTCGAAAATTTCTCCCGCCATGGTTGAAAGTGTTATTAAGCAAGAATTGCCATTATCTTTTGATTCCTCGAGTGAATGTAACAGAGGAGATTTTAATGTTAAACAGCTTTCTGTCCGAGTGGTTTGAAAGATTTCTTCTAAATATCTCGTGAATTCCTGAGGCCTGATATTCCACCTTTTTGCTGTTTATGTGTAACTGATGACTCAAGATAATCATGGTCATAATAACAAATTTTTGAAAATTAATAACTTCAAAGTGGTGAGTATGCGAAAGGTATTTGATGAGGAATTTAATGAAGAATGGATTTTATTGAAGATTTTTCGTGAACTGTAAGTTTATTTTATTAAATGTTTTGATTATTATTTCAATTCTATTTATGATTGATGGAAAGTATTTATTATTTATTTATTTATTTATTTATTTATTATTTTATTGATGAGAGTAATTTGAAGTTAATTTATTAATTTACTAATTTATTTATTTATTTGATTATTTATCTGTGAATCTTACTTACTTACCAATTTATGAGCATTATTATTATCATTATTATGTGTTGGAGATTGAAATATTTTTATTCTTAAGGATTTAATTGAGGAGTATGATGTTCTTAAGATATTTACTGTTACTTATTAAGACTATTATGACATTTTTATGCACGATTAAAGGCAATTTTGTAATAATAAGGAATTATATAAAAAACTTAGTAGCTCAAGTTTACTTTTAAAAAGTACATTTTCTATTTTATTGATATTTGTTTGTTATCAAGAACTATTCTCAGAATGCAGTATTTTCATGATAATGTTCCTACAACTAGACATTTGAGCTGAAAATTAAGTTAACATTTATGTTTTTCATTTTATTTGTTAGAATTTCTGGTTACAGTGAGCTTTGGTTTCCGGATTCTTATAATTTATTTAAATTCAGTAAGAAAGATGGAACTGTGCAAGGCTGTTGCTAGAATTTTGACGATAAATATGATTAATTTTTTCAGTAAATTTTGTGATTTTAAGTAAGAAATTACCTATAATTAAAATTTTTGAATCTGTTTATGATCTATAAAATAATAGAATTAAAAGTTGATCCCAATTTAAGGTATAACTATGATATTTACAATTTCTATTTTTATTAGATAAAATTTCTGGTTAATGTTAACAGCTAAAAATAGTCACAATTTCTCGATAATTCTGATTCAGATTAAAAAAAAAAAAAAAAAAAAAAAAAAAAAAAAATGGTGGGTAATGGTTTTGTGTGAGGCAGTTAAAATGTATACAACATCAGTAGACAAAGCCCTCAAAATTGCGAAAGCGCGAACTCAGGAATTTCACCTTAAAAGTAAAAGACTCTATGATCGACATTTTGTCGAATGCCCATTAAAAATACAAGACTCTGTAATTTATGAAGAATTCAAATACCCTAACACTCGAAAATTAGAACCTACTTTCTCTGGACCATATAAAATTATAAATAAACTTTCTGATGTAACTTATGAAATAGATAAATTTAATTATGAGACAGGACAGAATTCCGTTATTGTGCATGTTTCTAAATTAAGACCCTATTTTTCACCCGAAGATTTTAAACTGTTTCATGAGCAATCCAAAAAACAAACAAAACCTCAGATACAATCACTAGATCAAACTAAAGTCAAGACAATAGATTAAATTTACCATAAACAACCATAAAAAAACTTTTACCATAACCATTTACCAAATACCATTAAACCATTAAACCATTAAAACCATTTACCATAAAAAAACCATAATTTTCAACATCAGCGGGTATGTTCTTGGAGCGCTACAAGAATATTACTTGTTTTTGGGAGTTTTTGGGATTAAATTGGGCTCCTTATGCAGGCATAAGGTGAACACTTTGATTGTAAAAGCTTTCAAATTGATGTTGATAAATTAATTTTAAGGGTGTTTAAGTCTAACTATATTTACTCATTTATTTGACATTAGTATTACTCTATTTATTCAGCAGATATTATATGATAATAGTTATAAAATCTAATGATTCTACTCAAACCTATAACATAATATGTGATTTTCAGTGATTGTGAAAACTACAGATTAAAAGTTTTTCAAAAAAGCACACTTTTTTTTATTTCCATTTCTCAATTAAGAATGACACCTTTTATTCCTATTGTATTTTATTATTAAAGTTTATAAACCCTGTGTGGATAAAACATTATTCTACATTTGGCATTGAAAACTTATAACCAAATTTGACAATTTTGTAAAAGAGTATCAGAGAGGAATTATTGTAAGGAAATACTGGTTGAGAGTCCATTTTCTAAATAGTTAGATTTAATTTTATTTGGATTTTGGAATTATTATGATTTTTTTTACTTATACTTTCGGCTAGCAAAAAATACTTTCTTATGCTATTAGAAGATAAGAAAATTATTTAGTTGCTATGTAATTATTTTTATCCTCAACCAATATTTTCCCTATCAATAATAAACAAATAGTGATATTTTCTTTTGATTATACTCTTGTTTTACTATTATTGTTATTATTATGATTTCTATGATGAAGTTTAGTATTAATTATACTCTTATTGAAAAATATTAGGATATGGAGTCTTATTATACTATTACTTATTATTGTTGACATTATTATTATTTAAATTTTTCTATATTATTTATTATTGATATTGAGAGTGATGCTATTTATTATTGAAAAATTGATATATTATTGAAAGATGTTGGATCCAACATAACATAAAAAACAAAGCTTAAACTAGATTTGGAGATATTTAATTAAAGAGACTGTATTCACTGGACATTGAAAAAGACTCTTTTATATATTCTTGAAAGACTTTTTTCATTTAAAGGACTTATTTAAAATAAACTATGCATTAAGTCATTGTAGTTATTTAAACTTCCATGAGAACGAACTTTTATTGTTTTTATTATATTTTTATCTCTTGCTTATTAATATTCATAACTTATTTACTGTTATTATATGTATTATCTCCTATGCACTTACAAATGGTAAGTGATGTTGTAACATTATTGTATTTCTTTCAGGGAAATGCTCCTACCTAAATTTAATTCAGAATTATTTTCTCTTAACTATTTTATTTTAATCGCTAATATTTTTATATTGCGTTAATTTTCTTTTCTTCCATCTCTTGGCTTCCTGAGTTTGACAGTTTTATTCCAAAATTTAACTTTTCTAAATTATTATATTTCTGTTGTCTGAACTTGTAGTTTTATTTAACTATCAATTTCATACAAAGTCTTGGGGAGGGGGGATAATATTACAAATTTAAATTTTTTTTTCGCCAAAACTAACCTTTATACTATCTTAATTTTCTTATAATAATATTCCGTACTTACTTCAAATTATTAAATTAAAATCTTATTTCTAGATCTAATCTGTTAATCTGTGTGCAGACGATATAAATTCTTAATTTGCCTTAAAAAACATTATTCCAGTATGCGTAAATTTAAAAAGATGGCTATAAATTAAAAATATTCTTAATTAAAACTTTATTTCTTAATATTCCAAATAAAACTGATTTCTTCTATGTTTTTATCAACCCTTTTTAAGAAATTCTTATTAAATTTATTCCAAAACCATACCTTTCAAAAAATATCATTATTTTATTTTATCTATTTATTTATTTTTCCGCCGTCAACGATAATGTGCATATTAATAAATTCATTTCTTTTCTTTTTCTCTTAAAATTAATCATGTATAAAAATCGTCTGCCTAAGATATTTAAAATTCGGAGTCAATTATAAATTGGTTAAATAATATTTTTTTTAAAATAAATTTATCGTCTGTTTAAAATAGCCTCGTAACTGGACAAGAATTCTGTTTACATAAAAGAATGATGGTTTGAGGTTACCGAATGTTCCAGAACTTTCTTTTCAGTTTAAAAAGGGGGAAGTCTCGAGATGAAAGAAAGATTCTTCTGAAGATTTCTTGGGTTGCTTCTTCGATGAGGACAGCTCGCTGAAATAATGATGGAATTTTTGCAAAAAGGAGCTTTTCCTTCCTCATTATCACGAATTTAATAAATGAATTTACAGCAGCCCATGACTAATTATTGGATCTTCTACATTTATTTATTATTTTTGTTTTTTCCCTCGCTTGCCATGACTGCGTGTTTCTGTTTAACCAGTGGAAATAATTCGAGTTCTCCTGAAATCGTCACATATATATTTATATAAATTAATTTCAACAATAATAACAAAATAAAAAATAATAATAAGTAAAAATAAAATGCAAAAAAGGAATTTTCAAAGAAAGTACATGTATTCTGATGCCAATTGCTTAAGCAGGAACGATATCATAAAGTGAAAAATAAGAGAATAGTTTGCTAATAATAGTTAGTTAATTAAAATGCTGGGAGAAAAGAGACAAAATTAGAATTTAGAAAAATCTCAACGATGCGTTTAAGATGGTTCATGCCGCCTTCCTTTAGAAGGTGGGTAATTTCAGCTAAAGATGATGAGCCGTCGTTTTTTTTACAAACTGATTTGTTAGTATTACATGATTTTAATGACCACTTGATATATGAATACGATCTCTATGGAAATTTTGTGCACATTTATTAATAACTTCCGAGATTGGCCAAATTTTGAGAACTTTATGAATGACATCGTTTCGGACGAACGTGATTGCATTGACAATCTGCCTTAAAAATGGGATTTTGAGCAATTTAGCAATTTGAAATTTTTATACTTAAGTTTCGCATACAGATCCCCAAACAATTGACCCATAATTCATAATTAATCTGATAAAAAATTTATATAGCAGTAATTTCTTAGGAATTAAAAGACAGCTATGTCTAGCTAATAAATATTTGGGGAATGATTTGGCAGCGGCAGTTTCAGCAATTTGAAGTTTTTCTACTTAAGTTTCGCTTACAGATACCCAAACAATTGACTTGTATTTCATGGTTGATCTGACAAAGGACTTATACAGCAGTAATTTGTTAGGATTTGATAGACAGACAATGTTCAGTTAATAAAGTTTTAAGGGATGATTTTGCTGCGGTATAGCTTTAGACCAAGCGTCACAAATCTGCCGTGACCATTTTAATTTTGGAGTAAGAAGCTTCAGGATCTGTAGACTAATTAGTTTTGTCTGGACGAGAGTATAAAAGACAGAATTGTAGAGACAGAGTTGAATCGAGTTGATATCGAACGATAGTTCTATTGCGTTTGAGTACAGTTTTTAGATTTCGTTTGAATTATTTAAGATGTTTAATTCGGAATATTTATTCTTGAAATTTCTGGTGTGAATTATTACATAGCACTGTTCATTTGCACCTGAAAATTCCTGTTCTCCCTGAATACTTTCAAGATAAAAATAAGACATTCAAAAATTTATTTTTATCGACTTTCAATTACATAAACTACCGTAATCTGAATAGGATGTAAGAGTTAAAACACAGTCGACGACAAACATTTATAGGCATTGTATTTTTCAAATCATTAAGACCATGCAAATTTATCTTTAACTTCTGAAGAAGACATTACACTTTCAACATATAGAAATAGACAGACAGATATGTTTTGCTAATAAAGTTTTGAGGAATGATTTTGCTGCGGTATAGCTTTAGACCCTACTTCACAAATCTGCCGTGCCCATTTAAATTTTGGAATACGAAGCTTCAGGAAATCTGTTGACTAATTAATTTTGCCTGATTTGGAGTATAACAGACAGAACCGTAGAGACGGTGTTGAATCATGTTGAATTCGAACGATAATTCAGTTGCGTTTGAGCCCAGTTTTGAAGATTTCGTTTGAACTACTTAAGGCGTCTGATTCGGAATAAATATTCTTGAAATTTCGGGTGTGATTTATTACAGAGCAATGTTCATTTGCATTTGCAAATTCCTGTTCACTTTGAATAGTCTCAAAATAAATAAGCATTCTAAAAAAATATTTTAATGGATTTTCAACTTCATGAACTACCGTAATCGGAACAATATGCAAGGATTAAAATACAATCGACGACAAACGTTTACAGTAAGTACATGTTTCAAATAATTAAGATCATGTAAAATCTTTAACTATTGAAGAAGGCATTATACTTTCAAGATATAGTAATACAATTACTGTCACACTCCTGTTTAATTAGCCATTTGTACATTAAGAAAGGTAAAAGAGCATGTAAAAACTTGTTGTTTTCCTCCGTTTGATATCTTAATTACCGGAATACAAAGACTTAATGGATGCAAACTCTCAAACAATCATATGTCGTATAATTCAAGTAGCTGCAGAACTCTCTCATGATATTATTTTACAATTCCTGAATGGAGAAATCGAGTGCTCCGAGGTTTTCATTAATAGAAGATCAATGACTACATCATTCGAAACACTATTTGAGACTCAGTATTTCGACGGAATTGCATGAATATCTATATCTATATTATAAAGGCCAAACGTATCTGTGCGTAACGCATACGTCATTTTGCGAATGGCAATACTTTCCCCTGCAATTTCGGTTTTGAAATTTTCGCTACTGCAAATTTTATATTTTTAAATATCGCACAATTTAAATTTTTACACCGTCATATACAGAAAAAAATGTACTTTTAAATGCAATTTGTTTGAAAGCTGTATCTCAATTTATTTTTGAGATATTAATTTTTTTGTAGTTTTTAGTAGCAATTTTGACATTGTGGCAAGAGAGCCACTCCATTTTTTCTTAAAATTGAAAAGAAAAAAATAGAAATAAAAATACGCAACACTTTCCCATGCAATTTCAGTTTTGCAATTTTTGGTACTGCAAATTTTATACTTCTAATCATCTTACATTTGAAATTTTTACACCGTCGTATACCGAAAAAAATATACTTTTAAATGCGATTTGTTTCAAAGCTGTATCTCAATTTATTTTTGAGATATTAATTTTTTTATAATTTTTAGTACGAGTTTTGTAATTGTGGCAACAGAATCACTCCATTTTCACTTAAAATTTAAAAATAAATAAATTAAAATGCGTATACTATATTAAAAGTATTGTCTGTTATAAAATCCGGTGAATTTCGGTTTTATTTTGTTTAATAATTTGGATAATTGGGTTTTATAGTATTTTGTTAATTTTAGCTTAAAATAATATTTATTTGAGAGTTAGACTGAACACTATATGATGTATTTTTTACTGTAGCTAATTATGTAGTTTTATTATAAATCAATGAAACAGTTCTTTCTTACAGATTTTCTTTCGTCGAATTTTGACGGGTTCCACCCCGTAATTTTAAGTATGCCCCATCTAGTGAAATCATTATTTTGAGCAAAATTATTCTAAAGTAGATGTAAGTTCATTTAGAAATGCGTTTCTTCATTATTTATAAATGTGGTCAACTAAAAGAATTTATGTTCCATTTTGTAAATATATTAAAAATTAACTTTTAATTCCTAATGTACACGAAACATTTCTTTTAAAATATTGTAATAAACTCATTGTTATGATGTACAAGGATGAGATTTCCGCTTATTTGGATACCAGTATAATCTTAGAGAAATTTTTGCTCTCTTAAATCGCAAAAATGTTCCGATTAAATAATATGGCATTTTCTCTAAGATTTTACTGGTGTGCAAAAAAGCGGAAATCTCATCCCTAGATGTAGTCCAGTCCTATTTGGACGGATCCCGCGGCAGTGTTGTAGCCATAAAAAAATCAGTGGGTACACATCGTAGGAAAAGGGTATTCGCTAGTTTCATGAGCGTCCATACGCTACAGCTGTATTCAGGGTTCGTACGCTTATTCGATCTCTTTGGTGGGCATGTTACATTTCTGTATTAATGTTGTCAAACAAACATCGGCTCGTGACACAAATTTATACTTATTCTCACGAAAGACATATTCTTTGAAATTAGCTAATATTTTATTTTCTTCGTGTAACTTTTTATATCGGGCCAGTAAGCCCACAAAATTTTTTTAACGGCTGGACCTTTGAAAAAATTGTCTTAATTCTACCGGCCCGTTTTAAAATTCAGCTTCATTTTTATGGCCCTGCTCGGCCCGCGAGAAGCGGCGGAAATGGGTTTCGGGCCAAGCTCGGTGGCCGAATTTTTGTATCTTTATGAATGACCTCGCATAGGACGAAGAGGATTGCATTGCCAATTTGCCTTAAAATGGTATTTTGAGCAATTTGAAATTTTTGTACTTAAGTTTCGCTTACAGATCCCCAAACAACTAACCGGTAATTCATGGTTGATCTGAAAAAGGACTTATACGGCAGTAATTTGTTAGGAATTGACAGACAGACATGTTTAGCTAATAAAGTGTTGAGGGATGATTTTGCTGCGTTATAGCTTTAGATCGTGCGTCACAAATCTGCCGTGCCCATTTTAATTTTGGAATAAGAAGCTTCAGGAAGTCTGTTGAGAAAATGGTTTTGTCTGGTCGAGAGTATGAAAGACAGAACCGTAGAGACGGAGTTGTATCATGTTGATTTCGAACGATAATTCAGTTGAGTTTGAGCCCAATTTTGAAAATTTCGTTTGAATTATTTAAGACGTCTGTTTCGGAATAATTAGTCTTGAAACTTCTGGTGTGATTTATTACACAGCAATGTTCATTTGCATCTGCAAATTCCTGTTTTCTTTGAATATTCTCAAAATAAATAGGTATTCTAAAAATTGTTTTTTATGGATTTTCAACTTCATGAACTATCGTAATCGGAACAATATGCGTGGGTTGAAATACAATCGACAGCAAACGTTTACCTGCAGTATATGTTTCAAATAGTTAAGATCATGCAAATTTATCTTTAACTTTTGAAGAAGACTTATACTTTCAACATATAGTAATACGATTACTGTCATAAAACTGCTTAATTAGCCTTTTGTACATTAGGAAAGATAAAAGAGCATGTGGAAACTCGTTGTTTTCCTTCGTTTGATTTCTTAATTACCGGAACACAAAGGCTTAATGGACGCAAACTCTCAAACAATCATATGTCGTATACTTCAAGTATCTGCAGAACTCCCTCAAGATATCATTTTACATTTCCTTAATGAAGAAATCGGGTACTCCGAGACTTTCATTATTGGAAGATAAATGACTGCAAAATTTGAAGTACTATTCGAGACTCAGTATTTCGACAAAATTGCATGAATATAATTTTAAATATTTCCCATCTAATGGAATCTTTATTTTGTGATAAATTATTCTAAAGTAGATGTAAGTTCATTTCGAAATCATTTCTTCATTATTTATAAATATGGTCGACTAAAAGAATTTATGTTCCGTTTTGTAAACATATTAAAAATTAACTTTTAACTCCTAATGTATACCAAATATTTTCTTTAAAATATTGTAATAAATTCATTGTTATGATGTAGTTGAGTCCCCTTTGGGCGGACTCGATGGGAGTGTTGAAGACGTAAAAAAATTAGACAATATACATTGTAGGAAGAGGGTATACGCTAGTTTCACGAACGTTCATACACTACAGCTTTATTCAGGTTTCGTACGCTTATTCGCTCTCTACGGTGAATATGTTACATTTTTGTATCGATGTTGCCAAACAAACATCGATTCGTGTTGCAAATTTATATTTAACCTTGCGAAAGACATTTTCTTTGAAAGTAGCTGATATTTTATCGGCTTCGTGTAAATTTTTATATAGGGCCGGTAAGCCCGCAAAATTTTTTCACACCCAGCCCTTTGAAAAAAATGTTTTAATTTTGCCGGCCTTGTTGAAAACTCATCTTCATTTCGATTGCCAGGCCCGCGGGAAGTGGTGGGTACGGGCTTTGGGTCAAGCCCGGTGGCCGAATTTTGAAGTATTTATGAATGACATCGTTTCGGACGAACGTGATTGCATTGACAATAATCTTCCTTAAAATTGTATTTTGGGCAAGTTGAAATTTTTGTTGTTAAGTATTGCATACGGGTCTCCAAAAACTGACCCGAAATTCATTGTTGATCAGATAAAGGACTTATATAGAAGTAACGTGTTAGGAATTGACAACCAGCTATGTAGGCATAGCTGGATAATAAGTAGAATAGTAGCTAATAAAGATTTGAGGGATGATTTTACTGCGGTAGTTCCGTGCGTCACAAATCTGCCGTGTCCAGTTTAATTTTGGAAGAAGCGTCAGGAAATGTGTGCACAAATCAGTTTTGTGTGGTCGAGAGTACATAGTCAGAACCGTAGGGTCTGACTATGTATGACTATTTCAAACAGGGTTGAATCGAGTTGATTTCGAACGATAGTTCATTTGAATTTGAGTTCAGTTTTGAATATTTCGTTTGAATTATTTAAGGCATCTGTTTCGAAATATTTATTCTTGACATTTCTGGTGTGATTTATTACACAGCAGTGTTAATTTGCACCTGCGAATTCCTGTTCTCTCTGAATACACTCAAGATAAATAAGACATTCTAAAAATTGTTTTTTATAGACTTTCAACTACATGAACTACCGTAATCTGAACATTATGTAAGGGTTAAAATATGGACGACGCCAAACGTTTACAGGCATTGTGTGTTTCAAATAGTTAAGATCATCCAAGTTTAACTTTTGAAGAAGACATTATAATTTGAACATATAGGAATACAATTACTGTCATACTACTGCTTAATTAGCCATTTATACATTAATAAAGGCAAAAGAGAATGTAGAAACTTGTTGTTTTCTTAATTACCGGAACACAAAGACTTAATGGACGCAAGCTCTCAAACAACCATATGTCGTATAATTCAAGTATCTGCAGAACTCCCTCAATATATCTTTTTCTATTTCCTGAATGGAGAAATCGGGTGTTCCGAGACTTTCATTAATAGAAGATCAATGACTACAACATTTGAAACACTATTTGAGACTCAGTATTTCGACAGAATTGCATGAATATGGTTTTAAATATTTCCCATCTAGTGGTAATTTTTTTTCTTTATCTTGTACTAAATTATTCTAACGTAGATTTAAGCTCATTTTGAAATGCGCTTCTATATTATTATTAAGTAGAATTAAGGAAAAGAATATATGTTCTGTTTTGCAAATATAGTAAAATTATCTTTTAACTCCTAAAGTATACTAAAAACTTCTTTTTAAATATTGTAATAAATTCATTGTTATTACAATGCTTACATGTTATTACAATTGATGTTATACAATGTTGAGTCTCGTTTGGGCAGATTCCACGGTAGTGTTGTAGCTGTAAAATAAACTCAGAGGGTATACATTGTAGTTTATGTGTATACGCTTGTGTAATGAACGTTCATATGCTACAGCTTTATTCAGGGTTCGTATACTTATTCGGTCTCTACGGTGGACATGTTACATGTCTGTATTGATGTCAGGGCCGGTGAGAGGGGGGGACACAGGGGGCAATTGCCCAGGGGCCCGGAACCAAAGGGGGCCTGCGGTTTCAGATGAAAAAAGTAACCGATATTTCATGATATTCCAAATTTTAACTTTTTCGTACTTTTTTCTTTTACCAGCTGAAAAACATTTCGCAGAATTGTAATTTAGAATATTTCCAACAAAGATACCGGAAATTTCCCATTTAGAGTACCATAAAAGGTGTGAGATATTCGGGAACTTCCTGTTTTCCTGGATCGTCGACCACCGTGCCTGTCTGTGCCTTCAGGCAAAAATAGGGTTATAAGCGTCTGTCATGTCTCATTGAAACCTGATGTCTCGTTGGGCATTATAGACTGTAAGTTTCTGTAATTACTTTAGCTACAATATTATTGTGCGAGTGACAGGGCTATGCACAGTGGGCGATAGCGGATAAAGTTGTATCAGGTCCTAAGCTCAAAGGGGCCTGTGAGCGAAATTGGATATATAATATTACAGGCTCTAAACTCTTTTTAAATTTTATTTTTTAGGGCTACTTATAAAATTGAAGCCCAAAATTCAAAACTATTTAGGTCCTTTTTTTAATCAAATGTTCAAAACATACGCTTTTTAATCTCTTTGGGGGCCCCAATAAGTTTCAAAACTTCTTTAATACTATTACATACTTCAACTAAATAAGCTATTTCTATAGTTCCCATTCTTTTTAAAGCTGCGAGATGAAAGAAGTTTGTAAATGTGTTTTAAATTGTCTTTTTTAAGGCCCCATATAAAAATGAGAAAATGCTGAAACTCAAAATTAAGAACATTTAGAGCCTATTTTTATAGTTCAAATGTTTTAGAAATAGGCTTTTTTAATCTCATTAATAGAACAAAAAGCCTCAATAAAGTTCAAAACTTTCTTAATCTTATTACTTTCTTGAACCAAAACAGAGATGTGCTTTCTCTCTATAGCCACGATTCTCTTTAAAGACATCCAGATGAAAAACATTTTGCAGACTAAGTATTTTTTAAATTGTCTTTTTGGGGCCCTTATAAAACTGAAGCAAAATGGAACCCATGATTCAAAATTGTTAAGCTACGCATATTTTTTAATTCAAATGTTTAAAAAATGTGCTTTTTAATCTCATTGGGAAGCCCTAATAAGGCTCAAAACTTCCTTAATACTGTTACTTTCTTCAACCAAAGCAGATAACGTGTTTCATTTCTACAGCCAGCAATTTTTTTAAAGGTGCTAAGATGAAGAAAAAAAATCGCAAGTTCTAAATATTTTAAATTGACTTATTTAGGTCCCTTACTAAAAGTAAAGAAAAATTGGAACCCAACATTGAAAACTTTTAGGCACCATTTTTTAATTAAAATGTTTAAAATAATGTGCTTTTTCACCTCATTGGGGGTTTCAATAAGGCTCAAAACTTCCTTAATACTATTGCTTCTTTCAATCAAAACAAACATGTCCTTTCTTGCTATAGCTGCCATTCATTTTAAAGGTGCCCAGATGAAAGACATTTGGCAGACTCTGAATGCTTTTTAAATTGTCTTTTTTAGGGCCTATATTAAAAGTGAAGAAAAATTGGAACGCAAGATTCAAAACTCCTCATTTTTTTTCAATTGCTTAAAAAAATATATGCTTTTTAATCTTATTGGGAGTTGCAATAAGCGAGTATCTGTGTGCAATGCATTTGTCACCCAACCTCGTATGTTCGACCTGTTTCTTTTTTAATGTTTCACTTCTCTTGTCTTCGCAAATTACTAATGATAACTATACATAAATTATGTTATGCAATTATTTAATCTATCAGCGGAGCATTGCTCGCTTCGCAGGTTGAATTTTTTTATACCCCCCCAAAAAAGGCTTTTTTGTTTTCCATTTCCTTTTGAACGTCCCAATGCTTTCCACAGTTTAAATCCGTTCAGGGCATCCCTTGCTCTGATCTTGAATCAAACAATCTTTGAATTATTGTAATTTTTAGTTCTTATAAAAGTTATAATTTCTTGATAAAATTCAAATTTTGTAGCATCGTCGTTCACGTTGCTACAGGGACCATTTCGTTATTTTTCCACTTTAGCTTAAATATGAGATCAGCAAAAGCTACCAGATAATTATTCGTTTTTAGAAAAAAAATCGTCAAAAAAAGGAAACTTTGTAAAACGCGAAAAAAGGGGTAAAATTTGCATAAAAACATTAGGCAAATATTCAAAAATTGACTATATCTAGCGAAAACATTTCAATCGGAATGTTAAAAAATGACCCCGAACGACGAAAATCGCTAAAAATCACATAAAATGTTCGAGACAAATTCAGAAATTGGAAATGATAAAATTTTCTACACTGAGTTTAAAGACTGAAACCTGATTTCTTTTAGGGGTGTCAAGAAACTGCGAATAAAACGCCGCAAAGTCAAAATTTACTATATCGGGATAAAAGATTGAAAATAAGTTCATTTTACAATAATTTAAAAAAAAAGTGAATTGAAGGCGGTTTTTTCTCATTTTCCCTCCATTCAGACGCGCAGACACAAAAATGCATTTATTTGCCAATTTTCCGCAAAAATATAGAAAAGTACACAATCTAATGTAAAAATTACCTAACATCTTTAAATATAAAGTTGCATTATCGTCATATAAAATCACAGGAGTGTTCCATCAATTGTGCAGCATTGTATTTTTTCCTATTAAAAACTGAACTTTTACTCATGATTTTTTCCCTGTATAACTAGAATAAATCGCGAATCAGAGATCAAAATTTTTATGAATTTTCCGTCAAAAGTCGAAAATTTCTTCAGATATGAGAAAAAATATTGCTTCTAATTGGAATCTTCAAAACAGCGTTGAATTCAGGCGGTGGCCCGGGGAGACATTCCCCCCCCCCCGGAAATTTTGAAATTTTAAGTTTTCAATGGTCAAAAAGTGCAATTTCCCCCCGGAACTCTAATGTCTCTATCGGAGCCACAGAGAAAAGTGTCTGAATTCAATACTGCTTCAAAACGAGGGGGAAATGCTCAAAATCGCATAAAAATTTGCGAAAAATTCGAAAATCGCATTAAAAGTTTGCAAAAATTTTAAAAATAGCTGAGAACAAAATTTAGTACTTCGGGTAAAAAGACTGAGACCTGATTCCGATTACTATAGTCAAAAATCGCGCCAAAACACGAAAAAAGTTAAAGATCATATAAAAAGTTTGTGAAATATTCAAAAATTGAAAGAAAACTACTTTATTATATTCGACTAAAATGGAAATATGGATTGAAAATGGATGCTTTTTTTTTTTTAATGTAGGGGAAAAGCTCGAAACTTGAAAAAACAGTAATAAATAGCTTAAAAAATTAAATTAAAAAAAATTGAATCAAAAAATCTGTTTCGAGATACAAAACATCAAGCATACAGGTATCCTTCCTGTCAAATTTTGTCCTGGACAGAAAAACATCTTCTACTTCTCAGACAAAGAAAAACTCTTTACAGTCATACATCTGTCTTTATTGTTATCTACAAGTCCGTCTTCGTTGCCCACAGAAAGGTACAGTCTATCCGAAGGTATTTTTTTTTCTTTTTAAATTTTTATCCGGTCAACTTGAATGACAAATTTATAGTGGAAAAAATCGTAAAAATATGAAAACGACATCCAAACAGCTATTTTTTTTCTTTCTTTTCTTTTCTTTTCTTTCTTTTTTTTTTTTTTTTTTAGTAAATCTGTACATACATATAAGGGAGAGTGAGGAGCAATGAGGCACTTTTTACAAAAAATAAAAAATCAACATTTTTTTTTCCACACACGCAAAAAAAAAAAAAAAAAAAAAAAAAAAAATGATTTATAGAATACAAGATGAAACATTTTTTAACGTCCCTGAACAATATAGAAACGTTATTTTTAGAAACAATATTTTTAATTAAAGAACTGGAAAATTTTGAAATGTGCCGCATACCTCTCTACTTTTTATATATGACGACCTCAGAAGCCAAGGGGTACAAGTGACAAAATTTCGATTTGGAGTAAATTGAGTTTAAAGATAATTGATGTTAAATTGGAACGTCAATAACAATTGAGTGGATTGAAATAGGAAATTTCTGCTTGTTGCATTCTGGTCTTTGAACTTTTATTTCAATAACTGTTAAAAAATAAAATACAATTTTCTTTAAATGTATAATTAATCAATATTGTTTGTTTTTCGAAAAAAGTGGTTTGCCTCTATAACTCAGTAAATAATAAGAAAATCACTTATATTTCTTTACCTGAAATGAAAAAAGCATATTTTTAGGTCGTCTGTGTATTTAGTTTATTTTTTTCAATTTTGTCACTTATACCCCTTGGCTTCCGGGGTCCTCATATAAATTCTATATCTCATATACTGTTCTGCACAAAAGTATTCGCATACCATTCTCCTGATTAGAGGAAATTGCAGAAGGGGAATTTTCTGAAGTATCTCTTAAATCAACTAAATTTTGGAATACATGTTGTTGATAGATACAAATCTCTAAATCATATAC
This sequence comes from Maratus speculifer, assembly GCA_964019185.1. Taxonomy (NCBI): domain Eukaryota; kingdom Metazoa; phylum Arthropoda; class Arachnida; order Araneae; family Salticidae; genus Maratus; species Maratus speculifer. Next base: position 172,502,585 of record OZ025302.1, read on the forward strand.
AAGGCTGCTAAAAAATTCGGGGAATTTTCCGATTGTAGATGGGAACAGCTGAAATTCGGTTTTGAAATGCGTTATAAATTTTCATATGGAAAAAAGAGACATAATATTTAAATTTTTAAACGGTGCAGTTTTGTTAGATTATACTGAATGTGCCGGAAAGTGCTTCATAATCAGTGTTTGATGCATGATTTTTTCCTTTCTTGTTTATTTTATTTTTGTGCAGTATTTAGAGTTTTTGCGGCGTTTTTTAACATTTGTAAAGGAAATTCAATTAAAAACATTTTTGCCAGTTTTCAAATTTTTCGAGAACTTTTAATTTTTTTAAAAGCTTTTTACAGATAATTTTTAAAATACGTAAAAAGAAAACCCAGTTTCAATCTTTTAGGCCAATACAGTAAATTTTGTTTCCTGTGAACTTCGAAAAAAAATTATGCATTTTTTGGCATATTTTCGCGTTTTGCAGCGATTTATTGATACTTTTTGCTAAACAAAAGAATTTCCAGTTCAGAAGAGGAGCACGTTTATTAATTATTTAACAGCTGATTGAAATTAACTGCTTTTGTTTGCAAATATTTTGTGTCATAAACAATGGGGTTGTAAAGTGGATGAAATGTAAAATTTCAGAATACCCTGAAAAAAATCATTTTATGACAAAACTCGATCAAATTTTGATAATCACCTTTAAAAAAAACTTGTTTGTAAATCTGAACCTGATTTAATTTGAGTAGGTAGGGTTGATTTAAAAAAAAACGACAATAAACATTACGTTCTGAAGTAAAATAAATCATTAATTCAATTATACAGTGATTCAAATAAGCGGCGGATTTTCGAACTTTTTCTAATAGGGGCCCGTAATTTTTGCCTGCCCAGGGGCCCGTGAAACCTGTTACCGGCCCTGATTGATGTTGTCAAACAAACATCGGTTCGTGACACACATTTATGCTTATTCTTGCGAAAGAGATATTCTTTGAAAGTAGCTAATATTTTATCGGCTTCGTGTAAATTTTTATAATGGACCGGCAAGCCCGCAAAATTTTTTTAACAGCTCAGCCCGGCGGACCCTTTGAAAGAATTGCTTTAATTCTGCCGGGCCGTATGAAAATTCAGCTTATTTTCGATTACCCTGTCCGGCCCACGGGAAGCGGTGAATACGAACTTCGGGTCAAGCTCGTTGGCCGAATTTCGAAAGCTTTATGAATGACATCGCTTCGGACAAACATGATTGGATTTCCAAACTGTCTTAAAATGGTATTTTGAGCAATTTGAAGTTTTTGTACTTAAGTTTCGCTTACAGATACCCAAACAATTGACTCGTAATTCATGGTTGATCTGATAAAGGACTTATATAGCAGTAATTTGTTAGGAATTGACAGACAGATATGTTTAGCTAATAAAGTTCTGAGGGATGATTTTGCTGCGGTATAGCTTTAAACCGTGCGTCACAAATCTCCCGTGCCCATTTTAATTATGGAATAAGAAGCTTCAGGAATTCTGTTGTCTAATTGGTTTTGTCTGATCGAGAGTATAAAAAACAGAACCATAGAGACGGAGTTGAACCATGTTGATTTCGCACGATAATTCAGTTGAGTTTGTGCCCCGTTTTAAAGATTTTGTTTGAATTATTTACGGCGTTTGTTTCGGAATAATTATTCTTAATATTTTTGGTTTGATTTATTATAGAGCAATGTTCGTTTGCATCTGCAAATTCCTATTCTATTTGAATATTCTCAAAATAAGTAAGCATTCTAAAAATTGATTTTTATGGATTTTCAACTTCATGAACTACCGTAATCGGAACAATATGCAAGGGTTAAAATACAATCGACGACAAAAGTTTACAGGCAGTACATGTTTCAAATAGTTAAGATCATGCAAATTTATCTTTAACTTTTAAAAAAGACATTATACTTTCAACATATAGTAATACAATTATTGTCATGCTACTGCTTAATTAGCCATTTGTACATTAAGAAAGGTAAAGAGCATGTAGAAACTCGTTTTCCTTCGTTTGATTTCTTAATTACCGGAACACAAAGACTTAACGGATGCAAACTCTCAAACAGTCATGTGTCGTATAATTCAAGAATCTGCAGAACTCCCAAAGATATCATTTTACATTTCCTGAATGGAGATATCGGGTGCTCCGAGACTTTCATTAATAGAACATCAATGACTACAACATTTGAAAAACTATTCGAGACTCAATATTTCGACAGAATTGCATGAATATAATTTTAAATGTTTCCCATCTAGTGGAATCTTTATTTTGAGCTAAATTATTCTAAAGTAGATGTAAGTTCAATTCGAAATGCGTTTTTTCATTATTTATAAATAATGAAGAACTAAAAGAATTTACGTTCCGTTTTGTAAATATATTAAAAATTAACTTTTGATTCCTAATGTATACGGAACATTTCTTTTAAAATATTGTAATAAATTCATTGTTATGATATAGTTGAGTCCCGTTTGGGTGGATTCCAGAGCAGTGTTGAAGACGTAAAAAAATGAGAGGGTACACATTGTAGGGAGAGGGTAAACGCTAGTTTCATGAACGTTCATACACAACAGCTTTCACGTAGATGTAAGTTCATTCTATATTATTAATATGTACAACTAACGAAAAGAATGTATTTGCTGTTTTGCAAATATAGTAAAATTAACTTTTAACTCCTAAAGTATGCGAAACATTTTTTTAAATATTGGAATAAATTCATTGTTATTACAATATTTATGTGTTATTACAATTTATTTATTTATTTATTATTTTATTATTATTATTATTATTATTATTATTATTATTATTATTATTATTATTATTATTATTATTATTATTATTTATTATTTATTATTTATTATTTTATTTATTTATTTATTTATTTATTTTATTAATTTATTACATTGTATACAATGTTGAGTCCTGTTTGGGCGGACTCCACGGTAGTGTTTTAGTTGTAAAATAAAATCAGAGGGTATACATTGTAATTTGGGAGTATCTGCTTGTTCAATGAACGTTCATATGATACATCTTTATTCAGGGTTCATATACTTATTAGGTCTATACTGTGGATATGTTACTGTGTCTATACTGTGGATTATGTCTGTATTGATGTTATCAAACAAACATCGGTTCGTGACACACATTTATACTTATTTTCGCGAAAGAGATATTTTTTGAAAGAGCTTCTTTGAAAGTAGCTAATCTTTTATCGGCTTCGTGTAAATTTTTATATTGTGCCGGTAACCCCTCAAAATGCTTTTAACAGTCCAGCCCGGCGGACCCTTTAAAAGAATTGCTTTAATTCTGCCGGGCCTTTTGAAAATTCAGCTTCATTTCGATGGCCATGTCCGGCCCGCGGGAAGCGGCGGTACGAACTTCGGGCCAAGCCCAGTGGCCGAATTTAGAAAGCTTTATGAATGACATTGTTTCTGACAAACATGATTGCATTTCCAAACTGCCTTAAAATGGTATTTTGAACAACTTGAAGTTTTTGTAGGTAAGTTTCACATACAGATATCCAAACAATTGATCCGTAATTTGTGGTTTATCTGATTAAGGACTCATATAGCAGTAATTTGTTATAAGTTGACAGACAGATATGTCTAGCTAATAAAGATTTGAGAGATGATTTTGATGCGGTAGTTCCACATCGAGCGTCATAAATCTGCCGTGCCCAGTTTAATTTTGGAAGAAGTAGCTTCAGGAAATGTGAGTACAAACGGGGCCGTCGCGAAACAACTTTCTTCTTCTTAGAGAAGAAACTTTTTTCGCGACGGCCCCGGTACAAATCGGTTTTGTGTGGTGGAGAGAACATAGTCAGAACCGTAGAGACACAGTTGAATCGAGTTGATTTCGAACGATAGTTCAGTTGAATTTGAGTTCAGTTTTGAAGATTTCGTTTGTATTATTTAAGTCGCCTGTTTCGAAATATTTATTCTTGACATTTCTGGTGTGATTTATTACATAGCAGTGTTAATTTGCACCTGCAAATTCCTGATCTCTCTGAAAACACTCGAGATAAATAAGACATTCTAAAAATTGTTTTTTATCGATTTTCAACTACATGAACCACCGTAATCTGAACATTATGTAAAGGTTAAAATATAGACGACGTCAAACGTTTACAGGCATTATATGTTTCAAATAGTTAAGATCATGCAAGTTTAACTTTTGAAGAAGATATTATACTTTGAACATATAGTAATACAATTACTGTCATGGTACTGCTTAATTTGCCATTTACACCCTAAGAAAGGTAAAAAAGCATGTAGAAATTCGTTGTTTTCCTTCGTTTGATTTCTTAATTACCGGAACACAAAGACTTAATGGACCAAACTCTAAAACAATCATATGTCTTATAATTCAAGTATCAGCAAAATCCCTCAAGATATCATTTTACATTTCCTGAATGGAGAAATTGGGTGCTCCGCGACTCTCATTAATAGAAGATCAATAACTATATCATTTGAAACACTATTCCAGGCTCAGTATTTCGACAGAATTGCATGAATACAATTTTAAATATTTCCATTGTATTTGTAACTCATTTTCGTTATTTTATGCTAAATTATTCTCAAGTAAATGCAAGTTCATTTCGAAATGCGTTTTACATTATTTATAAATATGGCCAACGAAACGAATTTATGTTCTGTTTTGCAAATATAGGACAAATAAACTTTTAATTCCTAATGTATACGAAACATTTATTCTAAATTATTGTAATAAATTCATTGTTATGATGAGTCGAGTCCTATTTGGACGGACCCCGCGGCAGTGTTGTAGCCATAAAAAAAATCAGAGGGTACACATCGTAGGTAAAGGGTATTTCGTTAGTTTTATGATCGTTCATATGCAACTGCTTTATTCAGGGTTCGTACGCTTATTTGGTCTCTATGATGGGCATGTTACATTTCTGTATTGATGTTGTCAAACAAACATCGGTTCGTGACACAGATTAATACTTATTCCCACGAAAGAGATATTCTTTGAAATTAACTATATTTTATTTTCTTCGTGTAAATTTTTATATCGGGCCAGTAAGCCTGCAGAAATATTTTAACGGCCTGGACCTTTGAAAAAAAACTGTCTTAATTCTGACGAAAGAATTGCACTGGGACTTGGATTGTATTGGAATGTAAATTGAGCCAGTCTCTGGTACCGATTTTGCGTTACCTGAGGGGGAGTCTCCGACTTTCTTTTTATTTGATAACGCCTCTTGGTTCAACGCGATGGCTTTTACTGATGATTTCACTGTCAGTCATCCACTTTTTACAAGTACTAACAACGATGTGTCCCAAACAACTCATGAGACGTGCAATTTCGAAGTTACTCATTCTGAGTCATCAGACGAACTTAGTTCTGCCCTATATCGAAATAGCTTAGATCAGCAGCCTTTACCCTCATAAGCAAACGTGAGCGCAAAAATGATTCCCGAGACTTCCTAACAGCATTTAAATACCATTCTCATCCGATTTTCTGCTTTCCTCGTTATCCAAGAAAGTTTATAGCAAAATGTGGGGTGATCATATTGTTTTGGCTCTTGAGTGTATATAACACAATCTAATCCGATTCAAAAGCTCAACTGGAGAACATTTCTCCAACGACTCTCTGTGAACTAAGATTATATTCACACCCTTGCTGTGCGATGATGTCAGTACATATCTAGAACATTAAAAAAATTAAATTGAAAAAAAGTTAGCTTTTTGAGTTTTTTGTGCTTTTAAGCCTAAGAAAGATCCCAAGCTTCTAAGCCCAAGGCTGAGAAAAGTTTCTAATTTAGCTGCCAAGAAATTCTCCAAATTTGTCCCTCTGTACCCCTACACACTTACATTTAGTATCAATTATTAATGATGAGGCATTTCGATTAAATAAACTTTCAAATATTTGCAATATTTGGCCTTAGATATATTGTCCATTAAAAGTATTTAAAGGACATTACTAAAACTGTTACGATTGATTACATCAAATTCAATTAATGATACCATTAATGAAATGAGATAGAGATAAATAACTGTTACAGCAAAATTTAAAACATTCTTTAGAATGTCCCAAATCATTAATTACTATTTTAAATACCTGACCGATATCTTTCTCTAGTCAATATGCATGTCACCAATAAGTATTAATCAAGGACAATAAATGATTTAAAGTGACATAAGAACATTATTCATAGTATTTTTCCTTGGTTTTATGCAACGCCAATTAATTTTTGGTAAGACAATTGTCAAAGATTTCACGTAAATGTGTGAATATGATCACTATCTTGTTGTTCAGAACAACTGTTATTTTTCATGTTTAATCAGTGTTTTAAATTATAAATAAATTTTAGCGTATGTAATTTTAGAGCCATTACATCACATTTCCTTTTAAAAAGATATTCGCTTGTCATATTTTTTCGCATTGCATCGCCATTGTTTAGCTCTTTGTAAGGTAAAAGCATGAGTTAGTTAACCACTTAAGGACATTTATCTAAATTATTACTAAAGTGTTAGTGAATTCCATAGGATGTATACCTTTTTAGCCTATTCTCAACATCTTCGTGTATCAGAATAAACATTCAAAGTTTCAAAATAGATTTTTTTTAGTGAAAATAAAAAATGTTACCTTCTGTTGTATCATTTTTTTTTCAATATGTTCTGAAATAACCTAATTTTTTGTAATTACTTATAAAATATAAATTCGATCTTCCGCTACTGTTTCGAAAGTGAAAGTAACTTTATAAAAAATATCTGCGACCAAAATCGAAAATGTAATCAAGGAGCGATCTTGAGAGGGACCTCTCAGCTATGCAATGCAAAAAAAAAAAAAATTTTTTTAATGTCAAAATGCGAAAGAGTTATTACAAAAATGCCTCCACATAGAAATAGCATTAGCTCCCGAGTGTCTTCGCGGGCAGGGTCAGAGGCTTTACAAAATGGCAAACTCATGGCAAACTATGGATAGAATCTGTTGTTCAAAATTTTAACTAATTTCGAAAGTTGTATGCCTGAAAATTTACTGTTGTCCCAAACATATTGCAACAAACGGTGTATTTCTAAGGTTGCCCGTTTAATTTTTATTGATTTTTCAAATATACCGGTCATTTTTGAAACACCCTGTATATATATGTGTATAACAAATGCTGATATTACTTCTGAAAAATTCCCTGAAGAGTACGAAACTTGAATAAAGCTGTAGCGAATGAACGTTTATGAAACTAGCGTATACCCTCTGCCTATAGTGTACCCTCTGATTTTTTTTTACGGTTACAACACTGCACTGTAAAAATTGAAGACCCAAATTGGGTTGAAAGATTTCTGGGTATAGTAATTTTCCTGAAATGGTACAGTAAGGATTCCAAAATGGTAGAGTATTGTTCCCAAAATAGATAACCCAAAAATGGTTCAAAACAGAGCAGATCTTTATTAACATTAAATTAATCAAAATTTCTGAGGTATAATGTATATACTATCTAAGATATTTTAATTGTTTTAATGTCATTAAAAATCAGACTTATTTAAAACGATTTTGTGCTACAAACTGAACTTTCCAAATTGGAACAATTCCGTACCCGAAAATCTTTCAACCTAATATGGGTATTTTGTTTTTACAGTGTGCCGCGGAGTCCGCCAATTACAATATTTTAAAAGAAATGTCTCGTATACTTTAGGAATTAAAAGTTAATTTTTACTATATTTGCAAAACAGAACATAAATTCTTTTCGTTTGCCGTACGTATAAATAAAGAAGAAACGCATTCCGAAATGAACTTACACCTACTTCAGAATAATTTAGCCCAAAATAAAGACAATAAGTTACTACAAGATGGAAAATATTTAAAACTGTACTCACACAATTCTGTCGAAATACGGAGTCTGGAATAGTGTTTCAAATGATGTAGTCATTGATCTTCTATTAATGAGAGTCGCAGAGCACCAGATTTCTCCATTCAGGAAATGCAAAAGGATATCTTAAGGGAGTACGACAGATACTTCAATTGTACGACATATGATTGTTTGAGAGTTTGCGTCCATTAAGTCTTCGTGGTCCGCAATTAAGGAATCAAACAAAGGATAACAACGAGTTTCTAGATGCACTTTTACTTTTCCTAATGTATAAAAGGCTAATTAAGCAGTAGTATCACAATAAGTGTATTATTATATGTTGAAAGTATAATGTCTTCTTCAAAAGATAAAGGTAAATTTGTATGCTCCTAACTATTTGAAATTTGTAAAGTCTATAACCTCTTCGGACCTGAGCATAAAATAACTCTACAAATATATATTTATTGCTTTTTCATAATCGAAATAACACCATAGATGACAGAAAGAGTCATTTTTATGAAATCAGTATTTTAGGGGACTGGTAATTTAGGTTTACAAATATGAATAGAAAAGTACTAATCCCCTTAAAACATCATTTTAAATATCAATAATATAAATTTGCGCAATAACAAAATTAAGGTCTTTAAACAAGGAAATGATCAGCAAATCCTCAAAATTTTTTATTGTAAAGCATTTAAATTAAATAATCATGAATATTTAGGCCACAATGTCTTGAAGGTATTTTCGAAACTCGGATGAAAATAATATTTATTTTATGAGGTAATATTCATCAGTGCTGACATTTATTGGTTTTGTGTTAAAGTAAAAAACATTCAGCTGTATAGAAGAAAAGTAAAAATGCAAAAAATTCGAACAGTTTAGTTTTTACGAGGAAAAAAATCGAGGTACACATTTGTGTACCTCAGGTCTGAAGAGGATAAACTTTTATCTTCGACTGTATTTTAACTTTTACATATTGTTCCGATTATATTAGTTCATGAAAAAATGTCGTTAAAATCAATTTTTAGAATGCCTATTTATCTTGAGAATATTCAGAGAGAACAGGAATTTGCTAGTGCAAGTGAGCACTGCTATGTAATAAATCATACCATAAATTTCAAGAATAAATATTCCGAGACAGACGCCTTAAATAATTCAAACTAAATCTTCAAAACTGGACTCAAACTCAACAGAACTATCGGTCGATATCAACTCGATTCAACTCCGCCACTAATGCTCTGCCTTTTATACTCTCGACCACACAAAACCGATTTGTGCACACATTTCCTGAAGCTTCTTATTCCCAAATTAAATTGGGAGCAGCAGATTTGGGACGCTCGGTCTAGAACTGCCGCATCAAAATCATCCCTGAAATCTTCATTAGCTATACATAGCTGTCTGTCAATTCGTAACAAGTTACTGCTATATAAGTCCTTAATCAGATAAATCAGAAATAACTGATCAATTGCTTGGTGATCTGTATGCGAAACTTACCGATAAAAACTTCAAATTACTCAAAATACCATTTTAAGGCAGTTTGGAAATCCAATCATGTTTCTCCGAAATGATGTCGTTCATAAAGCTTTCTAAATTCGGTCACCGGGCTTGGACCGAAGTTCGTACCCGCCGTTTCCTGCGGGCCGGAGAGGGCCATCGAAATTAAGCTAAATTTTCAAACGGCCCGGCAGATTTAAAGCAATTCTTTCAAAGGATTTACCGGGCTGGGGCGGTTAAAAGCATTTTGCGGGCTTACCGGCCCAATATAAAAATTTACACGAAACCGATAAAAGATTAGCTATTTTCAAAGAATATCTCTTTCGCGAGAATAAGTATAAATGTGTGTCACGAACCGTTGTTTGTTTGACAACATCAATACAGACATGTAACATGTCCACTGTAGAGACCGAATAAGTAAACGTACCCTGAATAAAGCTGTAGCATATGAACGTTCATTAAACAAGCGTATACCCTCAAACTACAATGTATACCCTCTGATTTTGTTTTACAGCTACATCACTACCATGGAGTCCACCCAAACGAGACTCAACATTGTATAGCATCAATTGTAATAACATATAAATATTGTAATAACAATGAATTTATTACAATATTTTAAAAGAAATGTTTCGTATACTTTAGGAGTTGAAAGATAATTTTACTATATTTGCAAAACAGAACATATACACTTTTCGCTAGTTGTATTTATTAATAATGTAGAAACGCATTTCGAATTGAACTTGCATCTACGTTAGAATAATTTAGAACAAGATAAAGAAAAAAAAATTACCACTAGATGGGAAATATTTAAAACTATATTTGTGCAATTCTGTCGAAATACTGACTCTGGAACAGTGTTTCAAATGTTGTAGTCATTGATCTTCCATCAATGAAAGTCTTGCAGCACCCGATTTCTCCTTTCAGGAAATATGAAATGATATCTTGAGGGAGTTCTGCAGATACTTGAATTATACGACATATGATTGTTTGAGAGTTTGCGTCCATTAAGTCTTTGCGTTCCGGTAATTAAGAAATAAAACGAAGGAAAACAACAAGTTTCGGCATGCTCTTTTGCCTTTCTTAATGTATAAATGACTGATTAAGCGGTAGTATGACAGTAATTGTATTACTATATGTTGAAAGTATAATGTCTTCTTCAAAAGTTAAAGATAAACTATTTGAAACATATAATGCCTGTAAACGTTTGACGTCGTCTATATTTTAACCTTTACATAATGTTCAGATTACGGTGGTTCATGTAGTTGATAGTCGATAAAAAACAATTTTTAGAATGTCTTATTTATCTTGAGTTATTCAAAGAAAACAGGAATTTGCAGGTGCCAAGTGTAAAACCAAGTAACCAAGATTTTAAACACACATTTTTAATGTGACTAGAAACCATCATTTGTATGGATGCCAATTTATGGATCCTGCTACCAACTTGTTTTCTGGTCTCACGAGGCCTTCCAGATCTATGTTTTGCTTTGAAAGAGTTATCATTTGACAATACTTGATAGACAGACATTTTTGGACGATTCAAATTAGCTGAAATTTCTGCAATAATATTCCCATTCGATTTCAGATTCCACACTTCAATTACTTCATCTGACTGAATATTTCTAGCTCGCAGCATCTTCAGAAACCAATGCTACTGAAAGAAACACTTAGATACTTCATGCATGTGACATGTTAAGTTTGAAATTTGCATTTTTCTGTGAAAAGTTGTCAAAAATCAAGAAAGTGTCTAAACTTTTGCAATATGCGAATTTCACTTTTTTAAATTAAATTAAATATTATCTTATATTAAAACCATTATTTTTGTCCTAAAATGTTTAAAATATATTTAAAAATAAGTACAGTCATTTGTATTCCAGTCATTTGTCACTTTTTTTGCGAAGTTTAGAAATTGGAATATACAAGGGGCGCGAAGTACGATGAGATAGATGTACATAGTCTGTCCATTAAGTTATGAAACTGAATTTTTCACATCAAGCAGAAGGTCGAATGCACGATGGTTGCATGCGATACGTGTGGTGGGGTCTGTCAACTACAGAATCTAATAAAAATCAGTTGGCTTTGAGACTTTGCAGAGCACGGGTCACTCACTAAACAGACACATGTTTGAACGCAGCGTTATGTTTTCAGAATGGAGCAAACTGTCGAGCAGCAATACATTGGCTACTGAGGGTAGAGGTCTGCACTGTTGTATTCATTTTGCATGGATGAACAGTTTAAAAAAAAATTGCAGTTTTCAGTTTAAAAGAAAATTCCGTCATAATCATGTTTTTTTTTATGTGTTTAATTCTATTTTAAAACGCCTAGTAATCTACAATTCTTTAAAAAGAATAACTTCTAATGTTTAATTGTAGAATAATGACGACTTAAAAGTATATGCCTTTTTTTGCAAAAATTTTTGGACAAAGCCAAATATTACTGATTTATGAAAAGACTTGGCTATGTCAAGAAAAAGAATTTTTATACGGGATGATTCAACCGTAACTGATTATTTTCGTCCGTGAAGATTAGGAAGAATGAACCAGTCTCGACTTCGTACGGAAAAAATGTGTTAGGCCCGGCCCGATACGCCAGGAAAAAAAATTAAGGCCCAAGCCCGGTACGAAAAGATTAGTGACTAGTCCCGTCCAGGCCCGAATGCTGTTAATGGAAATCGGTCAAAACCTGGTCCGCTGGCCGGGCCGGGTTTGGGCTCCGGGCCGAGGCCCGACCCGTGCAGATCTCTAACTGAGGGACTTCCCATGTTACAAGAAGCCAACAGGAAGTTTTCTTTGACCAAATCTCAAATCTTTAGATGTTACAAAGCGTTCAAAGAGGGAAAAAAGGCCATCGATGACTAACAACGCGCTGGACGTCCATAAAGTTCTCGAACTTCACACAATGTGGATAAAATACAAATACTTTTGTCTCTGATCGTCAGATGAGTGTCCGAATGATTGTGGAGGTGTTGTGACATAAAAAATCGATTGTGCATCAAACTGTCACGGAAGAACTTCGAAAGCGGAAAATTTGTGACAAGCTGGTTCTTCAAATTGACCCAGTTCCTGGCAAAACACAGCGTCGCAGCGCTTCTCGAACCACAGTATAGTCTCAATCTGTCATTGTTTGACCTTTTTCTATTTCTTCGGATAAAATCCAGCTAAAAAGATCGTTATTTTGACAATTTGGAGAGGAGGTATAAAAACGTACCGTTCGTTATGAACCGCATTCTAGTTTAACACTTGTAGGCTGTTATAAATGAGTGGTAGAGTTGTTCAAAACGGCTGTGTATTAATACAGAAGGAAGCTATTTTGACGAATAACAAGTGTTTGTAAAATTATCGTCAATTAAATAAATTTTAAAGTTTGAATCTCATTACGTAAGATGCCACTTGAGTTACTCAAAAAGCCCCGGATGATAATGCTAAGTCTAATGGGGCCGTTATTTTCAAATATATCGCTCAAATTTTAATATCTTTACATGATTTTTTTTGGCATAGGATAGCTGAGGACTATCTACAATTGGGCTAGCTTTTACCTTTTCGATTTTGATTATATATATTTTTTATATTATGATAGTTTCAATTTCAGAGTCGGTTCCGAAATTTAAAGTAATTTTTTAAGAAAAATCTGAAACCAAAATCGGAAAAGTAACAACTAGCCCGGTTGTAGATCGTCCTCAGCTATCCTATGCAAAACAAATCATATAAAATATTAAAATTTGGGCGAGATATTTGAAAATAACGCCCACATACACTTAAGGGTGCATTCGAAAAAACGCTTTTCCACCTTCAACAGCTCGAAATTTTCCGATATAATTTTAGACACATTTTTTAAAGTAGAAACATGAAACTTACTGAGAGGATTTTTGAAGAGACGTATAAGGTGCCATGTGAGGTCATTTTACGCTCAATTAGTTTGAATTTGATTTATGAACTATTATCTTCTCAGTATGACACTTTTTTTTGTTACCAAATCTCCCACTTTGGAAAAATCTGTTAAAAATGCCGTTTTTGATTGCTTTTTTTGCAATATTTTCTGCGTTTATCAAAGAATCGAAAGTCACAGCACCTTGTGTACTTTCTAAATAAGACAATTTGCCAGTTTGGTGCATATGAGAGCAAAAATGAATTTAAAAATAAATCGGAAAATAAGCAGTTTGAATCGATATTATCATCCGGGTTTTTTTGAGTGACTAGTGTGAGCTCTTAATGAACAGACCATGTAGCCAGAATGCAGCGCTGTTGTATATGCAAATATTTTCTATGTACAATGACTAATGTATGCATGCTAAACATTAATGTGTTATACTATACAATTAAACTTATTGTATGACCTTGAAAGTAAAGTTTAATTATATGACGAACTACACCTACGCCAATGATGACTGTCGAATGGTTTCTATTAACAATGGCTCTCAGACTGATAAAAACAATCGAATGTTACACAAAACCAAATTTTAATAATACTCTTTCAAGATATAATTGTACATTTCCTAAATGGAGAAATTTGCTGCGTCGGAAACTTTATTAATAGAAAATCAATGAATGTATTATGTGAAATACTATTCTGTTCTCAGTATTATACCAGAAATGTATTGACACAGTTTTTAAAATATTCATTGTTTTATTTCTTTTTCATTTTTATTTCTCAGTAAAATGTCTGCAAAGGAAATATAAAATTTTTTCAAAAGAATTAGATGATTTTAAAACACATCTAACAACAAAAGTTTATAACAATTTTGATATTTATGTGTTTTTAATTAATAATGGTCAAATTATAATTTAGCATGAATATTTGTTTCATTGAGGCTTAGTATCTATTACATTAAGTCTTATTGCAGCAAATACAGGGTACAAACTAAAGTCAAGAATGACACAAGTAACTTTTCAATGGACAAAGATAGAGTTGTGGAACAAATAATTGTAAGTAAATCGACCGTGTTCTTCATTTTAGAGTGACTGCTCCCAAATGTTTAATACTTGCAATATTTAAAATCCGTTATTTATTATTCACGATACTTTAGTTTTTTCCAAAACAAGTTTTATCTTATTATTTTTTTACTGAAATTACATGTATTTATTTAAAATGTTAAACAAACGATGTAATTCATAAACAAAGGCTAAAAAAGAAAAAAGTCTTAATAACATCATAAACTCAAGAAATGCATCATAAGTTTTTTTTATAAAGAACTTTGTATTCTTTAATCGGGCACAAAGAAGACGTTCTATCGCTTTGAAGGCAGGAGCAAGACTGATTCAATGCTCCTGCTTCCATGATAGTAGAACGTCCATTTTTTTTCACTTGAAAAAGAGAATACAAGTTCTTTCGAATATCCTTGCGCATTATAGAGGTCTTCACGGGCCCGGTATGGCCCGAGGCCTGTACTCGCCCGGCAAAAATAAAGGAAATTGTCAAACGGACAGGCAGCATAAAGACAAATTTTATAGCGAATGGAGCAAAGAAAGAAAAAATAAATAATGGACAAACCGATCCGATTAAAAATAAATAAATAAATAAATAAACATACTGATTTAATAAATTTAAATAGTCCAAAGTAAGCCAGTAAAAAGTTAACTATTTTTAATGAACATTACTTGGATTAAAGTAGCATAAATGTGCTTGACAACATCAACACAAGTTCGGGTCGGGCGAGGAAGCTTTGGATCGTGCAAACCTCTACGAATTTCTTAGTTTTATGGTAGCATTAATATTATTTTTTTTTCCAGTTACTAAATACATCTAGTTAGTGTACTTACATAACTTCGGCTTCGTTTGGGCAGAGGAACCAGTAGACGATGTCTTTTCCCCTGACCCCGAACGCTAGGAGCTGTTTCTGTTCGTAGTTGTCTGGCAGAGAGGGTCTGTCGGGCACGGCGGACGTGTAGGGACCGTAGGCAATCAGTTCAGGAGCGTCTTTTAGAACGACACCTCCCTCTTGCTCTTCCAGAGATCTGTCCTTGTACCACAGAAGACTGCTGTCGTTGTATAAGACACTGTGGACGTCTCTCCAGTTGCTGCCGAAAAACCGCCCTGCAGAACATTAACAAAATTGCATCTTATTTAAGTAATAGGTTGTTGCCTGGTGCAATATGATAAAGTTAAAATTATTTTCAACGTTTTTCAACACCAGAATATTCGTATTCCAAGCATACCGGTTTCGGTAGCATATAGCTCACTGAGGAAGGTATGCTATATGCTACCGAAACCGGTATGCTTGGAATACGAATATTCTGGTGTTGAAAAACGTTGAAAATAATTTTAACTTTTGCATCTTATTTGTCGAGTATATATATAACAATTTTATAATACAGTCGACTCTCGTTAATTCGAAATCGGATAATTCGAATCTTCGCTTAATTCGAACTAAACATGAAGTCCCGAAATTTTGAATGGCAGAATAACATGATTTCTGCATTGCGCAATTAATCGTAACCAGAAAATGTAAGTCAAATAAAACAACAAAACATATATTAGACCATTAAAAATAGAAATGGAAATTATACATATATATATATATAATCATTAATAGTAAAACAATATATAAATAATTGAATTTAATATAAAATTACAATATAATTTGCAGAACCAAAGTAGAAGCGTCAGACCCACAAATACTTTGGAACTATAAATAAAGTTTGGTTTGATCTTCGTATTAGCCATGATAAAGCAAAATAATACCAAATTGGGGTTACCAACACGCATAAAATTAAAATAAAATGAAAAAAAAAAACAATAAAAATAAATCATAACAACATTATTAATATGGATAGAAAAGAAAAAAAAAACACACCAGATACATTAACTAGCTATTTTTAAATCTTAAATCATCTTATATTAAGATATTGTGTTTAGCTTAGCATAGTCAAATTAAATGTTTTTGTTTTAAATCTCAATAGCGTAAACTGTGGTGTATGGTTTATTATTTCTGTTATCACATTACTCTGTTTTTAATTTATTTAATATAATAATTTTATTTTATTTTATTTAATTTATTTAATTTATTTAATAATTTGATTTAATTTATTTAATATAATATTTAATATTTTATATAATTTATTATTATCATGTGTACGATAATTATTTAAATGTTTTCCCCTTTTCTTTTCTATCCAATTTAGTAATTTTGATGTGCCTTATTTTTGATGTTATTTCTTCATTTAATTTTGGTTTTATGTGTGTTGGTAGCCTCAAATTCGTATTATTTTGCTTTTCCATGGCTAATACGAAGATGAAACCATACACTTCATTTGTAGTTCCAAAGTATCTGGAGCTTGACAATTCTGCTTTGGTTCTACAAATTCCATTTGTATTCATTTTATTTATTTAATTTTCCCCCCATGTTCAATGTGGTAATTTTTTATTAAATTCAAATGGTTCATATATTGTAGTACAATTAATGGTTATATATGTATATATATATATAGATAGATAGATAGATATATCATCATAATTTTTTTCGAAAGAACCTTGCATATAAAAATAAATTATGCTTCATATTTTTATAGTATTATGTTTTCATAAATATGTCTTAGAAAGAATCGCTTAAAAACAAATTCTATTGAATTTCTTATAAATGTTTATCTTGAAAATAGCTTGTTTAAATCTGATACATCAGAACTCATATTATTTTACTACAAACAATCAACCTCAAACAACAATGAGAATTGAATTGAATTTCTTGTAGATAATGAACTTATATCATGTTATACATCTATTAGAAAGAAATTTTGCCTGCAATTTTTTAAAGATTGTTTCTTTTATCTTAGATTATAACTCTATAAGGAGAGCGGTGGTTAATGAATTTGAACAGAATTCAACTTTAATTGATATCTGAAGTACGAGGCTTTCTATGTTTCTTTACTGTTTTTTTTTCTTTGTATTCGTTTATTTAGAAAAATAATTATATTTGACATTTTATTTTCACTTGCATATTTTTCATTACTTCGTTACCAAATTTAAAGAGTAAAAAAAATAGGCGAGATTTGTTAAAAACACGCTAATTTGATCGGTTTTAAAAGACTGCAAAACATTGAACTAGAGTAAGTGTACCAGTAGTGGACCACGTGCCAATAGTGGGCCACCAGTTTTTTAAGTTTTCTAGTGACCCCTGTCAGACAACAAACTAATTGTTGATTATCTGGAACCCTTATCTGTCATCAGGCAAAGGGACAACTTCATTATTCTCATAGTCTTTGAGCTGGAATGGTGTTTTTACAGACTATACGAAAAAACTAAAGAGAAGCTAAAATTATTTTACGTAATCATCAAAACTTCTAAATATGATTTCATTATTGTGTATATTTAAGTGTAGAAATGTAAAAAAAATTATAATTTCTGTACAGTATGTATTAAACTCAAGAATGGAGTGGCCCACTTCTAGGGGGGGGGGGGGCTACAGGGGCATCAGAAAGTTACTATGCCCAACTACTGGAGCATAGATGAAGGTAACATTTTTTATTTTTCATTTTTTCTAGATAATATATTTAAAAAATTTGAATGTTTATTCTTATACATAAAGGTAAGGACTAGGCTAAAAATATATATATATACATACATTTTTTAAATTCACTAATACTTTAATAATAATTAGATAAATGTCCTTAAGTGGCCCACTACTGGTGCATTTACCTTATAATAATAATTATAATAAAAAGTGGCGATCTCCCTGTAAATGGATTTCCATTCGTTCCATTCCCCAGAGAATATTTTTGTTTATTTATACAAATACATGATTTCGTTTTGAAATTGAACGAGCCAATAATTTTAAAAAACTACATCTACTTTCAACTACAATAATTATTGGCAAAAATATTATCTGAGGAAGATCCTGATTAAGGCTTGAAAATACTAAGTTGTTTTAAAATAAAATTAGCAGCTTTCGCCCGCTACGCTGGTCAGTTTCTCTAAAATAATCTTGAGTCAAACGAAGTATATTTAAATAAAAAATCTTAATATCTAATCAAATACCCACAATTTTTATCTGATTTCTGTAATCCAATTTTCAAGATTTTTGGTTCGGTAGATTTTTTTGTGTTGTGATTAATACGAAATCAATAACACAATAACAACAAAAGCTGATATTTAAGGAATTTTTTAAAAGTTCGTTTTTTTACCCCCCCCCCTCCTCCTTAGGGATAGAATTTTGGAAAATCCCTTCTTAGTGGCACTCGATGTTATAAGAAGTATTTTTACCCCAATTTTCAAGATTTTTGGCTCGGTAGATTTTTTTGTGCTGTGATTAATACGAAATCCAGACTTTCTTTTATATATATAGATAAGGATTGAAAATTTCAGGTTTCTGCGCCAAAAACTCTCCAAATTAAGAAAATTTGAAGTATCTCACGAACTACTGGATTTAAAAGAATTTGCTTAGTACCATTCGATTCAGCATGAAAAAATACACTATAACATGTTATCAGTTGAAAAATTACTACAAAATCCGATTTTTAAAGAATTTTTTAAAAGTTCGGTTTTTTTTTCGCCCCCTTAGGGTGAAATTTTCGAAAATTCCTTCTTAGCGGCACTCGGTGTTGCGAAAAGTATTTTTACCCCAATTTTCAAGATTTTTGGTTCGGTAGATTTTTTTGTGCTGTGATTAATACGAAATCCAGACTTTCTTTTATATATATAGATTAACTATTAACAGCTCTAGTTGATTATTTTAATCACCTTTTAAGTAAGCATGAACATTTTAGAGTTCATATTATATATTTTATTTATTCATTTATTTATTTTTTGGAAGTGTCACTTAAAGCACGATTTGCAGTAATAATAAATAATAATAATAATAATAATAATAATACATGATGGACGAAGTACAAATATTTCGCACGAGTTTAAAGACTAATTTATGTATGGCTAAAATCATACTTACGTTTGTGCCACAGCATGGGACCGCTCTTAAGTTCTAAGGCCATCTCTGCAAGTTGAAAAAAAAAAAAAAAAAAAAAAAAAAAAAACGTTATAAAGACATATTCACTAAGCATGACATAGAACAATGAGATTTATTTCATTATAAAACTAGACATGTATAATATTATAAGAAAGTGTCACATCCTATAAACCAAAAAGAAAAATGTCCTATACAAATAGAGCACATTAAATATGAATTTAATATGAAAAATTCATACATTTATACAGGGTGATTCATAACGATTAAAACAATAAGCTTTTTTCTTAAATATTGCCTCTAGATACAATGCTTCCAATTGCAAAATTTCATTAAAAAAAATTACGAGGTAAGTCGCAACTCAATGGGATGTTTATTTGAGAAAATATAGGAAAACTAAATTTTTATACGGCTCCCCTAAGGTAAAATTTCTTGTTATGAAAATTTTCCTCATCCATTCCTAAATTAAACTCATAAATTTCCATCTTCATATCGACAAAACTCACAGAGATATGCCCGTTTAAATAACTCGTCAGGTTGTAAGGGATTAGACACAAATTGAGATGCGTGTAATTCAAGTAACA
The DNA here is from genome assembly GCA_964019185.1 of Maratus speculifer. Taxonomy (NCBI): domain Eukaryota; kingdom Metazoa; phylum Arthropoda; class Arachnida; order Araneae; family Salticidae; genus Maratus; species Maratus speculifer. The sequence continues at coordinate 172,522,351 of OZ025302.1, forward strand.
ATGTTACTTTAAAAGTTCCAGGAAGTATGGTAAAAAATATATTTTTTGAGTTAGAATTCAAAATCACATCAAAATTATTATTTTTGTAGTGGAGTAAATTAAAATCGTGCATTTAATCGCACATTATTTGTCGGATTTCAAAATGTATTCGTTTAATTAAAGACGAAAATATAATTTAAATTTTGTTTCAGGATTTTTTTAAATATTAATTTTAAAAATACGAAATATATAAATTTTAAATATTTTTTTTCAAAAGTAAAAGTTTTTTTTTTTCAAATTTGGTGGAAAAAAACTTATTGTAAAATAATAAAAAAGGACATGGGCCAAGTTTTGGACTTTTTTCTCAAATAATTCTTGACTTATAATAATTTAAAAACAAGAAATAGAGAAAAAAAAGACGCATTTGTAGTTTTAAGCAAAGATTTTTCCTAAAAAATATTTAAATTCAGTTTTTCTTTCAAATTGCAGGTGAGTAAGTAACTCACCTTCCTGTAGCTTAAATTTGCGATTTAACTTTTGCCCTTTCCACTTTCTTTCTATATTACATTTACATAAATGCCCATCTGTTGATTTAAAACAATGCTTTTACTAACGCGCCGATCTTCCGATTTTATATCGTCCCGATGACGCCATTAGAAAATGTCTGCATTCTGGAACTGGGCCTGGCTCGGACCATACTGTCTTTTGAATGTTGGATCGGGCCTAAAATATTTTTTTCATTCCGGACCGTGATTGGCTTCCTTCTTCCTAGATCTTCACAGATTAAAATTTTCAGTCCGAAACGAGCCCCTCTTTATTTATTGGTATGAACTTCACTGTTTATAAGTATCAGTCAGGATTAACTCAAGATGTAAGTGCACATTATAAAGCAAGCAATACATATAAAACTAAATTTCGAAGACTTTTTTCACGGGCTCAGAATTAAAAACAGCAGAATTAACAGTAACAAAAAAATATTTAGATTGAAACTGCAAAAGTGTTTGTTTCGAATACTATTTGTGAAAATTCTAGTAGAAAGATAATCATTTACATATGATCATATAATCATTTTACATATAATCATTTACATTTAATCATTTGCATACTACATTACACATGCGGGGATATTCAATACTGTGCCATCTTCAAACAATTTTTTGAGAATTGTGAGACATAGACTCTGTCCCAATGTGCCCTCCTCCCTCTTACAATTGCAATTTGAATTTTTTGAATTTTTATACATTAATAAAAGTAAATATATTGGGTTGAATGTGTCAATGAGAGGTGTTTTAGTGTAAATTTTTGCTTTGCACCTTTTTGAACAGAACAGAAGTTATCTATGCGTAAATGGTTTAAAAAAAAAAAAATTACGTAAAATATAGTAAATTCTCAGCAAAGCGGATTCTCTGTAAGGTGGAAATCTGTCTAACAAGGAAATATTTTCAAGTCCTTACGAACCCACAGACATAGAGTAAAAATTGTCTAAGGCTGAATATTGCCTACTACGGAAAATTTTCTCGGTCACAATTGATTCCACCTTAGACGGAGTTTACTGTATATAATTAACTTTATAAAATTGGATGTCTTTGCTAAACATAAAGTCCCACCGGGGCACAAAGGGTTAAATTGAAATATTACTTTCATTTGTATTTGAAAACTTTGAAATCTTTTATATTTCGTACACTCAGTACTCGTTCTTTACTTCCGGTAGTTAAAAATGATAGTCTAACTAGAAGAAGAAAGCAAAAATTTCGTATTTTTACCCAAAAAATAGCTATAAGTATTTCTAGATTTTGCATTGAGGATTTCGATAATTGCAGAAAAAAAATAATAAATAAGCGAGATACAAAATTTTTATATTGTTATTTCTATATGTATGGTTAAGAAAATACACATTAATACACATATAACTTAAAGGAAATTACAAATGTATAAAAAAGTTTGCAGGAGGCTAAAAATGAATAAAAAATGTACAGTCGGGACTAGAAATGTTTAATAAAAAACTATGAATAACCTTTCTATATAATAAAACCATTTAAACATATGATATTGGCCAAATAATGTGAAATTACAATAAAAACCAGCAGAGGGAAAATGCTAAATAAATTATGTACTTCTGTGAAATGAACTGCAAAAGATTCAAATTACAAAAACAAGAGAATTGACACGGACGAAGACTTATATTTGAATTATGTCATCAGGAGCAGGGAATTTACAAAAATAAGCAAAAAAAAAAAAAAAAAACACAGTCGATTTCAATTGAGTTAGATAGCTTAAAACTAAAAATTGTATTTCCTCTGCCCAATCGACTATGGAGCAAGGATAATAAACGTTGAGAAATGGAATATAAGAAAAAAATATATATGTATGTCATTTTGCAATAGGGAGCCAGTGGGATCGTTTAACGCAGCATAAATCTTGTTTTGTTAAAAGAATATGGTTTCCCAATTTATTGCACAGGAGTCGTGGGTTAATCGAAGGAAAAACCTTTGACATCTTCAAATTAGTTATTTATTTCTGCAGCCATATCATCAGAGAAACGCACTAATCTAAACAACTTGAACTGAAAATAATAAACTTTCTAATTTCAAGGGCATCCATATGTCTTAGCATCCCGACGTCTCGCTCAAAATCGACTACCACCTTCATCTGCGAACAACCTAGCTAAAAGTAAAAAATAGTTTATAGAACATTCAATAATCTCAAACACGATCCCTTCATGTAAACAAAAACCAACCTCTGGGGTCGAGACTAAAAGCGGTGGAATCGAATGTCTCTGTAAACGATAATTTTATTAAAAATATTATTATTTAACTTATTTAATAATCGAAACTTATTAAAATTCGAATGTATTTCACAGACGATAATATCATTGAAAAATGGAAAAGAAATGAATTTATTGATACGTAATAAAAATAAAACGCGAAGAAAAAAAAATAAAAAGGAATGATGTTTTGAATAATTATGTTTTTCGGAATAAGTTTAACGAGACTTTTAAAAGGGGGTTGATTAAAACAGGGAAAAAGTGAGCTTTATTAGGAATTTTAAGAAATAAAGTTTATTTAAGAATATTTTTAATTTAGAGACATTTTTTAGATTTATGTATATCAGAATAAATTTTTTAAGGCGAATTTAGAATTTAAGAATTTATATCTTTTCTATAAAGATTAGTAGATTATATATAATAATAGGATTTTAATTTAATAAGCCGGAATAAATACGGAGTATTGTTAAAAGGAAACTAATATAGTATAAGATTAATTTTAGCGAAAAAAGATTACATTTTATTATATATATATATATATGTAGAGGTAATTTAGCCCCAGAAACCACAAGACTTCGACTGACAATGCATGTGCATACTTTCGATAACTGAGCGAAGTTCAAAGCCCATCCCAGGAAAATATTTGCAAACTAAGGGCAATATGGAAAAGTGTGAGAGCTGGAAGATTTTGCGAGAGAGATGCCCTTGATCTGCGGTGCAGAGCAGATGGGTTTTCTGCACGCCCGTGTTTTTAACGGAACGAGATTTCCGTTTTAGAACTGTGTGAAAGGGATCGATTGATACCCATATTAACTTTAATATCAGTTATTATATCCTTTTTATTTTATACTGTATTTAGTCCAGAATTGTGTATTTATGTGTAATAGTCATCTAACCAAGAAACTTATTTTTAATTAAATATTCACTCAGTGAAATATTGTAACTGTGATTTATTTTTTACACCCGTTTTTCATCCGCCCCACTTCTACAAATTTTGGGGGCTCGGCCGGGATGGACCGCACGGAGAAAGCTGATTTCACGGAGTTTTCACGCTGTTTTCACGGAGTTGCTTCAACTGTTCAAGAAGAAAAACAGTGCTGTTGCGGTGCCATAAGAAAAAACAACTCGTAGTGCGTTTTTTTTTACGAGTTGTAAAGTTAACGAGTGCGCGACTGCAACGAATTTGTGGTTTTTTTTGTGCAACGAATGGTTTATGCTGTTCAAGAACCCTCGCTGTGATTTTTTTTTGCGAGGCGATTTTTACGCGTATGAAATATTTTCGAAGCCAGTGATATAGGCTAAAGTCTCTAAATAAGTTTTTCAAGCCCGGTGCATTTTTTTAGGGCTTATATTTTTTAATATATACAGATATATATTGATTATTGATCTATCTATATTGAGTGTTTTCATAATTATTATATATATTTGATTTGAAGTTATAATATATTTTGTGTATTATTTTTCATGAGAACAGAGGATATCCACAATGAAGTAAGTGGTTCTTTCCCATAAATGGTAATTAAATATAAAACTTATAGCATCTTGCTTTTATTTTAAACATTAAAGAATTTTGTTTTGTAATGTGAGTTTATGAATAGAAAATAATTTTGCTTATATATATATAATATTTTTATAAGATATTTTAGTATATTTGATAGAGTTTTTGGTAGGAATAATGGCATATTTGGTAAGGGCAAAGAAAATAGACTTGTCAGTGTTAAATGAATTGGGGCTGAGTGCTGAGGAAAGCGCGACAAAAGTTCAGTTAGCCGACATAATAACCAAATCGGACGGTTATAATGAAGACCTAGTCAAAAACTTATTAGACGGTCTCGTTAGCGAACGGTTGGAACAAGAAAAAAATAAAGAAATCGAGGAAAACGAAAAAAAAAGCATATGAATTTAAAAAATTAGAGTTAGAACTCAGTGCAAAAAACAAATCCGAAATGATGCTTAACGCCGAAGTGAAAACTCCTGATGTTTTAAAATTAATCGCGAGATATGATACCAATGAAGAAATAAGTATATATCTCACGTTGTTCGAAAGACAAATAAAAAGATTAGGGGTAGAAAAGGAGAATTGGGTGACTTATTTGCTAGGTCTGTTACCATTAGAAATAGTTAACATAATAGGTCGCGAAAATGAGGAACTCTCGAATGATTATGATTATGTTAAACAGTTATTATTGAAAAGATTCAAGCTTAGTGCGGAACAATTTCGACAGAAATTCTTTGCCCACAGAAAAGAAAGTTCGGAATCGTGGCGCGATTACTCATTTGAACTTACGAATTTTTTAGAACAATGGTTGACAGGTCTGAACATTTCGTCTTTTGAAGATTTAAAAAACCTTCTAGTTATTGACCAAATAAGGAAAAAATTACCATTGGAAGTAAGGGAGCATTTTATTGATGACTTGTCTAAGTTTACAAAGGTCTCAGATTTTATAAGTAAACTTGATGATTATGAGGCGGCCCGTAATATCGTTAAGAAGAATTCGAAAGTAAAAAATAGCGATAGTAAACGTTTTTCTCAGAACATAGAGAACAAAAGTTTTGGCCGGAAGAACAATTTTTCCCAAAACAACAAGAACGGAGTAAGGAATAATTATAACCCTTTCAAAACTAAATGTTTTTATTGCAATGAATTTGTTTCTCATAAATCGAATCAGTGTCCTCGCAGAATGGATGGAAATAAAAGTAATCACTACGGTTTAAATAACACGAAAGCGGTGAACGCCATGAGTAATAAATTTTGTCCGTCGGATAAAATTGTCAAAAGTATTGAAATTAAAGGGAAACGCGTAGATTGTTTTGTTGATAGTGGGTCAGATGTGACAATGATAAACAATGCACTTTATAGAATTTTGGGAAGGCCTAATTTAAGTAAGAATGATGTGAAATTGACAGGTATTAGTGGTGATGGAGTAATTCCTTCAGGTTTTTTCAATACTAATATAAAAATTGATGATGTTAGTGTAAATTGCGATGTGTACGTTTTGCAGGGATACGTTTTGCAAATATGAAATGCTTCTCGGAAATAACTGTTTGAATAAATTAAATTTCGAAATATCAAACAATGGCTTAAAAGTAACAGGTAAGCGGAACGATGAAAAAAGTTACAGTGTAAATGTTGTTACAAAGATGCCCTTAGAAATTCCAAAGACAGGCGTGATCAAAGATGTTAAAAACATTCTCACGGTTAAATCTGACTTGCGGTTAGATGTTGCAGAAGTTCCCAGGCCCGACCCAAACTTGCGGTTGAATTCTTCAAACACACCCATGACTGAAAATTCTTTAGATGATTCTCATGAACCCGAATCTGTTTTCTTAGCAGAAATAGCTAATGCGGTTAATGTAAATGAAATCGATGTGACGCATATTGCCGACTGCGGTTTAAGGGAAGAATTAATTAATTTGATTACGAATTATAAGCCTGAGAAAACGAAAAGTGTTGACTTGAAAGTTAAGATAGTGTTAAGCGATGACATACCAGTTGTACAAAGGCCAAGGCGATTAGCGATTGTTGAACAAGAATTTGTTGATACACAAATAGGAGATTGGCTTGATAAGGGTATTATAAGAGAGAGTTGTTCAAATTATGCTGCGCCAATTGTTTTAGCAAAAAAGAAAAATGGTGACTACCGATTATGCGTAGATTATAGAAAACTTAAAAAGATAATTAGAGATAATTATCCCCTTCCAGTAATAGATGATATTTTAGATGAGATTGGGCAGAGTAAGGTTTTCAGTACATTGGATTTGAAAAATGGATTTTTTCACGTAGAGGTTGATGAGGATAGTAAAAAGTTCACTTCGTTTGTTACGAATAATCAACAATTCGAGTATAATGTAATGCCATTCGGTTTAAATGTCGCTCCACAATTTTTCCAACGTTACATATATGCATGCCTTAAAGAATTAATAAGAGATAAAACGATTTCCGTGTACTTAGACGATATAATCGTCCCTGCGCAGACTGAAGAAGAGGCACTTTCTAAATTGAAACGTGTGTTTCAGGTAGCATCAGAGTATGGCCTCGGGTTTAATTTTCCTAAATGTCAGTTTTTGAAGAGAAAAATCGAATTCTTAGGATACGTAATTGAGAATGGAACAATTCGACCTTCCGAAACACATGTTATAGCTGTTACAAAATTTCCTGAACCAAAAGATAAAAAACAACTCCAGAGTTTTTTGGGACTTACCGGATATTTCAGGAAGTATATCGCTGATTATGCTAGAATTGCTAGACCTTTGAGTGATCTTTTAAAAATGGAAAATGAATTTAATTTCGGACCGAGTCAAAAAGAAGCTTTCCAAATTCTGAAAAATAAACTGTTTAGTAAACCAGTATTACACATATTTAGAAAGGGGGCGGAAACGGAATTACATACGGATGCTAGTAGTTTAGCTTTCGGAGCAATCTTGTTACAAAAAGATGATTACGGAAATTTACATCCAGTTCATTTCATGAGCAAGAAAACAACGCCCGCTCAAGCGAAATATAGTAGTTATGAGCTCGAAGCACTTGCTGTCATCGAAGCATTAAAGAAATTTCGAACTTATTTGTAAGGAAATAAATTTAAAATAATAACCGATTGTTCTGCTTTTCAAAAAACCTTAGAGAAAAAAGATCTTACACCTAAAGTTGCGAGGTGGGCATTATTTCTTTAAGAATTTGACTACCAAATTGTTCACAGAACCGGAAATCAAATGAAATGAGTCGTAATACGGTATTAACTTTAACGCGTTCACAGGATGAACTTACTGCAAAATTGACTAAAGCGCAAAACGAAGATGAATACATTCAAACTATAAAAACATTAGTTGAAAAAAACGAAAGTAATGATTATTTTGTTAGGTGAAATATTGTGTATAAATATGAAAACGATAGAGAATTAGTTATGGTACCACAAAGCATGCAAAGGGAAATTATTCGTGAAATTCACAATAAGGGACATTATGCTATTGCTAAAACTGAAGCAATCGTGAAACAGGATTATTATATCCCTAACCTTCGAAAACAGATCGAAAACGTGATAGGAAATTGTATTGAGTGCATACTATGCAACAGGAAACAAGGTAAAGGTGAAGGATTGCTAAATCCCATCCCTAAACAAGATTCGCCACTTCAAACTTACCATGTCGATCATTTAGGCCCGCTACCTTCGACAAACAAAAATTATAATTTTATTTTCTCTGTAGTGGACGCTTTCACAAAATTTGTGTGGTTTTATCCTGTCGAAACAACTTCCGCTAAGGAAGTGATTTCGAAATTAAAAATCCAACAAGCCGTATTTGGAAATCCAGAACGCATAATTAGCGATCGTGGAGCCGCTTTTACTTCAAATGAATTTAAGGAATATCTCGAAGATGAAAAGATAGAACACGTCTTAATTACGACAGGTATACCGAGGGGAAACGGACAGGTAGAGCGATCACAGAAAACACTCATAAATATCCTGAGTAAATTATCCATCGATGATCCGACGAAATAGTATAAATATGTGCCAACCGTACAACGAATAATGAACAGTACGATTTCGCGTAGCACTCAGTATACCCCTTTTGAGTTATTAACAGGAGTAAAATTAAGGGATAAGGAGGATTTAAATATTAAACGAATTGTTGATGAGGAACATGAAAACGCGTTCATGGAAGAAAGACTTAACAATAGAAATATTGCTAAGCAAAACATTCTAAAAATCCAGGAAGAAAATAGTAAAAGTTTTAATCGTAAGCGGAAAAAAGCAAGGTGTTATAAAATTGGTGATCTAGTTGCCATAAAAAGAACCCAATTTGGGGTCGGCATGAAATTACGAATTAAATATTTTGGTCCTTACAAAGTGATCAAAATCAAAAGCAATGACAAATACGATGTCGAAAAAGTGGGCTTCCAAGAGGGTCCAAGAGTGACATCGACTGCAGCTGACTGCATGAAACCATGGGTTTCTACATCCTAAAATATGATGTTTTTCAAGTATTTCTTTTATGTGTTTTTTTTTGTTGTTTATTTGTTTATGTATCGCCATATAGTGTTTTATGACTCCAAGTACATCCATTTAACGTTATTTTTTTGACATTATTTTATGCAAGAAAAAAAAACTGAACTGTGACTGAAGAGAAAAAAAAAACTTTTAATAGTTTATGAACACTTGGACTAGCACCAGACTTTTTATTATTATTATTAGTTTTTCAGCGATTTAATATGGAATTTTAGTGTTTGTGTTTTGTGATTTCACTATTTTTATGAAAGTCGTATGGAGTTTGATCTGGAGCTTATAGTTGGTATTAAGCTCTGTGAGGGCACAGATAGGTCAGGATGGACGAGATGTAGAGGTAATTTAGCCCCAGAAACCACAAGACTTCGACTGACAATGCATGTGCATACTTTCGATAACTGAGCGAAGTTCAAAGCCCATCCCAGGAAAATATTTGCAAACTAAGGGCAATATGGAAAAGTGTGAGAGCTGGAAGATTTTGCGAGAGAGATGCCCTTGATCTGCGGTGCAGAGCAGATGGGTTTTCTGCACGCCCGTGTTTTTAACGGAACGAGATTTCCGTTTTAGAACTATGTGAAAGGGATCGATTGATACCCATATTAACTTTAATATCAGTTATTATATCCTTTTTATTTTATACTGTATTTACTCCAGAATTGTGTATTTATGTGTAATAGTCATCTAACCAAGAAACTTATTTTTAATTAAATATTCACTCAGTGAAATATTGGAACTGTGATTTATTTTTAACACCCGTTTTTCATCCGCCCCACTTCTACACACACATATATATATATATATATATATATATATATATATATATATATATATATATCTTATAATTGGCTGTCTTTGCTGAACATTAAATCCCACCAGGGTACAAAGGGTTAAACTAAAATATTATTTTTCTTTGTGTTCGAAAATTTTCAAATCTTTTATACTCCGCAGACGCAGTACTCGTACTTCACTTCCGGTAGTTAAAAATAATAGTCTAACTAGAGGAAGAAAAACAAAAATTCCATATTTTAACCCCAAAAGTAGCTATAAGTATCTCTCGACTTTGCATTGAGGATTTCGCTGATTACGGAAGAAAAAATAGCGAGATACAAAATTTCCCGCAGACCGGGCAAAATAATAGCTGATGGCTTCATCTTTAGGTTTTCGAGAATTTCTCACAATACCCGATGAATATCTTAAAAGCAGATTAACAGCTGATTCCTGTTTACAGATTTCTTGCTGTTTCATATATATTAGCAGCTACGTTTAGAAAGATTCTTTAAAGACATAACTGATCGATATTTTAAACGAGTCTTTGCAGACATTGCTTCTTTTGTGACATAATTTTGGAACTTCAGTGTAATTAACTATTATTTGGTAAATTAATTTATTAAAAAATTGCATCGAACACTGTTTACGCTTAACAACACATTCAGAATACTATGCAGTGTCCTAGCCTGAGTTTCTCATTTCCCAGTTCGTTTTATGATTAAGTTCATAAACAAGCCATTTTTTTTGTTACTCAAGTTCTTTTTTAAAACTATTCATTTAATAAAAAAAATAAAAAAATGACATTATAACTACATAGGAGCGAAGTTCCAGTATCACTTAACTTAGTCAATTTAAGAAACTTTACATACGAATAAGCCCTTGTACATCACCGTAGCATTCATATATCACCACACCATTTTCCTTCACCAAGTCCACTACCTAACTGTCCGAGTCCCAAATCAGAGTTCGGTACTTAAAAAAAAAAAAAAAAAAAAAAAAAAAAAAAAATGTACCACCTTTTTTTTTTCTCTTCACGCTTCCCTAGTGAGGCCTTTTTCGCTCAAGTGCAATCTATTTCGAGGTATTTCTCCTGACAACAGTTTTCAAAACTCCTCCTGCATACCTTTTTTACAGGAGAGACAATAGGATATATTTCTGGATTACCATATCTGTTTTCTGCCGAGAAGAGAAATGTCAGTACGATGTCACAACTATAACAAACCTTCACAGTTTATTAAGCTGAAAATTGATGCCTAAATAAACAATTTAAAAAACGCATACAGTAAAGTGTCGATTATCCTTATCCGGACGTCGATTAACCGGATTGTCCAATTAACCGGATCGATCAAGAATCATACTTTTTTTCTCGCTTTCTCCAAATTTTTTAAAGTAAAATTTTTTTAGGCACGACAGAGTAAATTCGGCGGATGTCATGAAAGTTAACCTTTAAACAAATATTTCCTAATCCTCAAATGATAAAATCGCCAACAAATGCAAAGAGAGCAATCATAAAATTAACTGTTTCTATAATCTAAGTAGCTTCAATTGTAACGTGCGAGAGTCCTGCGCATATATTTTTCCCCACGAAAATATCGCTTTATCTTCAGATTCTCTAAAAGTAATCGAAACATTGCTTTTTTTTTTTTTTTTTTTTTTTTTCCCACTGCACTGTAAAAACAACAAAAACTGTAAAGTTAATACTGGGATTCCTATAAACTTTTATGTAACTGCAACAGTAAATATCCATGTAGTATATGCAGATTTACACTGAAAATCTCATTTCTATACTTTATCATGTAACACCCGCTTATCTCTTCGTTAGTTATGCCTGATTTAAATTTAAACAAAGAGCGGTAGGCCCACTTACCCCTTCTTATGGGGTAAGTGGGACAGCCACTTGATTTTTTAAAAGAAAAGCAGTTAAAAATTAACTCTTTTGGGACGAATGACCGGTATATGTACCGCATAATGTGCTCATAATGCTTGATTATTATCAGCAGTAAAATTTTACTGTAAATTTTGCCTTATTTAATCCAAGCATTTTTCTAATTCAACCAGGCAAAAACATCTGTTTTAAAAAACCGTTGATAAAACATTAAAAGTTCTGAAAAGGGTGCTCGTCCCGAAGAAGTTAAAGCTTTATTTTAAAAATTAAATATTAAATTTTGTTTAATTATATAGTCTTAAATAAAATAAGCTGATAAATTTAAATTAAACTCTTTCAAAATTTTTGCATAAGGATTCAAAAATGAAGCATTCCGATAAGAGGCTCCTCTTATCCCAATTTGTCCTATACCAATTTTTTCAACAAAATTTTACAAAACATTCTTTTGATTTTTTTTTTCAAAAGTGATAGCATTCAACTTACTTTTTTTTCTTTCGTCTTCATTTCTTTTCTTAAAACAGTACTTTTTTTTAATTGAAGTTTTGATCAAAATTGACATTTTCAAGATGTGCATGCACCTGAAGCGTTTTTTCTCAAGTACGCATTCCAGGTGGAATGGATGGAGTTAAAGATGGCGCTATCAGTAAACGATCTTACAATACAAAGAAGCCATACACGAAAAACAGCAGTGAAGAAGCATAAATTAAAATTTTTAATATGTTTGTGTCTTTTTAACGGATAAACAATCCAGGATATTGCTACTTAATAGATACGTTACCTTTTTCAGCTTGACGAAAAGATGCCGAAGAGGAGTGAATACCGATTCGGAAAACGTGGAGAATAAATAAAATTAGGATTTATTATATTTCAAAAATATGGTTTTTTTTTTTCGTTCTTTAAAGGGATCCGGTACACATTTTAAAATAATTATTATTTATTAAGCAAAAATTTTATTTTTTTCATTGTCAACCATATTATTTGTAAACAAAATCACATTATAAAACTTTTCATAATTTTTTTAATTTTAAATTTAAAAATTATTAAAAAAAGTGGGATAGATTAAATCTAACTCAAAACATTATTTATAGAATTTCAATTTTTTTTTCTTTAAATAAAGAGAAATATATAAGTTTTAATTTTGAATCAAAATTTTAAAAAATATTAATTTAAGTAGGAATTATAAACATTTCAAGTAAAAATTTAGAAAAAAAATAATGTAATTAAAAAAAGTAAATATCTATTTTTTAATTTACTGAATCGAAATTAAAGTAAAACAATTGAAAAAATATTTTCCAAGATTGAGCCATTTATTTTTATGATTCTTGACTTAAAACAATTTAAAAATGAAAAATTGTAAAAATCCCCAGAATGAACAAAAACACTTTTTTACAAGAAGTCGCTTCCTTGATAACTATTGCTTGAAAGCTAGATTTTGAAAACGAATGAAAATGGAAAAAAAGACGTATTTCCTATACCACTTAAGTTAGAAACATGATTTAAATGTCATTATATGAAATAAAAGACTAAGAAAATTTTAATGCAATTATTATTATTATTTATTTATTTATTTTGATAGAAAATTTTACGATTTTTGTGTCTTGGACCCCCTTTAAAACTTTTATTTTATTAGGATGAGCGAAGCGAATCCTCTACTAGGCCACTCAAATTACACTTTGTCGTACACTTTATAAAAAAACTATTCAATATATTAACTTCAAATTAAACACAAAAATAAATTATGATCTGTAGATTTGCACAATATAATTTTTTTTACAGTAAAACGTTAAAAAGTTTATTATTTTAATTTATTTTACATGCATTTCCAATACGGACGCATTTTAGCAAATAAATAAAAAATGAAACGCGTATATTTTCAGAAAAAAATATAAATCATGGAGTAAGTTATTATAGATAGAATCATGATTAATTTAATAAATAAAATATGTTTTCATTATTCAGCAAAATCGTTCGCACAGATGACACTTAAACATTTTTAAAAAAATTTATTGTGGATTTTTTTTTTTTTTTTTTTTTTTTTTTGGTAAAGTGGCAACAAAAGAATTGTAAACAAATAAAATTAATTGTTAAATTTGTTATATAAATGAAAAATTAAAAGAATTGAAGCGTGGAGTTGTTGCCTCGATTCAAGCTTTTTATAAATGTACTAAAGCAAAGTTGCCCGATTCAGAAACGACAAATTGACTTTAACCATTTCTTACTTTATCATTTGGATCTAAAGTAATGTTACGTTCTTATTTGTGGACCGAAAAAGGTTTAGTGAACGGGACTTTAGACTTTGTTGCACGTAATAAAGAAAATCACAAGCCACCAGACCAGATATCGCGAATAATCATGGATAAATTTGAATACTACAATAATTTAACTTATAAGAATTGATGCGTACCAATTCCCCCAATAATTAAATTCTGGAAAAATGGAAGCATAAATTGCTCAAGGAAAGAATTTCTTCTGCAGTTAGCTTTTGCTGTTACAATTCATAAATCCCAAGGTTTAACATTAGATGAAGCAGTTGTAGATATTGAGGATATATAGACACCAATTGGCTTAAAAACGTACGTAACGTTGTCGAGAGTGAAAATCCTTCAAAATTAAGCATTCAATAGAAATTTTCCTTACGAAAAATTCTACAATATCAAAAATTCTGATACGCTAACATGTATAAAAACGACGAAGAAATTAGAAAAAAAAGTTTTACAGTTAAAAATTCATAGTATCAACGAGAGCAGATTTCAAATGTTTTTCCAGAAAGTAGGATTTTGACGAAGTAACTTTCTTCAACCTCTCTTCAAATATATTATTCTAAAATAGCTATCAAAGATTGTTTGATGTTAATTATAAAGATTGGAAACATGCATATTTCAAACAACTTTAAAAAACACCAGTGGTTACTGGAAATTGTAAAAACATCTTTAAAAGAGCTTTTAGTTGAAATTTTAAAAATATTTTGTAAAACTTTGCTTCGAAAATATTTTATTATGCCAGTCTTACATCATAAATAAAAAATTAAAAAGCGCCAAAACATAAAATAACGTTTTTGTTTAATAAAGATGCAAAAATAATATTAAAATGTATTTTTACTTTCAAATATCTGTTTTATAAAATAATGCTTCGCGAATCCAAACAAAGCATGGCTTTTGCTAGTTTTATTTTATTTTATTTTATTTATTTATTTATTTTTTTGCTTGCGAGATTTAACCCAAAATTTTTTTCTTGCAGGTGGTAAGACAAGGTGCGTACAGGGCCGGTGCAACGATGCGCGGGGCTCTGGCAAAACAGTTAATGGGACCAACGTTTACTGTAATCCTGGTTCAGCAAAAATTACTTTTAAATTGTATATATCATTGAACAATACATAAATTAGATAATAAAATGGATGGAAAATATCACTATTTTCACATTAAATGTGCATAATTATTTTTTACTTCGCAAAATCTTCTATTTTTTACAATATCATGAATATTTATTTTTCAAGGTTATTTTCGGGATCATCGAATACAGCCAATCCCCGGTATTTATAATCATCTTTAAAGTAAAAAGAACAAAAAAACTGAATAATGACATTTTAAATCTCCATAATTGCAGCGAATGAGAAAAACGTAAAAAACCTGATTTACTTTGCCTAAATCCTCCCAAAGGACTTTTTCAGACTAACAAATGAGATATGTTTCATTTTAGCGTTGCCATTAAATAATTAACAAATAATCGCGATTTTTGTGCCACGTACGATAGCGTAATATATATATATATATATATATATATATATATATATATATATATATATATATATATATATATATATATGATCAGTATCCAAACGTTATAGACCGCGAGGTGGCAGCACAGATAATCACCTCATCGAGTTCACTGATGAAAATCTAGGATTAGTTAAACCTCGATTCGTATATTAAAACGCAATCGTTCTGCCAAGTCATATCTTGAAGGAAAACACCTAAAAAACCGATTTCAGAGGTTGACTCGTAGGTTTTCCATTGTTCTTTCTTGAACCCAAAAGTATGAAAACATATGGAGAATTGGAAGCAGGAAAACAAAATGGTAACCTATGAGTCAACCGTAAAAATCGAGTTTTTAAATGTTTTCCACCAATGCACGATTTGGCAGACCGATTGCGTTGTAATATGTGAATAGAGATTTAACTAATTTTAGATTTTCATCCTTGAACTCAATGAGGTGATTGTCTATGCTGTCGCCTCTCGGTCTATTACAGAATCACTGGAATAAATGCATCGCTATAAAGAAATTATTTAGAAGGATAAAATCCACTTTTGAAAAAAGAATTTTTTTTTTTTTTTTTTTTTTTTTTTTTTTTTTATTGCTAGTAGGATTTTTCACTCTAAGTAGAAGAATATTGGTCATATGGTTAAAATGCGATTTTATTATTATTGCTGTTTTATCCATTAGTAGTTTCTTTAGAGATTACCTTTAAAAGCATACCTGTGATTGATGACTTAAATGGTATACGGCATTTATAAAGCTCTAATATTTCCGCTGCTGTCTCTTAAATTCTGATGCCTAAAAGCTATTGATTTTGAAAAAAAATAATAATGACGTGACTTTACGAAACATTAAGGATTTTAAATTTTCCTGTAATGTAATATATAAAGCTAAAAGTAAAAGAAATGACCTAGTTTAAATTAAAAAGAAGCTTAAATATTTGATTTCGAAATTGAAATACTATGTACACTAAAAGTATTCATTCACGAAAATACATTGCATGGATTTGGAACGAGTACGGAGCTTAGGAATTATTAATGTATAAAAGTTAATCTATATTTATATTTTCCGGTGGTATGATTTTAATTTAATAATAAAAATATGTAAACGATGCCACGGTGTCTTATTTTTAAAAATAAACACTGTCAAAAATCTGTATAAATATCCTGAATAATAATAACAATAATAATAATAATAATAATAATAATAATAATAATAATAATAATAATGAGAATGAGAATGCTGTTACTTGAAATTAACAATATGTGAGTGAAATTTTATAAGCAGTTAAATAATATCAGTAAATGCACGTTTTTCCCATTATATAGTATGTAAATAAGCTGACAGATCAAATACAGGGCTGTTCAATAGTACTTGAATACAGATTTGGCTTTATATCCTTATTTACCTAAATAACGAAGTTTTGTTAAAGATTTCATGAAGCGTTGTGGAAAGTGCTTAATATTGTATGCATACCGCATGTTTTTTCTTACTTGTTTATTTTTAAAACGATTGAAAGATTTGGGTAAGTAAAATAAACTGCATTAAAAACATCTTACACTCCATTTGTTCAGTTTAAATAAATCCATACGTTATTGAAAAATATTGTATTAACTCGTTTTTATAACTATAATTAGATCCCTTTTACAGCTATACTTAAATATGCAACAGATAATAAACTAACATACAGGCAAAACGTCAAAAGACATCAGGTTATTGATAACCATAAAATACCTTTACGAGAAATTTATTTCTTGGATATAAATTTAGCTTCGCGTGTCGAAATTGATAGAAACTATGTAACATGTGGTGGTTTTACAAAGAAATTGATGTACTTTTTCTAAAGTACTTGAGCTAAATCAATAAAAAAGATGGACTTACAAGGTCAGTGTACTTGGTAAAATTGCTAACAATGTAATTATTTTTATAATACAAGGTGAAAAAAAGGTGTAATTTTTTGTAATAAACGAGCAGTAATTTTTATCGCACACACATGTCTTTTTACAACGACGTTAATAATAATAATAATAAAACTTTAATGCTTTTACATATAGAAACTTTTTTTTCCAGGGGAGAGGGGGGGGGTCAGAAAAAGGTGATTTACAATCGGTAATGGCCTAAAACAGGAGCATATTAAATATCTTGCATGAATAATTCTTAAGTGGTTAGAAATCATATCTTGCATTTAAATTAATTATAAAACAGAATATTAATAAATGAAAAAATTGAATTTTTCATATTCTTGCATTTATTATAAAATTAAAAAAAAAAACCCTCATACAGCATTTAAAAGAATGAAAGAATGAAAATTTTATAACTATAAGTTATTTAATATTTTTTGGGTGATAATTTAAATTTTGATTACTTTATAATACAATAAACATTATATTTTCAAAAGAATCATGCTTTTGTTTAAATCAAACAGCAGATATCATTTGAGAAAATAATTCTAATTTTTATTATTATTATTATTATTATTAAGAGACGAGAAAATTTATAAAAAAAAGTTACAATGCATTCAATTACGGCTGTGTGCGGTATCAGCATTATAATATATAAAATAACCCTCATATAAATTATAAAATAACTCTCATACAGCATTTAAAAGCACGAAAATATTATAACTAAGAGTTATTTAATATTTTTTGGGTGATAATTTAAATTTTGGTTACCTTATAATAGAATAAACAATATATTTTCAAAAGAATCATGCTTTTGTTTAAATCAAATAGCAGATATAATTTGAGAAAATAATTCTAATTTTTTAAAATTATTATTATTATTATTAAGAGCCGAGAAAATTTATAAAAAAAAAAGTTACAATTACGGCTGTGTGCGGTATCAGCATTAGAAACTTTTTTATAAAAAGTAGACATCTATAAACAAGTGGGTAAGTGTGGTCGCAGATAGCACAGAGGGTTTCGTTTAATATATCCTTCAAAACACTTTATCATTAAATTAAAGAGTTTGCTAAACAGTTTTTCGGCGCTGTTTCGGATTTCTTCGCCAGTTGCGCCAACCAGAACAGAATACAGTATTCTTCCCCTAAATACTACCTAAATACTACTTACCTTATGATAGAATAAAAAATATTTTAAAAGAATCATGCTTTTGTTTAAATCAAACAGCAGATATCATTTGAGAAAATAATTATATTTCTTTAATTATTATTAATATTAAGAGCCGAAAAAATTTATTAAAAAAAGTTACAATGCATTCAATTACGGCTGTGTGCGGCATCAGCATTAGAAACTTCTTTTTTAACTGTAGACATCTATAAACAAGTGGGTAAGTGTGATCGCAGATAGCACAGAGGGTATTGTTTAATATCTCCTTCAAAACGCCTTATCATTAAATTAAAGAGTTTGCTAAACAGTCGCCTGTCGCTCCAACCAGAACAGAATACTGAATTCTTCCCCTAAATGCTGCCTTGATAGCATAGACTTGTTGATTTCTCTATCAGAATCTGCAGATTTAGTGAAGGTACACAAGTAAATAAAATTATGAATAAAAGTAAAATATTGCTGTTTAGGCGTAAGCCTTAAATAAAGAAACAAATTTATTGATAGTAATGTATTTGACCTTGACAGGTTAATTAATGTCAAATAATAATTCTTGATATTAATGGATTTGACCTTGAGAAAACCCAATTACTGTCAAAATAAAAGTCTTGATTAATATTTATGACTAAAATAATGATTTAAAAATGCTTAATATTGATTTATTATTAAATTAATGTTTATTTCTTGACAAGTTGACAGCTTAATTTAATTTAAATTCATATAAAGAGATTTATTGAGTTCTTAATTATCTTATGTCAAGTTAATGATATATTTTTAAATTTATGATCATTTTAATTTTATCTCTACGCTTTCTTGTTATATTTCCCCAAAGGGGGGTTTTTTAGTCTTGGATCTGCAACCAAGCAGATAATAAGTGTTTTTCTTGACTTCTGCAATCAGGCAGAGAATATGCTTTGAGAGCATGAAAATTTTGAATGTCTTCTATCGTAATCTTATGACTGTTCTCTAAGGAATATGTTTGTTGGCTCTGTATATCAGAGAATAGTGTAACAATGAATCTATTTTAAATATTCAAGTTATAGTTTATTTAATAAACATTTAGTCTTAACAGCTCTCCCGTTGGATTTTAATGAACATTTGATTTGATACACCCATTTTCTTTTGGTGCGCCTCAACCCGGTAGTGTTGAAGTGTTAAATAGTGACTAAATTGTGTGACTATTGTGCATGAACACAGTTTTCTCCTTATAATTGGATTAATACGAATGAACATTTGACTTGGATTACCTAAGGATTACCTGAAATAAACAGGTGAGAAGCTTTATTATTCAATTAGAAATTAAGATTTTATTATTGTTATGGAAAATTTAGAAAAACTTAAAGCAAAGCGTTCTGTTGAACGAACAAGTTTTACAAAGTTATTAACAAAATTAGACACGTTATTAGCAGATGATATTGATAATACAAAAATTGATGAATTATTAGAGCTTCACGAAACATTGTCTTTAAAAGAATCTGCATTTCAAAAATTAAATCATGAAATTGAAGCTCAAATATCAGACTTAAAAGAATATGAAAAGGATATTGCTAGCAGTGAAAAGTATAATGATCAGTTGATAAGTGCTAAATTTAAAATTAAAAATAGATTAAGTAAATGCAATAAAGGCAATATTTCTACTATGATATCAGGTAGTTCTGTGAATGCATTGAATAGTTCTGTCAGTGGAACAGAAGCAAGTTCTTATTCGGCCATGAAATTACCCAAATTAAATGTTCCAAAATTTTCTGGTGAAATCGAAGAATGGGTAGAATTTTTTAATTGTTTTGAAACATCGATACACCAGAATAAATCACTGTCAAAGATAGAGAAATTTGCATATTTAAAATCTTTGTTATGTAATCGTGCATACAATGTGGTAGAAGGATTTCCATTGACAGAACAAAATTATGATACCTGTATTGATTTATTAAAGGACCGATTTGGTAAAGTTGATGTAATTATAAATAAACATATGTCTAATTTGTTAAACATGGAACCCGTGAAAAATTACTCAAATTTAAATGCGTTAATAAGATTGCATGACGTTTGTGAAATAAACATAAGAAGTTTAAGAAATTTAGGAGTAACATCTAATTCCTATGGGCATTTATTAAATCCTGTTTTGATTAAGTTATTACCCCATGAACTTGTAATTGAATATCACAGAAGACGTGATACTAGTAAAGACCTTGATGTAACAGATCTAATTGCCTTTCTTAAATCAGAAATTGAATGCAGAGAAAAAGCTTTGCTTATGACTAGTTCTAAAACTGATACAACTTCTTCGTTTGTATATAAAAATAAAACTGAATATCGTGAAAGAAAACAATCAAATAAATATCAACATGCTAATACTCTAAATGCTAATATTAAAGTTTTTTGTGTTTTCTGTAAAAGTAATGAACATTTATCGTCTGAGTGTAAAAATTTAGCTGATGAAAAGAAAAGATTAATGTTAAAAAAAGAAGGTAGATGCTATCGGTGTTTTTTCAAATCCCATTTATCTTCGCAGTGCCGCGTAAAATTGCAGCCATGTATAAATTGTAAAAGCACTGAACATAACAAATTATTTTGTTTTAAGAAAAAATTGAAACCAGAAATATCCGAAAATCAAACAATTGTATCTAATTCTCATTGTAATTTAAAAAATTCTAATCATGCTGTTTTATTGCAAACATGTTGTGTAACTGCTCAAGGTAACTCGAAATCAAAATTAGTTCGTTTATTGCTTGATTCTGCAAGCGAGAAAAACTTCATAACAAAAACATTAGCTCGTGAATTAAATTTGCCTGTTTTACGAAAGGAACATTTAACTGTATTTGCCTTTGGTATTGATCAAGGTCGTGAAGAAGAATATGATGTTTTCAAAATTAAATTAAGAAGTAAACTGAATTATCGCCGTTTCATAAATGTTGAGGTATTAGCTACGGATTTAATAAGCGCAACAACTTTGAAGGTTCCAAATTCTGATCCTTTAATTACGAAATATGTTGAGAGTAAGGGATGGAAATTAGCAGATCCTACCCCCCAGGAATCAGCAGTGCAAATCCTTCTTGGAGCTGATTATTTTTGGAATGTGCAGAAAGGCATCGTAGAAGAAATTAATGAGCATTTATATGTAGCTAATACACTTTTTGGTTACACAATAGTGGGAAAAATTAACTCTGAAAGCAACAAAACAATTAATGCTCATCATGTATCGGTGAATGAAAGGGAAAATTTTGATTTGCAAAGATTTTGGGATCTAGAATCATTGGGTATTTCTGATAGTAAAAGTGAACCATTTTCACAAAGGGATTTAGATGCAATGGATTTATTTAAAGATAATTTAAATTTTGTTAATGGAAGATATGAAACGAAACTTTTGTGGAAGGTAAACAAAAATGAATTGGAATCCAATTTTGATGTAGCTAAACAGAGACTTTGGGGATTAAAATCGAAATTATGCAAAAATGAATGGTTATTAAATGAATATAAGAAAATATTAAATGAGCAGTCTGATTTGGGGATAATTGAAGAATGTAAATTTGATAAAAACGAAGTAAACACATATTATATGCCTCACAGACCAGTAATAAGGGAAGACAAACTGACAACGAAAGTAAGAATAGTATATGACGCGTCATCCAAAGATAAAGGAGCAAAATCCTTAAATGACTGCTTATTTTCTGGTCCCAATTTAAATCCCAATATTTTGGATATTATTTTAAGATTCCGTCTTCACAAGATTGCCTTCTCAGCAGACATAGAGAAGGCATTTTTACAAATTCAGATAGAAGATGAAGATAGAAATTTTTTGAGGTTCTTGTGGTTTGATAATATCACTAGTAATAATCCCATCTTGAAGGTCTTCCGCATGACTCGTGTAACTTTTGGTGTAACAACCTCACCATTTCTCCTTTCTGCAACCATCAAACATCACATTGAGGGATATAAAGATCTTTTTGAGAAAATAGTTAATATGTTAAATACTTCATTGTATGTTGATGACTTGTTCCATGGCGCAGATTCAGTAAATGAAGCTTTTGTTTTATCGAAAGGTGCAGAGAAGATATTGAGTGAGGCCAATATGAAATTAAGAAAATTCAAAACCAATTCAATGGAATTAAAAAATTTATGCAAAGACATGGGATAAATTTTGAGGAAGATACCCTTGAACAAAATCTTTCAAAGATATTGGGAATCAAATGGATGACAGAAAGTGACACATTAAAATTAGATTTACAACCACTTTTGGTAGAATTTGATAATCAAATTATCACTAAGCGTCTTGTTTTACAAACCATGGCGAAAATTTATGACCCTCTTGGACTCATTTCTCCCTTTGTAATAAGAATGAAGTTTTTGATGCAAGAAATCTGGGAACATGGAATGGACTGGGATTCTATGTTGCCAGATCCTTTAAGTGAAAATTTCAGAAAATGGGTTTATGAGGTTGAGTTAGTAAATTTTGAAATGCATAGAAAATATTTTGTAAATAATGTAAAACTAAATCCTGAAACTGCTCAGCTTTTTATTTTTTCTGATGCTAGTATAAAGGGATATGGGTCAGTAGCCTATATTCGTGATCCCCTTTCTTGTGAAACTTCATTTGTTATTGCAAAATCTAGAGTGGCACCTCTAAAAAGGGTTACGTTACCTCGCCTTGAGCTTCTTGGAGCCCTTACAGCTGCAAGATTAGCAAATTATTTAAGGGGGATACTTGAAATTGATAATGAAAATATATTTTGTCTTTGCGACTCACAAATTGTTTTGCACTGGATAAAAGGCAGTGCCAGTAAATGGAAACCCTTTGTCGCAAATCGCGTACGTGAAATTCAAGAACTTGTTGCTCCTGTGCAATGGAAATTTTGTAAGGGAAAAGAAAATCCTGCAGATGTTCTCTCTCGTGGTTGTTCTGCATCTGAATTGATTAATAACTCTGTGTGGTTAAATGGTCCCTGCTGGTTGAAGGAAAATTCTTTACCAATATTTACGCATGAAATTCCAATAAATCTGTCTGACGAAGAGGCACTGCAGGAAAAACGTAAAATGCTTGTTTGCTCCGTATCCCAAAATATTCCTGAATTCGAACTTTTGTATAAATTTTCATCCTGGACCAAACTGAGACGAATTATGGCTTGGTGTCTCAGATTTATTAATAACAGTAGATGCCCATCTGAAAAAATCAGTGGTTTCTTAACTGTTCAAGAACTTCAAGGGGCAACAAACGCTATTGTGAAATTGATTCAACGCCATGAATTCAGAGAAGAACTGAAAATGCTAAATTCAAAAAAGAACCTAAATTCTAAAAGTAAATTACTTCCTTTACACCCTTTTCTTGACGAAAATGGTATTCTTCGTGTAGGAGGTAGGTTAAAAAATGCAAACCTCTCTGAATACCAAAAACACCAAATAATCGTACCTAAAAAACATCATGTTACAGATTTGATCATAAAATACTTTCATGAAAAACATCTTCATAGTGGTACTCAGTTAACAATTTCGGCCATTCGACAAAATTTTTGGATAGTTAATGCTAAAGAAGCTGTAAAAAGAGAAATAAGGAAATGTATTAAATGCTTCCGAAATATGCCACACCTTTCATCTCAAATAATGGGAAATCTTCCATCATCACGTGTAACACAAGCTCGAGTTTTTTCGAAGGTAGGAGTGGATTTAGCTGGCCCTTTTTTGATCAAACCTCGTAAGGGGCGTGGTGTGAAACCCTTTAAGCATTATATTTGCCTTTACATTTGTTTTGCAACAAAGGCTATCCATCTTGAAATTGTCACAGATCTTACCACTGAAACATTTTTAGCCTCGCTGAAAAGGTTTGTAGCTCGACGTGGAAAGCCTCAAGAAATATATTCAGACAGAGGTACAAATTTTGTAGGAGCTGACCGAGAAATGAAGAAAATGATGGCTCGA
Source organism: Maratus speculifer (assembly GCA_964019185.1). Lineage (NCBI taxonomy): Eukaryota > Metazoa > Arthropoda > Arachnida > Araneae > Salticidae > Maratus > Maratus speculifer. Next base: position 172,546,471 of record OZ025302.1, read on the forward strand.
ATTGTTTCTGATGAAAATTTTCACAAATATCTGACTGACGAAATGATAATATGGAAATTTAATCCACCTTCTGCCCCCCACTTTGGAGGCCTTTGGGAAGTGGGAATAAAACAAATGAAAAATCATTTAAAAAGAACAATTGGTGAACAAATTTTAACTTATGAAGAGTTCTTAACATTGATTGCACTGATTGAATCCTGTTTAAATTCGAGACCGCTCGTGGCTGAATCTTCTGACCCCAATGACTTTACTGCTTTGACACCAGGACACTTCATTATAGGAGCACCAATGACATCCTTGCCTGAACCTGACATCTCTTCTACATATGTTACTCCCTTGGAACGTTGGAAATTGCTGCAAAAGATTTTCCAGAGCTTTTGGAAAAGATGGTCTTCAGACTACCTCTCACAATTGCAACAACGAACAAAGTGGTTGAAGAGTAACCCGAACTTAAAAATCAATGACTTAGTACTAATAAAGGAAGAAAACCAGCCCCCATTAAGGTGGAAATTGGGCCGAATAATTGAACTTTTTCCTGGGGAAGATAGTCATGTTCGGGTTGTTAAACTGAAAACTTTGCACGGGGAACTGAAACGCCCCATACAAAAACTCTCTCCTTTACCAATAGGAAATAACTGTACTTGATTTATTATTTTCTTTTGTATGTTTAATTTTTGTGATTATAATGTATATTAATTTTTCTTTCTCTATTTTAGTTATACAACTTTTAACTCCTGAGGACAGTTAGAATTGTTAGAATTCATATTGAAGTTGTTTTATTTTATTTAAATACTAAAAAAAAAAAAAAAAAATTCAGGTAACATGTTTTCATATTATTATTGTAATATCTGATTAATCAATATTTGATTAAGAAAACTGGTAAGATTAATTATTTTAAATTTGATGAACTCTGTTCATGGAGGCGGAGGATGTTTAGGCGTAAGCCTTAAATAAAGAAACAAATTTATTGATAGTAATGTATTTGACCTTGACAGGTTAATTAATGTCAAATAATAATTCTTGATATTAATGGATTTGACCTTGAGAAAACCCAATTACTGTCAAAATAAAAGTCTTGATTAATATTTATGACTAAAATAATGATTTAAAAATGCTTAATATTGATTTATTATTAAATTAATGTTTATTTCTTGACAAGTTGACAGCTTAATTTAATTTAAATTCATATAAAGAGATTTATTGAGTTCTTAATTATTTTATGTCAAGTTAATGATATATTTTTAAATTTATGATCATTTTAATTTTATCTCTACGCTTTCTTGTTATATTTCCCCAAAGGGGGATTTTTTAGTCTTGGATCTGCAACCAAGCAGATAATAAGTGTTTTTCTTGACTTCTGCAATCAGGCAGAGAATATGCTTTGAGAGCATGAAAATTTTGAATGTCTTCTATCGTAATCTTATGACTGTTCTCTAAGGAATATGTTTGTTGGCTCTGTATATCAGAAAATAGTGTAACAATGAATCTATTTTAAATATTCAAGTTATAGTTTATTTAATAAACATTTAGTCTTAACAGCTCTCCCGTTGGATTTTAATGAACATTTGATTTGATTCACCCAATTGCAAAGTTTAGCATAAATGTAAGGGAGACCAAACTGGTCATCAGAATCGGGTAGTAATAGGAATTTAATAAATTTAAAAAATATATCACTTCACATATTAAAATAGATTATAAATATAATGTAATATGATGAAATAAAAACAAATAAGGGCGTTTTTCACGTGATCTATTTAATCTATTAATTTATGTTACACACATAATAATTTGGTACTACTCTGTTATCCCGTCGACCGATTTCGCCAAGTTATACAAATCGCCAAACTAATAGCCAAATTACATATATTGACATAATTTTTATTTTAAACAACGGAAAAAACAAATAATTAGTAGAATATTAATAAAAACTCGAAATAGAAATCACTTAATGAGGTTTTAAACACGTGAATCGTTTTTAATGTCATTGAATGTGACATTCACGATCATCCATTATTGGCATTTAATCTTATAGCTTGGCGATCATTTTTTGGTAGACAAGATAACCTAGAAGTACCAATAATTTTTATATTTATTTAAACTTGCGGGCAACAATTAGAAGAAAAAAACTATAAAAAAATGAATCGATGATATTTAAAAACTATTTTAATTAAAATAATAGAGTTTTTTAAAATTTTATTATTTGTTGTGTAACAAAAGGTATTCAGCTGTAAGTACACGAAATTTGAAGTCTCTGACTTATATAGTTTTTGTGTACGGTCTCTGTGACAGGGCAGACATACAGACAGAGGGCAGAGAAGAATAGGGTTTCGTCAGACCAATAAAACCCTAAAAAGCAAAGTGGATATGATAAAATGTTAATAAAATCTAAACTAAACCAAATAATTATTAAAAAATACATTTATTAATTCAAATTTAATTTCAATTATTATATAAATTTTTATCTCACAGAAAAGTAAAAACCTCATAAGTTAATTTATTCTGTTCTACCTTTATACCAATCCGTATGTTTTTCATAAATATCGTATTAATTTCCTCATATATCTATTTAAATACGCAGTGCAACATATATTAAAAGTAACATATCGGTAACGTCTTAAAGAAACGTTATTGATATACGTGTACGAGAAATTTATTTCTTAGATATATATTGAGCTTCACATGCCAAAATTGACTGAAACTATGTAACATTAGGTATGTTTACAAAGAAATTGATATATCTTTTCGAAAGTACTTGACCTAAATCAATAAAAAAAGATGGGCTTACAAGGCTAGCGTACTTTGTAAAATTGTTAACAATATAATTATCTGTGATACAAGGAGACAAGGAAAAAGTAGTAATGTTTCGTAATGAATCGAGCAATAACACTAGCCTGCAAAATTTGGATTGTGTTGTGTTTTTTAGTTTTTGATAATTGATTCTTGTATTCCGTTACATTTAGTCAAAACTATTTGGTCTAAACATAACCATTTGCTTCGACGCGCCTGTTAATTCAAACCTGTACTTGTTTGTTTTTCCTTATAATCCGCTTGATGAACATAGTTAAGATTAAAATTTCTATTAAAAATGGCAATATGAGCAGTTATACGATGCAATATCAGATCAGAATTCATCACGAATATTAATACATTACTTCACAGGTAAGAATTATGTGATTATTTCGTTTTATTATAACACAATCCTTCCCTTATGAAAGGCTAATTTAAAGTACTTAAACATAGGCTTATTTTTTATTCTTCGCTTTTTCATTTAGACTAGCAAAAGCCATGCTTTGTTTGGATTCGCGAAGCATTATTTTATAAAGCATATATTCGAAAGTAACAATATTTTTTAATATTATTTTTGCATCTTTATTAAACAAAAACGTTATTTTATGTTTTGGCGCAATTTAATTCTACAAACGTAAGTTAAGCCAAATAACTTTCAATTTCCCAGGAATTTTTTATTTATGATGTAAGACTGGCATAAAAAGTATTTTTGAAGCAAACTTTTACAAAATATTTTTAAATATTCAACTAAAAATTCTTTTTAAAGATGTTTTTACAATTTCTAGTAGCCACTGGTGTTTTTTAAAGTTGTTTGAAATATGCATGTTACCAATCTTTGTAATTAACATCAAATAATCTTTGATAGCTATTTTAGAATAATATATTTGAAGATAGCTTGAAAAAAGTTACTTCTTCAAAATCCTATTTTCTGGAAAAACATTTGAAATCTGCTCTCGTCGATACTATGAATTTTTAACTGTAAAACTTTTTATTGTAATTTCTTCGTTTTTATACATGCTAACGCATGAGAATTTTTGATACTGTAGAATTTTTCGTAAGGAAAATTTCTAATGAATGCTTAATTTTGAAGGATTTTCACTCTTGACAACGTTACGTACGTTTTTAAGCCAACTGGTGCCTATATAGCCTCAGTATCTACAACTGCTTCATCTAATTTTAAACCTTGGGATTTATGAATTGTAACAGCAAAAGCTAACTGCATAAGAAATTCTTTCTTTGAGCAGTTTATGCTTCCATTTTTTCCAGAATTCAGTTATTGGGGGAATTGGTAAGCACCAATTCTTATAAGTTAAATTGCTGTAGTATTCAAATTTATCCATGATTATTCGCAATATCTGGTCTGGTGGCTTGTGATTTTCTTTAATACGTACAACAAAGCCTAAAGTCCCGTTCACTAAACATTTTTCGGTCCACAAATAAGAACGTAACATTACTTTAGATACAAATGATAAAGTAAGAAATGATTGAAGTCCATTTGTCATTTCTGAATCGGCCAACTTTGCTGTAGTACATTTATAAAGAGCTTGAATCGAGGCAACAAGTTCCCGTAATTCTTTTAATTTTTCATTTATATAACAAATTTAACAATTTATTGTATTTGTTTACAATTCTTTTGTTGCCACTTTACAAAAAAAAAAAAAAAAAAAAAAAATCCATAATTAAATTCTTTTAAAATGTTTAAGTGTCATCTGTGCAAACGATTTTGCTGAATAATGAAAACATATTTTATTTATTTATTAAATTAATCATGATTCTATCTATAATCACTTACTCCATGATTTATATTTTTTTTTCTGAAAATATACGCGTTTCATTTTTTATTTATTTGCTAAAATGCGTCCGTATTGGAAATGCATGTAAAATAAATTAATTAAAATAATATTTTTTTAACGTTTTACTGTAAAAAAAAATTATATTCTGCAAATCTACAGATCATATTTTATTTTTGTGTTTAATTTGAAGTCAAAATATTGAATAGTTTTTTTTGTAAAGTGCACGACAAAGTGTAATTTGAGTGGCCTAGTAGAGGATTCGCTTCGCTCATCCTAATAAATGTACAGGTGACGTCAAAGAATTCGGTCCCTGTTCCATGTGCTTGTTTTGTTTGGGTATGAAAGAGCGCATTTAAATTTGATCGATAACTAGCTTTGTATTTCAAACAGTTTTTGCAGTATACTGCACCTATTCTTTCTCCTTACTCTGTGATTAAAAGACCGTAAGGAACAAAATCTCATTAAATTGTCCCTTAAAAGATTTTGTTGTTGAAAAGAAACTCATTCAAAGCAACTAATAAGCATTATAGTGTATATTATAAGATGTATTATTGTTTACGTGGATGTTCTACCCTTGTTACGTTATGTTACGATTTTCCTATTGTATGCGTTTTGTTAAGTTCTACATTTTGATAAATTTGTAGTTTCATATTAATATTAACAAGACATTTTTTGACTGCTTTAAATACAGATTATAAAAGTAAAACTTTTGATAATACGATTAATAATATGATATTATGATAATATGATTTTTAGGCATTTGTTTTTTTAATAAAACTGATTTAATAAATCGGAAGTTAGAGTTTTTTCTGAAGGCTGTTCTTGACTACTCTGCTCAACAAGCGCAAATCTTTTTGACACATCTGCAAATACATTTTTTAACGGAAAGATATAAAATTGGAAGACCTGAATATGAAAGCGATTTCGAATAAAACTCAGTTTTCCATTTTGTGATAATTAAATTAACTATCGAGTTACAAGCGATTTTGATCATGCGATCTCGCATTTTTCTGCGTTCGTTAACTGTCTTTTTTTTTTTTTTTTTTTTTTTTGTACTTTCGTCGGAAATTGCGGTTTAAGACGCAAACTTTGAGGGCTTGTTCTGAAACATCTATTGCGTTTGCAAAAAAGCAGAAAAATGAATGCGATTATTTAGCTTCTAAACAACAACAGCCTGCTAGTTTCATGGGTTTCCAAACAAAAATAAATTATAACTTATATCACGAAGTTGCTCTTTTTGATTTAGGAACACTCTTAATTATCAAACAATACTGTTATGTAATTTATACAGATAAATAAATTTATTGGGATCCTATCTGCAACAGAAAAGTGCTTTGTAGTTGTCAATTTTTCATAAAATATTTTTTTAGTAGAATAAAAGCTACGCCTGGTAAATGGTTGCGAAAATAACTACAGTAAAAATATTTAGCTTCGACTGTTTTGCTGTGCTTACTGAATATAATTGAGCAAATCATTTTATATATAAAATAGAATGTACTTTTATTAGTAGACGTAGTTTAAGTACATTTTAAATTGAATTTTATTCAATTGTTCTTAAAAGTAACGTCAAGATTTAAAGATTTTAAAAAAATTGGAATTTACGCGTAAGGCATGGTGACGTCACTGCAACTTCATTGTAAAGTCACATTGTGAATTTGTGACCATCGATCGTCGATGTGACGTCACGTGACGTCGATGTGAAGTCACAGTGACTAAAATGTGAAGTCGTTATGGCCGTTTTAGAGCTCTTTTGTGACGTCACATTGTAACTACTTTGTGAAGTCACGGTGTGACAAGTTTGTGAAAAATGTGTCATTTGCGACTACTTTGACATTAACATTGTGACGAAATTGTGACTAAAGTGACGATATTTAAATTGCCAGAAACATGTTTTTTAAAGCAAATTAGCGTGTTTTGAAGAATTTTTGTAATTTTCTAAAGATTTTTAAGAAAGTCACATCTCAGTCACAATGTGACATCCCTGAGTGGTGACATTTTGGTCACAGATGTGATGTGACCAAAGTGACTCACAGTGACGTCACTGTGACCATGCATGCTATCAGGGTACTTTACTGCATATTAAAAAGGCTTCGGCCTTTGCACTGTACATTTATTTATATCTTACAGTTTACAAATCCTTAAACTTCATCCCAGCTCCCTGTCACGAGAGGGTTAAAAGTGATTTACTATACATTCATCATCTCATTAAGCATTAAATAACTAGTTGAATGTTTCAATCCCAAAAATTTCTTCCATCTTATACATGTTAATACTTTAAAATTCACTATCACAGTGAATCACAGTGCCAAAATAACTGCTAACACAGTGCCAAAATTAACTCCTTGAGGGGCAAACAATAATGTCTATATAATATTGAGTTCTCACCAGAAAAATCGAAAAATTTGCTTTTAAAATAACCAAAAATAATTTTTCAACATTTTGCTGCCAAAGTCAAAAATATAAAATTTCGTTAAAAATTTCTGGGTGCGAATCTCGTTTAAATTAGATGGGATAAAATATATCCCACTGCACCTCAAGGTGTTAAATGGCAATCTGTGTCTGTCATGACCAGTGCTGTAGTTGCAAAAACAACAGAGGGTATTCGCTCTAAGCAGAGGGTATACGCTCAAGTCAGAGAGTATACCCTAGAGTACGTATACTATAGCTATCTTGAAAAACAGGGGAGTATACTGCATTCCTTACAAAAATCCAGAAGGTATACGTCGTATACCCCCATATACCCACCACTACATACCTGAATGACATATAAGAAGATTTTAAAGATATGAAATTTCGTGCATTAGTTTTTGAGATATGACTATCGCGTAAAGCTTATAAAATTCAGCTTAGCAACGCCAATTATTGGCGATTAACACCAAAACCTAATCAGCAGTAACTTATGTCAATGTCTAACTGAATCCTGAACCAATGTCTGACTGTCTAACTGAAGTTTGATGAAAATTCGTGCGAAAATGAAAGTTAGATGAAAGTTCTTGAGATAAAGCTATTACACTACGACAATCATGAAAATTCAGTATAGCAGTGTGACATGTTGGGCGATTTACGTAAACAGCAAATCATAACAGAACTAACTGAATCTGAAATTTGATAAAAATCTGTGCATTAGTTGTTGAGATAGAGAGAATGATGAAATCGGGAAAAATGCAGCATACATTTGTTGAGCAATTTACACCAAAGAGTACTCAGCACTAATTTATATTATAGACTAACTAAATATATTTTTTTTATTAAATTACGCGTTTTCGTTCTTGAGATAGAGCGCCTACAAAATTTGTGTCACATACAGATACACATTCAGACAAACTCATAGACAGATATTTTGTAAAAATTCTCGTAATCTCTGACACCTAAAACTTATAAATCCATCAAAAACCGAAAGTCAAAAATGTTCACAAATCCAATAACTTTTTTTTTTTTTTTTTTTTTTTTTTTTTTGTAAAGTTAAAAGAAAGTAAAAATCGATTATCCGTAAAGCATGCTGACGTCACTGCAACGTCGTTGTGAAGTCACATTGTGACTTTGTGACCATCGATTGTCGATGTGACGTCACGTGACGTCGATATGAAGTCACAGTAACTAAAATGTGAAGTCGTTATGGCCGTTTTAGAGCTCTTTTGTGACGTTTCACAAAGTGGTCACAATGTGACAAATGTGTTATTTGTGACTAATTTGACATTAACATTGTGATGAAACTGTGACAAAAGCGACGATATTTAAATTGCCAGAAACATGTTTTTTAAAGTAAATAACATGTTTTGAAGGATATTTATAAATTTTTAAAGATTTTTAAGAAAGTCGCATTTTAGTCACAATGTGACGAAACTGAGTGGTGGCATTTTGGTCACAGATGTGATGTGACCAAAGTGATTCACGGTGACGTCACTGTGACTTCACTGTGACCATGCATGCTATTAGGGTATGTTTATAGTAGTTCTTTTAAAAGAAGTATAAATGTTATTTCTCTTCATATTCATCTACTGAAACATAGATGATAAAATTAAGAAAATAAATGAAAATCTGGTGAACCCTGTAATAAAATAGTTCTAGTGAAATACATTTCTAGGACATGCACTCAGTCGCTTTGCGTGATTCAATTAATAGGAGCAAGAATACTGCATGCATATTTTTTATTCGCGTAATGCAATCGATATTTTCTTCGAAAATAAATGTATTTTATCAAGAACGAAGAAGAAAATACCTACTCTTTTTCATAGTCGGAATCATATTAACATAAAGAACTCAAAGAAACTGGAACAAGAAACGGCGACTGTAGAGACTGACCTCAGTTACCCAATGTCACCCCCTCCACCCCCTCAAAAAATTACAATATCGAAATACATACGAGTTATTGGAAAGGAATCTTCCATTAAGTTTACCATTCGCGTGGAAGGATCATAAGAATGTTTCGGAAACATATTCAAATACCGTATTTACTCGTGTATACCGCGCACGCATGTATAACGCGCATCCCTTACTTTAGAAGGAAAAGTGACGATTTTTTAAAATCTCGTGTGTAACACGCATCATAAATTTGATATGCAAATAAATGAATGTTCAAAGGAATTTAAGTAAAGAAAGTCGAAGCAAACATTACATTAGGCCAGAAAATAAGCCGAAATTACATTTTTAGACTTCGGGTAGGAAGTGTATGACGAGAGATAATAGTGACTGACGGGAATGATAATTGCTTATTAGTGTTTAAATAACGTTACTAGCTTTTTTATATAAAAAAGTGGAAGGAGTGAAAAAAAGATACAGCAATACTTCTATTAAAGGAGATTTTCTTATTTTTAATGTCTTCTTTGAATACATTTATTAATTCATATATATATCGTGTGATTACTTCAAGAAGCAAGAAATTATTCCGTGTATAACACGCACCTATGAGTTTTGCCTCAATTTTTTCAAAAAAGTGCGCGTTATACAAGAGTAAATACGGTAACTTTCATATTAATTTACTCATGTAAATTTTGATTTTAGGTGGTTTCGTATGTCGTTTGATACTGCTTTCATTATTTATGACATATTAAATAAATAATGATTGAAAGGTACCTGAGGATCAACGGAAAAACTAATTGATTACATGCGGAAGGGCCGTGGTAGCCTAAGTTGTCATAGCACCAAACTCCGGACTGAAAGGTTTCGGTATCGATGCTCGACATACGACATGACATCACAAAAGATTCACCGAGAGAATACAGTATCCCTTTAACGTTCATTGGTTTCGCTACGAAACCACAAAATTTTAATTCGTATATGCAACAACGACACCGGAATTTTTATTTTAAGAGTCCCATTTTATTATGCATGAGAAAAATCACCTTTTCGTATTTACATATACATTTGTTCACAATTACCGGTGTCATTAATTTATTTCAACATCTTAGCAAAGAAAATGCTTTGACCGTTAAAGTGGTATACGCGCAAGTTAAATTAAGTGGTCCTGAAAGTCATGTGGTCGGTCTAGCTGTATCACACTGAGAAAGATTTTTCGGCAAACATTTTACAAAACACGATCGTTCATTTTGCTAAGCGGACAGGTTTTTCAAACTTCTCGCGGGGTTATTTAATTTCTTGCTCTGCTCCTATTGGTCAGTTGATCAGCGCTGAATGAATGAACAACTTTTTCCGTGCAATGCGGGAAATGCTCGGTAAGCGAAAATAGCGAGCAGATTCAAGGTCAGGCGGTATTTTGCTGATTGTAATGTCGTGCTGGGTGAAAAGTTCGGCGAAAGACGTCCGTGTGATACCGCTAGCAAGTACCATGGTTATAGGTTTCTGGAGAAAACTTTCTCTCGCTTTCAGAGACATATCGAAATTGGGGAGGTGGTGCTGTTTGGTGCTGCCATCTATTGGCAGCTATGCCGAACGTCTTTTCTTGCTCCGCCAGTGGTCGAGAGGTTCTGCTCTCCAAATTTGTAGAAAGCAGGGCAGGTGCTGGATTCGAACCCAGTCGCGGCTGACGGCCTAATCGTTAGGAGTTTTTCTTCGAACCTTGGATTTCCTTGCGTAAATAAGGGTTGAGTTCCTTTAGAAAGACCCCCAGGGAGGGCAACCTCCTAAGGCCCTATATCCCTCCTGTTGATAATTGGCCGTCATAAACACAACCAACCAACCGAACATTTTCTTCTGCAGAAGTCTGACTTCACTCTCAAAAAAACTTCCGTCTTTTCACAGAAAATGCACTGGCAGCACTGCTGCCAGAAATTGTCTGTATATTGACGATTTTCTGTTTATTTTTTTCTCTGTCAAAAGAGGAAAAATATCCGTCACTTGAAAAAAGTTTGGAAAAAATCAATGCGGAAGAGGCGGGGATCGAACCAAGGACCCCAGGATTACCAGACCAACGCTAATCCACGGCGCTACGGCTGCTCATGATGATTGTGCGTTAAAATAGAACCCTTCATTTCATATGGTGTGGGTTGATGTATTTCGTTAAAAAGCTTTTAATTATGCAGTTAATCTCGGAAAGATTTCATCTTTAATGAAACTGTGGCTGGGTTTTTTTTTACGTTTAGTATTAATATAGTATAAAAATGTGAATTTTAAATATATTACGTAGAATGTTAGAGAAAAAACATGGATGTTCTATTTGTGAGAATTTTTGAACGAATAAAGAAAGTAATTGTTATTTATTTTTAAATTCGAAAACATTTTTGTCTTTTAAAACTAAATTAGACATTTTAATCAATAGAATATTTTTGTTTTTCATTTTAAAAATAAATTCGAACTTATTACTAACAGACCCAATGCGCATGCGTGCTGGTTATAAACGGAAACTTTTCCTCATTTTTCGAAGCTCGGAATGAACTCACAGAACAAATACGTTTTCTGGGAGAACAGAAATTATTTGTGAAAAAATAACGATAACTTAGTGTATATTGACGAATTTTTCTGACAGTGTTCCAACCTTTTGGGTGCAGTCTAATGGAGCTCTATTATCGCACCTTGCCCTTCGGGTACACGTCAACATCATTACATGCGGAACTAAACTTGAAATTTAAAAGCAATTTCAAATGGAAAAAGCAATTGGGAATTCAATTGAACGCATAATTTAGAGACTATTTAAAATTTAAAATCTTTTCGGAAACATGCTCAGGTCGAAAACTTTGATTCGGGATTGTTCATACGTTGTTTATTATTACCTTAATTATTTGTCACTTGTTGAATTAATAAATATTGAAAGTTACCGAATGATTTTTCGGCAAAACTTAATGGTTATTTGTAGAACTCATGTTGAAATTTAAAATCACTTTCAAATGAGACAACTAATTCGGAGCTCCAATTAACTCATAGTAACCCTTCGTAGCTCAACAACTCAACTCAGGTATGAAAAATCCTTACATATCTATTAAAATGCATCATTTTAAGCATGGAAAAAATAATACAAAAAAAATTCAGAACAGAAAAATAAAATTTTATTCGGAAAAATGGATTTGTTGAATACAGTAGGCTCTCGTTAATTCGAACTCGTCGGGACCACAAGAAATGTTCGAATTATCCGAAGTTCGAATTATGGAAAGTATGAGAAGAAAACATGCTTAATATGGTACTACTATTACAAAGGAATTAATGTTACAGTATTTTTTTAATTTCTTTCATCTGTTAATGTCACTTAATATTAAATTAAAGTGTATAAATACATAAACTAATTCAAATATTAGAAATAAGCTCAATGGAAGAAAAATTTGAAACGTCAATGATGGTCAGACGGGGCACAATTTTCACAAAATTTTCAGAACAATTTTCACAAAAATCAAAGGAAGGAAATTAATCAAATGATCTGAAATCAGAGAGAAAGAAAAGAAAAATGAAAAATCGGAATTCTCTTTAGTTCGAATTAAACGAAGTCAAGAGAAAATGAATTCGAATTAAGGAAAATTTTTAACGTTATTCTGCCATCAAAAAATTCGGGACTTCATGTTTGGTTCGAATTAAGCAAAGATTCGAATTATCCGATTTCGAATTAACGAGAGTCGATTGTATATGCAATAACTTGCCAAATAACACAAAAAGTGAAAATATTTACGATAATAATTTACATGAAAATTTTTAAAACAAGTATTAGTTTTATTGTAGCTAAGTCAAACACCACATTTCTCACAAACATTTTGAATAAAACCTTTACAATCTGGGTATTTACAACAAATTCTTTTTTCTGCTTAATATGGCCAGTGCCCAATTTCGCCTAGGCACACTTATTTTGGTGAAATATGCTGAGTAAATCCTCTATGCTTATTCTGTTGAATTCTTTTTTTCGATATACGACCTTTCCATTTTTTTCCTGGGGGGGGGGGGGGGGGGGAGGCTAGCTTTGGACTTGGTTTTAATTTTACATAGGGGGGATCCTTAATTTCACCTATAGATGTTAAATAATATAAAAACAGAATAATATTTCCGAAAATTCTGCTAAAATGTTCGGACAGTTTTCCGAATGTAGATAGAAATAGCTGAAATTCGGTTTTGAAATGAGTTACAATTTCCATATGGTGAAATGAGACATAATATTTTAGTTTTTTAAACAGTATTTTTTAAACATAGTTTTTTTAAACGCCAGTTTTTTGTTACATTATTCTGAATGTATTGGAATGTGCTTCATAATCTATGCTTGACGTATGATTTTTTATTTCTTGTTTTTTAATAACTAGCCTTGTTTTTTAATATCTATAATTTGTATGGGTTCCAGCTCCTCCACTCTCTCTGTAAGGACTTGTTATCACAAACACTACCTGCTACTGATATAGCAATTGCTGAAAATGAAGTTTCACTGCGCTGTGTGTATTTTTAAAATATTTATTTAGTTACCTCATTTCATTGTACGAACAAAAATATAAGTTCTTAGCAAAATTTGATATTTGTTGATAAGTGTTTCATAATTTATGTTGTGGTGCATGATTTTTCGTTCCTATTTATCATTGGTGCAAAGAATAATTGATTAATGCATACATGAATGCTTATGTATATATAAATATGCATCATTGGATTTCTTATTAAGTGAATGTTTTGATTTTTTTTCGTTTTGACATCTTCAAATGCATTAAGACATGATGAATCATTGCTTTTAGCATTTTTTAATGCAATTTTTTTCCCTGTATACTTCTAGAATTTTCTTACGCGACATTACATTAAGGGAAGGGTGGTAAAAAATCTATTTTGCAGTGATAGCATTTAAAGGAGAAAAAAAAATCTTCAGCTATTTAAAAAAAAAATAAATTAAAAAAATCATATCCTTGTTCATTAAACATTCCTGAGAAATATTTTTATTAGGAATTTACTGTGATTATTTTCCTCTTTTTATGTATCTTGGGAGTTTTTTTTTTTTTTTTTTTTTGTCATTTTAAAACCTTTCAATTTTTTTTCTCTCTTTTAATCTGCTTTCATGTTATCAATCTACATTAAATTCTGTGTACTTACTGATTACCCACGAGAACAAAATTTTAGAATTTATTTATTGCATTAACTAATTAAATCACTTTTATATCTCAGAATCAAATATGTGCCTAAGTTAAGATGACGAAAAAACTTATTGCTAGAAAGTGCTAAATAAAAATCATAAAAACCGTAAAAGAAATTGCGATACTTATTTATCTTAAACATTTATCTCTATTAGGGGGAAAAAGTACAGAAAATCCTGCGTCTAGAGTAGATTATAAAACACTTTCCAACAATCCCTGAATAATTTAACAAAACTGCACCTTTTAATAAGTTAAAAGATGGTTTTAAGTAAATTATTTGGAAAAAGCATAATATGTTTCGAAACCCACTTTCAGTAATTCCCATCAATAATCTGGAAAATATCCGAACCATTTCGTGAAGACCTGTATGTGATGTATATGTATATATATACTAGAATATAGCCCGTCAAAATGACGTGTTTGCATTTTTAAAGGATGATTGGTCGGTTGGTTGGCAGGCGGCTTGAGACTTATGCTTCGCCATAGGCGGCTTTTAAAGGATGATAAAAAATTACAACAACTGTGGTCAATCATAGCCACTTTAGGCTGAAACAATTTTGATAAATACAGCAATTAAACTTCAAAAGGGAAAATCTAACAAAAAAAAAAAAAAAAAAAAAAAAAAAATTAACAGAAATCTGCATTAAAAACTATAGCAAAACTATCTGGTAGATGGGGGTGGGGATTATAATGAAATTTAAAACGCATCCGCGGTTTGCTTAAATAAAAAGTTTTAATTAAATAGTGTTTTTGAAATCGTGAAAAGATTTCAAAGCGAAGTAAAATGTAGTGACGTCATTTACAGCTCCCACTGTAAATCTGACCATTGAGAACGCTCCATTACGACTATGGAACGGTTTCATTTGTCAGAAAATAGATTGCCTTTCAAATCAGAGATAACTTTCCACAATGTTTTTTATAGATTTGAAATTCTCAAGAGTCATTCACGGCTGTAAAGAAAAAAAAAATTAAAGCAACCCGAATATAAAAATTTTAACAATATTGCATTTAAAACGCACCTTCGCTTTCCTTTAATAAAAAGTTTTAATTAAATATACACTGTAAAAATTTTGACTCATTTGCTACAGCGTCACTCCACCGCTTTTATAGAAAACGGTTACTTTACTGTGTTATGGAGCATTCTCATTGGTCATAAAAGAGATATTCTATAAAAGCTGTGGAGTGCCGCTGCAGCAAATGGGTTTGAAATCGTGGAAAGATTTCAAAGCGAAGTAAAATGTAGTGACGTCATTTACATCTCACACTGTAAATATGACCAAGGAGAACGCTCCATTACGACTATGAAACGTTTTCATTGGTGAATGAGTTTCTTTTTCTCGTGGATAGGTTGTCCCCGGAATTGTTATACACGGAGGGGTTTTATATATATAATATATATCTGTAGCCGGATTCTTTTATATGACTGTAAATAAATTGTAAATGACATTTACACTATATTCTATACTAAGATTCTCCTTGTGCAGTTTCAATATGATTGAAATGGTGTTACGTCATTACATCATTAAAATAAACTGGAAACTGTTTTTATTCATTGATTATAATGTAACAGAACTCTTTCGACTGTCCCTGTAAACAAGCTGAAAATGCTACTCACTCCATTTTCAATACCGAAAATGCCATTGTAAATTCCCAATGAAATATATTAATTGCTTGGTAATCCGAGAATATTTACGCGAGTAAGAGCATGGTCAGACATGGAGATAATTCGAATTTATAAATAGTTTACAATTGTGTTGAAAGTGTCAAAAAAGGTATGGAAAAATGACAAGATGGAAACTGCACGTGAAGCGTAGCAAATGAGGCGCGTTCGTACGATAACGAAGTTTTAAAAATATCACTCTCATATATAAATCTCATAAAACTGTAAATAACTACAATTAAAATGCGCACCAAACAATGTTCTCCCTATACCATTATGCAATGGAATACTTTTGTGTGGCCTTGTAAATCAATAACAAATATTCTTTGCACCACAGATTATGCAAAATGTATATTATAATATGTACTTTATAGATGCATATCAATTTTATTACGTTCGAATGAGTGTAACACCATTAAAATGCATTTGAAAAATTTTCCCCCATTAACCGTAATGTAACGGATAACTTTTGATTGTCCCTGTAGTTGAACTATGCATCCGATTTTGATAAAATTTGAAATAACTCGGCAAAATTATGTAATAATTACGTATTTAAAATTCCAAACGATTAAAATGCATTTGACACTTTTTTCCCCACTGACCGTAATGTAACGGAATCCTTTTGATTGTCCCTGTAATTGATCTATGCATCCGATTTTCATAAAATTTGAAATGACTCGACAAAATTATGTAATAATTATGTATTTTAAATTTCAAACGATTCAGTTGGGTAGTTTTTGCGTTGTTATATGCGGACGGACAGACAGATTGACGGACAGACAGACGGACGGACAGACGGACGGATTGAACGACAACAATAGGTGCTACGTATTTACATAATTACGAACGCACCTAAAAATGAGTAAAAATAAATAAGTGGATGCGGTTCAGTCGACCTAATCAAATACAATGAAACCTCGTTGTACGACCATCTCTGAACAACTCCACCTCTGTAGTACGACCCCCGGTGAAGTTCTGTTACAGTATTCTGAATGTGTGGGAAAAATTTTTCATAATCTATTCATGATGTATGATTTTTCTTTTTTTTTTTAACAAATATATTATTAATTAATAATATACTAAATAGTTATATATTGAACTAATATATTGAATATAATTAATATCTACATCAGGGCTGTCCAACGCGGCGCTCGCGGGCGCCATAGCGCCCTTTGCAGATTTTCTTGGCGCCCTTTTAAAGGTTTCCCGTTACTAGCCTTTTTATTTTTTTGTAAATTTTTAAATACAATT
The DNA here is from genome assembly GCA_964019185.1 of Maratus speculifer. Taxonomy (NCBI): domain Eukaryota; kingdom Metazoa; phylum Arthropoda; class Arachnida; order Araneae; family Salticidae; genus Maratus; species Maratus speculifer. The sequence goes on from OZ025302.1 coordinate 172,563,438, forward strand.
CCCTTGTTAAGGATACTTTATTTAAAATCCTTGATATTTTCATTAGAGATATTTTAAAAATCTGTACAAGTATTTCACATATCAACAATCATAACCTACGCAACGTATTAAAAGAAAGGCAATAGCACGTTGATTTATTCTTGGATTGATATTTGTTATTTAGACATGAGTAGTTTTTTTTTCAACTAATCATGTATTGTTGCATTTCTTTACTAATTTATAGTTATGCTTTATATTTTATTTTGCTTTTATTTTAATATTTTAGTAAAATTTTGCTATTAGAATAAAAACTTAAATTAAGGAATTCAAAATATTTAAAAAAATCGTTTGTGAATTCCGGTGTCAGTCGATAATTTCTCATTTTAGTACAGATTTTGTCCGTGCCGGAAAGGGTTAAGCCGATTTTCGCATAATCGGAATTCGGATAACGGGGTTTCTACTGTATATTAAATATTAAACTTTAATACTAAATAATTGATACTTAAATTATAATTATTTTTTTTCAGAAAAAATGTGGGGGAGTCTTACATGTCGCTTCTTTGATGATTAAGCCTATCACAACTATAGATATAACTTCGAGTTTATTACCAAATTATCTTTTGCTACATTTTTTAAAATAATTACGTTTTTACAAAATTAATTCTATATATCTTTGTTTTCTATTTCTTTATGCATTCTTTGGAATGTAATGACCATAAGCACAGAATTGTCGTTTTATATGTTATCCGTAAGAAAAAAGAGAAAAACGATTCAGAAAACAAAAGAAAAATGCTGGAGGAAAAAAAAGCGTAGTTGAAAACCGCTGATTAAATTTATTGCTTTTAGCAGTTTCATTTAGCATGACACAATGAGGTTTTTTTTTATATAAATTCGACGAAAAAGAAAATCAATTTCTCTTCGCAAGAAAGGGCATTCTAGAGCAAGGGTTTATTGAGTTTCTGATCCATTTACCCTCAAAATGATATATTTGACAATAATGAGAGAAGAGTATGTTGTGTTGAGCTTTTCATTTATATTAGTACAATTTTTTGCGTATTAGTCTATGTACAGAAAGGGATTAAAATGTGTTATTAACAGATTTTAACCGTTGGTGCACTAACAATACTTGTAAGTACCTTTGAAGGAAATTTAACATAAAATAAATTTACTCTATTTATTAATAAAAGTGTATTTTCCTTACGACACAAAATACTCTGCTCGATCAATTTTAGAAAGTGTAGAGAAACAGTCGAAAGAAAATATTTTCAAAAAGTGGTAATGTTTTTAATCATTTACGTAGTTACAGCTCTATTAAAAAAAGAAAAAAAAGTTGTGTAAAAGATTTTCAACTATAGAAACATTTCCATTAACTCCATTAACAGTGGGGATTAACATTAATACATTTGATTACATCGTTTTTATAAGAATTGTGATATTTCCATAAGAATTTTTTTGGTTAATTAATCTGATTATTCGTGTAAATATTTTACAGAAAACTGTTGCAATATCCTGAATATATAAGAAAATGTTTCATAATGTATTTTCTATGTGTGATTTCTCTTTCTTTTTAAATACCTAAACCTTTTACTAAAATTATTCACCAAATTATTTTTATATATATATATATATATATTTTTTTTTACGTAACTGATTGCGTTTTTACAAAATTAATTCTTTAGATCCTTTTTTTCAGTCACTGAATGCATACGATTGCTTTTTAATGCAATGACCATAAGCACAGAATCGTCATTTTATATGTTATTCTCAAGAAAAGAAGAGAAAAATGATTTAGAAAACAATAGAAAAATACCGGATAGAATAAAAAAGCGTAGTTGAAAACCTGATTAAATTTATTGCTTTTAGCAGTTTCATTTAGCAAAACACAATAAAGTTTTTTTTATATAAATTCGACGAAAAAAAAAATTAATTTTTCTCCGAAGAAAGGGCATTCTAGAGCAAGGGTTTATTGAGTTTCTGATCCTCAAAATGATATATTTGACAATAATGAGAGAAGAGTATGTTGTGTTTTGAACTTTTCATTTATATTAGTGCAGTTTTTGCGTATTAGTCTATGTACAGAGTGGGATAAAAATTGCGTTATTAATAGATTTTAACCCTTGATGCACTGACGATGCTATTAAGTACCTTTGAAGGAAATTTAACATAAAAATTATTTACTCTGTCTATTAATAAAAGTGTATTTTCCTTACGAAGCAAAATACTCTGCTCGATCAATTTTAGAAAGTGCAGAGAAAGAGTCAAAAATAAATATTTTCAAAAAGTGGTAATTTTTTAAATCATTTACGTAGATACAGCTTTCTTAAAAAAAAGGTTATTTGAAAGATTTTCAACTACAAAAGCCTATCTATTCCATAAACAGTGAGGATCATAACACATTTGATTACATCGTTTTTATAAGAATTGTGATATTTCCATAAGAATATTTTTGGTTAATTAATCTGATTATTCCTGTAAATATTTTACAGAAAACTGTTGCAATATCCTGAACATATAGGAAAATGCTTCACAGTGTGTTTTTGATGTGGGATTTTTCTTTCTTTTTAAATATCTAACTCTACTACTAAAATTTTTTACCAAATTATTTTTAGCTTCTTTTTTCTTTTCTTTTTTTCCTTAACTGATTGCGCTTTTGCAAAATTAATTCTTTAGATTTTTTTTTCCGTCACTCAATGCAGATGATTCCTTTTTAATGCAATGACCATAACCACAGAATTGTCGTTTTATATGTTATCCATAGGAAAATAAGAAAAACGATTCGGAAAACAAAAGAAAAATACTGGAGAAAACAAAAGCGTAGTTGAAAACCTGATTAAATTTATTGCTTTTAGCAGTTTCATTTAGCAAAACACAAAAAAGTTTTTTTATATAAATCCGATGAAAAAAAAAATCAATTCTCTTCGCAAGAAAAGGCATTCTAGAGCAAGGATTTTACGATCAATTTACCCTCAAAATAATATATTTGTCAATCATGAAAGACGAGTACGTTGTGTTTTGAAATTTTCATTTTGATAAGTGATGTTTTTACGTATTAGTCTATGTACAGATAGGGGTAAAAACTGTGTTATTAGCAGATTTTAACTATGCACATGACTAGTTCAAAGATAGACTAAAAGAAGGCCGATGATAAGAGGTTGTCCATTGATGATTTCATACATTTTTTCAATATTTTTTGCCCCTTCCCCTTTTTTGCAATAAAGTGTTACTTCACCTTATCCCCTCCACCTCTCTTGTCACATGTCACGCTATATTACATAAATATATACTTGCAGTTCAGAAACAAAGCACTACTTTATAGATCATACTTTAAATTTTATTACAAAAACTTCGCTTTGTGTTTTAATGACATTTTTGGGCATAACAATAAAAATGATTCATGTACTTATTTTGTATGTACAGTCGACTCTCATTAATTCGAAATCGGATAATTCGAGTCTTTGCTTAATTCGAACTAAACATGATGTCCCGAAATTTTCAATGCCAGAATAACGTTAAAAATTTTCATTAATTCGAACTCATTTTCTTTTGACTTCGTTTAATTCGAACTAAAGAGAATTCTGACTTTTCATTTTTCTCTTCTTTCTCACGGATTTCAGACCATTTGAATAACTTTCTTTGATTTTTGTGAAAATTGTTCCGAACGAGTATACATGTAATCCAATACATTTTATATCCACTTTCTTAGAGCACCGTCTGTCCATCAGTGATGATTTAAATTTTCTTCCATCGTGCTTGTTTCTAATCTTTTAATTAGTTTATGTATTTATATACATTCTAATTTAATATTAAGTCATATTCTAATGATAACAGACGAAATAAGTTTAAAAAACACTATAACATTAATTCCTTTGTAATAATACCATATTAAGCATGTTTTTCATAATTCAAACTTCGGATAATTCGAACATTTCTTGTGGTCCCGATGTGTTCGAATTAACGAGAGTCGACTGTATATTAAAAATATTTTAATTCCAAAATAACTTCAAAATTAAACCTGCCGATTTTTAATGCTTTTATTTTAAGCAGTTCAGCCAATACAAACCTGGTTCGAATCCTGGAAATTTTTTCACCCACTTGGAAAATTTACATCTATTATAATTGATTTACCGATTGAATAACCGTGTTTCTAAAATTAATCTAACGTAATTTCGTATGCAGCGATTTTCTGCAGCTTTATGTATTGCCCTTCAGTTAGTTAATTCTGTTGAGAAAATCCATAGTATCAGAGCAGATTCTGTAATTGTTAAGGTTAAGGTTATAGTCATCCACTGTTCGTGTCAAGGATAGTTCAGTTGGAAGAGCATTGGCGGCTTCAGAAAATAATCCTTGGTTAGAATCCTGGCCCGGACTTTTTATACCCTCTTGGAAAATTTACATCTATTACAAAATGAGTGATGTCACATTTCTTCTTAACACTTCCCTCCCCCTTGTCACAATTTCCCGAACCCTATCCATCCCTACAAGCGTGACATCATTTGTGGACGGCCCCTAAGCTGTTTTCTACATTGTTAAACTATTCCTGTTAAATAACTTGTAATCTTCTGGTAATCATTTGCCTTATATAAATATCATAATATATTAATTTACAAGGAATTCAAAATCAGTATTCTTTAAATAACAAGAACTAAAAATCATGCGTTAAGCATCGATTACGAAACATTTTTCAACATAATCAGAATACTGTAGCAGTCTAAATTAACAATTTCATAAACGCATAACAATTTTGAAAACTTAATTTCTGCTATTAATATCAATAGCCGGAAATGTATCCATTTTTTGTACAGCCCTGTATATTATTTGTATGTATACTACACAGTATGCTAAAAGTTAGTTCAGTTAAATGGATATCACAAAGTTGAAATTTTCCTTTCAGCAATTTCCGTGAATAAATGAATATAATAAAATCCTAATTATCTTTTCGAAATCTAAACTAATCGATATTTATTTCTTTTGGGATTTAAAACAAGTAAAAATATTACAACACTAATATTTTTTATAATATGTTCAGTGTTATTAATATTTAAAAGCAGATTAAATTTTGTATTCAATAGTATTCAATAGAAATATTTTATGAAACTATACACGGTGAAAAAATATTCGTTTATTATGATGGTTGTTTTTGCATTCACAGAAAAGTAGATCTTTAAAATAAAATTATTTATTTTTAGTGAATAATATTACTAATGTTGAAATTTTTGTTGATTTTTTTAAATTTTCAGTGAGAAAAATTCGCCTAAGGGGATGGAATAACGAAGTAAAATAAAAGTAACTAGTCAGATGTGGCAATCCCAAAACTTTCTTCTATCTTATACATGTTAATACTTCCTCAAAAATGCAGCATAGCAGCGCCTCTGGTTAAGTGGTTTAAACCAAAATTAATTTACCCCCCCCCCCCAAAAAAAAAAATCTGCATAACAGCGTTACATGGTGGGTGATGTATACCAAAAAATAATGTAGATCAGTTTTTTATCAGATACTAACTGAATCTGACGTTTGATGAAAATCCATGCATTAGTTCTTGAGATACATTTATTGTAAAATCGTGAAAATTGCAGCATAGCACTGCCATCTGCAGGGTAATTTACAGAAAAAAATTAAACAACTCTAATCTATATCTGCGACTAACTGAATCTAAAGTTTTAGAAAATTTCGTACGTTAGTTCTTGAGACAGACATTTTGTAAAAACATGTTTTTCGAGTTCTCTGACCCTTAAAACGTAATACGTCGAAAACCGAATTTCGAAAATTCTCATGAATACAACACTTTCTTCTTTTAACAATAGAAGAAAGTATAAATAGTTTTTTAAAAGCACTGTTTTATACACTTTCAATGTTCACCTACAAAATAAAGTTTATCTTTTTGCCTGTTTTTCTCTCCAAAATCCCGTTTTAGTACATTAATTTAACATGGGCACCGAACTCATTCCCGTTTCAATACATTAATATTTTTAACTTTATTTTTCAGTGTTATCTTCTTAAAGGATATCACATTTTTTCTTAGTTGTCAAAATACTTCTAAAATTTACGTTCAATTTAATATTTTAGGTAGATTTCGTATGAAATACTACCTATTGCATTGTCTCCCATGTTGGAATTTCTGAAAAATTTTTGCGGATCTACACGAATCATGACTCCTAGACCCCAAAACTACCATCAGTAAAAAAGTTTATATATATATATATCTATCTATCTATCTATCTATCTATCTATCTATCTATCTATCGGTGTATATCACTTTCTTCTAGACACGATAACTTCCATAATTATGCTCAGATCTTTTTCAAACTTTTACATAAAATCAAGGAGCTTAAAATCTCGGTCGAGTTCGTTACTGGGCAAAATCGGACCAAGGGGGTGGAAATAAGGAGGGTTTTTGTGAAAACCGAAAAAACGCGATAACTTCTTAATTAAAATAGATATCGAATCAGTTTAATGTTTATATTACTTCTAAGAAATGGGCAAAAAGTTTATGCATGACAAATTTTTGATAAAGTTAAAAATGGGCTCAAAGGGCGAAAAAAACATGGTTTTTGGGAGAAAAAAATTCATAACTTCGTCAATTCTCAAGATATCAAATCCAACTAAATTTTATATAAATGTACTCAATATTATCTAAAACTTTTGTATTTACAAGTTTTTGATAGGACCAATTTTTACCGATGAAAAAAATTAAAAACGAAAAGAAAAAGGGGGGAGGCAAAAGAAAAAAATCCATAACTTACTCAATTCTTAAGCAATCAAATCTAATTAAATTTATTTTACATCTTCACAATAATATCTACAACTTTTATATTAACAAGTTTTTCATAGAACCAATTCTTATAGCAAAAATAAATTAAACAAAAATAGGAGTTGGAGAAAAAAACCTCAAATCCAAACTGCTTATATTCTGACTCATTTTAAAATTCATTTTTGATTTTAAACGCATCCAAATGACAGATCCTCTTATTTAGGAACTATATAATGCGACGTATTGGCCAGTTTTTTGATAAAGGCACAATATATTTTTTAAAAGGCTGCCAAAAAGAGTATTTTGAACAGAATTTCCCGAAGTTGTCAATGAAAAATTGAGGAAGTATAACAAATTGCGTTTTTTCTGAGTCATTTTTAAATTCATTTTTGTTCTCAAACCCTTCCAATTTACAGGTCCTCTTTTTTAGGGACTATGTAATGTGACGGATTGGCCAGTTTTTTGATAAAAGCAGAATATATTTTTAAAAAGGCTGCTAAAAAGGGTATTTTGAACAGAATTTCACTAAGTTATCGCGATTGAAATTTGAGGAAATTTAAGAAATTGCGTTTTTACCGAGTCATTTTTAAATCTTTTTTTTGTTCTCAAACTCATCCAATTTACAGGTTCTCTTATTTAGGAACTGTATCATGTGACGGAGTGGCCAGTTTTTTGATAAAGGCAGAATATATTTTTAAAAAGGCTGCCAAAATGGGCACTTTGCACAAAATTTCCCAAAGCGATCATGATTAATGAACTGTGGGTATTCAAATAACAAATTGGTTATTTTATGACTCATTTTTAAATCCAATTTTACTCTGAAACGCATTCAAATGACAGTTTTTTGTTACTTAGGAACTATATAATGTGCGTATTCGTCAATTTTTTGATAAAGGGTGAATATATATTTTTTAAAAGCTGTCAAAGTAAGTACTTCGCAAAAAAATTTCCCAAAGCGATCATGATAAAAGGATTGAGGCTGTATTCAAATAACAAATTGTTTATTTTATTACTCATTTTTGAATTCAATTTTCCTCTCAAACGCATTCAATTGACAGTTATTTGTTATTTAGGAACTGTGTAATTACTGTGTATTGGTCAGATTTTTGATAAAGGCTAAATATATATTTAAAAAAATCTGTCAAAGTGGGCACTTCGCACAAAATTTCTCAAAGCGATCTTGATTAAAGAATTGTGGATGTATTAAAATAATAAATCGGTTATTTTATGACTCATTTTTAAATTCAATTTTGCTGTCAAATGAATTTAATTAACAGTTTTTTGTTATTTAGGAACTATATAATGAGCATATTGGTCAATTTTTTTTAATAAAGTAAGAATATAATTCAAAATATGTTGCCAAAATGGGCATTTGAGTAGAATTTCGTTTAAGATGATTTTGATAAAACCAGTTCTTACAGAAAAATGAAATTAAAAAATTTTTAAAAGCGGCTGAATAAAGTAGTTAAACTGGGTTTATCTCTAATCTTTTTTTTTTTTTTTTTTTTTTTTTTTGAGATGAAAACTTTTCGAAATCTACCTCCACCTATAGGCCATGCCGAAAGGGATTTTTGTGTTTTAAAAACTGACGAACCGGAAGTAAAATTTTAGCATTTCATATAAAATTACAAAAACAAGTTGCGCGGAATTTTCCAAATTTTTAGATTCAGTTAGACCTTAAACTGGAGCTGATTAGTTTTTGGTGTATATGACACAATAGGTGATGCTGCTATGCTGTATTATTTACGATTTTCACAATAACTTTATCTCAAGAACTAATGCGCGGATTTTTATAAAACTTCAAATACTGTTAGTCTTTGATATAGTTTGATGTTTATTACTTTTTGGTGTAAATCGCTCAACAGGTGGCGCTTTTATGAAGCCTTATTCATGGTTGTCGCAATAGTGAAACTATCTAAAGAACTAATTCACGAATTTTCATTAAACTTCGGATTTAATTAGTCCTTGACTTAAATATTAGTGTTGTTTAATTTTTGATGTAAATCGACCTATAGGCTACATTTGGTCGACCTATAGGTTACTCTAAGTTGCATTTTTTACGATTTCGCAATAACAGTACCTCAAGAACTAATGCAAAGATTTTCATCAAACTTCAGATTTAGTTCATCCTGGATAAAAATGGGTTCTGATTAGTTTTGATTGCACATCGCCTATCAGGTGCGCTGTTATGCAGCATTTTTTAAAGATTTTCCTAATAGTTCAATCTCAGAAACTAATGCATGGATTTTCATCAAACTTTGGAAATAATTACACGTTGTCATAATTTATTGTCGATTAGATTTTGGTGTAAATCACCTAACCTCAGGTTCTACTGTGCTCCATTTTTCAGGAAGTATTGACATGTATGAGATAGAAGAAAATTTCGGGATTGCCACATCCGACTAGTTTCATTATCGTATTCAATACATACAGCATATACAATAACCTCCTTTTTTTAGAAAATGAAAATAACAGTGGCTAATGAGGAATCTTTCATAATCTTAATTCTAAATGCAACAATATGAATATGTATTATAAAGACAGCTTTCAATGATCAAAGTGTTTATAATATAAATGGCAAAACGCATTTTCGATGATGGAATGCAATAAGCAACTCTGTTGCTTAAGGGCAAAAAAGTTTGTATGAAGACTTTAGGATATAATGATTTTTCATTTCGACAGAATTTCTAATTCAATTTATGCTATATTACGCATTGAAATTGAAATAAAGTCGACTCTCATTAATTCGGAATCGGATAAATCGAATCTTCGCTCACTTCGAACTAAACATGAACTCAAGAAATTTTCAACGACAGAATAACGCTAAAAATTTTCATTTATTTGAACTCGTTTCCTCTTGACTTCGTTTAATTCGAACTCGCTTTCTCTTAACTTCGTTTAATTCGAACTAACGAGAATTTTGATTTTTCATTTTTCCTTACTTTTTGAAGCCTTTAGATATTTCACTTTCTTTCATTTTGTTAGCAATGTTCTGAAACTAGTATACATATAATCATTTGATACCCGCTTTCTTAATACCCCCTCTATCCATAAATGACACCTTCAAATTTCTACCATTGTGCTTGTTCGTAATTCCTTAATTAGTTTTTTGTATTTATATCTTTTAATTTAATATTAAGAGATATTCTAATGATAAGAGCCGAAATAAATTAATAAAATACTCTAACATTAGTTCATTTGTAATAGTATTTCTTTAAACATGTTTTCCTCTCATATCTTCTGTATTTCGAGCACTGAATAATTCGAACATTTCTTGTGGTCCCGACAAGTTCGAATTAACGAGAGCCAATTGTACTACATTACACACTCAAATTTTTGCACAAGAGGCAGCTTAAATGGAAAGAAAACAAATCGTTTTTATTGAGGACAAACATTTTATTTTGATAATAAATAGATCCGAAATCTAACAAAAAATTGCTTAAGAATTGTGCTTTTTGAGATTTAAAAATAAAATAAAATAAAATAAAATAAAATTTTCTCTTTTGAAAAAATAAAAAATATAAAAGAGTTTCGTTATATTTTGTTAAACGAAATTTCTAAAAAAATTAATTCAGTTCATTTGTTGCTTGCTCTTTTGCGATTGCTATCAATTTATTTAATTTTTTATTAGATTAATACGAGATAAAAAGGAAGGGTTAATAAATTACAGTTACATGGAAGAGTATATTGAGGTATATGCCGTATTCCTCGTGGATTTTGGGGGCAAAAAAAACCTGTGAAAAATACTTCTTTTTAAAATTCCTAATTTAATTTATACGGTATTATACACTGACGTTTTCACAAAATGACAGCATTCATGAAAAGAAAATAAATCTTTTTTCATTATTGACAAACAAGTTATTTTAGTGATAAATAAATCCGAAAAATTCAATAAATGCTAGCTCAAGAATCGTGTTTTTGAATTAAAAAAATATTTTAGGGAAAATAAATAAATTTTAGAACAAGAATGTAAAATCGTGCATTAAGCATGGGTTGTGAAACACTTTCCGACACATTCAAAATACTATAATAAATTTTCACAAGTTAATAAAGTGAAAAAGCTTATTTAAATAAACAATTTGTATAATATATAAGACATTTGAAAGAAAATTTCATCAACTATTATAAAAAAAATCTGAATTTTTTGTGCAGCTTTGTATATAAACTGAAGATTTTTTATGCAATATATAGTATGCTAAAATATGCTTCAATTAGAAAACGAATATCACAGTTGAAAATTCAACTTCAGCAATTTTTTTAATAATCGGAAATGTGCTTCAAATGTTTAGTGCAGCTCTATATGAGATAAATAGAATTTATACACAATATATAAGAAAAATGTAAAAAAAAAAAGTTTAATTTAACGTACTAGGCGCACCACAATAGAAAAATCATTAACAGCAATTATTGTTTATAGAGAGAACCATAACCGAAATTACAGTTCAGAGTTATTTATCCATTTATCCATTGATTAGTATCAATATCGCATACACAATATTGCACGTACTAATATATTTGGATACAGCCCCTCATATTTTTGCTTCATTTTGAGAATAATAGATTTTGAGCTTGTTCCATCTACGATTATTTAATTTTTTAAGCTATTTTTTGAGACTTTCGCAAAAGTTTCTCTACACATTTAGCTAATATATTATGCAAATTATATTTTTATTGCGTTAATGTGTGCGCAGTGAAACATTATTTAGTAAATCTGCTCATTTTTCATACAGTTTTTATTATTTTTTTATTCTGATAACAGGGTATTACATGTACAATGTTGTTTGTCTTACTTTCTGAAAAGAGATTTTTTTATATTAAGAACTCTGCAAATTATAAGCAAAAAAACTTGGCAAAATTTGGGACTGTTTTTATGTCTCTACGAGTATACTTGTTACCCTCATAAAAATGAACAATTCATTACAATAAGTCCCTAAATCAAAACCTGCAGTTTGAACATTTTAGCTGCATTAGTTTTGGCAGGGTTATCTAAAAGATCTTCGCTCTTTTTGCATTTGTTGACGGTTCCCTATGGGACTTCGGGAAAAGATCTTCACGAAAATGTACGATCTGTGCTAGTTTGTTTGCACACCTGGAGTTTCATAATAATTCCTCATGTATTTTCTAGATATTTAACAAAATGCTTAAAATCGCAAGTGTCCAGTCATTAATGACCATATACTCTATATATGAAATTTAAGGTAATAATACTGACATAAATAATTAAAAAAACTTCTTATTTCTGATTATAGTATTAACTTTAAGACAGCTTTAGAGTAATTATTATAAACCTCATAGTTTTCTATCGCTTTCTAATTAAAATATATGTAGTTAGTGTTAATTTTGCTATATGAAAATAAATTTTGATCATCAATAGATTCCATTGATATCCATTTAAACTGCAAGATAGCTTATAGTTTTCGGCAGCTGAATACTAAAGGAAATAAGCGAGTATAAATTAATTTGTAAAAGAAATCTGAAATCAATTAGATCCGGCTAACGCATGACGATTCGAATGCTGTACTAAAGGCACACTAAGCGGTCTTAATTGATTCCTGAAAGGAGATAAAAACATCTATTTTTTAAATCCATGATTCAAATTATGATTCAAAAATAATTTAAAGAATTTCGTATAGAAATATTATAGAAAACTTATTGCTTATAGAAAACTTATAGAAATGATTTCTGTTGGATTTCATTTTCAGACAATTATTATTCTTTCTGATAAATTTGCAATTCAGATTGCTATGCATCAAGCCAGCATAAAATATATTTATAAAAACACTGGTAAACTTTATCATTTGCCCCAAACAAAAAAACTCCTAGAGTCATTAAATTCCATTAAACCGACTCTAACTCTGGTTTATAATGCTAAAATTAGTTATAATTATATTTTTAATTAATAATATTCGCCTTAATTCAAAAATATTTGAGAGAATTTCTGTTTCTCTGGCAGAAATCAATGAAAAATTCTTGCTTTTAAATAGAGGTTCTCTTGAATTCCTTTTGCAGACGATTATTATTCTTTGTTACTATTCGATATTAAAGTCCCATTCGGGTTGTAATCATAGAGTTAAAAGAAAGAACAGGGGTGAAGTATGGGAGCTGGAGTGAGGCCAAAAACGCAACCCTAAAATCTACTACATAAAGTCCAAACACAACCACGTGCTTTCGATAAAAACGTAGAAAACTTTTAGTAATACAATTTTTAATCCATAATACAATGAAACTCTACTTTAGATTGCTTAAATATAAGCAGATCATTTTCATTTAGTTAAAAAAAAAAAAAAAAAAAAAAAAAAAGGTTTATTTTAAAGAATTTGGTCACTATTCTACGTGATTATTTTATTTGGGCCAAAGGAGAGCATTTAAATTTGAGCGATATAACAAACCGATTTTACGGCATACTGCACCGCCATTTATCCCCCCCCCATGGGTTGTAATATATTAAATAAATTCCTAAAATATTCATAAATTCTTTTGAAAATCTGTTTTATTCGCCTCAAATGTAAAACTGACCCAGTGATCTTGAATATATTAAATAACGCTGATTGTAATTTCTAATACTAAAAATAATTAATCTTTCTTTTCTTTTCTTTTCTTTTAATTTATAATAGCCATCATAATTCAAAAATTATTTCTGCCTATAGATGAAGATTCTATTGATTTCCATTTGCAGACGATTCTTCTTTTTTATGATTATTTCCAATTGTTTTGTAGTGTATCAAACAAATTCAGAAAATATTAATAAAAACTCTAGCTACTATTTTATACGCCCCAAATACAAACTTGTCTGGGATCTTCATTAAGAAAACAACGGTCGTAGTTTCTAATACTAAAAAACAAGCTAATAAAACGCTAACAAGCTGTTAGATTAATAAGCTAACAAAAAGAAAGAACAATAAAATCAGGATTTACATCATAATTTAGAAATCACAAATTAATTCCACGAATTACTTTTGCTGGCGATTCTTCTTCTTCTATTTTATAATTGTTAAATTCTCATTCGGGTTGTAATATATTAAATAATTTCCTAAAATATTCATAATTTCTTTTGAAAATTTGTTTTATTCATCTCAAATGTAAAACTGACCCAGTGACCTTGAATACATTAAATTTCTGATTGGGATTTCTAATACTAAGAATTATTAATCTTTCTTTTCTTTTCTTTTCTTTTAATTTATAATAACCATCATAATTCAAAAATTATTTCTGCCTATAGATGAAGATTCTATTGATTTCCATTTGCAGACGATTCTTCTTTTTTATGATTATTTCCAACTGTTTTGTAGTGTATCAAACAAATTCAGAAAATATTAATGAAAACTCTAGCTACTATTTTATACGCCCCAAATATAAACTTGTCTGGGATCTTTATTAAGAAAATAACTGTCGTAGTTTCTAATACTAAAAAACAAGCTAATAAAACGCTAACAAGCTGTTAAATTAATAAGCTAATAAAAAGAAAGAACAATAAAATCAGGATTTACATCATAATTTAGAAATCACGAATAAATTCTGTCTCTGTGTCAGAAATAAAAGAAAAATTTCTGTTGGAGATTCTCTTCAAATCCTTTTGAAGGTGATTCTTCTTATTCTATTATTATTATCATTAAATTCTCATTCGATTTATAATGTATTAAATAAATTCCTGAAATATTCATAATTTTTTTGAAAAATTTACTTTATTCGTTCTAAATGCAAAACTAAATCAGAATCTCTGAATAGATTGAAAGAACACTGATTGTGCTTTCTAGTACCAAAAGCAATTAATCATTTTTTTCCCTTAAAATTTACAATATTCATCCCAATTGAGAAAATATTTCTGCTTATAAACTAAGATTACCTTGAATTGCATTCGCAGAAGATTATTATTTTTATTATTGTTAATTAAGATTTTCATTTAAATTGTAGTGTATCAAATAAATTAAAAAAATATTCATACAAAGTTAGCAAATCTATTTTATACGGCCCAAATATAAAACTGTTTGCTCAACTAACCCAGATAATAATCTCTTCAAACTTGGAGAAATCAGCGTCTTTTCAAGACAATGGAGACTAAAGGCCCGCTGGTGAATTACTTAACTACCTCCGGTTTCTATAGCAACCATTAGTTTAGAGGTAAGGCTTAACTGACATGATTCGAGAATCAAATAAATTAGCTCGAAAGAAGTTGGAAATCAAGTGACGGAATTTATTGCGTGAGGTTAAAAAGAATGCAAGTTTGTTACAAACTAGAAGAACAAAAATCGATTTAAGATACAGCTTACTTTAGTTCTACAGTAAAAGGCTCACTAAAGTTTAGTTATTAAGAGTTATTTTTTATTATTATTTATCTTGGATTATGGGTTCATATAAAAGTTCAGTTAAACTTTTCAAAATGCAAGTTAATTTCTCAGATTTTCTTAGATTATAACAACAGAGAAATATTATTATTATTATTATTAATATATATATATATATATTAATTTTGACTTCTTATCATCCATATAAATATTTAAAACATTCCAATTAAAATATTAGTTTAAAAAAGATTTTCAAAGAAAAAAAAAACCTTTTATAGACAAATACACATGTTACTTAAGTAGCTTAATTTTTTTTTCTGGACACTTGGTTTTTGAAACTTATTTAAAAAACATCATTTAAATATTAAGGATCTACTTTAAAAAAATTCTATAGTAAAACCTACATATTGTAATGAAAATAAATTCAATCTTTTTTCTTTTATTCAAAAAATGTATTTACTGAGAAAGTATTAAAAACGATCTTACATAAGAAACTAGACATTTTTGAGCCATTTAGAAAATTTAAACAAAAATATTCAAATAATCAAACACTTTAATTTTTAGTTGGGTATCTTTTAGCTAAAATTAAACTTTTAATACATTTTGGTATAGATGCAACAAGTTTTTTTTTTATGTGAGAATGTTATTTTTTTCTATTCCCCTATCAATACTGCTTTTAGTTGTTCTTTCGAAGTAGTATCATGTTTTCTTGTTATTTTCTGCAGTTCATGCTACATGAATTGGGTTTATATCTAAACAATGTGGTGGAATCTTGATATAACTTTTGGGCATTTGTACAGCAGCCATAAGTGAAAATTTAGGGTTACGTTTGGAATCATTATCTTGATACGTCTTGCATGCCTTTTGAATTGCAAGTTTTTGGGCAGATATTTTCAAGTTTTCTTTTTGGATATTTATATACTTATACTGGTTCATAGTATTTTAAAGGAAACAAATTTTCCCATACAAGAAGCAACAAAAACATCCCCAAATCATTATAACTCTATCTTCTTGTTTGATAGTTGGTAATAAATTTTTCGGATTGAGCTCTTCGTTTGGTTTTATCCACACAGATATTCGCCCATCAAACCTAAATATGTTAAATTTTGATACCTCCACAAATATAATATTTTCCCATAACGATACATATCTGTTTAAAACGGATTTTGCAAAATCCAAACGCAACTTTCTTGCTCTTTCATTAACGAAAAATTTTCTTCTGGCGCCATTTTGTTTCAAAATGGCGGATGGAACTGGACAACGAACTCAGTCCAGACGTCGGTATGTACTATGTACGCACCAAGTTTCATTTAAATCGGTTTATAAATACGCATGTTATCACGTGACGAAAATCAGATCATTTCAAAATGTGAGCAACACTAGAAATTAAAAGTGCTATAACTCAGCCATTTTTAAAGATACAGACGAAACAAAAAATGCTCTGGAATCTTTGTATCAAGGTCATATGCATAAAAGAAAAATCTTTTTCAATTTCTCACTTTTTTATACCTAATTTTAAATTTTAAATTAAAAAAATAATTAATGGCTGTTATTTTGAAACAAGACTGCAGACGGAACTGGCTAACGAACTCGGTCTAGGCCTCATTACTTACTATGTACATACCAAGTTACATCCAAATCGATTCATAAATACGCGTGTTATCACGTGACAAATATCACATCGTTTCAAAATGTCAGCCATACTAAAAATTCAAAGTGTTGTAACTTAGTCATTTTGTTAAGATATAGACAAAATAAAAAGTGTTCTGGAATCGTATTTTTAAGTTCTAACACATAAAAGAAAAATATTTTTCAACTTTTAATGTTTTCGCATTTAATATTAAATTTTAAATTAAAAAAAATTAAATGGCCGCCATTTTGCAACAAGATGGCGGATGATGCTGACTAACGAACTCGGTCGAGACATTTGTATGTACTATGTACATACCAAGTTTCATTAAAATCGGTTCATAAATATGTTAGTTACAGCATGACAAAAATCAGCTACATATATATGTGAAATTTTAAACTTAGGGGGACAGAAACATCATCGCCAGGTTTCCCTTTCTCCGCACAGAAGTCATGGCCAGCGAGAAAAAAAACAAAATAAATAAATGTAGAAGATCCAATAAGTCACTCCTTGGCTGCTGCAAGTTCATTTTATTAAACTGTAGCTATAATAGAGAGAAAAGCTCCTTTTGCAGACGACCTTTTACCGAAACATAAAAAAAAAAAAACATCATTTACTACATCCAGCCGTACTCATGGAAGAGAGAACCCAAGAATCCTTCTTCTTACCACCTCTCGAGGCTTCCTCCCTTTTTAAATCTAAAAAGAAAATTCTAGAACATTCTTTAGTCTCAAACCATCATTCTTTTATGTAAACATAACTCATACCCAGAGTCGAGATTACTATTTGACAGACAACAATTTTATTAAAAAAATATATTATTTAACCAATTTATAATCGACTCAGAATTTTAAATATCTTAGGCTGACGATTTTTATAGACGATTAATTTTAGGAGGAAAAGAAAAGAAATGAATTTATTGATATGCACAATATGAAATGTTGACTGAGAGAAAATAAATAAATAGATAAAATAAAATAATGATGTTTTTTGAAAGGTATGGTTTTGGAATAAATTTAATAAGACTTTCTTAAAAAGGGTTGATAAAAACATAGAAAAATGAGTTTTATTTGGAATATTAAGAAATAAAGTTTAATTAAGAATATTTTTAATTTAGAGTCATCTTTTTTAATTTACGCATACTAGAATAAATGTTTTTTAAGGCGAATTAAGAATTTATATCGTTTCCATAAAGATTAATAGATTAGATCTAGAAAGAAGATTTTAATTTAATAAGTTGAAGTAAGTAAGGAATATTATTATAAGGAAATTAATATAGTACAAAGGTTAGTTTTGGCGAGAAAAAAATTAAAATTTGTAATATAGATATATATATGGTTATATATATGTCAACATTTGAACGGAGGGTGGTTTTGGGGTCTGGGGGTCATGATCAGTGAAAATATACCAAAATTTTCTGGAAGTGCTTTCCTCCGGACGACTGCAATAGGTAGCTTGTTACTTTTTGTAATGAAAGCTACCTTATACATATACTAGTTCAATATACTCATATGAATATATGCGAAGATGAAACTATCCACTTTATTTGTAGTTATATTGTATTTGGGGTCTGATGAGTCTACTATAGTTCTGCAGATTCCAAATATTCCTTCTAATTAATTTTTTCATTTTTTGTTGATATATATTGCTTTATAATTAATGGTTATATATATATATATATATATATATATAGTATGGAACCATTTATCCGGAATCCAGTTAACCGGAAAACCAGTTATCCGGAATGATATTTCTAATAGACTGATGTTAGAATCTTTGTAGAAAAAAGTGTCACACACTGCCAATTTGACAGATACATTTCTAGAAACAATTCTATAGTTTGATAACATCATCTAGTATTTGAAATGGAAGCATTTATAGTTATATTATAGATGTTTTTATTTTTATGCAGAGAAAACAGAATTTTTGGGTGCTACTCTGTTATCCCGTCGACCAAAACACTATCGCCAAATTATAAGATTAAATGCCAATAATGGATGATCGTGAGAGTCAATTCAATGACATTAAATACGATACACTTATTTAAAACGTCATTAAGTGATTTTTTTTTTGTATTTTTATTAATATTCTACTAATTATTTGTTTTTTTATTATTTGAATTAAAAATTATGTCAATAGGTATAATTTAGCTATTAGTTTGGCGATTTGAATAATTTGGCAAAATCAGTTGACAGTATAACAGAGTAGTACTAATTTTTGTTCTTAAAGGAATTTCCATAAATTATCTTCTTTCAAACTAACATTTGATCTTATTTGATAAGTAATCTTAGTTCAAGTAATCTAATAATTAATTTAAAATTAGAAGTAATATACAACCACATATACTCCATAAAACTTATCAAATAGATGCTTTTTTAATGCCCATCCAACCGGAAAAACCAGTTATCCAGAATACATATGACCCCAACCCTTCCGGATAAATGGTTCTGTACTGTATATATATAAAGGAAAAAAAATATATATATATATAACAACTTTTTTTTTCTTCTTCTTATTATTATTATTTTTAAATCTTAAAAAATCATAATTTCATTTCCATTGGCATTATTTCGAATCTTAGAAGCACATCATTCTGAGATAGGAAATGAAATGTCCGAGTACTGTTAATACAACGGGAAGGATGGAGATAACACATACTTTAGCCTACGGAGTGAAGCTGGTTTTTAGAAGTGTTCGTAATTATATAAATACAGTAAAATCCCGGTTATCCGAAAAGCATGGGGCCAAAGCATTTTCGGTTAACCGGGGATCCATAGAAATTTTTGAATAACCGGAAGGCTTTTGGTGAAAAGTTGTTTGATGAAAAACTGTAATCGTAATTTAGAACATAGCTGCAATAAAAATGTTGTGGTACAATATTCAAAGCACACTGAAGCTGAAAAACAAAAGAAAATCACAACATACAGTCGAGTCTCTATATAACGAAATCCATCGTTCCAGCAAAAAATTCGTTATATAGAGAAATTCGATGTATAGAAAATGATGTTAAAAATCGTATTTAATGTGTAAATTTTGAACAAATATTATTTTTGATATTTTTAATTAAGGATTTGAAATGTTTAAAAGTAAATATTAACCTAACATTTTATTTCTTAATTATTTAAACAGTTTCACAAAAAAAAAAAAAAAAATAGACATTTATTTGAAAGCTTAATGAAAATCAAATAAGGAAGACTTGCATTAATTTCAGACGAAGAAATCTGTAATTTTTCGTTGTTTTTATTTTAAAATTGTTATGCTCTCAAAAAAAGAAGAAAAAAAAGACCTCAAATTTTAGCAAGGAATGAAAAATTGTAGTTAACATTTTATAGTAGTTAACCTCCATTTGAAGGCCTCTCTAACGCGGCTCTCATTGATTCCTCTCTTATATGTGTAACAATCTAATTGACTCTGTTTTGAGGAGGGTGTTGAAAGGTGTGTGGGAGGTGGGATGAATTCGTTGGGTTTAAAGAACAAGGAGAGAAGTAATGTAAAAAAAAAAAAAAACCTCAGCACTGAACGATAAATCAAAAATAAGTGATGGAAAATTGACTCCATATGATTTCGAAGCTTTTTTAAAACTGAATAAATTAAGACCAATTTATGAAAAAATTCGTTATATGGAGATAGATATTTCGCTATATAGAGACTGTTTTTAATGTAATCATGCGAAAAGGGGACCGTTCCTACAAAAAATTCGTTATATAGAGAAATTCGATGTATGGAGTTTCGTTGTATAGAGACTCGACTGTATTTTGTAAAAAAAAAAAAATGAAGCATGGGTCTATTCTAATAAAGTGCCCGAAATTACGCAATGAACCAAATAATTAAGTTGACTTTGTTTATTTCATAAAGAATATGCTTTTTCAACACTATTTCCACCAGTGTGCAATAATGCTTATCAAAATTTTCATTTTTACTTATTTTTCATTTAATTTTTAAAACTGATATGCATTAAAACAACACTTCAATGTGTAAAAAATAATTCAGAATTGTTTTGATCTAAAAATTACAAATAAAATAGTAATCGTAAATTAAAATATGTTGAAAGATGTCATTTGACATCGGTAAAGATAGCATTGACAATTAAAGTTTTCACATTTAAAATGAACTTTAAAAATTTTAAAGCCTTTCGGTTAAGCCGATTTTCGGATAATCGGCTTAAAAGTAAATATTAACCTAACATTTTATTTCTTAATTATTTAAACAGTTTCACAAAAAAAAAAAAAAAAATAGACATTTATTTGAAAGCTTAATGAAAATCAAATAAGGAAGACTTGCATTAATTTCAGACGAAGAAATCTGTAATTTTTCGTTGTTTTTATTTTAAAATTGTTATGCTCTCAAAAAAAGAAGAAAAAAAAGACCTCAAATTTTAGCAAGGAATGAAAAATTGTAGTTAACATTTTATAGTAGTTAACCTCCATTTGAAGGCCTCTCTAACGCGGCTCTCATTGATTCCTCTCTTATATGTGTAACAATCTAATTGACTCTGTTTTGAGGAGGGTGTTGAAAGGTGTGTGGGAGGTGGGATGAATTCGTTGGGTTTAAAGAACAAGGAGAGAAGTAATGTAAAAAAAAAAAAAAACCTCAGCACTGAACGATAAATCAAAAATAAGTGATGGAAAATTGACTCCATATGATTTCGAAGCTTTTTTAAAACTGAATAAATTAAGACCAATTTATGAAAAAATTCGTTATATGGAGATAGATATTTCGCTATATAGAGACTGTTTTTAATGTAATCATGCGAAAAGGGGACCGTTCCTACAAAAAATTCGTTATATAGAGAAATTCGATGTATGGAGTTTCGTTGTATAGAGACTCGACTGTATTTTGTAAAAAAAAAAAAATGAAGCATGGGTCTATTCTAATAAAGTGCCCGAAATTACGCAATGAACCAAATAATTAAGTTGACTTTGTTTATTTCATAAAGAATATGCTTTTTCAACACTATTTCCACCAGTGTGCAATAATGCTTATCAAAATTTTCATTTTTACTTATTTTTCATTTAATTTTTAAAACTGATATGCATTAAAACAACACTTCAATGTGTAAAAAATAATTCAGAATTGTTTTGATCTAAAAATTACAAATAAAATAGTAATCGTAAATTAAAATATGTTGAAAGATGTCATTTGACATCGGTAAAGATAGCATTGACAATTAAAGTTTTCACATTTAAAATGAACTTTAAAAATTTTAAAGCCTTTCGGTTAAGCCGATTTTCGGATAATCGGGATTCGGATAACCGGGGTTCTACTGTACCTAGCACCTTTAGTCGTAATCTGGTCCGTCCGTCTGTCCACATATAGCAGAGAAAAAACTACTCAACCAAATGGTTTGAAATTCACTGAGTCGTATAATCTTTCCAGAATTTTGTTGCTTCATTTCAAATTTTATGAAAATCGAAACAAAATTTAACAGACATTAATACTCAAATCATAAAATTTTACAAGCAGTCCTCAGATATTCTGTTTTAAGATATTAACGAGATTGAAGTAGCTCAATTACTATTACTCATACGTAAAAAAATATATTATCGGTTAAGATGTCCCACGACGCACTCTTTATTCCCCTGAATAAAAGAATTCGGTTATTCAACCTTCTAAGTGTCATATATTGAGAATCATTAATCAAAGAACGCTAAGGGAAATGGTTAATTTGTATGATTTCGAAAATGACAATCTGCACGAATTCGACTCCTTTCATTATAACTTACATTTATCTCTGCATTTTTCTTATAATAAGGCGATACCTCTTTGCGACTGTTAATGTTATACTATTTATTATTACTAAATTATTTCTTCTCCAACTGGATTTCAGAGCAAGACTTTTGATCTTTTGCATTATTTCATATCGATGCATTACATCGAATGATTACAATACTTTGCATTATATGTTTGAGAAATTGGGGGAAAAGTTTAAAAAAATGGGAGCCATTAAAAAAATTATGCGGAACTATCCATTAGGGGGGGGAGGGATATATAACAACTTTTTTTTACTTCTTTTTTTTTTTTTTTTAGTCTGTTAAAAAATAATAATTTCATAGTCAAATCATGCAATTTCAAAAGCATCCCTGACGTAGTCTATTTCAAGAATTAACGAAAATGAAATGCCTTGATATAATATAACTCATTTGCAAAAAAAAAAAAAAAAAAAAAAAAAAAAAAAAAATGTGTTATCGGTTAAGATGTCCAACTTCTTATGTGCATCCCATGACGCCCCCACCCCCCTTCATAAAAGAATTCAGTTATTCAACCGTTTAAGTGTCATATATTTGGAAATCATTAGTCAAAGAACGCTAAGGGGAATGATTCTTTTATATCATCTCGAAAATGGCAATCGTCACGGATTTTGCTCCTTTCATTATACTTTAAATTTCGCTCTGTATTTTTCTTAAAATATGGCGTAAAAAATGACAGAGTATTAATGCAATGCTATTGATTACACTAGTCAACAACAACAACAACAAAAAAATATTAAATAAATAAATAAATAAATAAATAAATAATAACTTTTCGTGTTCTATTTTTCGTGTTCTATGTGCTAGAAGCAGTGTAGAAATTCAAATAAAACATTTCTATCACGTCACAATTTTATGATATCAATATTTATTTTTTTGTTGTTTTTTACAAATTTTAATCTTTCCTCAAAAATATGGGAGCTATGAGCATAGCCGGATTAAGGGGGGGCTAAGGGGGCTGCAGCCCCGGGCCCCAACCAGTCAGGGACCCTCAGCAGAGGCTTAAGTTGTACCAAAGTTTCGTTTAAAACAATTACAGGGGTGTAAGAGCTGCGCGAAATCGCCGTTTTTCTTTTGCAACTTAAGTTGAATTGTCATTTGATGTCATTGCTGTCGGTACCTCCGAAAATTTCCAGGTTTAACAAAAGTGGCGATGAAAACGAAATGAAAAGGGTCGTGTAAAAAAGAACGAATTTAATCAAGATCGCAGAGAAGCGCAATTTTCTTCAAAAAGGCCGTGGAAAAAGCGTTAATTTCGTCAAAAGCTCGCGGAAAAAGTGTGAATTTTGTAAAAAAAATCACGAAAACAGCGCGAATTTGTCGAACGGTCGCGGAAGAACTGCGAATTTCATCAAAGGATGGCCTAAAAACGCGATTTGGACAAAGAATCGTAAATAAATGCGAGTTTCATCAAATTTAGGAAAGAAAAACACGATTTTCTTTAAAAGATCGCAGAAAAAGCGGAAATTTAGTCAAGAGTTCGCGGAAAAAGAGCGAAATTTGTCAAAGCATCGGGGAAAAACGCGAATTTCGACAGAGAATCGTGGAAAAACGCGAATTTCGTCAAAGGATCTTAAAAAACGAGGATTTTGACAAAGAACAACGAATTTCGTCAAAGAATGGCAAAAAAAAAAAGCGCGAATTGCTTGGTAAGTTCGCTGAAAAAACGCAAATTTAGCCAAAAGATCGCGGAAAAAAGCGAATTTTGTCAAAGGATCGTGAAAAAACATGAATTTTGACAAAGAACCTCGTAAAATCGCGAATTTCGTCAAAGGTTCGCCAAAAACGCAACTTTGAAAAAAAAACCTTGAATTTTATCAAAGTGTGGCAGAAAAAGTGAGAATTTCTTGAACAGTTCCCGGGAAAAAGCGCAAATTTAGTTAAAAGACCGTGGAAAAAGAGCGAATTTTGATAAAGAACCGCTAAAAAAACGCGAATTTCGTCAAAGGATCGCCGAAAAAATGCGAATTTTGAGAAAGAACCGCGAAAAGAAAGCGCGAATTTTTTCAAAAAGTGGCAGAAAAAGCGCGAATTTCATAAACAGTTCGCGAGAAAAGCTCAAATTTAGTCAAAAGAGCCAATTTTGTTAAAGTGTCTCCGCCGTAGAAACGCGAATTTTGAAAAAGAACCGCGAAAAAGCGCGAAGTTCGTCAAAAAATTGCCAAAAAATTGCCAAAAAAACGCGAATTTTTACAGAAATCCGCAAAAAATACGAATTTTGTCAAAGGATGGCAGAAAAAGCGCGAATTTCTTGAAAAGATCGCGGGAAAGAGCGAATTTTGTCAAAGAGACGCGGAAAAAGTGTAAATTTCTACAGAGGATCGCTTGAAAAAACGCAAATTTCGTCAAAGAATCGCTGAAAAAAACACGAATTTTGGCAGAGAATCGCAGAAAAAACGCGAATTTCGCCAAAGGGTGGCAGGAAAAACGTGAATTTCGGAAAAAAATAACAGGAAAAACGCAAATTTTGTCAAAAGGTCGCGGAAAAAAAGGCGAATTTAAGAACACAGTTAAAGATAACAAAAAATTTAATTAACATTATACATATTCAATATCTAAGATTTGTATTTTTGGATTAAAAAGACTAAACAAAGGTGTGTGTGTGTGTGTATTTGAGGAGGGGGTGATATACAGTATCGTGCTAGGAGGCTCAAGATTTCCAATAGCGTAAGGGGGAAGGCCCAAAATTCCCAGTAGCCCCGGGCCCCAGAAGTGCTTAATCCGGCTCTGGCTATGAGTGATGAACACAGAGAGCGATTTCACCAAGATATAGCTGTTATTGAAAAATGATATCAAGGAAAATAGAACCCTGCGATGTTGGCAGACTACTGCTGGTTAGTAATTAGGGAAACCTGAACCGCAAAATACCATCAACAAACAAACCAAAAAAAAAAAAAAAAAAAAAAAAAAAAGGAAAAAGGAAGTTTTTTTTAATTCGAAATAAATTAGCTTAAGATTAATATTTGTAAAAAACGTAAAAAAATAAATATCGACATATTATAAAATTGTGACGTGATAGAAATATTTTATTTGACTTTCTTCACTATTTCTAGCACACAGAACACGAATCACATAAAATTATTTGCGATATAAAAAGAGTTATTTTTGTTGTTGTTGTTGTTGACTAGTGTTATTACTAAGCTATTTCTTCTCAAATTGGACTTCGGAGGAAGAATTTTTATCAATTTGCATTATATCGAATGTTTACAATACTTTACTTATATTATATGTTAGAAAAATCTGAAAGTTAGAAAAATCTGAAAGTACTCATACAAAAACTATGCGAGGCAATACAATCGGGAGAAAAATTTATAATACCCACTTTTTTTTTTTTTTAAATTATTGAAAATCCATTAAAAAAAATAATAATTTTATACGCAATCATTAAAATTTTTTATCTTTTCTCTTTTAAAATATTAAAGGGAGTGAAGTGGCTCAATTAGGCATTTTTCACATATTATCAATTTTTATTAACTGAGTTTTACGAAAAAGATAGTATTTAATGTAATATCAATGAAAAGATTTGGAACAAATGCTTCGATTTTGATATTTCTATTTATCATGGAACAAACTTGTTCCGGTAGTTATCCAAAAAGAACTAAAGAATAAATAAAAAAATTGAAATAAAAATATTTAAAAAAATTTAATTAAAATTGACAATGTTGATTTTACAGCATAATACTGGCAGCTGGAGTGCCAATATTGTACTCAGTGTTCTCGCTGTCGCTCGCCAATGCGCCAAATTGCGACAAAATTCTTCATTTGGCGAGTAAACAAGCGACTAGATTCGCCAAATTGCTAGTGTTCAAATTTTGCTTTTTCTTTTTTCTTTTTCGTTTTTCATACATACATATATATATATATATATATATATAATATACATATTTTTTATATTTGTAGCGGATAGTTGATTTTAGTATTAATAACAATAGTTGTCGTAGCTATAAAAACTTAGGTTATTTTAGAACATATAAAAAAGGGGATATATTAAAGGGTTAAAGATAATTTTCTTTTGTGCAACACGGCGAATCTATTTGGCTAACACTTTTTTCATTTGGCGAATGTTTTTGATTTTTAATTAGCCAAATTACTAACGTTAGTCAAATGTCAGCGAGAACACTGTGTACTATAAAATGAGCAGTAATATACCATCATATAAATGAATTAAACAGTGTATTACTGCTAAAGGTTATGTTACTTGTTAATTTTACAGTTTACTACGGTTAATTTTAAGCTGGCGCCCCAGTTGCCAGTATTATACTGTAAAATCAACAATTTTTTTTACAGTGTCAAAAACATCTGCGGGAAAAATACTTATTACTGGCTAAAAAGTCTTACTTCTTATGTGTTTCTCACGATGCAATCATTTTTCCTCCTACATGTAAGAATTCGGTTATTCAACCTTCTGAATGTCATATATTTAAAAATCATTAGTCAAAGAATGCTAAGGAGAACTATTCTATTATATCATTTCGAAAATGGCAATCGGCACGAATTCTGTTCCTTTCATTTATACCTTAAATTTAGCTCTTCATTTTTCTTAAAATATAGCTTAATCACTTCATTACAGAATATTCAGTTGTGGTATTGATTATTACTAAATTATTTCTTCTCCAATTGAATTTCACAGGAAGACTTTTTATTTATTTCCATTATTTCATATCGAAACATTACATCGAATGATTACATTATTTTACTTACCGTATTTTTGGGTGTATAGTCCGCGGCTTATACAAGGAAAAAACCTTCCAAAACGCCGCTGCGGCTTATACACGGTGCGGGTTATGCAAATATTTTTTTTTTAAATTGGATATCGTGATATTTTTTCTACAACTTTTAAATCTCAAAAAAATTGAAAAAAAAACCATCAAGATCTGTAAATTTTTTTCGCTATGCCGCGAAATTTAGAGAGTTCTCCCATGTTTGTAAAGGGTTTTTTTACTGCTTAAATACAGTTATTTCTAGGTTTGGAAGAACTGTCGCAACTATCGCCAAGTATTGCACTGATAGATCTATAATAGCTGCCGTATATACTCGCGTATAGGTCGTGAAATTTTAGACCAAAAAAGAACTTCAAAGCGGGGGGTCGACTTATACGCGAGACCTAAAAATAAAAAATAAAAAAAAATTTATAAATAAAATATCAGAAAATAATTTGCTAGCGAATCGGTGCTGCAGCACCTCATTGTGTTTGTAGAGTACAAAATTCAAAATCCGGAAACCTTCCAACCTCAATGATTCTGCATTTAAGATCATTTAAGATTTAGTTTATTTTTCAAAAATAATAATAATCTACCCTACCCTGTTTCAAAGAACAAAAAAAAGTGCGTGATTTATGTCATTTCGGAACGATTCAGAGCAGTCAGTCTTTTCCGAAACGAATCCAAGGAATCGTTCCTTTACAGAGTCGTTTCATTTCCGACGAGTTCAAGGAATCGAACTTTTTTGGAGTCGTTTTATTTCCGATAGAGTCTGAGGAATCGTTTCTTTTCGGAGTTGGTACCCTACCCTGTTGCAAAGAACAAAAAAAAGTGCGTGATTTATGTCATTTCAGAACGATTTAGAGCAGTCGGATTTTTTCGAAACGATTCCGAGGAATCGTTCCTTTACAGAGTCGTTTCATTTCGGAACAATTTCAAGGAATCGAACTTTTCCGGAGTCGTTTCATTTCAGATAGAGTCCGAGGAATAGTTTCTTTTCGGAGTTGGTACCCTACCCTGTTGCAAAGACAAAAAAAATTGCTTGATTTATGTCATTTCGGAACGATTCAGAGCAGTTGGCCTTTTTCGAAACGATTCCGAGGAATCGTTCCCTTACAGAGTCGTTTCATTTCGGAACGAGTTCAAGGAATCGAAGTCGTTTCATTTCAGATAGAGTCCGAGGAATCTTTCCTTTTCGGAGTTGGTGCATTTCGGTCTGATTCCGAGGATTCGATCCTTTTGGGAACCAATGACCTAAGATACAACATTTTATGTCTAAAATTTTGAATTTATCACCGATTTTTTTTTTAATTTTCGGAAAAATTCAGAAAAAATATCACGCTTGTTTGAAAAAAAATGCGCGTTAACGCCGGATCGCTTGAAATTATCTTAAAACACGTAAATGTCGCGGCGTTTCTTCCGAAAATTAGGGTACTGATAATCTTAATTTTTTAGCCGAATTACTGTAGGTATTATGCATCACGAAAAAAATTGGTAAATTTGTGTCGGACGCTCCTCTCAGTCCACAAAACTTTGAAGAATGTCCTAGGTAGTTTTAGCTGCCACCACCGATATTAATGGGTGATATCGGTCACCTGACTTTCTTCCTCACACTCAACGCACGTTAGATACGCTTTATCAGAGATTACTGCAGAATCTCAATACACAAGGGTACTAGGCCTCACTTCTCGGCCTATAACACTATCCACCGGGACGCCTTGTCCCGCGCTCAAAATATACACTATCCAACAGGACCACAAATCCTGAGCGACCTATCGGTCTCAGCGCCAAGCGAGAACTGTCTCCAACCTCTCAGTCCAGAGTTGACCTTGTCAGAGATCTTCCTTCCCCCAGCAGGGCCTCTTAAAGTTCCTCCATTGGTTCAATTCCGCATACCAACCTTGAGTCATGACATCTACTGTTTACACATCACTTAAATACTAAATGACAGCTGAGGCACACCCCGCGGCCATCACTTTCATTCATCAACGAGTGCGTCATCTGCACACCTGTGTCAACATCTGTCATTCGTTATTATAGAAAAGAAAGAAAGGTATTTCGAGCTTCACGGATACACAACTAACAATACATAAAAATATTCAGATGAGGAAATGTTATTCCTTTCTAATTCAGGGTAGATGTCTTCTAGGAACCTGACACCCCCCACCTTAGCGGAAAATATGCCTCTTAGGGGCTAATTTTCCCCAAACATATAATAATATTACGGAAGAGTTCAATAGTCTCTATGCAGATTTCTTCATTCTAAATATTACATAGGCATTTTCCGGTGTCTGAACATTCTCTACTGACATCTCTACTGAAACTTATACTAATACTACTATTGCATAAACAATACACATGCTAATTTACTATTATAAACACAAAACTTAAAAAAAAAATATTTACACACACACAAAAAAAAATCAGACATGTGATGACATCCTTTAAGGTTGTCTACTATTTTGACATTGATACTGATGGGCTAGTAACTGGTTGTTCTTCCCAGCTCTTTCTCTGTAGCCTCGAAATTGCATCAGCATTCAAATGTTGAACTCCGGGACGATGAGAAATGCTCAGGTTCCAGCGTTGCAAGGCTAGAGCCCACCTAGTGAGTTTGGGCGACCTTGGGGTTGTTTCCGTGAGAAATTTTAATGGATTATGATCGGTAATGACCTCAATTTGAGATCCATAAGTCCACTTTTCAAACTTCCGCAACCCGAAGAGAACACTCCAAGCCTCTTTCTCTATACTCGGCCAAGCACGCTGAGCCCCTGACAATTTCTGACTGGCAAAAGCTATAGGTTTAAACTGACCTTTTTCATCTTTTTGAGTAAGACAACATCCTACTGCAAGGTCGGAAGCATCGGCATGAAGCTGATATTCCCGGCCTACGATAGGTGTAGCCAAACTCGTCACTTTACACAACTCATCTTTAAGAGTATTAAATGCTTTTTCTGCCCTTTCATCCCATGGTACAGTATTTTTGACATTTCCTTTGGTTAAGTCGGTTAAAGGTATAGCTATCTCAGCATAATTTGGAATATAAGATCGGTAGAATCCCATTAATCCCAAAACTGATCTAACTTCCTTTTTAGTCTTTGGTCTCTTTAAGTCCCTTATTGCTCCGATTTTCTCCTCATCAGGTGCATGAGTTCCACCCCCAATAACATGACCTAAAAACTTAGTCAATTTCTCTCCAAATTTACATTTGTCTAGTCTAATCGTAAAATTTCTATTTTTCAACTCTTCAATGACAGCCCTGACATGCTCACAATGCTCTTCCCAGGTATCGGAGAAAATGATGACATCATCAATATATGCTTCTGCATACCTCCGATGACCTTGGAGAACCTCATTCATGTCTTTTTGAAACGTAGCAGCAGCCCCTGATAATCCAAAAGGCATTGTACGCCACTGATAAGTTCCGTTATGCGTCGTAAAAGCTGTCAGAGGTTTACAATCCTCAGCCATTTTAATTTGCCAATAACCCCTCAATAAATCTATTGAAGATAAATATTTAGCCGCCCCCGCGGTATACATAATTTCTTGGGAATCTTTCATCGGGAAGGTGGGAACCTGCGTTACAGAATTTAAAGCTCTGTAATCAATACACATTCTGACAGTTGCATCTTTTTTCGCAACGCAAACAATTGGATGGCTAATTTCAGCATTCGATGGTTCGATTAGATTTAATTCTAATAACTCCTGAATCTGCCTATCCACTTCCTCTTTATAAGCTACCGGCACGCTATATAACTTTGGTTTTTTCCTTTCTACACCCGGTTTCAGATCAATACGATGTTCCCCTACTTCCGCTGGTCGTACAGGACCCATAAACACTTCTTTATTTTCCCTCAAAATGGACTTTAAATCTTTGACTTGACTATTAGATAGCCCTTTTATTTCAAACCTCTCAATATCCCGTTCTATCTCTTGATCCCGGTTCAAAATAGGAATTTCCCCAACTTCTCCAAATTCCTCATCACCTTCGAAAACAATATTAACTATATTACATTTAGCGATAACTTCTCTTATCTTATTTTGGTGCACATGCTTCCTACTCCCGTCGGCTAACTCAACAATAAACGAATGCTGGTTTCGTTTTTCTACAATAGTTGCCGGCCCTTGCCACCTAGAATATAACTTATTAGTCGAATCGGGGATTAACAGTATAACTTTATCGCCTACCTCAAACGTTTTTTCTTTTGACCTTAAATTATAATGATACGCCATTCTATTTTGTTGAACCTCAGACGACAATTTTGCCTCATTTGCGGCTCTTTCTAAGCGGTTCTTAAGTTTATCCAAGTACTCATGAATCGGCGTAGTATCTAACTGCGCTCCCTTATTTTCTCCTGCCCATGACGACTTAAAAATCGATAACGGACCCTCCGGCGCTCTACCATATAATAACTGGAAAGGTGCGATTCCTGTCGTAGAATTTGGGACTTCCCTATACGCCCATAATATAAATGGTATTTGTTCATGCCATTTTTTTCCTTCTTCCCTAATCGTATGATGTAGCATACGTTTAAGAGTCTGATTAAATCGTTCCACAAGTCCGTTGGACTGTGGATACTGTGGAGTCGAAAATCTTGGACTAGCACCTAACCTTTTCTCAAATTCTTTCGTTAAGTCGGCAGTAAAATTGGTTCCATTGTCGCAGGCAATTACATTAGGAATTCCTGTTCTCATAAATATTTGAAGTAACGCCTCACACGCGGTTTTAGCAGTTAAACTTTTTAGAGGGATCGCATCCGCCCATCTGGTATGCTGATCAATTAAAGTCAGTATATACCGATGCCCTTGTGAACTTTTAGGATCAATAGGCCCAATTAAATCAACATTAACAACCTGAAATGGAAGTTCCGGCCGCGACACTGGGGAAATAGGAGCTCTATCATTTACTTTAACCCCCCTAGTCAATTGGCACTCTAAACATGATTCACAAAACTGTTTAGCTTCTTTTGCCATTCCCTCCCAATAAAAAGAATACCTTATTCTCTGCAACGTTTTCTTGGCTGCATGATGCCCTCCAAATACCGATGAATGCGCTAATTTTAAGATTTCTTCCCTTCTTACCTTGGGTACTACTAATTGCGCTATAGTTTCGCCTAACAATTTCTCTTTATGATACAATAATTCGTTTACAATATAATAATCCCCTTTTTCCTTTTTAGCTAATTCCCAAGCTTTCTCTAATTCTTTACATTCCAACTGGGATTTCTTAAACATATCTGAGTTACTAACAATAGATTCATTATTTTCCTCCGTTTCAGTTTTTTCTGGATCCTGACTTTGTACATTTTGCGATCTCGCGTCTATTACGTAAACATTACAGCTATCGTTACTTACATCTTCCTTTTCATTCGAGTTATCAATAATAATTTCGGAACTTTTTAATTCTTCGGACTCTATCAATGGCTCCTCAAGATTGACACCTGACAACTCATTAATCACTTCGGGATGTAAAATTACTTGCTCATTAATATTATCAGTTACTGCGCAAAGTACTTCCTGATGAATAATATTAGTTTGCCCGAATTGCGGAATAGCTAGCGGTAGTTTAACTAACGGTGATTTAACAGCTTCACCAAATAACCCTTGTAAATAAATACTACCCGCTCCCTTTAATTTCTCTTCCGGTACTAAATCTTTATGAACAACACTAATCTCACATCCAGAATCAACCAATCCCTTTGCTTTTTGCCCATTAACACTAACTTCAATTTTCTCAAGTTTATTTAATTTCTCACCAATAACATTAGTTTTCTGCTCGGCCTTTGCCGATATTCTAGCCACAATAGCCCCATTAGGTAACTCTTGATTTTCTTTCACCATAATCTTATGAACACCTGCTTTCTGGTCTCGCCCTTTATTGCCATTATTAGTTCCCTCATTACCCACTTTATTACAAAAACGTTGGTAATGACCTCTCAAACCACACTTAAAACATTTAGGCCCTTAAGCATCATTCGCCTTCTTAAACTCTGTTTTCCTATCCGGAAAAGAATTACACTCATTACTACCATTTTGCCTCCAACTACCACTAAATTTATTATCCTCCCTCGGTCTCATTTTTTCATTGTTTATGTACTTATCTTTACCTTTAAAGCTTTTATGCGTAACCGCATAAGACTTATGTTTAGCATCAAAATAATTATCACACTCTTTAGCAATTTTAGGAGCTTCTAACCATTTACTTTGATGAGTTAACCCAATATATGACGCAGTATCCTCATCTAACGTACTTACTAATTTATCAGTAACTATTAACTGGTTGACCTTTTCATAAGAGTCAGCACCTCTAATCTTACAGTAATTTTCCCACGTCGCTATTAAACGCGATACAAATAATACATGGGTTTCGTTCGGATTTCTCCTAGCTTTCCGGAAATTTTCTAAACATGCCTTCGGGGTTGGCTCATGTTCCCTTAGGACTAACTCCTTTAATTCCTCATAATTCTCCATTTGTTCCTTAGTGGTATAAATTAACAAATTATCCGCCTTATCTCCTAACATATTTAGTAGAATTTCGGCCTGCTGGTTTTCCGGTACATCTTTAGTTTGGAATGCCCTTTCTAAACTGTTGAAAAATAAATTCCATCCCTCAGTCCCTTCTGGTACTTTGATAGATAGAGTTTTAACACTTTTGATCAATTTTTCTATATTACTTTCATTATTAGATTCCCTAACATTAGAATTATTTGCCGAACCTTGAACCCTTAGTCTCTACATTTCTAATTCATGTCCCATCCTCAATTTCTCCATTTCTAACTTGTCGTGTTTTTCTTCGCGCTCTAACTTTTCCTGTTTTTCTAACCTTTCGCGTTCTAATTTTTCCTGTTTTTCTTCACGCTCTAACCTTTCCTGTTTTTCTAACTTTTCGCGTTCTAATTTTTCTTGTTCTAATCGTTCTGCAACGATAGTGTCAGATAATTCCTTAATAACCCCCTCGTCATACTCATCACTGTCCATTATCTTTTTCTTAAGCTGAATTCTGGTATCATCTTCCGCGAATTCAACACCCAATTCTTCAGCTATCACCTGAAGATCAACCTTTTTTAGTTTCAATAAGAAAGCCATACCTTCACCGATTGTTATAACCACCCCACAAGAATAGTTAAACCTACCAACTTAATATTTCCTAAATTTCTAACTTAGAACAGATATTTCTCCACTTATTATACTAATTAATACCATTTCAGATAATCAATGCATTTCATTTCTAATTAACCTACTGAATGCTCTAATTTTTCTCAACCATTGATATCACACAATTTACTTCCAATAAAACAAAAGGTAAAAGAATAATTCGATTTGATTACTATGCAATATAGGTCTCAATGTATACACTTAGATAACAACATACAATTTACATAATCATACTGATACGTTGAAATTGAATAGAAGTATTGATGTCAATCAAAAAATCCACATAAAGAAAAATTGAAACACATGCATACATAAATTTCTACAATTATCCTCATAAAATATTTCCGAACTCAATACTGGTTCTTACACTTAAAACAAATATACTGAAAATCTTTACTTTTATTTTTACTCACTATGGCTCTCTTTTGAGCCTTTTTTTTTTCCCACTATGGCTCTCTTTTGGGCCTTTTTTTTCTATGGCTCTCTTTTGAGCCTTTTTTTTTCCTCACAAGTATTGGCCAATTAAAATTTTCAATTGCTTAGAATTTTGATAATGCAACTCTTAAAATTTAAACAGTATTGCTTCATTTAACAATTACTTTAACAATAATTTAGACTTAATGCATTAATTTAGTTCACTAATATCATTATAAATAGCATATCATTATCATCTCAAATTATTATGACCTTTCTTTAAAACAATAGCAATATGGTTACTAATTCTTTACACCTATCTGAACACAATTATTTCATTGCACATAAATTACATAGACAATTTACTTAAATTACTATTAATTATACAACAATACAATTTGGTTCGAGATGTCAGAAGAAATGAATGATCAAAACACCTTACCTTATACTTTCTTTGCTGGATTACTTTTCTAATCACAGATAGCTCCACGATGTAGCGATAATATGGCACAACAGTTCAGTTTAGTTCTTTCTAATAAAGATACGCACAACACTTTAGTCCACACTAGACGATATGGCACGATACTTTATCACACACTCGACGATCCGGCACGATACTTTAGCACATACTCGACGATACGGCACAACACTTTACACACATTCGACGATACGGCACGACACTTTAGCATACAATCGACGATCCGGCACGATGCTTTAGCACATACTCGACGATATGGCACGACCACACAAAAATTCCACTGGATACTCTGGCATTAACAGACTGCAACACGGCTCGCTGGTCACTGGTTTCAGGCGATTCTATCCCACCGCTGCCACCAATTTGTCGGACGCTCCTCTCAGTCCACAAAACTTTGAAGAATGTCCTAGGTAGTTTTAGCTGCCACCACCGATATTAATGGGTGATATCGGTCACCTGACTTTCTTCCTCACACTCAACGCACGTTAGATACGCTTTATCAGAGATTACTGCAGAATCTCAATACACAAAGGTACTAGGCCTCACTTCTCGGCCTATAACACTATCCACCGGGACGCCTTGTCCCGCGCTCAAAATATACACTATCCAACAGGACCACAAATCCTGAGCGACCTATCGGTCTCAACGCCAAGCGAGAACTGTCTCCAACCTCTCAGTCCAGAGTTGACCTTGTCAGAGATCTTCCTTCCCCCAGCAGGGCCTCTTAGAGTTCCTCCATTGGTTCAATTCCGCATACCAACCTTGAGTCATGACATCTACTGTTTACACATCACTTAAATACTAAATGACAGCTGAGGCACGCCCCGCGGCCATCACTTTCATTCATCAACGAGTGCGTCATCTGCACACCTGTGTCAACATCTGTCATTCGTTATTATAGAAAAGAAAGAAAGGTATTTCGAGCTTCACGGATACACAACTAACAATACATAAAAATATTCAGATGAGGAAATGTTATTCCTTTCTAATTCAGGGTAGATGTCTTCTAGGAACCTGACAATTTGTGTTAAAAATTATGACTAATGGCTTCTAATTTCGAACCCTGAACGCAATATAAGTTCATAAATGGTGTATAGCCCGCGGACTATACACCGATGCATTTCCGCGGGTTATACACGAACTTTTTTTACTACACTGCTCGATTTAGGGGTGCGGGCTATACACCCGAAAATACGATATATTGTGTGTTGGAAAAATTTTTAAAAATTAAAAAATCCGGGACCAACTTAAAAACTACGGGAAGGAATACATTAAAAAATGATAATAATTCGTTAAAAATAACAATATTTTCATACGCAAATCATTAAAATTTTTTATCAGTTCTTTTCTATTTTAAGATGTTGGCGGGAATGAAATGGCTCGATATACTATTACTAATCTGAAAAGAGAGAGAGGGGGAAAAAAAAGATATTATCGGTTAAGATGTCCCACTCCTTATGTGTGTCTCACGATGCATTCTTCTCCCCCCCCCCCTCTTTTATATAAGAATTCGGTGTTCTAAGTGTCATATATTTGAAAATCATTAGTCAAAGAATGCTAAGGAGAATCGTTCTTTTATATCATCTCGAAAATGGCAATCGACACGTGTTCTGTTCCTTTCATTATACCTGAAATTTATCTCTCTATTTTATTTAAAATATGGCGTAATTTTGTCAGTAATGAATATTAATGTAATGTTATTGATTATTGCTAAATATTATTTCTCAAAATTGATTTCAGAACAAAAATTTTGTTATTTATATCGAAGCATTATGTCGAATTTGAAAAATAACTAAATAAATAGCATCGAAACATCCATTCATACATTATGCGAGGCCATACATTAAAAAGTAAAATATGTAAAATTTGTTAAAATTAATAATTTCATACGCAAATCGGAAAATTTTAAAGACAGCCGTTGCTTTTTAGACATGAGAATGAGGTGGCTCTATATAATATTAAACATCAGCGGGAAAAAATAATAAGAAAAATAAATAATAATAAAATAATATTATCGCTTAAGAGGCTACTTCACTCAAATGAAAAGACCCGTTCGCTAATGCAAATCTTATGGGAGAAATTTATAAAGATATCTCGGTTGCATTTTAATATTTTTAGATGATTCTTTTTGCATTGGATAACTTAGATTGATCTGAGTGGAGGTCGTTTTTTAGTTTTCCGATTTTGGTTGCAGATATTTTTTATGGGGTTGCTTTCGCTTTCCAAATCGGTTCCGAAAATTAAAGCGTCCTCGTAAAAAATAACTGTAAACAAAATGAAAAAAGTAACTAATGGCATGCATACAGATCGATCTCAGATATCCAAAGCCAAAAAAACATTTAAAAATATTGAAATGCAACCGAGATATCTGTATAAATTTCTTCCATAGAATTAGCATTAGCGAATGGGTCTTTTCATTTGACTGAAGTAGCCCCTTAAGATATACCACTTCTTATATGCGTTCCACTATGCAGTCTTTTTCTACCTTTCATGTAAGAATTCGGTTATTCAACCCCCTAAATGTCATATATTTGGAAATCATTTGTCAAAAAATACTAAGGGGGAATGGTTCTTTTATATCAACTCGAAAATGGCAATCTGCACCAACTCCGTTCCTTTCATTATAACTTAAATTTTGCGTTGCATTCTCTTAAAATTTGGCGGTACTTGTTTATTACTAAGCTGTTTCTTCTCAAATTGGATTGCAGAGAAAGACTTTTTATCCATTTGTATTATTTCATATCGAAGCATTATACCGAATGATTAAAATACTTTTTAAATTGTATTTTCGGAAATTTTTATAAAAAATAAAAAATCTGGAAATTACTCAAAAACTATGCGAGACAATACATTTGAAAGATATTTTTTTAATATATATTTGCATTTAAATCCTTCAAGAATAACAATAATTTCATGCGCAAATCATTCAATTTTATTATCAGTTCTTAATTTTTCTATTTTAAGATGTTAAAGGGAATGAAATGACTTGATGTATTATTTGTCATCAGAAAAAAAAAAGATATCATTTAAGATGTCTCACTTGTTATGTGCGTCCCAAGACGTACTTGAAGAATTCAATTTGTTCGAAAGTTTATTTTATTAATATTTTACTCAACTCAAAATTAATTACTCATATCTGGTTTTAAACAGTTTATTCTGATGAGTAAACTCAACTCAGGTTCTTTCGAACATTAATAATTTCACAAAACACAACTCCAATAAAAACCGTAACATTTTTTCACATAACTCATTAAAAAACATTCTAATCAAACTCAAAAACAAAAAGAATATTGTTTCACACAGCTTAGGTAAAAGCTAAAGAAATAAAACAGATAATGTATTTATCACAAAAAATCGTTTGCACAGAAAACTTTTTACATTTTGAAATAATTAGGTATATCTTGGTTGCTAGGTGACAAAGTCAGTAGAAAATTAAATAGCCTTTTATCAAACATACCGCCCCTCTTGAAACCTCTGAGGGGGTTTCAAACTAAAACACTGCAATTACAACCATTGTAAAAAATATAAAGAACAATACAATTAAATACAATATAAAAGAGTCACAGTTAAGTTAAATTTAAGCAAATATTCAAAAGACTTCAAACAATTTTGCATAATACATAATAAATAAAGAAATTTTACAATAATGTACACTTTCTTATAAAAACTGAATTACTTTTCAAGAGGTAATACAGCAATTTTGGATACTGCTCTTTTATATATTCCATTTGGGGTTTTTATATTTACAACTCTTATTCTATTATCATTACCAAAAAATACTTCTACAATTCTCCCTAATAACCATTTAGACACTGGAAGATCATCTTCCTTTATTACAACCATATCTCCTATTTTGAGGTTTTTTTTTGATATCATCCACTTATGCCTTTGCTGCAATGTACTTAAATAACTATTTTTCCACTTTTTCCAGATGGTCTGAACCATTTTAGTGGTCTTTTGCCATAAGTTTATTCTATTATCTTCAATATTACTCAGGTCAGATTCAGCAATGGCATTAAGTGGGCGACCAATAAGAAAATGTCCCGGGGTCAAGACCTCCAAGTCATCAATATCTGTACTCAAGGGAGTAAGCGGGCGCGAATTTAAGATACCTTCAATTTGGACAATTATAGTTAACATTTCTTCATAAGTTAATTTAGAGTTGCCCACAACACGTTTAAAGTGATACTTGAAGGACTTGACTCCCGATTCCCATAAACCTCCAAAATTTGAAGCTTTAGGGGGAATAAATTCCCAAGCAATACCTTCAGATACCAAGTAATTAGTAAGGTTCTGGTCTGGTTTGTTTACCAATTCATGCAACCTTTTAAGCTCTACATTAGTCTTCACAAAATTGCCTGCATTATCACTGAAAATTTTTCGAGGTTTGCCTCGTCTGGCAAAAAACCTCTTTAATGTTGCAATAAAAGCCTCAGATGTTAAATCATTGACTAATTCCAAATGCACTGCCTTTGTTACCATACAAATAAAAATACAAACATAAACTTTATGATAAATGCCTTTACGTTGACCTCTATATCTAATCAAAAATGGACCACAGAAATCAGTTCCTGTGCAATTAAAAACAAAGTCTACATTTATTCTTTCTTTTGGGAGCTCGCCCATAATTTGCTCTAACAATTTAGGTTTGGCCCTAAAGCATGTAATACATTTATGTACAATTTTTCTACAAATAGCCCTACCGTTTAAAGGCCAAAATTCTCTTCGAACACAAAGTAAATTTTGTGGTCCTATATGTAGATATTTTTTGTGATAAAACTCGATGATTAATTCTGTTAATTTGTGTTTAGAAGGCAGTACAATTGGGTGTTTTGGGGCATAATTTACCGTGCTATTTTGGAGACGACCTCCAACTCTGATTAAATTATTTTTATCCAAGAAAGGATTTAATGAAAGTAATCTACTATTTTTTGGTAACTCCTTACCCTTAGATAACAATGTGAATTCAGAACTGAACTCTTTTTCTTGAACAGATTTTATGATAAACTGCTCAGCCTTCTTCAATTCAGCAGATGTTAGCTTACCTGAATACCTTTCTTTTGGCTTCTTGACATTCTGAATGAACCTGAAAACATAGCTAAGAATTCTTATTAATTTAGCATAATTATTACTCAATTGCAAAAAATAGTCAATAAAAAATGAACAGTCTGATATTAAAAGTGTAGTCTTTGAAGCTGTATGTTTAAGTTCACTTATGTATAGATCATTATCATTTTGCTCAAGTTCGACAGTATTTAAAGAAGGTTCAGTTTGTTGTGTTAGGAATAGTGGACCCTTCCACCATAAGTTACTCTGGAGAAGTTTGTCTGGATCTACACCTCGTGACACAAGATCAGCAGGATTATCAGAAGAAGCCACATGTCCCCAATGACTGATATCAGAAAGATTCTGAATCGTAGCCACACGTGATGACACAAAGGTTTTTAAGTCACACGGCTGTTTTCGAATCCAACATAATACAATAGTACTATCTGAATAATAGTAAACAGATTCTTTAGGAACTTTTAAGGTTTTGGCAACCTTATTCATCAATTTGGCTAATAAAACTGCACCACAGAGCTCCAAGCGAGGAATAGTGATTGTTTTGATTGGTGCAACTCGACTTTTACTGCAAAGCAACTGAGAAATTTGCTCTCCTGAAGAATTTGAAGACACAGCATACAATGCCACACCGTAGGCTTTCTCCGAAGCATCTGAAAAGCCACAAATTTTAATTTGCACTGGATTATTTGTAAAAATGTATCTAACAGCACTTATATTATTGATGGCTCTTAATGATTCTAAAAACTGCAACCAATCATCAAGCTCAGCTGTAGGGAGATTTTCATCCCAATCAATTTGCAGTCTCCACAGTCTTTGTAGGAAAATTTTTGCTTTCGTCACAACTGGTCCAAGTAGACCCAAGGGGTCGAAAATGCGAGCAATATTTGACAGCACACTTCTTTTAGTTACCTTGGTTTGCTCACTGAATGATACACTAAAAGTAAAAGTATCATCATTGGCATTCCAGCAAAGTCCTAGTGCCTTAGTTTTAGTCATATTTTCAAAAGTGTAATTCTCATTTTTAAAGGCTGGCTCCATTAATTCTGGATGGTTACTAAACTATTTATGTAAGTTCATGCCACACGTATTTAATAGTTGAATAAGCTCAATTTGCAGTCTCTTAGCCGATTTTAGGTCAGCTGCTCCAGTCAGGACATCGTCCATGTAAAAGTCTGATTGTACCACACCAGAAGCATACGGAAATTGAGATTCACCATCTATACCAAGCTGTTTAAGGCAGCGCATGGCTAAATAAGGGGCACTAGTTGTGCCATATGTGACTGTACATAGTCTGTAATATTTCATCTCACCATTTACAGAATCTTTCCAAACTATGCGCTGTAAATCACGTTGACTTTTATCGATAAGTATCATGCGATACATCATTTTTACATCTGCTGTAAATGCATAGCGGTGTGTACGAAATCTAAGTATTATGCTAAACAAATCATCTTGAATGACACCTCCATTCAGCTGTATGGAATTTAGGGATTCTCCTGATGAAGTTGCATGTGAACCATTAAAGACAACTCTCAATTTTGTAGAACTTTTATCTGGGCGATAAACAGCATGATGAGGTAGATAATTCGCATTTATTGGCTCATCTGTTTTCTCTACTTCCTCCATATGGCCTAACTCTCTATACTCTGCCATAAATGCGCAATATAACTCTAAAAGATTTGGATTTTTGACTAGCCTATTCCAAAGTGAATTTAATCTATTTTCCGCAAATTGTTTTGATTCGCCCAAAGAACTAGGATCTTTTTTCAACGGCATTTGTACTATGAATTTGCCCGTTATATCTCTCTGATGTGTGTTTATAAAGTGGGTGTCGCATGCTAATTCTTCTGTATTTCTCAATGGTGTACTTTCTTCTCCTCTTTCAATTTCCCAAAATTTTTTCATTTCGAAATTTAAATCTGTTTCAGTAATTAACCCACAATGTATTTGTTCTTGATCGTTACAATCGTAAACACTCCCACTTACTATGCAACCGAACACCGTATTTTGCAGTATTAATTTAGAATTTGGTAGCTTCATA
The DNA here is from genome assembly GCA_964019185.1 of Maratus speculifer. Lineage (NCBI taxonomy): Eukaryota > Metazoa > Arthropoda > Arachnida > Araneae > Salticidae > Maratus > Maratus speculifer. The sequence goes on from OZ025302.1 coordinate 172,605,676, forward strand.
CGACCCACCTTTATCAATTCTAGAAATACTTCAGCTCCTAGCAAAAGATCTATTTTCCCTGGTCTATTAAATTCAGGATCAGCAAGAATAATAGACTCTGGAATTCCTAGCTCTGAAATATTAATATATTTCGAGGGCATAATTTGCGAAATCTTTGGTATGATAAGGAAATCTAACTCCCGACTATAATCTCCCGAATTATTACTGATCAAGGCAGTAGTTTTATTTTTTACCGCTACAGAGGATCCACTTAAACACGATACCGAAATATTACTTTTTTCTTTTCGAATTCCTAATCTTTCAACTAACTGCAATGTTAAAAAATTGCTCATTGAACCATTGTCCAATAAAGCACGCACCGGAACTTTATTTCCGAATTTATCTCTCATATAAACAATAGCAGTGGAAAGAAGAACTGTTTTAACATTATTCGATCTCACATTTGAAGTACCAGTGAAATTTTGAATTTGGTTATTTAACTCAAATGGTATGGCGTCAACATTTAACGTTGATTTACTTTCATTCGTCGACAATGCATTTGGCACTTCCTTATCACTATAATTTTTTGTGTTTCCCACCGCATTGGAATTTCTCTCACGCCTATCAAAACAAAGAAGTATATTGTGGCGTTTATGGCATTTTGAACACGAGAATATTGAGTTATATTTTTTGACGCAGTGGAATTCTGAAAGACAGTTAAAGCACATATTGTTTTTTTTCACAAAATCTACTCTTTCCTGTACATTAAATTTTTGAAATTTGGGACATTTAAAAACACTGTGATTTTCCTGGTTACATACTGTTCTGTAAACAATCAAAACTTATTTGGGTTCAAAAATCTTCTAAATATTCTTGAATTTTCTTTTTAAAAATTTTATTACATACTTAGAATTATAGAATAAAGAAATATTGAATTCAAATTATTTACATACTATGTACAAAATGTATAATATGTACAAAATATAAATGCTTTTACCTTGATAATTTTTGATCATCATACTAAAAACTGGAAAGATGATCCTTTATGCATTTCTGCGTGCCTTTTCATAAAATTAACATAATTCTTCAATAAAACTCAAGACACGCACGACAAACAAAAAATATAAACATTCTCTCTAAAAAAAATTCTTTTTCATTCCATCAAAAATTGATGCCAACTTTTTTATCTAAACTTTTAACTCATCTCGTAAGATAAAAAATATAAAAAGCAAAGCAGACGAAAAAACAGCTTCGCTTCCATAGCAACGAGTCGCGTCTTATAAATAAATTAAATATCACAATTGCAAATATGCAAACGATTTTCTGTGAATAAACTGGAATAACTTAATTTATCAATTTCTAACATACTCCCACCTTTAATTTAGGCGGAAGCCAAATTAAACTTAAGATCACTTTTGATCAAATTAAGCCCTAATTCAAAATAAAAAATATATAAATAAATAAAGATAATAACTAAACAATAATAAAATAATAATGAAACGTTTAGAGTTCTAGAAAAGTTATTTCAGAGTTTTAGAAAAGTCATTTCAGAGTTCTAGAAAAAGTCATTACCCAAGTCTATTATTTACTGTTGCTTCGACATAAGATAGGACAGTCGAAAGGTTTCAAAAGTTAGAACTGAAGCACCGAGTGTTCTGATCAAGGGAATTCTTAACACATATAAACAGATGCTCCCACCATCCACCAAGCTGATGCTCGAGGGATGAACTTCCATTTAAGAGGAGCCAGTTCTTTCGAAGAAACTATCGTCTTCCAATCCTGCATATAAATCTTCGAAAGGATTGAATGAATCCTTCTGTTGAGAGACTGGATACAAGTTCCAAATGTATTGCCCTATATACTGCACATGTAAAAAGTACAACCCAAACTTTGGATCTTTGCATTACGAAAAGAGGGCCAAAAAGATCAGCTCCAACAACTTCAAAAACTTTGGAATCTCTGACTCGATCTAGAGGTAGGTGGATTGGAGGTGTAGTATATGGTTTTGCAGAGTATCTTTTGCATCTGTAACACTTAGACAATTGACTTCTAATGCTGCGTCTAGAAGAAATTATCCAATATTTTTCTCTTAAAATGGATCCAACTGTTTGAAGTCCAGCATGACAATTCTTTAAATGACATTCTTGAATTAGACAATTCACTACATGATGTTTCGATGGTAATAAAATTGGATATCTGAAAGAAAACTCGTCATCCCGCTCTAATATCTTTGTTTTTACTCTCAACAATCCTTCTTGATCTTTCACAATCTTTAATCCTTTTATTGCATCAGTAGTATTACCAAAACTTTCAGATTGTATTATTGACCAGAGCGACCTTTCCGCATCTTCCTTTTCTTCAATCGACAATTCTGATGGAAAACATATATTTCGATTTCTGCACTTCATTATAAATCTCTTCACCCAACATACGACATTAATAAATCTACCAAATTTTGAAATTCTACTATATATCATAAATTCATGTGAATTAAAACATAAAAGAGTAGGTACTGCAATTTTCTTCTTTTCCATCATTACTAATTCTTCGTTGGGGCTTGTTTCTGAATGTGGCCAATTTTCTTCTGATAACTTCAACCATTCTGGTCCCTCCCACCATCTCATCTTCAGCAGCTGTTTAGGACTACATCCGCGAGAAGGTAGATCAGCAGGGTTGAGATGACCAGGTACGAAGTTCCACTGTTGAGATTCGGAAAATTTACAAATTTCTCTAACTCTATTGCCTACAAACGTTCCCCATTGATCATTTCTTCGAATCCAAGCGAGAGCAGTCGAAGAATCGGTCCAATACTTTACTGGTATGGAAATACAATTAAAGGCTTTCAAAACAAATTTAGTCAACCTTATTCCTAAAATACAAGCAAGAAGCTCTAAACGTGGTATGGTTATATTTTTCTTTGGTGCAAGACGAGACTTAGCTCCTAAAAGTTGTACAAAGACTGCGTCTTTATCTTCACAACGTAAGAAAACTGCTGTTGCATAAGCTCTGGTACTTGCATCACAAAATGTATGAATAGACCATTTTTCTTTACAACCATAGCCTACACGTCTATTTATCTTCACGTCATTTAAATACTTGAGTTCGCTATACCAATTTTGAAAATTATTCCGGATTTCTTCTGGAAGTGGAGCATCCCAATCTAATATCGTCGACCAGGCGTCTTGAATTATCAGTTTGGCTGGCAACAATGCTGGGGCTAAAAATCCTATTGGATCGAAGATCCCTTGGGTTACAGCTAATATCTTTCTTTTCGACAGATTTTCTATCTCATCACTAAATTTATAAGCGATCTTCAAACTATCTTCCATTGTGTCCCACTTCAACCCTAAAACCGGAACTATCGTTGTTACATTTTTGCTGAGCACCTTCTTTTCGTTAAGGAAACTGCTGTCTTCACTTTTAATTGGTCCGAATTCCCACATTCTTAATTCCATTTTCGCATCAGCCATGATTTCTGTAGATTTTGAAATAAAATTTTCTAGTTCAGGCACATTGTCGACTGAAGTAACGCAGTTATCTATATAGTATGATTTCATAAGCTTCTCAGCTATCTGTTTGTTTTCTTCATCAACATTACTCAAATGATATCTTATAACTGCACCTAGCAAAAATGGGCTACAAGTTGATCCAAAAACTACTCTATTGTGTTGATAAACTTGAAATTCGTCAGGACTCTTCCACCATAAAAATCGCAAGAAATGCCGATCTGATTCTTTGACTTCAATTTGAAGAAATGCTCTTCTTATATCGGCTACTACCCCAATAGCTTTCTCACGAAATCTTATTAACACTGCAGGAATTTGTTCGATGAGGTTTGGTCCTTTAAAGAGACAATCATTTAAAGAAGGAGACCTCCCTACCTTACACGATGCATCAAAAACTGGTCGAACACTTGTAGTAAGACTATCTGGTTTGATGACGGGATGATGAGGTAAAAAATGTCCTGGAATCTTGAGTGCTTCATCTGGTACTTTACTTATAACGCCTTCTTCTTCCCATTCATAGAAAACTTTAGCATATTCTTCAAACATTTTCATTGATTTTAATTTCTTTGTTGAATTTATCAATCTTCGTTCAGCTATGTGTCTATTTGAAGGAATCTCACGTTTGCCGTTAATCCAAGGAAGACCCACAATATAGCGACCTTCTATATTTCTATCAACTTCTTTTATAAAATTATCATGAGCGAGTTCTTCTTCTTCTGCTTTAGGCAAAGTTTGACAGGGATCTGTTATACCGATTGTCTCTAACTTCCATAATTCTGGAATCTTCATATCTTTTAAAGCTAGGTTCGTGATAAACATATTTCCATAATTTAGACAAGACTGTGACGTACTTTCTAAACGACCACAAAGTGTCCATCCAAACTTTGTCTCTATTGCTGTAAGACCGCTCCTTAACTGTTTTACTCGACCAGTAAGAAGTTGTCCGTAGTAATCGCTTCCAATCAAAATTTCAATTTTTGGACTTCCTGCTCCTAAATCTGTGATCCATAGTTTATTTTGTTTAAGCTCTTTAATTACTGATTCTTTCGGTATCCGAGGAATATTATTACAAATTATATCTTGATCCAAAAGTTCTAAGACTTCTTTCGTTTGTTTCTGTCTATCAGAAGAACTTAACTCAACTTGGAATTTATTGTGAGATTTAGCTTCTGTTTGCGTACCACCAAACAAAGTGTGTACAATAGCTTCAGAAGAAATGGGATGTAAACCTAACTCTTCAGCTGTACCTTTTAAAATATAGCTCTTTTGCGACCCACAATCAAGTAATGCTCGTACGTTCTTTGTTATTCGACCTTTAATAACTATTTCCAAAGTCATAAGGGCTACTTCAGCAGAACACTGCTTATTTGCTATAGTGCTTTGAATTACTTCTGGGGTCTTAGCTGTTATTTCTGGTTCTTTACACATTGAAATTTCAGGGCATAATAACTCGGTATGGGGTTTAGAACAAATGTGGCAACGAATAAAAGCTTTGCAAACTTTAGCGTAGTAACCAAAACGAAGACATTTTAAACAGCAATTTTTATTCTTAATTTTGGCCTTCCGTTCATTAAAGGAAAGAGATCTAGCCCTAACACAGTCCTTGCTTTCATGAGATTTACTGCAAAATAAACAAAGGCGTTCTTTTGCGCTAAATAGCCCTGCCGCAGTAGGTATTTTACTTTCTGCTTTTCTTAACTTTTCTTTAGGTTTGTCTTTAAAGCCCAGCTCTATAAAACTCGATTTGGCTAATTTGAATCTTTCCTCGTTTGCAACTTCTTGTTTCAGAAATTCCATCAAACTTACTATATTTGCTTTTGTTGACAATGCATTATTATTACTAACAACGTTTGATGTAATTGAAATATTATATCGCTGCCATGCTTTTAATACATCTTCCGATAAGCTAGATTCTATCATGGGATAGAGCCATGCCGAATTGCTTTCTAAACTTAAACCCATTGATTCTAACGATCTTAAATATGCCTCGACTTTCGTGAATAAATCTGATAAGGGAAGTTTATCTTTGCCGTGCGCCTGTACATTAGCTACAATCAATTTTAGGAATTCTCTAACGTACACTTCTATTAGTAAATCTTTATTTCCAAAACGCTCTTGAAATGCCTCGACAGCTTTGGGATAATTAACTGCGGTCATTGGATAGCTCTCTAACAAACGCCTGGCACTGGTTCCAGGTTCTACCGATTGTATAAGATACTGAAATTTGTCACTATTATCCAAATCTATGTCTTCATGAATTTTCTGAAACTGGGACCAAAATGAAAGATAATTTATTAATTGCGAATCGAATGGCTTAATATTTAGTTTAGGTAATTTATAATGCTTTGATTTGGAATAACCGTAATCTCTGCTTTTTTCACTATTATCTTGATTACGTTTATTTTTATCCAATGCTTCACTAACTTTACGCTTAATGGTAATAAATTGATCTGAATAACTTTCATTTTCCACTACTTCATTTTCAATAGCCTCTTCGTCGCATTCATCATCATCTAACATGAGTTCAATTATAGCTTCATCAATAGATTTAATTTCATGAATCAAATTTTCTAATTTACTAAAATCGTCTGAAATTTTACCCTTATCTAATGACTCGCTGTTAATTTCTTCATTCAAAACATTTAAAGTTCTGGTAAATGACGAACGTAGCGGTGTACGCTTTTTCTTTAGCTTATTCATCTTAGAAAAATTTAGTAATGCACAGCTTATGAAAACACTATACGCTATAAAAACAATTCAATATCTCAACAGTATTATTCAAATGTCCGTGCTCGGGGCGCCAGATTTGTTCTGTAAACAATCAAAACTTATTTGGGTTCAAAAATCTTCTAAATATTCTTGAATTTTCTTTTTAAAAATTTTATTACATACTTAGAATTATAGAATAAAGAAATATTGAATTCAAATTATTTACATACTATGTACAAAATGTATAATATGTACAAAATATAAATGCTTTTACCTTGATAATTTTTGATCATCATACTAAAAACTGGAAAGATGATCCTTTATGCATTTCTGCGTGCCTTTTCATAAAATTAACATAATTCTTCAATAAAACTCAAGACACGCACGACAAACAAAAAATATAAACATTCTCTCTAAAAAAAATTCTTTTTCATTCCATCAAAAATTGATGCCAACTTTTTTTATCTAAACTTTTAACTCATCTCGTAAGATAAAAAATATAAAAAGCAAAGCAGACGAAAAAACAGCTTCGCTTCCATAGCAACGAGTCGCGTCTTATAAATAAATTAAATATCACAATTGCAAATATGCAAACGATTTTCTGTGAATAAACTGGAATAACTTAATTTATCAATTTCTAACACATACAACACATTTGCGCATATTTTTCTCATTTAAACTCGCAACCATGGATGTTACCTTTGAAAAGCTATGCTTTGTTTGGCTTTCGTTTTGAAAATTTCGCTTTGTATTTACTTGTTTGGACGCACTTAGTGTACGCGCGAGGTCTCTCAAGAATTCTAGCAATTCAGTTAAACTCGGTAAATTATCCCGCTTAAGATGTCTTTCCCACCACATTTTTGTATTTACATCTAATTTTTGAGCCAAAATATAAGCAAACATAGTAGTAGAAAACCCCTCAACTTTTTGTTCTAAAATCTCTATCGACCTAATACATTCATTTGTTATATCTATTAGATTTAATAATGCTGCTGGGGACTCATTCTGAATAACAGGAATATTTAAGAAACGTTTTAAATGCGCGTAAACTTGTTCTCTCGAATTTGAAAACCGTTCTTCCAAAAGCGACCATGCAACTTCATAATTAGAATCCACGATTGAAATAGATTGAATTATACGAAAGGCATCTCCTCTCAATGAAGACTTCAAATATTGTAATTTCATTGCCCCTGACAAATTAGAATTTTCATGTACAGTAGCCTTAAATATATCTTTGAAAGAAAGCCACTCATGCAAATTACCCGTAAATACAGGAAGAGTTAACTTTGGCAATTTAATGTTATTATCAGCCTTTGTGGCGTTTTCTAAATTAACAATTTGCACTTTCATTTTTGATAACTTTTTTGTAAGTTCAAATTCCATTATTTCTAAAATTTCATTAATTTCTTCGTTTTCCTTAATAAAATCCTCAATTTCATCTTCTTTACTTATCTTATAAATAGACTCAAATAACTCAGAAAAGTTTTTCTCTAATTTATTCCGTTTCTCCTTTATGAGAATTAATTCATTTAATTCTAGCTCAGTATTCGATAATTTTTCTTTTAATTTTGTCAAGTTTGTTTTGAAAATTTTCTTTTTTGCTTTTAATTCTTTCATACTCATTTTTTAATGAATAAAAATTAAATGGGTGCACTTACCCCTCTTGGCTCTTTAAAAGATGAGTTCTAACATCGAAGAAATAGCAAAACAGCACAAAATATTCACCAGTTATCCTTCAATCATTGACGTAGAACAACTCGCTGATTTTTCTCCGTAGAGACGGACCATATGAAGAATTCAATTTGTTCGAAAGTTTATTTTATTAATATTTTACTCAACTCAAAATTAATTACTCATATCTGGTTTTAAACAGTTTATTCTGATGAGTAAACTCAACTCAGGTTCTTTCGAACATTAATAATTTCACAAAACACAACTCCAATAAAAACCGTAACATTTTTTCACATAACTCATTAAAAAACATTCTAATCAAACTCAAAAACAAAAAGAATATTGTTTCACACAGCTTAGGTAAAAGCTGAAGAAATAAAACAGATAATGTATTTATCACAAAAAATCGTTTGCACAGAAAACTTTTTACATTTTGAAATAATTAGGTATATCTTGGTTGCTAGGTGACAAAGTCAGTAGAAAATTAAATAGCTTTTTATCAAACAGTACTCTTTTTTTTTTCCCTCCCTTCATTTAAGAATTCGGTTATTAAACCTTCTAACTGTTATATATTTGAAAATCATTATTCAAAGAATGCCAATTTGAATGGTTCTTTTACGTCATTTCGAAAATGGCAATCGTCACGTATTCTGTTCCTTTCATTATACCTTAAATTTATCTCAGTATTTTTCTTAAAATATGGCGTATTTTTTGCTTAATGGATATTAATGCAATGTTATCGATTATTACTAAATTATTTCTTCCCAAAGTTGACTTCAGAACAAGAATTTTGATCTACTTGCATTATTTCATATCGATGCATTACGTCAAATTTGAAAAAAACAAATAAATAAATAAAATCGGAGCATCCATTCAAAAATTATGCGAGGCCATAGAGGTCTGTACGGGCCCGGGCTTGGCCCGTGGCCCGTACCCGGCCCGCGGGCCGGGCCGGCGGAATCGTTTCGAATTTCCTAACGGGCCGGGCCGGCAGATTTAGAATAGTTTTTTCAACGGGCCGGGCCGGCAAAAAAATTGAACGGGCCAGACGGGCCGGCCGTTAAAAAAATTTTCGGGCCTGCCGGCCCGTTTTGAAGATTTAAGCAGAAACGATAAAATATCAGCTATTTTCAACGACAATGGTTTTAATGAGAATAAGTATAAATGTAGCCATAATAGTTTCACAGCATCAATATAAAAATGTATAGTGTATCGGCATCGGAGAATTACATTATGTGTAACCCGTTTTAATATTTTTGTAGCTGACTCATGCCGGTCCGAGATCACGCTTGCATTACTTTTTCTACATATAGACTGGCCGGACCGGTACTAGACTTAATTATTGGCAGAAAACATGATTTGTAAAATTATTAACAGCGATAAAGAACTTATGTTAGCTTAGTCTTCGGATATATACTTCTAGATGATTTTTAAATTAATTTCTCAATAAAGCGAAAGTTTGACACATTTTCTGATTAGTTTTAAATTGTAAAAGTATAAAAGTGATAAGCCTAACTATTAAAGGGATTTGGACTCGAATGGCGTTTTTCATTTTTGGTAAATAAAATACTTGTATAACCTTGTTGAGATATAATAGTTTCTCAAATGATAGCAGATTTTTCTCCCTTCCCTTGCTATTGATTCCGGAAATTCTATTCAAAACGCTAATTATGATAAAATATACTGTAAAATCATTCCATAGATATGTATGCAGTATTCTTTAAAGGAATCTTAGTTATATGATAAAAATCTGAATTTTTTGGAAATCGTAGAAATTGTAACGGGCCAAAACGGGCCCGGGCCAAACTTTTTAGTTTTACAACGGGCCTGGAAATTCCGGCCCGTGCACCTCTACGAGGCCATACATTAAAAACTAAAATGTATAAATTATGCTAAAAATAATAATTTGATACGCAAATCTGAAAATTTTAAAGACAGCCGTTACTTTTTAGACATCAACCAGAATGAGGTAGTTCGATATACTATTAAACATCATCGAAAAAAAAAAAATTATTATTATTATCGCTTAAGATGTCCCACTTCTTATGTGCGTCCCACGACGTAATATTTTTCTCCCTTTCATGTAAGAAATTCGATTATACAACATCCTAAGTGTCATATATTTGAAAATCATTAGTCAAAGACTGGTCATTAGTCATCTACATTAAATGATTTTTCATATCATTTCGAAGATAGCAATCGGCACGAATTCTGTTCCTTTCATTATACCTCAAATTTAGCTCTGCTTTTTCATTTTAACTATTTAAAATATAGTTGTTATCCTGGGTAGAGAATTGGGAAATCTGAAGTATATCTGATTGTTCTTATTGGTTGAATTCCGCAACTTATTTTAATTTATTCGTTTTCTGGTTAGTCCATGCTTAATGTCTAGAAATGGAATACTTCTGTAGCCACGATAACAAAAAAAGTATTAAAAACTACAAAAAAAATTAATACCTCAAAAACAAATTTAGATACAGGTTTCAAACAAGTTGCATTTAAAAGTTAGTTTTTTTTCTTTATACGACGGTGTAAAAATTGAAAATGTGCGAGGCTTAGAAGTTCAAAAGATTACAGTATCGAAAATTGTTAAACTAAAATTTGATTTAATACTTGTTAATGATTGGTCCAGGAATATTAATGTAATATAAATGTCCAGGCATCTTAATAAGACTCTGTTATTACGTAAGCTACGTTTTGATCATCATAAAAATAAGGTTATTATTGGTTTTTTTTTTTTTTTTTTTTTTTTTTTTAATATAGAAATCATTTATAAATCTTTAAATTTATAGTCTTTGAAAATATTATTTTCCAAATAGTTGTTGTAATTTGTTAAATTACAATGTTTATTTTTATTTTTTTTTCTGATGAAAAAAAGGAAAATTTTGTATTTTTTCTTTTTCTTTTCTTTTTCCTTTTCTTTAAATATGGCATAACTTTCTTGCTGTAGAGTATTAATGTAGCATTACTGATTATTACTACATTATTTTTTCTCTAATTTAATTTCAGAGAAAGAATGGTGATGTATTTGCATTATTTCATATCGAAGCAATACACCGAATCACTACAATACTTTACTAACACTGTATGTTAGAAAAAAAAATGTTGGAACACCTATTAACTTCTGCCCTGTTTTTCCCGTACGTCGTACGGATAAAGTGTTTTTGCCAGTTATGATTTGTTCGTCCCACATACGGGCATCCATACGCCATTCATGATTTATTATTCTCACCACTAAAATTTTATTGTAAATTTTGTTTTGCTTAATCCGAGCATTTTTCTGATACAATTAAGTAAAATTTTCTGTTTTGAAAACTAGTCGTTGGGGGGGCCACCGTAATACTTACCCATCACGGATATGCATTATATAATATGTGAAAATAAAATATGTGAAAACCATTTATAAAATGCATTGCAATTCCAAAACAAAATTTAAACGTATATTTAAATATTGTTAATATACATAGTAATGCTCTATTTATGAATTGCTGATGAACCCATTTCGACAAATTATATAAAATGCGAAACTAATCAAGTAGTACCGAACTGCGTAAAAGAAACATCCTTATAACTCCAAAAATAATAAACCTATTAACTAACAGTTTACTGCGTCGGATTAAGCGTCTCATTTCCAATTTAAATATGTCTCTGAATTGAAATTTGAATGAAATACAGGGTCGCGAAAAATCGAAGAATGTGGAAAACAGGATTGCAAATATCTCGACTACTAGTAATCCGATCGACTTTGTTCTTTATGCAAAATTTTTTTATTTTACTGCCTTTTAAGTCCACTCCTTAAAATACAAAATTTCGAAAGTTTTTATATACTTTTCATCAGAACGAATTTTTCAAGAGTCCGAAAAAAATAGTTTCGGATAACCGAGGTTAATGATATTAAATAGGCTTCGTCCCATTCTTACATACTAAGTACATACAAAATTTCAAGTCTCTATCTCAATTTCTTCGTGAGATAGAGCGTTTACAGACAGACAGACAGACAGACAGACAGACGGACGGCAAATTTTTTTTTCTAAAAATATGTTTTTCGGAATCTCCACTATCTGAAACATGTAAATCCGTCAAAAAACATTTTTCGATTTTCAAAACGATTGCAAGACTTACCCTATACTAGGTATAATGGGTAAGTAAAACAGTGATAAAAGATAAAATATTCTGTAATAGACATGAAAATATATACATTACAATTTGAATTTTTTTTTTCAAAAGCATTGATCAGTTAAGTGGTTAAAAAAATGTGGGAGACCAAACAGTAGGAAGAAAAATGCAAAACTTATATTTCTGAAAATCTGTTAAAAAAATAATAATTTCATGCGGAAATCATTACGTTTTATAAGCTGTCGTTAACTTTTCTATTTTTGGATGTAAGCGGGAATGAGGTGGTTCGATATATTAGTACATATCTTAAAAACGATAATAGTTTTTTTTTTTTTTTTTTTTTTTTTTTTTTTTTTTTTTTTTTTTTTTACGAAAAAAATAAAAATAAAAGATATTGTCGGTTAGATGTCCCACTTCTTATGTGCGTCTTACGACGAACGTAAGAAGTGGGACATCCCATGATGCACTCTTCCCCCCCCCCCCTCCGTAAAAGAATTCGGTTATTCAACCTTCTAAGTGTCATATATTTGAAAATCATTAGTAAAAGAATGCTAAGGGGAATTGCTCTATTATATCATTTCGAAAATGGCAATCGGCACGAATTCCGTTCTTTTCATTTACACCTTAAATTTAGCGTTGCATTTTTCTTAAATAATAGCGTAACCACTTCATTACTTAATATTAAGTTGTGGTATTGATTATTACTAAATTATTTCTTCTCCATTTGATTTCAGTGCAAGAATTTTAATCCATTTGTATTATTTCGAATATTCGGCATCGAAGCACACAGCATTATGTTATCGCAATTGAAACTCATAAGTTCGAGTTTTGTTAATTAAACAGAAAAGAACAGCGATCCATATGTGCAGTCCTATGGAGTGAAGAAGACTTTTTAACCTTTAAATTCTCAATTTTTAACACTTTCCGTGTTTACATATTCCATTTGTTTGTCTGTCGTCTGCCTGCCCGTATTCTAACTGAAGGTAAATGTACTCAAATTGACATACAATTGGTGAACGTTACTGAGATTTTCTATGGTTTGTGAGATATTGAAAATGATGTATTTAACATCTACAGTTCATTTACAGACACACTCAAAAAAATTCCGTTACATTACGGACTAAAAAGAAATACCGTTTGCGGTGTATTTTAATGATTTGGCACTATATAGAAGAAATTGAAACTGTTATATACCACAGAAAATTGCTGTAAGGAACTTATTGCAGAATAAGATGTGCATAAAATTTTTCCCTCACTTACAGGGATACACACAAGAACTCTATTTCTGGAAATAGTTGATTAAAGTGCATTTTCAGTCGTGGTACGAGCTTTTGAATGTATGATTTTTTGCATATTACTTAGTACGTATATGCAGAAAAATTTTCGGTACTTCTGTGCTATCCATTCGACCGATTTCGCCAAATTATACAAATCGCCAAACTAATAGCCAAATTATACATATTGGTGTAATGTTTATTTAAAAAAGAAAAATAATAAGTAGGATATTAATAAAAATACAAATAAAAAGTCGAAAATAAAATCACTTAATGACGTTTTAAACACGTTCATCGTATTTAATATCATTGAATTGACATTCACAATCATCCATTATTGGCATTTAATCTTATAATTTGGCGATAGTATTTTGGTCGACGGGATAACAGAGAAGTACCAAATTTTCTATGACGCTATGCATTTCCTAACAGAACTAAAGTTTAGTATCAATGTGAAAAATAACATTAGTAAGCATTGATTACGTCCATTAATAATATATACAGTCGACTCTCGTTAATTCGAACTGGACGGGACCACAAGAAATGTTCGAATTATCCGAAGTTCGAATTATGGAAAATATGAAATGAAAGCATGCTTAATATGGTGCTATTACAAAGGAATTAATGATATAGTTTTTTTTATTTATTTCGTCAGTTATCTTTAAAATATGACTTAATATTAAATTAGAATGCATAAATACATAAACCAATTAAAAGATTAGAAACAAGAAAAATGGAAGAAAAATTTAAAGCATTACTGATGGGCAGACGGGACACTAAGAAAGTGGATATCAAATGCATGGGATTATATGTATACTCGTTCGGAATAATTTTCACAAAAATCAAAAAAAGAAAGTTATTCAAATGATCTGAAATCCATGAGATAGAAAAGAAAAATGAAAAATCGAAATTCTAGTTAGTTCGAATTAAACGAAGTCAAGAGAAAATGAGTTCGAATTAATAAAAATTTTTAACGTTATTCTACCATTGAAAATTTCGGGACTTTATGTTTAGTTCGAATTAAGCGAAAATTCGAATTATCCGATTTCGAATTAACGAGAGTCGACTGCATTTCACAACGAAAAAGTAAGAATTTGTATTATAAATAAATATTTTGCTTATAAGACGTTGTTGTATTGATAAAAACATTTAAAATACATTAAACAATTTTTATTTACATGGTTCAACTCTTTTTAATTGAGTGATCTCCAAAATGTAAATAGAAAATAAAATTACAAACAACATGGATTGAATGGTTAGATAACTTACAAGATAATTATATAACTGGACCACGGACAATATCCAAATAAACAAGTTGGAAATTGCACGTGAAGCGTAGCAAATGAGGTGCGTTCGTACGATAACGAAGTTTTAAAATATTCAGATCTTGCTGATATAGTAGAGCGTACTTTGGATACAGTATAGTGGTCGAAATCTTTGTGTTCCTGTAAATATGCAGGGAGTAATTTTTATTATACTTCATTAACGTATATCTTATTCATAAAATGTGAAGTAGGTTAATATAATTAAAACACACCTCAAACAAAGTTTCCCCGTATAACATTGTTTAGTGGAATACATTTGTGTGGCCCTGTAATTTAATAATAAATATTCTTTGCATCACAGATTGTACAAAATGTATTTTTAGTACCTATTTCATAAATTCATGTCAATTCTGTTATGTTCAAATGAGTGTAACACGATTAAAATGCATTTGGAACTTTTTTCCCTATTGATCGTAATGTAACGGAATACTTTTGATTGTCCCTGTAATTGATCTATTCATCCGATTTTCATAACATTTGAAATAACTCGACAAAATTATGTAATAAATATACGTTTTAAATTTCAAACGATTAAAATGCATCTGAAACTTTTTTCCCCATTGACCGTAATGTAACGGAATACTTTTGATTGTCCTTGTAATTGATCTACGGATCCGATTTTCCTAAAATTTGAAATGACTCGACAAAATTATGTAATAAATATATGTTTTAAATTTCAAACGATTAAAATGTGTTTTAAACTTTTTTCCCCATTGACCGTAATAATGTAACGGAATCCTTTTGATTGTCCTTGTAATTGATCTATCCATCCGATTTCATAAAATTTGAAATGACTCGACAAAATTATGTGATAATTATGTATTTTAAATTTCACACGATTCGGTTGGGTAGTTTTTGTGTTGTTATATGCGGACGGACAGACAGACGGACAGACGGACGGACTGAGCGACAACAATAGGCGCTACGTATTTACATAATTACGAACGCACCTAAAAAGCGTATGATATATTTAATATAATTTCAATAATTATTTATTCCAGTTTTTCACGTTCATTATGTTTGTAATTTTATTTTCTAGTTACATTCTGAAGATGATTCGATTAGAAAGAGTTAAACATGTAAATAAAAATTTTTAATGTATTTTAAATGTTTTTATTAAAACAACAACGTCTTATAAGTAAAACATCTATATTATAAAGGCCAAACGCATCTGTGCGTAACGCATACGTCATTTTGCGAATGGCAATACTTTCAAATTTTAAATGAAACTACGTTATTGCAATTTTTGCTACTACAAATTTTTATGCTTCTAAATATCGTACATTTTCAATTTTTATACCATCGTGTAGGGAAAAAATGTACTTTTAAATGAAATTTGTTTGAAAGCTGTATCTTAATTTTTTTTTGAAATATTAATTTTTTAGTAGTTTTTAATATCGCTTTTCTAATCGTGGCAACAGGATTACTCCATTTCTTTTAAAAGCAAAGGAAAAGAAGTTGGAAATTGCACGTGAAGCGTAGCAAATGAGGTGCGTTCGTACGATAACGAAATTTTAAAAATATTACTCTCATATATCAATCTCATAAAATTTTAAATAGTGAATTACAATTAAAACGCTGATCAAACAATGTCCTCCCTATACCATTATGTAATGGAATACTTTTGTGTGGCCTTGTAAATCAATAAACAATTTTCTTTGCACCACAAATTATGTAAAATGTATATTATAATATGTTATTTATTGTTGCATATAAATTTTATTAAGTTCGAATGAGTGTAACACCATTAAAATGCATTTGAAACATTTTTCCCCATTGACAGTAATGTAACGGAATACTTTTGTTTGTCCCTGTAATTGATCTATGCATCCGATTTTCATAAAATTTGAAATAACTCGACAAAATTATGTAATAATTATGTATTTTAAATTTCAAACGTATAAAATACATATGAAACTTTTTCCCCATTGACCGTAATGTAACGGAATACTTTTGATTGTCCCTGTAATTGATCTATGCATCCGATTTTCATAAAATTTAAAATGACTCGACAAAATTATGTAATAATTATGTATTTTAAATTTCAACCGATTCGGTTGGGTAGTTTTTGCGTTGTTATATGCGGACAGACGGACGGACTGAACGACCACTATAGGTGCTACGTATTTACATAATTACGAACGCACCTAAAAAGGGAAGAAATTGAATACTATATCTTTATACTGCCATTTTCTCATTAAAAGTGAAAAAATGGTAATTTAAATATCTTCTATTATAAACCCCGGCGACTTCTGATTTCATTTAGAAAATTTGACTTACATGTAAAATAATATCAACAGTTTATCTGTTTCAGCTAATAGCATTGGGACTTGAAGTTTAGAATCAAATGATCAAATTAAAATGCCAATTTTTTTTGAAAAGGTGAATACAGGTACGAAATGGGCATTTGTAAATTTTGATAGGATGAAAATGATGCCGAATTTAGGTATCACGGGAAATAAATTCTATGATGGAGTCAAAGTAGAATAAATTTTGCTTTTTTTTTCATTTTGGAATACTAGCATAAGAACCTAAATTGATGACTTTATCATAATAATAGATCTTTATCATTTTTTACTGCTTACATGTACGATTAAAATTTAATTTTGACAATTTCTAAACTGAGTTTTATAGAAATAGTATTTTGTTAATTTGACGTTAAATATCGTTTGTTTAAGAGTTGGACTTACTTTTAGGTGCATTTTTTACTATAACTAATTTTGTAGTTTTATTATAAATCAATAAAACAGTTCCTTTTTAAGCATTTTCTTTCTTCGAAATTCGATGGGTTCTACCTTGTTTATTTATAATATAAATTCTTACTTTTTCGTTGTGGAATATACATTATTAATAGTACGATAAAATTTAGTAGTTATTCAAGCTACTTACTTAAACATAACTTTCACCTCATTTAATTAAAAAATATTGTTGAAGTAACATTTAAAGTGTTGAAAAGTGTTTCATAATCGATGTTGAACCCAGAATTTTTCTTTCTTGTTTTAAAATTATTTAAGAAAAATAAATATTATAACTAAATTTTATTTGCATTTATTTTAATGTTTATTTTCTTTGGCGTTGAAAAATAATTTATGATGGATTGTGGTAGTAATAGGTTGTATATTTTCATAATTTTCTTCATGTGTATGAAAATTTAATGATTTAAATCATATTTATGTATATTTGAAATTAGTAAAACGTAAATTATTTGCTTAAGTTTTCTCTGAAAATGCATAGAATTATTCATTGATGCAGTTGTTTTAAAAATCGATCGCAACAATCTAATGCTGCAATCTGTGACCATATTCTCTTATACTACTAGGAATTGAAATAAGAGTGCATTCAAACGGATATAACAAGGCATTTACAAAAAAATAAATAAATAAAACTTCGTGTGATAAATATGCAGAATTTATCACACATTAACTCTTAAATTTACGATTTTTTTTTATCTTATACTATAATGCGAGCAAAAATTGTGTGTAAATTTTTTCTCAAAAACGGCTCTAACGATTTTCGCAAAAATTTGGATTTTACCACTTTCGGGCACGAGAAGACCATTAGGGTAGGTCACATGTTCGAAAAAATTCGATTATTGGGTCATAATGAGTCAGGTTCAAGCTATTTATATCTAGAGAACGGCTGGATCGATTTTTAGGAAATTTTGTATCCAATCGTTATTTGGCACGAGAAAACTATTGGGCTGGGTCACATGTTCGAAAAATGTCGATTAGTGTGTCATTTTGGGGTCATTATGGTCGTTATGGGTCAAGCCATTTTTATCTAAAAAACGCCTCTAACGATTTTGACCAAATTTTATATTTTATCGTTTTGTATTACAAGAAGACCATTGGGTTAGGTAACATGTTCGAGAAAATTCGGTTAGTGGATCATTTTTGGGGTCATTGTGGGTCATGTTATTTTTATCTAGAGATTTTCTCACGCAATTTTGACTAAAAATTGCATTCTATGGTTTTCGGGCATGAGAAAAACATTGGGCTAGGTTACATGTTCGAGAAAATTCGGTTAGTGGATCAATTTTTGGGGTCATTGTGGGTCATGTTATTTTTATCTAGAGATTTTCTCACGCAATTTTGACTAAAAATTGCATTCTATGGTTTTCGGGCATGAGAAAAACATTGGGCTAGGTTACATGTTCAAGAAAAATTTTAATGGGTCAGATTGGGTCATGAAGGGTCTGGGTCAAGCTATTTATATTTAAAGAACGGTAGAATCAATTTAATCGAAATTTTGCACGTAACAGTTTTTTGACACGAGAAAGCTAATGGGCTAAGTCACACGATCGAGAGATTTCGATTATAAGAATCATTTGTGGGTCATGATGGGTCATAATGGGTCATGGTGAAGCTATATCTAAAGAACAGGTGGATAGATTTTAACGAAATGTTATATACAACATTTTTTGGCACGAGAAAACTATTGGGCTAGGTCTCATGTTCGAGAAATTTCGATTACTGTGTCATAAAGGGTCTGGGTCAAGCTATTTATATTTAAAAAACGGTAGGATCGATTTTAACGAAATTTTGTATGTAACAATTTTTAGACACGAGAAAACTATGGGCTAAGTCACATTATCGAGAGATTTTGAATATAAGGGTAATTTGTGAGTCATGATGGGTCATGCTAATTTTATGTAGAAAATAGCTCGTACCATTTTGACTATACTTTGAATTATATCATTTTCGGCCAAGGGCCATTGGGCTAGGACACATGCTTGCGAAAATTTGATTAGTGGGTCATTTGGGGTCATAATGGGTTAGGGTCATTCTAATTATATATAACAACGACTCAATCAATTTTACCTAAACTTTGTAATGAAACTTTTTTTGTCAGGAGAAAACTATTGGGCTGAGTCGCACGTTAAACAAAATTATATTAATGGGTCATTTCGCTTTTTATGCTGAATTCTGTCAAGCTAATTTTACTTAAGAAATGGCTTAAACGATTTTGATTAAATTTTATAATCCATTTTTTTCAATTACTTGAAGACCATTGAGCTAAGTCACATGTTTGATTAAATTTGATTAGCGGGTCATTTTGGATAATACTGATCAGGGTTACGAGAATATGGCAACAGCCAATAAATTGGCGATATTTGAAAAAATATTGGTGACATTTGGCCGATATATCAACTATTAAGATTACGAAAGCCAAAACCCATATTTGGCGCCAAATGAAAAAATGTCTTCAAATTTGGCTATATCTTGCAAAAAATATTGTCTTTCAGAATGTGAAGAAATTTTTTATACATTTTTAACAGGATTCAAGAAGCATGGTTAAATCAATCAGAGTCGAGCTAAAAAGGCGATTTGCATCGACATCCTTTCGTTGTAAATTTTAAAATAAAGTAAAATTTATGAACGTGTGCATACAAAAATAGTTTTTTATTGATTGTTATCGATACAATATCGGCCATTCTTCTATGCAGCCCTGTATATTAAATATAGATCTGCATGTATCCTACAGTTTATGCGAACAGTTAGTTCAGTTATGAAATACATGACACAATTGAAAATTTTCCTAAAGAAATTTCCTCTACTAGCATAAACGTATACGAAATCTTATATGAAGCTATATATGTGACTCATAGAATTTATACATGAGAAATTAATATCCAAAATGTTAGTTAACTCAAACCACAGTTGAAAACACACGTTAATTATGCATCAGTGCCAGAAGTTATCGTGTAGTACTATGATGGTATTGTATCGTATAGTTCATGGATAGCACTATAATCGAATTCTATTGCGTGTCTCTGTAAAAGAATAACAGATACTATGATCATCATATTTTAGTGTAAAAATCTTCTAATACACATCAGTGATCAATTTCACTATATTTTAAAAAATGTAACATAATTATCATATACTAAAACAAGTTTTTTCCATAGACTGTAATGTAAGACAATTCTTTTGAGCGTCCTGTAAACGAACTATAAATGCTACACACTCCATTTTAAATATTAAGTTTTCCATAATAAATCCCAAGGGGACGTCTATAAATGATGTCATACTTTTTTTCAATATTTTTGCCCCCCCCCATCCCGCTTTTGTCACTAAGTGTCACACTTCACCATATCCCCTCCCCCTTTTTTGTCACGTGTTATACAATATTACTTGTAGATATACTTGTAGTTCAGAAACAATGCGTTATGTTACATAGATCATAATTTAAATTTTATTTTAAAACTTAAATTGTGTTTTAATGATATTTGTGAAATGATTCGTGTACTTATTTTGTATAAAATAAGATTAATAGACAATAGTAATAAAATATTAATATGAAAAAGCAATTAAAAACAGTAGTATTTTAAAATATGAAATGAAATTTTAATTAGTATTTGATTTAAAATTTTACCTTTACTTTATGGTCACAAAATACTTTACTTTCAAAATAAGTTCAAAATTTATTCTGTGGATTTTTAATGCTTTTACCTTAATTAAAGTGTGCTATGCCACATTTATTCTTATCTCCTCTCCCCCCCTTGTCACAAACTGTCACAATTTCATGAACCCCCCTTCCCCCTTCGAAGCGTGACATCATTTATGGATGGCCCCTAACATATCAGTTAGCAAGATTTAGTATATTTACTCGACTTGGAGCACGGACAGATAAACAGAATAAATTTAACTTTTTCAAAAAAATGTATAACCGACTCCAAAGAAAAGCGCTAAATAGAATTAAATAATTCTATAAAATTCTCTAATGACAAATCGTTATCCAATAACCACACATTGACTATCATGTACCGGTATAATACGGTTAAATTTAATATATAGAATTTAATATCCACCAAACATAGATTTTCCAGAGAATATTTTTTACAAGAGATTAATTTACATATTTTTGATTTAATTTTTGAATATATACATATAAAAAGTAATGAATTACTTTTTGAAGTTGGTGCCAAACAATCATAATCGATAATGATTTCCCCATTTTATTTATGGTACTAGACATAATATATCCACAATTCTTACTATACTTAAGATAGTTTGGCACCAACTTCAAAAAGTAATTCATTACTTTTTATATGTATATATTCAAAAATTAAATCAAAAATATGTAAATTAATCTCTTGTAAAAAATATTCTCTGGAAAATCTATGTTTGGTGGATATTAAATTCTATATATTAAATTTAACCGTATTATACCGGTACATGATAGTCAATGTGTGGTTATTGGATAACGATTTTTCATTAGAGAATTTTATAGAATTATTTAATTCTATTTAGCGCTTTTCTTTGGAGTCGGTTATACATTTTTTTGAAAAAGTTAAATTTATTTCCTACTTTTTAGTTATTTATACCGTAATACATAATTATGTGTACTGACATATGATGGCTCTTTGCAACGCATTACTAATGAACGCACTTTGCTGAGTTTTGATGTATTCGCTTTACTTGTCACTGTTTCATTGTCAACTTTTCAAAAGACACTTACAATATCGGTTAGTATCGTTTGTGAATCTTTAGGTTTTCTGGATGTGGTAACTTCTTCAGATCTGGCACGACGAAAAGCTACCGCATTCATGAAATCTTAAAGTCAACATCTAATCGTACGGACATTGGAAGTGGTTATCGAAAGGTGACAATGCCTCAAGTAAAGTGTCCTTACACATAAGCGCGCGGCAAAGAGCTTCCATATATGAGTAAACAGCAAAATGACTCCATGTATCAATGAATAGTAAAATGCTTTTCTAGTGTAGTCAAAAGTACTCCCCCTTCAGTCAGAAAAAAAAGAAAGATTTTAACAAAAATCGCTCTATGATTCAATAGATAAACAACAACAATCTAATTCCTATAAATGCAGTAAAGGCATCGGAAATGAGCGGTGATGATTCGACGAGGAATCCGAAAATCATAACCTGTACTTGGCTGCATCTATAAGAGAGTGACAGCATTCGATGCCCAAATACTTTTTTCACGGACGCTTTTGTCTCAATTAAACTGTTAAAAATTTCACCCTTTTGCTGCATCGTCACTCCACCGCTTTTATGGAAAACGATTATTTCAGCCTATCATGGAGCATTCTCATGGGTCAAAAGACAAATATTTTATAAAAGCGGGGGAGTAACGATGCAGCAAAAGGGTAAATTTTTTTTACAGTGTATGTATGAGATATTCCATAAAAGGGATGGAGTGATGATGCAGCAAAAGTTAAATTTTTAACAATGTACCGCAATGCTAGGCATTTTCTATTATAAAAATTGATGATGATTTCCTGATAGAATTCGATTGTACGCCGAATGATCCTTTATTTCTACGCAGACATAAATCAATAATCCATATTATTTTACAAATTCGTGGACATACAAGGACAAGATAGCACAAGGAAATATTACGACACAAGAAAAGTACAACCGGGAGCTACACATAAAAGGTGTGTGCAACGAAGCCAGTGGGATTCGAACCCACAATCTTCTACGCTCTCAAGAGATTAGCAGTGTGGGGTCTTAACCACTCGGCCACAAGGACCCCCTTGATGACTCATTTTTGTCCAGAATCTTTTCAATCAATCGTATACTGTGCTCCATGTGTCGTCATATTCACATCGAGGAATCCTACATGAATAAAATCTGAAATCATTCTGATGTCTAATCCGGTAACCAAATCTATCTAAAGATAATTTTGTTACACATATCTATGCACTTTATTTTGCATTGATATGTAGAGATAATTCTTTCCTCCGGAGCAAAATATATACTAAAGGATTTTCATCATTTCAACAACTTAAGGATGTCGATTGGTATCGATGTCTATTTCCGCTTTAGTGGATGCGAGAACTTGTCCATTTAAGCTTTAACATTTCGGAAATTTATCGCTCCAGCAAACTTTAAGGCCGGATGAAGAAAAAGACCCGGATGATAATGTGAAGTCTATGCGGGTGTTCTTTTCAAATATCTCGCTCAAATTTTAAAATTTTTTACGTGATTTTTTTTGCATAGGATAGCTGAGGATATTCCACAACCGGCCTAGTTTTTACTTTTTCAATTTTGGTTTCAGATTAAAAAAAAATATATATATTTTAAATTTCAAAACCGGTTTAAACGGTTCTGAAATTGAAACTATCATTATATAAAACATACATAAGCAAAATCGAAGAAGTAAAAACTAGGCCGGTTGTACATCCTCCTCGGCTATCCTATGCAAAAAAAATCATGTAAATATATTAAAATTTGGGCGAGATATTTGAAAAGAATGCCTCCAAAGTCTTTACACTAACATCAGGGTTTTTTCTGTGACTAGTGCAGTGCCTTAAAGTCCACATTGAAATCTACAGACTTCGTAATTGGGCATTGAAAAGCTGACAATCCATCAGTACACGTTAAAATTATTGTGAAAAATTACCTTTGTTTTTAAAGGTATCTATTTTCTGACTTGTGAGAGCGATCTAAAAACGTCTATGGAGCGTTTTCATTGGTCAGAAAATAGATAGTCTTTAAAAACAGAGGTAATTTTTCAAGATATTTTAAACAGGGTACACTGTTAAAAATTTGACCCTTTTGCTGCATCGTCCCTCCACCGCTAATATAGAAAACGATTACTTCAGCCTATTATGGAGCATTCTCATGGATCAAAAGTGAGATATTCTATAAAAGCGGGGTAGTGACAATGCAGCAAAAGGGTCAGATTTTTTACAATTTAAAGTACGCGTGCACAATCAGAGCGCGTCAAGTTGCTTCTATGATTCAATGCACAGCAAAGTAATTCTAAATGTTCGTATGTATTAAAATACTCTTTTCAGTCATAAAAACTAAAAAGGAAGATTTTATCAAAATCACACCATGATTCAACATGCGTCTATATGAAAGTAGTAATATTTGAAGTTAAGAATGTTCTTTGATAAACGCGGTTTTCCAAAGTACAGAAAATTTAAGAATTTTTATTCCAGAACTTGGCGGTAGTCGCCTGAACGAGTTTGTTTTATGGGTGAAAGAAGTTAATTAGCTTAACTTTAATGGTAAGCTTATCAAAATTTTTCGTCATTTATATTTGGCCAAATGTAAATCTAGCACATAGCAATGTACTTTAATCACTTTGTGAATCCGGCATAACAAGCACCCTGATACACAGACACTCTTGCTTTAACGTGTAAGGCTCTTTAGAGATGAATTTTCAGCTTTTCGATATCGAATTCTCATGTCTGGATCGATGTGGATCTTTTACGTTGGTGGATATGAAAATTGTTCCAGCTAAGATTTCGTACTTTGGAAAAAAACTAGCATCTCTACAACAGTGGTTAGGATCCAAAAGGATTATTCGTTGTTAAGGAAAACAAGATTGACCAATCATAAGCCTTCATTTTTGAGAACTTTTCATTGTTCGAAGGAGAGAGTCTGGAATACATGGAGTGAAAATCTGCTATCGACACTGTAAAAAATTTGACCCTTTTGCTGCATCTTTACTCCATCGCTTTTATAGAATTTCTTTGTTTTGACCAATAAGAATGCTCCATAATAGAGCGAAGTAATCGTTTCTTATAAAAGCGATGGAGTGACGATGCAGCAAAAGGGTTCAATTTTTAACAATGCAAGCAGTGCTAAAAATTTGTATCCTTTAAATGTGCAATGATGCTACTAAATTCCAAAGTGTCGATCACAGCGACATCGGCGGCATTTTCGTGATACATTATCTAGACTAGCAATAATTCTTGCATTTTTAGAAAATGTCCTGCAGATGTCGCTTCTATCTTTAAATTTCACCAGCATTGTTGGACATTTAAAGAATAGAACATTTTAGCACTTTTTTTAAGTGTTACAGAGGGCGTGTTCAGCACAACTTACCGGTTACTTACCGACCACTTACCGATTGTAGACAAGTACGAAATGAAAATCAAAGCAAAGTGTGACGTCAGCTACAATTCAACAGAATAGTTTTCATTCATGCCACAATTTGTTTTCGTACTGCTCTACAATCGGTCGGTAACATTGGTTACTTTTGTAAGTTGCTCTGAACACGCCCTGAGATAGCCGATTTCCACGCATATTCACAGTATCCGCAAAGAAACTCTTTGGGAGGATTGAAATCTGATAGGGATTGGCCGACGCGTTTTCACGTAACTTGGCGATAATTATACTTGGCGTAGCGATGGACGCTTCCGTCGAGTTTGATTTCCTTCGGAGCCGAGTACAAAGTATACCGAGTACACAGTAAAAATTTGTACTTAAAAACTTTTAAAGAGTACAGCTTTCAGTAAGATACGTTCCACCCAATGCAATGCTGCAAGAGAAAAGTTACTTTGTACTCGGTTCGGAATAAAACAAACTCCTCGACGGAAGCATCTATCGCTCGCCAAGTATAATTATCGCCAAGTTACGTGAAAACGCGTCGGCCAATCTCTATCAGAATTGAACCCTCTCGAAGAGTTTCTTTGCGGATACTGTGAATATGCGATTTCCACATTATATCCCCTAGATGCTATATTTCCGGTTTCTTGCGTAAGAGAACTTGTCCGGAATCCAGGTAGAATTTGCGCTGTTAGCGAAACCAGATTAACGAATCAGAAGCCTGAATTTTAGCAAATTTTTCAATGTTTTAAATAAATTTTCTTGTTTATAAATCTCGTTTCGCAAACAGCGCAAAATTTATGTGAATCCTGGCCCTCATCCAGTTAGGATTTTGCACTTTGAACACTGTTAAAAATTTGACTTTAAACTTCACTTAAAACTTGACGTTAAAAATTTACTTTATCGTCAATCCATCACTTTTATAGAAAATGATTACTTCATTGTATTATGGTGAATTCTCATTGGTCAAAATAGAGATATTCCATAAAAGCGGTGGAGTGACGATGCAGCAAAAACTTCAAACTTTTAACAGTGAAAAGATCGTGTGTCTATGTAAGTGTAACATAAAAGCATGCAAAATGAACACTTCTAATTGGCCGATTGCTTCAAAATAAATTTGAAATTTAAAGTTTTTATTTTTTAAAAAGTTCTAATTATCAGATTTTTATGAAATTCGAATGGGACCACATGGGCCTCATACGCTTTCAAACAAAAAAAGAATTATCAAAATCGGTTTATATTTGCAAAAGTTATGCGTGAACAACAAATACATACAGGTCGAAATCATAACCTCCTCTTTGAAGTCGGTTAAAAACTTAATAAACCCTTATATTTAGAATTATGTTGGAAATCGTTAAAAAATGTACAGTGCCATACTTATGCACACATAGAGGTGTTAGATGAACGTAGAAAATAAGGTCTTGGTTATTGAAATTGAATCTATGTGTTTTGCCGAAGTGCGAAATATGCATATTTAAATTTATTATAAAGTATAGTTTAAAATATAATTATCGAACGCATGTTTGTCTTTATTACTAAATAAAAATTTGAGATATTAAAATTCTGATATTTTATTTACTTAAAAAGTGCTAAAATATACATAATACGGTCTTTAGAACATAAGAGATTATCAAAAGATGTTAAAAACCTCGAGAGCTTTCAGCTGTAATCAGCAGCGTCATCAGGAGAAAGAATCAGAGAGAAATCTCTGATTTTTCCTCCTGATGACGCTGTTATAAATATATCATAATAAAAAGGATGGGTAATTTTATTAAGAATGTACAGTTTAAACGTTTAATCAGTCATAATTTAAAAGTAATTCCATTTGAAGATAATCTTAATTCTTCGGAACTAGCTGAATTTTCTTTTAATATGAGAAGGCAGTATTGAAAGTATTTTATCGTATGATTTCAAAATATCTTTCTACAGTTAAAAAAAAAGAGAGAGAGAGAGAGAAATGTATGTAACCCAAAAGAATCCAATCGCATCTCTCTTTTTCTTCTTTATTTTGAAATTCATAGTATTTTTTTTCTTTTTGTCTATAACAAATAAAACATGTCCATTTAGTTCACAAAATTCTTAGTGAAGTGCGGTTAAGTTTCATTTATCCATTGAGAATTTAAAATTGTTGTGTTTATGCACTAACACAAATAAAATCTCTTCAAATTTGAAGAAAGAAAAAAGAAACCAACGTCTTTTCAGGTCAATGAAAACCAAAACCTTGCTTGTGGATTATTAAACTATCTGTGGTTGCTATAGCAACCATTAGGTTAAAGTCAGAGGCAAGATTGAATGAACGTGATTCCAGAACCAAATAATACAGATTAAAAAAGAATATCTGAAATAAAATGATTTAATTTAGCTTTATCGCGGAAGCAGAGAAAAATTCTATCAAGATTAAATCGTGGAAGAATGTTATAAGTTTCACAAGTGATTGTGAATAAGTTTCACAAGTGATTGTGATAAAGTTTTAACGTTATTTTCTTACTGTATTGTTTATAATGATATACACTGATATCAGAACATAACAAGATATAAATAAAAAAGAAATGAAACCAAAATTTTAAATTGTTGTCAGACGATTTTTTAAAAATATTTTGCAAAATAAAAGAATTTCATTTAATTTGAGAAATTCTTCCTCTGCAAATTGAATTTCATTTATTCGTCTCGAAATTAAAAATGTTTTGTCCATACACTCACCCAAATAACAATCTCTTCAAATTTGAAAAAATCAGCGTCTTTTCAGGTCAATGGAAACTAAAACGTTGCTTGTGGATTATTATACTACCTGTGGTTGCTATAGTAACCATTAGGTTAGAGGTAAGATTGAATGAACGTGATTCGAGAATCAAATAATTCAGTTTAAGAAAAAAAAAGACTTCCTGAAATCAGATGATTTAATTTAGTTTTATCTCTATAAAGCACAATAAAGAACAGAAAATGCTATCATGAAGTAAAATGTGTAGCAATGCTATAAGTTTAACAATTTATTATAGGAATTTTTTTTAAAGTTATTTCCTTGAGATATTGTTTATACTTATATGCTGTTATATAAGAATATTAAAGGATTATATGATCATTCCAATTTAAAATTTCTATATTAAAAAAGATTCTTAAAAGAGCAACATATTGCGCAATGTTAAGTACATTGAAAACGCATAAAAGGTTTTTATAAATCATATAGTTATGACTAAAAATATTTTGAGTGGTTTTATACATAATGATTTAAAAAATACTTCATACTGATTTATCTTAAAATATGCTCTTAATACTGTTCTCAAATTCAAATGGTCTGTTTTCTGATGCATTTATTAATTTATTTTTGTTAGCAAACATATTGAATCGACAGGTGATCTTTTTGAGAAACTACATAATCTAATTATTTTTTCATTTTTCGGTAAAAAGAAAAATATTCTAAAAACATGCTATCATGGTTAGCGTTTTCAATCAATTTTTCGGACAAGGCGGCATGGTAAAAAAAAAAAAAAAAAAAAAAAAAAAAAAAAAAAGCTGACGTTTTGAGACAACAATTCATATAATTCAAAATGTAATTAATACTTCGAAAAATAAGCAAAGCTGTTCAATTACAAATCACTTCAATAATCATTCTTGCAAATATCATGCCTTATGTTTAAAAATGAATCGTAAAACGTGAAAAAAAAATCTAGTTGGATGTGCCAATCCTAAAACTTTCTTCTATCTCATACATACATTTTAATATTTAAAAAAAAATAGTTACTCATTTTAATGCTTTAATAATTTTAATTCAATACTCTACCAACTTTGATTTTCATCTAAAATTTCAGCTTCAATCAATTGATCGGAGTAAAAACAAATTTCTGTTTCTGCACGAGCTGATGGACAATAGAATGATAGGCAGATTTTTTTTTTTAATTCAGGGAGGACCTACTTGCCTTACCAAAAATAATCATATACAAAAAGTTTAGTTCAGTTCTTGAACTAACTTCATACACTTTTATGTGGTGCAATATTGAAAATGGCATAAAATTCGCTATTGCAGCGCCCCCTTCCGGCGGATTTTTTTCAGATTCAGGGCGATCCAACTAACCATAGCCGTACACTTACATAAAAAATTTCGTTCAATTCGATGCATAACTTCATATACTTTTGGTCGGTACAATATTGAAAATGGCACAAAAGTTGCGATTGCAGCGCCCCCTTCCGGCGGAATATTTCAAAACTGAAGGAGGACCTGCTTGCTACAGCCAAAGACATTCATAAAAAATTTGGTTCAATTCTTTGCATAACATCATACACTTTTTGATGGTGGAATGGCGACATACAGACACACAAACACACGGACAGACAGACATTTTGTAAAAACATGTTTTTTGGAATCTCTGATCTTTAAAACGTATTAATCTGTCGAAAACCGGAAGTCGAAAAAATTTCGATTACAATACTTTCTTCTATTGAAGATAGAAGAAAGTAAAAATCACGTTGTTGATCGGGAGAGAATATTTATTTTGAAAACCGCCTTAAAAAATGCGCTCAATATCTTTTGAACTACTTACTATTTTTTAAATACTTCAGACTGTAGATTATATATGAGATTGAACTTAAGTTTATTTACTATTTCATTCACAAGAATATATATATATGAATAAATAAGTTCTATATATTTTTTCTGAAAATGTGAAATTCTTTCAATTATACAGGGTGCAATCTGTTATCTATAGCCGACCTTTAATTTTTCAACCGTTAGTTGTAAGGCATATAGTCTTAGTTACAAAAATGTTTCATATGAGATAAATATTTATGTTGTGGTTTGTTTAAAGTAAAAAATCAATTTTATAAAAATTACGAACTTTTTATACGATCTCCCAATCTTTATAGTTATATTTAGTAAAAGTTTACACATATCATAATAGATACAAGACAAAAAGTTTGACTTCTGCACTACAAAAATTTAGACTGTTATTAAATTTCAAAGTTAGAAACGAAATCATTCATTAATTGTATAAGAGACTATAATATAATTACATAATCTATCTCACTATCTATATTATAAAACTAGTGTAACTCCCCGTCCTAGGATCAAGGGTAAGAATTGTGTGTATACATATCGTGTGTGTTAATACATATTCGTAAAAAAAAAAAAAAAAAAAAAAAAAAATAGTAATAATAATAATAATAATAATAATAATAATAATAATAATAATAATAATAATAATAATAATTTTACAAATTGAGACTTTTTCTTTAACGTGAAATGAATTGTGACATTTAAAGGGGCAGCGATGTAATGAAATCGCTTTAAACTATATTTATAATACTCCGATCATTACGAAACTTCATCATAATGTAGTAGGGATAATAACTATAATTTAAGCAAAAAATTAGAAAATCGATATTTTCGACATTTTTCGCGAAATGAAGGGTACCGAGTCCCCTTAACTAATTTAACTGGCTTTTGTATGTAAAATGAATTTCTATATCAAATTTTCACTTACTTCCTGATATGCTTACTCTAATGCTTTTAGAACTTAATTATAAAAACTAAAACTGGGGCATTGCGATACATTAAATATCAGGGCCTACAGTTCTCAGCCCTGTTTTTTAGATCATGATTCCTAAAGTGCTATAGGTCAATGAGAACAATATTTGTCAATTTATCACTTCGCCAAGATAACATAAAAATACTCTGTTTTTTTATTGTAATAAACAAATCAATGTTTTTTTTTATTGTAATAAACAAATCAATGTTTATGTAATCAATGTAATGTACAAATCAGCCATCCTGATTACAAATTTCGGCGTCTATGCCGGGCATTTGTATTTCTGTTTATTTTAAGTCCACTTTTATAGCAATAAATGTACCTTTGGGGAACATTTTTTTTTTTGTCTTTTCTTAATGATTCTTTTTATTTTTTGATGATTTTTTTAAAAATTTATAGCTTGACAAATACTAGATTTTGTATTTCCTTTTTATGTAATGTGTTTGTATATGCATATGCTTTTTAAATGAAATCGGTTAAAGGCTCATATTTTAAGTGAAATTAATGTAATTTGAATGATTTCAATGAGCACAATGTTTGGCGATTTATCACTTCGACAAAATTTTAAATAATTCATAGAAATATTCATGTACTATTATTCCGTAATCGAGGTATTTGGTTTAAAAATCATAAAAAATCAGTAAAGGGAAATGCAGTTTCAAACACTTTACATTTGAAAGCTCACTTTCCCTGTTGAACGGTGTAAAATTTTAAATTATGCGATGTTGAGATTTAAGTTTGGAAAAAGAAAAAAAAAGGGGGGGGGTTAGAAGAAAGGAAAACGGATTAATGATTCATCAAATCATTTTTTTTTTTCAAAATAATTTAAAATACAAACCTGGAACAAACAAACTAAAGACTACGTTTATTACACTGAAAAAATAGAGTACTTTTATTTTATTTTGTTGAAGTGATAAATCGCCAAACATTGTGCACATTGAAATCATTCATATTAGATTAATTTCACTTAAAATATGAGCCTTTAACCCATTTCATTTAAAAAGCATATGCATATACAAACACATTACATACAAAAAAAAAAAATGCAAAATCTAGTATTTGTCAAGATATAAATTTTTTTAAAAATCATCAAAAAATAAAAAAAATCATTAAGAAATGACAAAAAAAAAAAAAAAAAAAAAAGTTCCCCAAACGTACATTTATTGCTATAAAAGTGGACTTAAAATAAACAGAAATACAAATCCCCGTCATAGACGCCGAAATTTGTAATCAGAATGGCTGATTTGTACATTACATTGATTACATAAACATTGATTTGTTTATTACACTAAAAAGACAGGGTATTTTTATGTTATCTTGGTGAAGTGATAAATTGACAAATATTGTTCTCATTGACCTATAGCACTTTAGGAATCATGATCTAGAAAACAGGGCTGAGAACTGTAGGCCCTGTTCTTTAATGTATCGCAATGCCTCAGTTTTAGTTTTGATAATTAAGTTCTAAAAGCATTAGAGTAAGCATATCAGGAAGTAAGTGAAAATTTGATATAGAAATTCATTTTACATACAAAAACCATTTAAATTAGTTAAGGGGACTCTGTACCCTTCATTTCGCGAAAAATGTCGAAAATATCGATTTTCTATTTTTTTGCTTAAATTATAGTTATTATCCCTACTACATTATGACGAAGTTTCGCAATGATCGGAGTATTATAAATATAGTTTAAAGCGATTTCATTACATCGCTGCCCCTTTAAATGTCACAATTCATTTCACGTTAAAGAAAAAGTCTCAATTTGTCAAGTTTTTATTATTATTGTTATTATTATTATTATTATTGTTATTATTATTGTTTTTAATTTTTTATTTATTTATTTATTTATTTATTTATTTATTTATTTATTTTTTACAAATATGCATTAAAGTGATAAAAATTATATATATATATTTTTGACTCGATTTTTTCTTTTCTATTTGATAAAACTAAGTATGTGATTTACAATAAAATACAAATTTTTTTTAAATATAAAAATGTAAAATAAGTTCAGTTTTTACTATAACTTTATTTGCACATTTTATTTTCTTCTCGCGAACTAATTAATTTATGATAATTAAATTATGATCCTTTATTTCATATATTGAAACTCTTCAGTTCCGCAGCTAAAATAATAATACAAATACTTATTCACTGGGATTTTTTTTTTCAAAGCAAAATGACACATTAAATGATAGAAAAAACATCTTTTCCGAAAAGATCCTTTAGGCGCTTATTAGTTTAGGTTCAAAAATATCGATCTAAAACTACAAACCGCCTTAAAACATCAATTAATAACCATTAACCCAAATTATTGCAATTACAAATTAAGGGATTTAAACAAGTAAATAGTCTACAAATCCTCAAAATAATTATTGAAAAAGATTTAAGTTAAATACTGATGAAAGTTTATCACTTTCGTGGTCACACTGTCTTTTGGGCATTTTTAGGCATTTTGCAAACTTACATGAAAATAACATTTATTTCAGGAGGCATTCAGCATAGATGAAAGCATTTATACGTTTCCTTTCAATGCAAAAAACATTCAATTATTAAAAAAACGGTAAAAAAAACCCAGAAAATTTCAATTTCAATGGCAATTCAAAAAAGTTAATTTTAGTTTTTATAAATAAAAAAACAGAGGTTCCGTTAATAGGGACCCAGGGACCGAAGAAGTTAAAATTATCCTTTATTTTAAATTATACAGCACATTTTAAGAATAGTTTAAAAGAAATTAGCGCAAAATATTCAAAATTGTACGCAAATATACATTTTAAATTTACTTAAATTTTTCGAATTTTGCCCGGGAAATCAAACAATTTCTTAATAGACTCATTTTCCTAAATAGAGCCCTTTATTATTATGCCAAAAATTTATTTTAAAATGCTTAAAATTTAAAAAAAGTTTTAAAAGTATGAAGTACTTTTAAATTAATGTAATAAGACATAATGTAAAATAGGGAAGACTGGGGTACAATGGTCCACCCCCTATTTTTTATATTAATTCTGTTTTTGAAAGCATCATATTTTAGCATATAGATGGCAGTCATGAAGTAGTAAAAAGAAGTTTGAAACCATGTGCATAGATGACATTTTAGCCATTTTATGCTTGATAATTGATTTGACACAGGAGGAGTAAGGCAAAAGTAAATATTTTTAGTGAAACGTATCTTCATTTATTTATTACAGATTTGCAATTTGAAAGACATTGTGTGGGAAAATAAAAAGGTAAGACAATAAATTATTATATTTATTATAGCTAAAATAATAGAATTCTAAATTTCTTTTTTTATTATCAAGTTTTTGTCAAACTTCCATATGGGGTACAATGGACCATCAGAAATTGTGGTACAATGGACTATGGTCAATTGTATCCCAGTTTTGTATTCCATGTTTTTAAAAATTAATTATTATATGTGAAATTCAGAATTAATAAATTATTTTACTTCTGTGTGTAGATTAATTAATGATTCATGTTGTGCAATGCATTTTTGAAATATTTATCTGTATAATATATGCTTTCAAACATAAAAATTAGCCCAAATTAAGAATTAATAAATTATTTTATTTCTGTGCGTGAATTAATTAATGATTCACGTTGTGAAATGCATTTTTGAAATATTTGTCTGAGCGAAGCGAAGTCTTTATACTCAGAGATACGTAACGATATTAAAATTCAAAAAAATTCTTTCGTCAAGCAAATCTCGAAAAGTACTTGTCGGATTTTGATTCTGTTTGTACCAATAGGTACCTATGAAGGTAATCTGGTGAATGCACCTACTTTTAAAAATTAATTCCAAATAGTTTAAAAGTTATATTAAAAAAACTGATAAAAAAGCACAATTTATGTGCATACGTCACAGAAATTTGGTGAGCGTGATTTTCACTGGCTGGACATTTTTGTAGATAACCGAATCAGTACATGGAGTAAATAGTAATCATTTTCGCACTCAGAAATATTGAATGCAATAAAACATTTTAAAATTTAATCATGCAGGAAAATAAAACTGTTATTTTTTTATATTAAAAAAGTCATAAAAACTTTGATTTTGAGATTTTGTGATAATCTCTTAACAGCACTTTTTTATCGCTAAAAGAATATTTTACATATTTCGCGTGTGAAAATTAGAAACAATTACGTTTTTAAATAAAAAGTTTCTTTTATGACATCATTTTCCCTTTATATTTATTTTCATTGCATGTTTTCTTTTAACTTATATTTGTTTGTGTATGGAAGTCAATTCTGGTCACTAATTTTTCGGCACGGATACCACAAGCGCATCAGATTTGGCGCAATTTTTTTCAAAGCCCATTTGGCGAAAACTCCCTTTTCAAATAACGCTTACATACACATTTTTAAATTGTTTTCTATTTTCAAAAAGAACTTACAGTAAATAAAATAATAATAATAATTAATAACTATAAAAAGAAATATTTTATATAATTAAAAGAAGGAAGTGAAAGTAAATAAACATTTTATGAGTAAATAAACAAATAATAAATAAATAAAGCCGAGTTACCATCTCAGGTAAAATTATGCCATTTTGACGCCAATTATGGACCCTGGTGCATATGTGACATTTTTTCCCATTTTTCATCCGTTTCCTGTTGGCATACAACTTTGAAGTATGGAGTATGTATGCATACCTGGGAGCAATACTGGAATTAGACATTGATTTTTTTTTTTAATTCGATCCAAAAAGGGGCAACGGGGCTATTTTTTAAATTCTTATACAATTTATACTGCATAAAGGAGCCACTTACCTATTTCTATATACCAGAAGAAGTAAGTGGTATGTAAAAACAATTATAGTATACATAAATAAAATACTTGAGATAATATACTAGAGATATAAGCACCGGGTTTGGCGAGATTTTTTATGCCAATTAGGCGAAAACATCGTCTTGATTACCAGATGCATATAGCATGCTATAACAACACGTTATTTATTTATTTCAAAATGAAAAAAAAAAGGAATAAACGAAACATTTTCTGTTATTAAAAAAGATATAACAATCAATATATGATAATATTTTTAGAACAAACAATTTATTATAACATTTATATGATAACCAGCATGTTAGGCAACTAAACGCCATTTTGGCACCAATTAGGTACCTCGGTGTATATAGGGCATATATGTGCCATATTTATTTGTAAAACTGAGCATGAACGGTTACCAGGTGTGTTTTCATAGGTGCTTATATCTTTTTGCAACATAGCCCACCTTTCGAAGCCAAAACTGCACAAAAGAAAAAATAATCAATATTTGCAGCATTTTTTTTTTATGTAATGCACATTTTGTAATCAGTAGGCTCGATAATCAGACTTCGTTTTTTTGCTTTAAAAGATGATATTTCATACGACGTCTTTTTGGGATTCGTCGTTTTTCTATATTTGATAGTATGTGTCTACTCGTTTTATACCCTTTTTTGTAACTTTCTTCTTTCTTAACAGCGACATCTGGATTTCCTATTTAAATAAAAATTCTTCTAAATACAAAGAATTTTGTTAAAATAAATAAATAAAGGAAATGCGGACATCTATTGCTCAAAGCACAAAATTTTTCCTACTGAGTTAATAAAAATGAGTAAAAACATAATTTTTATGATAATAAAAAGGTGACTTATGTAATAACAGAGTCATATATTATGTACGTTATGGATTAAGTATGAATATTTCTCCACCATTTATAAATAATAATAATACTAAAATAAAATGTGGACAAACCAAAGTCTATATTTGACTGAAAACAACAACCACTTTCTAAACGCTTTAAGAAAATGGCCAATAAAAAGTGATATTTCAAAAGTATTATGAAATTAGTTAAAAACCATTTATTTTAAACTAAATGAATAAAAGATTTATATTTTTAATGAAATAAATGGGATTTGAAAAATTAATGGAAATTTATCACCATAGATGCATCAATATTACAATCAGTACCTTGTATGCAAAATGGAACAATTAGCAATACTTTTTGTACCCGAAAAATGGTCGTTGCTTTTTTTAAGGTTAAAAAGCAGATTACGAAATATTCCTATACAGAGATGCCAAACCCTTGTTTATTGCATAGCAGAATTTTCTTATAGGAAAAGTTATTTTTTAAATCCGCAGAATGTTCCAATTTAATAAAACATTTTCTGTATTAAAATACCGGTATCCAAAATGCCGGAGACTTGGCAGCTCTGCCTATAACATTTTAATTAATCACGGTACTTTTTTTAATCGGATTCAAATTTAGTGAAGACAACGTTTTTTGGCCAAAAGCAGCTTTTTTCCACATGTGTAACTACGATACAATTCCTTGATGTTGACTTATGAATGTTTTGACTTATGCTATTATTGCTTCCTCTCATTTATTTATTTGAATTTTAAATAAGATGACTCAAAATCGTGTTTTTTAAATATACGAAAAAAAAATTCATTTCGAGAAAGGGCGAAAAGGACAATATTTGGCGATTTATTACGTGCGTTTGGCTAAGTGTCTTACTACCTTGTATTTAATACTCTTCACAATACTTCGCTGTTATATAAACTTAGGCGCTTTTATAAAAAGTTTGACGTAATTCGGGCTTAAGAAAGTGAGTTTTTTACTGAATAATACAAATAAAAGAAAAATGAATACTAAGAAATACTAATGAAAGAAAAATGAAGCATTATATTGATCTATGTATATTTAAAAATTCATCTGCTAGCACTAATTAGATAATTTATGTGCAGGGGTGGGGAAATTTTCCAAATTCTTACCAGGCAAGGATTTATTTCGCCAGCCCGCAAGATGCAACACACGCAGTTGAAAATAGTTATGACAAAATCGCACGCGATTACAGACAAAATTACTATTACTACAATGCATTTTCATAATTCTTTTTTGTATAATATTAAAAAATATATGTAACAAAGGTAAGATTAATATTAGATAGAGCTTAGTACCATACTTACACTGTAATAATTTGGAAAGTTAAAATATCTAGGTTAAAAAAGTGTTTCTGATAATGTGCCTATTGCCTACAGTTTTTCAAAAACTAAAAATGCACTCGCCTTATGAGAAAATCCACTCGCCACTGGCGAGCAAAATGATGTATTTCCCCACCCCTGTTTATGTGTATATAATAGGAGATAAATAGCTTTTGATTCTGTAGTTCTATGCTATAAAGCATTAACGTTTGTGTGTTTTTCGTTAGCATTGGGAGTACCTAGCCGATTTAAAAAATAATGAGGGCAAAAAATGTTGGTAACCATCTTTGCTGCAAAATATACTATATTTTGCGTAGGAACAATAATCACCATCAATGCACGAGCAAAAAAAGTTCTAAAATTGAGAATTCTTTGATGTTGATATGACTAAAAGTTTTAAATCTTTTTTTTTTTTTTTTTTTTTTTTGGTGGCAACTTTTAAGATATAATATTCTCGTTATGAACGATTTCTAAAACATTCGACACTTTAATTTCACAAATTAAACATTTTTTTTCTAGAAAAAGTTTTAAACCCAATTTATTGAGAATATTGCAATTTCTAGGATACTGTTGGGGTCAGAAACTATAACTTTGGCATCACAGTAACTTATAAGATGTAAGTGCTCGTTTAGGACAAATTTTTAAAAAAGGATTCCTTAACTCTTATCGACAACCTCATTGCATCCGTGGAAAACAGATATTCAACATTATAAACTATTCGGACGGATTTCACACCATATAAAATACACTCCATTTCTCTTCAAACATAATAGTTTATGTTATTTATAGTTTCTCAAATCGGTGCGAAGCTTCTGTTTATGCTCATGACATCACTTCAAAGAGCTATATTTCCAATATAGGAAAATTTGGTGTTTTATTTTCTGTATTACTTTTAACATTTTGCATATTTCCAATTTTATATCCATGCATGGTTTGCTTTTCTTTTATAAAAATAGTATATGTAACAAGATTTTGTAGTTCTACGATTCGATATGCTTATTTTCATCATTATATTTTATCACAATGAATGACCAATTAAAGGTAACATCTCATTTTCTTTACTTATCGCAAGTTATTAAATGTGTATTCTCAGCAATATCGCTCAGACTAATCCCTCTGAGGGAAGTCCTAGTTATCTATATAATATAAGCTTTCAAATTTAAAATTTAGCCCAAATTGAACACCAAAAATTAATAAACAAAATATTTTGTGCATTTGAGGGGTTATTTTTAATTTCATATAATTTGTTAATTCAATATTCCTGCACTTATGCATACATGCATCCATAATAAGTTAGATTTAAATAAAATAGTAGAATGAGAAAAACAAAAATACCTATTAGTTTGTATCTGGATATAATAATTAAATAAGGTAAAATTCATTAAAAAAATGCAGATGATATAAAGTAGACAGGAAAAATTTATTATATTTTTTCCTTAGTCATATATTTAGATATATATAATTCTTATTATAAAGGTTTATATTTAACTTTAAGTGGCATCATTGGATAAAAAGGATATATATTATTTTTCATGTTTCTTTTAGCAATGCCAAGAAACAAGCCTAGGAAAACCAATAGAGATTCTGTGCCACATGAAATAATGAAACAGTCTGTAAAATGTATTGTGGAAGATAATAAACCTAATTGTTCAATCTGCGACCGGTATAATGACTTAATGATAAAAAAATGAAGAAAAAAAATGTTACTTTGGTTAGAGCTAAAAGAGTGCATAAACAAATAAAAATGAATAATAAAATGTGAATAAACAAATAAAAATGAATAATAAAATGTGAATAAACAAATTATGTTATAGTTTATCTTTCTTATTGTTAAAAATGAACTACACTGATATATTTTTATTCAAATTACAAATGGTCCATAGAGCCCCATACTGTGGACCATTGTACCCCGGCATTGGGGTACAATGGTCCACTTTGTCACTTGCTATTTAAAAAAATATATAAAAAAAAGTATGCATAATTATTATTTTTGAGTGGGTGCAGTATAAACTTTAATGTATAGATAACATGCATGTACTTGATCAAAAGAAAAAAAATCAATACTTTAAGAGTAAACAGTCAAAATTTACAAAAGTGGACCATTGTACCCCAGTCTCCCCTATACCGTATGTTACATACATTCTAAAAAAGTTTAAAATCTGAAATTAAAATAAGCTATAGTTACATGCCAATTAAAATGCATGGATTCAGGGGTATTACGAAAGCTGTATGTACTTAATTAGTTTTCTATTCGAATTACTTTTGGCATATAAATTCATATGGTATAGGGAATTCGATCATTTTCAATAACTATTGAGTAAGTTTCAGATTTCCTAATCTAAGCGTAAACTGTTTACGAAATCTGAACTATTTTCCATTGCCATATCGCATGCCATGAAATTGCGCATGAAATCATATTACTTGACTTATATTGATTTTCTTTCAGTATTATAAAAAAAAAGATAGCTTTTCATAAATTATCTTTAAGTGTATAAAGAAAAGTTCGATATTAATGCTCTTATCATCAAAAATGAGCAAATAATAACTAAAAGCAGAAAAAAGTTAAAATGAAAAGCATAGATCTGAATATAAAGATATTTATATTATATATTATATATATGTGTGTGTGTAAGTTATAAATAATCGGTAGATACATAAGATATAGGTCGATAGATTATACCATAGCTTACTTTTAAAGTTAATCCAAATTCAAAATTTAAAACTTTAAAAGAAAGGAAAAGATTAAAAATATTGCTTTACGCAAATTTTATCCACACCTCAGAATGATTCAGATTTATGAATATATTTTAATTTTTCTTTTATCGGTCTTTTAAACATTCTTCAAAATATTTTCTTTATGAATACCGACTTAGCATAAGGCATCTTCTCTTTCCTCTAAATTTTAATATTTTAGGATCATTAAAAGAAAGAATTTTTTTTATCAATATATATAATATCTCAGTTGCGTATGCGTTATTATATGAATTTTCTGTAATTTAGGGTCTGCGCATATATAATGTTGTCAACGTTTTGGAAATTTTTGATTTCCTCACTTTAAAAACTATAGACTCCTTTCGATATCATACGTTATCATTCCTTGAATTCACCCCCACTTCAAAATGATACCGTTAACAATTATTTTTATTTTTGTAGTTTTTTCTTTTGTTTTGAGTGACATACAGACACAGATATGGTTATATCTTAATTATTAATATACTACTTTGTTGATTCAAATTAAGATAAATCAATAAAATATCATTATCATATGTATACGAAACTTTATATCAATGCGTAAAAAACAGCTATCATTTAAAAATATTTAATACCAACTTTTTGTTACAGCTATAAAAATATCTGTGAGCATGCATGTGAGGAGGGCAAGTGCAATATGCATTTGCCTTCACATGCATCCAGACATGCATGCAGAACTTCTTAACAGCAAAACAAATGGACAACATTCTTTCTCTTTTTAGTTTCTTCTGCCTTTACAAGGAGTAAGTACTGGATTCGTGAAATTTTTCTAATTTTCGACGAATTTATGCATATTAGGAGTCAGTAAAAAACACGTTTTTACAAATTGTCTGTGAGCCTGACAGTCTGTCAGTCTGTATATGATATAAGTTTTCTGTGTGATCTATCTCCTGACCTTATGCACGGAAACGTACAAAACTATGCATTTAATTAGACTTTGATATGAACTGTGTCTGAATAGTTTTTGATGTCAATCGCCCAACAGACGGCGCTGCTATGCTGTCTTTTTCACGATTTTTACAATAGTTATATCTCAGGAACTAATGAACAGATTTTTATAAAACTTCAGATTCCTTTAGTCCTTGGTATAATGTGAAATTTATTACGTTTTGGTGCTAATCGCACAACAGGTGGCGCTGCTATGAAGCATTATTCATGATTATTGCAATGGCTCTATCTCAGAAGCTAATGCATGAATTTTCATCAAACTTCAGATTCAGTTAGTTTCTGATATAAACTAGTGTTCTTTATTTTTAGAGTAAATCGCTTCTATCCTTTTTTTTTTTTTTTTTTTTTTTTTACAATTTTTGCGATAATTTTACCTCTATTTTTTTAAATACGGATTTTTATCAAATATTAGATTTAGTTAAACTTGAAATAAGTTGTTGCAGATTAGATTTTGGTGTAAATTACCTAACTGGTGACGCTACGATGTTACATTTTTCTGGAAGTATTAACGTGTGAGATAGAACAAAGTTTCGGGATCGCCATATCAGACTATTTTTCAGTGGTAAACAAGAAACAAGTCATTTCAAATATAATTCGAAACTAGTTTCTCGAATAGCAAATTATATATTCATACATTTATGACATAAAAAGGAGAATGACAAATTTTGCAGCATTCCCCATTTTAGAATTAAATAGTTTTATAACCATTTAAGAATTTTAATAACAGATTTGTTTTTCATAAAAATAAATACGATTCCAAAAAAAGATAAAAGACTATGATTGTAAAAAAACAAATTACAAATAAAAAAGAAAATATTTTGGTTGGGTCGAAAACAATGATAACAACGATAACAATATCAGTAGACATATCTCAACTTCCCCTAGAGATATTTTACGATATCAAGATCCACCCCCACCCCTCTATAGGGATATTGTTATATATACACAGTCCCTTTTATCGCAAATGTCGCTCCTAGCAAAAATAAATGTATTAACAATGTTATTTCGCAAATATTTATTATTATTATTATTAGCTGTATGCAATGTAATGTAATTAGTTTTCCATAAAAAAGGCTAATTATAAAATTAAAATAATAAATAAATAAATAACTGAAATC
This sequence comes from Maratus speculifer, assembly GCA_964019185.1. Lineage (NCBI taxonomy): Eukaryota > Metazoa > Arthropoda > Arachnida > Araneae > Salticidae > Maratus > Maratus speculifer. The sequence continues at coordinate 172,648,354 of OZ025302.1, forward strand.
GCTTTAATAGTTCTTGACGAAAAAATATTCAATATCAGCTGTTTTTCACAAAATTTTAGAAAATGTTGTTGCTCCCCTTATTTTTATTACATATTTTTCTGGACTCGTTTCAATGTAATAAAATGTGTTTAAAAATCATTAAATTCAATTTAAATGTATAGATATTAATGTGAAAGTTTGCTGCATCACGAATAGCTATATTGAAATTATCGCTATATTCGCTTAATTTAATCGCTATATTGAAATTTCTTCAATAGTGTTTAACGAAAAGATATTCAGCTATTTTCTATAGAATTTCGCAAATATTGTTGCTCCCCCTTTTATTTTTTTCTTCATATTTTGCTGAAATTATTTCAATGTAATAAAACATGTTTCAAAATCATTATATTCATGTTCAAATTAGGTAATTCATGTGGAGGTTTGCGTGTTTTCTCGAAAGCTGTACTTAATTAGTTTTCTCGTAAAATTAGTTTCTCAAATACAAATTTGTTCAGTGAAGAGATTTTGCCTAATTTCAAGGAATTGTTTGAATAAGTTTCAAATTTTACATTTTAATTACAAATACGTTCACAAAATACAAGTAGGTCTGGAGTGTAAATTGTGTTCTGGAATGAGTAAACAACCGCAGAGAATATAAGCATATAATTCCAGTCCAAAACTGAAATCCAGTCTAAAATTAAAATTTGGGGAAGAATAGAACACATATTAATCGAAATATATCGATATTTTTGAAAAGTTCTTGCATATTTTTATATATATCAAGCAGGGCTTTTTATTGATTTTCCATAAAAACGAAAGAATCAAAATATTGCAAATTATAATACATAATGGTAATAATAATAATACTAAATAAATAAATAAACAACTGAAATCGCTTAAATAGTTCTTGACAAAAATCTATCAAAAATATATCAATATCAGCTGTTTTTCACAAAATTTGGCAAATGTTATTGTCCTTCTTATATTTATTACCCATTTTTCTGGAATCGTTTGAACGTAATAAAATATGATTCAAAATTATGATATTCATGTTCAATTTAGATATTCACGTGAAAGTTTGCGTGCATCACGAATCGCTATATTGAAATTATCGCTATATTACCTAAATTTAATCGCTATATTGAAATTTCTTAAATAGTTTTTAAGGAAAAGCTATATTCAGCTATTTTCCACAGAATTTCACAAATGTTGTTGCTCCCCCTTTTATTTTATCTTTTTCTTCATGTTTTGCTGAAATTATTTCAGTGTAATAAAATATGTTTCAAAATCATTATATTCAATTTCGATATTCATGTGAAGGTTTGCGGGATTCGTGAAAGCTGTACGAACTAAATTAATTTTCTCGTAAAATTAGTTCTTCAAATACAAATTTGTTCAGTGAAGAGGTTTTGCCTAATTTGAAGGAATACTTTGAATCATAAATATATACAGGACAGTTGCACCATAAAATGCAACTAATAAGAATGTATTTATTAAAATACAACACATTGCTCAGTGGTGCACAAAAATGACTACGCGGCAACTTTTAATTAGAATTAAAGAGCATCGCAGAGATATTAAACAATATAAACAGAATACTGCTCTTTCTCGCTTCTACTTGGCGAACAAGGATTGCCGTATTAACTTTGATGAGGCCAAAATCATAGTTCTGTGCAATAACCCAGTTCAAGGTAAAATAAGAGAATCTATCGAAATCATTGCACGAGAAAATAAACCATGTAATGATAATTTATTCTACAATATACCAAAAATATGGCATAACATCATAAAATCTTAAAATTTTTATTTCGTTGCAATATTTTGATTTTTACTCACGTGTAAGTGCAACATTTTAAAACTTTTAATTCGTTTAGATTTTAATTTACTAGAAATATTATCTCTCGATCAAGATGCAAACTTAGTCCTTCCGTTATCATATTTTCCTGAAGACGCCCGCAGAAGACGGCGCGAAACGTTGATAGTTTTATTTTATTTTAATTGTACAAATGTATATTAAAATTCTTGTTTTGTGCACCACTGAGCAATGTATTGTATTTTAATAAATACATTCTTATTAGTTTGAATCAGTTTCAAATTTAATTTTTAATTACAAGTACGTTTGCGAAATATAAGAAGGCCCGGAGTGTAAATTGAGTTCTGGAATGAGAAACCGACTAAAGTATATAAGCAGATAATTCCACTCCAAAATCGAAATCCGTTTCGGCTAACATATTGAACTATGTTGATATACGAATCCCCAATGTTACCTCTTATACTTTAAATGTTTAAATGCAATACAATCTTTGGAGAATATCTGGACGTACACTATATGGCCATTAATGACCGGATACTTCAAATTTTAGACACTTTGTCTAACATTTGACCTTTAACTAATGTTAACGGTCTCACAAGCCTCAGCTTTTATCTATTTTTAGAGTTTAACTTGTGATTTTCATTTTAACTAAAAATGCAAAGAAATTTTGATTCATTTCGAACTTTAATATTATCACCAGAGACTTTTAAACAGGTGAATGTTAGCTATAAATGTCTTTTACAAAAAGTGTAGTAAAAAAAAAACACCGCCCTATGAGTTAATCATGTGTTTTATTCATCTATCGATCTTGCGGTCTCAGAGACCGCCTTCACATTAAAGTTACCTTACAATATCTCCCACATCAGTTAAAATTTAAAGATATATTTGTTAGATTTTTCGTGAAGTTCAGAAATAGGAAGAATATGGTCCACTTCATATTTATAATTGACAATTTAATTAGAAGGACAATTAGGAGGCCCACAAAATATATATTAAATAATAATAATAATAATAATAATAATGTTTGGGATCACCCTGTAAAATGAAATTTACGAAATGTTCTTTGACTATAAATTATGAGTATATGGATAATGTACAATGTATGCATTCCTTTGTAGAAGAATTGAACGCATTTTCATGGAAATATGTAGACTTTTTTTAAAAGTTCAAAAAATTCTTGCATATTTTTTGTTTATATCATACAGGCCTTTTTTTTTCCATCAAAATAAAACGATCAAAATGTTGGTAATTATAATACATAATAGCAATAATAATATGTAATTGGAATCGCTTCAATTAGTTGTTGACGAAAAGAATATTCGATATCAGCTTTTTTTCCACAAAATTTGGCAAATGTTGCTCCCCTTATTTTTATTACATATTTTACTGGAATTGTTTCAATGGAATAAAACATCTTTCAAAATAATTATATGCATGTTCAATTTAGATATTCATGGGGAGGTTTGAGTGTTTCGCGAAAGCTTTACGTACTTAATTATTTTTCCCGTAAAATTAGTTTCTCAAATACAAATTGGTTCAGTAAAGAGATTTTGCCTAATTTAAAGGAATTGTATGAATAAGTTTCAAATTTTACATTTTAATTACAAATGTGTTTGCGAAATGTAAGAAGGTTCGGAGTGTAAATTGAGTTTTGTAATGAGAAAATGACCAAAGAGTATATAAGCAGATAATTCCAGTCCAAAATTGAAATTCGTTTCAGTTAACATATTGAATTAGGTTATATACGAATCCAATGGCGCCAACTTTTGAAAAATATTGGGTTGGCTCAGAAATATTGGTTGGGCTTAAAAATATTTTTATAAAATAGTAAGATCAGTTTATTTTTCCTTTGAAGGGTTGACAGATGGTGAAAGATGAGAATTTTAAGTCAAGCTATCACGTTATAATAAATTTGCAATTTTATTAAATTATAGTCTCATGCGTTTTTCCTTATAAATATACTGATATCTATTGCAATGTCATGATATTATGAACATGACTACAAATTAAATTGCAACATTTAACATGAAGCAAAACATTTCAGTTATTTGGGATTTAGGGTGTTAGTCGAAGAATTAAAACACGTGGCCATTGGCAAAAGAAATTTTAAGTTAAGGAGAAAAATGAATAATAAAACAATAATGAAATAAATAATTGGAACTTGGAAAATTAGAGTAGACTATGATTCAAAATTATTGGGTAGGCTCAGGCCCCACGGGCTCATATAAGTTGGCGCCACTGTACGAGTCCCTAATGTTGCCTCTTGTACTTTAAATGTAATACAATCATTGCGGAATATGTAGACATACACTATATGGTCATTAACGATCGGACACTTTCAGTTTTAGACATTTTGTCGAATATTTAAAGATACAGTGTGTCCCCCACAAAAAAAAGCCACCATGATTTTGTGCTGTAATCGGAGACGAAGCAAAACCACGAGAACTCAATACAAATATATTAAGAAAGACTATATAGAGATGCATATTTAAGCTGCTATCAGATTCACCAATATTTCGAAAGACTTTTGAGCCAACACTTTATTTCCTCCAACTTTTCGCGAAATATCCTCCCAACACCCAGTGTGATAGCAATCAGCAATGCCTCCCCAACTTTTTCCACAGTTCAAAAAATGTCTGAGCTAGCCGAGATTTTTCATCCAACATCGAACATTTCAACGAATCAGAGATAAGCGATTGATACGAATAGGAGATAAATATTAACAGCTAGTACTAGCAGGACTGGTTTTCCGGCTTTTCCTCCAACTTTTTCAAAGACAATTGTAACCTTTTTCTCTCTTTGAACAGGAAAATGTTGGGGGTTAAAATTGACTGAAACGTTTGTCGCGCCTAAAACCCAAAATCCGTGAATCTGATAACAGCTTTACAAGGAATAATTCACTCCCTGTCCCACTTGATCAGGAAAATAAATGAATGTATAAAAAGAGAGGAAGGAAAAACTTCCCCGTCGAAATTACTGTTAATAGCAATTGCATCCGCTATGCTTACATATGACTTGGAATATACGATGTGGCATACCATTTACTAATCCCTGGATACATTAGCATCAATATTATCGCAGGCCTCAATGATGACGGCCTTCTGCCACAGACTTAATATGTCTGCCATTTTCATTTAAAGTTCTACTGAGGATACTCCACGCATTTTCTTGGAGATTGACATGAAGGTACATGGCAGGCCATTCCATAACATATCCTCAATTATCCAAAAATCCAGTCCTAGGAGGATTTTGCAAAAGTTATGGAGGCGTTTTCTTGCTTCAAAATCCAACTTAGCCCATCAATTCTCTCTTCCTATGGCAATAAATGGATTTCTAGGAATTCTTGGTAATTAGTAGCCTACATGCCATCTGAGAGAAGAGCCAGTTTAAGTTTACCAATATAGCTGAAGCCTCCCAACACTATTAATAACTCTCCATTGTGCTGTCTTTTGGAGAAAATTTCCTCCCTTCCTCATGTCATACAAGAGAAAGCAATACAGTCTGAGCCATACAAACTATTTTTTTTTTTAAATCTGGGAATATAACATAATGCCACTGGTCCTTCCAGGTTTGGTGATATTTGGCCCAATCGAGTCTGCTTTTGTTTGTGGATTAACTTTCAATATGAGCAGGCTCAACATGGGTAGATGTAGGCTTATTATGGTATTTGAAGACTGCGACTTTGGTGGTAAACTTAACCTGGCTTTTTCCTCAGACGGCATGTAGGCTATCAATTGCAAAGAACTGCTAGAAACCCATTTATTGCCAACTGAAAAGAGAATTGGTGGGCTTAGTTGGATTTTTCAAGCAGGAAAACGCCTCCATAATTTTTGCAAAATCCTCCCAGGAGTGTTTTTTCGATAATTGAGGACATGTTATGGAATGGCCTGGTCTGTACCTTCATCTCAATCTCGAAGAAGATGCGTGGAGTATCCTCAGTAGAACTTCAAATGCCAATGCCAGCAGAACAGAAAGCCGCCATCATTGAGACCTACGATAATATTATGCTAATGTCTTCCAGGGATTGGTAAATGGTATGCTTCATCATATATTCCAAGTCGCATGTATGCATGGCGGATATAATTGCTATTAACAATAGTGGCTTTATTCCTGCAGACACTTTTTCCCCCCTCTTTTTTTATACATTCATTTTTTTTTTCCTGATCAAGTGGGGCAGGGAGTGAGTTATTCCTTATAAATATGCATTTCTATATAGTCATTCTTAAGGGGTCATACGACTGTTAAGAGTCGAAAAATCACAAAAGTTGTATCTTTTTCGACATTCTATATCTTGAAAAGTATAAGCCTTAAATTCATATTTTTTTATGTTAATAGATCAATGCTTTATGAATACACAAAAAGCTCATTCTTGTTTGAAAGTTAAAAATAATTTGTTTTAGAGAATCATAAATAATAAGCAGTTTGCTGTGGAAAAAATGTGATTTCAAAGATAACGCACTTGAACACTCAAATTATATTGAATTTAAAACAAAATTTCTGTTTTTTACTCATACTACAAAAACTAAAGGTTACTTTGAATCTAAATTTGTATATATTTAAACTATATTTCTATTTTTAAAATTAAACTGAAAATAGTGTATTTTTTCTCCTTAAAAAATTTAATTTTATCTATGCACAGAAAATGTATCCTTTAGCAATATGAAAGCAAATTTAGGTTCAGTTTCAGGAAAATGGCATTATGTATCATCTGTAAAAATTTCATGCAAAAATTATTAATAGTTTAAGAGATAACATGCGCGTTATGTGAAAAAAAAAAAAAAAAAAAAAAAAAAAAAAAACATTTTTAAATTTGCTCGGCGAAGTACTGGCCCTTTATATCTGTTTACAGTAAACAGCTGACACATTTTTAATCATAACTTCCGTAATTATGGGAATTTTTTCAAGCGGATTTCCTTAAAATATGCAGAAAAGGCTAATCTTTCATATAACTGTTTTTCAAAATAATCGAATTTTTTGACGGTTTAACAGTCGTATGACCCCTTAATATATTTGTTCGTTCTCTTGGTTTCGTTTCGTCTCCAATTACGTCACAAAATCATGGTGGCTTTATTTTGTGTGGGACACACTGCATGTTTGTCGGATTTTTCTGGTACTTCAGAAATATGAAGAATGTGTTTCACTTCATATTTATAAAAGGTGGTTTGATCATAAAGACAATTAGAAGGCCAACAAAATATCAAAGAAAAATAATAATGTTTGGGATCACAATGTAAAATAAAATGAAGGAAATATTCACAGGCTATGTAAGTACAACCGGCTCATAGAAACAGCCTGTCTCAGTTTTTTCCCATAAACCTAGCCCTGTGACGTATATTAGTCCAGGGCCGTAGCTAGAAGTGAACACTAGAGGAGGGAGGGGTTCTCAAGCGCATCTAGGGGCGGCTCATAATTTTTTCTCTGTCTCTCTCTGACGCAGAAAGATAAATTAGTACTTATTTACACTGTAGGAACGATGTTTCTTATTAAACTGTTGTAATAACTTCATTTTATGTTAAGAAAAATATATGATGATAAAAATTTTGAGTGTATAACTGGTGCAAAATTAAACATCCTGTTAGCTTCATATGTGCAAACAGGATGAGTAGAGTGTTGAAACACTTATTTTAGATACAATTTAATAATTATGCAAAACTATGAAAGGGTCTCAAAACTAAATTAGATTTTTGAACAGAATTTCATTTGAATTTTCGAAACAGAAATTCATTTAGTGACCTTGGAATCTTTTCCAGGAGGGGCTCAAAATATTTTAGGGGGGCTGAGCCGCCCATAGCGTCCCCTTAGCTACGGCCCTGTATTAGTCTCAGCATGGAGAAAGAAACCATTCAGCAGATTTGACACTGAAAATTATAATGTAAATGTAGAAGTAATAGCTGTTTACTGACAGCTATCTGATCCCCGGCCTGCCAATGTGATAATTCTAACTTGGCTAACTCGTTGTTCTGTTTAACTGTGCATAATCAAATCTATAAAATATACAATAGCAAATACTTTTTATTAAACAATATTAATTTTCAAGCATGCTGCATCAATATTATTCGAAGTACTGTCTCCAAACTTTATAGACTATAGATTACGAGTATATGGATATTGCACAATGTATGCATTCATTTCGGGAAGAATAGAACACATATTCATGGAAATATATAGATTTTTTTTTTAAGTTCAAAAGATTATTGTATAATTTTTGTTTATATCATGCAGGGTTTTTTACCAAATTTAAAGCCAGTTTCAGAAAATTTGACAAAATGTAGTAGAAACAATATAATGCAATTGAAATTTAAATATATTAAATATATGATGAAATATGAGCAGTTGTATGAAATTTTTATCTGCGCATGCGCACACGATAAACAATACTTATTTTTAAAGATTTGATAGTCAACTCTATGGAGCAATTCTTAACGCGCATAGTTTTTTGAGAGCAAGTAAAAATTCGCTGACAGTATTGTCGATATCATTCTGAATTTTCACGATATTTGAAAAACTTTTTTTATGAATTGCTCCATACAGTTGACTATCAAATCATACAAAAAAAAAAAAAAAAAAAAAAAAAAAAAAAAAAAAAAATTGCTGTGCACGCATGCACAGATAAAAATATTTCATACAACTGCTCATATTTCATCAAACATTTAATATATTTACATTCGAATTGTACTATATTATTTCTAGTACATTTTGTCAATTTTTTTGAAGCTGGCATTAAATTTGGTAAAAAGCCTTGCATGATATAAACAAGAAATACAACAATACAGAAGTACTCATGATCTATAGCCATAGATCATTTTGTGCATTTTATTTTACAAGGTGATCCCAAGCATTATTACTTTTTTTTTTTTTTTTGGCCCCCTAATTGCCTTTTTGATCTAATCACCGTTGATAAATATGAAATGGAACATATTCTTTATACTCCTGAATTTACGAAAAAATCTAACAAATATATCTTTAAATATTCGACAAAATATCAAAAATTTAAAGTGTCTGGAAATAACGGCCATATAGTGTATACTATAAGCCATTAATCACCGGACACTTTCAATTTTAGATATTTTGTCGAATATTTAAAAATATAGTATTCAAATTCTTCTGAAACTTTATTATTATAAAGAATATGTTTGACCTTAAAATTATCAACGTCGATTTGATAGAGAGGAGAATTAAAAAAGAGTGGGGGAGAACAAAAAATCAAAGAAAAATAATAGTTCTTAGAATCACCCTGTAAAATAAAAAGCCCGAAGTAATCTATCGCTATAAAATACAAATATGTGGATACTGTGCAACATGCTTACTGATTTTTGCAAGAATAGCATGTATTGTAATTGTTTGCATATTTGAATATATTTGCATATATTGTAATTGTTTTTAAAGTTTAAAAAAATCTTGCTTGTTTCTAGTTTATATCGTATAGTGTTTTCAACCAAATTTAATTCTAGTTACCAAAAATAGAAAAAAAAACGTAAATTGTAGTAAAAACTGTATAGTGCGATTGGAATATAAAGTGTTGGATATTTAATGAAATATGAGCTGTTACGTGGGAAATGATTTTTATTTGCGCATGCGGGAACTATAGTCGACTCTCGTTAATTCGAAATCGGATAAATCGAATCTTTGCTTAATTCGAACTAAACATGAAAGCCCCGAAATTTTCAATTAAACGAGTAACGTAAAAAATTTTCATTTATTTGAACTCATTTTCTCTTGACATCGTTTAATTTGAACTGACGAGAATTCCAGTTTTTTATTTTTTCTTTCTGTCTCACGAACTTCAGATCATTTGAATAATTTTCTTTCGTTGGCTTTTGTGAGAATTGTTCCGAACGAGTATACATATAATCCCATGCATTTGAAATCCATTTTCTTGGTACCCCGAGTGACACCTCAAAATTTTCTTTCATTGTGCTTGTTTCAAATCTCTTAATCAGTTTATGTATATATGTCTTTTAATTTAATATTCAGGGCTCCCAAATGGTCCACGAACTGAACATCAATATTTTATAACAGAAAATTTTATGATAGTTTTCAACAGAATTAGCGCTAAAATTAACCTCCAAAGTTGATTTCTCGGCAATTTGCAAGAAAAATCTAAAAAGAAAATTTCTCTAAGAAAATTCTGATATTCAGTTGGCGGACCATTTGGGAGCCCTGAATATTAAGTCATATTCTAATGATAACAGATGAAATAAATTTAAAAATCAGTATAACATTAATTCCTTTGTAATAATACCATTTTAAGCATAGTTTCATCTCATAGTTTCCATAATTCGAACTTCGAATAGTTCGAACATTTCTTGTGGTCCCGACGAGTTCGAATTAACGAGAGCCGACTGTATCTATTTGCATAATGTAATAGTCAACTCTACGGAGCAACTCCTAAAAAACATTATGTCAAATATCGTGAGAATTCAGAAAGATATTGTTCCATAGAGTGAGCTGTTTTTTACTTGCTTTCTAAACGCTGCGAAATGATAAGGGTATTTCCAGAAATTGTCATTTTTCACTGATTTTCGGAAAAAAGTTAGTGAATATAAACGAGTAGATTTTGAACAGTTATTTTGATTTTGATACTTCTTTCTATCATGGAATAAACTCGTTTTTGTGGTTATCCAAGAACAAAAACATCAATGAAAAATTAAAAATTTAAAAAAAATTACAATTATTACAATATATGGTTTATCACTCTAAAATGCAGTGGTTAATATGATAAAGACTAAAAGCATTTTCATGCTTTAAACTTCAAAAAATAAAATTATGAAAGGTAAGCTTCTATTTTTATTGCATAAAAACTTGATAAGTATACTTAAAAAAAATATAAAACACAATAAAAGTACCGTTTAATATGTAGTTTTAAAACAATAAAAGATAAAAAATTTGTAAAATTTTTATTTGCCGCAAATTTAAAAAAAATAACTTTATGACTTTATGGAGTTATGAAAGGTTAGCTTCTTTTTTTATTTCATCGAAAACTTGATAAGTATAGTTAAAAAAAACATAAAACGCAATAAAAGAAACATTTAAAATGCAGTTGTTAAAACAATAAAAGCTAAAAATTTTTTAAAATTTTTATTTGCCGTAAACTTTAAAAAATGGAAGGTTAGCTTATTTTCTTATTTCATGGAAAACGTGATAAGTATATTTAAAATATATAAAACGCAGTAAAAGTATAATTGAAAATGTAGTTGTTAAAACAATAATGGTTAAAAACGTTGTAAGCATTTTATAAGCATTATGTAAACTTCAAAAAATCTGATTATGAAAGGATAGCTTCTTTTATTATTTTATGGAAAACTTGATAAGTTTATCAAAAAATGTGAAACGCAATAAAAGTAATTTAAAATAATGACGAATAAAAATGTTGTAAACATCTTATTTGTTTCATGAAGAACTTTATAATTATACTGAAAGGAAATGTAAAACACAGTCAAATTACCACTCTAAAATTGTCAAAACAATAAAGCCTAAAAAAATTGTAATAATTTGTACGCTGTAAACTTCAAAAAATTAAATTATGATTACTTTTTTATTTGATAAAAAACTTTTATTGAATGTTATTGTAAAACCTGTATGTCCAAAAATAAAAATTTCGTAATTAAAATACCTGAAAACAAAATCGAAAAAGTAGAAAACAGACTTTGTACAGATTGATTTCAGCTATCTAATTTAAAAAAAAAAAAAAAAAAAAAAAAAAAAAAAAAAAAAATCATTTAAAAATATTGAACTGCAATCGAGATATCTTTATAAATTTCTCCCATAGGATTAGCATTAACAAAATTAAATTATTCGGATATGGCAATCCGTAAACTTTTTTCTATCTCATGCATGTTAATACTTCGAAATTGCTTATCACATCGCCAAAATTAAATGCCAATCTATGCCCATCATGAGGATCGTGCAGTTTTCAGGTAAAAATCCCATTATCTCATAAAATACTCAAGCGATTCTGAAAAAATATTAAATAAAAAATAAAAAAATTGGGGGGGGGGGTGGAAGAGGGTGGTAGAACATAAATATAAGATCATATATGGTAAGCTGTTCTTTAAATTTTTAATTAAGTTCAGAAAAAAATTCTATAAAACGGAAAATTTTTAAAAAATATTGGCATTGCTCTAAAATAAAAAGTTGCTATCATACACACACACACACACATAAAAAAAAAAAAAAAAAAAAAAAAAAAAAAAAAAAAAAAAAAAAGACGGCTTGAAAAATTTTGAGCCTAATCCAATGAAAATGGATTTCAAATTTCACCAAATTTCGGTCAGGTAGTTTTCGAGAAAACGGCTCTTAAAGCTGGTATATTTTCCATAGGCTTGCACCCAGTCTTGTCTTCTCTTAAATAATGATTAGCTTACTCAGCGAATACTTTGGAGTTTATTAATAGATAAAAGAAAATTGCAGTATCATTATTTGAAGAGTTTTAAAGAACATTTCTCAATTTAATAAAAGTTCAGTAATTGAGATCGTTTATGAAACTTCTATGGATTTTTCAGTTTATTAAACTTGCTTCTTTGACTATTTAGCTTGAAACGGAACTCAGCTTAGTTTATGACTAATGGAAATTCCACTAGACAATTTTGCAACTTCAGCATCTTTTGATCATAACTATATATAAAATTATCTACCGTGTGTTTGAAGGTTGAAATGCATATTCTAAGGCATATTCTAGTTTATTATAAATAGGCGTCTTCATTTCATTTTACAAAATATCTATATTACGAACTTTTTGAAGGAACCGTAATAGTTTTTAAATAGAAGTTCAATTGAATATTCATTATTGCATTCGGAATTTCTTAAATGTATGATTATAAAATAAATTTATAGAATAAATTAGACCATTATCCTGTTATAAGTAATGATTAGCTTGCTCAACAAATACTTTGGAGTTCATTAACGCATTAAGGAAAATTGCAGCATCATTATTGGATAAGTTTTAAAGAATGTTCCTTAATTTATTAGAACTTTCTTAATTAAGATCGTATATTAAACACCTGTGCATTTTTTACTTTATTAAACTTGCTTCTTTGATGCATTGAATGCTTAACCTGAAACGGAACTTAACTTAGTTATTAACTAATGGAAATTCCACGAGACAATTTTGAAACTTCAGCTTCTTTTGATCAGAACTATTTATAAAATCGTCTGCCGTGTGTTTGAAGGTTGAAATGTATATTCTAGTTTTATTCTGAATAGGAATCTGCATTTCATTTCACAAAATATGTATATTGCGATTTTTATTCATTTATTTATTTTTATTTTATTTTTTATTTATTTATTTTCGAAGGAATCGTGAGATTCATTAAATAGAAGTTCAATTATATATTCATTATTACATTCAAATTCCTTAATTAGATGATTATAAAATAGATTTATAGAAGGAAATCAGACCATTATCCTGTTATGATTAATGATTAGCTTGCTCGACTAATATTTTCGACTTCATTAATAGATTAAGGAAAATTCCAGTATCATTATTAGATTTATTATATAAGTTTTAAAGAACATTCCACAATTTAATAGAACATTATTAATTGAGATCGTTTATGAAATTCCGATGGATTTTTCACTTTATTAAACTTGGTTCTTTGATGTATTGAATGTTTAATCTGAAACGGAACTCAACATAGTTATTAACTAATGGAAATTCCATCAGACAATTTTGCAACTTTAGCTTCTTTTGATCAGAACAATTTATAAAATCGTCTGCCGTATATTTGAAGGTTGAAATGTATAGTCTAGTTTTATTCTGAATAGAAATCTGCATTTAATTTCACAAAATAGCTATATTACGATTTTTATTTATTTATTCATTCATTTATTGAAGGAACCGTGAGATTCATTAAATAGAAGTTCAATTGTATATTCATTATTACATTCATATTCCTTAATTGTATGATTATAATTATAAAATGGATTTACTGTAGAAATTAGACCATTATCCTGTTATAAGTAATGATTAACTTGCTCAACGAATATTTTGGACTTCATTAATAGATTAAGGAAAATTCCAGTATCATTATTGGATTTATTCGATAAGTTTTAAAGAACAATCTCAATTTAATAGAACGATCTTAATTCAGATTGTTTATGAAACTCCTATGAATTTTTCATTTTATTAAACTTGCTTCTTTGATGTATTTAATGTTTAATTTGAAACGGAATTCAGCTTAGTTATAACTAATGAAAATTCGACGAGACAATTTTACAACTTCAGCTTTTCTTCATCAAAACTACCGTCATTTCGGGTGAATAAGCCGTGGATCAAACAATTCTTTTAGGACCCAGAAAACTTATTTAGTGATTGAAGACAAATATTTATGGCGATATAACTACAGTGTCTCACATAAGTGATGGGACACTTGTGCTTTACAAAAGGAAACTAATCAAATAAATTAAAAAAACATGTACACATTTTTTGTGGGTGTGTTTCATACTTAAATTTAGTAAAGATTATTACATAACATACATTTTGTCAAAATATTAAAATATTAATTTAATAAAAATACAAATGTTTAGAACGGAGCAAAAAATAGCTCACATAAGTGATGGGACACCATTATATATGCAACAAAAATCGTCTGAAATAAGCAATAAAAATATTTTTGGGGTTTTATTTTTACTTAAAAGCAATTGGCAATAATTTATAAAATCGTCTGCAGTATTTCTCTCGAGTTTGTTTTGGAATTTTTGTGTTTTTTATCTCTGTGTAGTCATGAATGCTAAACGAAAAGAAACTTCGCCTGAAATTCGAAAATTAGTTATTAATTTGCATACTGAACGTGGAAAATCTATTAGAAAAACTGCTGAAACAGTTAACTTGAGTCGTTCAACAGTTTTCAATATCATTAAACGATATAAAAAGAATCATATGATTCAGGATAAAAGAAGACCTGGCCGACCATCAAAGCTATCCAATGGAATAAAGCGAATTATCGTTCGAAATATAAAAAAAAATTCAAGAAATAGTGCTTCAAAAGTTGCTGCTGATTTACAAGCATTATATGGAATAATTGTTAATCCTGAGACTATTAGAAGGGTAATTCGGTCTGCTGGATATCACGGTAGAGTAGCCAGGAAAAAATTCTTCGTAAGTGAAAAGAATAGAAAACTCAGACTAGCTTTCGCAAAATCCAACATAAATAAGAATTCTGATTACTCGAATAAAGTTATATTTCCTGATGAGAGTAAATTTGATATATTTGGTTCTGACGGTAGATCTTGGTGTGGAGAAAACCCAGGGAAGAATTGCGCAAACAGAACTTGGTACCAACAGTAAAACATGGTGGAGGAGGAATTATGGTATGGGGGTGTATGTCGTCCGCTGGAGTTGGTAATCTTGTTTTTATTGACAGTATAATGGATCAGTACAAGTATATTGATATTTTAAAGCAAAATTTGAAATCTTCAGCACGAAAATTGAACCTTCTTAACGATTTTAAATTCTACCAGCCAATGACCCCAAGCACACTGCTATGAACGTTAGACTCTGGCTGCTATATAACTGTCCTGAAATAATAAAAACACCACCACAATCTCCAGACTTAAATCCCATAGAGAATATTTGGCAAGAATTGGAATCAAGAATTCGCAAACACACCATTTCTTCAAAACAACAACTAAAATCGGTGCTTCAAGAAGAATGGGGTAAAATCACTCCAGAAATCACAAAAAAATTAGTCGAATCCATCCCAAAAAGATTAAATCATGTTTTAAAAGTAAAAGGAAATCCAACAAAATATGAAAATCTTTTAAAAAGTAAAATTTTTGGATAAATATTTGATGGAAAAGTAAGTGTCCCATCACTTATGTGAGCCATTTTTTGCTCCGTTCTGAACAATTGTATTTTTACTAAATTAATATTTTAATATTTTGACAAAATGTATGTTATATAATAATTGTTACTAACTTTAAATATGAAACACACCCAAAAAATTTTTGAACATGTTTGTTTATTTATTTTATATCAGTTTCTTTTTATAAAGCACAAGTGTCCCATCACTTTTGTGAGACACTATAGTTATATTTGTTTCTTAAAAATTTCTGGATCGAAAAAGAATTGTTTGATCTGCGGCTTATACACCCGAAATTACGGTATTTATAAAATCGTCTGCCGTGTGTTAGGATTTTGAAATGCATATTCCAGTTTTATTCTGAATAACGATCTGAATTTCTAAACTTAGAGAATTCTGATTTTCTACTTTAATAATTTACAATGACTGTCTGTTCCCAGAAAAATAGAGCTATTCAAAATTACTATTTTTTGTATTTTTAGAGCTTTAAATATCAAAAGAAGAAAATGGAAAACGGAATTCTTATAAGAATCACATTGTTGTCCGTCTGTCTGCCAAGATCATTTTTAAGTGTGTTCGTAATTATATAAATGCGTAGCACTTATAGTCGTCATTTGGTTCATTCATTTGTCCGCATACAACAGCCCTAAAACTATTTGATCAAATGGTTTGAAATTTAATATGTATAATGATGGAGAATTTCGTTGAGCCATTGCAAATCTTATGAAAATTGAATAAAAAATTCAAAGAAATA
Organism: Maratus speculifer; assembly: GCA_964019185.1. Lineage (NCBI taxonomy): Eukaryota > Metazoa > Arthropoda > Arachnida > Araneae > Salticidae > Maratus > Maratus speculifer. Next base: position 172,664,699 of record OZ025302.1, read on the forward strand.
TTAAAAACAGTTTTCTTCATTCTTTTCAATTCTCTAATACCTAAATAATCCAATGTCATACAATGATAGGTAAGGATTCTAGACTACCATGTCCTATTTAAAGTGGAGTTCTATTATTTCTGCATTATTGAATTTAATATATGTAACCGTAATAAATTTTGTGTTTATGCATTTTTGCCTAAAAATGAAACAGCTATTACACCAAAATCTGATACTTATAAAACTAGTTATAATTTCCTCTTTTGCCACATTTGACGTACGAATTCCAACTTATTTTTTTTCTTTCTAGGAACGGTTGAAGGCATCAAGTTGAAATTAATATCAAATAACTCGAGCTTCTCATTCAGTGTAATTAAAAATTAAAGTTTTAAAATAATATTTGTTTTTTCATAATAGAAATGCGCTTTCAGAAACTATAGGATACTTCCCGTTTATCTGGAATCTTGAAATTTGGCACGAAGAAAGATCTAATCACGTTAAAGATGGTCAGGGCTCCTGTAATATGACTTAAAAGTGCAGAACTCTCAAGATCCTCATGTGAAAAAATCGTTTCAGTGTATTTTACTGTTATTGCACTCTTTTAAACATAATGCAGTTTATATATATGCCATTTAAACTGCTTAAAACTAGAACCGTTAAAGATAAATGGTTCAAACTTGGAACATGTCTTTTTCAATTGTTTTATTTCGATTCAGTAAATTTGAAAATAAATATTTACTTTTAAAAATATGATTTTTTTTTAAGTTACATTATTATTTTTTTTCCTTTAAACATTTTAAATTTTTCTTTAAATTATTATTTTTTAAAATGTTGAATCAAAATTAAAATTTACATAATTTTGTTTATATTTAAATGAAATGAAATTCAAATTCTACAAAAAATATTTTGAGTTATAACGATTTTAAATTACCTCACATTTTTAAATAAAATTTTAATTTTTAATTTTTTTAAAGAAATTATAAATAGTTTTATCATGTGATTTTGTTTATAAATAATATGATTAACTATCACAAAAAAATTCAAAATTTTAGCTTAATAAACAAAAAATATTTTAAAATGCCCCTTCATTAGTCAGGTCCTGTACAGTGTGGATTGGATGGAACGAAGCAGAGACCGGACAAATAATTAAAAACTGAAATATGTTCAACTAAGAAACGAATATTTAATGCTAACCTCACAATATTTGATATAAAAAGTAATAAAATACATTCATAATTGCCATACCCTAGTGAAAATAAATGAAGAAAACCTCGAGTTGCTAGCAGCTATTAAACAAGTCATTTTAGAATAATTTACTTTTCATTAACAACTCTCTTAAAATTCATGATTACTTTGTATTTATTTCCAAATCCCTTTTTAAAATGTTAAACACGAATATGTGAAAAAGTTTATGATGCCTTTATAGCACTCTTTTATTTAAATCAACTTGGTATTTGCATTTCTTGGTTTGTGTAAAGATGGAAAAATGTAATCTATTTTTAACTGACTTTTCGATAGGCAAGATTTATAAATCAAGAAAGAAAAATCATGCGTCAAGCATAAATTACGAAACACTTTCCAACGCATTAGAATAATATAAGAAAAACATGACCGTTTAATAAACCGAAATATAATGTCTAATTGAGCCATTTAGAAGCGCCTTAACACATTTGAAAATCCAATTTCAGAAATTCCCATCAACAATTATCAGATTTTTTTCAGCAGCCCTATATACGATATGAAGACTGAAGTCTATAAATTACATGCACACGCAAAAATTTAGTTCAGTTAGAGAATACATACCACAGTTGAAAATACGCCTTCAGCAATTTCCGCTAATAACGAGAATAGTACATGAATTCTATTTTCAACCCTGTATACAAAGTATATTATTTATACACTAAGCGTAACGTGCAAAAATTTAGTGAAATTTGAAAGCGCATAAAATAAAAGATGCACATCCAGCAATTATTGCTCGAAAACAGTGCTGCAACCTGTTTCTTTTATGTGTCCTTATAAATGAATGATAAATGCTACGAATGAACTATTTCATAGTAATCATATATGGTAGTGACATTCAGTGATTTAGGTCAATTTCAATGAATTTGAAATAGAATAACCATATTGAAATGAAAAGCAAATAATTTTCCCCTCTGCCCATAATATAACGGAATTCTACAGAGTGTTCCTGTAAATGAACTATTAACGCAACGCAGTTCATATTAGAGGTCTGCACGGGCCCAAATTTCCAGGCCCGAGCCCGGCCCGAATGAAAGAAATGTTGGCCCGGTGCGAAAGTTAAAATTTCGGCCCGAGCCCGGCCCGCCCCGAACGAAAAAAATATTGGCCCGACCTGGCCCGGTCCGAAAGTTGAAATTTCGCCACGAGCTCGGCCCGGTCAGAAAGCAAGTTAAAAATTCGGCCCGAACCCGGCCCAGCTCGGGTGAATTTCTACAGAACATTGATCTTTACTCTAACGGAAGAGTTCAGACCAAAAAAACTTATCTTAGTCATTTTTTTTTTTTTTTTCATGTTTATAATCTCTATTTTTGAAGAAGTGCCATAGGCTGCGATATTTACGCTTTTAATGAACCTTTGTTTGTTGTATGTAAATGTTTCAGTTATCATTAGTATTATTAATACATGAAAAAAAATCTAAAAAATGGTATATGGTAAAAGTAAAATCTTTTAAGACATTGGAAGGAAAAAAATACGTTTCCTTCTTAGCATATGTAAATGTTTAATATATTTTTTTACTCGCGTATTGTTGTATTCATTTTGTATGAATGAACAGTTTAAAAGAAATTTGCAGATTTCAGTTTAAACGAAAATTCCGTCATAATCATGTTTTATTTTATGTGTTTAATTCTATTTTAAGACGCCTAGTGATCTACGATTCTTTAAAAAGAATAAATTCAAATGTTTAATTGTAGAATAATGATGAATTAAAAGTATATGCCTATTTTGCAAAAATTTTTGGACCAAGCCAAACTTTACTGATTTATGAACAGACTTTTCCACGTCGAGAAAAGGATTTTCATACAGGAAGATTCAACAGGAACTGATTATTTTGGTCCGTGAAGACTAGGAAGAACGAAATCAGTCTCGGCTTCGTACGGAAAAAATAAGTTAGGCTCGGCCCGGCCCGATACTCCAGGAAAAAAATTTAAGGCCCGAGCCCGGCCCGGCCCGGCCCGAAAAGATTAATATCTAGGCCCGGCCGGCCCGGCCCGAATGCCGTTAATGAAAATCGGCCCGAACCCTCGCCGGGCTCGAGCTTCGGGCAGAGGCCCGGCACGTGCAGATCTCTAGTTCATATTTAATACCGAACATGCCATGGAACAACCATCATTAACATACATCAATTGCAGGAAAATCCGAGTATATTTACGTGAGTTAGAGTGTGGACAGACAGACAGACCAGTGAAGCCCAATTTGCAAACTCTTTTCAAGTATGTTGGAAAATGGTAAAAATCTAAAATAAGTTGACTTAAGAAAAGAATATCTAATACTAATTGCACAATATCCGATATAAAAAATAATAAAATACGCTCAGTATTGCCGTATCGTAGTGAAAATAAACGATCAAAACCTCGCGTTACTAGCAACCATTAAGCAAGTCATTTTTGAATAATTTACGTTTCATTTACAACTTTCTTAAAATTCATGGTACTATGCATTTATTTCCAAATTCTTTTTTTTATGATGTTAAACACGAATGTGTGAAAAATTTATCATAATTTTGTAGCACTGTTTTGTTTAAATCCACTTGGTTTTTGTATTTCTTAGATTCTGTAAAAATGGAATTTTGAAATCGATTTTAAACTCACTTCCTGAGGGGCTACAATTCTAAATTGAGAAAGAAAAATTATGCTTCAAGCATAGATGATGAAACACTTTTTAATACATGCAGAATAATGTAAGAAAACATACTTAATATCCCAATTTTAGAGACTTTCATCTACAGTCTTAAAATTATGTGAATTCTTTTAGCAGTCCAGTATACGATACATAGATTTGTGCCTATAAACTAGATACATTCAAAAATTTAGTTCAGTTAGAGATTACATACCACAGTTGGAAATGCTGCTTCAGCAATTTAAACTAATAAGAAGAATGGTACGTGAATCCTTTTGTGCATCCCTGTATAAAAGTTATAGAATTTATATACTAAGAGTAAGTCAAAAAAAAAAAATAGTTACATTTAAAAACGCATACCAAGATTGAAAACGCACTTCCCGCAATGATTGCTCCAAGACTATACTGTAACCGATTTCCTTTCTGTGTTCCTATAAATGAACGACAAATGCTATAAATGCCCTGTTCTAGATTAATCATATTGTGGAGAAATTCAGTGATTTATATCAATTTCAATATATTTTAAATAGCGTAATGTTATTAAAATACACTGCAAAAGATTTTTCGCGCTGACCATAAAGTAAAGAAATTCTTTTGAGTACCCCTGTAAATGAACTATTAATGCTACAAAGTTCATATTCAATAACGAGCATGTCATGGTAGACTTCTGAACATACATCAATTGCAGAAAAATCCGAGTATATTTACGTGGATTAGAGCATTGAGAAATAGACAAATGGCCAGATAAACCGAATTCATAAACACTTTTCGACTCCGTTGGAAAGTGTTAAAAAGTGAAATACGTTGAGTTAAGAAACGAATATCTAATGCTAGCTCCACAGTATTTGCGATCAAAAAAGTAACAAAATATATTCTTTTTTGCTATATCCCAGTGAAAATAAATGCAGAAATCCTCGCGTTACCATTAAGCAAGTCATTTTTAAATAATTTAAGTTTCTTAAATCCAATTGATTTTTTTTTTAAATCATCAGATTTTAAAGCATTCACCTTTTATATAAACATTTTAATAACAATTTTAATTTTTCTTAAGAAAGGTGTTATAGTAAAAATAAAATACATTGACATGTTTCGGAACCGTCAAATAAGTTCCATAGTCATAATATAAATAAAGCAAAATTTCAAAATATTACTCGGTTAATACAAATGACACGCGACAATGAGATATAAATAACAAAAAACGCGCGCTCTATTGCAAAAAATTAAATTAAAATATAGACCATGATCTAAAACTTAACTAAAAATAAAAATAAAAATTTCAAACTATTTCACGGACAATACAACTGACACGCGACAATGAGATATAAAAAACACCAAAAAACACGCGCGCTATTGTAAAAATTAAATTAAAAATAGACCATGATCTAAAAGAAATTCCAACCTGGTTCATCCCATTCAAGCCCTCACGAGAAATTTATTCATTAATTCTAACCATAACTTAGGAATAATAAAAGAAACGGTATCATTGCAAACCAAATTATTACGTGTATAAATTTAAATGGACTCTCTTATAATAGATTTACGATTACAATTAGATATGAAACATAATTTACTTTGATTAAACAATATTTTTATCTCCTCATTTAGATATGTTCTTGATAAGGCAGTGTTAGTACGTCCAAATTTAATATCAGATTCGTGTTCCCCTTTTCTAATTCCAAACTTTCTCCCAGTCATGCCTATGTAATAATTTAAGTCAAAATTTTCATTAATATAAGGTATTTCATAAACTCCAGCAAGATCATCCTGTCCTATAGGATCCACTTGCTTATTAAATAAACATCTTAATTTTGGTGGAGGAGTTGCAATCAAATCAATATTAAACTTTTTTAATTTAAATTTTAATTTCTCAAAACTGCCTTTCAGATATGGAAAAGAAACTCTTTTAAAATTTTTAGAATCACCTCCTTTATTGAATCTTTCAGTTAACCCTGGATATTGTTGTTTAGGCTTCCCTTTTCTATAATAATTAATTTATTGATGCTACTTATTTTATACCCATTAGAACCTGCAATCTCCCGGATCTTACACAACTCTTCGTTTAAAAATTCATCAGAACAGACTTTAAACGCTCTATCAACCATGAAACGGAAAGTAGAGAATTTATAACAAAAAGGGGAACAAGCGGAATTTGGAATAATGTGTTGGCTATTAATTTTCTTTCTATAAATTGATCTTTTCAAAGAATCCCCCTCCCTAATTAAAAAAGTGTCTAAAAACGGTAAACTACAATTCGCTTCTAATTCATATGTAAATTGAATATTTTTATCTACTTTATTAACTTTATCAACAAAATCAAGGAAAGAATCTACCCCCCATTCCCAAACCAAAAAATAAAAGTGAACAATTAATTCAATTCAAAATTAATGAAATCTTGGATCTTGGTTTAATTCAATTGTTATAAATTCTCTACTTTCCGTTTCATGGTTGATAGAGCGTTTAAAGTCTGTTCTGATGAATTTTTAAACGAAGAGTTGTGTAAGATCCGGGAGATTGCAGGTTCTAATGGGTATAAAATAAGTAGCATCAATAAATTAATTAATTATTATAGAAAAGGGAAGCCTAAACAACAATATCCAGGGTTAACTGAAAGATTCAATAAAGGAGGTGATTCTAAAAATTTTAAAAGAGTTTCTTTTCCATATCTGAAAGGCAGTTTTGAGAAATTAAAATTTAAATTAAAAAAGTTTAATATTGATTTGATTGCAACTCCTCCACCAAAATTAAGATGTTTACTTAATAAGCAAGTGGATCCTATAGGACAGGATGATCTTGCTGGAGTTTATGAAATACCTTATATTAATGAAAATTTTGACTTAAATTATTACATAGGCATGACTGGGAGAAAGTTTGGAATTAGAAAAGGGGAACACGAATCTGATATTAAATTTGGACGTACTAACACTGCCTTATCAAGAACATATCTAAATGAGGAGATAAAAATATTGTTTAATCAAAGTAAATTATGTTTCATATCTAATTGTAATCGTAAATCTATTATAAGAGAGTCCATTTAAATTTATACACGTAATAATTTGGTTTGCAATGATACCGTTTCTTTTATTATTCCTAAGTTATGGTTAGAATTAATGAATAAATTTCTCGTGAGGGCTTGAATGGGATGAACCAGGTTGGAATTTCTTTTAGATCATGGTCTATTTTTAATTTAATTTTTACAATAGCGCGCGTGTTTTTTGGTGTTTTTTATATCTCATTGTCGCGTGTCAGTTGTATTGTCCGTGAAATAGTTTGAAATTTTTATTTTTATTTTTAGTTAAGTTTTAGATCATGGTCTATATTTTAATTTAATTTTTTGCAATAGAGCGCCCGTTTTTTGTTATTTATATCTCATTGTCGCGTGTCATTTGTATTAACCGAGTAATATTTTGAAATTTTGCTTTATTTATATTATGACTATGGAACTTATTTGACGGTTCCGAAACATGTCAATGTATTTTATTTTTACTATAACACCTTTCTTAAGAAAAATTAAAATTGTTATTAAAATTTAAGTTTCATTTACAGCTCTCGAAATTCGTGGTACTTTGCATTTCTTTCCAATTTCTTTTTTTTTTTTTTTTTTTTTTTTCTTTTCTTTTTTTTAAATTTTAAACACGAATATGTGAGAGAGTTGTGATACTTTTATGGCACTCTTTTGTTTAAATTCACTTGGTTTTTGTATTTCTTAGTTTCTGTAATCGATTTTTAAGTCACTTGCTGATAGGCTAAAATAGTAATTCAAGAAAGAAAAATCATGCATCAAGCATACATGATGAAACACTTTTGAATTCGCTCTGAATTCCCGTAAGGCATTGCGACGTCGTTGTGAAGTCACGTTGTGACTTTATGACCATGGATTGTCGATGTGGTGTCACGTGACGTCGATGTGAAGTCACAGTGTTGCGATTGTTTTTCAAAATATAGTCGAGCATGGGCCTAACTAGTCTTAATTGTTCTCAAAGTGTGCATAGCAGACAACATGATTTGTAAAAGCATTAATAGCGATAAAGAACTTATGTTAACGTAATCTTTGGAAATATACTTCTTGGTGATTCTTAAATTCACTTCTCAACATTTTGACACATTTACCGACTAATTTTTAACTGTAACGGCATAAAATTGATAAGCCTCACTATTGAAGGGATTTGGAATCGAATAGCGTTTTCCATTTTTGGTCAATAAGATAAATATAGAGACATAATAATTATTGAGATATAAGAAATTCTTGTCACGTGGTTGCAGATTTTTCTCCCTTCCCATGCTGCTAACTTTGACAGTATATTTTTAAAATGATTGGGTTGAACAAGAAAATAAGAATATTAATTTATGATAATAATGTTTGAATTTATTATTCTTTATTCCTTATCTAATCAAGGTTTTTTGTATTAACTCATTTTTCTCTATGCTGTTTAAACTAGTAAGGAGCTAAAATGCACGCTCCAAATTTGTATTTTTTTATATTCAAAACATGTATAAAATTAATACAAAACATCACATATTAATTTCCCAATCAACACATCTTTAATACAGATTTTACAAGTTTCTTACAGGCATAATTATGGATATTAAATTAATATTTTAAGCGAGATAAAAAAAAAAAGTCGTATTCTATTTTCTTACCTTTTTAGCTCACTGGCTATCAAAGCCTGAGAGCTTATGTGCCCGCCCATTCTGTATGTAAGTATGTGCGTGCGTACGTGACGCGATAACTCATGATAAAAATATCCGATTTACATGAAATTTTGGATATAAGCTTATTATGATAAGACGCTTCCCTGATTAGTTTTGAGAGTTCATTCGATAAGTATAAAAGGGGGAACACGGGCTACTGCCCCTCCCCTTAATTTATATAAATGTGTTTTTCATGCAGAATTAATAGATTTCGTTGAAATCTTAGATGTAGGATCTTTCTAATGAGGAGCCTCCGTGATTAGTATTGGGTGTTCATTGGATAAATTTAAAGAAGGAGAATGAGGAGGGGGTAATCCCAGGTTTTTCAAGCAAAATTAAGTGATTTGCTTCAAAATTTGTATATAGGTTTATTCTGAAAAGGCGCTTCCCTAATTTGTTTTTGGAATTCACTGGGTGAGTATAAAGGGAGGATAGGGGAAACTACCCCTCATAATTTATGTAAATGGTTTTTCATACAGAATTAACCGATTTGTTTCAATTTTTGGATACAAGTTCATAGTAATAAGAAGCTTCTCTCATTTGTTGTGGTGTTCTTTTGTTAATTATAAAGAGGGGTAAGGGTGATTACCTTCTCCTTAAGTTAAATAGAGTTTTATGCAGAGTTATCCGATTTGCTTTAAATTTTGGATGTAGGTCCTTTCTGATAAGTTGAATTTCTGAACAGCTTTGGAGGTTTAATGGTTAATTATAAAGGAGGGAACGGGGGACAACATTTCTTAAATTACGTAAATGGGTTTTTATGCAGAATTATTCGACTTACTTCGAATTTTCGATACAGGTTTCTTATATGATAAGGCGTATCCCTGATTAGTTTCGGGGCTTCAATGATTAAGTATAAAGAAAGGAAATGGAGGGGGGGGGGGTACTTCCTTCCTTATTTTTTTTCGAAAGGCATTATTATATAAGGCTGTAATATACAAAGCCTGTGAGCTCTATGCCTTCAGTTTAACTGGGAACCATTCTTTTTATTATTATATGATTTAAATGTGATTATTTTTAATGTTACACAGTCTCTATTTATTAATTCTTAATAGTTTCGGCCCTGTGTTACTGTATCAAAACATGAAAAAGACATTTCTTCTCCAGCCACCGCACAAGACCCAATTTAGAAGGATTTTAGTTGGAAAAACAAACAATTGGGTAAAAAACCTGAAAAGCTTCGTATTCTATTCTATCTCAGAGAAAAAAAGGACAGAAGGAAATTAAACATAGAAAATCAACAGAAGAAAAGAAAATTAACTGAAGGTAAAGCATCTGCTAAAAGAGTTAAAATATCTAAAGTAAAAATTTCACTTGTCAATGATCCAGATTCTAGTTTTAGGCAGAAACTTTGATTCTAAATCTGACAGTAAAGTAAATTTTGACAAGGAGTTTAAATTGCTTGAATCTGTCATTGAAGAGTTAGAGAAAAAAGTAATTTTATTCTTATCAAATTTGTTGGAAAAGTCACTGCTTGTTCTAAGTTTCAATATTACGTGAGCTGTGTTGAACCAAGTGGAAGTGAAATAATGTTTTTTATTTTTTATTTTTTAAGAAAAAAAATAGAGAAATCCCGGAATTTTACTTATCCAAATAATGAAGATATATCTGCTGGCAGTATAAGCAGGGGTGTAGTGGAGGGTATACGGAGGGTATACGGAGGTATACGCCGTATACCCTCTGGATCTTTTCGAGAAGCTCAGTAGACCCTCTGTTTTTCAAATAAAGCATTAGCGTATACTGCATCCATCAATTGTCATGACTCTAGCGTATACCCTTTGCCTATAGCGTATACCTTCTGATTTTTTACGACTACAACACTGGGTATAAGAACACGTTGTTTTGAAACTTCTTCAGTTCATAACTCTTTTTTAAACATCATCAAATGCATTAACAACCATTAAATTCTTAATGACTGTAAAAAATTTTGATGTTTTATATTAATATAAAATCTGCTGCAAGTTCTTTATATTATTAAAAATCATTGTGCATAAATAGGGACTAATTTCTTTATGAGAGTTTAAAACAACGTGGAGTCTCAATCTGCCCCAATACCAATTTACTGTCTCCATATTCGCTTGTAAGGAGGACAATATTTTTCTTTTTACTTTTTAAATAAATGAAAAATAAATATTTAACTTTTCAGTTTGGTTGTAGGCTTTTAAGATCGCCAAGACTGTAGACTACAAAATAGTGATATTAGTTATTTGAATTAAGTTCTAAGAACTTAAATAAGGGAGACTAATACACATTGGTCCACTTTTGTTAATTTACATTTTTCCCCTATTTAATGGAAAATCCAGCCTGCATGAAAATATTCTTGAACATTTCTTAAGCATTTTCACATGCTTCCGAATTTTTTCAGAACATTGCTTTAAATATTTTTTTTATAATTATTTGTATACATTCATAAAGTGGGCTATTAAGTATTATTCGAAATACTATAAAATTAATTTTTTATTAATTTAAATCTCTTTACTTCTCCGTTACCTCCAAAATAATACAATAATGCAAATTTGCGAGTAACATTTTCTAACAAAACATACACAAAACTAAGTAGAAAAGTATAAAAAAAATCATATTTTTAAAAAAATAATAACAGATTAAGATACAGGAACAATTGCCAATAAAGAGAAGTTATTAAATAAAATGATGTCATCATCATGAAAGTTTGAAAATGAAACTCCAAAATACTTATGAGCCTGAAATTTTTCTGAAATTCTTTTAGATCTGAGGATAATTTTGCAATAACACCAATATAAACAAAAGATTAATAGCCATAAAGTTCTGATTCCAAATTTGTTTTATGTTGCATCGAAAATGAGTAACGAAATTTCAGAAGCCGCCAGAAATTGCTTTTGTAAAAGCAGCCTACAGTCCATAGGATACTTTTTTTTAAAACAGTAAATACAAACCAAAATATTTCTTACTATGATAATTAAATCGACATTTCTCTTTATTTACTTTATTTTACAGTTAATTAATTATTTTAAAACTATATTTCATTGTAGAGAATAAGCAATTATTAAACATTTTTAAACATTTACATTACAATAACAGAGTGGATTGTGGTCCACTAAACCCCAGCCGGGGAATTTCCACTGTTCCCCATGTTGAAGTTCAATACATTCTCATAAAAATTGTACTCAAATTTTTATTCCCATATGAAAATAATTTAAAAATGTCCCGATGTGTTCTCTTCTTTCATATTGTATTTCTCCTAAAGTAAAGTCTCCCTGTAGAAACTGAATCCTTCCTTTAATGGAAAATGTTAATGATCCTGGGGAAAATGTTACAATACAGAGATATTTGATAGTATAAATTCTTAGGCGGAAGCTTGTCTAAAACGAAAATTTTCCCCAATATCTTGAGGTAGTGTCTTAGCATGTTTTACTATATAAAACAGCGTCCATTTTTTTAAATCTGTCATGCTATATTTTCCCTTAAATTAAACAAATAGCGCAGATTTTCGTATTTCTTTTTAAAAAGGTACGATATGGTTATTTGGACTTACTCGAGACTCGGATCGAAGTAGCACCCTATCTTACTGTTTAGCACACAGGTTTTTATCGTTTCTTTCTGGATAATAGACATTACATCTCCTAAGAAGAAATTCTGCCGAAAACGGAATTTTTTTTCTAGTCTTTTGCTATGTTGTATTAGATGTTTTACGATATTACAATTTACAACGTTCATTTTTTCCCATCATGATACATTTTGCCCTAAAGTAAAATTTTTAGAAAATTGAATCAGTATATAACGGAATACTATCTTAAATAGAAAATTTTAATGCTCCCTAAGAAAATATTACTATGCAACGAGACTGGACTATGTCCCTTCTGAAGCAGAAATCAATCTAAAACGAAAAATTTCCCTAGACTCTTGAGATGCTGTTTTAGTATGTTTAATTGTTATAACACAACCTCAATTTTCCATGTGCATTCTGCTATATATCCCCTAAAACTAACATATGAAAATAGAATTTGTAAATAACAGAATACTCTCTTATCGGAAAATATTCATGATGCCAAAGAAAATGTTACTATACAAAGAAAATATGCAATGTACCTGCTATTTCCGAAATCTGTCTGAAACGGAAAAATTTCCTTTGTCCCTGACAATACTTTCTTAAGGACCGGGCACATAGCACTAACTTCTTGCGGTCAGGTGTCGCTATTTTTTATCTTTCGTGTCGGCGCTTTGATGTATAAATTGCTCTTTCAGTGCACTGAAGCTGAACTTCAAGAGAGAAATCGAACTCGAAATCAGTTGACAGCTTTACGACTGAAGATGGAGGAGATAAACTTTCCCTTCCTTTGTCAATTCGGTAGGGTTATTTTCTCAAAAACCATTTAAAGATGTTCCAAAACTAGCAAGCTTTTGTTCCATTCGGAAACAAAGATAGATTTATTGCTCTTTTAGTGTAATAAAAAGTAGTGCTGTTTGCCCGCAGCCTTAGAATGTTTTACTATAAAAAAACATTCAATATAGTGGGGAAAATTTTTGAAGATTTTCATGTTGCCAAAGAAAATATACCATGTACTTGCTATGGCTGAAATCTGTCTGAAACGGAAAGATATCCCTTGTCCCTGACAGTACTTTCTTATAATGTTTTATTATAAATAAAAAACATTCCCTGTAGTGAGAAAAAATTTTGAAGATTTTCATGACCCCGGAGAAATAATGACAATTTACAATATTGTGATTTACAATATACAAGGACAATAGACGTTATGTAACTGATAGGCAGAAATCTATTTAAAAGTAAAGTTTTCGCTATTTCTGGATTTAACGTCTTGGCATAATTTACTGTATATTCCAATGCTTATTTCTAATATACATAATTCACTATGTTCCCTAAAGTAAACTTGTGATAACGGAATCTCTACGTAATGGAATCGTTTCTTAAATAGAAAATTTTCGTGATCAAGGGAGAAATATTACTATTTATACTATTGCATTTTACAATATATTACTAGGACAATAGAAAGTGTACCTGCTAAGGCTGAAATCTGCCAAAACGAAAAATTTCCGTAGTCTCTTGAGATAGTGCCTTTAGTATGTTTTACTATACAATTCCAAGATCTATTTCTGAAATCCATTTTGATCTATTTCTCCTAAAACAAACTTGTGAAAGAGGAATCTGTATATAACAGAATCTTTCTTTTAGTTTAAAATTTTCATGTTCCCGGGCTAAATATTACTATTTATAACATTGATATTAACTATATATAAAGAAAATAGATGGTATACCAGCAAAGCCGGAAATTTATCGTAAGCGAAATTATTTTTAGTCTCTTGGTATAGTTTTTTAGCATGTTTTACTATATATTTCAATGTTTATTTCTAATAGCCATCAAGCTGTTTTTCACCTAATGTAAACTTGTGAAAGCCGAATCTGTATGTAACGAAGTCTTTCCTTAAATAGAAAATTTTCATGATCCGGAGGAAATATTATTATTTACAATATATAAGTACAATAGACGGTGTACCTGCTAAGGGGAAATCTGCCAAAATAAGAATTTTCCCTAATTTCTTGGTATAGTGTCTTAGCATGTTTTACTATATATTTCAATGTCTATTTCTAATATTCAACATGCTGTTTTTCATCTAAAGTAAATTTATGAAAGCGGAATCTATAAATAACGAAATCTTTCCTTAAATAGAAAATTTTTATGATCCGGAGGAAATATTATTATTTACATTATTATTATTTACAATATTTAAGTACAATAGACGGTGTACCTGCTAAGGGGAAATCTGCCAAAATAAGAATTTTTCCCTAATCTCTTGGTATAGTGTCTTAGCATGTTTTGCTATATATAATGTCTATTTCTAATAACCAACATGCTGTTTTTCTCCTAAAGTAAATTTATGAAAGCGGAATCTGTATATAACGAAATCCTTCCTTAAATAGAAATTTTTTAATATCCAAAGAAAATATTATTATTAAAATTATTACTATTTAAAATAAATAAACAATAGACGGCGTACCTGCTAAGACGGAAATCTGCCAAAATAAGAATTTTTCCCTAATCTCTTGAGATAGTGTCTTAACATGCTTTACTGCTATACAAACCAACGTCCATTTTTAATGTCCATCATGCTATATTTCCCCTTAAAGTAAACAAAATGCGCAAGTAACATGATTATTTGGGACTTACTCGAGACTCGAACCGAGTCCCAGGCCCCGATTATGACTAATTGGGGCCCTAGGCAGAGATAAATTAGGGGGCCCCCTTCGAATCATTGCAACGTTATTCAAATAGAACTGATGGTCACTCATACGTGTATGTGTAATGCATAAACATATTCTCACACCTGGAATATAAATAAAAGAGAACATTTTTAGCTCCGTCAATTCTAAATTAAATATTTTAATTAATAAAGTACACCCTTTTTGTCCTTAGTACAGAACAAAACTCTTTTATATAACTTTAGGAATTTGTTACATTACTTTAAGATGAATTTAATAATTTCAACATATGAAAGAGTTCAGTTGACAAAGTAAGTAAATATTTTATAATTTAATGTATGGATTTGGGGACCCCATAAGATCCGGGACCCATGGGCAAAGTCCCGATTTGCCCATGGGTTATAATGTCTAATAAGGGCCTGTCGAGTCCTCCAGGCAGCACCCCATCTTGCTGTTTAGCACACCAATTTTTATCGTTTTTTTCTAGACCAAAGACATTACACCTACTAAAAAGAAATTTTGTCTAAAACGAAAATTTTTCCTAGCTTTTTGCGATGTTTGATTAATATGTTTTACGATATTACAAAATTACATTTACACAGTTCATTTTTATTTTCATTGTGATACAGTTCCCTCTAAAATAAATTTGAGAAAATTTACTCTGTATATAACAGAATACTACCTTAAATGAAAACTTTAATGATCCTTAAGAAAATATTACTAATCAACGATAATGGACAGTGTTTAAGCAAAAACCTGTCTGAAACGTAAGTTTTCTCTAGAATCTTGAGATAATGTTTTAACATGTTAGATTGTTATAATACATGGTCAACTTTTAATATGCATTGTTCTATATATCCCCTAAAATAAACATATGAAAATAGAATTTGTAATTAACAGATTCCTTCCTTATTGGAAAATATTCATGAAGCCAAAGAAAATATTACTATACAAAGAAAATAGACAATGTACCTACTATGGTCGACATCTGTCTGAAACGGAAAGATTTCCTTTATTCCTGAAAATATTTTCTTGGCATGTTTTACGATAAAAATAAACATTCCATTATATTGGGAAAATTTGTTGAAAATTTTCAGATCCCGCAGGAAAATTAACTATTTACAATATTGTTATTTATAATGTATTTATTTCCATTGTGATTCATTCCCCCCCCCCCCTAAAGTAAATTTGAGGAAATTGAATCTGTATATAGCGGAATACTACTTTAAATGAAAACTTTAGTGATCCATAATAAAATATTTCTATGCAACGATAACAAACGATATTAGACAAAACGATAATAGGCAACGATAATAGACAAAACTCTGTTTAAAACGTAAATTTTTCACTTTTAAGATACTATTTTAGCATGCTTGATTATTATAATCTAACCTCAACTTTTAATGTGCATCATGCTATATATTCTCTAAAATAAACCTACGACAATGAAATTTGTAAATAATAGAAACCTTCGTTACTAGAAAATATTCATGATGCCAAAGAAAATATTGTTATACAAAGGAAATAGACAATGTACCTGCTAGAGCCGAAATTTGTCTGAAACAGAAAAATTTCCCTTGTACTTGACAATATTTTCTTAGCATATTTTATTATAAAAATTAACATTTCCTATAGTGGTAAAAATTCTGGAGAATTTTCATGATCCCGGAGGAAATATGACTACTTAAAATATTGTTATGTATAATATACAAATATAATATAGACGGTATACTTGATAGGCAGAAATCTATTTAAAAACGAAGTTTTCGCTATCTCCAGATATAGAAAATTTTCATGATCCGGAAGAAATATCACTGTTTACAGTATTACTATTTACAATATATAAAGACAATAGACGGTGTATCTATTAAAGCGGAAATCTGCCAAAACAAAAAATTTTCTTAGTCTCTTGAGATAGTGTCTTTAGCATGCTTTACTATACATTTCAATGTTTATTTCTAATATCCATCATGCTCCTTTTTACCATAAATAAATTTATGAAAGTGGAATTTGTATATAACGATATTTTTCCTTAAACAGTAAATTTTCATGATCCGAAAAAACGAAAATTATTATTTCACTATTACTGCTTACAATAAACAAAGACAATCTACTAAAGCCGGAAATCTGCCAAAACAAAAAAATTCCCTAATCTCTTGAGATAGTGTCTTAACATGTTTTACTGCTATACAAACCAACGTCCATTTTTAATGTCCATCATGCTATATTTCCCCCTAAAGTAAACAAAATGCGCAGCTTCTTTTTAGTAAGATAAACAACATGATTATTTTGGCACTTACTCGAGACTCGGACCGAGTCCTCCAGGCAGCACCCCATCTTGCTGCTTAGCACACCAATTTTTATCGTTTCAACCACCTCCTCTCAAACATTTTAAGGAGATTTATGTTGCGAGCGATCATATTTTGCTCGTACTTTTCGTTTATCAATCGATTCTAATTCTCTCCACGGAGCGCTTATTTGTAGAAGGTTGTTAGACGGTCGATGCCGCTGGAGAGAATGTTTTGAGAATT
This sequence comes from Maratus speculifer, assembly GCA_964019185.1. Taxonomy (NCBI): domain Eukaryota; kingdom Metazoa; phylum Arthropoda; class Arachnida; order Araneae; family Salticidae; genus Maratus; species Maratus speculifer. The sequence continues at coordinate 172,681,952 of OZ025302.1, forward strand.
TTGCCAGGATACCGGGACTCTACTTCCCGAAATTTGAATTTGGCGCTGTTGTCTGCGGAGATTTCGGGAAATTCGCGCCAAAGGTAAAAACATTTATTTTGCTAAGGGGTTGTGTTGGAAGATGTCCTGATTTTCGTGGGACGTCCCGATTTTTAGGGCTTCCGATACCCCTCCCACTTTGCTATTGCGCGGAACGCCGAAAGTCTTGATTTTTTAAGATGCACATTTTTTTTTTTTTTTCATATATTTTCACACACATTCTATTTGTTAGTTTACGTTAAGTGGAACTCAATACAGTTCCTCTTGGAAAAGCAGAACTTGTCTATAACAGAAATATATGATACCGCCATAAGGAATACAAACAAATCTACCTTCTAAAATGGAAATCTCTCTAATATGGAACATTTTTTCTACTCCTATCTAGCCCATTTTTACAGGTTTTATATTAGACTTTATTCAGTAATGCCTGTTTAAAAGATACTTGTATATAACGGAATCCAGCCTTTCTCGGAAGTCGGGTGTCTATTTCTGAAATTTGAATTTGGCGCAGTTGTCTGCGGTGATTTCGGGAAATTCGCGCCTAAAATAACATTCTTTATTTTACTCAGGTGTAGTGTTGCCAGATGTTCCGACACCCCACCTACTTTGCTATTGCGCGGGACTCCAAAAGTCTTAATTTTTCAAGATGCACTTTTTTTTTTTTTTTTTTGCATTTATGATTAAGCAACCTAGAATACTAAAACCTTTCCCTGACAAAGTATCTAACTAAGAATGAAAATCCTATAAAAATTCATTCTGTAGCACTTAAAAAAAAATGTTAATCCTTCTCTATATAAAACAGTTTTGACTGTCTCATAATCAATGCACAGCCCAAACTACTGAATCTAGAAGCATGAAAATTGGGGAATGAGGTAAGAGTACACTAATACAGGATGTTTGAAAATCCTCCCATTCCCATAAGGGAGTTAAAGGAGAGGTAGAAAATTATAAAACATCTTACTATATCATAGCAACTGTTTTAGGTAGGAGCGGGAAATTCCAGAGAATGAATCTACTAAAAATCTAAATCTACTAATATAATTCTAATCTACAAAGAAAAATATATATATATAAATAATAATTATGTGTTTCAACGATTTACTAATTCCGCCTCCCCCCTCCTAAGGAGGTCAAAGCCGGATCAAAAATTTTAAAGCATTTGGCACATCTCAGAAGCAATTTTAGGTAGGAGCGTGAAGTTTCAGAAAATAAATCTACTGAAAAAAATATTTAATTCGGGGATTTCAAAATTTCCACCCTTAAAGGGATTAACGTGGAGTTCGATAATTTTCAAACTTTTTGGAGACCCGTCATGTGAGACATCAGAAAACCCTCGGACCACTCTTTCATATTAACCTGAACCTTTCTTTTTCTGCTCCCCAATTTGGCGTCAAAGGAGGGGGCTTTCGGAACTTTTTTTTTTTTTTTTTTTTTTTTTTTTTTTTTTTTTTTTTTTTTTACTTACCGATCATACGTAGTATTATAGTATTATAGGGTAAGTCTTGCAATCATTTTGAAAATCGAAAACTTTTTTGTCGGATTTACACGTTTTAGATACTGAAGATTCCTAAAAAACATATTTTTAGAAAAAAAAATTGCCGTCCGTTTGTCTGTTTGTCTGTCTGTTTGTCTATAAACGCTCTATCTCCCGAACAAATTGGGATAGAGACTTGAAATTTTGTATGTACTTAGTATGTAAGAATGGGAGGGAGCCTATTTAATATCAGTAACCTCGGTTATCTGGAACTATTTTTTTCAGACTCTCGAAAAAATCGGTCTGATGAAACGCACATAAAAATTTTCGAATTTTTTTTATTTAAAGGAGTGGACGTAAAAAGCAATGAAATAACACAAACTTTGAATAAAAAACAAAGTCGATTGGATTATTAGTTGCCGAGATATTTGTAATCCTGTTTTTCACATTCTTCGATTTTTCATGACCCTGTATTTCATTCTAATTTCAATTCAAAGATATATTTTAATTGGAAATGAGACACTTAATCAGGCGCAGTAAATTGTTAGTTAATATGATTATTATTTTTTGAGTTATAGGGATGTTACTTTTACGCAATTCGATACTGCTTGAGTAATGTGGCGTTTTATATAATTTGTCGAAATTGATTCATCAGCAATTCATTGATAGAGCATTACTATGTATATTAAAAGTATTTAAATATATGCTTAAATTTTGTTTTGAAATTGCAGTGCATTTTATAAATAGTTTACTCATGTTTTATTTTCATATATTATATTATGCTTTTCCATGATGGGTAAGTATTACGGTGACCCCCAATGACTAGTTTTTATTTATTTATTTATTTATTGAAATCGTAGCGTTTTTATGAATTTAGATCGGTTTTTATTTTTTTACAGAGACTTCTGATGTGTATTATTTATTATCTATGAAAGTTGATTATCTATAAAAAAGGGGCTGAGGGGTATTCCGGATGTGGGAATGTTTACAGACAACTCTCATTTTGTGTATCATTGGAAATTTCTGTGACCACTGTCACATGCTATACATCCTCCGGGCTTCTTGCCCCACTTTACACCCACGAGGGATCATTTTTCTAAATTTAGCCGGCATCACTCATGTGATATATCGTTGAAAAGCTCTATAACATAGTACTTATATTATGCACTTTCCATGCTCTTCCCGAGGGGTATGTTTAACGTATTCCAGTAGGAAATTTTCTAGTAATGGAAAATTATGGAAAAAATATAAAAATGAACTCAAAGAAGAAGAAAAATCGATAAAAAGTATTGACCCCATTTGCCATCGTTTTACTTCCTGTTTTTACCATCAGAGGTGGTTTTATTTTTTATTTCTTTAGTCATTTTGCTGCTCACCTTTTAAACTTTTTGCAACCAAGAAACTCTGTCGTACGACTTTTCCACTGCTATGGCTCTCATATAACCTCCCTTTTGATTTATTGTTTTTTAATTCCATCATTTCATCTGTTTATAGTTGCCATGTTTTTATTAGATTAATTTATAACACGATTTTTCAATCGGTAAATCAATTATAACCGATGTAAATTTTCCATGTGGGTGGAAAAAGTCCGGCCAGAATTCGAACCAGGGATGTATTGGCTGAAGCCGCCAATGCTCTTCCAACTGAGACATCCCGGACACGAACACTGGAGGGCTATTTTCACTCAAATAACCTTAACGATCATATAATCTGGTCTGTACTATGGATCAGTTCAACAGAATAAATCGAAGGTCAATATATGGAAACTGCAGAAAACTCCTTTTCTTGAGTTTCCATGCATTGACCTTCGATAGCCCTTGAATATAATAGCCCTTGGAGCCATCCCGGAACAGGCCTACATGGACGCCTTTCGAGTCATGGAAATGCCGCCTACAAAAGTGCATTGATGCAGGAAGTACTTATTTTGAAGAATACTAAGCAATTGTACCAATTCGCTCAATATATCTGTCCCTTTGAATAAAGGTCATTACTTATTAATCTGACCACGTATACAGAGATTAGGTTCTTTTTTTTATGGAAAAGAACATTTGAAGTTTTAAAATATATATATTTATTAAGCATTATACATTAAAAGTACATGCTTTAACTAAATTCTAATATTTATAGACCTATTGTACAAAATTTATTTGCTAGTGTATGGTGGAAAAAATTTAGTAATGCGTGATTCTATGGCAGAACAGATCTTATGTTTATGAATTTCCATGTAAAGAAAAAGTTCCGGCTTCGATTTCTATTTTAAACTTAAGTCTCCTCATTATTGAAGAATCGCACTCTACTTCTTTTACTTACCCATCATAAGTAGTATAGGGTAAATCTTGCAATCGTTTTGAAAATCGAAAAAAAAATTTTTTTTGGCGGATTTTTACGTTTTAGACACTAGAGATTTCGAAAAACATATTTTTTGAAAAAAAATTACCGTCTGTCTGTTTGTGTGTCTGTCAGTCTGTCTGTAAACGCTCTATCTCCCGAAAATTTGAGATAGAGACTTGAAATTTGGTATGTACGTAGTACGTAGGAATGGGACGAAGCTTATTTAATATCAGTAACCTCGATTACCGGAATTTTCCGACATTCGAAATATTCGTTCTGATGAAAAAAATATAAAAATTTTCGATTTTTTTTTTTTTTTTTTTTTTTTTTTTTTTTTTTTTTTAGGAGTGAATATAAAAGACAATAAAAAAATTAATTTTGCATAAAGAAAGAAGTCAATCGGATAATTAGTTGTCGAGATATTTGTAATGATGTTTTCCACACTCTTCGATTTTTCATGACCCTGTATTTCATTCAAATTTCAATTCAAAGATGTATTTTTATTGGAAATGAGATGCTTAATCTAACGCAGTAAATTGTTACTTAATATAATTGTCATTTTCAGAGTTATAAGGATGGTTTTTTTATGCAATTCACTTTTACTTGATTTTATTTGCATATATTATAGTATGCGTATCCATGATGGGTATATAGTAAGTATTACGGTGGCCCCCAACGACTAGTTTCAACAAGTTGTTGGAGTTTTAAAATTTTCCCGACAATTTTTGCAGAAAATATTTCATTAAAATTTTAAAAATTGAAAAAAAAATCTGCATAAAAAATTTAAAAAAATTACTGATCAATATTTTCCTACCTCAACAAAAAGGCTGGAGCTCTCACAACTCAGGCCATTCAGTAATACAGTAAAACAGGGTTGTCCAATCTGGTGCCCGTGACGTACCAGAAAAAAAATTACAGAAATTATTTGCCCTAAATCTTCGAATATTACTGATTCAACTAAGATTTTTCTCTGGTTTTTGCGGGCGCCAGGTTGGACAGCCTTGCAGTAGACAATACAGTACACAAGTATCCAGGGTCAGGTAGTTCATAGAATTTGTAATACAAAGTTAGTTTAGTTTGTGAAAAAAATATACTTTATAAAATAAAATTCACGAATAAACAAGTTTAATCTTCTCGATTGTAGAAATTTTTCGCATTAGTTTTTAAAGTAAAACGCACAAAAAACTTTTGTCACTTAGGGACACACAGAAAGATTTTTCAGACAGACATTATGTACAAACATGTTTTTTGTAATCTTTGACCTCTTAAAATACGTAAATCCGAAGGAAATAGGAATTCAAAAATTTTCACGCATCCAATACTTTCTTCTTCTAAAGATGGGAGAAAGTAAAAAACTACTTTTACTTTTAAATTTACTATCGATTGATTTAAAACTCCTACATTTAATGTGTAACTTCTTAATTTTTAGATTACGGCTAAGCTAAGTAAACGCAAATAAGTTTATTTATGGAGATTATTCTTTAGAAGAGCATCAATTATCTGGATTAAGTGGGAATCGATACTGTCTGGAAAACCGATATTCCAGGCAAAGTATTAATGCTTAGAATAAACGCCGAGCTAATCATCGCAGATTTTCATCTAGTCGTTAAATAAGACTACATTAGTTCTAAAAATTAAGGCAAAACTGTTATTTTTAATTAATTGTAGTTAGAGAGTTCGCTAATGTAATGTTTTACAAGTTGCACATTTGGTATCAGTAATCAGATTATTGAGGGTGATTCAAAAAAGATCAAAAGAAATTTTAAGGATTGGTAGCAAGGCCTTAAATTCCAATATAAAAACTAGTCAGATCTGGCATTCTCAAAACTTTCTTCTATCTTATGCATTTTAATACTTCGCGAAAAAAGCATAGCAGCACCACCGATTAGGTAGTTTATATCAAAAATCTATTCAGCGATAACTTAGGTCAACTTATAACTGAATCTGAGGTTTCGTGAAAATCCGTGCATTAATTTCTAAAAAAAAAAAAAAGAAAAAGAAAAAAAAAATCATAACAGCGCTAGATGTTGGGTGATGCTCAATAAAAACTAATAAAGATATTTTTTTTTTTTTTTTTTTTTTTTTTTTATCAGGTACTAACTGAATCTGAAGTATGATGAAAATCCATGCATTAGTTCTTGAGAAACAGCTATTGCGAAATAGTTAAAAATGCAGCATAGCAGACTCCATCGGTAGGGAATTTACACCAAAAATTAAATAACACTAACGATTTTTACCAAAATATATACAGCACCATGTTATGTCACGGTCTAACTAAATCTAAAGTTTTATGAAAACCCGTGCATTAGTTCTTGAGATATAGCTATTGGGGAAATTGCAAATAATGCAGCGTAGCAGAGCCATCTGTTGGGCGATATGCATTGCGGGAAAAAAAACTGGAATTTTATCAAAGGAAACAAAATCTCCCCCAAAGAAAACAGAATTTTTGTGAAAGATTTTCAAAAAAAAAAAAAAAAAAAAGCGTTTTTCGTCAATGAATCGCAGGAAAATACGAATTTCGCCAATCGTTGCAGAAAAATCATCAATCACTGGATCACAGAAGAAACCGTTAATTTTGTCAAAGAATCGGAAAAACAACGTGAATTTCGTCAAAAGATTGCAGATGAAGCGAGAATTTTATCAAAGGATCGCAAAAAAACCTTCAAATATAGTCAAAGAATTACGAAAAAAGCACGAATTTCGTAAAAAAGATTGCTACAGAAACTGATTTATGCCAAAAAAGGCGATTTCCGTCAAATAAACGTGAAAAAAACATGATTTTGGTTAGAGGATCGCGAAAAAACACGCGATTTTCATCAGAGGATCGCGAAAAAATGTGCGATTCTCGTCAAAGGATTGCAATAAAACGCAAGTTTTATTGCAATCCTTTGACGATGAATCCTTTGCGGGAAAAAACACGAAATTCGCCAAACGATGGCAACTTCGATAATGAAAATTAGTCGCCAAATCAAATATTTCAATAATTTTTAAAATAATAAAAAAAATCGAAAATAATCAATAACTCTGAAATCTTAAAAAAGTCACATTAATTACATTTCAGCTAGTATTTTAGAAAAATGTTTCAGCAGTTTTTACAATACACCAAACTAAATTCATCAATTAATCCTTAAATTTTTCAAGTTTTACTTTAAAAAAAATATATATATATTTCAAAAAAAAAAAAAATCTCAAAAGAAAAAAAAAAGTAAAGTAAAGAAAAAAGGAAAAGAAAAACCATACACCAAACATATGTTATTAAACACTATTCCAGCGCTTTCAAAATATCATAACAAAACTTCACTTCTTAATAACATTACTAGCAGAGGTGACCGAGCTAAGCTCGGTCAACATTAACTTGATATTCAACTCGATATAGTATTTTCGCTGTATCATTCACTCTGTATTATTACTGTAAAACATGTTATTACAAAAACAATCAATCAGAAAACTATGTTGGTATGCACATGTTCATAAATTTAACTTTATTTTAAAGTTTGCAACGAAATCACATCGATCCAAATCACTTTTTTAGCTCGACACTGGTTAATTTAACCATGCATCTCGAATCCTATTAAGAATGTATAAAAAAATTCTTCACATTCTGAAAAACATTTTTTGCCAGATATAGCCAAATTTGGAGACTTTCTTTCATTTGGCACCAAATACGTGTTGTGGTTTTCGTAATCTTAACAGTCAATTTTTCGGCCAAATGTCGCCAATATTTTGTCAAATATCACCAATTTAGTGGTTGCTGCCATTTTCTCGTGACCCTGACTCGTGTTACCCAAAATGACCCACTAATCAAATTTGATCAAACATGTGACTTAGCTCAATGGTCTTCAGGTAATCAAAAACAGTAGAATATAAAATTGAATCAAAATCGTTTAAGCCATTTCTTAGATAAAATTAGCTTAACAGCATTCAGCAATGAAGCAAAATGTTCCACTAATATAATTTTGTTTAACATGCGACTCAGCCCAATAGTCTTCTCGTGACAAAAGACGTTTCGTTACAAAATTTAGGTAAAATTAATTGAATCGTTGTTATATATAATTAGAATAACCCTAACCCATTATGACCCATTAATCGAATTTTCGCGAGCATGTGTCCTTGTCCAATGGTTTTCTCTTGCCCGAAAACATCATAATATAAAATATAGTCAAAATGGTGAGAGCCATTTTCTACATAAAATTAGCATGACCCATCAATGACCCACAAATGACCCTTACAATCGAAATCTCTCGAATATGTGACCTAGCTCATTTTTTTTGCGTGCCGAAAAATGTTAGATACAAAATTTATATAAAATCGATTGAGCTGTTTTTAGTATAATTAGTTTGACTCTGACCAATTATGTCCCAAAATGACCCATTAATCAAATTTTCGCAAACATCTGACCTAACCCAGTGATTTTCTTGTGCCTGAAAACGATAAAATATAAAATTTAGTCAAAATTGCGCGAGACATTGTCTAGATAAAATTAGAATGACCTAAAAGTGGCCCACTAATCGAAATTTCTCAAACATGTGATCTAGTCCAACGATTTTCTCGTGCCAAAAACATGTTGTACACAAAATTTTGTTAAAATCGATCCACTCGTTCTTTAGATATAGCTTGACCATGACCCATCATGACCCACAAATGACCCTTAAAATCAAAATCTCTCAAAGATGTGACTTAGCCCATTAGTTTTCTCGTGTCTAAAAATTGTTCATATAAAATTTCGTTAAATCTATCCTGCCGTTCTTTAAATATAAATATCTTGACCCAGACCCTTTATGACCCATTAATCGAAATTTCTCGAACATGTGACCGAGCCCAATGATTTTCTCGTGCCAAAAAAATGTCGTATAGAAAAATTCGTTTAAATCGATCCACTCGTTCTTTAGATATAGCTTGACTTTGACCCATTGTGATCCATTATGACCCACAAATGACACGTATAATCGAAATCTCTCGATCGTGTGACTTAGCCCATTAACTTTCTCGTGTCAAAAAACTGTTACAGGCATTTCTCTTTCGATGAAATTGATTCTGCCGTTCTTTAAATATAAGTAGCTTGACCCAGACTGTAACCTAGCCCAATGTTTTTCTCGTGCCCGAAAACCATAGAATGCAATTTTTAGTCAAAATTGCGTGAGAAAATCTCTAGATAAAAATAGCATGACCCACAATGACCCCAAAAATGACCCACTAACCGAATTTTCTCGAACATATTACCTAACCCAATGGTCTTCTTGTAATCCAAAACGATAAAATATAAAATTTGGTCGAAATCGTTAGAGCCGTTTTTTAGATAAAAATGGCTTGACCCATAATGAACCAAAAATGACCCACTAATCGAAATTTTTCGAGCATGTGACCCAGCTCAATAGTTTTCTCGTGCCAAAAAACGATTGGATACAAAATTTTCTTAAAATCGATCCAGCCGTTCTCTAGATATAAATAGCTTGATCCTGACCCATTATGACCCAAAATGACCCAATTATCGAATTTTCTCGAACATGTGACCTGGCGCAATGGTCTTCTCGTGCCCGAAAATGGTAAAATCCAAATTCTTGCGAAAATCGTTAGAGCCGTTTTTGAGATAAAATTTACACACACAGACACACACAATTTTTGCTCGCATTATAGTATAAGACTAGCAGGGGAGACCGAGCTTAGCTCGGTCAAAATTAACTTTGTGTTCAACTCGATATAGTATTTTCACTGTATCATTAACTCTGTATTATTACTGTAAAACATGTTTATAATAGTATTATTTAGAAAAACAATCAATAAGAAAACTATGTTTTTATGCGCATGTTTATAAATTTTACTTTATTTTAAAATTTACAACGAAAGGACATCGATCTAAATCACTTTTTTAGCTCGACTCTGATTGGTTTAACCATGCATCTCGAATCCTCTTAAGAACGTATAAAAAAATTCTTTACATTCTGAAAGACAATATTTTTTGCTAGATATAGCCAAATTTGGAGGCTCCAAATACGTGTTTTGATTTTCGTAATTTTTATAATCGATTTTTTGGCCATATGAAGCCAATATTTTGTCAAATATCACCAAGTTATTGGCTGTTGCCATATTCTCGTGACGCTGACCCGTATTACCCAAAATGAGCCACTAATCAAATTTGATCAAGCATGTGACATAGCTCAATCGTCTTCAGGTAATCAAAAACAGTATAATATAAAATTGAATCAAAATCGTTTAAGCCATTTTTTTAGGTAAAATTAGCTTGGCAGCATTCAGCAATGAAGCGAAATGACCCACTAATATAATTTTGTTTAACATGCAACTCAGCCCAAAAGTCTTCTCGTGACAAAAAGCGCTTTGTTTCAAAATTTAGGTAAAATTGATTGAGTCATTGTTATATATAATTAGAATGACCCTAGTTCATTAAGACCCAATATGACCCACTAATCGAATTTTCGCGAGCATGTGTCCAAGCCAAATGGTTTTCTCTTGCTCAAAAACGATACAATACAAAGTATAGTCAAAATGGTGAGTACCATTTTCTATATAAAATTTGCATGACCCATCATGACCAAAAAATGACCCTTATAATCGAAATCTCTCGAACGTGTGGCCTAGCTCATTAGTTTTAGCATGCCGAAAAACATTAGATACAAAATTTAGATAAAATCGATTGAGCCGTTTTTTAGATATAGTTAGTTTGACCCTGACCCCTTATAATCCAAAATGACCCATTGATCGAATTTTCTCAAAAATCTGTCATAACCCAATGATTTTCTTGTTCCCGAAAACGATAAAATACAAAATTTAGTCAAAATTGCGCGAAACGTTGTCTAAATAAAATTAGAATGACCCAAAAGTGGCCCACTAATCGAAATTTCTTGAACATGTGACCTACCCCAATGATTTTCTCATGCCAAAAATATGTTGCATACAAAATTTCGTTCAAATTGACCCACCCATTCTTAAGATATAGCTGGACCTTGACCCATTAAGACCCACAAATGACCCTTATAATCGAAAGCTCTCGAATATGTGACTTAGTCCATTAGTTTTCTCGTTTCTAAAAATTGTTACATACAGAATTTCGTTAAAATTGATCCTGCCGTTCTTTAATTATATATAGCTTGACCCAGACCCTTTATGATCCAAAATGACCCATTAATCGAAATTTTTCGAACATGTAACCTAGTCCAATGATTTTATCGTGCCAAAAAAATGTTGCATACAAAATTTCGTTAAAATCGATCCACCTGTTCTTTAGATATAGCTTGACCATGACCCATTATGACCCACAAATGACCCTCATAGTCGAAATCTCTCAAACATGTGATTTAGCCCATTAGTTTTCTCATGTCAAAAAACTGTTACATACAAAATTTCGTTATAATCCATCACGCCGTTCTTTAAATATAAGTAGCTTGACCCAGACTCTTAATGACCCAATATGACCCATTAAAATTTTTTCTCGAGCATGTAACCTAGCCCGATGTTTTTCTTGAGTCAAAAAAATGTTGCATACAAAATTTCATTAAAATCGATCCACCTGTTCTTTAGATATAGCTTGACCATGTCCCATTATGACCCACAAATGACCCTCATAGTCGAAATCTCTCAAACATGTGATTTAGCCCATTAGTTTTCTCATGTCAAAAAACTGTTACATACAAAATTTCGTTATAATCCATCACGCCGTTCTTTAAATATAAGTAGCTTGACCCAGACTCTTAATGACCCAATATGACCCATTAAAATTTTTTCTCGAGCATGTAACCTAGCCCGATGTTTTTCTTGAGTCAAAAAAATGTTGCATACAAAATTTCATTAAAATCGATCCACCTGTTCTTTAAATATAGCTTGACCATGACCCATTATGACCCATCATGACCCACAAATGACCCTCATAGTCGAAATCTCTCAAACATGTGATTTAGCCCATTAGTTTTCTCGTGTCAAAAAACTGTTACATACAAAATTTCGTTATAATCCATCACGCCGTTCTTTAAATACAAATAGCTTGACCCAGACTCTTAATGACCCAATATGACCCATTAAAATTTTTTCTCGAGCATGTAACCTAGCCCAATGTTTTTCTTGTGCCCGAAAACCATAGAATGCAATTTTTAGTCAAAATTGCGTGAGAAAATCTCTAGATAAAAATAGTATGACCCACAATGACCCCAAAAATGACCCACTAACCGAATTTTCTCGAACATGTTATCTAACCCAATGGTCTTCTTGTAATCCAAAGCGATACAATATAAAATTTGGTCAAAATCGTTAGAGCCGTTTTTTAGATAAAAATGGCTTGACCCATATTGACCCAAAAATGACCCACTAATCAAAATTTTTCAAACATGTGACCCAGCCTAATACAGCTCATATTCAAAATATTAGAATAATTACCTTTTTTTAGAAATTGAAAATATCGTTTGGTAATTTAATGTCTTTTAATGAAAATATGCAAACGATATTTTTATTAAGAACTTATTGTTGATTAAACTTACTTGTTATCTTAAATTTAATATCACTTTTGAAAAGATTAATTGCAAAAAAAATTATTTTGAAAAGTCAAAATATTAGAATATTTATTCAAGTGGTTCAAAATATTAGAATATTTCACATTAATTCTCCTTTAATTATTACCAATTCTTAACAGGTGGCATCATTGATTAAATTCAGACTATTTTATTTAAAATCAGTATTCTTTTTTGCAGTTTGTTTCTTTTTCGTCTTAAAATGGGCCGTGTGAGTGATATTCCTGATTCTACTAAACTTCGTATGGTTGATTTGTATCGGCACGGTAAAAATCAATGTTTTATAGCGAATTATTTACATTGTTCGCAATCGAGCGTTAGTAAAATACTAACACAATATTCAAAAATTGGAAAATTTCAAAATAATCGCCGAAATGCTGGCCGAAAACCAAAAACATCTGCTAGAGATGACAGGAAACTGAAGTGTATAGTTAAGAAAAGCCGTTTTAAAAGTGTGCGATTCTTGCACCGAAAATGGAAAGAAGAAGGAGTTGAAGTTTCTACATCGACAACATTAAGACGTCTCCATAAATTTAAATTTGAATCTCGTGTACCGAAAACAAAACCTCTCATGACTGCAAGACAAAAGCGTATAAGATTGAATTGGCGTAAATCAAGACGTTTATGGAGCAATGAAGATTAGAAAAATATATTATTTAGTGATGAAAATATGTTTTGTGTTTCATATGGTAATCAAGGTATTCGAGTTTGGAGAATGAAGCAAGAAGCATTTGATAAAGAAAGCCTTAAACGTTCCGTAAAATTTGCTGCTAGTGTCATGGTTTGGGGTTGTATGAGTGCAGAAGGACCTGGAAAGTTATGCATCGTCTACGAAAAGGTTAACTCTTTGATATATCAAGAAATTTTAGAATATTACATGATTCCATCATTAGAAGATTTATTTAAAGATGATTTCATCTTTCAACAAGATTTAGCGTCCCCGCATACCTCGGTGTCAACTAAGAATTGGTTCCGCCAACGCAACATTAAGGTAATTCCTTGGCCACCAAATTCACCAGATCTTAATCCCATCGAAAACTTATGGTGTATAATGAAGAAAAAACTTCAAGAAAATCCTCCTTCAAGTAAAACAGAGTTAGTGGCACGTATAAAGTCTATTTGGGCTAATATTGATAGAAATGTTTGTAATCACCTTGTATATAGTATGCAAGATCGATTGTACGCTGTTATGAAAGCTAAAGGGGATGCTACAAAATATTAACTACCATTTACTTCATATTCATAAGGTGATATTGTTGCGTAAAATAAAATATTCTAATATTTTGAACCAATCTAAATTTTATTCTAATATTCTGGTGTGTTTAAGGAAGCTGTATACCTAATTTATTGTGCTGTATTTTATATTTTATAAATGTTAAAATCTTATCTAAACATTCCAGATTTAATTTATAAGAAATTTAATTGCATTTACTTAGTATAAAAAATAAATAAATGACAAATAATTTTTTCTTATTACTTTTTCTCAATTATTCTAATATTTTGAATATGAGCTGTAGTGTTTTCGTACCAAAAAACGATTGGGTACAAAATTTCCTTAAAATCGATCCAGCCGTTCTATAGATATAAATAGCTTTATCCTGACCCATTATGACCCAAAATGACCCAGTAATCGAATTTTCCCGAACATGGGACCTAGCCCAATGGTCTTCTCGTGCCCGAAAATGGTAAAATCCAAATTTTTGCGAAAATCGTTAAAGCCGTTTTTGAGATAAAATTTACCCACACAGACACACACACACACACACAATTTTTGCTCAGATTATAGTATAAGATAAATGATGTCTAAGTAAATCAATTGAAAAAAAAAAAAAAAAAAAAAAACATATTTCTAAAACCCAGTTTCAACAATTACCAGCTAAAATCCGAAAAATATCGGAAATATGTTATTCAACCCAATATGTGAATTATATATACAAGGTAGAACCCGTCGAATTTCGGCGAAAGAAAGCATTTAAGATAAAACTGTTTCATTTATTTTAAATAAACTTCGTTTCAATAAAAAATGCACCTTACATTATTAAGGGGAAAAAACATATTTACTTAAAGTTAGTAAAATACTATTTTTTTTTTATAAAACTCAGATGTAGAAATTATTAAAATTAAACTTTAATCGTACATGTAGGCTGTAAAATATAATGAAGATCAGTTTTTAGGATACAGTTACCAATTATAAGGCTCTTTTACTTGATCTTCCAAAATGAAAAAGAACAATATTTATTTCACTTTGACTCAATCATATCCCCGTGAAATCTAAACCTAGCATCATTTTCACCATCTAAAAATTTACATATGCTCCTCTCATATTCGCATTCATGTTAAAAAAAAATTATATATTAATTTGAACATTTTAAAATCATAAAGAAGAAAAAAAAGTCCCACAACCTTTCTTTAAAATATATTTTTGTATAGTGTTGTATCGTTTAAAGTATGTTTGTAATAAACTATAAATCCTTCCCCCCATTTAATTGATAAATAAAAACGAAATAAAACCAAAATTAACCGGGTTTTATAAGAGACAATATTCTTAAAATAACATATAATTTTAATTTCAGTTTTTTTCATTTTTTATGAAAAAATGGCAACCAAAAAATACGGTAATCTGCTTTTTTTTCTCTTTACTTTTAATAGAAATGGAGTACTTCTGTTGCCACAAATACGAAATTTGTATTTGAAATTACAAAAAAATTAATATTTCAGTAATAAATAGAGATACAATTTTCAAACAAATTGCATTTAAAAGTAAATTCCCCCCCCCCCATATGGTGGTATAAAAATTGAAACTGTAGGACGTTTAGAAGTTTAAAATTTTGCAGTAGCAAAACTTGCGAAACCAAAATTTTATTTCAAATTTCAAGTTGCCATTCGCAAAATGACATATGCGTTACGCACAGATACGTTAGGCTTTTATAGTATAGATCAAGGATGCACAACCTTTTTACCAGAAAATCGGTTGACACTAGAATATTTGAAAAGTGTAGTTTCTTTTCTTTAATATCAAAGTTTCTATCATTACTATAAGCAAAATTATTCTGCATAAAAATAGTGGTATAATTGTGGCCCGCGGGCCAAAGGTTGTGCACCCCTGGTATAGATAGATATAGGGTGTCAACTCTCAACGGTGGCCATCGGCTAGTTCCGAAATCGTTAGTTATAGATATACAGTTTTAAATGAAGTAAAGAAATATTTTAAAAGCGATTTGGGTCAATAGAGACATTTTTTTAAAAAAATCACAAATTTTAGATTTTTATATGGTCGCCTGGACCTATAAGTTATATTTAGTAAAATTTTCCTGTTACACTGACAAGTTAGACGGAAAAAAAAGGTCCAATTATTCTACGATTAAAATTGACCGCACTAAAACGTAAACAAGCATCAATTCATGCCAAGGAATAACTGAATCCCAATTTTGATGAAATTACGTGCATTAATTCGGAAAATAGAGCAATTGCGGAAATTGAACAAAAAGCACCATAACAGCACTACCTGTTGAATGATTTACGCCAAAAACTAATCAGCATCAGCACCAATTTATATCAGGGTTAGCTGAATATAGATTTTTATTAAATTCTGTGCATTCGCTCTTGAGATAGATCGTCCACAAAATTTATGTCACATACAGACAGATGGACAGAGTCACAAACTCATCGACAAACATTTTGTAAAAACATGTTTTTCGGGTTCTATGACCCTTAAAACGTGTAAATCCGTCAAAAACGGGAATTCGAAATCTTTTACGAATCCAATATTTTCTTCTTGTAAACACAGAAGAAAGTAAAGATCATGTATCAAGCATAGATTAGAATAATTTATTTCTCTGAAACTAATTGTACGAATTTCATAAAAATTTGCTTTTAGGCTAATTGAAGAGTGTAAAAATTATTCATCGTGTTAAACGTGCTTATTACAATTGAATAAAAAAACAAAGTTAGGATTCATTTTCATATGTAGAAGTATCCCTAAGCAAATTTTATATGCATCATTTAAAAGTAGACTTTATTTCCAATCATACGGTACCAGTAACTTTTTAATACGATAATTTGTTGCAGCATTAGCAGGGGGCGGGGTACTTTTTTTCACCACGACTGTACAATGTACCGAAAGTACATTTTCAGTTGAGGTATGCTTTTTTAAATTAACAAAATTTTGCATATTATTAGTTGTGCATAAATTCTATAGATCATATACAGTGTTCTACAAACGAATTCAAGTACATTTCCGCTTATTGGTTGAAATCGATGAATGGTAATTTTCAACTGTGTTGTGCTCAGAGTAGAATTGGAGAGGAGAGGCGACAACCCCCCCCCCCCCACCCCATCGGAAAATTTGAGATTTTTTATATCCAGTGTTCAAAAAGTGCAACCCCTTCGAAACTCTATAATCCCCCGCCCCCCCCCCCCCCCACTTCGGAGTCACAGAAATCCCTTCAAGAGAAAAATGTTTGAATTCAATACTCTTTATTCCGTAACTATATTCTTAACTGAAGTTTTTTGCATACTATGCAGTATATAAAGCGAATCTATAAATCATATACAGGAATTCACAAAAGAATTCGTATGATTTTTAGTCTGTAAATATTAATTGCTGAAATTGAATCTTTAAATATGTTATGCATTTTCCGAATCGTCTACTTAAATATCATATTTCATCTCAGAAAAATGTGAAATATTGTTACAATGTTCTCAATGTACTGGAAAGTATTACATAACCTATGCTTAACGCATTTTATTTCTTTCTTTTTTAACTTCAGTCACGTTTGCTCCTTAATCAATTCTTATAAAACTTAACTCTTTTCTACTTATTCTAAGAAGAGCAACACTGATTTTACAGCGTGAATTGGTATCATCTATAAATTCTTCGTATGCCAGCAAAATGTTTGAATGCGTCAGTTAGTCACGCGTGCCACGACTCACCATTGTAGTTCTTATAAATAATAATTTTCGCAGGAAATCAATTTAAAATCCTTGCTTATCACGTATTTTCAAAATAACTTCATGAAAGTGACCTTGTTATAATTAAAGAATGCAAATACGTTCGTAATACTGTCAGACCCCGCTATCCCGACACCCGGTTTTCACGTCACTCCGTTTATCATGTCATTTTTTCAAAGTCCCGATTTTCTGTATAGGATTTTAAACTCCGGATTTTATTTCATTGAAGAACTTTCAACTCCGGATATCACGACGGTTTAAGAAAATTGTCCATTTTTCATAATCCATCGTATAAGCGCGGAAGTTAAGCAGTAAGAAAAGTTTTTAGCCAAACTTTTCTCAAAAGTGTCTAAAATACCAATCGACAGAAAGGAGAAACATTTTTTTCATCATTTATCTGATTAAAAAAACCTACACTGTTAAAACTAATGGTGACACATTGCACCTTTTAGGGATGAAAGGCTTGTCGCACTGGTGACACCCCTAAAGGAGCCAGAATGACACCTTTAATTAGGGTGAAAAGATGGCACCCTTAATCCAGAATGTCTAACAATAAAAAATTAAAAAATATACAAACCGACTTTTGGCTGCCGAAGGATTCGAACTCACAACGTCTGATTACAAGCTCAGCGCCGCTCGGCCATCGAGCTCACCTTCATTCACTCACAGCCATAGATTTAACTTGCCGTCACAGAAAACAGAAAGACACACGTCACAGCGTATGCGCATGGTTTCAGTTACCCGATGAGGTGCCACATTGCTGCCAATACGAAGTGTATGGCACCTTATTTAGCTCCAATCACCCAGTAAGAGACCTGTTGGCACTGCAACCACATATCCAAGCCCCTGTGGCACCCTAGGGTTCCAAATGCCCCGGGTTCCAATGGATCCTAGTGCCTTTTCACCTCCGGGTCCCAAATGGCACCGGTTTGTCACCTTCACTTTTAACAGTGTACACACTATAAATGACAGAATCAGTGAAAGAGAGATTTCTTCCTGGGAGTTCCCTATCCTCCAATCTACGATTACTCATCTACTGCTTTATATGTATTCACTTAGGGAATGTTAAACATTTCATTTCCACACTTTATTCGTAGTGTTTTAAATTGTGTACGGCAAAGTAGCAAGAAAATCTAAGATAGTTCATAACTGTTTCAAACATGCTGGTTTCATCCAAGTTCATCAGATGTCGAGTGTTTAGAAGGTAATGAAAACATCCCTCTTCTAATATTGTTTAAAGAGGGTGTTAGATCGTGAAATAGATATAATGATGAGGAATGTCAAGATGTACATCGATTTTGATAAGGATGTCACCACATCACTTGCTGTAATGATTTCTGTAAATGCAAAAGAGAAAAAGACAGAAATATTCTTCAGATTTGGGATTCAAAAGTGATAGCTAGAATAAAATAAGCCTCTGACGACAACCGAAGCATTGTATTGCAATGAAACGATCAGAAATTATCTAACATCAATTTCAAAAACAACGAATATTGTTCAAAATTCATTGCATAATATAGAAAAAGAGTTGTAAGAAGTGCATCTAGGGATACGCAAACCTTAATTCATTAGTATTTCATGTAACAATAGAAAAGAAAGTCATCAGAAATCTGACTTTTATTCTTTTAAATTTCGTTTTTGTATTTATATTTTGTTTAATAATAATGTTTTATTGTTTACTGTTACAACAGCAAAAACACTTTGAAATTTAAAACTGTCTTAAATAAATTTAAAATGCAGCTTTTTATAAAACACATTTTTCTCCAACTCCGGTTACCACGACACTCCGCTAATGACGACACTTTTCTGGTCCCGACAGTGTCGGGATAACGAAGTTCGACTGTATATATTTACTTTTTTCTATCTTCAATAGAAGAAAGTATTGTAATCGAAATTTTTTTGACTTCCGGTTTTCGAAGGATTTACACGTTTTCGAGTCAGAGATTTCAAAAAACATGTTTTCACAAAATGTCTGTCTGTCCGTATGTCGCCATTCTACCATCAAAAAGTATATGAAGATATGCACAGAATTGAACCAAATTTTTTGTGGATGGTTTTGGCTGTGGCAAGCAGGTCCTCCTTCAATTTTGAAATATTCCGCCGGAAGGATGTGCTGCAATTGCGATTTTTGTGCCATTTTCAATAATGTACCGACTAAAAGTGCATGAAGTTATGCATCGAATTGAACCAAATTTTTTGTGTAAGTGTATGGCTATGGCTAGTTGATCCTCCCTGAATTTGAAAATAATCCGCCCGAAGGGGGCGCTGCAATCGCGATTTTTGTGCCATTTTCAGTATTGCACCATCTAAAAGCGTATGAAGTTATGCATGGAAATAAACGAAATTTTTTGTTTAACTGTTTGGCTATGGCTAGAAGGTCCGCTCTGAATTTGAAAAAAATCTGCTTTATAATCACGATTTCTGTGCCATTTTCATTATATTACCATCAAAAAAAGTATGAAGTTATGCATAGCTAAATCTGCCTATCATTCTATTGTCTATCGGTTCGTTCAGAGACGGAAACTCGTTTTTACTCCGATTAATTGACTGAAGCAGAATTTTAAGATGAAAATCAATGTTGATATAGTATGGTATTAAAACTATTAAAGCATTAATATGTGTAACTATTTTTTTAAATATTAAAGTGTATGTATAAGATAGAAGAAATTTTTGGGATTGGCACATCCAACTAGTTTTTAGATGTGTTGTTAAAAATAAATCCGTGAATTCATGGCAACTCTATTGGCAGCAAAGTTGCCGGACTTTTTCCATTCCGCTTGTACATTCTCTATTTTGGGATATAACACATGAAAAAACTCCGTTAAAAGAAAATTTTTTTGAAAATGGCTATTTGCCGTGAAAAGGAACTTTTTCTGTGAAATTAAAAAATATATATATACGCGTTTTTTTTTTTTTTTTTTTTTTTTTTTTTTTTAATGGCCTTTTGCCGTGAAAAAGAACTTTTTCTGTGAAATTCAGAAAAAATATATGCGTATTTTTTTTTTTTTTTTTTTTTTTTTTTTTTGAAAATGGCCTTTTGCCGTGAAAAGGTACTTTTTCTGTGAAATTCAGAAAAAATATATGCGTATTTTTTTTTTTATTATTATTATTTTTTTTTTTTTTTTTTTTTTTTGAAAAAGGTTTTTTTGCCGTGAAAAAGAACTTTTTCTGTGAAATTCAGAAAAAATATATGCGTTTTTTTTTTTTTTTTTTTTTTTTTTCTTTTCAATGAGTAGAAACGCATGTTCAAATTTTGAAAATGTAAAGCTGCTCTGTTATAAGGTTTACCATAGTAGCATCGGTATTGAAAACGAAGTATTTGATTAAATATATGATGATGATATATATAATATTATATAATATAATAATATATAAATTAAGTATTTATATTATGATATTATATGATATTATACATACCCATCAGGTCCAAGAATTAATTCCTAAGCAAAAAAAAAAAAAAAAAAAAAAAAAAAAAAAAAAAAAAAAGCACCGGAAATCTAATTATTACATAATCTATGTTTGACGTATAATTTTTCTTTCTTGTTAACTTCAGCCACGTTCGTTCCTTAATCAATTCTTATATACTTTACTCTTTTCTACTTATTATAAGAAGAGTAACACTTACTATACAGCGTGAATTGGTATTACCTATAGATTCTTCATATGCCAGCAAAATGTTTGAATGCACAGGTTAGTCACGCGTGCCACGACTCACCATTGTAGTTCTTATAAATAATAATTTTCGGAGAAAAATCAATTTAAAATTCTTGTTTATCACGTATTTTCAAAATAACTTCGTGAAAGTGACCTTGTTATAATTAAAGAATGCAAATGCGTTCGTAATATATATTTTTTAGATGTAGAAACGCTGAAAACACATTTTTAACAGTTTCTACCAAAGTTGAAAATATTTTATTTCTATTTTTTACGCTCATGCTCAAATTTTATAAATGTAATGATGTTGCTCTGTTACTAAGCCTTACTATAGTGCCATTGGTATTGAAAAAAAAATGTTTGATTAAATATATGATGATATATGTGTATAATATTATGTAATATCATGATACCATACTTCCCCGGCATGCCGAAAAAAATAGAGGTGTAGAGGAAAAACTGTTATTTATCGGTAGGCCGGAAAATATCAGGTTTCGATACAGGGGGATGGGCGGTTGTTTTATTTTGGCTTTTCTGACAACATTTTTCATTTTAGTGAAAAAAAATCAATACTTATTTTTCTCTCTGTCTCTCTCGCTCTATATACTAAATATATATTAATTTATATTTAAGTAACTATTAGCTTTCATTTATCTAATTACTATGCGAAATTTTCATGTATGACGTTTCTATTCCACGATGACGAAATTAAATTAATTGAATTATGACATTTATATATATATATATAAAGTAAGTATATATTTCTCTCTTTATATATTTAAATAATTATTTTATTTTTTCTTATTTTATATATGATACGGATACGTATCTTCATGTCATAAATTATGCGAGAATCTGTTTCTA
The DNA here is from genome assembly GCA_964019185.1 of Maratus speculifer. Taxonomy (NCBI): domain Eukaryota; kingdom Metazoa; phylum Arthropoda; class Arachnida; order Araneae; family Salticidae; genus Maratus; species Maratus speculifer. The sequence goes on from OZ025302.1 coordinate 172,703,777, forward strand.
CAGTTAAACATCGGATGGGTGCCAGGGAGAGAGATTTGTGTGAAATGGTATGAAATGCATGAAATACACTTTTATTCTCTTAAATGTGTAAAAAAAGTAAATTAAATAATTAGAAAAGTGAGGAAATTCAAGAAAATTTTCCTACCATCAGTGCTACCAGGATTTTTTCAAACAGACTAGTATCCTTTTTTTTTTTTTTTTTTTTTTTTTTGCGTAACAAGAGGTAAAATATACGTCCACTGAAGAAAATGGGATGCAGTAAAATGGAAATTTCTGAATTTAGTGTCGAATCAGCTACTATAGTGTCTAACCACTCGATTACAGTTGTACTATAATGAAACAGTTTGAAGTAAATATGTTTGCCTCGGATGAGAATGGCTTGATTAATTTCTTTAAAAATGTTTGGATTTTGAAGTTAATTTCATGAAGATTTTGTCTTTAATCGGATGTTTCTGGGGTTTTAATACTTTAGTATTGAAATAGAATAAAAATAGGAATTATAAATATTTTTATGTAGATTGCTAGATGTGAAATATAAATATTGTATTTTTATCGAAGATTTTTTTTTTTTTTTTTTTTTTTTTTTTTGAGTAAAATTGATTTTGTTTTATTTAATATTTTAATTAAAATGCCTATTTTATTTTTAAATGATTCATTTAAAATACATTTTAAATGCAAATATATATATTTTTTAATTTTAAAATATAAATTGTGAATACTTTTAAATGAGAGAGAGAATTAATTGTTATTTATTTTTTAATTCAAAAACGTTTATTTTCTTTCTAGTTGATTTATTAACTATTTGGAAAATAGTTGTAGAAAACTGGGAAATCTGAAGTATATCTGAATTTTTTATTGGTTGAATTCCACAACTTTTTTATTTTATTCGTTTTCTGATTGGTCCATGTTTAATGTCCAAAAATGGAATGCTTCTGCTGCCACAATGACAAAAAAGTAATAAAAACTTTAATAATAATAATAATTCGAAAACAAATTGTGATAAAGATTTCAAACACTTCACTTAAAAGTGCATCTTTTTCTTTACGCAGCGGTGTAAAAATTTAAAATGTGCGATATTTAGAACTTTAAAAATTTGCAGTTCCGAAAATTGTAAAACTGAAATTTAATTTAAAATTTTCTTATGATGGGTCCATGAGTATTAATGTTTAAACCATGTCGTACGTAATAGGAGGCATTCAGAAGTCAGTCTGATTAACTCTATCAAATAAAAATGCACATTTTAAGCACTTTTAACAACACATTTTAAAGTTGTATATCGAATACTAATGTTTTACTATGAATACTAATGTTTTTTATCATTGGTCTAAGAATATTAATGTTTATTGCATGACGTACGTAATGTATGATTCGTTATTATCATCCTAAAAATGATGTTTATTATTATTAATAATTTAATCTTTGAAAATATCATTTTCCTAATAGTCGTTGTAATTAGTTAAATTACATTATTTTTAGCTCACAGGCTATCATAGCCTGAGAGCTTATGTGCCCGTCCGTTCTGTATGTATGTTCGTATGTACGTAACGCGATAACTCATGATAAAAATATCCGATCCACTTGAAATTTTGTATGTAGGTATATCCTGACAAGGCGCTTCCCTGATTAGTTTTTGGAGTTCATTCGATATGTATAAGAGGGGGAACGGGGGGCTCATGCCCCCCGTTAGTTGATATAGATGGGATTTTCATGCAGAATTAAGTTTTCAAAATTTAGATTAGGATCATTCTGATGAGGCGATTCCGTGACTGTTATTAGGTGTTCATTGATTAAGTATAAATAGGGGGAACAGGGGTTCTAATGCCCCCCCCCCTGTTAGTTGATATAAATGGGATTTTCATGCAGAATTAAGTTTTCAAAATTTAGATTAGGATAATTCTGATGAGGCGATTCCGTGACTGTTATTAGGTGTTCATTGAATAAGTATAAGTAGGGGGAACAGGGGTTCTAATGCCCCCCCCCGTTAGTTGATATAAATGGGATTTTCATGCAGAATTAAGTTTTCGTTCAAAATTTAGATTAGGATCATTCTGATGAGGCGATTCAGTGACTGTTATTAGTTGTTCATTGAATAAGTATAAATAGGGGGAACAGGGGTTCTAATGCCCCCCCACCCCCGTTAGTTGATATAAATGGGATTTTAATGCAGAATTAAGTTTTCGTTCAAAATTTAGATTAAGATCATTCTGATGAGGCGATTCCGTGACTGTTATTGGGTGTTCATTGAATAAGTATAAATAGGGGGAACAGGGGTTCTAATCCCCCCCCCCCCCGTTAGTTGATATAAATGGGATTTTCATGCAGAATTAAGTTTTCGTTCAAAATTTAGATTAGGATCATTCTGATGAGGCGATTCCGTGACTGTTATTAGGTGTTCATTGAATAAGTATAAATAAGGGGAACAGGGGCTCTAATCCCCCCCCCCCGTTAGTTGATATAAATGGGATTTTCATGCAGAATTAATTTTCGTTCAAAATTTAGATTAGGATCATTCTGATGAGGCGATTCCGTGACTGTTATTAGGTGTTCATTGTATAAGTATAAATAAGGGGAACAGGGGTTCTAATGTCCCCCCCCCTTAATTTATGTAAATGGGTTTTTCAAGAAGAATTGTCAGATTTCGTTCAAATCTCTGAATAGTTTTGGAAGTTTAATGGTTAAGTATAAAAGAGGGGGATAACTCTTTTTAAATTATATAAATGCTAAATGGGTTTTTATTAAGAATTATCTAATTTGCTCTGAATTTTGGATATAGATTTTTTATATGATAAAGCATGTCTTTGGTAGTATAGGAGGTTCAATGATTAAGTATAAAAAAAGAGAAAAGGGGAGAGCTGTTTCCCCTTCTTAATTTTTTTTTCTCGAACGGAATTAACCCTTGAAAATATAAAGCTTTAATGTGCAATTAGTATTTGTAGCCTGTGAGCTCAATGCCTTCAGTTTAACTGGGCAGTATTCTTTATTAAATTTATTTATTTAATTTAAGTTAGAAATATTAATTTACGGTATTGTCTGTTTTTCGTTTTTAAAAATAAATTCGGATTTTGGCATTTATAGAGTCAATGGGCATTTGTGCAAGGAATGAACAGAATGTCTCTCTTTTTGTTTTTTAGACCTTCGCGGGAAGAAATTGTTTCTAGGAGTATGGAAATCATTTCTTAAAAAATTACGTATAATTTAGTATATATATGCAAGTTTTTCTGACAGTGTATATTATTTATAATCCGTTAAGACCAGTGTTTAATTTCTAACAAAAAAAAGTATCAGAACTCTAACATTTTGCAATGTTAACAATTATCTAGTCAAGATCGGATCCAGCCCTACATTTAGAGAGGGGTCATGTTTCCTTTATTTGAAGGGGGAGAGGTGGCACATCTCTTATTAATTAATTTTTATACTAACAAGGAAGGTCTCCATAGGGGCCGTCCATTAATCATGCGAGGCTCGAGAGGGGGGGAGGGTCCATAAAAATATCACGAAATATCACAAGGGGGGAGGGGGGGTGTAGTAATATATCACGAGTATTTATTTTTTCGGCAAACGCGCGATACTGAACCTAAAAGCGGCGTTTCGTGTATTTATTTTTTCGTCAAACGCGTACAAAGGCGAAAGCGGCTTGTAGTGTGACCTTGATTCACCGTTTCCAGATAACGAACGAAGTGAAGTTCCCGCGAGCCGCGACAAGCGCCTGCCGGACTCAGCTTGTCAGTGTCAGTTATTCTGTTGTTTTGGCACTGAATACATGCGCAAATTGTTTAACCTTGTACGTTTTGCATTAAAACAATGTCTAAAATAGGTGATCTGTATAAGGTGTCCGTCTTTCTCGCATCCTCACGCGACGTACGAATGGTAGATCGAGAGAGATTCTCTGCGTAGTACGCGAAAATGATGACGCCGAGTGGCTTGATGAAACCGATGTTAATCTTCAACAAAGCACTGTGCCTACAACTAACTTGCAAGATGCTTATCCAGTTATTGGTGTAGAAGAAAGTCTTGCTAATCTGTGGTCTGAGGACATTGTAAATTAAAATATGTATATGTATTACTACAAAAAAGTTTTTCGCATTTCTTTCATTATTTTTATGTCAGTCCGAAACAACTTGCAACCTTTCTGTTTACCTCTTAAGGTTATTATTGTAGTTTTTTTTTTTTCTATAATAAAATTTGATGATACTTGAACCTGTATTTTATAATAAATATTCTAAAAAAATTAAGATTCTTTGTAGGTACTAAAAATACACGTGATATAGGGTAGGGGGGGGGAGGGGTAGTCTTGAACCTCACCATGTATCACCAAGGGGGAGGGGGGTTTAAAATGCCAGAAAAAACATCACATGATTAATGGACGGCCCCATACGGGCATACTCAGAAAAATTCTGAAAAAATTACAGAATGTTCTGCTCATGTGGATATATATGTTTGTAAAAAAATTTTTGGCGGAATCCCGATAGAATGTTTGTAAAAAAATAATGAATTTTTCTTTTATTTGGCGATTTATCATCGGTTGGCGACAAAATAAAATTTCAAAAAATACTTTTTTATGTCAAATTCTTTTTAAGGTGAAAATGTTTCATCTTGAACTTGTTTAAAGAAATTTTATTTATATAACGTCAGTTTTGTCAGCTTTAGTTTGTTTTAACTATATTTTTGTCATAATGTATTTAGAATAAAAATTAAATGTGAAATTTTATGAATTAAAACAAAATTTAAATTAATTAAAATTGTTTTCAATCTCAAAATTAACTTCAATCTAATCGAGCTCTGTCGATTCAATTTTGTTGCTATGGAAACAAAAACTTCTCCAATATTGAAATACATTACTGAGCATTCTTCATCTGGCTTTTATTTTATCATACGCTTAAATATACATGAAAAAATACTTTTCAATATGGAAGTATTTTTTCTATAAAAATTATTTTTTAAATGATAAAATTAAATAACTACAGCAAAAGCAACAGTAATATAAAATACATTTGTGTGTCAAACTCTCTCATTGTTCGAATTTAAATTCATTAAATACTATTTACACGTATTCTAAAATTTAATTGAGAAGAATTTTTCAGGTGCATTAAAATTATTTGCTTTTGGAAAGGGAAAATGCTGCTCGCCAAATCGCGTGACGCTTTCGTCTTTTCGCGCCAAATACTCGAAAGTATTTTACTTTTTTACTGAGTTTCTTATGTAATTCTGCCGCTAAATTTGACTGATCCTATATTACATACATGAATAGTTTAATCAGTATTTTTTTCAAAAAAATCTGAGTATGCCCAGTATGGAGACCTTTCTTGTAAGATCTGTCCCCATATCCAAAAATGGTTACTTTTCTGACTTCTTTGAGAAATCACTTTCATTCATAAATAGAAAAAAATTGCATTAATATTCGCAAAAATATAAGAATTATGCATTTTATACAGATATCAAGAAATTGAAAAATTTCCCATTTTCTTATAAAAGGTAAAAAATCATTCAGAAATCGAGCAATTTAAGCCAATTTTCAGGATTTGCCATTACAAAAATGTTGCCATAAAAGAGAAATTTGACAGTCGCAGTTTGAAATTCTGTTCACATTTTATAGAGAGAGATCTTTACTGAACAGATTCTTTGCCTTAATGAAAAATGGAATGCACTAGTCAATCAAATTTGTTTTGGAAATGTGCAATTGCAAATGTCTTGCATCTGAAGTTAAAAATGACTTCACTGAATGTGCCAGAAATTAGCTACTTTGCATTTAAGTAGAGCTTTAAAGAGAGAGAAAGATGTCATTGGTGTGCAATGAATAAACATGAAAGAATTCAGTATTTATTTCATTTTCAAAATATTCTTTAGAAATTTTCTTCGTCCAGAAGAACCTTCGACCTCCATGACCTTCCCCCTGATTTGGTCACTGCATATAGTATTTTACGAATTTTGTATATTTGTAAATATTTTTTATTATGGCAGAATTGCAATGTAATTCATGCCAAATACTTTGAACATCCATTTTAGGACTTCGGATGCTTTGCGGGAAAACAACCTTATAGGTTCTCGTGTTTAACATTATGTCAATGGGAATATCGCCAAAGAATGTGTTTATCGCTAAGTTGGCGATGGTTTTGGTTGGCGACCTATTTTCGTCTCCAAATTTGACGATATATCGCCAAGTATGTCGCCAAGTTGTCGACATATTTGGCGATTTTGAAGGTGAACTCTCCCTTCGAAGCTACGAGAATCATCGAGAAATTTCTCTCCGAAATCTATAAATAGGGGGCTCGCTTTGGATGTTTGAATTATCAGTTCAGTTATCTTCCAGCCATCCTGCAGTAAAAATCTATGAAGTTTTTGTGCATTGAGACTTGGGTCTCTGCGATTAGAAATTGTATACGCTGTATTGAACTTAATAGTTCTGAGAGGAAATTTGCTGTGCTTTGATTTCATTGGTAGATTATCTGATTTTATTTGATGAATTGCTGAATATTTGTGTTATATTGAAGAGGTAACTGTGTTTTCATCGAACTGTTTAGTGTAAATAAACGCATTTTCTTTTTACTCTGTGGCATCAATCTTAAAAGAACCCCAAACACACAACAGCATATATGCCCCAGTTCTTACGACTTGCTATTTTTAATTTGAACACTATTTGGAAAATTTAAAGCAGGTTCTGTGTTCAGTTAAAGAAAATTTCAATGTAATTTGACTACATATCTATGTGCATTTATATATATTTAACATTTAACAAATGAACATAATTTAAATATTAAAATCAGGAGTGAGGAAATTTTTAGAAAATCTTATTTGCCATAATTTTTTTTTTTCATCAACTAGCAAAAAAAAAAAAAAAAAAAAAAAAAAAAAAAAAAAAAAAAAAAAAAAGCCGTGGTTTGATGGGTTTTGGTAAAATTGCACAGAGTGTGAGAAACCGGATTTTGTCTCCTGGAATGAACCAGGTTTTTTCACAGAGAATTTTTTTTTTAATTCTCTGGAATTTTCAGAAAATTTTAGACATTCGCATTTTTAGTTTATTATTTTACTTATTTTTTATCATTATAATTTTAATCAAAATGTAAACAATTTTTTTTGTTTTTTACAAATATAAACAAAACCAATAACACAAATAATTGCGTTTGTAATGACCGAAAGGTGGCGTTGTATAGACCTGATAATCGTTTGTTTACGTAGTGCTTGCTGTTTGTTCCATGCTGTAGCATAGCGAAATCCGTTTAAAGAGCTATTTAAAGTGCAGTTTTTTATCTTTTTTATTTAATTATGGGAGATAAATTACAAATATCGACAATTTTAGAATTTCTGAATGCTGGAAAATCTAGTAATTGCTTTAGAGAAGCTGAAGCAATTATTGATTCAAAGAGATTAGTAATGTGCGACATTAAAGAATGCAAAGAAAAAGAAATAGAGATTGTAGGCTCGTGTTTACAAACAAGCCAAACAAAAGGAAATCCCCATATTATTTCAGGTTTGCTAGTAAAGGAAAACAAAAATTTGAAAATAAAAAAATTTTCTTGCTCTTGCAAAGCTGGAGCAAGCGAATCATGCAAGCATTGTGTTGCTGTCATGTTATTTTGCCATGAGTAAGTCAAATGTAGTTTTTTATATTATAGATCTAAACTTTGTGTATAAAATTTTGATTTTAGATAATTTTAATACAAAGAACCCAACGTTGCATGCGTTATAAAACTGTTTATTTATTTATTTATTATAGAACTGTTTATTTATTTATCGGCCTTTTAAACACTGATTTCAGCGGAAGATGCTCACGGTATCAGTTCTATTTCGTTTCAGACTTTGTCCGCGAGAGGGCGTCTATTTCATTTCAAACGCGAATAGAAAAATAGCCCAGTTTATATGAAAAGTAATGAAACAAGTTCTTAAATTGTAGAAATAGTAAATAAGATAATTTAAAATATCATTGGTAACTTGATATTTTAGTCATCGATAAATAAAAAGCGAGAGCGACAATAACAGAATATTTTGCCAGACATGAATGTAAACATCACATCTGTTCTACGAATCAGCCAAAGTAAACAAAACAAAACAAACAAACAAAAAATTAAAGGAAATCAGTGCAAAAATACAATGCCTCTCGCTAGTAATTCATTATGCTGTATGCCTGAATAGCAAATATTCCAGGAAAACAGAAATCAATTTAATTTTTAAAGACCATATAAATCCTCGCCAATTCACAGTCGCCATTGTTGTAAAGCTGATGAATTTCATTAAATCACACAAACTTATCGCGGAAAAACATAAGTTTAGTGAATTTATAATGAAAAATCTATCTTAAACTTTTCAGAACAGTAACTGAAATTTCCTTAAAACAAAAATATTAAATCGAAGAACCACGAGTCTAGTTAACCTTCAAAACGACAACGAAATTTCTAATATTCCCGCAAACTGCCTGGTTTATTCCAGCACCTCAAAATCCGCGGATTTTCTGCAACTCTAAGCTTTGGTTTGGTGTATTTATGAGTCCCGGTGGATTATGCCAACATTTAAATATCCACTAAAAGTGAAGAAGTGTTACAACAGAATTGCGCTTCTGTGATCTTCTGCGCAAATTAAGCATGGAGTTAAAAAAAAATTACCAGTAAGAAGATTTTACAAAAATAAACAACAAATGGGTAAGTGTGATCGCACATCGCACAGGTGGTTTCGTTTAATATTTTTTTCAAAACAACTTATCCTTTAATTAATAAATCTAAATTGTTAATTTATTAAATTCTTGCATTGATGATGGCACCAATAAATTTAATTTTAAAATAATTATAAAAATAAGTTATTTATTTTAATCAAATTAAAAATGTTCAAATAAATTTATTTAAATAAAATACAAAATTCCAAATTTTCTGAAAATCCGAAATTAAAAACATTTCTTTTCTTTGTTGTTGATTTATTATTTCTTATAAAGGTGAAGAATCATTCAGAAATTGAGCATTTTAAGCCTATTTTCAGGACTTGCCCATTACAAAAATGTTGCAATTTGTTGCAATTGCAAGAGCAATTTGGCGGTTTGAAAAACATTTAATTGAAATATAAATAAAATTTTAAATTTCTAAAAGCGAAAAAAATTGTTTAAAATTAAATTTAAATTGATGAATCCTTAATAAATCGCAATAGTTTTTAAAACTGAAAGAAAATTGAATCCCAAAAAATATTATGCATGTCAGATGAACGGAACTTTAATAATATAAACACTTAAATTGACAAAAAATACGAAATCCCTTTTAATTAAATTAATCTTTATATGAAAATTTCAACTTTCAGCACCGTGGATTTAACTGAGAACCTGCGGTTTACTAACGAGTTGCGTTACCCCCATGCTATGATGCCTACACGACAAACGTTGGAATGAAGTTCTCTTTTAAAATTTAAATCGCAAAAATGAACGGGTGACATTGAAAAAATTATTTCAATTAAAATGATAGACTTTTTCAAAATTTTATGATTTGTCGTGCGACACGAGGTATTCAGCTGTAAATATACAAAATGTGAAATCATTGATTTACATAGTTTTTGTGTACGGACTCTGTGATGGACAGACAGACAGAGGACAGAGACAAGTAGGGTTTCATAAGATGAACGCAACCTTAAAAATCAGTGAATTAACATAACTAGACCACCAGCAAAATATAGTAAGTAGTCAACCGGACCCGAGTCCAAACCACAGCGAAAAAAATAGAAGTTTACTCAACCCGCAACAAAAAGTAGAAGTCAACCGGACCCAAACGCGACCCACAACAAAAAAGTATGAGTTAACCCACCCGACCAGCAGTAAATAAATGGAAGTCGACCGGATCCAAACACGACCTGCATCCGCATTGAAAAAAATTAGCCTCGACATGCACATCAGATTGAAGTCTCCTAATTTCTAAAATCACTCCCTCCCCCTTGGAGGAATCTCCATATCCGCCCTTGTTTCAAAGTGTTGCCATTCGCAAAATGACGAATGCGTTACGCACAGATACGTTTGGCCTTTATAATATAGATAGATACAATCACAGTAAAAACTATTTACGATTAATTCTGGAATTCCTCGTACAGAGTTAAAAATTTCTATAAAAATACAAAAAAGCGACTCTCTGTAAATTGACACTAATTCTCGTTTAAATGAATTTGATTGAGTTTCTCGGTTAATCATTTTACTGATATTTCCCTTATCTTATATCTAATTCCTTATTGGTATTTCCACATCTTTATTTTTAAATATTTTTTATCTATATTAAAACTTGTAATTCGAAATGCATACTTTTACAATTCTTTTTCAATTTTATTAGACATATTAAAAGAGAAAATTTGGTTTAATATTGTTTTTTCTTTTTTTTTTTTTTACTTAGAATAATTCAGAAAAGGAGAAATCATTTCCTCGGAGTTAGTGGGGATTTTTATCGACAATCACATAATCTATCTATATTATAAAGGCCAAACGTATCATTTAGCGAATGGCATTTTGCGAACGTCATTTTGCGAATGGCAACACTTTGAAACAAGGACGGATCTGGATATTCCTCAAGTGGGAAGAGGGGGAGGGGGACGATTTTAGAAATTAGAAGACTTCAATCTGATGTGCGCGTCGGAGCTAAATTTTTCCAATGCGGGTCGTGTTACTCTCATTTTTTTGCTGTGGATCGTGTTTGGGTCCGGTTGACTTCTATTTTTTTACTGCTGGTCGGGTTAATTCAAACTTTTTTGCTGCGGGTCGCGTTCGGGTCCGGTATACTTCTACTTTTGCTGTGGGTCGAGTTAAATTCTACTTTTTTGCTGTGGGTTGGGCTCGGGTCCGTTTGACTACTTACTATATTTTGCTAATGGTCAAGTTGACTTCTGTTTTTTTTTTTTTTTTTTTTTTTTTTTTTTTTTTTTTTGCTGCAGATCGGATGATTTTTTCTGATTTTCTGCGAGTCGGGTTGATTTCTACTTTTTAGCTGCGTCTAGCACATTGGGTTTGAGGCAGATTGATATATATTACTTCATTTTTGGGTCAGTTTCGGACTGGATTTTCACTCTTGCGAGAACGGTTCCGGCCGGCCCGAATTTTTTTTTTTAAAGTCTAAATGTTTTTGAAGATAAGAACTATGTCGAGTCTCTATATAACGAAATCCGCTGTTCCAGTAAAAAATTCGTTATATAGAGAAATTCGTTGAATAGAGAAAGCCGTTAAAAGTTCTGTTTAATGTGCAAATTTTGAACAAGTATTATTTTTTGTATGTTTAATTAAAAATTTGAAGTGTTTAATTACAAATATTAACGTAATATCCTATTTCTTAATTAAAATCATACAAGAAAAACCTACATTAATTTTTTTGCCATTGAAAACACAATGTCTCAAATTTTCGGGGGCGATCTCATTGCTCCGGGAGTGAATGTCCCCCCAAGCCACCCTCTGAAATCAACACTGACTTCAATTACCACATTGATCTTGGATTTATATGTGTAACAATTAAATTGACACTGTTTCTTGAAGGATGTTAAAAGATGTGTGGGAGGGGGGGGGGGGGGCTGATGGAAGTAATTCGTTGGACTTAAAGATCAAGGAGATTCAAGGTAGAGAAGCAATATAAAAAACTCAGCCTTGAACGATAAATCAAAAACTAGTCTTTGGGGGCCACCGTAACAGTTACCCATCATAGATATGCATAATATAAAATATAAAAATAAAACATGTGTAAACTATTTATAAAATGCATTGCAATTCCAAAACAAAACTTAAACATGCATTTTAATACTTTTAATATACATAGCTTTATATATATGCTCTATAATGAATTGCTGATGAACCCATTTCGACAAATTATACAAAACGCCAAAATATTCAAGTAAGTACCAGATTGCGTAAAAGAAACATCCTTATAACTCCAAAAATAATAATCATATTAACTAAAATTTTACTGCGTCGAATTAAGCGTCTCATTTTCAATTAAAATATATCTTTGTATTGAAATTTGAATGAAATACAGGGTCATGAAAAATCGAAGAATGTGAAAAACAGGATTACAGATATCTCGGCAACTAATAATCCGATCGACTTCGTTCTTTATACAAAATTTGTGTTATTTTATTGTTTTTTATGTCCACTCCTTAAAATAAAAAAATTCGAAAATTTTTATATACCTTTCATCAGAACGAATTTTTCGAGAGTCCGAAAAAAATAGTTCCGGATAATCGAGGTTACTGATATTAAATAGGCTTCGTCCCATTCTTACATACTAAGTACATACAAAATTTCAAGTCTCTATCTCAATTTGATCGGGAGATAGAGCGGTTACAGACAGACAGACAGACAGACAGACAGACACACAGACACACAGACGGACGGACGGCAAAAAAAATTTTCTAAAAATATTTTTTTCGGAATCTCCAGTATCTGAAACGTGTAAATCCGTCAAAAAAAATTTTCGATTTTCAAAACGATTGCAAGACTTACCCTATACTACGTATGATGGGTAAGTAATAAGTGATGGAAATTTGATTCCATATGATTCTGAATCTTTTTTAAAACTGAATAAATAAAGAACATTTTATGAAAAAATTCGTTATATGGAGATAGATATTTCGCTATATCGAGACTGTTTTTAATGTAATCATGAAAAAAGGGGACCGTTCCTGCTAAAAATTTGTTATATAGAGAAATTCGATGTATGAAGTTTCGTTATAGGGGACTCGACTGTATATACAATAAAAGCTTCATAACAGACACGCACAAGTAATTATTTAGGAATACTTTTTAATCTTCAGAATTGTGTACATTTGGGTATCGATGAAGATTATTTTAATTAAGGTTATGCTACTGATTAATATTCTTAAAAAATCCGCAAAATTTATGTATGTTTAAAATTAAATCATGCAATAACGGTAGATGTGCCAACAGCATTTAAACATTCTTACGGACTCATTTCCTAATATTAATCAAAATTTTAGTATAAATAACAGAAATATATCAAAATTCCAGTAATATACCTTTATTTTTATTAAATTAAAATATCTTATTTTTTACTTTCTTTTATCTTCAATGGGTTAAAGTATTGTAGTCGAAATTTTTTTCGACTTTCAGTTTTCGACGAATTTACACGTTTTAGGGGTCAGAGATAGAAAAAAAAAAAAAAAAAAAAAAAAAAAAAAAAAAAAAAAGTTTTTGCAAAATGTCTGTATGTTCGTGTGTCGTATGTCGCCATTCAACCATCAAAAAGTGCATGAAGATATGCATAGAATTGAACCAAAATTTTTTTGTGACTGTTTTTGGCTTTGACAAGCAGGTCCTCCTTCAATTTTGAAATATTCCACCAGAAAGGGGCGCTGCAATAGCAATTTTTTTGCCATTTTCAATATTGTACCAATTAAAAGAGTATGATGTTATGCATCGAATTGAACCAAATTTTTTGTGCAAGTGTATGGCTATGGCTAGTTGGTCCTCCCTGAATTTGAAAAAAAAAAAAAATCTGCCGGAAGGGAGCGCTGAAATAGCGATTTTTGTGCCATTTTCAATATTATACTACCTAAAAGTGTATGAAGTTATGCATCGAACTGAACCAAATTTTTTGTGTAAGTGCATGGCTGTGGCTAGTTGGCCCTCTCTGAATTTGAAAAAAAAAATCCGCCGAAAAGGTGAGCTGTAATGGTGATTTTTGTGCCATTTTCAGTATTATACTACCTAAAAGTGTATGAAGTTATGCATAGAATTGAACGAGAATTTTTGTGTAAGTGCTTGGCTATAGCTGGTAGGTCCGCCCTGAATTTGAAAAAAAAAACTGCTTGAAAGGGGTGCTATAATCACGATGCCTATGCCATTTTCATTATTTTACTATACGAAGTTATGCATATAACTGAACTAAAATTTTTGTGCATGATTATTTTTGGGTATGGCTAGTAGGTCTTCCCTGAATTTGAAAAAAAAATCTGCCTGTCATTCTATTGTCCATCGGCTCGTGCAGAGACGGAAACTCGTTTTTACTCCAATTATTTGACTGAAGCAGAATTTTAAGAGGAAAATCAAAGTTGATATAGCATTGAATTAAAAATTATTAAAGCATTATCATATGTAACTATTTTTTTTTAATGTTAAAATGTACGTATGAGATAGAAAAAAGTTTTGGGATTGGCACATCCAACTAGTTTAACTTTTTTTTTGCTCTATTTTTTACTTTATACTAACGATAAATAATCAATCATAAATTTTATTAGCATTTCAATTTCACATTCATTTCATTAAAATTTCATCTAAATTCCCCTCTTCCAAAATTTTATTTACCCATTTGCTCCTCTTTTCTTTGCAATATCTAAAGTTTAAAAACTTTAAAACTATTTTTTTAAGACATTTCTGCTCTATTGGTCACTTTATCGCGATTAGTTGGCAAAACGTCACTGAAGGCTTACTTTGGAGACAAGAAATTTTTTGGTTTCCATCTGTCTGTCTATCTGTTCCTCGATGACTGCTGCAAAAAGCATACGATTTTATTGAAATTGACTAAGCACATTCATGAGTACCCGGATTTAGCTGTATAGTTTTTTTGTTATATTTGGTTCATTCGTTCAGAAAATACAGGACATTCTATTTTGTACCATAATGCATTCCTGTGGCAATTTAAACAATTTTCAAATTTCATTTGTTGAAAGAAAATGACTCATTTAACTAATGGATTTAAATGATAAATTATAGGTACTGAAATTTTCCAATATGGGTCTTAAACTAGTAAATTACTACTATATTACTATTTAAATAGCAAATACATTAAAATAGCATTAAAATTACTAGTAATCTGCATATCAGGATCTTCAGCATCAGCTCTGCAAGCCACTGTTTTTTACCACATTTTTGTTTTTTACCACAGTATTCAACTTCATACAAACCGCAATTGAAAGTTATCAAATAATATAAATGTTTATAAGAATAAACAAGTTGGAAATTGCACGTGAACGTAGCAAATGAGGTGCGTTCGCCCGATAACGAAGTTTTAAAAATATTCAGATCTTGCTGATATAGTAGAGCGTACTTCGGATACAGTATAGTAGTCGAAATCTTTATGTTTCTGTAAATATGCAGAAAGTAATTTTTATTACACCTCAGCAACGTATATCTTATTCATAAAATGTGAAAGAGTTGAATATAATTAAAACACGCCCCAAACAATGTTTCCCCGTATAGCATTATGTAGTGGAATACTTTTGTGTGGCCCTGTAATTTAATAATAAAAATTATTTGCATCACAGATTGTACGGAATGCATATTTTAGTATATATTTCATAGATTCATGCCAATTCTATTATGTTCGAATGAGTGTAACATCATTAAAATGCATTCGAAACTTTTTTCCCATTGACCGTAATGTAATGGAATACTTTTGATTGTCCCTGTAAATGATCTATGCATCCGACTTTCATAACATTTGAACTGACTCAAAAAAAATACGTAATAATTATATGTTTTAAATTTCAAACGATTAAAATGCATTTGAAACTTTTTTCCCCATTGACCGTAAAGTAACGGAATCCTTTTTATTGTCCCTGTAATTGATCTATGCATTCGATTTTCATAACATTTGAAAGAACTCGACAAAATTACGCAATAATTATATGTTTTAAATTTCAAACGATTAAAATGCATTTGAAACTTTTTTCCCCATTGACCGTAATGTAACGGAATCCTTTTGATTGTCCCTGTAACTGATCTATCCACCCGATTTTCATAAAATTTGAAATGACTCGACAAAATTATGTTATAATTATGTATTTTAAATTTCAAATGATTCGGTTGGGTAGTTTTTGCATTGTTATATGCGAACGAACGGAAGGACGGACAGACGGACAGACAGACGGATGGACCGAACGATAATTATAGGTGCTACATATTTACATAATTAGGAACGCACCTAAAAAAGGCCTCATTGTGTTTTACTAAATGAAGCTGCTAAAAACAATAAATTTAATCAAGTTTTCAACTACCTTTTTTTTTCTCCAGTATTTTACTTTTATTTTCTAAATCGTTT
The DNA here is from genome assembly GCA_964019185.1 of Maratus speculifer. Classification (NCBI taxonomy): domain Eukaryota; kingdom Metazoa; phylum Arthropoda; class Arachnida; order Araneae; family Salticidae; genus Maratus; species Maratus speculifer. The sequence goes on from OZ025302.1 coordinate 172,719,763, forward strand.
TTCTCTTATTCTTGTGGCTAATATATATAAACGGCAATTCTCTGCTTATGGTCATTGCATTAGAAATAAATTATAAGTATAAAGAAACGGAAAACAAAGATCAGTATTATAAATTTCATAGAAATGTAATTAATTGTTTTAAAATTTATAGAAAAAGATAATTTGATAATAAACTCGAATTGTTTTCTGGATGTTTTCCTTGTTTCTGGAAAAAAGAATCATATTGTAGATCCGGCCTGTCCAACCTTTAACTAAGCAGGGGAGCATCTCAACTTGGGTAGTTTGGGTAGTCTCGGTTGGGTGGTTTTTGCGTTGTTATATGCGGACGGACAGACAGACGGACAGACGGACGGACTGAGCGACAACAATAGGTGCTACGTATTTACATAATTACGAACGCACCTAAAAATACACAGGAAGATTCAGAAATTAGATGCGTTATTGATCATGTTCTTATGCAACGATATTCTAGAATTCTGATGAACTGCATATCATGATAAATTTTTAGGTAAGAAAGTACATTAGTTCAAGGATGCTTTGCCCCCTGAACCCGCCCCCCTCCGTGATCTCTTTAAATTTACATTTATAATTTTCTCTTGATTGTGCGAATGATTAGAATTAATCTCTGATTTCATTTTACACTAAAGATTTTTAAAGGTAAGCAACTGTTTGGAAAAGCCTTTTATGTTATTCTAATTGGCAGGTATTTTTTTTACCTACTATCCACAAACATCTGTATTTGATGTATTAGTAAATTATCGAAATCTAAAGGAATTATCTAACTTAGAATTTAATTTTTTTTTTTTTTTTTTATATAATTTGTGTTTTCCAAAAATATATTTTATACCGTTTTATAATACTTAAATCTAAGATCTTATCTAAATACAAATCCTAATATATTTGATAACATTACCTAACTAAAATCACCCAAAATTAGCATGTTTGGAGACAAACCTAATTGGTTAACATTTATCATTGTATCCAGTGCTATTTGACTAATTAACAAATATGATTTTGAACATGATTATTGTGCAATCTTGTTATTATTATTTTTTTTTCTTTAGTTTTTAACAGCAGTGTAGTGGAGGATATACGGAGATATAAGCAGTATACCCTCTGCATTTTTTCGAGAAGTTGCATATTCTCTCTGTTTTTCAAATAAAGCATTAGCGTATACTGAATCCATGAATGTTCATGACTCTTAACGTATACCCTCTGCCTATAATGTATACCTTCTGATTTTTTTATGACTGGATGATCAACGGATGTAAATTTTCATTTTTGGGTGAAAAAAGTCCTGACCAGGATTTGAACCAGGGATGTATTGGCTGAAGCCGCCAATGCTCTTCCTACTGAGCCATCCCGGACACGAACACTGGAGGACCATTTCACCCCAATTAACCTCATCGATCACTTAATCTGGTCTAATACTCTGGATCAGCTCAACAGAATAAATCGAAGGTCAATATATGGAACTGCAGAAAATCGCTGCATACGAAATTACACTACATTAATTTTAAACACGATTATTCAATCGGTAAATTAATTATAACAGATGAACTGATTGGGATGAAACGGTCCTCCAGTGTTCGTGTCCGGGATAGCGCAGTTGGAAGAGCATTGGCGGCTTCAGCCAATACATCCCTGGTTCGAATCCCGGCTCGGACTTTTTTCACCCAAAAATGGAAATTTACATCTGTTATAATTAATTTACCGATTGAATAATCGTGTTTAAAATTAATATAATGTAATTTCGTATGCAGCGATTTTCTGCAGTTCCTTTATTCTGTTGAGCTGATCCAGAGTATTAGACCAGATTAAGTGATCGTTGAGGTTAATTGGGGTGAAATGGTCCTCCAGTGTTCGTGTCCGGGATGGCTCAGTTGGAAGAGCATTGGCGGCTTCAGCCAATACATCCCTGGTTCGAATCCTGGCCCGGACTTTTTTTCACCCAAAAATGGAAATTTACATCTGTTATAATTAATTTACCGATTGAATAATCGTGCTTAAAATTAATAACATATGATCAATTTAACGCATCTAATTTCTGAAACTTCTTGTTGAATATGGCACATTTCTCCGGGAAGGATTTCTGTGGCTCCGGGGGGATATTATAGAGTTCCGGGGGGGGGAATTAACTTTTGACCATTAAATATACAAAATGTCAAAATTTTCGGGGAGACATCTCATTGCTCCGGGAGAGAATGTCCCCCCGGGTCACCCTCTGAATTGAACACAGCCCCTCCCTCCCACTTTTACTAAGTCCATAAAATTTAAAGTTTTAAAAACTTCTTAGTTTATTACTTTTGTCGCACTGTTTCGATTTTCGAGCAGATGAAAAGCAAGAGATCCTACAAGCGCCTGCACAAATTTTGTGATTTTCAGTTCCTGCAACGTCCATTGCCCATGTGCAAATTTCTAACAAACTTACAAACTTTCCTTCACATGTCTATCTAAAATATTTTTTCTATGTAGGTACAACGAATAGTACTTTTGAGAATATATTCATTCTAAATTTTATTGCTTAAAATTGATATGTTTAATGAATTTTTGCCAGAGCATAAAAATTTAGGCCTCATAATTTTGCTATTCGCAATGTTTTCTCAAACTTTTCCGACAAAGGTAGTTACAGCTGTTTTCCACCAGAAAAAGTTAATTCATAACTGTACTATCAAAAGCAGATACTGGTACACTACGAAAGAAACAGTTTTTCCGACGTCTCAACAGTTATAGACCCACAGTTTTATTTTTCTTTTGCTGTTTATTTTAAATCTTCTCAAGTTACATTCTGTTTTTGCTGGAAAAATAGGTTAAGTATTTCGTTTCAGTTGATTGCACTTCATTATTTTCTATTTGCATTTCTCTTTCAAATATATATATATTTATTTAAAAACGATTGCAAGTTATTTCAGTGCATGATGTTTGATTCTGATTTTAAATATTTTCTTATATACTTCGCAATAAATTTATTCATACCATGCTTTCAATCTTTTAACTGAATTAAATATATATTTCAGTCTTTCTGTTTCTTTAGTTTCATATTCCCTTGTGATGTTTAATTAAACGAATACTTTAATTTACAAAGTAAATATTAAATTTTTTAATTTAATTTAAATTTATTACCAAAAATTCTGAATTTGTTATGAACGCAGTAAACCATCGCACATTGTTTGTGATTATAAATTATCATCTAAATGTGATTCTAAAAGTATAATTTAAATTTTTTTAATTTTATCCATAAAAGCTATGTAAATTACATTCTTTCATTGGTGTAAGTTCCGGCATTGCACGAATTATTTATGCATATATTTTTTATAATTTTTCTTTAAATTTTTATTAAGTAATATTTTTTTAACTAGATAGATTTTATTTAAATAGTTAATATAATCATATAGTTAAAGCAATGTGTAAGTTTTGCTGCTAAATGTTAATAATAAAGAAAGCTACTTGTTAATTCTTTGTGTAATGCATTATTAATTTATTATTATTATTTTTGTACATTTATAAGTGTTAATTTGGTATTGCAGCTTTCCTTGATAAAATATTTTAAGATGATATGTGTAACCTAACCACCTAAGTTTTATTTTGACAAGTATGAGTAAAATTTTTTACATGACTTTTTGTAAATTAAGTTGGTTTTATGAGATTTTGTTCTGATCTTTTGCAATTTTTTTTCTACAATATTGATATAATACAAAGTCAAAAGTTTGGATCCTCCAAATATTACTTTTACAATAAAAAGAAAAATACATTTCACTACTTAAAAAGGCAAAATATGACTTCATGTATTAAAAATTGCATATAACAACTACTAATACTAAATTAAACAATCATTTTCATCAAATAAAACAAAACAAAAGCATTTATTTAAGAGAACGTAATAAAATTGAAGATCAAAATGTAAACTTAATTATTAACCATTTCAATTAATGCATTAATGTTGTCAACACTATTCTAAAAAAAAAAAAAAGAATTTTATAAAGGGAACATTAATCTAAAAAAGTGTACATTTTTCAAAAAGGGAAACTATTCTAAAATATGGCACATTTGTATCTTGTTCAAAAAAAAAATATTTTGAACTGCACTGTAAAAAATTTGACCCTTTTGCTGCATCGTCACTCCCCTGCTTTTATAGAATATCTCTCTTTTGACCCATGAGAATGATCCATAATAGGCTGAAGTAATCGTTTTCTATAAAAGCAGTGGAGTGACGATGCAGCAAAAGGGTCAAATTTTTTACAGTGTGGTTTGTTTAGAATCCATCGAATTTTTAATGTTTTAAGGGATAAATTGGATTGCCACAGGATGCATAGGAAGTGTTAAAACTGCTGCTGGGTGCATCATGAGGACTTAAAAGCAGAGTTTGCAAAGCAGGGCCCAGTTTGAAAAAAGCCAGTGGATTTTTGACAGAATGGGCCCACTTGAAGAAACCCACAAAAAAATGTCATAATGTGGAGTTCTTTCAATTTTCAGAAATATTTGAAATTTTAAACAACCTATATATTTAACGAATTTAAGTCATTTCAGTTAAATTAAAAAAAATTGGTAAGACTTGGTTATTCTGTCGATCAAAAAACTATATTGCCAAGCTATAAGATTAAATGCCAATAATGGATGATAATGAATGTCACATTCAATGACATTTAAATGTTTGTAACTCATAAAAAACTTATTATTTTAAACTGAAATTTGATGTAACAAAATATCTTTAGACATAGTTTTTATGAATAAAATTTCATAGAAATCTGTGATGGTGGGTGACATGGTCTGGATGAAGTGACATGGAATGATCCAATAATAATAATAATAAAAATTACATTTAATAATAATAATTTAATTATTATATTTAATATTTTAGTTATTTACAAAATTTCCAGCACACTAATAAATTCAAGGGAGACAGAACTCTGTTATAGCCAGAAGTTAGCTGTAGCAAACTTCTGGCTCTGGATAGTAATTGTGCTGTTTTATTGTAACAAGAATTTCTGCCACAAATAAGGCAAAATGTTTGAAAAAGTGGTGGACACAGTAATTTACTTAATCATTTTCAATTTTATATAAAAATAATTGAGTTATTTTTACCTGCTGAGTCATATATTGCATGTAATGAAAGAATATAATTTGGGATTGTACATTTTAAATTAAGAAATATGATGGAGTTAGACAAATCCAGATAATTAGCAACAGCAAGCTGAAGTAGATTTTTATTTCATAACAGTAATAGTTAAAAAAAAATTCATTGTATGTTTTAAAAAATATATACAGATTTTTAATGTATCAGGCAGAAAAAAGCAGAATATGCTTATATATCAAAGCATATCAATATCAAATATATAAATATATCAAAGCAGAATATGCTTAAAAATGTGACATACGTCGCAGAAAAACGAGCTCCTCTGCAGAACATTTCAAGTAATCAGTTAAAAAAATTCACCATTCATTCAAAGGGAAAATTGAAAAATTCACAGGGGTTCTGAATTTTCCAAAAAATTACGGCAATCAGATCCAAAAATTAAAAAAAAAAAAAAGATTATATTTCCAAAAATGTATCATGAATTTCGACTAATGGTCACCAAAAAAATCAGTTTCATCAAAAATACAGAAAAAAATTGCCAATTTTGTAAAAAAAAAAAAAAAAAAAAAAAAAAAAAAAAAATAGCCCCTCTTCCTCCAAAAAAAAAAGAACTTTTGCCAAAGAAACGCAAATTTTGTCAAAGGATCGCAAAAATATGCAAATTTTCTCAAAAGATGGTGAAAAACGGTAAATTTTGTCGAAAAATCGCCCCCCCCCCCCAAAAAAAAAAAAAAATTGCTAATTTTGTAAAGGGATAGTGAAGAAAACCATAAAATTCAGTTAAGAGATCATGAAAAAGCGACAAATTCCGTTAAGAGATCGTGACAAAATGGCAAATTTTTACCAAAAGATTGTGAAAAAGCCAAAAATTTTATCAAAATACTCCACTCATTTGTTGTAAACTTTTAGAAAATTTGTTGATAATTTCAGAATTTTTTTTTTTAAATTCAGAATCACCTCTTGAAAGTCGTCGTTCAATAGCTGGGAGAAAAAAATCTCAGAATTCTTTAACCATCGAATTTAAAAAAATTGCGAAAATCAAAAATTGGTCATGAGAAAACTCTTGTAATTCCCACAGAACATTTTTGATCAGCTAAATTTTCTTTCAGAACACTGCAAAGTATTCTGCTTTGGGGGGGGGGGGGGGGCATCGCATAAAGAGAAATATTTTTAGAAATTATCAAAAATATAGTTTGTCATTGCCACAAAAAATAGACATATTAATTCTTTGCTTTTTTTTTTTTTTTTTTTTTTTTTTATTAATGATTTTTGATAAATTTCCCAAATTTTTTTTTTATTTACTATAACAGATTTCAATATTTGGCGATAAAATAATGCATTCAGTGATGTAGTTATAAAAAAAATTAAAGGGTATAAGCAAAGTCATGCATATCATTCCTAAAATGTACGCTGTAGTTTTATTTGAGAAACAGTGGTTATATGGAACTTCTTAAAAAAAAAATAATAATAATAATCAGTCAAGCCGGAGGACTTGAAAAATCCTGGGTCCTGGGGACCCAGGACTTCTAAAATTCTTGGTCCCTTTTTTACAAAAGCGGTTCCCCACTAATAATAAGTCATACTTTTAGATGCAAAAATTGAACTTGTTCATTTGCAAAAGAAAAATTAAATGCAATAATTAATGTTTTAATAATAATGTATAAATAATTAAAGCCAAATTTTTTAAAAACTATTAAGAGAAATTTTCTTTACACTTAAAAAAAAAAATAAATGTGCAAGATACAAATTAAATGATAAAATATTGCTTATTTGAGTGTAGACGATAACAAATATCACTATTGTTCGCATTTTTTTAAAAAAGAGGCAAAACGGATTTATTGAAAAAGACATTTTTCCTGAAAAAAGAATACCTTTGTTAAGTAAAGGGGTGGTTTTTGTTTATTGAATTGGTGTTTTCAGAATCACTCAGAAAGATTTAGAACAATCAAAAACAGATTCTGAAGGAGGAAAATCTGTTTTTGGAGCAGGAAAAAAAAAAATAAATAAAAAATAATAATAATAATTTGGAAGCAGGAAAGTTTTGTTTTTGGAACAGAAAAATTCCTGGCATTAATTTTTTTGTGTGTGTGTTCCTTTGGCGAAAACTGCGTTTTAAAGCCATTTTTTTGCGATCTTTTGACGAAAATTACCGTTTTATCACGATTCTTTTATGAAAATTGCCATTTTTTGTGAATCTTTCAATAAAATTTGCCATTTTATTGTGATTTTTGTACGAAATTTGTTGATTTTTTGAGGAAATCTGCCTTTTTTTTCAGGATTTTGCAGCAAAATAGCCATTTTTTCGTGCATCTTTAGAAGAAATTTGCCTGAAATTATTCGTTATTTCGCGATTTTTGAAGAAATGTGCCGTTTTTCTGCGATCTTTTGATGAAATATACCGTTTTTTCACAATCTTTTGACGAAAATTGCCGTTTTTCGCGAATCTTTTGACAAAATTTGCCGTTTTATCGCGATTTTTTGACAAAATTTTTCGTTTTTTTCACAATATTTTGAGGAAATTGCCTTTTTTTCGGGATTTTGTAGCAAAATTAGTAATTTTTTTGCGAATTTTTTGACGGAATTTGCCAGAAATTATTCGTTATTTCGTGATTTTTTAACGAAATTTGCCTTTTTGCAATTTTTTGATGAAAATTACGCGTCCCGTGGGACGCATAGGCTCCATTTTTTGCGTCCCTTCACGATTTTTTGCGTATTTTACGCGCTATAGCGCGTCCGCGGCATCACTGATAATAATAATAATAATCCAGAAGGTATAATGACATATCTTCACCTGAAAATAAGGAGGTTCTATCTGTGTTTTTGAAAAAATTGAGTTATCAATACAGAAATGTTCTATTTGTATCTATAAAGTCATTTCTGGATTAAAATAATGTCACGATATAATTGTAATATCATATGTAAATTATATATAATATCATTTTGATGCGAAAATGCCTTCATAGGTACAAATAGAATCTTTCTATATCGAAAAGTCAATTTTTTCAAAAACACAAATAAAACCTTCAGGTAACAATATACCTGCATATACCCTCGATTGTACCACTGAATTTCAATTCTGCTGAATGCATTTCAATTAATTATATTAGTCTTTAATAATATTTATTGTACTTATTATGTAATGTTTATTTTAAAAAAAAAACTTTCTGCTTATTTTTTTTATCTTTTATAGATTCAGAATGGATTCTCCTACAAAAGAGGTATTTTTCTTTATTTTTTGAGTCTTCGTATAATTTAAATTGAATATTTTAGAAGTATAAATAATAAATACAGTAGACTCCTTCAAGTCCGCAATTCTCTAAAATCCACACATAATTTATGGATGTAAACAATGAAATTTTCAGTTCAAATATAGGAACAAAATTTGACTTTTTTAAATTTTATATCAATTCCATACATTTTTTAATTTACAACTTTTGTTAATATTATTGGATTCATGTTTTTTCATGAAGAAAGATTAAATTTATTTTTGAAAAAATTCAAGATATTGCTGATATCATTGGTAATCACAATCTTCTTACCAAATATATACATGCATTAATCATGCTTTTTTGGTAATTAATTCTGTCTGAACCTGAAATAAAACTTCCTTATTTTATGATATTGATGTGAATTAATAATGTACCCTTATGAGGCAAGTTTTATTGAATAATTTAGGAAAAATACATTTCATATTTGTAATGAATATTTAATAATACATAATTGATTATTAACTTGACCTTTGCTTTTAATATTTTAATCATTTAAAAATTATCTAAATTTTTATTATTATTTTTTATTACTTATTTTAATATTTTACTATATTTAAGCAAGCAATCATTATAGTTTTGATTGCATTATTAATTGCATTTGAATTACTGTTTAAAAAATGTAAACAAGCAATGACCAGAAATCCACAAAATTCTAAAATCTGCAAAACCTCTGGTCCCAAGCTGTGCGGATTTGAAGGAGTCTGCTGTACTGTAAAATTTAAACACAAATTTCATAAAATTTAATATTAGTTTCATAAAGATCTTAACATAAGTATTCATTGCTACAATTTAATCATTAAACTTTCTTTCGTAAATTATTGGGTTTTAACTTTAATATTTATTTAAAAAATTCTGTTCGTATGTTTTATGTTTTAAAATTATTTATGTAATTTACAGCTAAAAACAATCTGAGATTATTCTTTGGTCACAAAAGTTTTTGTCTTATGTGATTAGAAAATTCAAATATTTCTCATATTATGAGCATAATCAAAACTAAGAATTTGTCTTTTTGCCATTTACTTAGCATCTGATCTGTTTTGAAAATTATATTATAGATTAATATTACACTTATAATTTTATTTTTTACAAATTTCTTATAGATTTCAAATTTGGCAAGTCTCTTGATTTTTTGGTATATTTTTTCTGATTTTCTAATGCCTTTTTTCTCATTCTTTTTTTTATATTTAAAAATGCTAGAAAAATATTAGATGTTTACGTTTTCTCTATCAGCACCGTAATTATAAACTTGGAGGCCCTGGGGCAAATTAAAACTTTGCCCCGAGTGTAGTTTTTTATTTTGCAAGCCACTGTCTAAACGTACACAGTATGATAAGCCCAAAAATGACTAAAAAATGTAGAATTGGGCAACTCTACTCGGCAGGCACCTGGCGGCAATACAGTTTTTGCTGATCGCGCTGAACAGGGGAGAAAATACGAACTTCTGATTGGTTGAATACTTAAAAGAGCATTTTGTTTTTGTTCATTTTTGAGTTTATGTAACTTAATCATACATTTCTGTTTAAAAATCTTTTGAAAGATGGATTTTGATTTTTTTTTTTTTCGATTTTATGTAAAAAGAAAGGTTTTCTAGAATTTTTTAGATGCTTCTTATATTATTCAACCAATCAGAAGCCCATATTTTCTTCCTTATACTAGCTTCGGTGGAATCGGCAAACATACTGGTGTGACATGACACATTCAACTTGACATTCTGCTGTCTGCTCTAGAGCTGTTTTTGCATGCAAAGCGTATGGAATATATCAATGGACACGCAGAAACATTTATTCTAGCACTTTGATTTTTTTTTTTTTTTTTTATTATTATTAACTTTTAGCTAGGTGCTGGGCATTTAATAGGAAGTTAAACTAAAACCTAAAATCAATAATTTTTTTAACCATCAGTGTGGGGCTCCTCAGACTTGGAGGCTCCTGGGCAGTGCTTCGGCAGTAGTTACAGTCCTGTTCCCTATATTTGATTAGTGTTATTTGCTATGATAGAAGTTCAGAGCAAATATATAAGATGCTTCTTTAAAACTAATTGACAAATTTTCAATTTTCATTCGTAAATGCAAAAGTCTGGTACTATTATTATTATTATTATTATTATTTATAATTTATTGTAATTTTATGTCACAAACTTTTTTTTTATGCAATTATTATGCGCCATTTTGTTTTTATTAATATTTTTGTTGATGAAGAATTATCCATAACTTTGTATTTGTTTAATTGTTCAAAGATAAAATTTGTGCAAGAAGACAAAATGCATTCCTGGTATTTATAAATAAATTTTTTAAAATTGATGCAGAACTGTTGTAATTTGCTTAATTAAAAACATTTTTTATTTATTATGTATATGTAGCTTCATTATTCAAATGTAATTAATTTATTATTATTTTGTTTACTAATTTTTAAAGAAAAAAATTCATAATAAATCTCCTGATTTTTGCCTTTTGGTGCTTGGCAATTCTGTATAAGAAGGATTTCTTGTAGATTATATAGTATTTTATAGGAGTTTCTTATAGGTAGATAGATATTACTTATAATTTATAGGTAGGTGCCATCATGTAAATGCATTCCCCCCAAGCTTTTTCCATCAAGTCATCCCTTTTTCCCTGAAAGGTTTTCTCTTTCTCCATAGATGGCTACTGTTTCCAGCCTTTCTCTCGCCCTTCATATTTTTTTTTTTTTTATGATGATTTTATTTTTTTTCCTCTATTTTTTTTTCTTTATAATCAGTCATGGTAAAAAATTTAACATGCATTTTTTAAAAAAATAACAACTCCAATAATGGCTGAAACTGTTGAATTTTAACAACTTATAACAGTTTAGTTTTTCCACATTATACTATTTACATATTTATGTGTATAATAATCAATGATGTATAGTCCAATATTACTGTCTTTATTTACGTACGTATTCAATTTTTATTTATTTTGTGGATTAGCCAGTTTAGCTTTTCTATTAACCCTTTGTGGGGCAGGGAAAATTCATTGCCTAAGTATTGAAATAAATGACTGACACCGGAATTTGAAAACAGCTTTATTTGTAAATAAGAAAACGCTATATTTCAAGCATTCAATAAACCGTAATTTTCTTTAACAAAATTCTGATGCCAATGTGGCATTCGGGAATTAAAATTAAGTGGTATATCTATGAAACCAGCGCGCCACAAAGGGTTAAAGGTTCATTGTTTCCTTTTACATATTGGGAAAAGGGTACAAATATCATTTATACACACCAGGTTTAGTACAATTTTTTTCTGATGCCAATTTAGCAAAAATCTTGTTCTGAAAACTGATTATTTTCTTAATATTCACTCTAGAACAATAAAGGGCAGAGTGCTAATCATTAAAATAGGCATTACTGAAGCAGAAAAAGGCACTATTACAAGAGAAAATATATTATTGCCTTCAGTTCAGGGGGGGAAAAAAGTGGGAAAATATGTAATTCTTAGATATGATAAATAAAGTAACATTAATTTTGAATGATGTTATGCTATGAAAATTAAAATTACATAAATTACAACATGATCGAATAATTTCCTGTTTCTTTTCCTAAAGAAATGAGAAAATTCTATTATTTTTGCGAGCTCTTGGGTACACAGATTTTGAAATATTATGGAATGGAAGGAATTTTTACTAGACATATTTGGGTACAACTAGGGGTGCATTTTACTATATTTAAAAAGGGTAGGGTGCATTTTATAAGAATGAAAAAGGGCAGGGTTCTGCACAATTAAAAAATGGCCTAGAATGAACACTAATTATCCGATACTTATCTTAATCTGAATTTTCTGTACAGTCTCCTTTTCCCAGACTGAATTTTCTGAAGAATCTCTTTTTCTGAGATTGAATTTTGTAATTAATCCTTTTTTTTTTCTTTTACATAAAATTTTGTGTGTGGGACCCTTCAGAAATTTAATTAAAAGAAAAAAAAAGTCTGAAGTTTGTAATTTATAAAAAAAATTAACAGAAGACAAAAAAAAAAAAAAAAAAAAAAAAAAAAAACTTTATTAAAAATATTTACAAGGGTATTTCATTTTTCATTTCAAAATTTTATTTTTTACTGAAATGTGATAAATAATTGTGATGGCTACAATCTACTGGTTTTATTCATTTTTTGTTTTAAGGTTGAATGTATGCATTAAAAATTGAGATTGAACTGATTTTTTACTATACCTGTCTATTAATTTTTTTAAAGATCATTTTAGTTAATATTTATTTATATAATTTTATTTCAGTGTAATAAACCTGATGAAATGACAACTCCAGCACCAGTAGCTGAGAATGATGTTGAAAGTAAAACTTCTGAAGTAGCACCAGAAGACAATAATGAAGTTAAAAATCCTCCAGAAATTTCAAATGAGCATAAATCTGAAGATGAGGATGCAACCATTGAGAGTTTTGAAGATATTGACTTGGGTTCTATTGAAATAGCTGCTAATATGTTAGAAGAAATGGAAAAATCTTTGAAACCAAGTGAAGCTTATGAAAACTTAATGGGAGCTTGTAGTTCAACAGCTCAAGCACTTAAGCAAACAATTTCAGATGTATTAAAAACACGGGAATCTATTGTTATTACAGATTCTACTAGTGAACTGGAACAAAGCTTGAGCCAAAAAATAGCAGATTTTGAAACAGTAGTTAGTGGTTCTTTTGTAACAAGAGATATAAAAGCTGAACTTACTAATATTAAACATCCTGCTTTTAGCAATGTGATAATAACAGAGGTAGATGACTCTGCTGAAGATGCAAATATCAGTGATACAAATTCAAATGCACAAGTCATAGAAGAACAAAAATCTAGTCCAAACAATACTTCAGTAGAATTAAATTCTGAAACAGAAACTTTACCTGAAAAAACAGAAATTTCTAGTAAAGATACTGCGGAAGTTGCAAGCAAAAAAATTGATGAGAAGCAGAAAAGTGAAGTCAAAAGTACCCAAACACTTCCAGTTCAGGTAAATAGTATTAACTAATGCCAATTAAATTTATTTTTCTGCTTTTGAATACCAATTTATATGTACTTACAAATAATATTGTTATTTTTGCATCAAAGTCTATCTGCTTCTTATTTCATATGATTTATGTATTCGTATGAATTTTATTATTATTTTTTTTTTAAATCTGAAATATATTTTTCAGCTTACAATTTGGCATCAATTTCATTAATTACATGTTTTGTGAGTTGCAAGTAAAGCAGAGTACACCATCAGATAAATTGAAATAAATGGTCAAGTATGAGTATTATTCACACACAGAATTCAGTGCGATAAATATATTAATTAGTAACTGTGTTATTTAAAAAAAAATCATTCCTAAAATAATAAGGCGTTGTAAAAAACTATACAACATAGTGTTGGAATATAGCTATATCTACTAGAAAAGTTCAGTAAAACCTCGATAATTCAGATTAATTGGGACCGGACCCAATCCGGATTACCAAAAATCTGGATTATCCGGAGAATTAGAAAAAAATGAAATAAAATAAAACATATTTACAATTTACAGAATATCACCTTTATGTTAAACTTATTGAATATTTACAGACAGTAATAATGTTTGCTTTGCTTAATTCTTCCGGAAAGATTTCAGAAAAAGTTTTTTTAATTCAGAATACGACGATGAAACAAGTTAATGTTACGGAAATTAGTCAATCGCTTCTATAACTTGAAAAAAAAAAAATAATGACCAAACTGATCCGGATTATCCGGAGATCTGAATTAGCGGGGTTCTACTGTACTAGCTAAAGTCATGCTTTGTTTAGATTTGCAAAGCATTATTTCATAAGATAATTATTTGAAAATAACAATATTTTTTATACTATTTTTCCATCTTTATTAAGTAAAAAATTTATTTTATGTTTTGATGAATTTTAATTTTAGAAAAAAAAATTCAGCCAAAAAACTAAAAATTTTCTCAATTTTTTTTATTTATAATACAAGAAGCAAAAGTTTTGCAAAATTATTTTAAATTTTCAACTAAATGCTCTTTTAAAGATGTTTTTACATTTTCCAATAGCCTCTGGTGTTTTCTCAAATGGTTTGAAATAGATATATTTCCAATCTTTGCTTATTCACATCAGATGATCTTTGATAACAATCTTAGAATAATATTTCGAAGAGAGCTTGAAGCAAGTTATTTCTTCAAAATCCTATTTTCTGGACACTTTTTTTTCTGACTTTAATAGGGTTAATAAAAACAGGTAATAATGATAAGGGAGGAATAGGAACACATAAACCTAAATTCAGTGTAGTAATAATCTTTTTACAGTGCACTTAAAGCAAAACCCTCCTTCAAAGTTTAAACTTGGCATTGAGCTAAGCGCAATTTGAAAGCCTGTAGTGAGATTTCAAGTTGCAAATAACACCCTGGTCCATGGGCTGCAGCATGGAAGTCGTATTTGAAGGCAGAAAAACAAGCTTAATGCACTTAAGAGTTTCTTAGTAGGGATGAGCTGTGCAATTATCCAGAAGGAAAACAATTTTCTGTTTTTCTTTAAACAAATCATTGTCCCATTGTCAAAGTTCTTCCTAAAAAAAAAAAAAAAAAAAAGAAAAAAAAAAAAACTGGAAGTTATCTAGAATTTTTGATTGGCTTTATAGTTGACATGCAGTTTTTTAACATTTTTTAAACACCTCAGTTTATGTGATTTTCCTATGATAGTTAATTTTCATTTTTCTGAATCGTTCATATTTGCACATACAAGAACAGTTATTCCCACTTTCGAGGGCTTCCCATCAGTGCACTTTTCTCTTTTAAATTTTAACATTTGATTGGGAGTTATTTTGTAGAACAATCCAGCTTCATCAGCATTAAAAATATCCTCTTCATAATCCTGGATTGCATCAGTCCACACTTAAGCTTTCCATTTACCCACATCTGATGCACAAATACTCGCTGCTTCCCTTTCAATCATTCCACAAGAAATATTGCTCCTTTTTTTAACTTATCCAGCCATCTGTTAGAGCGCACAAAACCATTTTTCTTAATTTTTCGACAAACTCATTTGCTTTAATTTGAAGCATGGATCCAATCACAGGAAGATTTCTGTACCTCTTGAATAGTGAGCCATTTTAACAGAGCTTCTTCCATGTTTTCTCTTTCATTTCAACCTGACGTAGTTTCTTCTAAGAGTCTTTCTTTACTTTTTTTTCTTGTGTGTGTGCAGCTAGAATTCCACTGGGATTTTTCCAAATGTTTGAAGCTGTAGAATTTTGACAAGAAAAATTCTTTGTATATTGTCAATTGATTGGTTTCATTTTCAATACGTTTAATACTTTTAATTTTATTCTCAATTGAAAATGCTTTCTTTTTTACAAAATTCTCCATTTTCACAAGTTTTTTAATTGCTCTTAAAAAAAGTTTTTTAAAAATCTCAAATCAGTCATAAAAATAATGAAAAGAGACATTGTAAAAATGAACTATTTTAATTATACCGAAGAGAGCTGGACAGAATTAGGAAGGTGCAAGTAAGAGAGGTTTGTTTCTGAAACAGGAAGAATAATGGGGGGGGGGGGGGAATAGAAGAAGATAAGGTAATGAACGTGAAAGAGTGAAATGTGACATAATGTAATTAATGCCATCATTTGCAATCGCAACTAGTGCAAGTTTAAAGTTAAAGAACTGAAAAAAAATCTGGGGAAATAAAATTTGAGTCCAGTATAAACAAACAATTAAATTCTCAGCTGCCTACTATAAGTTATAAAATAACATTAGTTAAATAGGAGTACTAAACAGGTTTATTATATCCGAGTGCTCATTATATCCCAGGTTCTTTGTAGTAACGTTCAACTGTAGTAACACTTTGCCCATGTACACTGTTTTGCTGTTTTTCAAACAAACCTCAAATTTTTGTGATTTACTATTACTATTTAGATGGAAAATTTTTCAAATGAATCTAGTGTTTTTAAGTATTTTATTTAGTGTGGAATTTTTATGGTTTTGTATTTTTAAATGAAAATCTTTCCAAATGAACTAGAGTTAGGTAATCCATTTCCTTTCGTAATAAATTAGGTGGGCTTTGCTTTTTTTCATTTTTTAAAATTATATCATATATACTTTTTATGTCTTGTAAGTGCACTAAGTGAGCTTTAATATCAAACATTTTTATAGGCTTCCTTTTACTAATCTTATTTTTATTATATAGGGATTTCTGTGTCCTTTCTGTTTTGTTCCTTTCCCAACTGGTGATGCCCTTCATAGCCATTTCGAAACTTCCCACAGTGAAAATTTAACTGAAACTCCTGGTGATGGAAAGAGAGATGCATACATTTGTCCTGCCTGCAAAGTAAAGTTGGGAAGTGAGATTGATTTACAATCTCATTATGCTAAACTCCATGCATCAGAAAAAAATGAGGTAAAGACTGTTTATGGAAAGAATTTATTATATACATAAATACACAATAATACTTCTTCAGCAGGGCTCAAAATAGCCTATGCTCTGGGTCTTCAGAGTGATTGGAAATATGGGTTTAATACTATAGTTCCTTTACCTTACATTAATAATCCCTTTTTTCCAATAGTTTTTATTTTTATGTACTTGATGTATTAGAAACAAATTAAAATCAATTTGTTGCAAAGTTCATGAAAAGGGGATGAAAATATGTAAACTTCAGGACAAAATTTTGTCGGAGAAGACACAATTTTAGGTACTACTTGGTTATCCTATCAACCAGTTTTGCTAAATTATTCAAATTGTCAAACTAATAGCCAAATTAGACATATTGATATACATTTTATTTTAAAGAATAAAAGAATAAATAAATTAGTAAAACATCAATAAAAATACAAATAAAAAGTCAAACTAAAAAAACCTTGATGTTTTAAACACATGTATTTTGTTTAATGTTATTGAATGTGACATTTGCAATCATTAATTATTGGCATTTAATCTTGAAATTTGGCAAAGGTTTGGTCAATGGGATAATCAAGTAGTGTCAAATTGTTTTATAGCCAAGTGTCTTTGTACTGTTTCAGTAGTTACTATCTATGCCAAATTATCTTCTAAAAAAAAATTAATAATTTGATATTTCTTAACATTCTAGATGATTTTGATCCATTCGAAACAGTGAACAATTAATTCTTGATTCTTCAAAATAGTGATATGGCATAAAAAATTGTGAAGCCTGGTACAGACAAAAATGCATGTCCTGCAATCCCTGTTTATGAATATACTTTTAATACAAAATCAGCATCTCATGCAAGTCTTGTATTCTTTGTCTTTTTTTTTTTGTGCATTAGAGCATGCTAAAAAAAAAATCAGATTTTGGGATTCTAATGGTGTAGGAAAGTTTTACATTATCCCATCAATAGTAATTGTGCAAAATTTCATTTTCATTGATTAATATCTTTTTTTCCGATCTAAAGATGGCAAAAGTTTCAAAAAATGGCCATTTTGTACTAAAATTAATAAAAATTGAAACAGTTGTCTTCTAAAAACTGCTAAATAGTTTACCATTTCATCATAATTAACTATTTTTAAAAAAATTAACCTGGTCGGTAAATAACTTTTGCCTCCTCAAAACATCTAAAAAATTTTAAAAACTGCTGAAAATGACCATTTTTTACTAAAATTGGAGAAAAGGACTAGGGATGCATCAAATATTCGGTATCTATTCGGTATTCGGCCATGTTACCGAATATTCGGTTTGGCCGAATATCAAAGTATTCGACCAAATCCATTTGACTTAATAAAACCTTTTAAAACACATTTTAAAAAACTTTTCACAATTTCTACTTTTAACTGTCAATTTATAAATATGTTTAAAATAATCAGAAAGAAAATCATATTTAAATAAAATAGAATGTTTTACATTATTTGTTGTTTGTAAAGTATAATTTAAGAAAATTCACCATGAGAAGGATTAAAATGATTTATTAGGATTCTCCTTAGGAATAAATGATGTGCAAATGAAAGTTTCTAAATTTTGTTTAGTAAGTAATCTGTTTCTTGCTTTTCCCAAATAAAAGTCCTTAAACAAGAAAGAAACACTTTTAAGAATAGTAATAGCTATCAAGGCAATTTTTGTCCATGAAACCATAATCATAATCAACTCATTGAGTCATACAAACATTGTATTTCATCTCACTCTGGATCAAACTTGTGTTTTCATTTGTTGCATTAAGAATAAATGAGATCCCATAACTGTATTTTCAACTCGCATGCTTGGATTTCTGATAATATAATATGATGGGAAGGGTGGAAAATGCTGTAATTCATAAGAAAGGAACTATGGACTAGATATTCCTTCATTCAGATTTAAGTTGAAAGTATTTGTACTTTATATTGAAAAAAATCTGCCTTGAGTTATTGAAAAAGGACAATTAAGAGACTATAAAGTTTTTCTTCATCCATTTTTCCATTATTTCTCTTTGATTTTAAAATGTTTGTTTTAATTTAACAATTAAAACAAACAAACATGAAGAAACCACGAAATTTAAAATTTTATTAAAAAAGTCTGATAATTATGCTTCTTAAATAACTCTATGCAGATTTTTTTCAATACTAAATGTTCTTATAAAAAACTCTTGTTTATCAAAATGTAAGATTCTTTTATTAAATATGTCAAATTGTTTTAAAAAGTAACATTTTAATGCCTTTAAACTTTGAAATATAAAAACTATTTGGAAAGCCAAATATTCAACATTTGGCTGAATACTTACTATTCAGTTAGCTGAATATTCGGTATTCGGCTCAACAATTAGTATTTGGCTAGCCGAATATTCGGTATTTGGTTCACCTATCGGCCGAATATTCGGCATTTGATATTCGGCCAAAATCACTATTCGGTGCATCCCTAAAAAGGACATTTCCTAAATACAGCCAAATGGTCTACCATTCAGTGATAATAATTATAAAAATAATTAACCAGATCGGCCGGTAATTTTTGCCTCCTCAAGATAGTCAAAAGTCACACAACAGAGATGTTTTTATTAGAAAAACATGGTGTTGCAGGCAGTTATGCTTTCATTTGAGAACAAGGTTATTTACAAGCTAATATAATTTACTGCATTCATCTAACCTATACTCATAAAGAACAAATCGCTCTGACTGTGCATGTGTGTGTGATGGCTAGCAAAATCTATGGCACATACAAGGCTCAAACATTTTGTGAAGACAGCCCAAGGCCTCTCCTAATGTATTTAAGCCTCAGAATTTTAAAATTCTAATAATTAGTGGAGAAATTAATTAAAAACTTATCAAACGGCCCAATAAAAAAATATATATATTTATTTTTCCAAAACCATATGCCGACTAGATTTGGATCTCAATTTAAGACTTGCACAAGACTGTGCAAATCAAAATGCTCTCGTTGCAATTTCAAGAGCTGAGAGACGAGGCAAGTGTTTTCCAGAAGTTAAATACAGCTCATATTCAAAATATTAGAATAATTGAGAAAAAGTAATAAGAAAAAATTATTTGTCATTTATTTATTTTTTATACTAAGTAAATGCAATTAAATTTCTTATAAATTAAATCTGGAATGTTTAGATAAGATTTTAACATTTATAAAATATAAAATACAGCACAATAAATTAGGTATACAGCTTCCTTAAACACCCCAGAATATTAGAATAAAATTTAGATTGGTTCAAAATATTAGAATATTTTATTTTACGCAACAATATTACCTTATGAATATGAAGTAAATGGTAGTTAATATTTTGTAGCATCCCCTTTAACTTTCATAACAGGGTACAATCGATCTTGCATGCTATATACAAGGTGTTTACAAACATTTCTATCAATATTAGCCCAAATAGACTTTATACGTGCCACTAACTCAGTTTTACTTGAAGGAGGATTTTCTTGAAGTTTTTTCTTCATTATACACCATAAGTTTTCGATGGGATTAAGATCTGGTGAATTTGGTGGCCAAGGAAGTACCTTAATGTTGCGTTGGCGGAACCAATTCTTAGTTGACACCGAGGTATGCGGGGACGCTAAATCTTGTTGAAAGATGAAATCATCTTCAAATAAATCTTCTGATGATGGAATCATGTAATATTCTAAAATTTCTTGATATATCAGAGAGTTAACCTTTTCGTAGACGATGCATAACTTTCCAGGTCCTTCTGCACTCATACAACCCCAAACCATGACACTAGCAGCAAATTTTACGGAACGTTTAAGGCATTCTTTATCAAATGCTTCTTGCTTCATTCTCCAAACTCGAATACCTTGATTACCATATGAAACACAAAACATACTTTCATCACTAAATAATATATTTTTCCAAACTTCATTGCTCCATAAACGTCTTGATTTACCCCAATTCAATCTTATACACTTTTGTCTTGCAGTCATGAGAGGTTTTGTTTTCGGTACACGAGATTCAAATTTAAATTTATGGAGACGTCTTAATGTTGTCGATGTAGAAACTTCAACTCCTTCTTCTTTCCATATTCGTTGCAAGAATCGCACACTTTTAAAATGGTTTTTCTTAACTATACGCTTCAGTTTCCTGTCATCTCTAGCAGATGTTTTTGGTTTTCGGCCACCATTTCGGCGATTATTTTGAAATTTTCCAATTTTTGAATATTGTGTTAGTATTTTACTAACGCTCGATTGCGAACAATGTAAATAATTCGCTATAAAACATTGATTTTTACTGTGCCGATACAAATCAACCATACGAAGTTTAGTAGATTCAGGAATATCACTCACACGGCCCATTTTAAGACGAAAAAGAAACAAACTGCAAAAAAGAATACTGATTTTAAATAAAATAGTCTGAATTTAATCAATGATGCCACCAGTTAAGAATTGGTAATAATTAAAGGAGAATTAATGTGAAATATTCTAATATTTTGAACCACTTGAATAAATATTCTAATATTTTGACTTTTCAAAATAATTTTTTTTGCAATTAATCTTTTCAAAAATGATATTAAATTTAAGATAACAAGTAAGTTTAATCAACAATAAGTTCTTAATAAAAATATCGTTTGCATATTTTCATTAAAAGACATTAAATTACCAAACGATATTTTCAATTTCTAAAAAAAAGGTAATTATTCTAATATTTTGAATATGAGCTGTACATTATGTCTGCTTTGAAAAACATCTATTTTCATTTAGTAGAGTGAATAAAAGCTACTCTGTAAAATTTGAATTTAAGTTCAAATTTTTAAAAATATTTATAGATTTTAAACTTATGCATCATATCATATCTTTGGAAGCTATCGAAAAATATGTAAATTTCAAAAAGTTTTATTCAGAACTTTTTGTTTTATATATCAAAAAATCTATTTTTAAAAAGAAAAAGAAACACATTTTTGAATAGAGAAAGAACATGAATTTGTTAAAAGTCCAAATGTTAAAAATTTGTTAAAAATCCAAACTAATTCAGGGCGGGGAGTGGTCAAGGAAAAACGCAGTCAAAAAAGGGGTTAAATACCAGTATTTTGTTAAAGAGAAATTCATCTTCTTTAATCATTTTATATTATTTGAAGTATTTTCTCTTTAAGGAAATAGGGTCATTCCATGCGAAATCAACCAAAAAAATTGAATATTCAACCTGACTATTTCAGATTTCAATGAAACTGTCAGGGATCATTCTCTATGATGATATAAATTAGAGCACATTTTTATTTTTTATTTATCGCTTTAAATTTTCATACAATTAATTATTTAAATTTTGAAAAATCATCATTTTTTTGACTTGCATAAATATTTTCAATTTTGAATTTCTCAAGTTCTATCAAACATAGAAAATTTTATGACCACTCATTTTAAAGAGGAGTTTATAAGGTCTAATTTGATATGCAAACTGACTATGCATAATTAAATTTAAAATAAAAAAATTTTTAGATAGTTATATAAAAAAATTTTGAAAAAATATATGTATGTTGTTATATTATAAACTTAAAATTCTGAAATTTTTAGAGAATTTTTAGCTTTTATTTCATAACTCCTGATCCCATTGAGATCCCACTCTAAAAATTTCCCAATTTTAAGCTTATAATATTACAACAAACATATAATTTTTTCAAAATTTTTAAAAATGAATATAATTTTTTTTAAATTTAAATATAAAAAAAAATTAATATATATTTTTTTAACTATGCATCGTCAACTTGCTTATCAAATTAAACCTTATAAGCTCCTCTTTAAAATGAGTGGTCATAAAATTTTCTACATTTGATAGAACTTGAGAAATTTAAAATTAAAAACAAGTAAACAAGCCAAAAAAGGATAATTTTTCAAAAATTAAATAATTAACTATATGAAATTAGGATCATTAATTCTTGTTTATATCATCAGGCTTAACGATTTCTCAGAGTTTTATCAAAATCTGAAAGGGTCAGGTTGAGTCACTGGTTGATTTGGCATGGAATGACCCAATACTAGTAGTTTTCCTCTTTTTATTTTTACTATAGTTTTCCGAACCACCTGCCACCCTGTAATCAATCCACTTGAAACTATCAGGTAGTTTATAGCAGCCATGTGACACTGTTTCATAATGTAATGTGATGTTTGTATAGAACATACTGTGCTTGCTCCTTGTCGGTGGAAGGTTGAACTAACCACTGTTTTCAAATAGTAATGTAAGCAAATTTTTTATTTCAGTCAATGTTCTTATTTTAGCACAATTTTTTCAAAGCGTCTGCATAGATACTATATATGCAAACATAGTTTACATCTCCTACAAAATCTTTGAAATGTATTCGAATGGGATGAAATATGTTTTAGAAAATAAAATATGTGAAAATGTCCACAAAATCAGTAAAAATCTGAGTGTTTTGTTGTGTTTTTGCTCACTTTCGGTACACATAGACTCCAAAAATCAAATTATGCAAAGTTAAATAGCACATACCTTCAATTCAATATTTTTATTGCAATTTTATTCATTTAAAAATATAA
This sequence comes from Maratus speculifer, assembly GCA_964019185.1. Taxonomy (NCBI): domain Eukaryota; kingdom Metazoa; phylum Arthropoda; class Arachnida; order Araneae; family Salticidae; genus Maratus; species Maratus speculifer. The sequence continues at coordinate 172,742,973 of OZ025302.1, forward strand.
ATTTAGACAAAATGGAATTAAATGTATAAAATCATACAAATTTGAGGTTCATTTAAGGCTCATTCATCATGGGCCCGGGCAATGGCAAGACGAATCAGCCAGAGTAAGCATATAAATCAGATACAATTTTTTTTTTAATTACATGCAAGCATAGTAGTTTATCAGTTTTGTTTTCATAGCAATTTATATCATTTGACAGCAAACTTTACTTTCTTAAGTCCCAACTGTGCTAGTGTCATTTAAAAAAATGCCAAGTAAAAGAAATTAGCTTAAGATTCCTAAATATAGTTGGCATCCAAAAGACCTGTCTTTTTTCTGACATGGTCAAAAGCTTTCCATTTGAATTTAAAATCACTTTAGATTTTTTACTCTTTTTAAATTGCATATTCTTATCTCAGCTGTGTGAATGTTTTAAAATTTCAGATAAATATTTAATAACTTTAAAGAAATGTACAATCGTGAAAAAAAATGTAAACACTCCCTACTAACTTCTCAGCAAATTATTGTAGAAGAATGATACTGGTACCAAACGATTGAAAATAGTCTACTTTTAAATGAGGCATATAAAATTTGCCTAGGGAACCATCTACATATTAAAATGAACTTAAACTTTTTTTTTCAATGGCAATACCCAATTTTAACAAGATATTCTAAATCTTTGGTTCACACTATGCCTAGACAGCAAATTTCAAGTCATTTGAATGATAGGTTTTTAAATTATAAACATTCAAAATTCAACGCTTCTAATGTGAAATTACATTTTCATATATTTTTTATGCAGGTGCTATTTATTTTTTACAATGTTTAATAAATGGCCGATAAAATAGACAATTTCATTAATAATGGATATGCCAAATGCATGAAGGGAATAAAAATGGGAGTTTTTAATTTATAATAACTTTTGCTTCAAAAAAATCTAATTTATATGTAATGTATGTGAAAATTTTTAAAGCTTCCATGGATGTTTTCCATTTATGTTTAGTAAATGTTATGTTATGATCATATTTTCTATTTGATTTTTTAAAATTTTGACATGGCCACAAAGGGACATTTACATTAAATTTAAATGAAGACATGATTGAGTAATTGTTGAGCATAGTTGATACATATTTTTTTTTTATAATGGTTTAAGGCTCATTCACACAGAAAAGGCAAAATTGACTAAAAACATTGATTTAAACTTTAGAATTTATTAAAATATTTTTTTGAAAAACAGTGCACATCCAGATTTCATTGTTTTTTTATTTTCTCTTTGTATTTAAGACCTCTTTTTACTTTTCACAGTGTTTGATAAATGACCAATAAACTAAACAATTTCAATAAAAATGAATATCACAAGCCTATGAAGCAAATAAAAATTAAGTTTTTAATTTTTAATTATTTTCATTTTCAGATTCTTAAAATGATTTTTACTAAATTCGTTTTTATTAAATTCAGTGTTAAAACTATATAAAATTTGTATTATAAGTATATATTAGCTTCTTCTACATTATTTATGATAACCATGGAATTCATAAACTGAGAATTTCTCCAAACTCCAAATAAAACTAATAAATTGAGAAAGATTCAATCATTTCACAATAGAACAAAGAGGTATATGTTCACACACAGATATATATATATATACCCTCTTTATCTCAAACTGCCTAATAATGATTTGGCATGTACTATAACCAGTGTTCTCACTGACATTTGACCAACATTAGTATTTTGGCTAATTAAAAATAAAAAACATTCGCCAAATGAAAAAAGTATTAGCAAAATAGATTCGCCGTGTAGCAGAAAAAAAATTATCTTTATTCCTTTAATGTACCCCCCTTTTTTTCAATATGTTCTAAAATAACCTAAGTTTTTATATCTTCGACAACTATTGTTAGTAGAATACTTTCAACAATCCGCTACAAATAAGTAAAAAATATGTATATATTAAAAATATGTATGAAAATGAAAAGAAAGAAAAAGCAAAAATTGAGCACCAGCAATTTGGTGAATCTAATTGCTTGTTTACTCACCAAATGAAGAATTTAGTCACAATTTGGCGCAGTGGCGAACGACAGCGAGAACACTGACTATGGCACCCTTTTTTTTTTAAATTTCTTTTCATTGTCTATGGAGAGAGAGTATTTTGACAAGGGACAAAGTTTATAATTTAATGCCTTAGTAAGAAATTGTTACTAAAAACTTTTAATTAGTTATTATTTAAATTTTTTTTTTTTTTAAATATCAGTGAAATAAAAATTGTTTTAGATATAGAGGTATTCATTGTCTTTTGATTTATATTCATTAAAAGCCCCTAAGCAGAATATGCTTAAAAGTGTGATGTGTGTCGTAGAACAACGAACTTCCCTGCAGAATGTTTCAAATAGTCATTTAAGAAATTCACCATTCAATCAAAAGAAAAAAAAAATGCAAAAGTTCCAGGGAAAAAAAAAAGGTCATAAATCCAAAAATTTAGACATAAAATACATCGCAAATTTCGACGAGTAGTTGCCAAAAAAAAATCAATATCTTCAGTTGTGTGAAGAAAAATCACTAATTTCTCAAAGGATTGCAGAAAAAACCGAAAATTTGTCAAAGCATCACAATAAAACGACAAATTTCATCAAAAGATCAAGAAAAACAGCAAATTCCGCTAAAAAATCACGATAAAATGGCAAATTTCACCAAAAGATCTAAAAAAACTACAAATTTCATCAAAAGATTGCAAAAAAGAGGCAAATTTTGTCATAAAATCATGAAAAAACAGCAAATTTTGTCAAAAAATTGTGCAAAAACGGAAAAATTTGTCAAAAGTGCAACAAAACGACAAATTTCGACTAAGGAGCACAAAAAAAAAAAAAAAAAAAAAAAAAAAAAAAATTACACAAATTTCATAAAAGAGATGCAAAAAATAAATTTCTACAAAAGATGCACTTCTTCATATATAAAAAAAATCTCATACTGTCTTTTTTTTTTTTTTACATTCCTGCGGAACATTTTTGATCAGCTGAATTTTGTTGAAGAACATTGCAAAATATTCTGCTTTGGGGGTTAAAAGATTAAAATTAAATATTAAAATTATTTTGTATGAAAGTGTATAATAGCATACTTAAATATACATATGAATAAAAAGTTTGAAAAACTTGCTACATTTCAAATATGGACATAGTGAATCATATCATTGACATTATATTTATTATTATTTATTATAAGTATGTATTATTTTATTTTATTTTGTGTTGTTTTTATTTGCTAAATTGTCTGTATTTAAATGAAATATTTCAGGCAGAATCTGTTCCTGTTGTAAATTCTACGGTAGATGACAAAAAACTTAAAAAACAACAAAAGGCCAATTCAAACAAGAAGAAAGGAGAAAAGACTATTGGTAATTAAAAGCTTTTATTTTCCTCCATATCTTTTGATGTCATGTTATCTATGTTTTAGAAAGAATTTTAGGATTTGTTTCTTCTCATTTTTAATTTAGTTATTTTACAGTGAAATACCATTTTAATACATTCTTCTAAAAGCCAACTATGTTTGAAAATCAATTCAAACATATTAATAACCAATGATAATAATCAGGTTTGGAAGTTAATGGTCTTGCATTCTTTTTTTTTTTTCTTTCTTTATATCTTTTTAGGCTATTTCTTGATGATTTTTATGCTATCTCTCTGGCTTTTAGATGTTTTTCAATGTATTATGTCCGTGATTTAGGTTTTTTTTCCTCTGCTTTTATTAATTTTTGATTATGTGTTGATGCAATTGAATACATAAACTTGAAAAATTCTAGGACTGGATTGAAAAATATAATTTTGCCAAAATTAAACACTATAATGTTCGATATTGTGGAAGATTTATCCATTAGTGATTATTTATTTCAAATATCATCTGATTACATCTGTGGGTATTCGAAAAATATTCTCAAGATACAAAAAACTTCTTTTAGACAATATACAGTCACCGCAAAAAAAAATCTTGACACTTACAATTTTAGACATTTTGTTAAATATCTAGAAATATACTTAAGAAATTATTCTGAAACTACAGGTGTGTAAACAAAATAGTACGCGTCATATATTTTCGCAAAGTGTTTTCCCCAAAATCCAGCAGGGGACCGTCAACAAATTGAAAAAAAAAACGAAGATCTTTTGGATAACCCTGTCAAAACTAATGTAGCAAAAGCATTCAAACTGCACATTATGATTAAGTGGCTTATTGTAATATACTGTGTTTATTTTTATAAGGATAGCATGTATATTTGTAGAAAAATTAAGGTTTTTATAAAAACAGTCCTAAATTTTTCCAAGTTTTTTGCTTATAATTTGCAGAGTTCTTAATATAAAATAATGTTCCTTTCTGAAAATATGACAAACAACATTGTACACAATACTCTGCCATCAGAATTTAAATATAATAAAAATCTTATGAAAAATGAGTAGGTTTAGTTAATAATTTTTCATTGCGCGTGCGTCAACAATATCAAAATTTCATTTGCATATTGTGTTAGCTAAATACATAGAGCAACATCTGTAAAAGTTTAGCTTGAAAACATAGCTTGAAAATGATCGCTTATAGAATCAACTCAAAATCCATTATTCCCAAAAGGAAGCAAAAAAAATCAGGTTTTTATCCAAATATAGTTGTACGAGTAATATTCTGTAGGCACTAATCAATGGAATATGGTACAACCTCTCATCTTTTTGTTTCATTTAGGGAATAACAGATTTTGATCTCATTCAATCGACAATAATTTTCAGAATTTTTAAGCTATGTTTTTGAGATTTTCACAAAAGTTGCTTTATAGATTTAACTAACATAATATGCAAATAAAATTTTAATACCGTTGATGCATGCACAGTAAAAAATTATTTAGTAAACCTACTCATTTTTCATACAATTTTTATTATTTTTAAATTTTGATGGCAGGGTATTGTGTACAATGTTGTTTGTCATATTTTGAGAAAAGAACATTATTTTATATTAAGAACTCTGCGAATTATAAACAAAAAACTTGGAAAATTTTGGGACCGTTTTTATAAAAACCTTAATTTTTCTACGAGTTTACATGCTATATTCATAAAAATGAACACAGTTTATTTAAATAAGTTACTTAATAATAATCTGCAGTTTGAACTCTTTTGCTTCATTAGTTTTGACAGGGTGTTCCAAAAGATCTTTCTTTTTCAATTTGTTGACAGTCCCCTGTTGCATTTCGGGGGAAATTCTCCGTGAAAATATATGAGGTGTACTATTTTGTTTACACACCTGGAGTTTCAGAATAATTCCTTATGTATATTTCTAGATATTTAACGAAACGTCTAAAATTGCAAGTGTCAAGATTTTTTTTTTTTTTTTTGCGGTGGCTGTACAATCTTTCCCTTTCAAAAATGCATAGAACCATTTAAAGGTGTTCTTAAATCAAAAAGGGCAACTTTCTGACACATGCATTAATTTATTTTTGTTCAGAAATCCATGAAAATAGCAGATGTTGTTATTCAGAAACTGTCTAATTGCACTCATTCTTTTGTTTTTAAAAAAACACAATGGATTTTTCATAACAAGCCTTCAAAGTTGACACTTTTGAGCCTATTTCCCGATGAAAGCAGAAAAACCGGTTGAAAAGAAGGAAAAAAACGGGTGATTGTGTCATCGAAATAGCTTATAACTCGATAAGTAATTTAATTATCATAAAATGGAAAAAATTATTCAATTCGAAATCGCTTTCATAGTCAGGCATTAAAATTTTATAACTTTCTGTTAAAAAATGAATTTGTAAATGTGTCAAAACTTTTTTTGCTTGTTGAGCGGATCAGTTAAGAACACCCTTAATTATTCAATATAATTCAAATGTATTTGCAAATAAAGAGAGTGTTAAAAATCTTAATAAAACACCTACCATTATCTTTCTTTTATGATTTCTATGCTATATGGATTTACAATTTTAAATATAATATAGTACTGTCTGCCCATTTTTTGTCTTATATTACTTTTGTTTTGCTATTTCAATTCAATAGAAAAAAAATAATAAAAACTAGAACAAGAATTTAGACTTATTTATAAAATTAAACTTGAATAAGAATGTCAGTTGTGTGTCTAACATCGATTGTGGGTTTGAAAATTTTTAATTTTTTTTCTTCTGTGAAAACTGTGAGTGACTGAAAGCATTTAACTATAAACTTGTACTTTATTTAAAATAAACAAATTTTACATGAAATAAAACTTTTCCAAAAAGTGTTATTTGCAAAAAAAAAAAAAAAAAAAAAAAAAAATTGAATGTAGATTTTACCATTGCAGAATTCAGTTTCGCCTCCGATTAAAAAAAAAAAAAAAATTGATAGAGGTCTTTTAGAAGGGCGACCTTATTTAGAATAAAATGAACTAGCTTCATTTTTTTTTTTTTTTTTTTTTTTTTTTTTTTTTTGTGTGTGTGTGTGTGTGTGTGTGTGTTTATCAATATAATAGCAAACAGAATGGCGTGAAATAACCAATTGATTAGCAATTTCCCTCTGAGACATTGGAATTCCGGAATAATAAAGAGATACAATTTGACGTGTTACTTCTTCATTGACTAGATTCATTAAAAACTGATTTTTTCTTTAGTTTAAACGCTTTTTTATAGACTCTGAGAAAAAGAAAATGCATTTTAACTATAAAATTGTATGAATGTCTCATTTTAACGGCCAAATTATGAAACTAGTCACTGGGAGCCACCATAATACTTACCCATCATGGATATGCATTATATAATATGTGAAAACTATTTATAAAATGCATTCCAATTCCAAAATAAAATTTAAACGTATATTTAAACATTCTTAATATACAGAGTAATGCTCCATCAATGAATTGCTGATGAACCCATTTCGACAAATTATATCAAATACCAAACTACACAAGTAGTACCGGATTGCGTAAAAGAAACATCCTTATAACTCCAAAAACAATAATCATATTAACTAACAGTTTACTGTATTAAATTAAGCTTTTTATTTCCAATTAAATTATATCTTTGAATTGAAATTTGAAGAAAATACAGGGTCATGAAAAATTGAAGATTATGGAAAACAGGATAACAAATATCTCGGCAACTATTAATCCAACCGACTTCGTTCTTGATGCAAAATTTGTGTTATTTTATTGCCTTTTATGTCCTTTCCTTAAAATAAAAAAAATCGAAAATTTTTACTGTAGACTCCCTCAAATCCGCACTCCTAAAATCTGCAACTCTCTAAAATCCGCACATATTTTACAGATGTAAACAATGAAACAGCCAATTCAGATGTAGGTGCAAAATTTCACTTTTTTAGTTTTATATCAATTCCATACATTTTTTAATTTGTAATTTTTGTTAAGGTTATTGAATTAATGTTTTATCATGATGAAAGAATAACTTATTTCTGAAAAAATAAAGATATTGCTGATATCATTGGTAATCACAATCTTACCACATATACTTATGTATTATAATCAAGCTTTTTTAGTTATTAAGTCTGACTAAACCTGAAATAAAGCTTCATTATTTTATGATCCTGATGTGAATTAGTAATGTACTTTTATGAGGCAAGTTCCATTGAATAATTTAGGAAAAACACATTTGATATTTATCATGAATATTTAATTGTACATTAATGATTATTAACTTGACCTTTGCTTTTAGTATTTTAGTCATTTAAAAAATTATCTAAATTTTTATTATTTTAGTTTATTACTTATTTTAATATTTTAGTATATTGTAAGTATTCATTATACTTTTGATTGCGTTACTAATTACATTCAAATTACTGTTTAAAAATTGTAAACAAAGCAATGACCAGAAATCCGCAAAATTCTAAAATCCGCAAAACCTCTGGTCCCAAGCTGTGCGGATTTGAGGGAGTCTACTGTATATACATTTCATCAGAACAAATTTTTTGAGAGTCCGAAAAAAATAGTTCCAGATAATCAAGGTTACTGATATTAAATAGGCTTTGTCCTATTCTTACTTACTAAGTACATACAAAATTTTAAGTCTCTATCTCCATTTGTTCGTGAGATAGAGCGTTTACAGACAGACAGAAAGCAATTTTTTTTTTCTTCTAAAAATATGTTTTTCGGAATCTCCAGTATCTGAAACGTGTAAATCCGTCAAATTTTTTTTTCTTTTATTCTAAACAATTGCAAGACTTACCCTATACTATGTATGATAGGTAAGTAAAAGTGGGCCACAATTTTTGACACGACACTTTTTAGCTTGTCTGAAAAAAAAAAAAAAAACATCAAAAGCTTTAAAAAAAAAAAAAATATTTTTAACTTGCAAGAAATAGGGTTATTAATTTTTTAATCAAGGATCTGTCCAGACTTTTCTCACAGGGTCCTGTTTTTATGAAATTGTGAAGTTTTTCAAACATTTGTGAAAATTCTAGTCATAATTTTGTGAATTTTAAATTATCAATGTATTCAAGTTCTATGCTTCTTTTATAAAAAAGTAAGTAATATGTTCTATGATGGGTTCAACTTTTTTTTACAGTCCAGATTATTTATATTTAAATGATAAAATTTGTAAAAATTTCCATTTGAAGGTAAAAAAAATCTTTGAAAAAGTCTATTTGAGACTGTTTTGAGATATAATGTTTTGTGGAGGGTCCTGTTTTAAGAGAAATTATTTTGCAAAGAGTCCTTTAAAGGACTTAAAATTTTTCTAAACATATCCCTGTTAATGTATGTTCATGCAGGCTCTAATTTTGATTAGTTGATTTTACTTTTTTGTTGGTAGAAAAGAAGTTGTTTTTATGATTGCTTCATTTACATTTCATTAAGATAAGAAAAGGATATGCTTGTTTGTTTATGCCACAAAGCTCCAACTTTCCTAAAAATAGACAAGTTATCTTTATCATTAAATTGAGTTATATTTTGCCTATTAAAAATAGAAATTTTATACAGTGTAGCTTTTTTACAGAGGTGCATCAAATTTTCAAAATAATATTTATCATTTATGATGATTGTTTGAGTGATCCATGTAGCATTGCATGTAGTGATGCATGCAATGAGCAATATGCTCTCGATAAGCTGCATGATCCAAAAAATACATATTGATAGATAAAATAAAGTGTTGCAAGATTAGAACATAATTGCATTCAATATTAGTGGAATAGTATTCTTTCTTGCATTCTTAATAATTTGAGTTGTTGCTCTGAAAAATTCTCGTCTAATCATCATGATATACAGTGTGTCCATTCTCAACGGTGGCCAATGGTTAATTTCTAAACAATTAGTCATAGACATAGGTCAAAACAAATTAGTCATAGACAATAGACAACCAATTTAAGTCAAAAAAAGAAAATTTATTAAAAAATTACAAAAATAAAATTTTTATATGGTCTGCCAGTCCTATAAGTGATATTTAGTAAATTTTTACCACATCCCTACAGGAATACCACTCAGAAATTAACAAAAAAGAGGAAATTATGGGTAAAGTAAAATTTGCAACATTTTTCATAACATTTCTGCACAAATTTTGTAAACTTTTTTGTTTATAACAAACTAAGAATTAAATTTATAACAAATTATTTTTTAAAAAAGAAAGAAACCACCTTTTTTTCCTCTTGTAAACCTTTGATAAAAGTCTTTCTAAATGTGCCTTTGTCAAAAAGTTTTAAATATGCTGTTAATTCATTGTGCATAAAACTTATAAGAGTAAATAAAAATTATATTTTCTTTAGTTCACAATATTTTACATCAATTAAAGTAACCCAGCAACAGATTTAGCGAGGAGTTTTATGTATTGCATCATTTTTAATTAATTTCAGCAACTAGGCTATAGTTTCTGTAATTTTTTCCACGAGTAAATAGCAAAAATTTGCAGATTTTTTTTTTTTATTTCTATTGTTTGACAAGAATTGCCATTTTACATCGTGATCGTTTGATGAAAATCGCAGTTTTGCATTACGATCATTTGACAAAAATCACCATTTTACATCGCGATCACTTGACAAAAGACGCCTTTTATACCTGAATCGTTAGACGAAAATAGCCCTTTTATTTCACAATCGTTTGACAAAAATTGACATTTTACATCGCGATCGCTTGACAAAAGTGCCCTTTACACCTCAATCGTTAGCCAAAATTTCAACGTTTTACTTTGTGATTGTTTGACAAAAATCGCCATTTTATACTGTGATTGTTTGACAAAAATCATCATTTTATTTTGCGACCATTTGATGAAAATTGTCATTTTATGTCGCAATCGTTTGACGAAAATTTTTGTTTTACATCGCGATTGTTTGATGAAAATTGCCGTTTTACATCACAATAGTTTGGCAAAAATTGCCATTTTACATCGCGATCGTTTCATGAAAATCGCCATTTTATGTCACGATCGTTTGACGAAAATCGCTGTTTCATTTCACAGTCGTTTGATGAAAATTGCTATTTTACTCTGCAGTCGTTTGACGAAAATTGCTGTTTATTTTGCGATTGTGTGAAAAAATCGGTACTTTATTTTGTGATCGCTTAATGAAAATCTCAGATTTTTAAAAATTAAAAAAAGTGGAAATCAGCCATTCAGCAGAAAAGTGGCATCCCTGATTCTAACAAGTGAGACAAAAAAAGTCCCATTCCTCTGCGATTAAAAGTAACCAAATAATAGCCGTTTAAAGTTGAAGCATCTTTTTTTGCTGCAAAAAGAGGGTCAGTCACAAATTTACTGGAAATAAAAATAAATGTCAAGTATAAAATTTAATATTAAACATTGAGAGTAAAATAATTTTTACAATATTAATTTTTAATTTATGATGATCTTTACCTATTAAAGCAAAATATACAACTTGTACTAAAAATATAAGTAGAAAACTAACAGAAATTTTGTTAAATTAAACTATGAAAGGCAACAGTCACAATTCTTTACAAAATAATTCATATTTTAAATTCTATTAGATTACTTGACATAATAAAATTTTGTGCAGTTGTATAAAATGAATAAATTATACGTACCCAGAATCGTATTAAAATTACATTGTCATTGGATATAAATAAGTATGCGAATCGAGTCTCGATTGGATGTTTGGAAGTGTGCTAAAATTTGAATACAAATTTTGAACTAGGAAAACATACATATGAATGCTATAAGTAACCTTATAAAAGCTTATCAAAATATCACTCCTCTTTAAACTAAATAATGAAAAGAAACAGCTTTATTTCCTTACAAAATAAAACATATGTAAAAATACAATTGAGGGTGTGAATTTCAAAATTTGCCTTATTGTTTTTGTTTTCTCTATCAGTTTAATCCAATATGCACTAATTCAACACTACAATCTCCAAATTTACATTTAAAACCAATGGATGTATTTAAAGGTTTTTTGCAATTTCCCAAAATTTGATTTTTTTTTTTTTTTTTTGGTAAAGAGAATTTTGAAACTCGTATCTTCAGTTAATTTAACCGATCTAGATGTTAATTAATTAAAACTAACACTACTGTAAAACTTATATGGTGGCAGTACCTTTGGTTAAATCGCTCTAAAAATATTTTTTTACTTTATTTCAAATATTTTTGTAATAGGAACTATATGTCTGTGACAAATAGTTTAGGAATTAGCCATTAGGCAGTGTTAGAAATGGATGCCCTTTATAATACTTTAAGCACTTAGTGTACATTCCCTTAAAGCTTAGTCCAACTCATCCATTTTCAGTTTCAGAAAAGTGGTTTAAGTCATGAAATTTAAAGTTTCATAACTCAGTCAATTTTAATTTTAGATGAATCGGACCTTTTTTGTATTGCTTGTTAGAGTGATGGAAAATTTTTATTATATATCACTTATAGGACCAGGGGATTGTATAAAAATTTAATTTTTGTAATTTTTTAATATTTTTTTAAAACTTAAATCGCTTAAAAAACAATTCTTTACCTTTTTAAAAGCTTTTTTGCAACTGGAAATATATGTATATGACTAACGGTTTAGAAATTAGCCATTGGCCACCATTGAGAGTAGACACACTGTATATATATATATTACAAATTTAAATTTTTTTTTCGCCAAAACTAACCTTTATACTATCTTAATTTTCTTATAATAATATTCCGTACTTACTTCAAATTATTAAATTAAAATCTTATTTCTAAATCTAATCTGTTAATCTGTATGCAGACGATATAAATTCTTAATTTTCCTTAAAAAACATTATTCCAGTATGCGTAAATTTAAAAAGATGGCTCTAAATTAAAAATATTCTTAATTAAAACTTTATTTCTTAATATTCCAAATAAAACTGATTTCTTCTATGTTTTTATCAACCCTTTTTAAGAAAGTCTTATTAAATTTATTCCAAACCCATACCTTTAAAAAATATCATTATTTTATTTTATCTATTTATTTATTTTTCCGCCGTCAACGATAATGTGCATATTAATAAATTCATTTCTTTTCTTTTTCTCTTAAAATTAATCATGTATAAAAATCGTCTGCCTAAGATATTTAAAATTCTGAGTCAATTATAAATTGGTTAAATAATATTTTTTTTAAAATAAATTTATCGTCTGTTTAAAATAATCTCGTAGCTGGACAAGAATTCTGTTTACATGAAAGAATGATGGTTTGAGGTTACCGAATGTTCCAGAACTTTCTTTTCAGTTTAAAGGGGGAAGTCTCGAGATGAAAGGAAGATTCTGAAGATTTCTTGGGTTGCTTCTTCGATGAGGACAGCTCGCTGAAATAATGATGGAATTCTTGCAACAAGGAGCTTTTCCTTCCTCATTATCACGAATTTAATAAATGAATTTACAGCAGCCCATGACTAATTATTGGATCTTCTACATTTATTTATTATTTTTGTTTTTTCCCTCGCTTGCCATGACTGCGTGTTTCTGTTTAACCAGTGGAAATAATTCGAGTTCTCCTGAAATCGTCACAACTAATCGAAAAGTCGGACAGGATAAGTAATGCCTGTGCTAGTGCCTGTTTCGGATTTTGAAATGAATCTACTGAAGAAGTAAAATGCTATGTAAATGAATCGAATGAATCTACTGAAACGAAGTGATGACAAAAATATGGATCGCCGAAAATTTTTCCCGCCATGGTTGAAAGTGTTATTAAGCAAGAATTGCCATTATCTTTTGATTCCTCGAGTGAATGTAACAGAGGAGATTTTAATGTTAAACAGCTTTCTGTGCGAGTGGTTTGAAAGATTTCTTCTAAATATTTCGTGAATTCCTGAGGCCTGATATTCCACCTTTTTGCTGTTTATGTGTAACTGATGACTCAAGATAATCATGGTCATAATGACAAATTTTTGAAAATTAATAACTTCAAAGTGGTGAGTATGCGAAAGGTATTTGATGAGGAATTTAATGAAGAATGGATTTTATTGAAGATTTTTCGTGAACTGTAAGTTTATTTTATTAAATGTTTTGATTATTATTTCTATTCTATTTATGATTGATGGAAAGTATTTATTATTTATTTATTTATTTATTTATTATTTTATTGATGAGAGTAATTTGAAGTTAATTTATTAATTTACTAATTTATTTATTTATTTGATTATTTATCTGTGAATCTTACTTACTTACCAATTTATGAGCATTATTATTATCATTATTATGTGTTGGAGATTGAAATATTTTTATTCTTAAGGATTTAATTGAGGAGTATGATGTTCTTAAGATATTTACTGTTACTTATTAAGACTATTATGACATTTTTATGCACGATTAAAGGCAATTTTGTAATAATAAGGAATTATATAAAAAACTTAGTAGCTCAAGTTTACTTTTAAAAAGTACATTTTCTATTTTATTGATATTTGTTTGTTATCAAGAACTATTCTCAGAATGCAGTATTTTCATGATAATGTTCCTACAACTAGACATTTGAGCTGAAAATTAAGTTAACATTTATGTTTTTTCCTTTATTTGTTAGAATTTCTAGTGACAGTGAGCTTTGGTTCCCGGATTCTTATAATTTATTTAAATTCAGTAAGAATATGGAACTGTGCAAGGCTGTTGCTAGAATTTTGACTGATAAATATGATTAATTTTTTTGTAAATTTTGTGATTTTAAGTAAGGAATTACCTATAATTAAAATTTTTGAATCTGTTTATGATTTATAAAATAATAGAATTAAAAAGTTGATCACAAGTTAAGGTATAACTATGATATTTACAATTTCTATTTTTATTAGATAAAATTTCTGGTTAAAGTTAGCAGCTAAATATAGTTATAATTTTCACGATAATTTTGATTCAGATTTTTAAAATGGGGGGTAATGGTTTTGTGTGAGGCAGTTAAAATGTATACAACTCCAGTAGACAAAGCCCTCAAAATTGCGAAAGCGCGAACTCAGGAATTTCACCTTAAAAGTAAAAGACTCTATGATCGACATTTTGTCGAATGCCCATTAAAAATACAAGACTCTGTAATTTATGAAGAATTCAAATACCCTAACACTCGAAAATTAGAACCTACTTTCTCTGGACCATATAAAATTATAAATAAACTTTCTGATGTAACTTATGAAATAGATAAATTTAATTATGAGACAGGACAGAATTCCGTTATTGTGCATGTTTCTAAATTAAGACCCTATTTTTCACCCGAAGATTTTAAACTGTTTCATGAGCAATCCAAAAAACAAACAAAACCTCAGATACAATCACTAGATCAAACTAAAGTCAAGACAATAGATTAAATTTACCATAAACAACCATAAAAAAAATACCATAAAAAAACTTTTACCATAACCATTTACCAAATACCATTAAACCATTAAACCATTAAAACCATTTACCATAAAAAAAACCATAATTTTCAACATCAGCGGGTATGTTCTTGGAGCGCTACAAGAATATTACTTGTTTTTGGGAGTTTTTGGGATTAAATTGGGCTCCTTATGCAGGCATAAGGTGAACACTTTGATTGTAAAAGCTTTCAAATTGATGTTGATAAATTAATTTTAAGGGTGTTTAAGTCTAACTATATTTACTCATTTATTTGACATTAGTATTACTCTATTTATTCAGCAGATATTATATGATAATAGTTATAAAATCTAATGATTCTACTCAAACCTATAACATAATATGTGATTTTCAGTGATTGTGAAAACTACAGATTAAAAGTTTTTCAAAAAAGCACACTTTTTTTTTATTTCCATTTCTCAATTAAGAATGACACCTTTTATTCCTATTGTATTTTATTATTAAAGTTTATAAACCATGTGTGGATAAAACATTATTCTACATTTGGCATTGAAAACTTATAACCAAATTTGACAATTTTGTAAAAGAGTATCAGAGAGGAATTATTGTAAGGAAATACTGGTTGAGAGTCCATTTTCTAAGTAGTTAGATTTAATTTTATTTGGATTTTGGAATTATTATGATTTTTTTTATTTATACTTTCGGCTAGCAAAAAATACTTTCTTATGCTATTAGAAGATAAGAAAATTATTTAGTTGCTATGTAATTATTTTTATCTTCAACCAATATTTTCCCTATCAATAATAAACAAATAGTGATATTTTCTTTTGATTATACTCTTGTTTTACTATTATTATTATTATTATGATTTCTATAATGAAGTTTAGTATTAATTATACTCTTATTGAAAAATATTAGGATATGGAGTCTTATTATACTATTACTTATTATTGTTGTTATTGTTATTATTTAAATTTTTCTATATTATTTATTATTGATATTGAGAGTGATGCTATTTATTATTGAAAAATTGATATATTATTGAAAGATGTTGGATCCAACATAACATAAAAAACAAAGCTTAAACTAGATTTGGAGATATTTAATTAAAGAGACTGTATTCACTGGACATTGAAAAAGACTCTTTTATATATTCTTGAAAGACTTTTTTCATTTAAAGGACTTATTTAAAATAAACTATGCATTAAGTCATTGTAGTTATTTAAACTTCCATGAGAACGAACTTTTATTGTTTTTATTATATTTTTATCTCTTGCTTATTAATATTCATAACTTATTTACTGTTATTATATGTATTATCTCCTATGCACTTACAAATGGTAAGTGATGTTGTAACATTATTGTATTTCTTTCAGGGAAATGCTCCTACCTAAATTCAATTCAGAATTATTTTCTGTTAACTATTTTATTTTAATCGCTAATATTTTTTATATTGCGTTAATTTTCTTTTCTTCCATCTCTTGGCTTCCTGGGTTTGACAGTTTTATCCCAAAATTTGACTTTTCTAAAATATTATATTTCTGTTGTCTGAACTTGTAGTTTTATTTAACTATCAATTTCATACAAAGTCTTGGGGAGGGGGGATAATATTACAAATTTAAATTTTTTTTTCGCCCAAACTAACCTTTATACTATCTTAATTTTCTTATAATAATATTCCGTACTTACTTCAAATTATTAAATTAAAATCTTATTTCTAAATCTAATCTGTTAATCTGTATGCAGACGATATAAATTCTTAATTTTCCTTAAAAAACATTATTCCAGTATGCGTAAATTTAAAAAGATGGCTCTAAATTAAAAATATTCTTAATTAAAACTTTATTTCTTAATATTCCAAATAAAACTGATTTCTTCTATGTTTTTATCAACCCTTTTTAAGAAAGTCTTATTAAATTTATTCCAAACCCATACCTTTAAAAAATATCATTATTTTATTTTATCTATTTATTTATTTTTCCGCCGTCAACGATAATGTGCATATTAATAAATTCATTTCTTTTCTTTTTCTCTTAAAATTAATCATGTATAAAAATCGTCTGCCTAAGATATTTAAAATTCTGAGTCAATTATAAATTGGTTAAATAATATTTTTTTTAAAATAAATTTATCGTCTGTTTAAAATAATCTCGTAGCTGGACAAGAATTCTGTTTACATGAAAGAATGATGGTTTGAGGTTACCGAATGTTCCAGAACTTTCTTTTCAGTTTAAAAGGGGGAAGTCTCGAGATGAAAGGAAGATTCTGAAGATTTCTTGGGTTGCTTCTTCGATGAGGACAGCTCGCTGAAATAATGATGGAATTTTTGCAACAAGGAGCTTTTCCTTCCTCATTATCACGAATTTAATAAATGAATTTACAGCAGCCCATGACTAATTATTGGATCTTCTACATTTATTTATTATTTTTGTTTTTTCCCTCGCTTGCCATGACTGCGTGTTTCTGTTTAACCAGTGGAAATAATTCGAGTTCTCCTGAAATCGTCACATATATATATATATATATATTATATATTGGATTGTTTATTGCATAATTTATAATTTTATATACTTAAAATTTAGATAAGACTTTTTTTTTTTTTTTTAGATCAAATTTTAAAATCTTTGAGCAACTATTCTACAACAGAGGAAAAGTTACAAGCACTATGTAAAAAACATGTTGAAGCCCTTGAAGAATTGCGGTTAATGGAGCCTCGTATGAAGCAACTAGAAAGACAAGTTCAGTCTCAACAAAAGGAAAAAGAACAATTACAAGCAGATCATAATAGAATGATTCTTGCTAAATCCAGATTAGAAAGTCTGTGTCGGGAATTACAGAGACAAAACAAGTGTGTAAAGGTGATAAAATATTCCTGATTTTTTTTTTTAATATTTTAGTTTTTATATCTGTTAATTTAATTTAATTAGTGTGCATTTTAGGATAAAAAGCTTTGATATTTATGCATTATTCTTAGCAGAAAGATATAACATGGAGGTGTTTACAGTAACCCACCACCTCCTTCTCTCTCTTCTTTTTTTTTCTTTTTTTTATGTGTGTTCGTAATTATATAAATATGTAACACCTATGATCATTGTTTAGTCTGTCCATCCGTCTGCATATAACGGAGCAAAAACTACCCAACTGAATGCTTTGTAATTTTAAATATTTAATTATTGCAAAATTTTGCTGAATCATTTCAAATTTTATGAAAATTGGATGTATAATTTACTACAGGGATGGTCAAATGTTTTCCGTTACACTGCGGCCAATGGGAAAAAAAATGTTTAAGTGCATTTTAATGGTGTTACAGCCTTTCAAACAAAATGAAATCAATATGCATTTACTGAAGCATACACTCTGTTACACATGTGGTGCAAAAAATTTTTATTATTCATTTAAAGAACCACACAAAAGAATTCAGTTACATAATGGTAGAAAGTGAAACTTTGTTTTTGGTTAATTTAAATCATGTTAAAACATTTTGTATATAATGAAATTGATCTATGTTCCTGAGGTTTACTATGAGTTACATCATGTATCATAGAAAGCGCATGGTATTTACAGGGGCACACAAAAGTTTTCGGATACTATACTGCAACCAAAATGCTGTATATTAGCGATGACTGCTTATTAGACGATTGCTAAGTGCATTTTTAGTTGTGATATGAGTTTTTAAGGTTAGTTAAATTTTTGCATATTGCGTTGTGTGTCTAAATGCTGTAGATCATATACAGGGTAACACAATAGAAACGGCACAGGTTACAGAATATGAACAAAAATAGCTTAAAGGTGTTTTTTAAATAAGTTATATATTTTTATGCTGAATTGCATTTAGTAAACCAAGATGTGTTTATAGAATGTAAAAAAATAACATACAGAGCCACACAGAGTTAGATACATGACTGTCTATGGAAGAGGATCTCTGAAAATGTGTTATTACTAGATTTAAAAGTGTTTTAGTCTTAATAAATTTTAGCTAAACAGTGGCATATACATATGTAAAGATAGTAGACAGGGTGAGATGTACAAAAGAATTAAAATATGTTACCGTCTATTGGGTATAAGTTTCTGAAAGTCAAATTTCATCCTATTAGGTGTTTTAATACTTTACAACATAGTCGAAAATGTCTAAGAATTTGGTTTGTCTGTCTGTATTCTAACCTAAGTTAATATACTTGGATTGCTATGTAATTTATACATAATCGTATCATATTTTGTAATATTGCATTTTTGCATAAGAAATTAACAGCTATTGCATCAAAATCTGAAAATTTATAAAAATATTTTTAGTACAAACACTTTTGTTTCCTTTGATATGCAATTTCCAACTTGTTTCTTTTGGTCTACTGCCTAATTGCATAATTAATATTATTTGGGTGTTGTAATAAAGGCACTTGCAAATGTATTTATATATAACTACAGTAATCACTGGATATAAGAATCAAAGTTGAAATAACAAGCCTGATTCTTATAAGTGAAATTGTTGTAATAAACATAATTCTTATTTGCAGAATTCATTGTATATAACATAATACAGAATAAATATATAATCTTCTAATTTGTAATTTGATAAAGTATTTACTGTTAAATTTAAGCTTTCTTTTAAATCTAAATATTTGGATTTTTAAATGTAATAACAAACTATGATTTTTAAATTTTCATCTCATTAATTATATTATTACTGTGTGTGCTGCTCTAGAAGATGATCCTTAGTTTTAATGTCCACCAAGTGCAACTCACTTTTTGAAAATCTGAGATGGTGGACATTGTAGAAGTAGGTTTAAAAACCTGTTTCAAACTTTGCTGTTGTAAAAAAAAAAAGAAATTGTTGCACATTTCATTTAATTCACATTATAGGTGCAGATTTACCATCATCAGTCACCATATGTTGATAAAATTTTTTGGTTTGGCATCTAAGTTGCCATGTGTTTTATAGAGATGTTTCTTTTCTGCCATATGTCTGATAACTTTTTTTTTTTTTTTTAATCAGATAACTGCATTTTCCTTTATAATTCCATATTTATTGCTTTTTTATTATTGAGCTGATGTGTGACCTGAATGGACTCAGTGGCAATAGCATGCTTGCTACATTTAGCCACTCAACAGAATAATTTCTGCCAAAAAGAGAATGATTTTGAATCTTATATTAAATTTGTAGCTCAAGCAGGGTTGGCACGGTTTAAACCAATTGGTTTTAACCATGGTTTAAACCAACTGGTTTTTTTCAAAAAAATCAAGTGACATTTTCTCATTTTTCTTTATAATTTAAGAACTAGAAATTATTGGATATAAATATTTTCTACTTTTAACATTTTATTTCAGCAATAAGTATTAAATATAGTGGGTCTAGATTATTTTTTTATATATAGGATAAAAATCGGTATGCATTGGTTATCCTACTCTACTGCTCTAAAGAAAAACTTAGAACATGTGAATTGATCAAAGATAAAATAGATTAAAAACAAGCAATATTTAGTATAAAATATTTTCATTAAAGGAAAAAAAAGCAGATTATTTAAAGCAATTTTTCATAACATGCACAATGATTTTGAATATGGAGCTACACAACTCCATGATCTTTAAGATTTTGGTTAAACTGTAATAGAACTTTTTTTTTTTAGGGGGGGGGGGCGAATTAACTTTAACCCGTTCGGGACCGGAGCCCCATATACGCACCCAGATAAGTCTCTCTTCACAGCCCGCTGGTTCAAATACGAGGTTCACTGGAAACATCTCTACGAGACCACGGGTTCATATTTGAATTTCCAAATCAGGACGTTATATTACTATTTTTAAACAATACTAGATGGCGTTAGATGTCCGTTATTTTCGAGTATGGTAATCGTCCGATCATTGACCTTCATACCCTGCTAGATTTTTTTCGTTTCTGTTAGATGGGTGTGAGGGAGGAGGTATCATTCGTTTGTTTATGTAAACACAGCCATGCGCTGAGCTCATAAGAGTAAGTGATTTAAATGTCTGGGATTCGTTTTCGGTATTGCGATTTTGTTTTATTTATGGAGGGTATTACAGATAAAATGCGTCATTTTGTATTCGTGGATGAATTCTTTCTTTTTTTCTTTTCTTTCTTTTTTTTCCTAGATTGGAGGCATTTTAACATAAAGTTTTTACCAGATGAATGTAATATTATGAATGTATTATAATGATATTATTATGACATATTATAAAAGTAAAATATGCAATGTAGGGCTGTGTATTGATCAATGTTTTGAGAAATGTCACACATTGATAAATTTTTCTTAAAAGGTTGGTTTTCATTTTATGTTATATATTTTTCTTTTATAATCTCGTGAAAATATTTATATATAATTAATTATATTTGTTTATTTTTATTACAAACTATCTTTATGTGTGTTTTATTTACTTTTCGTATTATTTTAACGTGCTATATAGATAAATTTTTCATGTAACTTGTATTGTATTTCCTTAAACATTAGAATTACATGTACAAAATGTGATTAAAATGCTTATAAATATTTAAATTAAAGAAATAAAACGATGGAAATTTTACTAATGTTAGTATATATTATGTTAACCAATATTACAAAGACTGTAAAGTCTTATAAGCGAAATATTAAGAATTATGAATTTTTTTAACGCGTTAGGCTTAACTTGGAGAAATGGCTGGGCCCGTAGAGTAGATCTTTCTCCGAGACGCACGGGCCGGTGACAGAGCTTTTTCTCCGCGCCGGCGGTCCCGAACGGGTTAAGAATTAAAATTAAAACATGAAGTTGAATAAGAGAGTATTTTTTAAAAATCTGGTATTAGATAAAGCATTTTAATACTAATCTAATTTTTTCCCTGTTATCTGCTGAATCTAATGACCAAAAATCTTGATTTCAAATTGCTACTCAAAGAAACCCCAAGAAGTATTTCAAATTTATTTTTTAAAAAAATTGTAGAAAAGAATATTATAGCCATCAAACTGCATAAAATGTTTATTATTAGTAATCAAAAGATTGTTAATAAATTTTTTCAAAGTATCAGTGTTTAATTGTGTAGAGTAATTTATTCTTTGAACACAAGACTGTTTACTATAGTAACTGTTTAAAATATGAATTTTTTTCAATTTTCTACATAATTCACTATAATTATTCAATTTAAATTACTTTTAAATGAAGTTATACTACTTATAATCCACTAATGTCATTTTTTATCAATAAATACGCATGTATATCTAATAAAAAAATATGTTCTAAGAAAACCCAGTTTAAACCAAAAAAACCTGGTTTAAATCACAAAAACCAGTTTTTTTTTTTTTTTTTTTTTTTTTTTTTTTTGAAAAAAACTGGTTTTTTTCCAACCCTGAACTCGAGGATTGTTCAGATATGTTCTTACAGGTACATATTTGATATTGGCATGTTATTCTTCCAGAAATGACCAGAATTCCTTGAACATTTATTTTCACATATCCACAAAATCAATTTTCTCCATATAAATATAATTATTTAACAATGAGGCCATTAGATTTTTTGTGTTTAGGAGCCACTGGCTCCTTCCTGATTTTAGGAATCTACACCTGTAGTTCCATACTCTCCTACTTCTTTTTTAAACAAGTAGAATGCTTGACATCTCAATCCCCTTAACTCGTTTCAGTGATCATCTCTTGCAAATGCAGCAGTATTTTATAAAATTGTACAAAACTCGTAAAATTTTCAAGATATTTTGCTCTTATCTTGCTATTTTAGTAAATTTTTTAAGCATTATTTGTTTGTTAAAAATGTTTCATAAGTCCAAAATCTTGATTTTTTATTTTTTAATATGCATTATTATTATACTATTGTAATCCTTCTATAGTAAAAAAAAACTAGCCTTAAAAGGAATGACTCCTGGAATGATGCTGATGTGGAAGATTTCCGGAACTAACGAATCCGGGTTGTCCACTCCTTCCATGAGTCGAATAGACCAATCAGGAAAGGGCTCCGTCTATGCATCGCCGTATGGGTTACTATAAAGAGAGGAAAGGTTACCAGCGCCAACAATCGCCAAGTTTGTCGCCAACTTGGCGATATATCGCCAAATTTGGCGACCAAAATTAGTTGTCAAAAGTGTTGCCAACTTGGCGATAACTGTAATATTTCGCCAAATTTTCAATTTCTTTACAACACCAGTCGTTTGATACATCATTTGAGAGGTTTGCAACTGCTTATTCATATAATTGATGTCTTGTGTGCTATCCCTCATTCTGCTCCCCAGGGGGGACACATTTTTAATTTCTTTACAACACCAGTCGTGTTACACAAGATTTGAAAGGTCTGCAACTGCTTATTCATATTATAGATATCTTGTGTGTCACCCCCACACTCTGCTCTCCCCAGGGGGGGGTCACATTTTTAATTTCTTTACAACACCAGTTGTGTGACACATCATTTCAAAGGTCTGCAACTGCTTATTCATATTATGGATGTGTTGTGTGTCATCCCCCACTCTGCCCCCCCAGGGGGGCACATTTTTAATTTCTTTACAACACCAATTGTGTGACACATCATTTGAGAGGTCTGCAACTGCTTATTCATATTATGGATATCTTGTGTGTAACCCCCCCTCTGCCCTCAGAGGGGGCGCATTTTGTAATTTCTTTACAACACCAATTGTGTGACACATCATTTGAAAGGTCTGCAATTGTTTATTCATTTTATGGGTGTCTTGTGTGTCACCCCCACTCTACACCCCTGGGGGGCACATTTTTAATTTCTTTACAACACCAGTCGTTTGACGTATCATTTGAGAGGTCTGCAGCTGCTTATTCATATTATGGATGTCTTTTGTGTCGCCTCTCACTCTGCCCCCCAGGGGGGCACATTTTTAATTTCTTTACAACACCAGTCGTGTGACACATCATTTGGAAGGTCTGCAACTGCTTATTCATACCATGGGGTATTGGCGAGCGCAGCAAGCAGGGGTAGCCAATAATTTGGAATCGCAAAGCGATTACGCAGGGGGTTGGCGAGCAGGAGGGCGGGGCCCCCCTAGTTTATTTTTAAATAAATTTTAAAAAATAGCATCTAAAATATTACTATCTATCAGCCACTGATGATTAATTAAGATTTGTAATCTGTAGCATAGTATTTTGAAATTTTTTTTTTCTGTCCAAAATCTGATCTTTATTTATGATCAAATGATGTTTCAAATGTATGAAATTGAATGGAAATGCATAATGTAAAAAGAATCCTTAATATGAAGCATACTATAATAAAACATATATATGTATATAATCTGCATATAAAAATTGTTTCAATAATTTTTGAAAATTTTCTGTTAAATTTATTTATTGTAAATATGTTGTTCAGGAGGAAAACTTACTTCGGATAAAAGAGGAAGAAGAAAAGAGGAAAGAAATAGCTAACAAATTTCAGTCAACTCTGACAGACATCAGTGCATTAATGCAAGAGCATTCAAAAAAGAACCTTCAGCTCAGAGAAGAAAATGCAGAGTTGGCTAAAAAATTGAAAGCCTTGGTTGATCATTACGATACATGGGAAAAGGTAGTATATCCAAATGTATATATTTTTTTAACCATAGGGTTCATATACTTCTGAAAAATCTAGAATTGTCTTAAAATATCTGGGGAAAAAATTTATTTTTTGTTCTAAAAATTTTTTTTTTCCTTTTTTTTTTTTTTTTTTTTTTTTTTTTTTTTTTTTTTTTTTTGTCTGCTTTGTAATCTCTTATCAGAAGTAGATATTCTTTAATATTTATGCTAAAGCTTGTCTCATATCATGAACCAAAAATTTTCCTTTGAGTCATAAAACATAAAAATTAAAGTTCTAGAATAAAATGCAGTTAGATTTAAGAATTTCATAATACCTGTTTATGTTTATTCATTTGAATAATAAATGTGATTGTCAGTGTTGAATTCAGGGAGTGGCCCAGATAATGAAATTGAAAGTGAGGGGACATTGAAACGCCCTCTTCCTTTCGAGACAGGGGACATTTCAACTATTTAATCTGAGCCTCGTAAATATTCCTCTTAGAGCCACAAAAATCACTACCAAAGAAAAACATCTGAATTCAACTCTGGTGATATCAGTTTGTGAAATTTCTGATTACCAGGTGATTATTAGTGGACACAAATTTAAGTTTACACTTCTGGTTTAATAATTTTTAGTCCACATATTTGATAAAATTGGATATTTTAATTTGGTTTGGGAAACTTATACTCTTTCTTTCAACATCATATATTCGTGCATGATTCAAAAGCAAATGTGGATTTGCTTTCAAAGTCCCACATCCATATTTCTTTTGCGTGACTGACCTATCTTAAAACCTGTTTTTAACAACATTTGATGAAGTACTAGCTGTACTATTATGATTTTTGAGATATTTAGGGTTAGTAAACTATTAGTGTATATTTAAACTCAAAGACAAAATTGAATAATTTTCTGTAATTAATCTCTTCCATTGTAGAATAATTTTATTACTATAAATGAGTCATGAAGGTAAATATTGAAGTAAAATTATATTTATCGAACATTTTTACAATGCATAATTTATATTTAGTGTTGACTCTAGAAAAAAAAATGCCACCGGGTGGGAATTTTTCAAAGAAAAAGCACTATTCTAAATAAAAAAGGAAATTTTTTTTTCAAAAAGGGAACACTTCTAAAAAAGGGCACACTTGTGCCTTGTTCACCAAAAATATTTTGAACTGGTTTGTTTAGAGTCCCCTAGAACTTGCAATCTATGGAGATCAATTGAATTGATTAATTCCCAGGATCAATTGAATTGCCATGGGGCAAATAGGAAGTGTTGAAAAGGGCATCTAGGCACATCAGAAGAGTTTAAGAGCCGCTGGGCACATAAAAGAAATTGAAAAGGCTGCCAAGTCTTGCACCCTGCTAAAATGGCTTAGAGTCAACACTAATGTTTTTATGTACAATGTTTTATTTAAATATTTAGACATTTACATTTAAAAAAAGTTTTTAAAGATGAGACATGTAGCTCATAATTCAATTTATGCTACTACTAAAAGTGGATTTTTATTTTTCATTAGATTTATTTATTGAAAGTGGATTTTTATTTTTCATTAGATTTATTTTTGAGATACATTTTTAATTAAACATGTCATTTTTTATAGCATATGGAGAAAATCGTACAGCAAAACCATCTAGAAGCTCAATTAGCTAAAGCAAAACATGCTAAAGTAAATTTGGTACTCAAACAGGAGACCGAAAAATTTCTTAAAGAGAAACAGGCACTATTAGAAAATATGAGTGAGCTACAGAAACGATGCACGCTACTCACAACGAATGAATTAAAGCTTCGGACTGAATTAGGAGATTATACATCAAAGTATGAAGAATTCCAAACAGTTCTAAACAAGAGTAGTCAAGTGTTTGCTTCATTTAAAACTGATATGGAAGCAGTAAGTATATCAAATGAATTTTGTTTTTTTAATTGAAGGTGTATTAGCGTATTTGAATTTTGTTGTTAGAAAATATTTCCATCATGCAATCACCTTAAAATTAAGGTGATGTTTAGCACTGTGCAATATAAGTAGATAAAACAATGTTTTAAGCATAAAAATAAGTACCAACTATAGAATACTAATTTTGGCAACATTTAACTAGAAAACTAATTATTTTTCCTACTGGATCCAAGAGCTGTATTTTTTATATTTCATTTTTTTTTACTTTTGCTTTTAGTGTATTCAGTTGGATTATTTTTTCAAGAAATACAGTTTTATTCTGTAAGATATATTTATCAGCTTTGATTCCACATGCATTTCAAGTGATTTTTTTTTTCCCCTGGATGCAAATAGATTTCAAGGACATTTCAGTATCTTCAATATTTTAGTTGAATTATTTTTAAGACATACTGTTCAATCATCTGAAATACACTCATCAGCTTGGACTTCAACTGTATGTGATGTTTGTAGTTAATAACACATTTATTTATTTTTTTAAATCCAAATAACATTTTATTGTGCTTTGTTTATAACTAGTAATATAACCTCTAGCAAAAATGACGGAATAATGATTCACATTTCATTTCCATAAAAATTCATATAAATGAAGATTTTGTTATTGAAGAATTTGTATTTTGAAAATATATTTTAAAAATTACAAATAAGTTCTTTTAATACAAATGACAAGGATAATTTTTAAAAGCATTGTTCAATTTATGAAATTGTTCAATGAAGAGATTAGCTTGCATACATTTGAAATTTGATTGCATTTGAATAAAATTTGTATTTTTTGCAAAATGTTATTAAAATGTAAGGAATATATAACACCATGTACTATATATTAATTATAACAATGCAGATAAAATTTTGATTTTTAATGTAGTAACTTCGAACATAACTTTGGAGTGAAAATAAAATTGTAATTTAATAAAAGAATGTGGAAAAAAAATGAGTCATACAACTGCAATCTTATGATTAAATTACATCTAAAAGAAAAAAGAAACTTTTGACTTATAATACAAACAAAATTTTTAAAAAATTAGGCAGATAAATGCTAAGCTCTTAAAAATTAATAAAACTAAATTAAAATTCTAATACTCATTTTATTTATATTGAATGAAATTATAAAAGTATTTAACTGAAGCTGTAACTATATAACTTTAAAATTTCATTGGGTATAAATAAAATCAAAATTATTATTTTTATTATTTCTTTCGTAAAATTTTAATTTAATTTTATCAATTCTTAAGAGATTAGTTTACATCCACTTGAAATTTAATTGCACTGTAAATAAAATTTGTTTCTTATGAAATGTAATTAAAATTTAAAGAATATATAATACTATATATTAATTATCAATATAGATAAAATTTTGATTTTTAACGTCATAACATTCAAACATAACTTTGGAGTAAAAATAAAATTGTAATTTATTAAGAGAATGTGAAAAAATAATTTTCAGTCATACAAATGCAGTCACATAATTCAATTACATCTGGAGGGGGGGGAAAAACCCTTTTTACTTATAATGCAATAATAATAATAATAATAAGCAGTTAAGTGCTAAGTTCTTAAAAATTAATAAGACTAGATTTAGATTACTAACTTTATTTATATTGAACAAAATTCTAAAATTATATAACCAAAGTTTAAAAAATAGATATCGAATTTATATCATTAAGTCCTGCATTTTTCTTTTAAAAAATATATATAAGCTTTTTTTTATATCGATTGTCAATAGATGGTGCCAAAATAATGTTTGCTGTTAGTTTATTTATATCTACACTCTGTAAAAAAAGTAGAAGGACACTCGAATTTTTTAATTAACTTAATTGTGATTTATATTTACGGTCTGATTTTTTTAAGGGCATAATTTTATATGCATTCTTTTGTTGTGAAATGAAAAATTAATTGCTACCACAATTAATTTATAGAAAAATGAACTTATCTAAAAATTTCACTGTAAAAAAAGTAGAAGGACAGCTGTGGAAAATTGAGTTTTTTGGAAATGATGTAAGTAAGCATTATTATTTTATTGTTTTCATCAAAGAAAAAAATATATCTCCATTTTTAGGTTGATTTTTTTGTTTGTTTGTTTTTTTAGAATGCCGAAAGGAATACCTTTAAATAATTTTCAAAAAGGCCAAGCCATAGCATTTAGAAAAGAGGGTAAAAGCATCAGAGAGATTGCTAAGTTGCTTAATGTTAGTAAAACTGCAATATCCAACTATCTTAGAAATCCAGAGCATCACGGTACTAAAAAAAAGACAGGAAGACCTAAAACACTGACGCCTCGTGATGAAAGAAACATTATCCGAGAGTTGAAAAAAAAAGATTCCACAATTTCGAAGGTCCCAATACGAGCAAATCTAGCGCATGTGTCACGCCAAACTGTATATAACTATATAAAAAAGTCTAAAGTCTTTATTTTCAAGAAGAGACAACATCATTCAAAATGGACAAAAATGCATATAGCCAGTCGCTTATCTTGGGCGAGAAACTACATGTCTTGGACCACGGAATGGACTTCTGTCATTTTCTCAGATGAGAAAAAGTTCAATTTGGATGGTCCTGATGGATATCAATACTATTGGCATCGTATCAAGAATGATACGATGAAGAATTGTATTCCACTCGACATATGGGAGGAGGGAGTTTGATGGTCTGGCTAGCAATTGGATACGGTGGAAGAACGAGTCTAGTCATTTTGCATGGTAAACAGAACCATGAAGATTACATCCAGTTGTTGGAATCTGAACTTCTTCCTTATGGTTCAGAATTAGGTGGAGAAGATTGAATTTTTCAACAAGATGGAGCAGCAATTCACACCGCTACTGGCGTTAAAAATTGGTTCCACACAAATAATATCCGCGTTTTGCCATGGCCAGCTAAAAGCCCTGACTAGAGGTCTGCACGGGCCGAAATTCCCAGGCCCGGGCCCGGCCCGAAAGTTAAAATTTCGGCCCGGGCCCGGCCCGGCCTGTACGAAAGAAATATTGGCCCGACCCGGCCCGGCCCGAAAGTTAAAAATTCGGCCCGAGCCCGGCCCGGCCCAAAAGTTAAAATTTCGGCCCGAGCTCGGCCCGGTCCGGAAAAATTTTTAAATTTCGGCCCGAACCCGGCCCGGCTCGAGTGAATTTCTACAGAACATTGATTTTTAATCTTATGGAAGAGTTCTGACCAAAAAAAATTATATTAGTCTTTTTTTTTTTCCATGTTTATAATCTCCATTTATGCAGAAGTGCCGTAGGCTGCGATATTTATGCTTTTAAATGAATCTTTGTTTGTCGTATGTAAATGTTTCAGTTATCACTAGTATTATTAATCCATATTCCCTGTAATGGAGACAAAAAATCGAAAAAGTGGTACATGGCAAAAATTTCCAAAGACGAAATCACTTTGGAACGAAAAAAAAAAAAAAATGCATTCCCTTCTTAACAGATGTAAATCTTTAATAATTTTTTTTCTCTCGTATTGTTGTATTCATTTTGCATAAATGAACATTTTAAAAGAAACTTTCAGTTTTCAGTTTAAAAAAAAATTCCGTCATAATCATTTTTTGTGTGTGTGTGTGTGTGTGTGTATTTAATTCTATTTTAAAACGCCTAGTAATCTACGATTCTTTAAAAGGAATAAATTCTACTGTTTAATTGTAGAATAATGACGGCTTAAAAGTATATGCTTTTTTGCAGAAATTTTTGGACAAAGCCAAATATTACTGATTTATAAAAAGACGAGAAAAGGATTTTCATATAGGAAGATTCAATAGGACCTGATTATTTTGGTCCATGAAAACTAGGAACAATGGAATCAGTCTCGGTTTCGCAAAGGAAAAAAAAAGTTAGGCCCGGCCCGATACTCCAGCAAAAAAATTAAGTCCCGAGCCCAGCCCGGCCCGAAATGATTTGTGACTAGGCCCGGCCCGGCCCGAAAGGATTAGTGACTAGGCCCGGCCCGAGTCTTCAGAAGTAAGGCCCGAGCCCGGCCCGGCCCGAATGCCATTATTGGAAATCGGCTCGAGCCCGGGCCGCGGGCCGGGCTCGGGCTTCGGGCCGAGGCCCGGCCCATGCAGACCTCTAGCCCTGACCTTAACATTGTTGAAAATATATGGGCGACATTAGTGTTGTGTTTACTTTAGTGGGTGAGAAGAAGAGATGGGAGGAGAAACACTTGTTTATTTTGTTTTCTACCCACAATAAGGCCAAAGTGATCGTGAAAGTGACTAATACATTGTGAAGAATGGAGGCCGGCAAACGACCCAAACATGACCATCATTGCATCATTTAAAATAATAGAGAAATCTTTATCGATGATGATAAAAATCAAGCACAAAATTATAAAAATATAAAATTGAAAAAAAGTAAAAGTTACCTGTGAGGTCCTTGGCTTTTGAAGAACAATTAATCCAGACTCATGCACAGGAATTAAAACGTAGACAGATTTTTGAAGATGAATATTTTTATTTCATGAAAACTTATTTATTTTTCACGACTATAAATATTTCTTCACAGATATGTATTTCTTTGCACTCGTACATATTAATCATGTACTCTATAGAAACAATTTCACAACAGATGATAATTATAAAATTGATATCTTCTAAAAACAACATTCTCTTTCATAACACATTTTATATGTCTTGACAGTATGAATTAGAAAAATTTCTCATGATATGACAAAAAAAGATAATATTATTTTTCTTTCTAAACATCAATCAACGATACGTACTTTTAAATATATTTTATATCAGACGAAAATTTTTCATAGAGATGTACAATATTTTCCTTTGGAACGCCCCGTGATATTTCAAAATTTATATATAATGTTGGGCCAAATAATGATATAATGAAATAATTACTTTAGGAATGAAAAAACTCATGTCGTGGATGAGAATGTCGACCTCCGCATGTTTCCTTCAGAGGGGTAAGAAAAAAAAACACAAAGTAGAGATATTTGATGAACAAGATATGGAGAAAAATGATGATATAATCTTACGTAACATCTGTAACCAGGAAGAAGTAACACTCAGAATCATTTTCTGGATGCATAGGAATGATGTCTTGCTACTCGTCGCCTTAAAAAATCAATTTTTCGAACACTCCTGGGGTGGACATTTTTAAGAATCAACACCTGTTCCATCTAACTGTATCGGGGGAGCACCCTTTGCCCCGGAAGACCACTAAAAATCTCAGATCAACCAGCCGCGTCCATTACGGCAGGAGTCTAACAGCGCAACTCACGCAGGAGGCCGAGAGCCAGGAGGGAAAAAAAAGGAAGGGTTACTATAAATCCGAAAGGCGCCAATTTGGCAGCGAGCGAAAGAGGGGGGCGATGAAGAAATAAGCCAAGTTACGATGCAAAGAATGGATAAATATGAATTTAATACGAACAGAATTGATAAACACGTAAAGAAGGGAGGCCAAAGCAGGTGGCCATGCACTCAATGGCTTAAAATACGTCACCTGCGGAAACTAATTTGATAGGTTAAGGGGGGTGTCCGAATAAACGGAAGTTCCACCCATAGAACAAGCCAGAATGTTCTCGAAGGATCTCCAAACCGGAAGGAATGACTTCGAACAGGATTTTACCGGCTTGGAACATTCGAAAGCTAAGTAAGAAAGAAAACATTACAGGCGACGAAAAGAAAAGAAACGAAATCGAAATAAAATTTAAATTGAGAACACTAATAAAAAGGAGGTAATAAGAAATAAAATGGCTAATAAAATTGAATTAAACAAAACATATGGGGGGGTTATCGAGTAACCACCACATATTACCCAGGGTCCCCCAAAAGAAAATATTGGTGAGATGACAAAAAAATGAACAATTTTTCACCGAGACAATATTTTCTGACATATGTACAAATATACTAAATAATTACACAAAATAAATGTATCAGAAATAGTTATAGGAATATAAATAACTGTTTTACATGCTGTTCAAATAATAAAAAAAATACTTATTGTTATAATAGTAATCCTTATATGTTAACATGGAAGGTATACAAAATTTTCTTCCAGAAGTATCTATCATATAAAAAAAAATTTAAAGTCTATGTCTATGTGCAAAACAACAGTCCTTAAGTTTGACGAGTCTCTTGTTAGGCTGTGCAAAATGCACTAGAATGCTTTAGCATATGTCAAAATATTGGATTATACAATAATATGTATATTTATATTCTTAGTTGTCAACAAAATGAAACATACTGTAACTGTATATGAATCATACAATAACTATATATAAAATATATGGTTTCAAATAACACATGATAAATTGAATGAATTTGTAAGTTGACAATTGAACAAAAAAAAAATATATATATATAAATGGTGCAGAGAGATTAGTTAGGCTCTCATAAAAAAAAATTTACTTATATCACCACATAGCCTTTTAAACTTTCAA
The DNA here is from genome assembly GCA_964019185.1 of Maratus speculifer. Lineage (NCBI taxonomy): Eukaryota > Metazoa > Arthropoda > Arachnida > Araneae > Salticidae > Maratus > Maratus speculifer. Next base: position 172,775,454 of record OZ025302.1, read on the forward strand.
TAAATCTTAAATGAATAACCTTAGCATTATTCAATAACACATTTTTACAGAAAATAAAATAATAAGTTGCAAAAGAATGGCATATGTTAGATTGGTAGCAAAAGTATAATGTTATATTTCAATAAAAATATCTTCAAAATGAATATAACAATTTTCACAGAGAGAATCTTTACACTCTCATAAAGGAATATTCTTGAACACTTTTCAAAATAAATTGACAATAATTGCATAAATACTCTTAATATTATACTTCATTCAAAATAAACATAAAACATAAGATGTTTAATATTCTGAAAAAGGAAGAAATTTATATGAATATGAGAATCTTGTATATGACTTGATAATGTCAATTTTCAAACAAAAGAAAAATCAATTATGTCAAAAATTTTATATTTAGAAGATATCTTGAACATATTTACTTGTAATTTTCAAACATTTTAAAAAAAAAATTAAGTAAGTGATCACTTTTGCATTTGTCATATATCAAGTATTTGCTTTATATAGATATATATAACGACTCAATCAACATCTTTGGATCCAAAGTATAAACACTCAAAAGTATACAAAAAAATATTATATACTACTTATGGTGAGTCATTCACTTTCTATATTTCACCAAGAAGAGAAGAAATATTTGTATATATAAGTTTATCATGCACTTTCTTTTCTTTTTTTTTTATCAAAAGAGGTTAAATGTTAAAGCATGCATGCATTGTAAAGAGAAGTCACAATAGAGAAAATAATTTGAGGAGTACTCCAATTTATGTTTACCCTATATTAATTACAATTTCACCTTTCTTATTGGAATACACATTTGTCAAAAATAACTTTAAATAATGACATAATATTATAACCAGAATATAAAAGGACAAATTCTTTCTCAATTTCAGCACCAACTATTGTAATTAAAGACTTTATAAGATTTAAAAGTATGGCATACATGAGATTATATATCTATTGTAATAATTATGAGTTAGAGATAAATGCATTAAATAATAAAACTATTGAAAACCATACATACATCAAGAGGATGACTGTTGAATTGTATCAGGGAGAAGAAGACTTAAATAATGAAGAAAAAAAATAATAACAGCTGCCTGCAGCTTGGAGAAAAGAAAAAAAAATTACATAGAGACTCTTCTTACTGAAATATCAGTCTGGCTAGCATCGACTGATTATACTACAAAGCAATAGTCATCCTGAAAAAGGAAAAAGAAGGTTAGTTTATTTCTTATACAGTTTATGATTGCGAGGGCGAAGATCATAATTTTTATATTGAGTGGACTTGTTTTTAACACCAGTATGAGTGCTATCAGGAGGAGCTTGTGACAAAACCGATTTACTGGAACATGAAGATGTTTGTTGTGACTTAGAAGAAGAAAGAATTTGAGGAGATGTGTTACATGCAGCATCATGATTTGAAACTTGGGTAGGAGAGTGTTGTCTCACAGGAGTGGAAGATGCATTATCAACAGCTGATTGATCATGTGATGCATTTTTAGAAGAAAATGAAGGATGTTGCAGTGCTTCATTTCTCTTTTGAAGCTTCAAGATTCGATTAGTGTGAATCAACATAGGGGAAGCATGACTATTATTGGAATCTTGAATTTGAATGAGCACAGGAGAAATTATTTTCTTCACCACATATGGGCCTTGTATTTTTTTGTTAAACACAGTGGGAAATTTTACGTAAACAATGTCATTAACATTGATGTTGGAAAACTTTAATTTTTCTCTGGATTTTTGGTACACCTTTTGTCTAGACGATTCGTTATTCTTGTAAGCTTGATAGTATATTTTTTCAATAACATCCATCAATTTATGAATTTCATATGCAGTATTGAGAATTTTCCATGAAACTTGAGTTTTATAATTGGAATAAATGTCGTTTATTTCTCTTCCAAAATGAAGAAGATTTGGAGTGAATTTTGTGGCTGGATGAGGTGTAGCATTATATATGGATTGGTGAATTTTTAGAGCAGTTGGTATATCACATCCTTGTGAAGCCATTGTATTCACAGACGATTTTATTTGAGAATTGACTCGTTCACTTAATTCGTTGGCCTGGGGATGGGCTACAGAACTGTGTTCTAATTTAATGCCAAGCTTTTTATTAAAGAAAGAAAACATGTCACTAGTAAATTGAGAGCCATGATCAGTGAGCGTTAATTCAGGTTTTCCATGAGTGGAAATGTAATGTAATAAAGCTTTTGTAACAGACTCAGCTCTGATATTATTCAAGGCATATAATTCTAAATGACGAGAAAAATGGTCTATCATGGTCAACACATATTGACGATTTCTCAATGGGCCGAGTAAATCCATAGAGACTTTTTGATTGGGAGCTGTTGGGAGTGGTGCAGGTAAGTATGGAGCAGTGTTTTTTTTATGATTCTTATTTATTAAACAAATTTCACAAGAGTTGACATAATTAATGGTATCTGAAACAAGGGTTTTCCAGGTAAATCTTTTCTTTAAATTAACAATGGTTTTATGAATTCCAGTATGAGTAATATGAGCAATTCTTAAGGCTTTTGCTCTAAGTGACACAGGTAAAACAGCTTTGTGTAGCTCGATATCTTCTGAAGAGAAATGACCATTATAGCAAAGTAACTCATTACTTGGATTAATATAGTAGCCATTTAAACTTTTAGATTTCTTATTATTTTTAAGATCTTCATAAATTTGTTTGATTTTTGTGTCCTTTTGTTGTTCAGAGAATATGGTGTGATCAAGAATTTCTAATAATGGATCTTGGTTATTATCATTATTAGGAGGTGAAGAATCACTCTGAAGATGACATGCGTGGTGTATTTTGTCAACTGAACCACATGGAAAGTGAGGAATGTCATTATGTAAATCGTTTTGATTATCAACAATAGGTAAAGGTTCTTGTGAAGAAATAAGATCTGGATTATTATTGAGATCTTCAGTAGGAATGTGAGGAGTTCTACTCAGAAAATCTGCTAAGACATTTTCTTTGCCTGGAACATGTTGGAATGTGTACGAGTATTCTGACAGTTCTAACATCCAACGAGTAGTAATATCAGCAGGTGATGTAGCTTTTTTATAATTATTAAGTGGCTTTGCATCAGACAATAGAATAAAGGGTCGACCAAAAATATAGTATTTAAAAGCAGTTATGCCTTTGTAAATGGCATAAAGTTCCAGTTTGATGGCAGGGTAGTGTCTTTCTGATTGAGATAGAGTTTTGGAATAATAGGAGATAGGTTTTAGTTCACCATCAAATTTCTGCATAAGAACAGCTGATATTGTTGTTTTTGAGGCATCTGTATTAACATAGAACGTTTCATTCCAGTTTGGAAGATTGAGCATAGGTTTATGGAAGAAAATGTCTTGTAATTTTTTAAATGCATTTTCTTGTTCAGATTTCCAAGAAAACTTATTTTTAGGTTTGGTGACTTCGATGAGAGGAGTAATCAATTTAGAAAAATTAGGTATAATTGATCTATAAAATGAACACAAACCGATAAAACTCTTTGTTTGCCTCTTGGTTTTAGGCGTTGGAAAAGAAGTGATTTTTAAAATGTTACTCGTAATAGGAAGAATTTTATGATCTGTGAGTTGGAAACCCAAGAAGTTAATACTTGTTTGCATAAATGCACATTTTTCAGGAGACAGAGTAATGTTATTAGCAATGAGAGTGTCTAATAGCTTTGTGAGCTTCATGGACATTTCTTCAAATGAATTAGCACCCACTACAATATCGTCTTGATATGCATAACAGGAATCAATTTGAGATAATTGAATAACAGAGTCGATTAATTGTTGGAAAGTGCTGGCGGCCGTCTTCAGGCCAAATACTAAACGTAAATAGGTAAAAATTCCCCATGGAGTAGTAAAACTAAGTTTATCTTGCATATCTTTAGGTACAGCAATCTGCCAATATGCAGAGGGTAAGTCAAGAGTGGTATAATATTTAAATTTTGACAACTGTACCAATAGATTTTGAATTCTAGGAAGAGGATATGAGGATGGAATTATTATGGAGTTTAACAATCTTAAATCCAGAGCCAAACGATACTTTTGAGGCTTAGACATATCAGTTCTCTTCTTTTTAACAAGAAGCATGTGACATGCCCAAGATGAATTTGATCTCTCAATAATGCCAGCGTTTAACATTTGATTAATTTGGTCAAGAGCTTCTTGCTCAAGTGCTTGTGGCACAGGAAAAGGTAGCGTTTTGACTGGATGAGAATTTAGCATTGTAAATTGAGGATTGACCAGGTCCGTATGACCTAAAGTGTCAAGAGATTTTGAAAAAGCTAAAGCTTTACTACATAATAATTTGGTCAAAGAGTCCCTTTCATGAGGAGGTAAATGTTTTAAATCAAAGTCATTTGGAGATAATTCTTGAATACGTTTTCTTTTAATCTCTTCAGATGGTAAAATTAAATTACAATAATCGTTCTCAAAATCCAAATCAAAAGAGTATTCCTCAATATCTTTCTCATCTACATTGATACATTCGCCAATGATTGAATTTTTATTTAAATGAATATCCAGCTTTGATATATTCTGACATACAACCAAAAATAAATCATTTTGAATTGAAGATTTTGAGTGCAATGATTGATGTAACACAAGACCTTTATTTTTTAAATTGGGTTTGAAAACAAAATATTCAGATGGAGGATTGAGATACTTAACATGTAAATAAACAAACGAATTAGGAGGAATTAATTCTCTGTTGAGTAATTGTACCATGTTGGAATTCACCAAGACTTTATTACCATAATTTAAATGAGTTTGCTTTTCACCAACATAGCTACCATCATTAGTATTCTGAGATGAGAAATTCTTGCCAGGAATATTATTATCATTAGATACATAGTTTACCACATTACCATAATCAGTTGGAAAATAATAAGTAAAATTACCATCAATATAAGGATTATGAAAATTCATAGCAGAATGAGCCATATTATTTGTAAACAAACCATTATTTTGAACATTATAATTATAAGGATAGGTTGTATAATTGTTGACTAATTGTAAATTTGTGTCATCATAATTTGCACATGTATTATCAGAATAAATACCATTACTTAGATTATTTGACATAGAATCTTCATAACAAGGCATCTTGTGTACATCTAAAGAATATGGTACACTTGAATTAACATACTTATATTCAGAATTCATAAAATAGCAAGTAGGAGATTCATTATAACTTTGAAAAAGAATATGTTTATCTTTAATTAAAATAGACTTAAAGCTGGGTGATATGGTAATAGAATGTTTGTTGATAAACTCAAATCCAAGTATGGCTTGAAAATGAACATTTTGTATCTTTGTAAGGTAAAAGATATGATGAAAAAAAAATTTATCAATTTTAAATGCTATTTCTATGCATCCTTTGAAGAAAACCTTAGAATTTATGGTAGACACCGATACATTCCTGGATAAAAATTTGTAATGAAGCCTGGATTTAATGCTATTAAAGCATTCTTCATCCAAGAGAGACAAACTTGATCCCGTATCAATTAACGTTGAAATTTCATTATGTTGAATGTTTATGAGTATGCATGGAAGAACATATGAATTATTAAATGAGCTGCAGATGACATGTCTTTCTTGTACATCATCATCAATTTCAAGATTTTGTTTAGATGTCAAAGAATTATGTGAACAGGAAGATTTGTTAAATTTAGATGTCATAGGAGAAGTTTGGACAGCTGTGGATGACACTAAAGTAATTGAAGAGCGTTTGTCAAATTGTTGATGTTTGTTGTTGTTGTCAAAGTGTACTGACCCTGAATGAGAATTACGGGAGAGAAGGCGGTCAGTAGAACCAGTCTCCCTTATCTGTTTAAATGATAAACATTGTTGTTATTTTCAGAAGAAGAGGTGTGGCTTTTCCTTCTGTGAGGGTGAGACGAAATTTGAGTTGAAGAGTTTTGGTTAGACGAATTAATAATATTTTTAAATTTGTAGCATGAGTCCATACGATGATTAAATTTCCCACAGAACGCACACTGTACAACATCTCGTCTGTGATAAAAGGATGTAGAATTTTTTTTGTGAGAAAACTTATTAAAGGTGGGTTGATAAGGACGTTTCCGGTAAAAATTACGTTGAGGAAAATTATTGTTACGTTTATTTGTAGCCTCTTGTCTCGGAGGAGAAGGCGAAAATGTTCTAGCTTTTCTTTGAAAATTACGAGAAGCATGAGAATTGTCCTTTTGAGTTTGTAAAGGAGAGTAGTTGGCTTGAGAATTGTGATAAACTTTATCCTTCGTATGCTTTATGGGGGTTTTATGAAGAACATTATTAGAATTATCGTGGACTTTTTCAGAATCCAAACAATAGGCTTGATTAAAATTTTCATAAGATTTTTTAGGGGGAGAGTCATAAATGTCTTGAAGAAAATTTGCTCGTTCAAGAGCTAACTCGAAAGATGTAATATTTCCTTCTAAAATTTTGCGTTTGATTTGTTTAGGCAAAGCCTCAAGAAAATGAGTGAACTTTAATGAATTGAGAGCAGAAAGATCCAATTTTGGGTAAGCAAGTCGAAGTTGTTTATCCAATCGAAAAGCAAAATTTTTAACCGATTCATTTGAATCTAAACTTAAGTTCTGTAAGGATTTGAGAGAAACAGACTTTTTTGTGGGTAAGAAATAGTCTATAAATGCTTTTCGAATTTCATTAAAGTTAGAGTTCTTGAACTGAGACTGAGTTTCAAGAAAGAAGAGTAAGGCAGTGCCTTCAAGTTTTGATTTAAAGAGAACAAAAAGTTCCTTGTCTGTAAAGTTATTTAGTTCTTGTATGTCAGATAATTGATCGAAGAAGAATTCTACAGTCTGAGGGTTGCCGTCGAAAGGTTGGATTGCAATATTTAACTTGGCTTTTGGTGGCATGATGAAAAAATTAATATAAGAGCTCAATATATGACATGATAAATTTGGTTATTGGCTGGTCTTGTGATGAATAATATATATATAAATTGACCCGTTATTTAAAATATTGATGACTTTCATATACGTCATAAACCATTTTTATATGTTAAAAAAAAAGGAAGAAAACGTATACTAACATATTAGTATGATATGAAGAATATAAGACCCAAAAATTTTTGTAAAAATATATATATAATATGGCTCAAAACATATATTATTAGATGTATGACAAGAAAAATAATTTATCTTAGCATGAACAATAATTTTTACTAGCACCTCCGTTAAATAATGTATATATATTAGTTGCAAATTATACCACGGCAAGAAAAAAATATATGGATAAATTATGTTATATATATGATGCACTGCTCCAGAAAACAAAAATATTATTTCAGTATAGAATCAATATATATATTGCATTTAATTACTGCACCACTCTCAATAACATATAATTATAAAATATTAATCATTGCATGAAGAAATAATTTTAATAATGAAGATATAACTGAAGATAATGACGACAATATATATATATCTATAAGGAAAATACGATGGTAGCAAAGGAAAAAACGGATGGTCATGGAATGTTGGACACGCTTTGGTCAGTGCACCAAAGAAAATAAGAAATGTTGTGTTTACTTTAGTGGGTGAGAAGAAGAGATGGGAGGAGAAACACTTGTTTATTTTGTTTTCTACCCACAATAAGGCCAAAGTGATCGTGAAAGTGACTAATACATTGTGAAGAATGGAGGCCGGCAAACGACCCAAACATGACCATCATTGCATCATTTAAAATAATAGAGAAATCTTTATCGATGATGATAAAAATCAAGCACAAAATTATAAAAATATAAAATTGAAAAAAAGTAAAAGTTACCTGTGAGGTCCTTGGCTTTTGAAGAACAATTAATCCAGACTCATGCACAGGAATTAAAACGTAGACAGATTTTTGAAGATGAATATTTTTATTTCATGAAAACTTATTTATTTTTCACGACTATAAATATTTCTTCACAGATATGTATTTCTTTGCACTCGTACATATTAATCATGTACTCTATAGAAACAATTTCACAACAGATGATAATTATAAAATTGATATCTTCTAAAAACAACATTCTCTTTCATAACACATTTTATATGTCTTGACAGTATGAATTAGAAAAATTTCTCATGATATGACAAAAAAAGATAATATTATTTTTCTTTCTAAACATCAATCAACGATACGTACTTTTAAATATATTTTATATCAGACGAAAATTTTTCATAGAGATGTACAATATTTTCCTTTGGAACGCCCCGTGATATTTCAAAATTTATATATAATGTTGGGCCAAATAATGATATAATGAAATAATTACTTTAGGAATGAAAAAACTCATGTCGTGGATGAGAATGTCGACCTCCGCATGTTTCCTTCAGAGGGGTAAGAAAAAAAAACACAAAGTAGAGATATTTGATGAACAAGATATGGAGAAAAATGATGATATAATCTTACGTAACATCTGTAACCAGGAAGAAGTAACACTCAGAATCATTTTCTGGATGCATAGGAATGATGTCTTGCTACTCGCCGCCTTAAAAAATCAATTTTTCGAACACTCCTGGGGTGGACATTTTTAAGAATCAACACCTGTTCCATCTAACTGTATCGGGGGAGCACCCTTTGCCCCGGAAGACCACTAAAAATCTCAGATCAACCAGCCGCGTCCATTACGGCAGGAGTCTAACAGCGCAACTCACGCAGGAGGCCGAGAGCCAGGAGGGAAAAAAAAGGAAGGGTTACTATAAATCCGAAAGGCGCCAATTTGGCAGCGAGCGAAAGAGGGGGGCGATGAAGAAATAAGCCAAGTTACGATGCAAAGAATGGATAAATATGAATTTAATACGAACAGAATTGATAAACACGTAAAGAAGGGAGGCCAAAGCAGGTGGCCATGCACTCAATGGCTTAAAATACGTCACCTGCGGAAACTAATTTGATAGGTTAAGGGGGGTGTCCGAATAAACGGAAGTTCCACCCATAGAACAAGCCAGAATGTTCTCGAAGGATCTCCAAACCGGAAGGAATGACTTCGAACAGGATTTTACCGGCTTGGAACATTCGAAAGCTAAGTAAGAAAGAAAACATTACAGGCGACGAAAAGAAAAGAAACGAAATCGAAATAAAATTTAAATTGAGAACACTAATAAAAAGGAGGTAATAAGAAATAAAATGGCTAATAAAATTGAATTAAACAAAACATATGGGGGGGTTATCGAGTAACCACCACAATTAGTTCGTCGCTTATACAGTGGAGGAAAACAATACGAATCTGTTGTCGAGCTTCTGAATGCACTTAACGATGCTTGGGACAATTTTTGTCAAAGTGAAATACAAGCACTGTACGATTCAATGCCAAACAGAGTCTTTCAAGTGATAAAGGCAAATGGAAAGAAAACTTCTTATTAATATTTTAATTTTCATATAAAATACTTATGTGTCCTTTTACTTTTTTTACAGAGTTTCATGTAAGCAACAGAAACTATATTATGAAAAACAAATTATCTTCTTAATTTATTTTGGATTATTATGAATTTATACTCATTTAGTTATAAATTGTTAGGCGAATAAAGATATTTGCGGTAACTTAATCAGTTGTGCTTTTATTAGTAAAAAGTCTAGTGTCCTTCTACTTTTTTTACGCAGTGTATTTATCCTTTGCTCATAATAGCTTGTTATCCGTTATTTTAATTTAGAATTTAAAACATTATAATTTGACAGTTTTTGAAGATTTTAGAGAAAAAGATAATATATGCGATACAGTGCAGATTATGTGTGTATTTCCATATGTTGAACAGTTGGCATACTTATGGCATCTAAATACTTATACCTAATGTGGCAGCCATAAGTTACTTTTTTTGAAGATGAAGGTTAACCCAGAATTGTCACATTAGTATTATATGAATAGATTAATTCACTATTTATGTCTGAAATATATAAAAAAAAAAAAAAAAATCTTAAGGTTAAAATTCAATTTTATCCATTTTTAGTATATATTTTTCTGCATTATTTTGATGAAAAATTAATTTTCAGATGTTTTGGTAATATTAGAATATTTTAGTTTTAATTTATTATTATTTAATTAATTAAAAATACTTTAATAGAGTTCTTTAATGAGTCAGGTAACTCTATTTTTAAAGCAGAATGGGGGAGAGGAGCATTAAATAGATTTTTCTGCAGATCTGCGATTTTCTACTTTTTCGACATTTTCTTATCATTAAAAAGAGATATATTTTAAGATTATATTTTATTACTAATCTTACAGGGTGCCAACAGTCTCGAAAGAATCGGCAGTTTCATAAATGTGGCCTTTCAACCCTTCTCCATCCACTATATGAATGTCAGCATTTATGTTAAACAGATTTTATTACCCCCCTTAGTCCTGAGACAAATTTTATGTGGTACTACAAAAACCAGTTTAAAATTATTATAAAACATGTCCAAAGATATATCTATCTATATATCAATGCTTCTAATATGCACACATTTATTTAAAAAGTCTAGATGTAATTTTATCAATTTTAGAAGTAATTAAATTAATTTTGAAACATTTCTAAAGGTGTATGGAAATACTCAGTAATCACTAGAGCTGGATGCATTGAGATATAAGAATTTATTTCTGGATCGAAGATCCGACCGTCTTACATCGTGGCTGACAACGAACGAACTCCCGAACATCGTTCGCGGCTGAACTGCCTTTTGACTGGCGCTGATGGCGCCATCTAGTGCACATCATAACAGATATAACATTCTCTTCCTTCTTAAAGGAAATATTCAAGTTGTTAGACATGCACAATACAATAAAAAAAATAAAGTCCTTGACACAGTTCAAAATTTAACAGTCCAATTTAAAAAGTCTAATATTGCAAACGTTCAGGTTTTGCTTTTGGACGAGTGGAACGTCTAGGAAGTGGCGCTCCTGGATTCTGCAAAACTGCTTGCGGCGAGAGTGCTGGAGGATCTGCCTGAGAACTGTGTTCTTGGACACTTACCTGCGGAGACAGCGTAGGAGGTAGAAGGGTGTCTGTCACCTGATCAGCTGGTAACTCTACTACATCTCTCGGTTGCACTGTAGGCACTGACACATCTGATCCTGAAGAAACAGAATCTGGTAGTTCTGGAGCTGGAGGAATTTCCTGTAGAGTGTCCTCTTGCCTGTAACGAATTTGATCAATGTGTCGTGTCCAAATACCCCAAGTTGTCTTGACTTTGCACATTGTATTCCCCATTGTTCCTGTAACCTTTCCAGCAACCCAAGATGGGCCCCGGGTAAAAGAGCGCACCCAGACAGGAGTGCCTTCTGTAAACTTGCTATTATGGGTATCTCCCCTCTCAGATGTTTTAACTTTAGCACTGCGGATAAGATCCAAACGCATGCGAAGAGGTCGTCCGAACATTGCCACAGCTGGAGATATACCCGTTGCCTTTGATGGGGTATTTCGAAAATTCAGAAGAAATCTGGTCAGTCTTTCAGTGAAAGTGCCTTCTTTAGCTTTCTTCAATGCAGTTTTTACTGTACGCACTGCTCTTTCCGCTAAACCATTTGAATTCGGATGGTATGGTGCGGTTTTAATTGGTGTAATGCCATTTCTTTTCAAGAAATTTGTGAATTCGTCACTACGGAAGCCAGGTCCGTTATCACTGACTAAGCTCTCTGGTAAGCCAAAGCGTGCAAACAGGTTACGCAGAGCTATTATCGTTGAAGTTGCTGTGGTGTTGGGCACTGGAATCACTTCAAGCCATTTTGTTTTGGCATCAACTACAATTAATAGCCAATGGCCTTCTACAGGACCTGCATGGTCGATATGGATTCTGTCCCAAGGTTTTTCAGGTGTGAGCCAAGGGATTTGTGTCGAAGGAGGAGCTGCAGCATTTTCTTGACAGTCGATGCAGTTTCGAACTTTTGTTTCTAAGTCCCGATCAATACCAGGCCACCAGACATGGGAACGAGCCAGAGATTTAATAGCAGAAATCCCTTGATGAGCACTGTGCAGTTCATCCAAAACAAATTGACGAAACTTTCCTGGAACAAAAACACGGGAACCTCTGAGAATGATGTTTTCCTCAACTGACAGTTCATGTCGGATATGCCAAAAGGCTTGTAAATTTTCTGTCACTTTCTTTGGCCACCCATTTTGAATATGAGATCGTAGACGGCTCAGTGCAGGACACTTGTCTATCTCCCTTTGGATTAGATGTGCTGTCAGTGGACTATCATTTAATTGTCGGATAAGCAAAACCGACTCGACAGGTACTGGAGGCTCCGCCATTTCAGATTTCAGTGGAAGTCTGCTGCAAGCATCAGCATTTCCGTGCAACTTCCCTTTTCGGTACTCTATCTTGTAAACGTAGGCAGATAAAGTCAATGCCCATCGCTGGATACGGGCTGCAGCAACTGATGGAACTGGTTTTTCTTCTGATAATAAAGTTACCAAAGGACGATGGTCTGTAAGTAACGTAAATTTACGTCCCAAGAGATAGTTCCGGAATCGAGTCACTCCAAATACTAAGGCTAAAGTCTCCTTCTCAATGTGACTGTAATTTTTTTCTGCTTTCGTCAGGGAGCGAGAAGCAAAAGCGATTGGTCTATCACCATCTGGAGTTTTATGTGACAGAACAGCACCAAGCCCATAAGGACTTGCATCACAAGCCAGGATCACTTCCTTGTCTTGGTCAAAATGCACTAGTAATGATGAGGTCTGCAGGACATCTTTAGCTTTTTTAAAAGCTTCTCGTTGTGATGAACCCCATCTCCATGGCCGTTTGTTTTCCAGCAACTGGTATAAGGGTGCTAACAGTGTTGACATGTTAGGTAAAAATTTCGCATAATAGGTGATTAAGCCAATAAAAGAACGTAGCTCGTCTACATTTGTTGGTTCCGGAGCATCCGTAATCGCTTTGACCTTCGATTCAACTGGATGCAACCCATCTTTGTCCAGACGATGACCAAGATATTCCACAGATGGTTTGAGAAATTCACATTTTTCTGGATGTAACTTTACACCTGCTGCTTGCAGACGAGAGAGAACTTCTTGTAAGTTCTGTAGATGTTCTGCTTCGGTTTTACCAGTTACTAGAAGGTCATCCAAGTATTTAGAGGCTCCTTTTACCCCTTGTAAGATCTTGTCAATTTCACGTTGAAAAATAGCCGGGGCGGAAGCAATGCCGAAAGCCAGGCGTGTGTACCGGAAGAGACCTCTGTGCGTATTTATTACTACCAGGCGTCTTGACTCTTCATCGAGCTCTAGTTGACAGTATGCATCCCGCAGATCTAATTTAGTGAATGCTGTACCCCCAGACATTTCAGCAAACAAATCTTCGATATTTGGCAGAGGGTACTGCTCTAATTCTGTTACTTTATTGACTGTTAGCTTAAAGTCACCACATATTCTAATTCTGCCGTCTTGCTTCAGCACAGGAACAATAGGAGCTGCCCAATCAGAAGTTTTAACTGGCTCTAAAATGCCATCTGCAAGAAGGCGGTCTATTTCTTTGTTGATTTTTTCCTTGTATGCATATGGTACAGGACGAGCCTTGAAAAATTTCGGAGGTTCACCAGTTTTACAGGTAAGATGAACTTTAATTCCTTTCACTAATCCCAAGCCTGGTGAGAAAATATTCTGGAATTCTTTTAAAAGTCCATCTAGCTTGAGCTGCTCAGTCCTTACACAATGTAATGTGTGGTTCATGTTTTCATCAAACGCATTCATTAGGCTTAATGGAACAATCCAGTTTCGCCCAGCTAAATTAGTGCTTCCCTGAGAAACCACTAGCAGAGGTAAAGTCTCTGTTCTTGCTTGGAACACCACATTCACATTTGTAACTCCCAAAATATCAATGGTATTGTTGGTGTAAGACTGAAGCTTAATGTTCGTTTTTTCCAAAGGAGGGCAGAATCTTCTAATTTTATCAAACAGTTTTACAGGCATTATGGAAAATGGAGCCCCTGAGTCAATTTCAAAAATAACAGGCTGGCCTTGGATCTCACAAGTAATTTTCACCGGAGGGTAATCTCTCTTGTTATCTCTTAAATTAAAAATTGTATACTCCTTACTGCCTAAATCTTCTTTAGATTCAGCAACTAAGTTAACTTTAGGTTTGTAACCTTGTTTATTCTTTGATAAACACACTTTTGACAGGTGCTCCACTTTTTTACAGCTATAACACGTGCTATTTTTGTGTTTACAATCAGAAGAATGGTGTTTGGAATCGCCACAACGATAACACTTCTTCCCTGTATTTCCGTTATTTGAATTGGACGCCGATTTAATGATCTCGTTTTTTCGCGGCCGTTGCGCCGTAACTTGTAATTTTTTCACTTCAGGAACGGCAGATATCTTCAGATCAACAGCATCCCTCGCAGCTGCTTCCATTGAAACGGCAATTTCCGACGCTCGCAAAAGGGTTAAATTGCTTTCTGATAACAATTTTCGTTGTATTCCTTCGTCTTGTATGCCGCAAACAATCCGATCACGGAGCATCATATCTAGAGACTCGCCGTAATTGCAATACTTCGCTAATTTCCGAAGCTCTGCGATATAATCGGCCACTGATTCGTCCGCGCGCCGTACGCGGCTGTTGAACTTGAATCGCTCCACGATCTCTGAAGGCACTGGATCATAATGTCCGTTGAGGATGCCGATGAGTTCCGCTAATGTCTTAGATGTGGGTGCAGCCGGCGATAGCAGATTCCGAAGCAATCCGTAAGTGGCAGGTCCTACCACCGTTAAGAAAACAGCACGCTTTCTATTGTCTTCGACTATGGCGTTGGCGATGAAGAATTGTTCCAGTCTTTCGGAGTATTCGCTCCAGGATTCGACCGATGGATTGAATTCTGCAATACAGCCAAAAGAAGCCATGCCGGAACTTGAATAAACAATTCTGGGGTCGCCGGTCGCCGATTAAGCCTGCTTCGCTAACGCCGTAACGTCCGTCCGCCGATCGGCGCTTAGGCCTAGTAGGAACACGCGGCCATCCACCGCTGACGCTCTTTCTTCAAAATCGCGTCAAAAAGCATTTTTTTTTATTGAAAAAACATCGATATTGATTTTCCTCGTCGCCACTGAAACATTTCTAAAGGTGTATGGAAATACTCAGTAATCACTAGAGCTGGATGCATTAAGATATAAGAATTTATTTCTGGATCGAAGATCCGACCGTCTTACATCGTGGCTGACAACGAACGAACTCCCGAACATCGTTCGCGGCTGAACTGCCTTTTGACTGGCGCTGATGGCGCCATCTAGTGCACATCATAACAGATATAACAAATTTAAAGGGTGTTTTTTAGTGTCGCCTCCAGATGACATCAGGACCTAGAAGGTTAAAAAGAAATAAAATCACACCTTAATTTGCATATCTCCCCCCCCCCCTCCCTCTTTTTTTTACTACTTTTCTCATCATGATAAATGAACAGTTAAATTCATCATTGAGTCTGTTTCTGTTTTACTTCTATAGCTTTTTAATTCTGTGTCTGCAAAAACAAGTGTATGAATGTTGTTAGCAATGAAATGCTATTTGAGCACGTTAAGGGAAGTTGCTCCTGTCCCTCCTCCTTAAGTAATGTAGATTGTAGCGTCCAAAACAAGTCACACTATAAAAAAATCCATTTTATTTTATTTCTTAAAGAATGAGTTTATAAAATGGATTAAAATAGGTCACTAATTTTCAACATATAAAAAAACAATTTTTAAAGCATTCAGTTTTTTGTAAAATATACTTCTTTAAAATGTTATTTAAAAAATTAAATCTAAGTATACTAAATAATACAGGAAGTGTAAAGGGGGGGGGGGTGCATAAAGACCGTACTTTGTTACTACAAATTAAAAGATACCTTTCATATTCTAAAGGATAAAATTGGTGTTAAATTTTGATTTAACATTAAATTGCAATGTTAGATGGATGATAAATCAATTTAACAAATTTCTACATCGCCCAGTCCTTGACACTACACAACATATTACATGAAGACAATAAAACAATTCAGAATATAACTTTAACATATATACACAGGAACACCTTGGATAAGGCATAAAACACTTTCATGGTCAAAAAATATTCCATGCAAGGAACCAGTGGCTCTATAGTGCCCTCTGGTCTATGAAGAATAAAAATAAAAATATGTGTTACACAGATATATTTGTAAATGAATACCATATGTTCTCTATGCATGGAAATTTTTTGTTCATTTTCATTTTTCGTATGTCTTTTTTTGACAACTTGAAAGCAATTTGTTGAAATGAATTTATTATGATCTTTTTTATTTCATGGTAAATGTAAGAAAATGCTGTAAACTTTAAACATTTTTATTTTTAATTTTTTTTTTTCTTTTCAGACTTCAAAAAAAATTAAAAAACTTGAAAAAGAAACTAATGTTTATAAACAGAAATGGGAAAGTAGCAATAATGCCCTACTTGGAATGATTAATGATGTAAGTAAAATATATTTTTATTTAAAAGTTTTAATGAATTTTTTATATGTATTTATTTTGTCATTTTAAATAGTTAAATTCAATATGTTTTCAAAGTCTCATACTCAGGGATTTATCAATTTGATAAAATCTAGCCAGTTAATCATTGATTTTCAAAACCACAATTATTATTATTTTTTTTTATATATAAATTAATTGATGAAAAATAATATCAAGCATAATTTAGAATTATTAGTTACTTAGTTTTAAAAGATAATATAAACCCAATCATCTACTGAGATTTTTCTAAATTATGTATCTCTGAAAAAAAGAAATGTTGCTAGGTTGAATGAAGTGGCATGTTAGGGAAATGCTGATTGTCAAATGATTGAAATGTCCAGATAGAGATAGTGATAGAAAACCAGATCTGATGATGAGGGTGTCAATGAATTAATAAAACCAAGAAAATCCTTTTTTGCATACTTTTTTTAAAGTTGTGGAGTTCCCATTTTGAGACCTGCATCCTAAATTTCTGTGCAGCACTCAACGACTAGAGATAGGAATACTCGGAAAAATTGGGAAAAAAAAAGTTTTTTTTTTTTTCAGTTTTTTTCCGAAGGCTTATTTTTCATTTTTTCCAAACTGGAAAAATTGAAAATTCATTTGTAAAATAATAATATATTGAAAATTTTGTAATAGCTATATTCTCATACTTTTAATTTTATTTATTTTTATCTTGAGTGTCCGACATGAAAACTTTAATGTGGGTAATCTGATCTCTCAGCAGAAATCTGTTTGAGAAGACTTGAAAGGATCCTTCACATTTTTTTCTAGTTTGAAACATAAGGCCCTTCGCAAAATTTTTCTTTGAAAATAGACGTTTTAGAAAAAAGTTTAATCTTCGAATTGAATTTTTAACAAATGCATTGATTGAAGAAAAAAAATCTCATGCCATATAGCAGCTGAATCTTATAAAGTTGTATATACGTATGAATAACCTTATTAAAAATGTCTAAATAAGAACCTATAAATATAGTAATAATTTCTAAATCATAAATTCTGATTATATTTTGTATAAGTATATACAAAAAGTTCACAATCTCACATCTCACAAAAACAGCATAACATGAAAAAAAATCTAGGTATATAATTAAACACAACTTCTCTTTTTAAAAAATAATTCATGTGTAAAATTATTTCAATAATATGCCGATTAATGGGAATGGTAAAATTAAAAATTAACATAAAATTTGAAACATGCATTTATTACTCCCTTCTATCTTTACAAGAAGTATTGAATTCATGAAAAATTTGACTTCCAGTTTTTGGTGTATTTAAACATTTTAGAATGTCCTGAACATGATTTGGTGGTTTTTAGAAAATATCTGTCACTCTGTGAGTCTGAATGTGACAAAAATTTTATGGGCTCTCAATTTCAAGAACTGATGCACATATTTTCACAAAACTTTAGATTCAGTTACACCTTGATATAAACTTGAGATGTTTAGTTATTAGTGTATATCGCCCAACCGATGGCGTTGCTATGATGCGTTATTCGTGATTTCCACAATAGTTCTATCTCAAGAACTAAAAGACGATTTTTCATCAAACTGCAGATTCAGCCAGTTCCTGATATATATTAATGTTGTTTAGTTTTTGGTGTAAATTGCCATATAGGTGGCACTACTATGCTGTATTTTTCAAGATTTCATTATAGATGATTAATTAAAGGTTTTTTTCAAGGTGTTGAATCTAAAATTGACCTTCACTTTACCTCCATAGTACATAGTAATGTTGCAAAACATGGACATTTAGCATTAGAAAAGTACAACTGTGATGAAAAAAAATCCATATTTTATTACAAGTAAATATGTTCCAAATTATATTTTCTTTCTTGATTAAACTTTGAATTTTAGTAGTTTTCTAAAGCACAGTAGAAGTTTATCTCTGTGAGTAATTGCTTTTGCCAAATCCTCAAATAGCGAGCATTTTCTATTTGTGTTGTGGTGTTCTATTTTCATAACTTTTGAGTTCCACTTTTAGAAATATGAAATTACTATGGAAATACTATTGAATATGGTTTCTTACTCAAGATTGGAATACCAGATTTCAGAATAAAAAGAAAAAAAAAATTATGTTTAATTTAACTTAAAAAAAAATATTTTCCTGGTTTTGGTGAGTAAAAATCTAACAGTCAATAAATCCTATGCTGTTTTTTATTTCCAGACCTGAATAAGCCAAACTAAAACTTAGTTTTATTTGAATTTAGATCATAAAACTAAATCAAAACTTTTTTAAGTTGAGATTGGAAAGCTATATCAAAACTAAACATATTTTTTAAAGGAAATAAAATTGTAAGAAAAAAAAATGTAATATTGTAAAAATATACATTTTTTTAAACAAACAATGGAATTTTTGAATACTGATATTCATAATAATGATAAAACTGTAAGAATTTATTTCATTAAACTAGTATCATTTACTTAAAAACTATACTTATGTAAATGGGATACATAACTTATTTCATTCCAAACTGTAGGCATATTGGCTCAGGTTTTCACATAAGGTCAGTTGGTAGTTAAACATGTAACTGAAAGATCATTTCAACAGAGATATGATATAACACACAATAGCGTTTAATAAAAATTCTTAGGCTATGAAAAAAAAAAAAAAAAAAAAAAAAAAAAAACTGAATTTTTATAAGCAGGCTTTGATTTGTTCTTCTTATTTTGTAATATAAAGTAAAAATAATTTTTTTTTAATACAAATAAATGGAAAAAAATGTTTATTATTTAATATCCTCTAAGAAAATATAATTTATTTGGAAAAAACAATCATAAAAAATCAATTTTCTTTTTGGTGCATATATATAAAATTATTTACAATACCTTAAAAATACATTACAAATCAAATTAAAATATGCTGCTTTGCCAGTTCGATTTTTTTACTTTATTTCCCGTTTTCCATCGATTTTTTGACGAAATTTGTTGCTATTTTTTATTTTTTGATGAAATTTACCATTTTTTGCAATCTTTTCTTGTAATTTAAATTGTTTCTGCCATCATTTGACAAAATTCGAGATTTTCATGATACTTGGATGAAATTTACATTTTATTGCATTCCTTTGATAAAATTTGCATTCTTTTCATGATCCTCTGATGAAATTTGCATTTTTCTCATGATCTATGATTGAATTGGCGATTTTTTTTCGGACGATTGATAAAACCGATTTTTTTCGGCAGCCATTTGTTGAAATTCATGATACATTTTATGTCCAAATTTTCAGAATTATGAAGGATTTTTTTTTTTTCTTAATTTTCGGGAATTTTGAATCTATTTAGAGTTTAACTGGGAATTGGAGTTTCGTCAATCACATGTAACGTGTATCATATTACTAGGGCACATAGCAAATAATTTATGGCAAACTTTTTTTTTCAGTTGAAAATAGTCTGCAGACATCCTTAAGAGTCTGTAATGTGCGTCCCAGCATTGCGCCAATTCTGTACCCAGGATTGACATTATTTCTTAATGTTTTATTTAACCATTCTTCTCCCAACCTTCTAATCTCATGGCCATACTAGCTAGCTAGAACAGAAAAGAATGTCATTTCCATTACATGAGATGGAAACATACAAACAAAAAGGTTGGTTTTAGTTTGCTGCGCATGAGTAGAGAATGAAGAGAAGAAATTTTGTTTGTCGTGTTCATTTCTTAGATGAATTTTTGTACAGAAGGAGGGGTGCGGGGGGATCAGAGTAAATAATTTAGTTGGTAGATAAAAAACTTGGTCACCTGGGGCAAAATGGCTACTACATTTGTCAAACTTTGCATATACGAAGATATGAATACATTTCTGTTGCTATTCATATTATCATATCCAACTCTAGAAATGCAAAATATTGGTTTGTCCAATCCATATTACACTTATACACTAATACAACTAAATTATTGCAGTATACAAAGGCTCAAGCCAAGCTTTTATGTTATACAACTTTTTGTAAAAGTAGCCTTTATTTATTTTAAATCATAACATAAAGTTTTTTTAAAATTTATTTTCTCCCATTTAAAAAAAATAGTTTTTATACATTGCAGATATGACATAAAAAAAAAAAAAAAAAAAAAAAATGGATTTTTACTTTGGAATGCATATTTCCAAATATCTGCAAATTATGAACCAGTAAAACATTGAACACATTTAAACAATAACGTATACACAATTTGACATTCTGAAAAGGTAATTACATTTTTACATGATTTTACATAGATTTTAAAATATTAAATTTAATGTGGTGGGTGTGGTAGTTTTGTTGTGAATGTGACAAGTGCATTACTTATCTTCCCGAAAGCAGAATACTACGAAATTTGCGACGTACGTCGCAGAACAGATGACTGAGCTGCAGAACAATTCTGTTCTAAAGTGGAGGGAAAAAATCTTCAGAACAACCGCGCATTTTCTGAGAACGGTGAAAACGCCGTGCCGTGTCGTAAGATGTTTTGAACAACACTATCTCGAACGATCTCGGAGCTCTCCGATGTTTTTAACCAACATTTTATGCATAGAGGAAATATGTCAAAATATTTTTCATCTAAAATTATTCATAAAACTATGAATCAGGGCTCGAAAAAGAGTGATCCTGGGGAACGCAGAAATCCTTTCTGGGAGTGTATATTTTTTCACTCAAGTTCCCGTTCGGGAACTTAACAAGTCACCGTGGCCGCCAGCGATGCCGGACGTGTTTTAGCACGTAAATTATGCAAAAAATAGCTCTTATGCGTCCCTTGGGATGCGTCATTTCGTCAAAATATGACAAAAAACCCAAAAAAACGGTAAATTTTATCAAAATAATCCCTAAAAAGCGGTAAAATTTGCCAAAAAAATCACGATAAAACGCCAAATTCCGTCAAAAAAATTGCGAAAAAACACTATTTTCGTAGAAAAATTACCGAAAAAAAAAATTTCGTCAAAAAATAGCAAAAAACAATGCAAATTTCATCGAAATTCGCGAAAAAACAGCACATTTTTATCAAAAAATATCAAGAAATTGCAGATTTTGACAAACAATCCCGAAAAAACGGTAAATTTTGTCAAAAAAAAAAAAAAAAAAAAACCCTGAAAAACGGTAAAATTTGCCAAAAAATTGCGATAAAACGGCAACTTTTTTTTTTTTTTTTTTTATCCGATTAAACGGCTTATTTCGTCAAAAAATTCATAAAAAAACACTAATTTCGTAAAAAAGTCGAAAAAACAAGATTTCGTCAAAATATCGCGGGAAACAACGCAAAATTCGTGAAAAAAAGCTAATTTTGTAGAAAAATTACCGATAAAAAAACAAGATTTCCTCAAAAAATAGCAGAAAAAGACGCAAATTTCATCAAAAATCGTGAAAAATGACAAATTTCGTCAAAAAATTCGCGAAAAAACGGCAAACTTTATCAAAAAATATTGAAAAACAGCAGATTTTGTCATAAGATCGCGAAAAAAAGAAAAATTTCGCCAAAAAATCGCATTAAAACGGCGAATTTCGTTAAAATACTTACACATAAATTTTTCAGGGAACCTATACTTTTCATCTGTGAACCTATATTTTTCATGTAGGTTCTCAACCGGGAATCTTAAAATTTTTAGAATTTTCATGTCCTGCTATGAATTCTATGTCATTGCCGTGGTATTAATTCAGTGTGTATCAAAGAATGACAATGTAAATATTTGAATATAAAATTATTGAAATATATCCTTTTCTGATTTAAAATTTGATTGTATTTCATTAATTTCTAAATTGCATTGCTATGTACACATATTTGAGTAATTTTATTTTGGTAAGATTCGGAAGGTCAATTGAAAATGTATGAATTTATCTTGCAGAACAATTTTGGTCAAATACATTTGCGTTGCAGAACATCACAAAGTATTCTGCTTTGGGGCTTATCTTATATGCAAAGAAGAGATCAAAAGAGCTGGTTACCTAATTTTTAAAATGTTAGAAAATAAGCATCACATGTCTTATACATTTTCTCTTCATTCGTAGTTATTTTTGGAATTTTATGTTGTGTTATTTAATTGATGGATTCAAATAAAAAACAGTGTTATTTGTAATTCTAGTGTAATATTTTATATTAAGAATTTCATCAGATATATTTCTACTTATTGAATCAAGGCTAACATGTGTGTTATGTTATAACAGCCTTACATAACATTTCCGATTTTTGATTGAATGTAGATTTAAATATGAATATTAAAAATAAAGGCTTTATATTTTATATATTTAGGACTTAGTAAATATTGCAGAGAGAAAACAACATCGCGAATCTTTAAAAATAAAAACAAGTTAGCATATTGCTAAAAGTAAATATTATTGATTAAATTAATGGATATTTATGGGATTATTAAATAGAAATAAAATTTTAAAAGCAAATTAGATTTAAATTTTAAATCGGAAATGTTATGTAAGGTTGTTATAACATAACATTTATCTCCCCTCAATAGAAAAAAAAAGGACAAAAAAAAATTTTGAGCTATCGGCTTCTTACCAAAAGCACCAAAATATGAAAATTTATACGAGGAAAATCATGAAATTTTAACGATAGATATTGCCTCAATCATCTACCAACTTTAATTAAATAAATATCACATGATTTAAAAAAAATTTTAAATGAAGAAGTTAATTATTGCAGATTAAAAGTAATACGATTTAAAACCAAGTTTTCAAGAATTCCGAAAAACAAAAGTATCACTAGAAATGACTTGCTATAACCCTAGCCAAAACAATACCTGCAAACACATAAACAATCATGACAGTACATAAAATTGTAAAGACTGAAAATAGGAACATAGTAATACAAAATATACCTAAAAATAAATACAGTAACATGTAATTTCACAGAATAAAATAACAAATTAAATATGCAAAACCAACACTATATAGGAGTGAGTCAAAAAAAAAATAAATAAATAAATAAATAAAAATAAACCTGTAATTCTCATGTGTAGACCATTACAATTTTCCAATGTGAACCAGATATAAAGATAATGTAAACAATATCATCAAAACAGAAAATCAGCTACATAGCAGTAGAAAGGCAGAAATTGAACATAAATGTGCTTTTTATATTATTTTTTAACTATTATTATACAAATCATTATGCGTAGAAAATAATCTATTGAAACTGAAGTTTTTATTCCAAAACAATAATAAATTTCATCAAAATATTCCATTTGATAATCAGTGGATAAACTTTTATTTTATTTTATTTTAAATTTCAACCATACATTAGAAATACTAATTAAAAAATATAAAATTACATCAGTGTACAATATGCACCTTGTACCCTGAGTTCTGCCTGCAGAACTAGGCATCGCATATTAAATTATTAATATACATGTGTATGTGAAAATAAAAATGAGTCATTCTTAAAAAACCAATTATTGTACTTTGCTTGATTATTAAATAAAATACTGCTTAAAACAATTCAAAAACCAGCATAAAAAAAAAAAAAAAAAAAAAAAAAAAAAAAAAAAAGAGAGAGAGCCCATGTATCATTATTGTTGAATTTCATCACTGAACTATTTTGCATCCCATAAATTGATCAAATTTTATATAAATATAGCAATACCAGAATTAATTTCTTTCAAACTTATCATAGATATTGTGAATAAATCAATGTATATAAAAATATTAATCAAATAAATAATAATAGGATATAAATCAATGTGTTTAAATAATAATTAGCATTTTATTTCTTTGTCTATTTTAAAATATTTATTGTAATCAGATATTTGACTTTAATCACATAAATGAGTTCAAAACCATCAGATTTGTTTACTTTAAAAAAAAAATTCACAGATAGAAAAATAATGTTTTTTATAAATTTTTTACTGCATGTAATAATAATAATTATTAATATTTTGTTTTTTCTTCATTTGTAAATTATAAATTTATCAACACAAAATGTAAAAAAAAATAATCTATGATTTGTGAATAAAAATGCAATTTAAATTGAATTATTTGATGAAAAAGATCACTTCAATATTGTAAAGATAAAAATTCAAAATAAACACACTATTTATAAAATAAATAAAAATATTTTCAAAAATGTATGTATAAACATTGGTCTACACAACATGTTTAAGCACATGAGATATTAAAAATATAAAACACTCAGAAAAAAAATTAGAAAGGCATTTTAAAATTTTAATGTTTATATTAAAGAAAATTAATATTACACTTATTTATTATTACTATTCTTATTATTAATTAATTAATTTTATTTTATAAAATATTTAATGTTTAAATCAAGTATTTATCAATATTTCATTAAAAGATAACTATTAAGTGAGAGAAAGAGAGAAAAAAAAAAAAAAAAAAAATGTATAAGATCGGTACCCAAGGTAAATTCCTGAAGTCGAGGCACCATTAATGTGAGGTGGGTTGCGTTGTGCCGCAAATTAATTTAATTAGATTAGTTTAAATTTTATTTTTAAACAAGATGATTAATTTTAATAATTTAATTCTTAATTCTTGAGGTATAATTATTATTTTGAAGCAGAAGTTCTGAAACATAAATATATATAAATACTAAGTACTCACCCCAATTGCTGGTGTATGTTGAAGCACAAAATATAACTGAAGCTTTGTGAACAAATAATTTTATTTAAGAGGCATGAAATATGCATTATCCTGGGATCCCATAAATAATATACTCTTTACATAAATAAATTATATCATTCATAAACAATTCTAAATTACTGTACTTAAAAGATATAGCTATTGTAAGATGAATCTGAGATACGCGTAGATTATTGTCTCACAGAACATAGTCATACCACATAAACAGAGTTGCAGATACACCAGTCATTTTAAAAATGATGAATTAATGTCAGTAAAAAGTTTATGTGTTGGTATTATAATATGGATAAATAAGAAACTTTTTCTTCAGATATGAGCACTGGTAAAATGTCCGTCCATCGATCTAGAGACAACGATACTTGTTGGAAAATGATGAAGAATGAATCAAATATTACCTCAACAGGAACATTGAGAAAAGAGGATTTCATAAACATTTAATTGAAGACTGGAAAGTAGAGGACAAATCTGTCTGATCGGCGTTGGAGCAATTACACTTGAACTGTCTGTGGTATGCATAGATAATTGCCTGCAGTATGAATATATTCACTCGACGAACGATCTGTAAGCTCCTTATGCATAGATAACTTGCAAAAATAATATTCCATCAGATAATCATTTAAAAAATTCTGCTTGTTAGATCACGAAGTTCTTTCATAGCAACAGCATTTCTGTATAGAGACTACAATACTGTCAAAGGGAGATGCACGTTAGGCCCAAGGCCTAACGGCAAAAATCTCCCAAATTTCTTATATGTGCTATCTGATCCAAGGGCAAGGCAAGAATGAGAGAGAATTCAAAACGACGCCACCGTAAGTGCGTACAATCTCTGCACAGTCAGCCAATCAAAAAAATGGAAAGAAGTTGTTAGTTGAATGCAGAGGAATTCTTAGGGGGAGTTAGGTTGAAAAATATTATTTAGTGGCAACAAGAAACAAGCGGGATTTTAAGAGACGCTACAATTTCGTGGAAAAGTGTGAATCATGAGATCGGAATTTCCGTTTCTCCACAAGATGCTCTGAAAATGCGCGCGGGTGGATAATGGCGATGTTGAAATGTAGAAAAAAATGGCGCATGTAATTTAAAAAAGAGAAAAAGCTAGAAAAGTATTATGAAACATATCTGGTTAAATAGTGGCTTAATCTTGCTGAAATTTAACCAGAATATTAAGAAAAAATAGATTTATTGATTGAATGTAGATTTAAATATGAATATTAAAAATAAAGGCTTTATATTTTATATATTTAGGACTTAGTAAATATTGCAGAGAGAAAACAACATCGCGAATCTTTAAAAATAAAAACAAGTTAGCATATTGCTAAAAGTAAATATTATTGATTAAATTAATGGATATTTATGGGATTATTAAATAGAAATAAAATTTTAAAAGCAAATTAGATTTAAATTTTAAATCGGAAATGTTATGTAAGGTTGTTATAACATAACAATGTGCAATGCAAATAAATAAATTCAACAACCAGTAATTTACTTATTTTCATTATTAGTATTAAATTTAAAATGTTACATTTTAAGGTGGTTTGAAAAATTCATGAAAATATTCAATATGATGTCTATAGTAATTCGTACACCACTTTCAATAAATGCAACTTATACAGTGGTGTGACATATCTAATAGAATTTCAAACATTTTTACTTTTGAGTGTTGTGGCATATATGCCAGGGCAGCTTATCTATCTGAAATTGCTGTTTTGTTTTGTTTTTTTCAAACAGATAAAAGATATCTTTGTGACAAATCTCAACTGTTCCGGGACCCATAGGTTGGAAACTTGTAATACATTGTAGTGTGATGAAACCTTCAATCATATAATTTATTCTAATATAACAGTGTTATACTAAATTTCGATTATTCTGTTTTAGAAACAAAAGCATGATAAGGAACTGTCTAATGCTCAGCAAAGAATTGCAACACTAGAAAAATTGTGCCGAGCCTTACAGGCTGAAAGAAATGAATTACAAAACCAATTAAATGCTGTTACCAGTAAGTAGTTTTCTATTATGATATAAGACTTGACATGCTAATAATATGTTTAAAAAAATACTTTTCATGATCTACAGTGTTTTTGAAGATGTATGAAAATATGCTTATTGTATAATGCAAAATTTATTTACAAAATGAGTAATTTTTATACATTGGGTGCTTTATTTTATGATTATAATATTTAATCTTTTTTTTGTGTGTGTGCGTGTGTTTAAATCTACTATCTTAAAAAAAAAAATGAATTTAAAATTTGATTGTAAAATGATAGCAATTTTTAAAAATGCACATTTTTTGTGAAAGTTTTTATGCTGAGCCAAATTTTACTTATATTTGCATGGGTTAGATCAGTCAGAGACCGTGATTTTAATATGAGTTGTGTCGAGACTGAGGCTGAAAATTTCACCATGTGCAGACAAAAGAAGAAAGAAACTCATCCCAGTTCGGTATGAAAAAATATGTTAACCCCAGTCTGGGTGAATGTTCAGAAAAAAGTAAGGACCTGGTCCAACCCAGCCCCAGAATACATATTTTTTTAACAGCCTTGTCTCAATGATAAAAGTCCTGAAGTTGTCAGGGCTAAAATTATGAGAAACTCTTAGTTTGCTTGTTAGAAAAAACATTTTTTAAAATAACTAAAGGACATTGAATAAGTACAGAAAGGAGGTGAAAAAGGCAAAAGTTAAAAAAGTTCTCTACAGAAAAGAATTACTTTTTCATGTGCAGTTTTTTTTAAAAACATAACATTTTATTAGGAGACAATCTTTGTTTAAAACTTTAAATACATTTTACTGCATGTTTTTTTTCTTTCATTGTTAAATTATTATAAGTCAAAATCAGTAAAGGAAAAGGGTATAAGCTTGGAACATGTCTTTGATTATTTTATTTGGCAAATTTGAAAAGATATTTATTTTTGAAAATGATTCTTTTAACAATAACTTAAATTATTGTAAAATAAAAATTTTTAATATTTTTAAAATTTATGTTTAAAAAAATGTTGAAACAAAACTAATACTTTCCTCTTTAATTAAATGAAAAAAATTGAAATCCAATGAATAATATTCCGATTTAAAAATTTTTAAAACTTCAAGAGAAATTTTAGGATGTGATTTTGTTTGCAAATTATATGGTTAACCATCATGGAAAAAGAAAAAAAAATCTAAATTCTAACTCAATAAATCTCTATTTTACATGGATCCTAACTCTTAGTTACATTTTTTCTTGAATAACATGCATTTCAATTTGTGTTTAATCCAGGCATTTCTAACACATTTACCGCCACGGGCCAAATTAAGCATTATATACTAGGCCACGGGCCACATGAATAAAAAGTAGATGATATTACCATTGCAAAGAATAAAATTTTTCAATCAAAACACAATCATATTAAAGAAATGTTTAAGAAAGATTCTGAAGTTGTTATTACGCACATTTTACTTTATCTTATTTTTTGAAAAAAATATTCAAAATCACTTTTCATCTACAAGATCTATAAAATTTTGTAAATGATATTTATTTTTGAAATTAAATATGTCCTCTGATTTGTTAATCTAGATCTGGCAAAAGGCCTAGTTGTTAGAAAAAACTTTTTGAATCAAAGAATTATTTAATAAAATGTGTCTTGTATTTGAATTCATTTATTAAATATTTTGTCTTGTTCAAATAATGTTTATTTGCACTCCATACTTTAAACAATTGATGGATTGATGAATAGTTATAGAAATTTGGAATCCCTATATCCAATTATTTTTTCTCTAACTTAAGTAATAAATTCTGAACAATAATTCCAACATCAATCATTAGAGCTGAAGTTCATATTTTTTTTAATTCAAAAGTATTCTTTTGGATTTATTTGTAATATATTCTTTTTAATTTCCACTCCAATGACTTTCGTAATAATTCCTGACAGCATCTAAAATTAAATATATTTTGTTTTTAAAAATTATTTCGTCAAAGTATTAAATTCTATTTGAAAATGCTAATACTATCAAATAGCAAAATAGCACTATGAAATATACTTTGAAGTTGAAGTTTATTCAGTGGCTTTCTAATTTGAAATGAAAACTTGAAGTAATTTGTCTATTAGTGCTCATTTAATAATCTATATTCATAATTTGCTGATTTAAAATGAAAATTTTAACCATCTTTAACAGTTAGAAATTGACAGTTAAAGCTTTATCATGGAAAGTTAAGTAGAAGGTAAATCTGTTTACCATCACTACTCATATTTCCAACACATATCTGGGTTTTAAATATTTATCTGACTATCTATAAATTTTCTTTGCAATGGTACTTATATTTTATAGTATTTTCAAACTTCTGCAACTTCTTTAGACATCATTTTTTCAATCTCGTAGTGAATGATTTCAATGTGTGCAATATTTAATGTAATAAATACGTTTGGTTTTACAAAGAGAATGAACTGTCTTCATAGGCTTGGTAAAAGTGCTTTGTTTCTCACTTAAGAAATATCAGTTTCAATTTTGAAAGTTTTTTTTTCCTATGTTTAGCCAGATTTTTGTGATAGACCAGGAGCCGGCCATCGATTTTCCTATCTATATAATAAAGGCCAAACGTATCTGTGCGTAACACATACGTCATTTTGTGAATGGCAACACTTTCACATGCAATTTTCGGTACTGGAAATTTTATACTTCTAAACGTAGCACATTTTCAATTTTTACACCATCGTATAATGAGAAAAATAAGTACTTTTAAATACAATTTGTTTGAAAACTATATCTCAATTTATTCTTGACACATTATTTTTTTTTTTTTTATAGTTTTTAGTACGAATTTCGCAATTGTGGCAACAGAAACATGCCATTTTTACTTAAAATTGATAAAAATTGAAATGTGCGCATGTAAATTTTGAGAAGATGAACATTATGACGGGTTTAGATTTCACATAAAATTCTAAGATTGTGTCAATTTGAAATAATTTTCTTTTTTTTCATACGCATTTATACCAAACATAAGCGTCTCAATTGATAAATTCATCATAATAACTGATCTTTATTAGATTTTCTTTTATTATTATACTTTTGCACATGTGAATAAAATTTAATTTTAATAATTTGGGCAACTGAGTTTTATAGAAATAGTATTTTTTTCCCCTTAATTTTAGCTTATAATAATATTTGTAATATTAGTAATATTAATATTTGTTTGAGAGTTAGACTGACCGTTGTAAGATGCCTTTTTTACTGTCACTAATTTTGCAGGTTTTTATGAATAAATGAAACATTTCTTTCTTAAACATTTACTTTCGTCGAAATTTGACGGGTTCCACCTTGTATATATAAGATACAAGGGAAATTTGGCCAGCATAAGAAAGCCCTAACAAAGAACTACTGGGAGCCACCTTTTTAAAGTATCAATTCCTGCCGGGTTATGGATTTTATGTGTCAATTTTGGGTGTTTACCTATGTATCGAGTACACGGACCGAACATGCATCAAAAAGTAGGTTTCAATGTGCACATTAAGAATATCACTGTCTGCCAGGTCCAATCCTGCCGGAACCGGGTGGCAGCTGCACATTTATGATGTCAATTTTGAGTGTTTACCTATATATCTTGTTCAAGAACTAGACATACATCAAAATGTAGGTTTTAAATTGCACACTAAGAATATCACTCTGTGCCAGGTCAAATCTTGACAGAACTGGGTGGCAGCTGCACATTTATGACATCAATTTTGAGTGTTTACCTATGTATCGAGTACAAGGACCGGACATACATCAAAATGTAGGTTTTTAAATGCACGTTAAGAATATCACTGTCTGCCAGGTCCAATCCTGCTGAAAATGGGTGGCAGCCGCACTTCTACGACGTCAATTTTAAGTGTTTACCTATGTATCGAGTACAAGGACCGGACATACATCAAAATGTAGGTTTTTAAATGCACATTAAGAATATCACTGTCTGCCAGGTCCAATCCTGCTGGAAATGGGTGACAGCCGCACTTTTATGACATCAGTTTTAAGTGTTTACCTATGTATCGAGTTCAAGGACCACATTTATATAAAAATGTAGTTTTCAAAGTGCACATAAAGAAAACAACAGTTTGACTGGTCCAGTCATGTAGGAACCTGGTTGCAGGCTTTTATTACGTCCCTTAAGAGTGCCTACCAATGTATCAAGCTCAAGGACTCATGCATCGAAATGTAGGTAAGAAAATGTACATTATGAATACCACGGTCTGCCAGGTCCAATCCTGTCGGAACCATGTGGCAGACTCCCATTTACATAGCTAATTGTAATTTTGAGTGTTTATTTATGTATCATGTTCAAAGACATTTATATACATCTCAATGTATGTTACATAAAGGGGATTCTTTACTCACTTGAAAAAAAAAAACCTGCTGAGTGTGCACTTTTAAACCTTCATTTTTATGTATATGTACTCCTTAAATTCGATACATAGGTAGACATTCAAAATTGACGTCATAAGAGTGTTGCTGCCACCTGGTTCCGGTAAAATTGGACAAAGCAGACCCTTATATACTTAATGTGCACTTTGAAACCTACATTTTGATGTATGTCCGGTCCTTGAACTCGATACATAGGTAGACATTCAAAATTGAGGTCATAAAAGTAAGTCTGCCACATAGTTCCGACAGGATTGGATCTAGCAAGTTGTGATATTCTTAAAGTATACTTTAAAACCTACATTTTGACCGTTCCTTGAATTCGATACATAGGTAAACACTCAAAATTGATGTCATAAATGTGCAGCTGCCACTCAGTTCTGGCAAGATTTGACCTGACACAGAGTGATATTCTTAGTGTGCAATTTAAAATCTACATTTTGATGTATGTCCAGTTCTTGAACAAGATATATAGGTAAACACTCAAAATTGACATCATAAATGTGCAGCTGCCACCCGGTTCCGGCAGGATTGGACCTGGCGGACAGTGATATTCTTAATGTGCACATTGAAACCTATATTTTGATGCATGTTCGGTCCTTGTACTCGATACATAGGTAAACTCTCAAAATTGATGTCATAAAAGTGCGGCTGCCATCCGGTTTCGGCAGGATTGGACCTGGCAGACAGTGATATTCTTAATGTACACATTGAAACCTACATTTTGATGCATGTTTGGTCCTTGTACTCGATACACAGGTGAACACTCAAAATTGACATCGGAAGTGACACATAAAATCCGTGACCTGGCAGAAATTGATATTTAAAAAAGGTGGCTCCCAGTAGTTCTTTGTTAGGGCTTTCTTATGCCGGCCAAATTTCTCTTGTATCTTATATACATAGGAAAATCGATGGCCGGCTCCTGGTCTATCAAAAAATCTGGCTAAACATAGGAAAAAAAAAACTTTCAAAATTGAAACTGATATTTCTTAAGTGAGAAACAAAGCACTTTTACCAAGCCTATGAAGAAAGCTCATTCTCTTTGTAAAACCAAACATTGTATTTATTACATTAAATATTGCACACATTGAAATCATTCACTACGAGATTGAAAAAATGATGTCTAAAGAAGTTGCAGAGGTTTGAAAATACTATAAAATAAAAAAGGTGGCTCCCAGTAATTCTTTGTTAGGGCTTTATTATGTCGGCCAAATTTCTCTTGTATCTTATACATAGGAAAATGGACAGCTGGCTCCTGGTCTATGAGTCTTCTTTATATTGTGTGAACCTCTCAATATTACATTCTTTTCAAACTAGAGCAGTGCCCACATATCAAACTCAAAATTTTAAGTTTTTTTAAAAATTCAACTGTAAATTACCTTTGAAAAAACCTGTGATATTAATCTTCAGTTTTATTCATAGTGATTAAGAACTTATACAGATAGTCAATATCAGAATTTGTTAAAAAAAAAAAAAAAAAAGTTGACACTAAAAAATGAAAGAAAGAAAGGTTACATTAGTTTTTTCTTTGACACAATTATTAACCCAAGTAATGAAGATAATTAAAGATCTAAAATTCAAAATCCATATGTTCAAAACTGTACTTAATTAGCTTTTATTAACTTTATAATATATTTCTTTGTATTTAATAAATACAACACATCCTCTTGAAAGTGGTGTAAAAAAAGAGTAGTGAAATAAAGTTTTAGTTTCAACTAGTAAAACAAATGAAAAAAGTCAAATTAAAATTTTATGAATCTTTAAATTTTTAAGCACACAATCCCGCACTTATCTACAAATTAGTTATTTTTGTATACATATTTTCTTCTAAAATGTAAAATTGAATTATGTCTTATTGTTCTTGTATGAGTGGGATTTTTTGAATTCAGAATGCTACCACAATTCTCAAGATAGATATTCCCTTTATTTAATGACATAGTAAATAAGATAAATATTACTGTTAAGTAATATATCATTCTGAATAAAAGAAAGCATCCAAATTGGTAACACAGATATACATATATTTTAGAAATTTATCATCTCTTGGACTATATGGTTTGTGCACCAATGTTTGTACAATCTACTTTCACCCTGTGCATTTTTAACATGAAAATTAAACACAGGTAAAATGCCAAATGTTTCACTGGTCACAGATAAGTTGTTGGCAGACCCTTTCTGGCCTGTGGTCTATATGTTTGGGTCTAATTCCTTAAAACTTGATGAATTAAACAGCCATAACTCTGTGAGTTTTGCAGATATGAAAATGCAAATTCTTCGTGTTTAATTGAGGGATAGATAAGAAAAGTTTTCCTACTTGAAATTTTTATCGTATGGGGGTTATATACTACCTCTGACAAAAAAGTTCGGTGAATGAATTCAGAACTACTGATCTAACAACACTGGGGAAACAAACCGCTGCACCTGCATAGAGGGAAGTGTTGACCATCTTCCCCCACCATTGTTCAGTTGAGTGTTGTTTATGTTCTGTGTAAGATGTGTTTTACTAAGTGCTTGTTCAGTGTGTTGGTTATTAACTGAGACCAGGAAAATGAATGAACAAAAGATCAGTTTAAAGTTTGGTTTTAAATTTTGCAAGACCCGAAATAAATTCATGAGGGGTGGTGCAAATTGAACATCCTCCAGACTTCTTCCTATTTTCATGACTCAAACTCTATTTGAAAGAGATTTGACCATATTGCTGACATCCAACGAAAAGTGACGAAGCTTTTGAATTCCATCCCAAAAGAAGACTTCTTGCGAATTTCCCAGGATGTGTACAGCAGATCTCAGCGGTGCATAGTTATGGGAGATGACTATTTCGAAGAATGGCATGGAAACTTTCGTTAATATTTCATCTACATTAAGGACTATTCACCAAACTTTGTCAGAGGTTTTAGAAATTTAATTTTTGTATTTTTTCAAACAGCTCCTCCCCCCCTTCCCCCATAGGAGTTACAACCTATGTTATTCTATTTTGCAACTTTTATGAAACTGCAATTGGAAAATGGGTCTAAGAACAATATTTAAGAAAATAGCATATTTTTTCAATATTTGTGAATCACACTGTATATATGTAGTATTATGGCCATAAGTAATATGTTTTTATTAAAAAATTTAACAAGTAACATGTTTATCGATTGTATTATCATGTATTATAACTAACATTTTGATTTTTCTCTTTGAAGGTTCAGTAAATTCTTCCTCTAATGATGTGCCTCCAACTCCAGTTGAAACATAAGTACAATGCTGCAATAAATAAAATCAAGCATTTCTTTCTTTTTAAAAGAAAAAGTGTAAAAAGTCATTTTTTAAGGGTTACCCCCTACTTCTTCAGTTTTCCATTTGCTTAAATTAGTGCATTTTCTTTTCAACTGCTTTATAAAAAAATGTTACAGATCTGATTTTAAATGCCTTTGTTAAATTGTTTTAATGTCTGCAAAATTTGTTTTTATTATATTACATTAACATATTTTTATCTTAACCTTTGTTTTAGAACATGGAAAATTATAAATATTTATTAAAAAATATATATAAGTTGAAATAACTCTAAACTATACTTTTTAGTGTTTCCTTGGATATTTATATTTATTATTATTATTGTTATATCAATAAATTATTAAAGTAGCTCAACATTTTACAGGTTTCTTACATATTTAAAAAAAAAAAATTAAATATTAAGAAATTATCATAAATAGTTTATTAAATATATAAATACAATAAATTGTGGAGCAATTTATAAAGTCTCTCTTAAATTTTACATAATTCATTCTTCAATTAAAAATTTCAAACACTATGTCACAATAAATAATATTCATTCTTCCATCATGTTATTAGTATATTATTAAAATTACTATAAACACATTTTAGGATTCTGCAAAGGAAAATTATTGTAATCAATTTATTAAATCATTAATTATAAGAAATTAAAATAAACATTGAAAAAAATTTTCAAAAAAAAGTTTCTAATTTTCACTTAAGATTCCTATATTTTGAATTCTTAAACAGAGTACAAAAACTGTGTCAGTTATTTTTATTGAAAATATTCTGACTCTTGTATTTGAAATAACTGTTGGGTGCATTTTTCTTGATTGTATGTTTGTTTTGATACATGTAATCTGTTTGTGCTGTACATTCAATCCTTTACAGTATTAAACTGATAATAAATTTATGAACAATACATTTTGTATTTTTTGTTTTATGGATTGTTTTTAGTTTCTATACTTATTTATTACTCAAATGTATGAAGAGTCATAAATGTACTCAGGTTGATAAATATACAATAAAATTGTGATCTTTTGTCATTTTGAATCACTTTTTAAAACTAGCAGACACT
Source organism: Maratus speculifer (assembly GCA_964019185.1). Classification (NCBI taxonomy): domain Eukaryota; kingdom Metazoa; phylum Arthropoda; class Arachnida; order Araneae; family Salticidae; genus Maratus; species Maratus speculifer. The sequence goes on from OZ025302.1 coordinate 172,811,149, forward strand.
AAATAAAATAAATCAGACATTTTATTTGGTTTAAAGGCAAAGGGCAAGTTCCTTGTATATATTTTTTAATATACATTATACTTATTTATACAGGGTTCATACAGAGCTGGGAAGAAAAAATCCAAGGAGTGCAAAAAATTTTAAGGACTTGCCACTTTTGTGGTTATTTATGTGGCATGCACTTTCACAGCCCCAATTTCGCAGGTATTCCGCGAGTTACCCCCCCCCCCCCCCCCCCCCCCCCCGCGAGAGGGGAGGGGGGGTTATACGCAATCTTCAGACAAAATCAGCGATTTATGTTCAATATTTTAGCAAAATCGGCGAATTATTGCGATCTTTTGTCGAAATGGGATTTTTCCCGTGTTTCTTTTTTATGAAATCGACGTTTTTATTTTCAACAAAATTTGCATTTTTACACGATTTTTTCTCGAAAACGGCGTTTATCCCCGCAATCGTTTGACAAAATCGGCGTTTTTTCCATGATCTTTTGATGAAATCGGCATTTTTCCGTGTTTCTTTTTTACGAAATCGACGTTTTTTTCAACAAAATTTGCATTTTTACACGATTTTTTCTCGAAAACGGCGTTTTATCCCCGCAATCTTTTGACAAAATCGGCGTTTTTTCCATGATCTTTTGATGAAATCAGCATTTTTTTTCAATAAATTTTTGACAAAATATTTGTATCGAAAACGGCCTTTTTTCTCACGATCTTTGAACAAAAACGGCGTTTTTTCCCGCGATCTTTTAACCAAAAAGGCGTTTTTTCCCACTATCTTTTAACCAAAAAGGTGTTTTTTCCCGCGATCTTTTAACGAAATCGGCATTATAACCGCAATCTTTAGATTAAATTAACGTTTTCCCACAGTCTTCAGGCGAAATTAGCGTTTTATCTGCGATATTAACCGCGATTCGCACAGGAAATTCGCGTTTTTCAGCAATCTTTTAACAAAGCTCGTTGACAAAAACATTGAAAAAATCGTCATTTTTCCACAAAATATTGACAAAATGTGTGCTTTTTCGGAGATCCTTCCACGAAATTTGCATTTATCCGCGATGGTTTTATCTGTGTGCAAAACCGTATAAGTAAGCAACTATGCAGAACTGATAACCCAGTGTCAAATTTTTGGAAATTTCGGACGAGAATCACTCTTGAATCCACCGTTATCAGCAAAATTGAGGATGATGAATCGTATTATGAAGAAGAAATCTAACTGTGAAGGAATTAAACAGTGTAATCACCTTTTGAAATTAGAAGCTTAGAGGTGTGTCTGGATTATTCTTTTCTTTTCCTTATGGCCGTGAAAAGTAAATCACTTTGGTGGCTATTAGTAGATCCCAAAAAATCACTGCTGTGCTTTTTTGGGTAAACCCTTTATGCACATCAAAGCATAAAGGGTTTACCGTGCATTTTACAATCACATTTTTTTTTCTTTTCCGGGAACAATATCGCTTGCGTGCAAAACCGCAATACAATTTAAGGAGTTTCTAAGGAGTATTTTGTTTATCTAAGTAGTTCTAAGTACTACTTGGGAACGTTTTCATTTCTAAGTAGTTTCTAAGGAGTCCAAGGAGTCTGTGCGAACCCTGCTTATAAACTTAAGTAGGGGAACTGGATATTGGTTTTGCCGGATATATACCGAATATCTGAAGCTCACAATAAAAAATGTAATTTACAAAAATTATCTCTTTGAATATCAGAGTTTGAAATTCAAATTTTCACAGAAGGAGAGTTTCTGTCCTAACATTTATAAATGCAGGGCAGTTAAACTGTTTGGAAAGGGGAGGGGGGAATCCACACTGCTCTTTTTTACATGCCTCTTAAAGAATTATATTTATACAGACATGACAAATTACCATTGAAATAATTTAAAATCAACAACTTAAAATAATTATCCAAAACATTTAGTATTATTTAAACATGGGAATGCTCGGAAAAAAATCTTTTATTTTTCTGCAGATTTATTTTTAATTTTTCCAAACTGCAAAAACTGAAATTTCATTTATAAAAAGAAAAAAAATTAAAAATTTTGTAGTAACTACATTCATATTTAATTTAGAGGCAGCTTTAATATCCAATCAGAAATAAGATAATTATAACAAAGAAACTTTTTTTTTTCAGCTGCCATGTTTGGCAGATTATGAATGTTTCAGGCATGGTTCTGGGTGAAATTTTTTTTTCGGAAATTCACATTGCATTTTCGGAAATCGGCAGGGAATTCCACAAGTTCCCCCCCCCCCTTTCCGGGAAGGGGAGTTTATTCGCGTTCTTCAGACAAAATCGGCGATTTATCTACGATATTTAGCAAAATCGGCAATTTATTGCGATCTTTTGTCGAAATCGGCGGTTTTTCCACGATCATTTGACAAAATCGGCGTTTTACCCTTTTTTTTTTTTTTTTTTTTTTTAAATGAAATCGGCGTTTTCTTCGATGATTTTTAGGCAAAATTTGCATTTTTACGCGATCTCTTCTCAAAAACAGCGTTTTATCCCTGCGATCTTTTGACGAAATCAGCATTTTTTTCCGTGATCTTTTGATGAAATCGGCATTTTTTTTATGATCTTTTGACAAAATATTTTTAAGCGATCTTTTATCGAAACCGGAGTTTTTTTCCACGAACTTTAAACGAAATCGGCGTTATATCCGTTATCTTTAGACGAAATCGACGTTTTCGTTTGGGCTCCAGACGAAATCAGCGTTTTATCTGCGATATTTGGTGAAATTGCCGTTTTTTTCGTGATCCGCACAGGAAATTCATATCAGCGATCTTTTGACAAAGTTCGTCGACAAGAACATTGACGAAATCGTCGTTTCCCCACGAAATATTAACGAAACGTGTGCTTTTTCGGCGATCATTTCACGAAATTTGCATTTCTCCGCGCGCAATGTTTGGCGATTTTTTAAAAAATATTTTACGGATCGCGTTAATTACTAAGCTCACGTTAAAAAATAAGAACTTCAAGGATTCTTATTAAGGACTATCGAAATATAAGGAGTTTATAAGGACTTTTAAGGTCCGTGCGAACCCTGCTCTGGAAAGTCATAGCCAGGGGAAATTTATTTCCCTGGCTAAAAACCCTGACGATTAAAGAGTTTTGAGAGAAATCAGAATTATTTAATCGTTCCTTTAAAAAGTTCGCGAAAATCATCAATTGGACATTAGAAAATCTTGTACAATTCCCGCAGAACATTTTTGATCAGCTAAATTTCGTCGGAGAACATTGTAAAATATTCTGCTCTGGGGCTTGTATAAAGCATAGTAGGAGCTTATATCTGTCTGTAACTGCTTTTTCCCATTCCTCAAATTTTTTATTGGTAGTGTTGTTATATAGTTTATATCTCTTGAGCGACACTTTTAGAAATATGAAATTGCATATGGAACGTTGAATATGTTTTTTAATCAAGAATGGGATACCAGATTTCAGAATAATGAGAGAAATTTCATGTTTTATTAATAATGTAAAATTTAAAATCGTGTTTAATTATTAATGTAAGCATAGTAGTACAGGTCATACATTACCATAAAGATTTTTTCTCCTGAAATTCCATAGACCATCAATGAATTGAATAAGAATGAATATTTTTTGATAATCCTGTCAAAACTAATTATCTAGCAGAAGTGTTTAAAATTGTGATTAAGTGCTTTATAGTAGTAAACTGTGCTCATTTTTGTGTGGATAGCAAGTATATCAGGAGTCATATTCACTCAAAAAAAATTGCCCTCTCCTTTTTTGGTAATCTTTTAATTTGAAGTTTTTTGTGATCTTTTGAGGAAATTATAGTTTTTTCAGGACAGTGTTGCTGCATCTGGCTGGTTTCCAGCTAGGCATTTCAAATCACCAGGACGTTTTAATAGTTATTTTTGCTTTATGAGATAACTGACATTCCATAATTAAAAAAGAGAAAATTTTCCATAAAAATTTTCTGGTGCAAATTCAGCATTTCGAATAAAATTACTGCCAGATATGGCAACACTGTTTCAGGATCTTTTGACGAAATTTGCTGTTTTTCATGATTTTTTTTTGAGGAAATCTGTTTTTTTTTAACTTTATTTTACGAAAATGGTCTTAAATAACACATTTTAAATATATTGATTTAAATCTTAGTAATTCTCACCAAAATTTTATTTCTCTCTTTTACAATCACGTGAAAATATTCTTGTTGCAAGAATTATTTGTACTGTCTTAGAATTGGCAACATTTGTTAAAAGGATAACCAAAAAGAACAAAATAAATCTCATGTAAAAATGTTTTAAAATTTAAACAGTTTGGCAATGTTATTACTTGGGCATCTCAAAATGTGACATAATTTCTATTTATTGCTTTTAACTTTATAGTCCAGTCATTTTAGCACCTTTTTTTGCAAATAGCGGAAAAAATTAGAACAAAGCTGGATTTTTGCATAGGTGCTAGTTAGGGTATGTAGTTTAACATACTAAAAGTCCCCATCGATCCGATATGAGCTTTCGCCTCCAGGGGGCGCTAAAGAGCTTGAAAATCGGTTTTCTGTGAATATCTCACGAACAATGGCATCTAGACACAAAAGTTTAATTACAAAAATGTAGATAATTTAATTTCCTACAAAAAGTGTCATTAACATTTTTTTGTCACACCAACCGTTCCCTGCCAAAAATTAAGATAAAATAAACATTATTGAAAAAGAATGTGCAAGCACAATCATAACGCGGCGAAGAGGCAGAACAAATACTAAACAATTTTGATTCCCCCCCTCATCTCTCCCCCATTGTTTGTATGGCGTTTTCGCGCACTTGTGCAATACGTCACCTGAGAATAATAAGGTTCTATCTGTGTTTTTGGAAAAATCGACTTATCGATATAGAAATGTTCTATTTGTATCTATGAAGGCATTTCTGGATTAAAATAATGTCGTAATATAATTGTAATATTATATGTAAATTATATATAACATCGTTTTGATGCAAAAATGCCTTCGTAGATACAAAGAGTCTTTCTATATAGATAAGTCAATATTTTCAAAAACACAGATAGAACTTTATTATTCTCAGGTGATGAATAGTCATTGCCCAATACCCTATCTCTCTTTGCATTTGTCGAAATGTACCATGTGCAAGTACTTTTCAATATTTTATTTTTATTTGGTGCTCATTTCGCTAGTATGAAATGACCCTAATTTATTGAACGAAGTATTTATTCTTTTTTAAGATTTTAGGAAGGGAATAATTTTATTTTCAATGCATGTTGTAGGAAGTTTAAATTATTTATGACAGTTTAAAATGACTCTTTCTTAATTGCTGATTCTGACCGAAAAATGGAGATTGACAAAATAGTTTATCTTGCATGAGATGAGGACTCGGGTTTGAAAGATTTTGTAAAAACAGAAAAAAAAGGTCTGAAGTCACTTGTGACAGCAAGTTCGGAAAGAGATGACCATAAGTGGAAAATAGTTGAAGAAATGGCTAAAAACAACAATGAATATACTGTTCATTCAAAGAGTAAGAAAATTTATTCACGAAAGAATTCTATTAAATCATACAATAAATCTATTGCCGAAAAACAATCAACATCCGCACAAATTAATCATCCATTGAAGGAAAAATTGAGAAATGACAGTCCGTTGTTTGAATTTAAGGGAAAATGTTTGTTATTTCTGATACATTAGACGAAGATTTTTTACAGAAGGAAAAAAAGAAAGCTCTAAAGTATCGCGGAAAAGAATTTTTTTAATCTAATCATTAAAATAAGACACGTCTCATATCGATGCTTATGCAGAAATTTATGGAAAATGGTTTCGAAAGCGAAACAAGTAGAAGATGATGCAGACACACACATTGTTAACACAGTTATTGAAGTAGCAAAGTCTGGTGCGCTTACTGCTGTTGTTGGCGATGATGTTGACTTGATCGTATTGTTGACAGTTTTAGCACCTCCAGAGAGATATTTTTTATTAAGTCTGGAAGAGGACGAATTGTTACCACCCTGTATTCATCGCACAGTTTTAACAATGATGCTGTTCTGAAAGATCATATATTATTCCTTCACGCTTTTTCAGGTTGTGACTCGACATCAGCAATGTTTGGGAAAGGTAAAATGTCGTTAACAAAATTTTTGAAGGAAGAAGATCATAACATACAAACGGCCAGCATTTTTAAAAGTGATCAAGTATCTTAATTTGAAGTTTCCGAGGCTGGAAAAACTATTTTTCTTCCTTTATACGGTAGTAAAGCAGAAATTTCTCTGAAAAAGTACCGTTATGTATGTTTCAAGAAAAGAGTTGCTGTTGGTAAAAAAAAAGCCTTTTATCGTTGCCGCCTGCCGAAGATGCAGCTAGATTGTTCAGTTTACGTATTTATCATCACCTACAATACTGTTTGGGCAATAAACTACTTCCTAAGAACTGAGGCTGGGAAAATGTACCTGATTTGTCTCCAATTCAAGCTACTTTACCGCCTGCACTAAAAAATATTATTAAATCGATTTTTTGTACTTTCTCCAAAGAATGTGGAAAAGCATGTGGATGCTGAAAAATTGGATTAAAATGATCTGATATTTGCACAAATTGCTTCGGAGTTTCATTTCATAATGCAAGTAAAATTAAATTTGAAGACTGGGAAGATACTGACAGTAACGAGGGAAGTGCTACTTTTGAATTCAGTGATGATAGCGAAAGGCAAACGAAAAATACTGAAAACAGCATAACAACGAAAGAAAGAAATACAGATATTGACGAATCGGAATAAAGTCTAGAATTTGAAGCTGTGCAAAGAACTACTAAAGCAGTCAAACGACTGAAATTGGATTAAGCCATCCACTATAAGTGGAATATACCTACGGGAGAAACCACAATAAAAAAAGTGCTAAATGCTTAACCACAAGGGTAGTATGGAAATAAGCATAAATGTATATTATATATTCACTTTCTTTATTCAAAAGTGAGAATTTTAGATCTGTTTACATATTTTTTTTTAAAGTAGCAGCAGATTTTTTGAATTTTTATAATTTTACTTTCAAATATGGTCACGTTTTTATATTTTTGACAGGGAAGGGTTAATGTGACAAACAAATGTTAATGACACTTTTTATAGAAAATTAAATTGGCTACAACTTTGTAATTCACCTTTTTTCTCTAAATGCCATTGTTTGTGAGATATTCACAAAAAACTGATTTTCAAGCTCTTTAGCGCCCCCTGGTGGCGAAAGCTCACATCGGATCGATGGGGACTTTTAGTATGTTTAACTACATAACCTAACTAGCACCTATGCAAAAATCCAGCTTTGTTCTAATTTTTCCCCCTATTTTTGCTAAAATGACTGGGCTATTAACACATGTTTTTACTGTATGTATGCACATATAAATCACCCCCCCTCCCTCAATCTTAAGGAAAATTTTGAAAAAGATTGAACTTTCAAGTGTAAGTCAAACCCATTTCTGGTAGTATGTAGAGAAATAATTTATAATCAAAGATAAAAATATTAATAAATTTTCATATCAATCAGACTCTAATTAAACGTTTTAAACAACATAATTATGTGAAACAAAAGTTTCTGAAACTATTTTGCAGTCCATTCATATGAATTCAAAAGGAAAAATCTATTCAAGTCTTATTTACAAGGGTAAACAACTTCTAAAATATAGTATTTCTTTGTATTGTAGGACTTACAGGCAAGTTTTAAAGGATTCTCAAGTTAGAACTTTTTTTAAAAAGGGGATTAAAATGTTGAAAGGAATGTCCCTGTATTAAAGAGAATTCTATTCCAAGAAAAAATGGCTGCAGAACAATTACAAAGTCATTATTGTTGAGCTTTATTTGTCAATCACAGGGAAATGACCACTGCCAGGTTTATCTCTCGATCCAACCGAGGCTCACAGGTGATAAGATGTGCAAAATTGAATGATTATCTTTTTTTTTTTTTTCTTGTAAAAACAGTGCAAATCTTGTGTATAAGACTACCTCTTTTCATTACATCATGTCCTCACACACACACATTTTCAACTCTCAAATTTTGTTCTAAAATTCCTCAACTTACACATGAGTATACAGTAATTAAAAAATTTCTTCCTTTTTTAATACAACATTTGTGACAAAATGTTAAATATTATCATTTTCCTGCTTTTAAAATGTGATCACTTAATTCTTATTTTAAAAGGAGGTGGGTCAATAAGGGCTATTTTTCACCCATCATATAAAAGTTTCGAATTCAGATGATTGTTCCATGGCTTTGTATAGTTAAAGATATGTATTTTTGTTTAATATAAGTTTTATGTGATAAATAAAATAGTAAGTCATGGAAATTATAGCCCGAAAGTAGAGTGTTTTGGCTTTCTTCCGCATTTTTGACGTTTTTTGTGTCTTTGAATAATTTTTTTATTAAGAAGCGCTCGATGAACCCAATTAATTTTGACATGCAATGATTCTACTCTTTATAAGCTTTTATATGAGCATTATTTTATTTGGGTTCAGTGTGCGCTTCTACTTGTAAAAGAAAAAAATATCATGTGAGAGAATCAAATGACCTACTATCGGAGCACGTTCAGACTTCTTCTGCCGTACTTAAAAAGTATTAACGTTGTTCAGACGTCAATGTTGTTTTCTAAAATGTTTTCGTAAATATTTATTAAAGAAATTACTAATAAATAATGCTTGGATACCAATGTCATATATGTAAAGTCTTGCAAAAAACTTTTCGTATCTGTTCTAACAAAAGTTATATTGATACTTTATATTTAGTTCGTTAGTTATCGTTATATTTAGATGTTCGAAAAACTGAGATTTACAGAGTGGTTCTAAATAGTGCTCTAAATACAAATATGTATTTCGTGCTCTCCAGGCTCTAAATACTTCTATTTCTTCTTTTGAGGTAACAATAAGAGATTATGCGTGAACAATTACTGTCGATGAGACCACAAATAAGAAACCTAATATACATTTATCAATATGTCATTTTCACAACTCTAACACTTGTGTAATATGTAAAGATAAGAACTACCTCGTTATTGTAGCAAAAGCTATTGAAACTGAAGCCTTTATCAGGGATAAGATTTGCTACTAACATTTATATATTACATACAATTTAACTTTAAGCAAATTAAAAAGAAACTGTTAGAAAGAATTGGGCAGAAATTTTCTTACTGCAGTGAAAAGTATATTTTACCAAGATACAGAACATTAATAAAACCATTGACATGAGTATTTTTTAATTGTAATTTTAAAAATAGTAGATACTTTTCTTGAAACAGCAAATCAAAATAATTGCAACCACATTAAATATATAATAGAACGGAGTTCCTACTCCAGTTTTTAAGGAATTAAATTGATTGTTAAAGGTGGAGAAAGCCAACTATTAAAAATGAGGATATTAAAAGGAATTCAGAAAAAATGGACTACTATATAAAAGTACAAAAACAAAAAAAAATTTAAATTTTCCCAGAAATTTAATTGGTGAAATCTCTATAAATAAAAGGAATTCCGAGGATAATTAATTAATTAATTAATTGAGGCACAGGGGAAAGCAAATCTTGGCAATGCGCCAACTCGGTCCAGAGGAAGCAAATCTTGGCAATGCGCCAACTCGGTCCAGAGGTATAAAAGCAAGATAGAAAAAAACGCGCAGGTCTGTGCATTCAAGTACAACCACCCATATGTATATGCTGAAAGTTTGTTCTGACGCTCACCCGACGCACGTGGAGTGCCGATGGTCCGGGAAGCGTACCATACACATAAATTATTAAATAAACCTTCAAATTAAGCCCGGTGAAGCGGGCTGGGTATGCTAGTTTTTTTAAAAATTGAAGAAAAGTCTGAAGAATCTCATCCTTGCTTTATAGAAACTAATATGTACATTTTGTCATAAAAACGATGCTGTAAAACCTAATTTACTTAATTGAAGTGAAAAAACTTCTTTAAACATCATAAAATAAGTTAACTGCGCAAGGCCTTTCGAAAGAACTTAGTCTTTCTTCGTCAGGCGCAAAAAAGACGTGCGTCTACAATGAATGTAGCGGCACGATTTAAGGGGAAGGCGGGAGGGAGAGGGAGCAAGCAGAAGGCAACAGCCAATCACGGAAGAGCATAAACAAATCTAGATAAACAATGAAGGAGAGGAAAGGAAGAATGGGGGAAGGGAAATGGGAAAAAAGCGGGGTAAATTAAAAAATTAACTAAAAGGAGAGATTAAAATGAAATAAAATGTACGCAAAAAATATATAAATTAGTAATAATTAATAATAAATAAGGAAAAAAAAAATTAAAAATAAAAATACATAAAAATAAAAAATTGTTTACAATTATAAACACACATATATAAACCTGAAAATTGTATACATAATATATAAAAAAATAATAAATACAGTTGAACCTCGAAAATCCGGAACCGTCGGGACCGCGGCGATTCCGGATTTTGGAGGTTTATTAAAAAATCTTTTTTATGGCTATATAATACTGTAAAATCCCGTTAATCCGCTCTTCCTGATCAAACGCCCCCTCCCCACTTTATAAAGAATTTGAAATTTTCAAAAAATCCCGAGAAAGCGCCCTTCCTCCCGATTCTCAAAGGCGATTGAGAGTGAGACGAATCATTATGAAATGAATGAATCATGAATCTTTGATGAAATGTGCGTTTTTTCGACACTTTTTAATTGATTTCACGCTTGTTTTGCTTTTTTTACAAATTTCTCTGTTTTTTCTGCATTTTTTCCAGAGAATTTACGTTTTTTTTTTAAACCCAAATTTTTTCAAGTATCAAAATTCATGATTAATTCAACGATTCATTCATTTCATCATGATTCATTACTGTAAATTTTGTTGAACGCTTTTTAATTTTTGTAATAATAAAGTCTTTAATTAACGGCAAGTCATTACAATATTAACCAGAATATATCTATATATATTTTTTTAGTATAGTTATCAGAATTTAACTGCAGTTGATGAAAATTACAGCTATGTCTCATTTTAAAAATTAATAAAACTGAAATCGGAAAAATGTCCGGATTTTCGAGGTTCAACTGTAATAAACTTATTTATGAAGCAATGCTGAAAAGATTCTTCCAGGCAACGGAGACCGTTTTAGAATCAGATTTATCATCAACAATAATATCACGATTAATATAAATAGCAAAATTATCAAGAAAATCTAACTCAGAGAAACTATTGGCATTAAAGATAATTTTAGCAGTTTGAAAATTGAAACTATGGCCGGAATCCCAAGAGTGTTTAGCAACAGAAGATTTAGAAATTTCTTGATTAATGACATACCGAGAGTGTTCTTTTAGGCGTTTTTCGAGATTTCTTTTAGTTTGACCAATATTCGATAAATCACAGGAATATTATAAATACCCCATTTTTGGAGGTCAGGGACAGGATATTTCATGGAAGGAAATTTTAATTTATTGACTGGTTTAAAGATAACATTAAAATTGAAACGTCTTAAAACTTTAGCTAATTTAAAACATAAAGGAGGATAAAAAGGGAGGGCGACCAAATTATCAGGTTTACTTTTATCAATATTAGAAAGTAGAATTGTTAGGGGGTCTATTGAATTTGCTCACAGCAGTATTAATGATGGAAGGATTGAAACCACGTTTTACAGCAGCAGATTTTAAGTAATTGAGTTCATTCTTAAGGGATGCAAAATCGGAACAAATTTTGAGAGCACGATAAACATAAGTATAAAAAACACCGATCTTTTGATTGACAGGATGATTTGAGACAGAAAAAGGTTTTCTATAAACACAAGTTTTGAAAGAAGAATCACATTTGGTAACTAAAACATCAAGGAAGGAGTTTATTACAATTCTCTAACTCAAAAATAAACTGAATATGAGGATCAACAAAATTGATAGTTTGAAGAATTGTAGAGATATCAAATGGATTATCCAATAGGACGAAAGTATCATCAACATAACGTATCCAACATAAAATTGATCAGATTTAATAATTTATCTTCAAAGTAATGCATATAAATATCACAAAGAATGGGAGATAAAGGATTACCCATACTTAAGCCTTCTAACTGTTTGAAAAATTTATTATCGAATTGAAAAGTAGTAAGAGTTAAGCAAATTTTAGTTAAATTAACATAATCTTTGACCTCAATATCAGAGAAATGAAATTCGCGTAATCTTTTTTCCAAGCAAGAAAGAGCGCCTTCAATCGGGACATTAGTAAATAAAGATTTGACATCAAGAGAAAGCATAGAACAATTCGATGGATTATTACTTTTTAATTTACTAACGAAATCATAAGAATTTTTTACAGTATGAGAATTACAAATGCATAAAGGCGAGAATATGGAAGCTAAAAGTTTGGCAAGAGGATAAGTAACAGTACCAATTTGTGCTAGTTTTTATGCTTTACCCAAAGTTCACAAAACCAATATTCCCTTAAGACATATTGTCTCTAATTTTGGTACTGTTACTTAGCCTCTTGCCAAATTTTTAGCTTCCATATTCTCGCCTTTATGCATTTGTAATTCTCATACTGTAAAAGATTTTTATGATTTCGTTAGTAAATTAAAAAGTATTAATCCATCGAATTGTTCTATGCTTTCTCTTGATGTCAAATCTTTATTTACTAATGTCTCGATTGAAGGCACTCTTTCTTGCTTGGAAAAAAGATTACGTGAATTTCACATCTCTGATGTTGAGGTCAAAGATTATGTTAATTTAACTAAAATTTGCTTAACTCTTACTACTTTTCAATTCGATAATAAATTTTTCAAACAGTTAGAAGGCTTAAGTATGGGTAATCCTTTATCTCCCATTCTTTGTGATATTTATATGCATTACTTTGAAGATAAATTATTAAATCTGATCAATTTTAAATGTTGGATACGTTATGTTGATGATACTTTCGTCCTATTGGATAATCCATTTGATATTTCTACAATTCTTCAAACTATCAATTCTGTTGATCCTCATATTCAGTTTACTTTTGAGTTAGAGAATTGTACTAAACTCCCTTTCCTTGATGTTTTAGTTACCAAATGTGATTATTCTTTCAAAACTTGTGTTTATAGAAAACCTTTTTCTGTCTCTAATCCACCCCATGCTCTCTCAAATCATCCTGTCAATCAAAAGATCGGCGTTATTTATACTTATGTTTATCGTGCTCTCAAAATTTGTTCCGATTTTGCATCCCTTAAGAATGAACTCAATTACTTAAAATCTGTTGCTGTAAAACGTGATTTCAATCCTTCCATCATTAATACTGCTGTGAGCAAATTCAATAGACCCCCTAACAATTCTACTTTCTAATATTGATAAAAGTAAACCTGATAATTTGGTCGCCCTCCCTTTTTATCCTCCTTTATGTTTTAAATTAGCTAAAGTTTTAAGACGTTTCAATTTTAATGTTATCTTTAAACCAGTCAATAAATTAAAATTTCTTTCCATGAAATGTCGTCCCTGACCTCCAAAAATGGGGTATTTATAATATTCCTTGTAATGGCTGTGATTTATTGTATATTGGTCAAACTAAAAGAAATCTCGAAAAACGCCTAAAAGAACACTCTCGGTATGTCATTAATCAAGAAATTTCTAAATCTTCTGTTGCTAAACACTCTTGGGATTCCGGCCATAGTTTCAATTTTCAAACTGCTAAAATTATCTTTATTGCCAATAGTTCCTCTGAGTTAGATTCTCTTGAAAATTTAGCTATTTATAATTAATCGTGATATTATTGTTAATGATAAATCTGATTCTAAAACTCTCTCCGTTGCCTGGAAGAATCTTTTCAGCATTGCTTCATAGATAAGTTTATTATTTAATTATTATTATTTTTTTATATATTATATATACAATTTTCAGGTTTATATATGTGTGTTTATAATTGTAAACAATTTTTTATTTTTATGTATTTTTATTTTTAATTTTTTTCCCCTTATTTATTATTATTACTTATTTATATATTTTTTGCGTACATTTTATTTCATTTTAATCTCTCCTTTTAGTTAATTTTTTAATTTACCCCGCTTTTTTCCCACTTCCCTTCTTCCTTTCCTCTCCTTCATTGTTTATCTAGTTTTGTTTATGCTCTTCCGTGATTGGCTGTTGCCTTCTACATTCCTATTGGCTGTTCCTTCTGCTTGCTCCCTCTCCCTCCTGCCTTCCCCTTCACTCGTGCCGCTACATCCATTGTAGACGCACGTCTTTTTTGCGACTGACGAAGAAAGACTAAGTTCTTTCGAAAGGCCTTGCGCAGTTAACTTATTTTATGGTGTTTAAAAAAGTTTTTTCACTTCAATTGTATATAACACCAGCTTCAATTTTATACATTGTTTATATTAATCGGTAAATTGACTCTGCAAGATTTAAGTCCTTTAAGTGAGAATACATCGATGTATGAAATGAGACGCATGAAAATATTTAAACCAAAATAAGAATTTAGCCTCGATCAGATAGCCTTGATTTTGATACACCGGGCACTTATCACACTATCTACCAATAAGTGTTTGAAAAATTTCAATTTTTGACATTTTCTCAAATATTTAAAAATATGTTGGATTCTTCTGAAACTTCAGGATTATGAAGATTATGTATGACCTCATATTTATCAACATCCATTTGATAAGCAGGGCAATTCGGGGGCCGACAAAAAATTAAAGAATAACAGAAATAGTTGGGATCATCCTGTACATTATAGCGCAATTGGAATATAAATATATTAAATATTTTATGAAATATGAGTAGTCTTATGAAATAATTTTTATCTGTGCATGCACGAATGATAAAAATGATTCTTTTACATCATTTAATAGTCAATTCTATGAAGTAACTTAAAAAAATCCAATCAGATATCGCGAAAATTCAAAAAGATATTATAAGTAAGCTGTTTTTACATTGCTCTCTAAAAACAGCTGAATGATAAGGGATTCTCCACAAAATGACATTTTTTATTAACTGACTTTTAGGAAAAAATTAGTATTTAATGTATACAATATCTAATACAATATTTCTGTTAATAAGTATCTTGACATCTGTGATAGAAAAGAATTAAAAAAAAAAAATTGATGAAATTTTCTGTTTTTCGCGATTCTTTTGATGAAATTCGCCTTTTTTAACGAAAATTTGTTTTCTCGCGATCTTTTGAAGAAATTTGCCACTTTTTCATGATTTTTTGAAGAAGTTTGCTGTTTTTCGTGATTTTTTGACAAAATTTACCATTTTTTTTGCGATGTTTTGAAGAAAGATGCCTTTTTTTTCACGATCATGGGTGCAAGTTTAAAATTTTGCCAGGACTGAAAATATTTTGAATTACTCCCCCCCCCCCCCTCACTGAGTGAACAAATATATGCGTGCATGATTCACTTTTTTTCATGACCGTTTGATGAAATTCGCTTTTTCTCACGATCTTTTGACAAAAATGCATGACTTTTGTGATCCTTTAAAAAAAATTTACGACTTTTTCGCGATCTTTTGAAGAAAATTCACGATTTTTCCGTATTCTTTGACAAAAAGCGCATCTTTTGTCAGAAAAAGTGCTTTTTTTCCTGCGATCTTTTGACAAAAATCACGTGTTATCAGTAATCTTTAAAAAAAAAAAAAAAAAAAATCATGTCTTTTTTTACGATCTTTTCGACGAAAAACAGATTTTCCTTGATATTTTGACAAAAATCTTAGTTTCTCTGCAATTTTGACAGAAATAGCATTTTTCCCCACGACCATTTGAGGAAAATTGTGTCTTTTCTGCGATTTCTTGACAGATTTTGACGGAAATAATGTTTTTCTTGAGATCCATCGACAGTAATCACGTTTATTCCGCAATTTTTTTGACAAAAAATGTGTCCTTTTGCGATTTTTTGAATGAAATAGCGCTTTTATCTGCGATCTTTTGATAGAAATAATGCCCTTTTCCGCGATCATTTGGCAAAAATCACGTTTTATTCATAAAATTGACGAAAAATCTTATCTTTTTGTAGCGATCTTTTGGCAAAAAACACTTCATTTTTGCGATCGTTTTTCATCGTCGGAGACTTTTCTGTCCTCAGGAATTTTCAAAAGACGGAAAACTTGCACCCATGTTCACGATCTAATAAAGAATATGCTGTTTTTTCGCCATCTTCTGATAAAATTTGCCATTTTTCGTGATCTTTGGACGAAATTCGAGTGTTTTTTCGCGATATACAGTTGGCAAAAAAAGTATTTGTACACTCTAAAATTTTTAATTTTTTACTAAATAAAAACAGATATTTTGTCAAAAATAGTTTTAATACAGTCTGTTTACCGTGCGTTTTAAATTACACAACAGAAAATTTCGATAAAGATGTAAAATAATTTTCTAATGAAAAAAGTTTAAAAATTTCTTGCAAAAAAAGTATTTGTACATTTCTCCATCCTGATATGTACTGTGTTTTATAGTGTTTATGGCAGGGGTGATTCTGAATGAAATTTTTTTTTCGGAAATTCGCATCGCATTTTCGGAAATCGGAAGGGGGGGGGGGCGAGTCCCTCCCCCCTTTAGCGATCTTCGGATAAAATCGGCGTTTTCCCGCTATCTTCAGACGAAATCAGCAATATTTTAGCGAAATCGGCGATGTATTGCGATCTTTTGCCAAAATCGGCGGTTTTTCCGCGATCTTTTGACGAAATCGGCGTTTTCCCATGTTTTTTTAAAACGAAATCGGCGTTTTTTTCGACGATCTTTAGGCAAAATTTGCTTTTTAAAGCGAATTTTTCTCGAAAACGGCGTTTTATTCCCGCGATCTTTTGACGATATCGGCGTTTTTCCGTGATCTTTTGATGAAATGGGCGTATTTTTTTCAAATATTCTTTAGACAAAATATTTTTAAGCGATCTTTTATCGAAAACGGCGTTTTTTCCCGCGATCTTTTAACGAAATCGGCGTTATATCCGCAACCTTTAGACGAAATCTGCATTTTCCCGCCGTCTTCAGAAGAAATCAGCGTTTTGTCTGCGATATTTGGTGAAATTGCCGTTTTTTTCGCGATCCGCACGGGAAATTCGCGTTTTTCATCGATCTTTTGACAAAGTTCGTTCAAAAAACGTTGACGAAATCGTCGTTTTTTGACGAAATATTGACGAAATGTATGCTATTTCGGCGATCCTATCACGAAATTTGCATTTTTACGCAATTGTTTTTTCCGCGCGCAAAACCGTACAAGTTGGCAACTATGCGGAACTGATAACCCAATTTCAAATTTTCGGAAGAGGATGTCTTAAATTTTCGGACGAGAATCACCCCTGGTTTATGGTTCAAAGGACTACTTTTACAGAAGCTGTTAATAATTTTTAAGTTCATATTATATTTGTCTGACATTTAATTTAATTTGCTCTTGAAGTAATTGAATATAGAACTTAATACTAGAGAGGCACCTCTAGATATATGAAATCCTATGATTGAGCATAATAAAAATTTAAATACGCAACAAGAATTTGTAAAAGCTATTAAATTACCATTTACAACTATTGGATGTATAGTGAGAAACTATGAATAAATTAAAAGAATCGAAATTCAATGAAAACCAGGACTTCTTAGCAAACTAACAATGAGGGAAAAAGAGAGTGTTGTTAAAAAAGCTTTAAAAATTCCTGTGCGTTCGGTTCAAAAATTTGCTGGAGACCTTGCGACATCTTCTCGCATCAGAGTAATACCTCAAACAATAAAAAATATTCTTCTCAATGCAGATTTAAAAGGAAGAACCTCAAGGGAAAATCCATTCATCAACGAAACAAATAGGCGAAAACGCATAGTATTCGCTTTCGCATACAGAAGTAAATCATTGGATTTTTGGAAAACAGTAATTTTTTCTGATGAGGAAAAATTCGGAATTTTCTTACCATCAAGCATTCGAAAAAATTGGCGTAAAAATAAAACTGTTCTAGATCCAAAACGTATACCTCAAACTATCAAGCATGTTGGGGGGAATATTATAATTTTGGGGTGTATAGCTTCTAATGGAGCAGGACATTTAAAATTTTTTGACAATGGAAGGACAGGTTTAACATACAGTGATGTGTCGCGCCATAATTTATTAAACTGTGCCAAGAAATTATGCATAGAGGAAGCTTTTCACTTTCTGCAGGATAATGACCAAAGCATACTGCTGTGATCACCAGCACATGCTTACGACAATACTCGAAGACGACTGGTAATTCCTCTAAAATCTCTAGACTTGAATCCAGTAGAAAATTTGCAGATGCTATTGGATGCAAAAATCCGAAAAAAAAATATGTATTAGTAAAAAACAGTTTTAAAGAAGCTCTTATTGTGTCATGGAATAACATTAACCAGACCACTACAAAAAAGTTGGTGGAATCTATGTCATACCATCTAGAAGTAGTCATAAACGCTAAATGAATTCGCACAAAATATTAATTTGTATCATTTTACTAAATTTTCCTTAATTATATTACATTAAGATAGTGTACAAATACTTTTTTTGCATTATAATTTTGTATATTTGTTTATTATAATGTAAAAAATCGATTCGTTTAATTTTGTTTCTGCTTCTATAATATTATAATGCATTAAATTAATGTATTACAGTATTTTTTGCTTAAATCTTTTGTTTAATTTCATTATAATTAAAAAAAATGAAGTGTACAAATACTTTTTTTGCCAACTGTATGACGAAATTTTCTTTTCGAAGACTATTTGTCGAAATTCCCAATATATTTTATGTTCGAATTTTTGGATTTAGGACCGATTTTTTTTTTTTTATTTTTTTTAATTTTTGCTAAATTTTTAACAGCTAAAAAATAGTCTGCAGACATTCCCGACGACGTGCATCGCAGCGTTGCGCTGATTCTGCTCCCGGGCTTTTTATTATGGCTAAAAATAATGTCTTACAATAAAAAAGTGATTAAAAGTTCTTGATGGTAAAACTGCTATTATTTAGGTATATAGTAGAATTAAGAGAAATATTTTCATCCAAGTTTCGAAAATACCTTCCAGACATTGTGGACAAGAAAATAAGTAATATTCCTGATCATTTAACTTAAATGATTTACAATAAATTTTAAGAATTTGCTGACTTTTTTTTTTTTTTTTTTTTATAAATGTCATTTATATATGTGAAAGATTAAACATATGTATCCTACAGGATATATCAGATCTGAAGAGGATATATAATTAAAATTGTAGAAGTCTAATGGAATTAAATTTAGGTTTTAAGAAGAATACATTTATTGTACCTTAAAGAATAAGTTTTTTTCCATTTGAAAAAAACCTATTTTTTCCCAGCTGGATTTTTTCCCCACTGTGGAAAAAGTCTTGTCAACCCTATATATATTAACCCTTATAAAAAGGTTATGTGTCATACAACAGAAAGAAACTGAACAATAAGATTTTTTTTCATTTTATTTTCTTTTATAAAGTCTTTAGTGCTGCGACTTAGCAGCCAACCTCCTGTCTCTCTCTTCTGCAACAGATAATTTTACACCTTTTCCTCTTGGAAGGGAAATGAAGGGCTTGTTGCTTTTTCCAATAACAAAAACATAATTTAATCTGAAAGACAAGATGGACATACATTAGTTTTAAACTAAACTAAAATCATTCATAATTTATCAGATACAAATCAATTTATAAATGAGAAGGCTTACATGTTACTGTTTTTCATATGCACAAATGAAAATATAACAATGTTATTGTAGCGGCTTATCTCGAGCTCTGCTGTAATTTTCTCTCGCGTATGAGAACTTTTTACTTTCAACGAATGGCAACTCAATTAATGGAATTACTTTTTAACAAAGCGCTCTCTCTTTCTCGCAGTGATGTTTTCACGAATATTATTTATGTTTGTGTGAAGTCATTAAAGTCTATTTTTCTATAAAATCCTTCTGATTATTGAGTCAATATTATTTAGCCACAATATCACAATCACAAAATTATCAAAACGGACAAAAGAATTAAATTTGATATTTGTCCAGTATAAGAATAAAATAGAGGTATAGAATGCATTTTAACAAGAATGTTATGATAAGGAATGATCAATCTATAAAAGATGCTTCATAGGCAACAATGTAATTGATTTTGTAATATTTTAATTTTACGAAAAGGAAAAGTAACATTTTCCCAAAACTATTTTATTTCCTGTTTAAAATATATTTGCTATTTTATGAAGTAAACCAGTCTATGATTCTTCCATGCTTGCATTGAAAGCTTTTTAAACAAATACCCATATAGCTACATTTCCAGTCTCACGTTTGTTCAAGAAGACAAATGTTTCTGATAGAAAAATACTCCAATACTCAACTATCTTACTATAAATAATTGTATAAAAAAGTTTGCAGCATAAAGCTTAGTGCGTTAAGGGTGTATTCGAAAAAACGCTTTTCCATCTTCAACAGCTCGAAATTTTCCGATACAATTTCAGACACTCTTTTAAAAGTAGAAACCAGGGATGGGATCTGCAAATAAGCAAAAAGACTGAAACTATGCGTAACCGAAAAATTGCAGCACATTGTATTCACATGCGCGAATAAAAAATTGCAGCACATTTCGATCAAACGCATGAATGGAAAATTGCACCACATTTCGATCAAATGCACGAATGAAAAATTGCACCACATTTTGTCTGAAAGATAATTCAAAGAACAAAAGCAGGTCTTGATTTCCAAGCAAATGAAGACAAGCACACCAGCCTGTATATTACATTACAGGAGTGGCAAAATATAAATTACAAATTCTCATTTTCTCCTTCCCCCCTTATCACAAAAATTTTATATCTATTCCCAATACCATAAATGCTGCCCTCTCCAACCCACCCCTTCAATAAAGTTAAGGCAGCTTTTCTATTCTTAAAATAATTAGTTTTGGACCTTGGGGAAAAAATCATAAGACATACCCTGGAACAAAGATTAATTACTCATGAAATAACAAACAAAGAGAATTGGATAATTTTTTTTTAATTACTATTTTAATTTATATTCCACTTACAACTTTTGCTTTTGGTTAGCAAACAAATCTTTGATTGACACACATTTATACTTTTTTACATTTTTTATTTTCAGAACAGATTTTTCATAGCCACAATTCCTTTTGTCACATTTTGTTTTCAGAACTGATTTTTCATTCCTACAAATTTCCTTATCTTGGAATTCTGACTCTTTTTTGTTTCTTGGGAACTTGCTTCTTCATTTACAGATCTTTTTAAAGAAGTTCCTGGCCCTTAAATTGAATGAACAGTATTTTCTGTTTTAGATTCAGTAGATTTTAGAGTTGACATGCAGTTATCTTCAGTTCTGACTCTCTTTGGAACTCGTTTCTTTATTCACAGATCTTTTTAAAGCAGTTTCTGGCACCTGAATTCGGTGAACAGTATTTTCTTCTTCAGATTTTACAGTTGACATGCAATTTTGTTCACTGTTTTCTACATTTTTAGTTGATTCTGAACTTTTGTTTGATGCACAATTTATTTTGCAGTTTTTTAATTTTGAAATTAGATTTTTTATTTTTGTAGCTATCTTTCTCTGTTACATTAACCTTCTTTTCTTGCCCCTTTGACAAAAATTGCGTTTTAAAGCGATTTTTTCACGAAATTTGCCGTTTTTTCGCAATCTTTTGACGAAATGTGCCGTTTTCACGATTTTTGGACGATAATTGCCATTTTTTCACGAATTTTTCAACAAAATTTGTCTTTTTTTTTTTGCAATTTTTGGAGGAAATTTGCCTTTTTTTCGGGATTTTGTAACAAAATTAACTATTTTTCGCGAATCTTTTGACGAAATTTGCTGGAAATTATTCGGTAATTCACGTTTTTTGTAATGAAATTCGCCTTTATGCGATTCGTGGACGAAATGTGCCTTTTTTTCGCGATCTTTTGATGAAATGTTCTGGTTTTTCGCGGTCTTTAGGAAAAAGTTACCGTTTTATCTCGTTTTTTCGATAAAATTTACCGTTTTTCGTGAATATTTCAACAAAGTTGCTGTTTTAACACGATTTTTGGACGAAATTGTCATTTTTTTTCGCGATTTTTTGAGGAAATTGACTTTTTTTCGGGATTTTGTAACAAAATTAGCCATTTTTTTTCACGAACTTTTCGACGGAATTTGCCTTCAATTATTCGTTATTTCGTGATTTTTTAACAAAAGCTGACATTTTTTTGGATTCTTTGACGAAAATTACGCGTTCCGTGGGACGCGTAAACTCAATTTTTTTGCATATTTTCCATGCTATAACGCGTCTGCGTTACATACTTCTGAAATTCGCGGAATTTTTTTTTGGGAAAAATCTGAAACTTATCAAAATAACAAAAAAGCAGAAATCCGTGAAATTTCGGGAAAAAAGGGAATTTCTTAAAATAACAAAAAAGCAGAAATCCACGAAATTTCGGGAAAAAAGGGAATTTCTTAAAATAACAAAAAAGCAGAAATCCGCCAAAAAGCAGAAAATTCCCATCCCTGAGAAACATAAAACTTGGTAAGGGGATTCTTGAAGAGACGTATAAGGTGCCGTGTGATGTCTTTTTATGCTCAATTCATTAGAATTTGAGTTATAAACAGTTACCTTCTCAGTATGACCCTTTTTTTCGTTCCCAAATCTCCCGCTTGGGAAAAATCGGTTTGAAATGCCGTTTTTGATTGCTTTTTTGCAGTATTTTCTGCATTTATCAAAGAATCGGCAATCACTGCACCTTGTGTACTTTCCAAATAAGAGATTTTGAAAGTTTGGTGTATTTGACAGCAAAAATGAATTCAAAAATAAATTGG
Organism: Maratus speculifer; assembly: GCA_964019185.1. Classification (NCBI taxonomy): domain Eukaryota; kingdom Metazoa; phylum Arthropoda; class Arachnida; order Araneae; family Salticidae; genus Maratus; species Maratus speculifer. Next base: position 172,833,793 of record OZ025302.1, read on the forward strand.
AAAATAAACAGTTTGAATCGAAATACACCCTTAAAAGTAACGACAAAATGAAAGCCTGTATGATATCCTTAATTTTGAATTCACTGCCTGTTAGAAAGTATTCATTGCTCATAATTGCAGTAAAATAAATACTGCATTACTAACATTTCATAACAATTTTCTGAATACGAATAAGAAAAAGCTTTTTTAAACCTCCTCCCCCCCCCCAAACATAATGTGTCCTAAAGATTACAAATGGAATTACTTTAATAATTCATAAGCATTATAAGTTTCTGGCAAATTATTAAAAATTGCTATACAACATTTTAGAAGAATACCTACCCCGATACTTAATAATGAATATGTGTGGTTTGCAACAGCTCTAAAAGATTTATAAAATAACACACATATTGAAATATGAGAAACAACAGCAATAGCTAAGTATTAGTGTAGCTTTTATGGGTAATGCATCACTACATACAGTATTAATGCGACCAAATAAAAGCATTAATTTAGGCTATATTTTGATCACACATTTTAAATAAAAAATTGTGACTTCGATATTAGCCAATGTTAAAATAATAATACAAAAATATCAACAAACAAAATATTACTCAAACTAATGTAGAAAGATGATTTTTTAGAAATCCCAATTGTGGGGGGGGGGGGATATCAATTTGAATTTAAGTTTAAAGATAATTTATAACAGCAAAAATTGCAATAAAATTGAAAGCATACTTGCTCAAAACAAAAAACTAGCATTTTTAACAGACAAAAAACATTATGCTGATAATTAATAGAATACTTGAACAATCATGTTTGTCAATATACAACATAATACATAACTCCAGTAGTTTTTCTTTTTATGAACCATAATAATTTTCTAATAAGTTACTACCAAAAACGACAACTGAAATAAATAATCCTTTTAGAAAAATTTCACAAATATTCAATTCTGGAACTTATTATACAAACTTTCAGTATTTTAGACAAAGGCAAAAAAATTAGGTTAAATAAAATGAATTAAAATGCGTTGTGTATAGATTTCATTTAAAACCCCTTCTCAAATAAATGCAAAATTTTTTCAATTTTACTATGTAGAAACATTTTGGTTAGATAAAGCAAACAAGAGTACAACAAATTTAAACAAGTTTCCAGGCGTTGAATAAAAGGTTGTTAATGAGCTATTTGGAGTTTTTAAATATGTAAACGGCTTCATAGAAGATCAAATGAGAAGTAGAAATAGAAGAAATAACACTAGCTTTAGGTAAGTCAAAACAATGATTGGAACACAACACAAGGTTAAATATACACAGTGTCCTCTACATATGCATGTGTACATACTTTTCTATATAAAATCAGTTTCCTGATGTACTTCCTACATCGAAACAAAATTTGAACAATAAGTTTTGAATAAATTAAGAGGAATGATAAATTCAACTTTTCCAGAAGTTTCAGTATTTTTCTTTATTTTAATGTAGTTCTTGTGGGTAATGCATTAGTACATTCAGCAATAATGCGACCAAATAAGAACAATTATTTTAGGCTAATTTTTGATCATCAAACTACACAAGCAGTAATTGTGACTTCGATATTAGCCACATTTTTATTTAATTTATATGTAAACTATCAGAGACAAAAGATAAAATATGATTTACAATAAAACTGAAATTTACATAACATCGAAGAATATAAATTTTAAAACTTTACATAGTATTTCATGCTGTCAACTGGCAACTGCCGGTGACTGGCATGGCCTAAATGAAAAGTTCAATGTCAGTTACCAGTGACTGACAAGGTGCACAATGTATTAAGGATGTTCTTTAATTTAAATTACTATTTTCAAACACATTTATAATCCTTTTCTTTACATGCACAAGTTTACAATTTCTGTTCCATTTAAAAAAACATTGAATTTAAAAAAATTAAATACACACAAATCTCACTTATGTGCAAATAATCATTTTGTGTCAAAGTTTCATATTGTTGGGAAGGAAAAATAACATTTAAGAACATCCTTAAAGCATCGCTACTAAATATGTATTTAATAAAGTCAAGTTAACAAAGATAGTTAAATACAAATGTTTCTGGATACGGTTCTACTCCTCTTTCAAGAAGTTGAGGAGAAAGGAGCCCAATGAAGAATTAATTTAGGCTAATGGGAAGGACCACTTAAGATAGAAACTCAAGTGGCTTCGTGTTAGCCAATTTAATCAAAACATTAAGATGTAAAACTTACTATAAACAAATGAAACCAACATGTATTTTAGAAAGCATCAATTAACAAAACAAAGAATTTCAGAAAGACTAATCATGCATTCATAATAATCATGCTCTTTCTCTCATCATGGCAGTGATTTGACCAACATTAAACTTAAATAGGAAATTTAAAAACCTATGATATTCATGCTATTGTTATACTTCATACATAAAAACCGTCACATACAGCAAGTTAACACAAACAACCACTTCAGAAAAGTATGTTTTTATCATTTTTAATCAATGTAGGTAAGGATAAATCATCATACGAAAGTTGCCTAGATACTAATTGTATAAAATGTAAAAATTAAAGCAAAATATTAAACCATAGAATACACTAAACTTATAAGCAGCTACTCAAGTGATAATTTTTTTTTTTTTTTGAAATTATAAATATTTCATAAGTATTTGTCAGAAAGACTAATCATAACAATCATCATGATCATGAAGAACTATTCATCATTCAAAAAAATTAAAAACTCTACAAATATTTATAATTAAAGTAGTTTTAAAGCTGAACTAGCCTTCAGTAAATAGTTTGCTATCACAGGAACTCAAACAATGTAGGTAAGAATATTCACATCACAAGGCTTATGAGGAGAAAAACCCTTTTTATTTAAAAAATACTGAAAATAACTGAAAATCTAATTCAGAATAATAAGTGTTTATCATTATCAATCAATGTAGGTAAGGTTAAATTCATCATATGAGGGATATTCAATAACATTTCAATCACAAAATTACTTTTTTTTTTTTTTTTTTTTAATTTAATATCAACCTTTCTGATACAATTAAAGACAATTCATGTTTCCCCCCTTCCCCATGAAACTTTAACATAATGTGCATCTTTTTTTTTAAGATCTTTTCATGATATTTGTGATTGTTTTTATGTATGCAAAACTTTACAATTGTATGATTCATCCATATATTGTGCAGCAAAATGTACAAGTTTACATATGGATTTTTTATGTGTATTTAACACTGACTAACCAAAAAGCAACATAACTTTAATAATGTGCATTATAAGTAAGTGTGTATGGAAGAATGTGGAGATATTATGCATTAACATATAAAACCATGTTTTGATACCATGCAGTTGAAATATTTTATACATAAAATTTTTAACTTTATTTTTTTGTCTTATCATTATAATCATGGAAAACTGTTTATCATGTAATAAGTTTAAGCTTAATATAGTTGTAAAAGAGCAAAAATCTTCAGAAGCTAGTATGTTATCACAGTCATTCAAACAATGTAGGTAAGAATATTAACATCACAAGACTTTCTTTTTCTCCTAGCCAACAAGTTACAGGAAACTAATTTATACAAAACTAGGGGGGCGCCGCCCCCCTGCTCGCTATGCTCGCCAACCCCACGCGTAATCGCTTCGCGATTCCAAATTATTGGCTACCCCTGCTTGCTGCGCTCGCCAATACCCCATGGTATGAATAAGCAGTTGCAGACCTTTCAATTGATGTGTCACACGACTGGTGTTGTAAAGAAATTAAAAATGTGCCCCCCTGGGGGGCAGAGTGGGAGGCGACACAAAAGACATCCATAATATGAATAAGCAGCTGCAGACCTCTCAAATGATATGTCACACGACTGGTGTTGTAAAAAATTGAAAATGTGCCCCCCTGGGGGGGCAGAGTGGGGGTGACACACAAGACATCCATAAAATGAATAAGCAGTTGCAGACCTTTCAAATCTTGTGTAACACGACTGGTGTTGTAAAGAAATTAAAAATGTGTCCCCCCTGGGGAGCAGAGTGGGGGATAACACACAAGACATCCATTATATGAACAAGTTTGAAATTGCACGTGAAGCGTAGCAAAAAAGGTGCGTTCGTACGATAACAAAGTTTTAAAAATATTACTTTCATATATCAATCTCATAAAATTGTAAATAGTGAATTACAATTTAAACGCTCATCAAACAATGTTCTCCCTATACCATTATGTAATGGAATACTTTTGTGTGGCCTTATAAATCCATAACAAATGTTCTTTGCACCACAAATTATGTAAGATGTATATTATAATATGTACTTTATAGTTGCATATAAATTTTATTAAGTTCGCATTAGTGTAACACGATTAAAATGCATTTGAAACATTTTTTCCCATTGACCGTAATGTAACGGAATACTTTTGATTGTCCCTGTAATTGATCTATGCATCCGATTTTCATAAAATTTGAAATAACTCGGCAAAATTACGTAATGATTATGTATTTTAAATTTCAAACGTATAGAACATATTTGAAACTTTTTCCCCATTGACCATAATGCAATTGAATACTTTTGATTGTCCTTGTCATTGATCTATGCACACGATTATCAAAAAATTTGAAATAACTCGACAGAATTATGTAATAATTGCGTATTTTAAATTTCAAACGATTAAAATGCATTTGAAACTTTTTTCCCCATTGACCATAATGTTATGGAATACTTTTGATTGCCCCTGTAATTGATCTATGCATCCGAGTTTCATAAAATTTGAAATGAACCAAAATCGACAAAATTATGTAATAATTATGTATTTTAAATTTCAAACGATTCGGTTGGGTAGCTTTTGCGTTGTTATATGCGGACGGACAGACAGACGGACGGACTGAACGACCACTATAGGTGCTACGTATTATATAATTACGAACGCACCTAATAAGCAGTTGCAAACCTCTCAAATGATGTATCAAACGACTGGTGTTGTACAGAAATTAAAAATTTGGCGAAATATTACAGTTATCGCCAAGTTGGCGTCACTTTTGATAACTAATTTTTGTCGCCAAATTTGGCGATATATCGCCAAGTTGGCGACAAACTTGGCGATTGTTGCAATGGTAACCTTTCCTCTCTTTATGGTAACCCATACGGCGATGCATAGACGGAGCCCTTTCCTGATTGGTCAATTCGGCTCATGGAAGGAGTGGACAACCCGGATTCGTTAGTTCCGGAAATCTTCCACATCAGCATCATTCCAGGAGTCATTCCTTTTAAGGCTAGTTTTTTTTTACTATAGAAGGATCTATTTCAGACGAAAAGGTCTATCTTAAATGACATTTCAGAGATTTATAACTACTTACTGTTGCTAAAAAGTGACATACATCAGAAATTTTTTTAAATAAAGGCAATTTCAATAAAACAAAAATTTGAACAAGTTGCTTTAGAAGAGTATTTTGCAGAGTGCCAGACATCATACATGTGCAGGGATGGGGAAATACATCATTTTGCTTACCAGTGGCGAGTGGATTTTCTGGCAAGGCGAATGCATGTTTAATTTCTGAAAAAACTGTAGGCAATAGAAACATTATCAGAGACACTTTTTCAATCTAGATATTTCAACTTTCCAAATTATTACAGTGTAAATATGATACTAAAGTTCTATCTTATATTAAGCTTACCTCTGTTGCATATATTTCTTAATTTTATAGAGAAAAAAGGATTACGAAAATGTATTGTAGTAATAGTAATTTCATGTGCGATTTTGTCAAAACTATTTTCAACTGCATGCGTGTTGTATCTTGCAGGCTGGTGAAATAAATCCATGGCTGGTAAGATTTTTGAAAATTTCCCCACCCCTGTACATGTGTATTATAAATCTCGGACTTTGTATTAAACCTAGCGTTGTCATGGAAAAAGGTGAGGAGAGTGAAGTATTATGGATTACAGTAGTATAAAAATATTATAAAGTCACTTGAAAATATCCTTCTATAGTAAAAAAAAACTAGCCTTAAAAGGAATGACTTCTGGAATGATGCTGATGTGGAAGATTTCCGGAACTAACGAATCCGGTTTGTCCACTCCTTCCATGAGTCGAATAGACCAATCAGGAAAGAACTCCGTCTATGCATCGCCGTATGGGTTACCATAAAGAGAGGAAAGGTTACCATCCCCAACAATCGCCAAGTTTGTCGCCAACTTGGCGATATATCGCCAAATTTGGCGACCAAAATTAGTTTCAAAAGTGACGCCAACTTGACGATAACTGTAATATTTCGCCAAATTTTTAATTTCTTTACAACACCAGTCGTTTGATACATCATTTGAAAGGTCTGCAACTGCTTATTCATATTATGGATGTGTTGTGTGTCATCCCCCACTCTGCCCCCCAGGGGGGCACATTTTTAATTTCGTTACAACACCAATTGTGTGACATCATTTGAGGGGTTTGCAACTGCTTATTCATTTTATGGATATCTTGTGTGTAACCCCCCCCTCTGCCCTCAGAGGGGTCTCATTTTGTAATTTCTTTACAACACCAATTGTGTGACACATCATTTGAAAGGTCTGCAACTGTTTATTCATTTTATGGATGTCTTGTGTGTCACCCCCACTCTGCCCCCCAGGGGGCACATTTTTAATTTCTTTACAACACCAGTCGTGTGATATATCATTAGAGAGGTCTGCAGCTGCTTATTCATATTATGGATGTCTTTTGTGTCGCCTCCCACTCTGCCCCCCAGGGGGGCACATTTTTAATTTACATTTTTACATTTAATTTACATTTAATTTTAATTTAATTTACATTTAATTTACATTTTTACATTAATTTACATTTACATTTTTATTTTGTCGTGTGACACATCATTTGAAAGGTCTGCAACTGCTTATTCATACCATGGGTTATTGGCGAGCGCAGCAAGCAGGGGTAGCCGATAATTTGGAATCGCGAAGCGATTACGCGGGGGGTTGGCGAGCATAGCGAGCAGGGGGGCGGGACCCCCCTAGTATTAGAAAACAAAAGATAGAACATTATTGAAATTTCATATTTTTGCATATATTCCATAAAAAAAATCATTAACTACATTAATAAAAGGTTAACAAACTTAAGAAAATTTTCTGTACAAAGTTGGAAACAATTATAAAGTTTATTCATGTACACTGGTGTCCAAAATTTAAGCATAATTGGTAATTAAGTAATTATTTTTAAGTAATGAAAGAAATATGAATCGGAATGTGCTGAAACTCCAGGTGTGTAAACAAAATAGTACGCGTCACATATTTTCGCGAAGAGTTTTCCCCGAAATCGAACAGGGAACCGTCAACAAACTGAAAAAGAACGAAGATCTTTTGGATAACCCTGTCAAAACTAATGTAGCAAAAGCGTTCAAACTGCACATGATGATTAATTGGCTTATTGTAATGTACTGTGTTAATTTTTACAAGGATAGCATGTATACTCGTAGAGAAATTAAGGTTTATATAAAAACAGTCCTAAGTTTTTTGCTTATAATTTGCAGAGTTCTTAATATAAAATAGTGTTCTTTTTTGAAAAAATTACAAACATCATTGTACACAATACCCTGTCATCATAATTAAAAAATAATAAAAATTGTATGACAAATGAGCAGGTTTACTAAATAATTTTTTACTGCACATGCGTGAACGCTATTAAAATTTCATTTGCATATTATGTTAGTTAAATGTATAGAGCAAGTTTTGTGAAAGTCTCAAAAACATAGCTTAAAAATTCTGAAAATTATCGTTGATAGAATGAGATCAAAATCCTTTATTCCCTAAATGAAGCAAAAAGATGAGGGGCTGTATCCATATTCCATTGTTTAGTGCCTACACAATATTGCACGTACAACTATATTTAGGTAAAACCCCCGATTTTTTTGCTTCCTTTAGGAATAACGGATTTTGAGTTGATTCTATAGGCTCCCATTTTCAGAATTTTCAAGCTATGTTTTTGAAACTTTTACAGAAGTTGCTCTATACATTTAACTAACATAATATGCAAATGACATTTTGATATCGTTGACGCATGCGCAATGAAAAATTATTTACTAAACATACTCATTTTTCATACAATTTGTATTATTTTTAAATTCTAATGACAGGGTATTGTGTACAATGATGTTTGTCATATTTTCAGAAAAGAACATTATTTTATAAAAAGAACTCTGCAAATTATAAGCAAAAAACTTGGAAAAATTTAAGACTGTTTTTATAAAAACCTTAATTTCTCTACGAGTATACATGCTATCCTTGTAAAAATTAACACAGTACATTAAAATAAGCCACATAATCATAATGTGCAGTTTGAACGCTTTTGCTACATTAGTTTTGACAGGGTTATCCAAAAGATCTTCGCTCTTTTTCAGTTTGTTGACGGTCCCCTGTTCGATTTCGGGGAAAACTCTTCGCGAAAATATGTGACGCGTACTATTTTGTTTACACACCTGGAGTTTCAGTACATTCCGATTCATATTTCTTGCATTACTTAAAAATAATTACTTAATTACCAATTATGCTTAAATTTTGGACACCAGTGTATTTCATCAATAATCAATGTTAGACAGACTACTCTCTTGTTCATAGAATCTATCAGACTACAAAAAGAAATTGCATCAATATTGTTTCTGCTGTTTTTGATAGCATTCATCAAATCTAACTTAATTATCACCCATTTATATAACAGGGTTCATACAAAGTTTGCTAAATGAAAAATAAGGACTCTGTAAGGACTTTGTAAGGGCTTCGTTAAAAGAAAAATAAGGACTTTCTAAAGTTAAAAAAGAACAGTATAATTACTTACATTAAATTTTAATCGTAAATATAACATTAGTTGGCTAGCAACTATTTTTTAGCATCTATTTCTTTGGTCAGGGAAGAAATTTCTTCCTTTTTTCTGTTGCAGATTTTCTACAATTGTTCGATTTTATAAATAATTGAATATCTTTAGTTGATCCAGCTTTATCAGCTAATTCATTGGCCTTATTTTCTAACTCCAATACTTCTTTTTAAAGAAGCCATATCTTTTTCTTTATAAAATCTAAGTCATCTTCAATTAATTTCCTTTTATTTCCTGCAGAGGAAGACTGTTGCTGTTAACCATGCTACTCATATCCAGTGAAATAATAAGACTACGATCAAACACAGATCAGCGAATTATAGAACAGTTTGGCACAATTATTTGGCGAAATATCTTCTTTGTTATTCATTTCTCTATATCAAAGAAAAGGAAATTTTAGATGGTGAATACTGATTTCGATTGGTGTTTGTGGATACGAGGTTTTTATGTCGCAATCGGAAAACAAAAGAGGCAGCTTTAGTGTCCAATCAGAAATAAGAGAATTATAACAAAGAAACTTTATTTTTTTTTTCAGCTGCCATATTTGGCAGATTATGAATATTTCAGGGGCAATTCTGGGTGAAATTTTTTTTTTTGGAAATTATCATCGCATTTTCAGAAATCGGTGGCGCAGGGGGGAGGGGGAATTCTGTGAGTTACACACACCCCCTGGGTAGGGGGGGTTTCCGCGATCTTCAGACAAAATCGGCAATTTATCTGCGATATTTAGCAAAATCGGCGATTTATTGTGATCTTTTGTCGAAATCAGCATTCTCCCGTGGTTTTTTTTTTTTTTTTTTTTTTTAATGAAATTGGCGTTTTCCTCGACGATTTTTAGGCAAAAATTGCATTTTTTACGCGATCTTTTCTCAAAAACGGCGTTTTTAGGAGTGATTCTGGGTGAATTTTTCCCCCCAGAAATCTGTGTTTTCCAGCGATCTTCAGACGAAATCAGCGATATCTTAGCAAAATCGGCGGGTTTTCCGCACTCTTTTGACGAAATCCACATTTTCCCGTGTTTCTTTTTAATGAAATCGGTGTTTTTTTTCGACGATCTTAAGGCAAAATTCGCATTTTTACGCGATCTATTCTCAAAAATGTCCTTTTATCCCCGCGATCTTGATGAAATCGGCGGTTTTTTCATGATCTTTTGATGAAATCGGCGTCTTTTTTTCAATGATTTTTTGACATATTTTTAAGCAATCTTATCGAAAACTGCGTTTTTTCTCCGCGATCTTTTAATGAAATCGGCATTATATCCGTAATCTTTAGACGAAATTGACGTTTTCCCACGGTCTTCAGACGAAATCTGCGATATCTGGTGAAATTGCCGCTTTTTCCGTGATCCGCACAGGAAATTTGCGTTTTTCAGCAATCTTTTAACAAAGCTCGTTGACAAAAACATTGAAAAAATCGTCATTTTTCCACGAAATATTGACAAAACGTGTGCTTTTTCGGCGATCCTTTTACGAAATTTGCATTTCTCCGCGCGCTAAACCGTACAAGTTGCCAACTATGCGGAACTCATAACCCAATTTCAAATTTTCGGAAGAGGATGCCTTAAATTTTCGGAAGGGAATCGCCACTGGAATGTTCGGTGATTTTTTTTTAAACATTTTAGAGATCGCGTTAATATTAAGCTCATGTTAAAAAATAAGGACTTTAAGGATCCTTATTAAGGACTATCGAAATATAAGGAGTTTATAAGGACTTTTAAGGTCCGTGCGAACCCTGTATAAACATTGTGCAAAATTCCCCCAAAATTTTTTATTACATTGTGATCAGAGCTACGAGTTGGTCATTGAAGGCATCACCTGATTAGCTTCCAGCTAAGATTTAGTTGAGTTTGAAACAAAAAGACAACAGACATAACTAGAATTAGCCAACAATATTAGAACTAGACATACCAACTTCAATTAAAGCTAATATTTAATTTGTAAATCGCGTGCACTGATAGATTTTCTCTTCTTGACATTGTCTTAAACACACAAAATACAAAATGAATGCACACCACATTTACATGAATTTTCCTGGTGACCTGCTTTCTCAAGTTTGCTATTATGCCAAATGAGGCTAGAATATTCAGCTTAATAAATTTCAAAAGTTGTTTTTCATTGTAAGAAATTAGCAAAATATATGCATGATCTCTTCCGTCTTTCTCAACAAAGTGTATGCATATTATTGCAATGTTGATCAAGAAAATGAAAATAGAATGTGTTATCCATTCCATTTCTTTGACTTTAGTAAATTTTTCTATCAGCTTTATATTTTTTCCAGCACTGTCTACAGACAAGATATTCTATGATTGGAGAAATTAAAATAAAAGAAATTGATAAGTTTTGTTCTATTAAATAACTTAGTGCTTATAAAGTTTAATAAATTGTTACATAGTAACTCATATACAAATATTTTTTTATTTTGTCAGAAAGACTAATCATTACAATCATCATAATCATGGAGAATTATTCATCATCCAAAAAGTTTAAAATTATAGAAATCAAAGAAGCCTTCAGAAAATAGTTTATTATCACAGCATCTCAAACAATGTAGGTAAGAATATCTTTCACATCATAAGGCTGCAAGAAATTTTAGTATGCATGAAACATCAATGACAAATCTATATATATAAAAGGAATTCTGAGGATAATTGAGGCACAGATAGGCTCTCATCCTCTATTCCTTTTATTTATAGAGATTTTACACAGCTTAGGTAAACGCAGAAGAAATATAAAACAGATAATGTATTTATCACAAAAAATCGTCTGCTAAGAAAATCTTTTTTCATTTTGAACTCTATAAATAAAAGGAATAAAGCAGAAGAAATATAAAACAGATAATGTATTTATCACAAAAAATCGTCTGCTAAGAAAATCTTTTTTCATTTTGAACTTCTATAAATAAAAGGACAGATAGGCTCTCAAACAGTGAATCGTCGAATATAATTGAAGAACAAATGGAAGAACAAATGGAAGAACAGATGGAAGAACAGAAAGAAGAACAGATGGAAGAACAAATGGAAGACCTCTTCATTAACAATAAAAAAAGATATGCAAACGAAACCCCAGAACACCGATCAAACATATCTGCCGGAAACTGACGAGACATGGCACAGAAACGTGAATGTGTGGGGTTGTAGAACTGGCATTCAGATAGTCTTCGGGCTACTGAGGGCGGGCAACCGTCTAGTAAGTATAAAATTGTTTTTCAAATCATGGTAATAAATTATTTAGGTCAAAATACAAAACATTTAATGGAACAAAATTAAACAGAAAATATTTTAAGTAAAAATAAATCAGAAAAATACTTTTATCATGCCATTTCATACAATGTAGGTAAGTTGAGTATTCATCATTAAAAAAAGAAAATTGCAAATAATGAAGTTTTGACCAATAACTTTATACATGAAATTCAAAAACAGTTAAATGTCATACTACTTTAAAAGAATTGCAGCAAATGCTAATTTAATGCTGTACTTAACATGGAACATAAAAAAAAAAGACAAAAAATTACAGCTTCTCTTTAGAACGCCTCAAAATAAATAGTAAATTACTTTATGGCGAGATATACAGTACAAATATTACAGCAAATTAACTTACTGATTGTGTAAAGTAGTGATGGGCGATTTCGATTTTTTAAATCGATTTAAATCGATACTACGGTCAACTCGATTTAATCGATACTTTAAAATTTTTAATCGATTTCTCTGAAGGTAATATAATTTTCATTTTCCTTCAAAAGTCGAAGATAAAATAGACGGATGTGCCAATTCCAAAATTTCAGTGTATTAGTTTCTAAGATAGAAAAATTAAAGAAACCTCAGACCCCCCCCCCCCCCCTGCAAAATAGCGTTTTTTGTTGAGTGATGTACACCAAAAATTGATCAGGATCAATTTTTATTAAGTACCAGCTGAATCTGAATTTTGATGAAAATCCATGAAAGCGCGAGATACAGCTATTGCGAAATCATAAAAAATACAGCATATCAGCGCCACCTGTTGGGCAATTTACACCAAGAACTAAATAACACTAATCTATGTCAGAGATTTACTGAATCTGAATTTTGATGAAAATTCGTTTTTGAGATAGCACTATTGCGTTAATCATGAATAATGCAGTACAGCAGCGCCATCTCTTAAGCGATTTCCACCAAAATGTAATTAGCATAAAATAATATCAAGGACTAATTGAATCTAATTTTTTGTGAAAGTCCGTGCATTAGTTCTTGAGATAAAGCTAAAATGGAAACAGGGGCGTGCGAAAAGAGAACTGCGCGCGGTTCAAAGTTCCAATTTACTCCCCCCCCCACCTATTAACTTTTTCTTGTGATAGGCTAGAAGTGATGTTCGTAGTAAAAATTTGGCGCCCCCTAAATTTCCGTGCTCGGAACGACCGCTTCCTTTCGCCCCCCCCCCTTTCATATGGCGCTGAGTGGAAATTGTGAAAAATTCAGTATAGCAGCGCCATCTGAGAAGCTATATACATCAAAATGCAAAAAATATCAATTCAAGTCAAGGACTAACTGGATCTAAAATGTGATGAAAATCCGTTCATTCGTTATTCAGATATAGCTGTTGCGCAAATCGCAAAAAAATGCAGCATAGCAGCGCCACCTGTTAGGCTATATGCACCAAAAATTAATTAGATTCAGTTTGTGTCAAGGTCAAACTAAATCTAAAGTTTTGTGGAATTCCGTGCATTTGTTCTTGAGATAGAACGGTCAGAAATTTTTGTCGTATACAGACTCACAGAGTGACAGATACACCCACAGACAGATATTTCTTAAAAACCATGAAATCGTGTTAAAGACCTTCTAAAATATATTAATCCATCAAAAACGGAAAGTCAAAATTTTTCATGAATCTAATACTCTCTTCTTGTAAAGTTACAAAAGAAAGTAAAAATGTAAAATCGATTCTGCCCGTAAGATCGATCTTTAGATTCGATTTCGATCTTTAGATTCGATGTCGATCTTTAGATTCGATTTCGATCTTTAGATTCGATGTCGATTTTTTTTTCTTTTTTTCTAGGCTAAATTAGTGTTGAATGCAGGTATTTTTCTGCGACTCCGGAAGAAGGCATCATGTTTTACAGCTCTGTAAGAGAGGGGGAATCGCAATTTGTGCATTAAAAAGTATAAAATCTCAAAACTTCTGGTGGGGGAGTTAATCCCCTGAGGGCCACCCCATTAATTCGACACTAGGTTAAATCGTTATATTTTTGTTTAGAAGTCCAGTTATTTGAAATATTAGTTTATTATGTTTTATTTTCCATGCTTGTCTCTTCTAATCCCCCCTTCCACGTCAGTTTTAACTTACAGGGCGGTTCGAAATATGCATACAGTTTAAAAAATGTCCAATTCTCGGTCTATTTCATTTTAGATCCACATGTTAAATCCTTGACAAAAAATAAATAAAGGGTCGCCCTTCCGCCCGTTTGGGGTTTATCTGCGCCCCGCCGGAGGGCATATTTTTTTGTTTCTTCAAAAGAAACAAAAAAAAATTTGAGGGGAGGGGGGGCTTGCACCCTCTTCCAATATACACCTTAAAATTTCGCTCATTTAATTTTCTACCATTTTTAACTTAAAAGTTTAAGCTACATGGCACCCTCAGAGCTGTGGACCTCCCCCCCACCTGTCGATCACTCACCTAATTTTGCTTATTTCTTCACTTCATTTCAATCTTTTAAAGGCTATAACTTTGCTTCTATAGGAGTTACAGTGATGAGAAAAATTCCAGTATAGCTAACCATTTCTCGCCCTTTTTTTTTTTTTTTTTGCTTTTCCAGTTTCCCGGTTTTCCCTATAGGACCTTTTTTTTTGGGGGGGGGGGGGGGGGCAGAGGGGTTTTTTCTTCATATAATATATCTATTGAAAGCTTATGCTTCATACATTACAAATCTAGCAAAAGAAATTTTCTCGTATCATTTCAGGTCACGTTACGGAGCCATAATGTGTTTAAATTTTAATTTTTCAAACTTCGTCAAAAAAAAAAAAAAGATATATATTAGCGAAATTGGGGATCGAACCCGCAATCGTTTGATTGCACACGTAATCCCTAAGCTTATTGGCCACCGAGTACTCAGCAGCGCTATTATTTTTTTAGATTATCATCTTTAAATTCATAATATCTTTTGAATGGAATGTCCGATTTGAATAATTCAAAAAGTAATCTGCAGATGTTGTAACAGGCCTTAATACAAAATGATTTATTTGGATGAGGATTAAGGTATCGATAGTATGGTCTAATTTTGGTTGATGTATTTATCGCGTTTTAAAATGTAAGAAAGTAGTTATAGTGAGTTAACTACAAGAGCTGGACATATGGTATCGCGCGTTTTTTTTTATAGACATTAATATGTTCTTTAATATTATAGAACCTTTTTTTATTCATTTAAAAGTATTTCCCGGCGATTCAAAATTATATATCTTAACGATTCAAAAATACACACGTAATTGTTCAAGGTTTCACTTCTATCAGCACTCTCAGAGTGCCACTATTTTTTATTTTTTTTTTTTCATGTTCGTCCGTCCTACCCCCCCCTCTCTTCCTCACCAATCTTAACTTACAGGTTCGTTCAAATTATGACTGCGATTTTTAAAAAGTCTAATCCTCGCTCTATTTTGTTATAAATCCATATTTTGAAACCTCAACAAAAGATACATTTGGGCCGGGGTCGCCCTTCTGTCCGTTTGGGATTCACCTTGCCCCCCTGGGTGGGGGGCATATTTTTTGTTTCTTCTACACCATCTCATGTAACATATCGTTATAAAGCTTTTATCTCCTCGTTTTTTTCTGTTACTACCTCTCTCTCCACCTAGTTACATGCTCTTGGCGCTCTTTATAGTTTCAAAGAGTGCATGTTCCCCGCGGGCCACCCCATGAATTCAATACTAAGTTAAACACTATATTTTTGTTTAGAAGCCCAGTTATTTTGGTTATTAGTTAATTATGTTTTTTTTTCAAGTTCGTCCGTTCTAATCCTTCGCCCCCCCCCCTTCCTCGCCAATCTTTACTAAATGAGCTGTTCAAAGTATGCATGCAATTTTTAAAATGTCCAATTCTCGTTCTATTATATTATAAATCCTCATTTTGAAACTTCGACAAAAGATACATTTGGGCTATGGTCGCCTTTCCGTCAAGAGTGGGGGTTACCTGCCCCCTTGAGAATGGGGCATATTTTTATATTCTTCCGAACTATCTCGTGTAACATTTGGTTGGCATTAGAAAAAAAAAAAAAAGGTTTTTTTTTGTCTATACTCCTTGTTTCCCATCCTAGTTACACGCTCTTGGCACTCTTTATACTCGGTTTAATGCCAAGTTACTCAGTGTTGTTATTAGTTGAGTTATATGTCTCAAATTTGTCAAAGTTTTTGTGTAAGTGAAAACCACAAGGGAAAATCATTTTAAAATTTAAAATTCTTAATATCCGACTCTAAAATCTGCAATAGCTTAATTTTATGCCTCCCTAAATGGGGATGGGGGGCGCGAGGCGGTAATCACGGTCCTGCTGATTGTCTAAGTTTTAGAATTAGTAATTTGGATCTGCTCTGTGTGAACCTAAATATCGAAATATCGATTCAAGTATCGATTCTAGAACTGAGAAATCGATTCTTATTATGATCGATGTTGTTTTATACGATATCGATTTTAATCGATTCTCAAAATTTCCAGAATCGCCCATCACTAGTGTAAAGTCAATAAAAAGCACTGAAATCTAAAATAAAAATTCTGCAAACTGAGCAAAACCCTGTATATAATATAGTCCAATAATCAGCTATCTGGAAAAGAAGGGATCAGGGTGAGTAGCAACATTTTAGTTTTAAAAATAAGCACCTGTAAGCACACTTTTAGAGAAAAAGAAGCACCCATTTATGCACATATATGCATTACAGGGGTGATTGTGTTCTGGTGTCCCCCGGATTTCCGAGCTTTTCGATTGATCCTTTTGGTTTTATGATATCGTTACACTTAGTAAAAAATTCAAACATTAAAAAATATCACGAATTTTGAAAAAAATTGCAAATTTTGTCAAAAATTAAAAGAAAAAAACATTAATTTCTTTAAGGAATCGTGCAGAGAACAAATTTCTTTCTAGAATCAGGGGTAAAAATGCAAATTCGTTTTTAAAAAAAAGGCAAATTTTGTTGAAAAACGTGAAAAAACGATCAATTTCGTCAAAAAATTGCAAAAAAAAATCATGAAAAAAAAAAGATAAGTTTCGTCAAAAAATCGCAAAAAAAAAAAAAACGAATCAATTTCGTCATATAAGTGCGAAAAAACGGCAAATTTCTAGAAAAAAGGTCACGAAAATACAGCAAATTTCACAAAAAATCACGTAAAAACAATCATTTTCGTCATTTAAGCGGAAAAAAAAATGTCAAAATTCTTGAAACAATCATGAAAAAATGGCAAATTTCATCAAAAAATCAATCTTCTTTGACAAAAATTGACATTGGTTTTTCACGATCTTTTGACGCAATATCATTTTTCGCGAACTTTTGACGATATTTGCACCCCTTTTTTGCATTTTTATGACAAAATTTGACGTTTTTTCCAATTTTTTGACGAAAACTTCTTTTTTCGTGATCTTTTGAATAAAATTGTTTTCTCGCGATCTTTTGAAGAAATTTGTCGTGATCTTTTGACAAAAACTGCTGTTTTGTTGCGATCTCTTGAAGAAATTTGTTATTTTTTTCGCAATCTTTTGAAAAATTTTGCTGTTTTTCGTGATCTTTTGAGGAAATTTGCAGTTCTTTCTTCTTTCATAATTTTTTAACGAAAACTGCCGTTTTTACGTGATCTTTTGAAGAAATTTTCTGTTTTTTTTAAAAATCTTTTGAAGAAATATTTCGTTTTTTCGTGATTTTTTGATAAAATTTGCCGTTTTTTCGCGATTTTTACACGAAAACTGCAGTTTTTTCGCGATCTTTTCACGAAATTTACTGTTTTTTCGCGATCTTTTGACGAAAACTGTCGCTTTGTCACGATCTCTTGAATAAATTTGCCGTTTTTTCGCGATCTTTTGAAGAAATTTGCCGTTTTTTCGAGATTTTTTGAACAAATGTTCCGTTTTTTCATGATTTTTCGATGAAATTTACCGTTTTTTCGCGATTTTTTGAAGAAATTCGACGATGTTTCGTGATCTTTTATGAAAACTGCCGTTTTTCCGCGATCTCTTCACGAAGACTCGTTTTTTAGTGATCGTTTGAAGAAATTTGCCGTTTTGGGGGGGATTTTTTTGACGAAAACTACCATTTTTGTCGTGAACTTTTGCAGAAATTTGCCACTTTTTAAAGAAATTTACCTTTTTTTCGTGATTTTGACGAAAACTGCTGTTTTTTGTGATCTTTTGAAGAAATTCGCCATTTTTTGCAATGTTTTGAAGAAACTTGCCGTTTTTTCGTGATCTTTTTAAGAAATTTGCTTTTCTAGATTTTTGGACGAATTTTGCCGTTCTTTTCGCGATTTTTCGATGAAATTCACGTGTTTTCCGCAAAATTGATTTCTTTTCGAAGACTATTCGTCGAAATTTGCGATACTTTTTATGTCCGAATTTTTGGATTTAGGACCGAAATTTTTTAATTGTTGCTAAATTTTTAACAGTTGAAAAATAATCGGCAGACATTCCCAAGAGTCTGCAACGTACGTCGCAGCGTAGCGCCGATTCTTTTTTTTTTTTTTTTTTTTTTTTAAATTCCTTGCTTTTTCTAAAGCTGTTTTTTCTGCTCCAAAATTGTTTGTTTCAAATTTTGTTTTTGAGTGAATATGACCTTTGGAATAAATATATTTTGCATTTGATAATTTTCATGGTTTTTTACTTTGTATCAGTTAATTTTCAGGGGTTTTTTTTCTTCTCTCTTGGGGTTCATGAAATTTAAGTCTTTTTAAAAATCCTTTGAAGAAATTTGATTTTTTGCAATATTTTGACAATTTTTTTTATTTTTTTGCAGAAAATTTTTGGTTTTCGCAATTTTTGGCAGTTTTATCGCGATTTTTTGTAGATATTTCTGTATTTTCGCGATCTTTTGGTTTTTTCGGCGTAATTTGTAGTTATTCGAGATCTTTTTGCGAAATTTGTGATTTTATCGCGATCTTTTGTCAAAATGAGTGGTTTTTCGCGAGTTTTTGTCAAAAATAAGTTTTGTCGCGATCTTTTCACGAAAATTGCAATTTTATTGCAAAATTTTTAACAAACTTAGTGTTTTTTAGCGATGCAAATTTCTTTGCCGAAATTTGCATTTTTTCGCGTCCTTTAATAAAAATTTGAGACGGAATTTTTCAATTTTTTCGCGATTATTCGACGAAATTTCAGCAGTTTTTTTTGCTTTCTGGTGAAATTTGTGGTTTTATCGCAGTTTATTGATGAAATTTGGGGTTTTATTGCTATTTTTTGATCAAAATTTGCAGTTTTATTCCAAGATTTTTCGGTAAAGTTTGTGATTTGATAGCATTCTTTTGACATAATTTGCTTTTTTTCATAATCTTTTGATGAATGTTTTTGGTTTTTCGAAGTATTTTTTCAAAATTTTTAATGATATTTTTAGGTTTCTTTGCGATTGTCTTTTGATAGATATAGATTTTTTTTTTTTTTTTTTTATTGTTTTATGTTTGCAACTTATTTTGATCGATTTTCGACGATATATTCAACTTACTTTGGTATAATAAAAAACTCAAATGGCAATAATGAATAATCACACGCTCACACGAGAGTCACAAAAGAAAAAAATATGCAACGCCAGAATTCCAGAAAACCATGCAGAACGGAGAACTTGGGTTCAGAATTCCGAGAATCAAAGGCTGAAAGATGAGGGAGGAGCTAAAAGTGGACAATACGAACATTTCTGGGGTACGAACGACGTATCATTGGCCGTTCTAGATAAGGAAAAGTTGTTGTTTCGCTTTTATCAAAATAGTTTCGGTTCAGGATCGCGAAAATTAAAACAAGAAGTTCGTTCAAAAATAGGCATTTCAAGGGAGAGAGAAAAAAAATAAGCACTCTGGGGGAAAAAAAGAAGCACCTTGTAAGGACCTGACAAATTTACTTTGAAAATAAGTACCTTGTAAGCACCTGTAAGCACCGCTACGCACCCTGGGGATCTGTTTAGACTTTTTTGTATGGGTCCTGTTTTTGTGAAAAGCTTTTATTAAGTTTGTGGGAAATCAGCCCTAATTTTGTGAATTTGATATTGTTACATCCATGTTTTATTATTTTTAAGAAGATATATGTATGTACAATGCATATATTTTCTATATGTATGTAAAAGTAACAAACTATTTTACCTTTAAATGATTTAATTTGTGAAAGGTTTAGTTTAGAGCAGGAAAATTTTAAAGGTCTATTTTTTAAGACAAAAAATTGTGATAGGTGCTCAAAAAGATTCAACTTCTTCCTAAACGGTTCTCTCAAGTTAGAAATCCACTCATTCAATGATACTTTAAACACTTTTTTCATTATGTGCAAGCTTGCAAAAATTCTTATTAACACTTTAAATAGTGCTTACAGCAAATGCATTTTCTGGAACACACCAAATTTACAATAGTAAACAATTTTCTGAAACCTGATAATATAAAATTTTCTGTCTATTTTTATATACTAAGTAAATAAACAATTTTTATAAATAAATGCATATATTATACAATTATAAATTTCTTTGTCAACAGTAATGATAACACTTATCAATTTTGAACTTTGAAATGTATATGGTGAATAGGATATTTAATTTGAGAACACATTTTCATATAAAGAATATTAATTTTAAATCAGCAACATTTTTATTAATTGAAAAGATATTTAATTAGTCTAACGACAATTGTTTTTAAACATAAAAAAAGGATTTTATAAATTCACTTTTTTATAAATTATGTTTATATGTAAATTTAGATTATAGGCACAATTTTATTTTTTAACCTTAAAAATTAAATAGAATAAATAAGCAAGTTATTTACTTTCAAGTTAAAAAGCAACAGCAGCATATATATCAGAAGGTATGTTTTTCAATCATAATTCATCATACAATGTAGGTAAGTATGTTATTCATCATTTTAAGCTGCATAAAACAAGTTATAAAAATTTTAGGTCATCAGGTTTGGGTAACCTGGTAGTAAATATAACTTCTACTTGATTCCACCAACCTCATTTTGCCCCCATATCAGAAGGTATGTTTTTCAATCATAGTTCATCATACAATGTAGGTAAGTATGTTATTCATCATTTTAAGCTGCATAAAACAAGTTACAAAAATTTTAGGTCATCAGGTTTGGGTAACCTGGTAGTAAATATAACTTCTATTTGATTCCACCAATCTCATTTTGCCCCCATATCAGAAGGTATGTTTTTCAATCATAGTTCATCATACAATGTAGGTAAGTATGTTATTCATCATTTTAAGCCAGGGTTGGAAAAAAATCATGATTTTTTTAAAAAAATCAAAAAAATCGGACTTATTTGATTTAAATCAGATTTTTTTGATTTAAATCGGATTTATTTGATTTTTTTAGAATCCTATATTTAATTACTGTGTGTTTATGTTTTTACAATACATGAAGCTGTTTTTTATAACAAATAACTAAAAAAAGAATAAATAATATTTATAATTTAAAAAAAAAAATATATATATATTTTATAGAGTTGCAGATTTGAGGGAGTCTACTATATTTAACTTGTTTTTTAAATTTTATCATTTTCTATTCATTTACAATATATTTAAATATATTTCTTATATAGTGTGCACAATTCAATTACAAAATAATAGATGTTTAATTTTTAGTATCAATCAGTAACTAGAATATAATATTTTTTTAACTATATAATTATATACAGGGTTGGAAAAAAACATGTTTTTTATTAAAAAAAACAAAAAACATGTTTTTTTTGTTTAAAACATGTTTTAAACGTTTAAAACGTTTTTTTCTCACACAGCACAATTTTGATTAAAGTGAACAAAAATTATTAAATATAAAGAATGAAAATATTGTCAAATGGCAGTAAGGAAGAAAAAAAATTATATAACAAATACCAAACATTAATTAGCAATTTTATTTTTATTCTAAACTAAAACATTTAATTGTTCAGTTCTTTAAAAATGGTAACAAGTTTGTCAATAACCTTACAACAGCCTTATCAACACCCAAACGATTTCTGGTTTTGCTTTGCACAAAATCAAAAATAGAGAAAACTCTTTCTAATCCGGCAGTAGAACATACAGCTGTATGTAACTGTTTTATGATATTCATGGCATTTTTATCAATGTGTTTTTCAAGGCTTAACCACCACAATAAATGTGTTATTTCCACTTTATTTGATTCTCCAATGGCAAATTTATGATTGGCAACTGCATCAAACATATAATCAGAGAATGGAGCTGACTTAGCTTTATAATTTATAATTATTGGAATTAGTTCAGGACATAATTTGGTAGCAAGATTCATGCCTTTTTGTCTCATCAATTGCAAGTGATTATCCTTTAAAGCGTAATGAAATATGTAAAAAATATGTAATAAATGTGTAAAAAAATATGAAGTACGTAAAAAATTAGTTAAGAAATAAATATTTTTTTATTATTAAATTATTATTATTATTATTTTGAGAACATATTCAAACTGAAAATCAAAATAGATTGGTTGGTAGGTGCATACTTTTATAACTCTGAGGACAGAAAAGCAAATTTAAACAATTAGAATTTAAAAGAAACTGAAAGTAGATAAGTTTTCTTTTCATTTCAATTTATTTTCATAAATGAATTATTGAAAAGGAAATACTATTAAAAGAAATTTAAATTAATGTTGAATTTTTTTATATATGAATATTTTAAACTGAAGTCATAATAATTTTAATAAAGAAAGAGAAAAAAAAAAAAACAATAAAAAATCTTTTTATACTACTAAACAAATATCTATAAAGTATTATAGCATTATCTATTGATGGGAGAAAGTATTATTTATAGCATATTAAGAAGGCATTTAGCCCAGATTTTTTACTCAATATTATGTTTTCTGTGCACCAACTGCCGAATTTATTCACTAACTAGCCGTTGGGGGCCACTGTAATACTTACCCATCATGGATATGTATATGAAAATAAAACATGTGAAAACTATTTATACAATGCATTGCAATTCATAAGCGAAATTTAAATATTGTTAATATACATAGTAATGCTATATTAAAGAACTGCTGATGTACCCATTTCGACAAATTATATAAAACGCCAAACTACTCAAGTAGTACCGAACTGCGTAAAAGAAACATCCTTATAACTCCAAAAATAATAACTCTATTAACTAACAATTAACTGTGTCAGATTAAGCGTCTCATTTCCAATTAAAATATACCTCTGAATTGAAATACAGGGTCATGAAAAATTGAAGAATGTGGAAAACAGGATTACAAATATCTCGGCAACTAATAATCTGATCGACTTTGTTCTATATGCAAAATGTGTGTTATTTTATTGCCTTTTACGTCCTATCCTTAGAACAAAAAAATTTGAAAATTTTTATATACCTTTCATTAGAACGGATTTTTTGAGAGTCCGAAAAAAATAGTTCCGGATAATCGAGGTTGCTGATATTAAATAGGCTTCGTCCCATTCTTACATACTAACTACATACAAAATTTCAAGTCTCTATCTCAATTCGTTCGGGAGATAGAGTGTTTACAGACAGACAGACAGACAGACAGACGGACGGCAACATTTTTTTTCTAAAAATATGTTTTTTGGAATCTCCACTATCTCAAACGTGTAAATTCGTCAAAAATTTTTTTTGCGATTTTCAAAATGATTGCAAGACTTACCCTATACTACGTATGATGGGTAAGTAAAAAGGAGCAATAGATCTCTCAAAATATACAAATAAATACTTAAAAGGTGTTGTAAAAATAGATATCATTTAATTATTATTTACCTTAGATCTTTTGGATGCCCTCGCATCCATTTTCAAAAGAGTATAAAAGAAGATAATTCATTAGAAATGGAAAACGTAAAAACAAAACAAAAACAGTCCGCATGTACAAACAAAGTCACGATGAATTCATCAGAATACCAAGGATATTGTATCACAGTGCCGAATATTAAGAAATGACATCATTACAAACAGTATCATTGATAAGCAAAATTTCGAGGGATTCACGGATAGTTGAAGAGTACTGGTTTGATGTTGAAAAGATCATTTTAGCTTTGTCAAAATTTATCAAAATATTTTCTTTTCGTTGCATTCTAGATAAGGCTGTACTAGGCTTGTTGTATTGTATATCCGAAAAATGCTCTTCCAGTCTTACTTTTAATCTTCGAAAATTAATATTATAGAACTTTGATATTATATAAAAAACATAATTGAGATATTTAAAAAAATAAATTATGTATTTCCAATTTTAGAGAAAAAAAATTTACTCTAAATACATAATTAAAATTAAATAACCAATTTATAATTTTAATAAAATTTGAATGTCTTTTAGTACATACAGCTAATTAGAAATTTTTAATACAATTTTATTTCTTAAATTTTAATTTGTGACATTATTAGCAATAATCATGTTTTAAACATTGTTTTAAATGTAATGTTTTAAACGTGTTTTAAACAGCTGTTTTAAACGAAATGTTTTAAACATAACAACCCTGATTATATATATATATATATATATAATTATATAATATATATTATATAATATATATTATATAATATTTTTTTAACTATATAATTATATATAATTATATATATATATATATATATATATATATATATATATAATTATATAGTATATATTATATAATATATATTATATAATATATATTATATATATATATATATATATATATATATATATATATATATATATATATATAATTATATAGTTAAAAAAATATTATATTCTAGTTACTGATTGATACTAAAAATTAAACATCTATTATTTTGTAATTGAATTGTGCACACTATATAAGAAATATATTTAAATATATTGTAAATGAATAGAAAATGATAAAATTTAAAAAACAAGTTAAATATAGTAGACTCCCTCAAATCTGCAACTCTATAAAATCTGCACATAATTTACAGATGTAAACAATGAAGCTTTCAGGTCAAGTATAGGGACAAAATTGGACTTTTTTATTTTTATAGCAATTCAATAATTTTAATCTGTAACTTTCATTAATATTACAAAATTCATGCTTTTTCATGAAGGAAGAATAAATTTATTTCTGAAAAAAATTCTAGGTATTGCTAATATCAGTGCTGATCACAATCTTTTTGCAAAATGCATTTATACATTCATCAAGCTTATTTTGAGTATGGTTAAATCTGAAATAAAACTTCTTTATTTTATGATTTTGATGTGAATTAGTAGTGCATCTTTATGGGGCAAGTTTCATTGAATAATTTAGGAAAAAATCTATCTCATCTTTATAATATATATTTAGTTATTCATTATCGATTATTTACTTTATCTTTGCTGCTTTCAATATTTTAATCATTTTTAATTATCTAAATTTTTATTATTTTAGTTTATTACCTTACATAATTGTTTTAATATTTTACTATATTATAAGCATTCATTATAATTTCAATTGCATTTTACAATCAAAATTCTGTTTAAAAATGTAAACAAACCCATGACCAGAAATTCGCAAAATTCTAAAATCCACACAACCTCTGGTCTCAAGCTGTGTGGATTTGAAGGAGTCTACTGTATTCATTTAATGCAAGCTATTTATTAAGGGATAAAAATCACAAATGATTCAATATTTTTTAAGCAAATAGTTAAAAATCAGGGATTTAATTGTTTGAACAAAAACACTAATTTAGTAGCTTTGTCTACTCCTAATTTACTATGAAGGCTTAAATGAACTAGTCCAAAAGAAGAAAACTGTCTTTCTAATCTAGCAGATGAAGCCATGGCTGTTGTGTTGTTATTTGGTAAATAAATTCAATTTCAATTTCGCTGATTTTTTCTTTACCTCCTATTACATAAAAGGACTTCCACCAATCATAATCTGTCATAATATCAGAAACTTTTTTCTCAAGCAATGATAATTTTTGGAATGGGCCATTTTTTGCTTGAAAATGTGCTACAGTGATGAGAAGATTCAGACTATCTTCTTTAATAAATGCCAAACCTTCATTATTTTCCCCTAAACTAAGTGAAATTTCATTTCGATTTAAAACAAAGGGACTTAATAAAACTGCAGCAAAATGACAGCCATTAATAGCTTGTCCATATCTTGCTTTAAATTTTGTAATTCTATCATTATCTAATTCATTTTCTAACTTTTTACCCAAAATTTTTCCTTGATATTTGCATTCATGTGATATTGCAAAAAATTGATTTAAATCAAATGATTTTTTTAAAAAAATCAGTTGATTTAAATCAAGATTTAAATCTTGATTTAAATCGGTTGATTTAAATCATGCCAACCCTGTTTTAAGCTGCATAAAACAAGTTACAAAAATTTTAGGTCATCAGGTTTGGGTAACCTGGTGGTAAATATAACTTCTATTTGATTCCACCAATCTCATTTTGCCCCCCCCCAAAAAAAGCATTTTTTTCTTTTAAATCAAGGGCGTGCACAAATAAAAAAAAGGGCTTTCTACAGATCTTCAATGACAATATATATGCAGTTTCCCCCAGAGGGTTTCAGGGAGGGGACGCTCTGCCCCTCCTGCCCTTTAGTTTAAAAAATAGCGCCCCTCTCGTCATTCATTCAAAAAACAATGGCCTTCTTTCCCCCACATTTGAAAAAACGCAGCCTTTCAGCGATGACCCGAACGCGCTATAGAGCATAAATTACGCAAAAAATCTGTGACAGAATGCAAAATTTAGCCTCATATGCGCCCCGTGGGACAAGTAATTTTGTCAAAAAAATTGCAAAAGGCAAGTTTTGTTAAAAATCACAAAATGACTAATTTCTGGCAAGATTCGCAAAAAATGGCTAATTTCGTCACAAAATTCCACAAAACGGCAGATTTCCTCAAAAGATAGTGGAAAATGACAAAGTTCTTCCAAAAATAGTGATAAAACGGAAAATTTTGTCAAATGAGTCACAAAATTTCCCCCTTTTTAAAATTTTTTGATGAAATTTATTTTTTATGACTTTTTGAAACACTAGATTCAACTTTATAAAAGTGCCTTTAAAAATAAAAAAAGTGCCCTTTTCAGAACAGTAGTGCCCTGCTTTTTTTTTTTTTTTTTTTTTTTAACATGGGGGAAACTGTATATGCTACATTCAAAAAATTTTAAGCAAAGCAAGCAAAATTACCCTAAAATGTCAAAAAAAATTACTTAAAGAAGCTATCTTAAATCACCATTATTTTACAGTTTCCTGTGGCAATCCTAATCAAGGATGAAAACACATTAATTTTAAGAAGTAATGACATTTATAATTCAATATTGAAAAATGCACAAAATCCCACCTGGTGGCAAAGCTGTGTCCTTGTGAATCTTTTACGTGTACTATATCAAATGATCCAGGATGACGTTCTCTAGATGTAATAGTACCAACTCTTCCCAAGTTATGCCCACCAGTCACCATAACCAGATTTCCTAAAATGAACAAATCCTTTCATTATAACAAGAAATAAATAATAAACACCAAAATTGAGGTTGACATTAATTATCAATGTATTAGGATGTTATTTTAGAGTTAAAAACTTAAAATCCTTATTAATCTTGCCTTATGGAACAAATAAAATCATGAAATAATACATTTTGAAGAAATAAGACTTTATTTCAATTGCTTATTTATAGGTATAGTGAGAATATATAAATATTTCATTAGAAAACTGACTGTAACATCAATATTATTCACTGATTCTAATAAGAATCCATGAGACCAATCTTGAGTCATTAATCTAGGCTAATCCTTTACCATTAGAAAGAGATACTTACTATGGCTTAGATAATAGCCACACATTACATACACACAATATATATATATATATACAAATTAATTCATTAAAATAATAAACATACTGATCTTCTATTATGTCTGTTGAACCTTTTATATGCTTCTCTTACATATACATAACACCTTTATGCAGGCATGAAAGTGGACCAAAGAAAAAAAGGAGGAAATTTTTTTTCAACTTCAGATGCCAAATATAAAGAGAAAAATTAGAAAAATTCTAATGACGACATTTTATAGACAAGTGCAGTTTTAAATTTTACAAAAACATAAAAGTTACAAAAAATTTGATTTAAAAAAAATTCAAAATTCACAGTGTAAATGTGTATATCTTGATAAAACAGGGGACCACAGCCATCAACCTTCTGTAGACCTAACAGAAAAACGACAGATTTCCTCAAAAGATCTTGAAAGAACGAGAACTTTTGTCTAAAAATCACGATAAAACGGTAAATTTTGTCAAAAAAATTCGCGAAAACGACAGATTTCGTCAAAAAATTCGCGATAAAACGGCAAATTTCGTCAAAAAACTCGGGAAACGCGGCAAATTTCGTTTAAAAATTTCGATAAAATGACAAATTTTGTCAAAATTCGCGAAAAAATGGCAAATTACGTCAAAAGATTCACGAAAAAATGGCTAGTTCTGTCGTAAATCGTGAAAAAATGGCAAATTTCATCGAAAAATACGCAAAAAATGACAAATTTCGTCGAAAAATTCACGAAAAATGCCTAACTTGTCATAAAATTCGAAAAAAAACCCGGCAACGTTCCTAAAGAAATTAAGTAAAAGCAACAAATTGTCAAAAATTCGCGATAAAACGACAGATTTATTCAAAAAATATTTGGGGATATTTTTATTTTCAAAACAGATTCCAAAGGTAAAAATATCCCTAAAGATTTTTAAAAAAATCTGCAAACAAAATTGAAAAATTAAAAAAAGGGTCTTTGTATTTAATAACCTCAAGTATTCAATGCAAAATAAATAAAATTTAAATTATCAAAACGCAAACTGTATGCTTAAAAAGATTTCTCCCATATGATTAACACTAGCGAGCGCGCGTTCTTGAGTGATGAAGCAGTCTCTGAATAGAGGTCTGCACGGCCCGAACGCAAAAAACATTGGCCTGACCCGGTCCGGGCGGATTTAAAATTCGGCCCGAACCCGGCCCGGCTCGAGTGAATTTCTACAGAACATTGATCTTTAGTCTACCGGAAGAGTTCAGACCAAAAAAAAAAAAAAAAACTTAGTCTCTTTTTTTCTTCTTTCATGTTTAAAATCTTTATTTATGCAACAGTGCCATAGGCTGCGATATTTACGCTTTTAATGAATCTTTGTTGTATGTAAATGTTTCAGTTATCATTAATATTATTAATGCATTAAAAAAAAATCTAAAAAATGGTATACGGTAAAAGTAAAATCTTCTAAGACATTGGAAAGAAAAAAATACTTTTCCTTCTTAGCAGATGTAAATGTTTGATTTTTTTTTTTTTTTTTTTTTCCCCCTCGCGTATTGTTGCATTCATTTTGCATGAATGAACAGTTTAAAAAAAAATTTGCAGTTTTCGGTTTAAACAAAAATTTCGTCATAATCTTTTTTTTTTTTTTTTTTTAATGTTAATTTTATTTTGAGACGCCTAGTGATCTACGATTCTTTAAAAAGAATAAATTCTAATGTTTAATTGTAGAATAATGACGACTTAAAAGTATATTCCTATTTTGCAAAAATTTTTGGACCAAGCCAAACTTTACTGATTTGTAAACAGACTTATTTCCACGTCGAGAAAAGGATTTTCATATGGGGAGATTCAACAGGAACTGATTATTTTGGTCCGTGAAGACTAAAAAGAATGAAATCAGTCTCGGTTTCTACGGAAGAAGTAAGTTAGGCTCGGCCCGGCCCGATACTCCAGGAAAAAAAATTACGGCCCGAGCCCGGCCCGAAAAGATTAGTGACTAGGCCCGTCCGGCCTGGCCTGAGTCTTTAGAAGCAAGGCCCGAATGACATTAATGCAAATCGGCTCGAACCCGGCCCGTGCTCGGGCTTCAGACCGGCCCGTGCAGACCTTTACCTCTGAACGCAAATATCGTAAAAGCCTTACTTGCAAATGGAGTGTAAATGCACCATAAAATAATTATACTAGTGTTCTTTGTGGCAGAATGTATATAATTTATCAATGCCATATTCTCATTTATTTCAGAAATTATATAATTCATCGATCAACAGTATTTATAATAATAATGATGAAGATATCAGTCTTAAAACTCTTAATTATGATTAGTAGTCAAGTCTTGCACATTCTCGCGTTCGGGTATTTTAGTTATAACTGAAAATTCCACTCGAAATAAATTCAAACGCAACTAAAAAAATGTTTAAAAAGATTGACCTGAAATTGACATATTTTAACCGGAACTGAAGTACAATAATAATAAAACAGAATTTATATTAGCTCGTATCCGTCGCGCTGCAAAAATAATAGTTATTCTGGAAAACAAAAACAACTGAAAAATTATTATCACTGTTTTAAAGCTCATTAATCCAGATTAAATTATTCCCTCTCACGATTTTCTTTCTCTTCAGCGTCACAGTGACCTATGGACCCAGGTGTCAGAAAACAGCTGCCAGTCTAAGGCTGCGGGCACACACAAAGTTTTTTTGCGGTTTGCAGGCGGCGCGTTTGATGTAAATGAGTTTTTCAGTTCAATTTCAATCCAAGAGTAGCACGGGAATCTTTCCCTTCAGTAGGGTGATCTTCCGTGACCATTGTATCTCCCTCGTTTCCCACTGTCAGTAAACCGTAAGTGAGAGAAAAGAAAAGGCAGTTCCGGGAATAAAGTTTAACTTCAGAATAGTTGTGTTTGCCCGGTCCTTAAAAATAGATTTTCGCCCCGCGAAATGCACCGCTCTTGAACGTAAATTGACCGCTTATCTTGACAGATTTTTTTTTTTTTCTTAGTAGCTCTTCGGCGATTTGTGGGTGAAGTCTAACGGGTGAAAGATAAGTCCGAGAATTACTCCCGGAGCTTCTTGGACTCCCCCCCCCCCCCAAATGACCAGCAATATTTTCTTTGCATTTTTGCATCGATCCAGAGAATGGCCAAAATCATCTTGAAAAAGGCGGATTTCCGCCTTTAGGCGGAACTCTTTCATCCCTGTTTATGACTAAAATGGAATAATGTTAATGTGTTTTTAATCGAATAACATAATTTGCAATTTTCTCCCTGAGATGAATGGACATATTTCGTGACCCCCCTTTTAATACAAAAACAATAGAATTAAATGGCCACTTAAAAATAAATAAATATATATAAATAAAAAGATGAAAATAAATAGTTTTATAGAGAAATGTATTAATAAATATGTTGAATCAGATAGCTTCAATTTTAAGAATTTTAAATGCAGGATTCATCCCTGATGTATTTTCCGGGATGTACAAATTTTCCATATCAATTAACGACACTTTGATATTACATATGATAATCACACTAACAATTGCTCCCAATTTCCCAGAATAGACCGTCATTTTGGAAGGTTTGGGAATTTTTTTGCATTATCACCTGATTTTTACAACCTAAAATTCACCCCCTGATTTTCCCAGGAATCCCATATTCCCCTGATGAGTATGAATCCTGAAATGCTATTTAACAATGAAACTGGTCAAAGTAATGCAGTAAAATCTATGGGTAAAAAAATATGCATATTAAAGCCATAATCTTTTACAAGCATATACTGCAGTGTGCAATTATTTTTTAATGCCCAATTTTGTTAATCTGCAAAATTTAGGATTAGGAGACTTGCTATTTTTTATTTTATGTTGTGTGTTTTACTGCAGTTTATTCATCAAGTGTTTTCAAATGGTTTGATAGCTTAATTAAATAACTTTAATAAGTGGATTAGAAATAAACTTTAAAAATATTTAGCTCTATAAAGCATTCCTACAACACTCAACCTAGTAAAATATGACATATGAAGATTTTGGAATAATGCTGCAGGCAACATATTGAAACAAGAACTTATTTAAAATCACAATCCTACTTATATTTTACTGTGTGGAATTTACATTTCAACAAAGAACAGAAAAAATAAAAATGTAAATAAATGTATCAGATATTGATAAACTTTAAAATGAAAAGCCTCAATACCAATAAATGGAATTTATATAGGCTGATCACTGACTATTATCAGTATTAACAGACAATAGTTTCGAAAACAGCCCTTATTTTCTTTCTATAACAAAATTTCTGAAATCGGAACATATAAATTTATGAATGCAAAAGTAAAAATACCACATTTAAAACTTACCAATATCAAACTTAATGAAATCCATGATCTTTCCTGTGGCAATATCCAATTGAATAGTATCGTGAACTTTGATTAATGGATCTGGGTAACGTATCGTTCTTCCCTCATGTGTAACTAAAAAGGGAATACCTTTAGGGCCTACTTGAACACGTTTAACTCTGCATAATTTGTACTGAAAAAAATAACACCATACCATTACAAGACTTACAAAATAACATAATTGCATGATAGACTACCAAATACACTTTATTCTTAAAAAAATTTATTTATACTAATTTAGATGCAGAAATTCAAATCTATTATTGGGAATCATATTTCTTTATACGATATTCTGCTGCATGTTTCATTTAGCCACTTGAATAAATACAATATCCAGAGGAGGGAGGAGAAGAAAGAAGGCATAGATATGAGACTTTAAAACTTCAGTGCCGAAGTAATAAAACGACTAACAAGGAAGGTCTCCATACGGGCATATCCCGAAAAATCTGAAAAAATTAGAATGTTCTTCGCATGTGGATATATACATCAAAAAAGGCGAAACCACCATTCAGTATCTGTAAAAAAATGAAAATTTCATTATTTGGCGATCTATTGCCAGTTGGCAGCGGAATGTAATTAAAAAAATATATATATTGTGTTAAATATACTTCAAGGAAAAAAAAAAAAGTTTCATGTTGAACTTGTTTCAATAAATTTAATTTAAATAACTTTAGTTTTATAAGTTTTAATTTGTTTTAACCATAATTTTGCTATATCGATATTTATATGCATTTATATTCAAATTTAATCATCAAAATTTGAGATTTAAAACGAAATTCATAATTTTAAATTAATTAAATTTGTTTCCTGCTCTAAGTCTATTTGAGAATTGTCGATTAGATTTGTTGCTATGGAAACATGTGGCTTTTATTTTTGAATATGCTTAAATGGATGAAGATAATTTTTCTCAATATGATTTTTTTTATCTATGAAAACTTTTCCAGTGATTAATTAAATAGCTACTCCAACAAGTAATATATATATGAAATACAATATGTCTATATATGTATATAATATATTAAAGTCTCTCACTGTATATGTTTAAATTCATTAAATAGATTTACATGCATTCTAAATATCCAACAGTTTTGATTTGCATAATAATCGTTTCCTTTTGGCGAGGAAAAGAGCTGCCCGCCAAAACGAGTGACTGTTTCGTCTTTACACGGCAAATATTTGAAACTTTTTTTTTTTTTTTTTTTTTTTTTTACATAATTTCTATGATTCCGCCGCTAATTTTGACTGATCCTTTATTACATACGTAAGTACTTTAGTTAGTATTTTTTTCATAAAATTCTGAGTATGCCCAATATGGAGACCTTCCTTGTAAAGTGAATACTTGCAATTCCAAATCTAAAAACCATTCTGCCACATTAGACAAATCGGCTTCAGGGATGCAGAAAATGTTTTTACTCTCAACACTTCCCTAAATTCACATAAAAATTTCCCCAGACTTTAACGATAATTTATACAGATATTATACAGACACAGTAAAGAACAAGCTGAACTTTTACAGCCTAGCGGACTTGATATTTGCATTTTTTTCACATCGCTTTGATGAAATCTTTTGACTGAATTTGCATTTTTTTTTCTTTTCGCAATGAATACTCTAACAAAATTCAAGGTCTTTTACACGATTTTTTGTCAAAATGTGCATATTTTCCATGGTCTTTCACCAAAATTTGAGTTTTCTACAATCTTTTGACATAATTTGTGTTATTTTACACGATCTTTTGCCAAAAATCATGTATTTTACAAGAGTTTTCCTTTAAAATCTTATACAGGGTTCCCAGCAAAACACGAATGGAAAATTCCCTGACTTTCCATGACCTAATCTCGAAAAATTCCATGACTTTCCCTGACCAAATCTCAAAAAATTTTCTGAACAAGCAGGTATACAATGAAATTTGCTACTTATTTCCAGAATTTATTGTCAAAATTAGTGATTATTTTCTGCAATTGTTTTCCAAATTTCTAAATTTTCTTTCCCCTGATTATTTGATGAATTTCATGATTTTTTTCCAAGATTATTTGATGAATTTTGTATCGTTTTACTTTTTTTTCCAAGAATTTTCCATGACTTTTTAGAAAATATTTGTAAATTCCCTGACTTTTCATACATATTTTGAAATTTCCCTGACTTTCCATGACTACTTTGAAATTCCATGACTTTCCAGATTTTCCCTGACTTTCCATGACGCTGGGAACCCTGTTATATTTTACACAATCCTTTGAAGAAATCCACATTTTTTGACAATCCTTTAACAAAAAGTTAATCTTTTTCATAATCCTTCTCAAAAATGTCCTTTGATGGAAATGTCTTTTTGTGTCACAATCGTTTGATGGAAATTGCATTTTCCTCTGAACTTTAACAGAATCTGCATTTTTTTCATGATTTTTAGGCAAAAATTGTAGTTATTTGTTGACAAAAATTGCATTTTTTTTCTATGCTACTTCAACTATATTTTGGTTTTTTCTGTTATACTTAGAACTTTGCTTCATTTGGCGCAGTTTGTACTCCCATCTTTGTCATATTTCATCTGCCATTGCTACATACACTGCCCAAACCCCCTCACTTAAAATGCCATCAAATTTTAATGCTTATTTGTATCTATCTGTATTACCCATACGTAAAGATTTTTTTCCAAAACTTTCTCAATATATGTGCGAGTATATATTATTCCAAGATCAATTTTGTAAAGGTCACCTTACAGATCTTTTTAATTGTTGAAGCAATTTTTCTGTCTTGAGTAACTTTGTAATTCATCGTTAAAATCAAAATCAATTGCATATTTTCGTGCAAAATTTCTTTGGATGGACCCTTTAAGAAACACTTTCCTTCACAATCTTTTGATGGATTAAGTGCGGCAACCCTAAAGAGTGTTCCATTTTTTAAATATTTGCTTTTAAAATCAATTTCTGATTGGATGCTTTTATTTAGTCAAATGTTTTCTTATTGGACAACAGAAGAAAACTGAGAGGAAGCCCTTAAAATTTTTGAAAAGCGTCATTCCTGCTTAGAAATTGCTGTATCAACAGGTTTTTTCTGCATTGCATTTGTTGAGTGAGTTTTATTATTATCGTGTAATTCTGGAAAAGAAAATAGTCTAGTTTTATCTCTTTCTTCTTTCAATAACAACCCTCAAAATCAAAGTAACTGCTTTATTTTATGATTTATAAATACCGTTCTCATTAATACATTTTGAGACAAAAAAAAAAAAAAAGGATATCATTAAAATCTAATTATACTTGTTCATATGCATGTTATGATTTTAATCATGCTCTATTTATATAAAAGCATTTACTTAGATTCTTTGCTAGAAAATCTATTACTTGTAATTTGTCTTTGAATGCAAGTTGCGGCAATTTAATTTATTCTGGATCTAATTGTACACTCCACGGCAAAAGGATCCTCCAGCCTCGGAAAATCAATAATCAATGTGTTGCATTTTTATTTTACGTAAAATCAATTTTTTTAAAGTGTGGGAGGGGGGGGGGGGGGGGAGAGAAACAGATCCCTTTCACTAAAGCAAAATCAGCTTTGGATAAGTAAAAATTGTAACTCTTTAAAATATGTATTCCTTTAAAAAGTATATATAGTGAAATCTTGTATTTTTATTTTACACACTTTTTGTTTAATTCCACTATCTTGGTGCATGTTTGCGTAGTGCCTTTTGGAGTAAGTTGCTCCGGGAGACAAGACAAAAAACCTACCAATCTGGCGATTTTTGAAAATCGCACCAAGAAAGAGTAAACTGTGACCACACCCCTACTAAAATAATATCCCATAAAATAAGAAAAACTTGCCTTTATACAAAATATATAAAATTATGAGACATATGAATCTAGAGACTTAAAAATAAATTTCAACTTTTTTAAAAAGCCCAGCCTGTCTTTTTAAACTGCTAGATTAATCTGCGTCACCCGCTGCCATGCTGGAGAGTTTCGGTCACTAGGTTTAAAACAGCTTGTGCATAAACTTGATTACATTTTTTTCCGATACACCTCAAATGTCTCGATTTTTCCATGTTTTTGTATCAACCTCAGGAAAAGGTAAAAGGGTGGGTGGGTGGGGGAAGAAAAAGATTATCTCAAGAAAAAGAAAATTTAAAAAAAGATTAAACTTACTTTAGCTTCTTCAGCTGTAATTCTGTGCAAGATGAAACGACCTTTAACATCATACAATAACCTGAAGAATTCTCCAGTTTTTTCAATGGTGATAACATCTTTTTTAAAAGAAAAGATATATAAATAAAAAAACCAAAATAGAAAAAACTAATTGTAATAAATAAAAGTAATTGTCATAAATAAAAAAACTAATTGTAATCAATTAGTAAAATATATTTTTAAGGACAGGCTTTTTCCAACTAAAAAATTGCTGTTTTCTACACGATCATGTGACAAAAATCGCTGTTTAAATGATCTGTGACAAAAATCACGATCATGCGATGAAAATTTATTTATGGCATGTGACAAAAATTGCTGCTTTATTACACAATCGTTTGACAAAAATCTTTGTTTTATTTTGCAACTAATATCGCTGTTAAATTTCACAACCGTGCATCAGAAAATCTCTGAAAATTAATAAAAGCAGAAATCCACCATCCAGCAGAAAAGTGGTATCCCTGTTTAAACAGCATCTTGCCATATAAATAAAGTACGTATGAGACTTTTTTTTTTTAAAACAAAAACATGAGATTTTCTGTTAATGAAAGTGACAAATTATAGATTAAAATAACCGTCAGGGCTTGAAATTTCTAAAAATTTTAAGGTTCCCAGCTGGGAACATACATGAAAAATATGGGTTCCCAGATGAAAAGTATTTTAAAAAAAAAAATTATGTATGAGCATTTTAACAGAATTTTCCATTTTATCGCGATTTTAAAAAAGAAATTTGTCGTTTTATCTCGATTCTTTGATGAAATCTGCTGTTTTATTGCAATGTTTTAATGAAATCTGCAGTTTTTAAATTTTTTTTTTTAACGAGATTTGCCATTTTTGTGATTTTTTAATTAAATTTGCGCTGCTTCGCACGATTTTTTTTTTTTTTTTTTTTTGTCAAAATGTGTTGTTTTTTCGCTATTTTTGGACAAAATTTGTCGTTTTCCATGATTTTTTAACAAAATTTGCCGATTTTTGTGATTTCTTAATAAAATTTGCAGTTTTGCGAATTTTTGACGAAATTTGTCGTTTTTTTTGGACAAAATCTGCCATTTTATCACGATCCTTAAATATGCCTGTTTGTAACACTTGATTAAATCCCCTGAAAAAATAAATCTTCATTTTTTAAAAATAAGTTACAATAGTATATAAATCATAATCACCGATTAATTTCATAAGTACCCCATGAGCCATTACATAGAATTGCTTTTAACTTTCAAATATTTTATTCTTTTGTGGATTTTACTGCTATAATATTTATAAACTATAAAATCATAAAAAAATGTTACCTTTTTTCACCCCTTGCACACTTATTCCCAGGGCTGGGGAATTACATCATTGTACTCGCCACTGGCGAGTAAATTTTCCTTCAGGGCGAGTGAAATTTTAAGTTATTTTTTCAAACTTCAAATTGTAAAGATGCCAGAATCTGTATTTATTTATTTATTTTTATTAGTTCCCTATATTTTGAAACTTTTGTAATATAAATATTATACTAAATTCTACGCTATAATACTAATATTTTTTCTCTTGTATATTTTTCTTATTTTTATCGAACAAAAATATGAAAATGCATTGTTGTAAAAATAATTAACTGTTTCTTCAGTTGTTTAAATTTTGTCTTAACTATTTTCAACTGTATATTGTATTTTGCTGGCTGGTAAAATAAATCCCTGGCTGGTGAAAATTTTCGAAAATTTCCCACCCCTGCTTATTCCTATCCACTAAAAAAAAAAATTGTTAAAAGATCGCAAAAAAAACGACAAATTTTGCTAAAGGATCACGAAAAAACGACAAATTTTATTAAAAGATCGTGAAAAACGGCATATTTTGCTTAAAAAAAATCGTCAAATTTGTCAAAAAAAAAAAAAAAAAAAAAAAAAAAAAGACAAATTTTGTTAAAAAATCATAAACGACAAATTTTTTAAAAAGATCGTAAAAAACAGAAAATTTTGTTAAAAGATCATGAAAAAAAGACAAATTTTGTAAAGATTGTAAATAAAACCCGGTAAATTTCGCTAAAAATGGCAAATTTTATTAAAAGATTGAAAGAAAAAAAAAAAACGGCAAATTTTGTAAAAATATCGTAAAAAAGCGATAAGTTTTGTTAAAAGATCGCAAAAAAATGCTAAATTTCGTCAAACGATCACAAAAAGACGCAAATTTCAAAATAGGGGCACAAAAAAAAAAAAAAAAAAAAAAAAAAAAAAAAAAAAAAAAACCCACATAACTTTGTACTGGGAATGGAATTGCTCCCCCCTTTCTCCCACTTCTGTTGTAACCTTTCAGAAAATTTGCTGTGAATTTCATACTTTTTCACCTCTGTGATTCTAATCAGATTTTCCATGAAATCAAAAAAAATTTGAGTCATTTTAAGGGAAAAAAAAATCTGTCAAAACTCCGAAAATTCGAATTTAAACGTATCGCAAATTTTGAGAAATTATTGGGAGGAGGGGGGGGGGAATGCAAATTTTGTTATAGAATCGCATGGAATAAACGAATTCTGACGGAGAATCGATACGAATTTCGTTCAGGGATTACGATAAAAAAAAAAAACATTAATTTCGCAGAGGTGGGAAAAAAAAGTTTCTTCCACAGCCCTTTGATATAAAATTGCATTTTTACGAGGCATTTTGATGAAATTCGCGCTTTTTGTCTCTATACTTAGATAAAATTTGCGTTTCTTCAACAGCCCTTTGAAAAATAGCATTTTTTCTGCGGTCATTTAACAAAATTCGCATTTTTCGGTGGCTCTCTAACAAAATTTCTATTTTACACCCGATACTCTGAGAAAATTGACATCCTTTTGATGGCTCTTTGACGAACTTCAAAGTCCCCCCCCCCCCAATTCTTCAAAATCCACACTTTTGTCTGCTACATTTTGATGAAATTAACGCTTTTTCGGCGATCCTTTGTCAAAGTTAGCGTTTTTCTCTCAATTCTAAAACAAAATACGCTTTCCCTCCACGATTGCTTGATGAAATTCGCATTTTTTCTTTTGTGTAATGTGAACGATTGACGAAAATTTTTGGCAATCATTTGTTGAAATTCGCAATACTTTTTATGCCTCAATTTTCTGATCCATGATAAAAAAAAAAAAATGTTTTTAGTTCTTGGAAACTTCTGAACAAAATCTTATAAAAAAACTTGACCTGTCAAAGACTTGTCTACCGCAATGCCCGCTTTGAAAAAGCACGGTCTTAAGTGTATGAATGAGAAGACAACTAGCAGGCGCACATTCAGTTCGGACGCAACAGCAGTAAGGCCGTTTTTTCAAATGAGGGGAAAGAAGGGTGCTATTTTTTTGAATGAGCAGCAAGAGGGGCGCTATTTTTTAAACTAAAGGGCGATTTGTTACTTTCGAATCAAGCTTCCCAGCTACTAACGTCCAGATGAAAAGAAAGCTTCATAGAAAAGTAAAAAAAAAGCATGTCAATTTGTTGTAATTAACTCCGGAACACAAACAGGCATGCTTTAATGAAATTTGCTTTTTCCTGTGATTCTTTTGATGAAATTCAAGCTTTTCCCGTAATATTTCGCCGAAATTACATATCCCCCCCCCCAGGCCGTTTAAGAGCTATTTTTTTTGCTTAATTTAGGCGTTATTGTCAGCCTACT
The DNA here is from genome assembly GCA_964019185.1 of Maratus speculifer. Lineage (NCBI taxonomy): Eukaryota > Metazoa > Arthropoda > Arachnida > Araneae > Salticidae > Maratus > Maratus speculifer. The sequence goes on from OZ025302.1 coordinate 172,873,625, forward strand.
CACTACCTTTAACACTCTCAGGCCTAGAAGTGACTTTCTTCAAAAATATTATAGGAAATATAGGAATTTTTTTGAAGAATATATAGGAATTTATAGGAAATTTTATTTATATGTCATGTTTTAATACATTATCGTAGACTATTTACAGTTCATTCCAGACTATTTCAAAAGTTTTTAACACACTTCAGGATTAAAATACTGGTTTCAGGAGTTGAACACCCCCCTTCCTCCCCCAATATTCAACATTTTTTACAATTATTTTCTGAATCATCATCACTTGCAGAATTTGCATTAAAAAAATAATAATAATTCAAATAAAGGTTATAAATGATTTTTTGTAATAAATTTATATGAAAGGAGTTTCAATAGCAAGAAAAATTCAAAGATCTTTGAAAACCTGAAATTTACAGCAAATTTTATGAAAAGTTACAGCAGAGAAGAGGGAGTAGCGGGGGGAGGGGGAAATCCTTCCCTACATTAATTATACATTTTCCAATGGCATACCCAGTTTTTTTTTTCTGTAATGCTTTGATGAAATTTGCATTTTTCCTTCAATACTTAGGGGAAAATTCTACCCTTCTTGTGATCTCTTAACATAAAAAGTTTTTTTTTTTAATTCTTTGATAAAAATAAATTTTTGTCGCGATCTTTGGACAAAGATCGTTTGTTTTCCGCGATCTATTGACGAAAATCATGTTTTTTTCGCGATCTTTTAGCAAAAATCGCGTTATTCTCGCGATATTTTGACGAAAATCGCGTTTTTCTCGCGGTATTTTGAACAAAACTGTTTTTTTCATGACTTTTTGACGAAACTTGCGTTTTTCTCGTGATCTTTTGTTGAAAATAGTATTTATTCACGATCTTTAGACGAAAATCGCGCTTTTTTCATGATCTTTGGAGGAAAGCCGCGTTTTTTTCGCGATCTTTTGACGAGAATTGCGTTTTTCTCGCGATCTTTTAATAAGAATCACGTTTTTCTCGCGATCTTTTGACGAAAATCACATTATTTCGCCATCTCTTGACGAAAATCGCGTTTTTCTAGCGATCTTTTTATAAAAAATTTATTTTTTCGCGATCTTTTAAATAAAATTGCGTTTTTTTCGCATTTTGATGAAACTTGCGTTTTCCTCGCGATCTTTTGATGAAAATAGTATTTATTCGCGATCTTCAGACGAAAATAGCGCGTTTTCCTCACGATCTTAGGACGAGAATTGCGTTTTTAACTTGATCTTTGGACGAGAATCGAATTTTTCTCGCGATCTTTTGACGAAAATCACATTTTTCTCGCGATCTTTTGACGAAAATCACATTTTACTCGCGATCTTTTGACGAAAATCGCATTTTACTCGCGATCTTTTTTTAAAAAAATCACATCTTTCTCGCGATCTTCTGATGAAAATCGCGTTTTTTTCATATGAAAATAGCATGTATTTGCGAACTTTAGACGAAAATAGCATTTTTTTTTTCGAGACTTTTCGACGAAAATAGTATTTTTCACGCGATCTTTCGACGAAATTCCCGTTTTTCTGCGATGTTTTGACGATAAAAAAATAAAAAAAAATCGGAGAAGCGGAAAATGATATCAAAAAGGAAAATCGCGGATTCGCAGAAAAATCTCATGCCTGGGTGGAGAGATGAAAAATATAGGAAAAAATAGGAAATATAGGAAAAATAGGAAATTTTTTTCAAATTTATAGGAATTATAGGAAATATAGGAACGCTGCGAGGCCTGCACTCTATAAGCATATATACATATTGTAATAGAATAATATAGCATGACTTACTGGTTTTATTTTATTCCAATCTTATCTTTATCTTATTTCCAATTCCTTTATCTTGTTTTTCCTTATTCCATGGCATATTCTATTTCTTAGTCAGTTACTTATTTGTTTACTTTCGATTTGAACATTTTACATGTGCATTCATGATCGTTTTCTTCCGTCTGATCGCGATTTGCGATCTTCGCAAATCGCAACTTACGAATAGCTGTATCTCCATATCGCAAGGCAGGACCGCTTTCGCTCAACTTCGGCAGACGCAAAGGGGACGTTGCTTTCTGGCGATGTCTGGAATCGCGAGGGGTATTTAAAGCAGTCGGTTTGTTTTGACTGCCGGTGGTCTGACGATGTTTTGGTCTAGCAAAGGCCGTACGTTATTTTAAATTTCAGTTATGGAAGTTTACGTTTGTAGTTTTAGTTTTGAAAGATGATCAGGGGTGATTCTGAATGAATTTTTTTTTTCCGGAAATTCGCATTGCATTTTCGGAAATCGGGGGGGGGGGGGGGGGGGGGGGGGGGGTACAACGTTGACGAAATCGTCGTTTTTTCACGAAATATTGACGAAGTGAGTCCCTCCCCCCTTTAGCGATCTTCGGACAAAATCGGTGTTTTTCCGCTATCTTCAGATGAAATCAGCAATATTTTAGCGAAATCGGCGAGAAATTGCGATCTTTTGCCAAAATCGGCGGTTTTTCCGCAATCTTTTGACGAAATCGGCGTTTTCCCATGTTTTTTTAAAACGAAATCTGCGTTTTTCGACGATCTTTAGGCAAAATTCGCTTTTTAACGCGATTTTTTCTCGAAAATGTCGTTTTATTCCCCGATCTTTTGACGATATCGGCGTTTTTTCTGTAATCTTTTGATGAAATGGGCGTATTTTTTCAAATATTCTTTTGACAAAATATTTTTAAGCGATCTTTTATCGAAAACGGTGTTTTTTCCCGCGATCTTTTAATGAAATCGGCGTTATATCCGCAACCTTTAGACGAAATCTGCGTTTTCCCGCCGTCTTCAGAAGAAATCAGCGTTTTGTCTGCGATATTTGGTGAAATTGCCGTTTTTTTTTTCGCGATCCGCAAGGGAAATTCGCGTTTTTCATCGATCTTTTGACAAAGTTCGTTTAAACAACGTTGACGAAATCGTCGTTTTTTCACGAAATATTGACGAAGTGAGTCCCTCCCCCCTTTAGCGATCTTCGGACAAAATCGGCGTTTTTCCGCTGTCTTCAGACGAAATCAGCAATATTTTAGCGAAATCGGCGATGTATTGCGATCTTTTGCCAAAATCGGCGGTTTTTCCGCGATCTTATGACGAAATCGGCGTTTTCACATGTTTTTTTTTTAAACGAAATCGATGTTTTTTCGACGATCTTTAGGCAAAATTTGCTTTTTAACGCGATTTTTTCTCAAAACGGCGTTTTATTCCCGCGATCTTTTGACGATATCGGCGTTTTTTCCATGATCTTTTGATGAAATGGGCGTATTTTTTCAAATATTCTTTTGACAAAATATTTTTAAGCGATCTTTTATCGAAAACGGCATTTTTTCCCGCGATCTTTTAACGAAATCGGCGTTATATCCGCAACCTTTAGACGAAATCTGCGTTTTCCCGCCGTCTTCAGAAGAAATCAGCGTTTTGTCTGCGATATTTGGTGAAATTGCCGTTTTTTTCGCGATCCGCACGGGAAATTCTCGTTTTTCATCGATCTTTTGACAAAGTTCGTTTAAAAAACGTTGACGAAATCGTCTTTTTTTTCACGAAATATAGACGAAATGTATGCTATTTCGGCGATCCAATCACAAAATTTGCATTTCTACGCAATTGTTTTTTCCACGCGCAAAATTGTACAAGTTGGCAACTATGCGGAACTGATAACCCAATTTCAAATTTTCGGACGAGAATCACCCCTGAAGATGTTGTTTTAAAGGTGAATCCAGTTAATAGATAGTGAAAATATTTTGCTGAACATTTGTTGTGATGAATTGTTAGGACATCCAAGGCTTTTATTTCTTTTGAACTTTTCCCGGACATTACTTTTCCGTCATCATCTGTTTTGAGAAATCTGTTTTCTTCCAGTTATGCTACAGTGAGTACTTTATTTTGCAGCCTGTACAGGTCATTTTTTCTTTACCTTACGTCATGCTGTTTAATTAATTAAGTATTTTTATTGTGTTAAAGTATGACTTTAATTTTATAGATAATATAATTTCAGAAATTATTTTTTTGGTTGATTTTACCAGATATAGTTTATGATTGTTTATTATTTTATATATACATATATTTTTATTTTGAATATGTTTTTCTTGAAAATAAACGTTAGATTATCTTTTAATTAAATGCTTCTTTACTGACTCTATGACACTACCACAGATTGCCAATATTTATTTCAGGTCACCAATTTTAATTTTTCTATCTCTGCTTTAGTTTTATATAATTTTAGAACGGTTCTGGCTTCAGAACCGATCAGTTATAATGCATCCGCGGCATTGCTAGCGGACATGGCAAAAGGTTAGGTTCCCGGCCGGGAACCTTAATGATAAAATATGTGTTCCCGGAAAGAATTTCAGGGTGTCCCGGGATCGCTATTTTTCAAGCACTTACTGTATTGTCATCATTTATGTAAATTATCTTATGCCTTTTAGTATCCCAAAAATTTTACCTTTTCAAATTTCTAACTTTCAAAATCTTCTATTAAATTTTGTCGTACAAAAAAAGCAGAATTTGCAGTTACGATGCAATTGAATTTAAAGCACTTTGCATGTTTCAACAGATGCTATGCAAATTCTTTTTCTTTGAATAGAATGTGTTTGTGCAACAGAGGTGGACATTTATGATTGCGCATGTGAGAATTCAAATCATCAGAGGGCAAAATTAAATATCAGAAGAGGAGGTACTACTCTGTTATCCCGTCGACCGATTTCGCCAAACTAATAGCCAAAATATACATATTGACGTAATTTGTATTTAAAATAATAAAAAAAACAAATAATTAGTAGAATATTAATTAAAACACAAATAAAAAGTCAAAATAAATATCACTTAATGACATTTTAAACACGTGTATCGTACTTAGACATTCACGATCCTTCATTATTGGCATTTAATCTTATAATTTGGCGATAATATTTTGGTCGACGGGATAATAGTAGTACCGAAGAGGATAGAAATCTCTCTTTAGGGGATGAGGTACAAAAACAAGTGTTAATTCAAAAATAACAGAATAGGTTTTTATTATTTTAAATACGATTAGTCAAGAAATAAAATTGGTATGCAATGAAACATTTTCATTGTCATATTTGGATTTAGTATTATTAAATATACAGTAGACTCCCTCAAATCCGCACAGCTTGGGACCAGAGGTTTTGCAGATTTTAGAATTTTGCAGATTTCTGGTCATTGCTTTGTTTACATTTTTTAAAGTAATTTGAGTGTAATTAATAATAAAATCAAAAGTATAATGAGTGCTTACAATATGCTAAAATATTAAAATAACTGATAAACTAAAATAATAAAAATTTAGATAGTTTTTTAAATGATAAAAATACTAAAAGCAAAGGTCAAATTAATAATCAATAATATACAATTAAATATTCATTATAAAGATGAAATGCTTTTTTCCTAAATTATTCAATGAAACTTGCCTCATAAAGGCACATTACTAATTCACATCAAGATCATAAAATAATGAAGCTTTATTTCAGGTTTAGGCAGACTTAAGTAAAAAAGCTTGATTAATATATAAATATATTTGGTAAGATTGTGATTACCAATAATATCAGCAATATCTTTATTTTTTCACAAATAAATTCTTTCTTTATGAAAAAAAAATTCAATAACCTTAACAAAAATTATAAATTAAAAATGTATGGAATTGATATAAAACTAAAAAAGTCAAATTTTGCACCTACATCTGAACTGAATGTTTCATTGTTTACATCCGTAAAATATGTGCGGATTTTAGAGAATTGGGGATTTTAGGAGTGCGGATTTGAGGGAGTCTACTGTAATATGAAAAAATTGTTTAGTGAGGATTTCCATTTAATTTCATTTAGTGTAATCAAACATTTTTTTCCCAATCTTGAAACAAAGTTTGTATACACGAAATAAATTTGGAAAGTATGTTATGTGTGTATAATAATTTAAAAAAAAAAAAATCATACCCATGAATCCAGCAGGGTAATTAGTGTCTGTCCTAACTTTACCATCAACTTTGATTAAACGTTGCATCACAATCTTTTTTACTTCTGCCCCTGTCAGAGCATATTTCAGCCTGTTTCTAATCATGATTATTAAGGGCAGTGATTCACGTAATTTGTGAGGCCCTGTGCTAGGCCTAGGAGCCTAAAAGAAAAAAAAAAATCAGTTTTAATGTAGTTGCATATTTCAATTACAAGACATCTCAGATTTAGATTTATAAAAATATTTTTTTTATAATTTAGTTATATAAAAATATTAATCTATAAAACTAAGTTTTAATACCCAGAAATCATCTAGCTCAATTTATTAAATCTTAAAAATTTTATACACTTTAAGAAAAATTAAGATCCATTTTCTTTTAAGACAATAACTTAAAAGTTTAAGGAATTTCACAAAAATTAATTCAAATTAAAGTGCTATCCGTATCAATAAAATCCTTATGAATAACTTAAATTATAAAAAGTTAATTTTGTAAAAAAAAAAAAAAAAAAATAGTGAAAGATTAAATCCTGTTACTTAAATTTAAACAAAGCATGAAAATAAATTAAATCTTTTTTTTATTTTATTCTGATGAACTTGTTTACAAATTATGCAACCTTAAAAAATTTATCAAAAAATAAAAATAATAAAGAGCATGTTTTTATGGAATAGAATTTCATGCCAAGGCATTTTAAAAAGATCTTGTAAGGCCCAAATTTTGCCTCGATTGATTGCTGAAAATATTTCCAGACAAAGATTAAAATGTTGCTTAAAAATTTACTTAATTCGATAGAAAATGTGGTCATCATTTCAGGTAGCAGAAAATTCTGCAAATGTCTATGACTGATAGTTCAAGGATAAAAAAATAATTTGCTTATAAAATATTTTTATAATTAAAGCACTAAACTATCACTTTCCTTTAGGCATGATAATTTTTTTTATTAATAATATTAACTTTTTGTGTTAAGTAATAAAGAGCTAAACGTAACATGGAGCAAAATAAAGGTTCAATGAAAAAATATCTAAGAGAGACATTAAAAAAAAAAAAAAAAAAAAAAAAAAAAAGACGATTTTTAACTTTCTGCTAGCAGGTCGACATTGACATGCACTTTTAAGATTCTTTACTTCTAGGTATTGAATACAGTAGACTCCCTCAAATCTGAGCTTGGGACCACAGGTGGTGTGAATTTTACAGATTTCTGGTCATTGTTTTGTTTACATTTTTTAAACTAATTTAAATGCCGTTTCCCCCAGGTTTAAAAAGGGGCAGGGCGCTACTGTTCTGAAAAGGGCATTTTTTACATTTTTCAAGGCACTTTTAAGAGTTGAATCTAGAATCTAGAGATTAAAAAATCGTGCAAAAACAGGAATTTGATTTAAAAAAAAATCGAGAAAAAAAAATTTCGTCAAAAAATGAAAAAACGAAAAAAATGGCCGATTTTGCTAAAAAATCGCGAAAAAACGGCAAATTTTGTGAAAAGATCGCAAAAATTGCTATTTTTGTTAAGACCACCAAAAATGGCAAATTTCTCCAAAAGATATCGTTTAACTATGGTTGAAAGGCTGTGTTTTTTCAAATGGGGGGCCAGAAGGGCGTTATTTTTAGAATGAGTGACAAGAGGGGCGCTAGTTTTTGGATGAGAGGCAAGAGGGGCGCTATTTTTTAAACTAAAGGGCAGAAGGGGCGGAGCGCCCTCCTGAAATCCTCTGGGGGAAACTCTGTAAATGTAAATAAAAATTCAATCAAATCTATAATGAATACTTACAATATAATAAAATAAGTAATAAACTCAAATAATACAAATCTAAATTTTTTAAATGATTAAAAAATATTAAAAAGCAAAGGTCAGGTTAATAATCAATGACGCATTATATATTCCAGAGTTTCCCCCAGGTTTAAAAAAGGACAGAGCGCTACTGTTCTGAAAAGGGCACTTTTTATATTTTTGAGGGCACTTTTTCATTTTAAGGGCACTTTTATAGAGTTGAATCTAGAATCTAGCGGTTCAAAAAGTCGTGAAAAAGCAGAAATTTTATCAAAAAATTGAAAAAAAAAAAAAAAGGTAAATTTTGTTAAAATATCGCGAAAAAATGGCAAATATTGTTAAAAGATCACGAAAAAATAGCAAATTTTATTAAAAGATCGCAAAACAGCAGTTTTTGTTAAAAGATCACAAAAAACTGCATATTTCAGGGATGCCACTCAGAAAATAGCCAAAAAGAGGAAATTATGCGTAAAGTAAAATTATGACCTTTTTCACAACATTTATGCATCATAAATTTTGTAAACTATATTGTTTATAATAAATTAAAAAAAAAAAATTGCAGCTCTGTTTTTTTTTTTTGTAAACATAATTTATAAGAGTAAATAAAAATGATTTGTCTTTAATTTACAGTATTTTATATGAATTAATTTAATCCAGCAACAAATTCAGTGAGGAATTTTATGTATCACATAATTTTAAATCAATTTAAGTAACCCAGCAATAGATTCGATGATTATTCCATAAGTAAATAGCAAAAATTTGCAAGTTTTTTTTTTTTTATTTTCTTTGTTTTCCCGCGATTTTTTTTTATTTTTATTTGACGAAAATAGCTGTTTTATTTCATCATCGTTTGACGGAAAATGCCGTTTTATTTCGCGATCGTTTGACGAAAATCGTCGTTTTACAACGCGATCGTTTGACGAAAATAGCTGTTTTACTTCGCGATCATTTGACGAAAATCGCCGTTTTACATCACGATCGTTTGACGAAAATCGCCGTTTTACATCGCGATCGTTTGACGAAAATTGTCGTTTTACATCGCGATCGATTGACGAAAATCACCGTTTCACATTGCGATCGTTTCACGAAAATTACCGTTTCGTTTCGAGATCGTTTGATGAAAATTGCTGTTTTATATCGCGACCGTTTGATGAAAATATGACCGTTTTATTTTGCGATCTTTTGACAAAAATTACCGTCATATTTCGCCATCGTTTAACGAAAATCGCTGTTATATTTCACGATCTTTTAACGAAAATTGCTGCTATATTTTGCGATCACTTGACGAAAAAAAGCTGTTGTATTTCGCGATCGTTTGATGAAAATAACATTTTATTTTGCGATCTTTTGACAAAAATCACCGTTATATTTTGCGATCTTTTAACGAAAATAGCTGTTATATTTCAAGATCTTTTAACGAAAATCGCTGTTGTATTTCTCGATCGCTTGACGAAAATTGCTGTGTAATTTCGCAATCGTTTGACGAAAACTCCCGTTTTATTTCGGGATCGTTCGACGAAAATCACTATTTTTTTGCGATCGTTGGACGAAAATCGCTATTTTACTCCGTGATCGCTTAACGAAAATCGAGAATTCTTAAAAATTAAAAAAAGCGGAAATCCGCCTTTCGGCGGAAAAGTGGCATCCCTGATATTTTGCTACAAAAAATCGCGAAATCTCGTGACAAAACGGAATTTTTCACAGAATTTTCCGTTTTATTGCGATTTTTGGACGAAATTTGCCGTTTTTTCACAAATTTTTTGACGAAATCAACCGTTTTATCGCTATTTTTTGATGAAAGTTGCCTTTTTTACGACTCATTTGACAAAATTTTCTGCTTTATTGCGATTTTTGGAAGAAATTTGTCGTTTTTCCACGATCTTTTGAGGAAATCTGCCGTTTTGTGACAAAATTAGCCATTTTTTGCGAATCTTGCCGGAAATTAGTCGTTATTTTGCGATTTGTAACGAAACTTGCCGTTTTTTAAGCGATTTTTTGACAAAATTATTCCTTTTCACAGGTCCCACGGGATGTGTATGAATTAATTTTTTGCGGAATTTATGCGCTATAGCGCGTTCGGATCATCGCTGGAGAGCTGCGTTTTTTCAAATGTGGGGCAAGAAGGGCGCTATTTTTTTTGAATGAATGACAAGAGGGGTGCTTGTTTTTGGTTGAGGGGCAAGAGGGGCGGAGCGCCCCCCTGAAACCCTCCGGGGGAAACTGTATATTCAATATACAAATGAAATGCATTTTTCTTAAATATTTTATTTCAGGTTTAGCCAGACTTAATGAAAAAAGCTTGATTGATAAATAAATGCATTTGGTAAGATTACGATTACCAGTGATATCAGCAATATTTTGAATTTTTTCAGAAATAAATTTATTCTTCCTCCATGAAAAAACATGAATTACGTAATATTAACAATTACAAATTAAAATATATATGGAATTTATGTAAAACTAAAAAAGGTCAAATTTTGTCACTACATCTCTAAATTGAATGATTCAGTGCTTACAAGTGACGTCAATCATGTGTGGATTTTAGGGAGTCTACTGTAGTTCCAATTTTTAAAACTATACTTTTAAGGAAACTTTTTTCTTTGTTTTGTAAATATTTATTTTCTTGCTTTATACTTAAATAATTTCAATGTTTCAGACAGATAAAAAAAAATAATTACTTTAAACTTTTTAGAAATTATTGTGTCAAACAAAATTACAGGAAAATACAAATTTATTTCATCCAATCAAATACTTACAAAAACTCCTCCAAGTTTGTCCAACATCCATGACTTGGGAGCATTTAGCCTTTTGAGATGTTTCTTCGGGCCTCGAGCCTAGATACACAAAAAGAAAATGTAAGCAATTTTATACATAACATTAAACAAGAGTAAACAGTTTTGTTGTAACTGTTGGACTAAAAGGGATGTCTACCATGAGTCAACACAACAATGCATTTGATTATTCACATAAAGCAAAATTCTTAATTAAGGAATAAAAATTTAAAGAGATTTGATATGCTGGTGTTTTTAATTTCTTTTCTGTGTACAAATGCTTGTTTAAAATATTTTTAAGCTCTTCTGCAAAAACAGCGAACTTTTCAAAATCTGAATAAAAGAGCTTTTGTTGAACATTTAACTTTGCGTGTGTAATAGAGATGAGTTCGGGCTCGTTTTTCGGGACCCGGGCCCGCCTGAGCCCGACGATTTTAAGTCCGAGCCCGATACCAAAAATATACAAAATAAAATTGTATTTAAAAATTGTTTCAAAAGTAATATCTCATTTTTAAAAACTTCTTACATAGATATGATTTTTAAGTGAAAATTTAAATTCATTATCAAAATTCATATAAAATAAAAATATACTTCATTTGTAAAAGTATTCTCATATTCTTTCTTCCTTTAACAAACAAATTTGGTGGAAACGTTTTTGTTTAATGAATAAATGCATGAAATTGGCAGAAATTACTATTTGTAAGCTAGCGAATCGAACAACGTTTTTCAATTTTCTGTAAAAAGTGTACATATTTCATTATAATGGAATCTTTTCTCATAACAATCTTCCATGATTGACAGATACCTGAAAATCAACGTAAATTAAAAAAAAGTGACATTGTTATTTTAAAGGTCTTATGTTTTTATAGAAAAAGAGGAAACACTGATCGATTGCTTTCTGATGGAATAACATGGTAATAAAATTTACTTACGGAGAAAAGTGACTTCGAGAAGGAACAGCATCATCAGCATTAGCAGAATTCATATTCATGATGACAAATGCATATAATAATCACTAAAGTTATTTTCATAAAAAAAACGACTATGTTTCATGCACAATCGAGTATTAAATAAATTTGAAAACCTCCAGCTAATTCTTGTCTACCAAAACGCGAAGAAAATAATATCTTTGTGTTATGTAACTAAATAATAAATAAACGATCTTATTAAAAATTATGTTCTACAAAAGGAAAAGCCAACAAAGATTAAATTTATTGTTATGTTTGTTATGATTGGCGCCAATAGATCGTTGGAGGAAGTTCCGCAGACAAATCTGTAATTATCACAAATTTTCATTTGAAACTGCAATGAAATACTAAAATAAACAAGCATTCAGTTCTCCCGTCATTTTGATAAAAAAGAAATAAAATGACTTGAAAAGGAATAAGTAAGCAATTTTAAGTGGAAAAAGTTATTTCAATCCTTTCTACACATAAGTAAATAAAATTTTTTGGCTTTAGAAAAAATGAGCCCGGGCTGAGCCCGTCTCATCTCTAGTGTGTAATTTAAGGTTTCCAACAAAAAATGTCAATTTACCTGTTTTTACCTAAAAAAATTCCATGACCAAAAGGCATACAATTTTTTTTTCTTTTGCAATCTTAAAATTGGAGACTTTCTGTGGACCTTCTAACTTTCAATTTTTCTTCGAGTCATCCAACGACTTCTGCCAATCTTTCTACGGGAGCATTTAATGAATTTTGCTTCATTTCACACCCACAGACTTTTCCATTATAAAAGTATTTATACATTTGTAAATTTATAGACCTTTTTCTACATACTTTAAAAATTTTTTTGACTTTAATGTCAGAGAAACTAATGATGGAAATTATATAACATGGTTACAGCATAATTGCCTGTCAACAGTTTATCAATGATTCCACTATCGTTAATTTCGGCATGTTAACTGTTAATATCAAAATATTAGGAGAATCTAACTGTAGATTAATACTAAAGAAGTTAATGGGAGTAGAGAATATTGGCTGGCTTAATGCTTTTTATAACTAATATTATTCAATGATTAGAGAGGGGGAAAAAAAGTGGAAAAGCATGTGAACCAGAAAAAGAGGAATTATTTAAAACAGTGCATGCATAAATGTAATTAAGAAAGTTATTTTGTTCATAATAAAGTTGTCTATGTTTAAATCTTGTTTTATTTCTGCATGTGTGTAATTAAAGAGGGGGGGGGGGTCATCGCATATCAATTTATTTAAACTATAAGTACTAATTCTGAAATGAAAGTTTCTATTATAAGTTCATTCTTCTAATGCAATTTTTATACAGCAATTCTAACTAAAATCACATTTTTTTTAATGATTTGACAAAAATATGGTGATTTTAAAAGTTTTTTTGCGATCATTAGCCAAAGATAGCACTTTATGGTGATTTTAACAGTTTTTTTGCGATCATTTGCCAAAAATCCCATTTGTTATGCGAGTATTATCCAGAAATCCCATTTGTTTTGCAATCGTTTGCCAAAAATCCCATTTGTTTTGCGATCTTTTAATGAAAATTGTGTTTGTTGTATGATCTTTTCACGAAAATTGAGTTTCTTTCGTGATATTTAAATTTTTTTTTCAGCAGTCGTTTTACAGAATTAGTGTTTTTTCAGAAATTGTTTGACAAAATTCGTATCTTTTGATGAAATTTACATTTTCGCCACGATCTTTCAAAGATATAAAAAATTAAAGCAGAAAATCACAGAACCACAGAAGAATCTAATGCCCAATTCGATCAATTTTTCGAGTGCAAAACAAGCCGATGCTGAATTTTTATTTACAAATCCTATCAATATCAAGTATCAATATATTTTAGCTAGATTTTTTATATTTTTTTTTGTTATTACATTTATTTTTGATCATATGTATCTTATCACTGAAAATGAATTTTGGCAAAGAATGACTGGAAAAAGGTTGACTGGATTTTGGCAAAGAAATGTCTAGGTCATAGTTCTTTAGCTATGAATAGTGACATTTTTAACGCTTATCATAATTCACAGAAATCAAAGCAAAATAAAGTCAGTTATAATATAGTTAAAAATATCTTTGTTATTGTGAACACCTTGGAGACGAGCAACCAGTGTATGTGCTACGTAAGGCACTTAGAATCCTTCTTTATTCCCATCAATTTTTGTTTAATGCAAAATTTACCTGATTTAATCAGTAATTTCAAGATTCAACAACAAATTCTTTTGACTTTGAAAAATCAGTGGTAAGATTAAAAGATAAACAAAATGCTCTGGTCGTGAAGGGATTTAAAGTATACATTAATAAACAGCATTTAATCATCCTTATAACCTCATTTCTAAATATGAATATAAATTTAATATTAAATAACAGAAATATGTTAAAACACCCTATAGCCAAGAAATAGATCCCATAAAAAGTAATGGTACTGTACTTTTCGTTTAGAACAGCAATTGAAGCATTAATGTGGGTGATACGAACATTTTCGAATATGAAAATGAGTTATGTTAGTAAACTCATAATTATTACTCCATTTTTTTTTTTTTTTTTTTTTTTTTTTTTTTTTTACATTCCGTTTAAAATAGAAAATAAGACACTAATTGGGTAATTAAACTTTATGCAAATTGTTTCCCCCTAGCCTAAAAGACTCGCAAGGGGTAAGGGATAGGGAAAAAAAAACTTAACATTAAAATTACAGATTTGGAAAAAAGGTTAAGTGGGAAATATGAAAAAAAAAGGAACAAATATAATCGACAAAATTGTTACAATCGAAAATATACATAACTTACAAATAAAAGAAAAACTGAAAATTAAGTAATAAAAGAAATGTCATATGGTTAAATACAATTTTAAGAATGTTGTCATTTCGGATAAATACACACGTTGATTAAAACAGAATGTTTGAACCATTAAATGAAATTTAGAAAATAGTAATACAATGATTAAAGTTCATAGAAAAAATGAATACACACTGATTTAACATTCAATACATTAGATTAATTAAGATTAAAATTACTCACCATTTTTTGTACTTAAATAAAACACTATTCCTCAATTATGATTACATGAAGATCGGAGAATCATTGAAGGTGTTGCCATTAATTTCGTTGAAATACATGGCCAAATTTGCGCTTGGTGATGCACACCATGGAGTTAAGCATTTTTATTAAGTGTAAATGGCGGTTCACAAAATTGCAAACTTCTGATTGGCCTATTTTGTTCGCATCTACCTGGATGTGATATTCTAAAATGGAGGGATTTGCTAAAATCACAGTCCAGTGAAATACAAGCACCTCATTGGTCACTGAGTCGCGTCCTTTTCAGAGAGCAATCTCTTAGCATTAGAGGAAACATCGCCTTAGGAGTACATGCAAACGTAACGCTTGCAAATGAGCCAAATTGCAATAGGATGACGACATACTTGCAATAGGTCTGCAAATACTCATGCATTTGTAACGCTTGCATGTAGTTACATGTAGTTACTGCCGTCTGCAAAATTACCAAAAAGCGCATCGATTGCAAACGATTTCGATGAATGATAAGCCAATAAGGAGCAAGAAAGGGCATATCAAATGCAAAGGACATTTAAATCAAACGACAGCGTGGTTTTTTGTTTATTTACAAGCTTTCTTTTTGATAGCACTTTGATACGCTGGACCCTGGTTCGAGTCCAGCTAGCGGCATGGGTGTGCGGGTGTTGTCCTTGTGATGTGTATTAAAATGTATGTACTGGATTTCTTGTAATAATAAAGTGTTCTGTATTTGTTTCTGTGGTTTATGGATCATTCGAGGTAACAGCCATAGTAGCTATAGACCTCAAAGCATTGTTAACTCAAACTCAAAACTCAAAGCACTTTGATATTTTTACGTTTGCTTATCTATTTTTTTTAGCCACTACTTCATACAGTTCGTTTTTATTTTTTAATATGATGCTATTTACATATTTTTATTAAACCACCATTGCAACTTAGTTTTTTTTTTTTTTTTTTTTTTTTTTTAATATACTTTTTTTTTGAGGGGGGGGGGATACAATTACAATTATTTTACTCTTGATTCTTATATAAATACTACTATTTACATTTTTGGATTAATTATCATTTTTGTTTACGTGTCTAGAAAAGTTCCAATATAAATTTTATGTAAAATAAAAAAAAAGTATATATATTTTAAATTTAGAATCATGGCTTTTAATTTTAAAATTGTGGTGATGATGATAATAAAAATATAAGAAAATATTTAACTAATTTCATTATATGTGCAGAATATAATTCTACTTAATATGCTAAATGAATATATGTGTACATATCAACACATAAATATTTTTGTTGTTTTGGAAAACTGTTTACTAAACAAATAACAATTAAAACAAATTTATTCAAATGTGCTGTGGGCTATTATTTTATAAAATGATAAACTTTTTTTATCCATATAAAGTCACTAAGTATTAATTGGCTAATTTTTAATTAAACAATAATTCATTTAGATATTGTGTTGTCAAGCAATTTTTTCTCAAACAATACTCAGCTTTTAATAACAAAGAGAAATAGATGAGTGTATATGGGAGAGAGGAAAGGGACTTTTCTCAGAGCACGTAAAATGATGATATGATGCATAAAAACTGATTCTGTTAATATGTGTAGTTGATTTATAAAAACTGATATAAAGAAAAACACAAACAGGGGGAGAAAGAAGAAGTCTTTACAAAAAGCTTTTCTTAAGTGAAAACAGGTAGCGAGGAATAATAAGCAACAAAATATATGTTGCATAGTGTTAATACAGACATTTTTCACTTTTCTATTTTGTCTGGTGATAAAAGATTGATCTCCTTGTATGAAACTTTGAAATAGCCAAATGCTACATTTATTTGGGCTACATCGGCTTTTCATTATGTTGGTTTTTAGAAGTCATATATTTATTAAAATCTACTTTATAACCATGTAAAACAATGAAATTGTTCTTTAATCCGTAATAAGAGGGGCCAGTAGCGTAGCTATGTTTTTTGGCGCCCGGGGCCAGCAAGAAATTTGCGCCCCCACCCCAATATAGATATATAACAATCTCTCTCAATTTGGCGCCCCTAGGTCTTGGTACCCGGAGCGCATGCCCCCCTTAACTATGCCACTGAGAGGGGCACAGTCAGTATCTTACCTAAGGACAGTTTTGATGTGAATCATTATTGCTTATAAAATTATCTCAAATATGTCGCAAATGCATTGCATATAATAAAAAGCTCAAGTAGTCAATATTAATTTAAATGTTTGAATGCTTCGTTAAAGGAACCTCTTCCTTAAACTTCAAAATAAAATCATACTTCGCACCTTACTTTACTCGCTTTTTCATTTATTTTGTCTGGAAGAAAAGGCTTCTATCATGAAGCATTGAAGTAGTAGTACCTCAATTCTCTTATCTGTCAATGCTTTTGCTTTTTACTAATTTTATCAGTTTTAACCATTTAAACTCCAATGTTCCCAAATGGGAACATTGCATTATTTGTAATACAAAACATATATTTTTCCAACATAATAACAATGTCCTTATTTTTCCTATAAAATATAAGTTTGATTTGAATTTTTGAAATGAAAATATTTATGTTTAAGCATTTATCACAGGTATTAAGGAATATGTAAATTCATTAATTTGCATAAAAAGTATATTATTTGCTTCTATCGTTTTATCTATATTACTTACATTTGACTGCTAAGAATCTAAATGTTTTTGGAATTTGGAAAAATACTCAAGAACAATATACAATAGCATATAGCGGAAAATAATTTATTATATTTGCATAGATTGTCAATCAATAATTACGTTCTAAAATGCAAACACTGGAATGAAAACAGCCAAAAAAAACTGCAGAAATATGTTTGTTTGCTATTTTCTAAATTTGTATGCATAGATTAAAACATTTGAAGCTGTAATATAGAAAAAACAAAATTATTATTACATTGCGATATTAATTCGGCGTCTAAATGGTTAACCTTCTGTTTTGAAACTTAAGTAATTTTTAACTATGTTTTTTATATTCAATTAATATTAATAAAATTTTTGTTTTTCAATGAAAAAACAATTGTTATTTCTTAAGTAATTAGTTTTCAGGGTTTTTCTTCCTTTTTTTTAAAAAAATCTTTTTTCCGGTGATTCAACAGTAAACATAGGTTTGTTATGATAATGTAGAGTAACAATTGCAGTAGATAAATAAAGATGCAAAATTAAAGAGAAAATGATAGCATAATTACAATTACCAAGTACTTTTGACTTGCATACTGATTATAATTATGAATACTTTAAGTACTTTTAAAAGTAGAAAATGGAGAACCAGTGTTCTTTAAAAAGGATTCTTAGTATTTTTAAAGGAACAAAATAACTGTTTTGCAAATAATCTGGAGGTTAAAAAAAAAAAAAAAAAAAAAAAAAAAAAAAAAACTTTTTTTTTCTTTTTTATCTGAAGCAAACAAATTTTGCACCCCCTCCCCCCCTCCCTTGCACACAATAACAGTTTACTAACTCTGGTACCCTTTGCTAAGAAAAAAAGTTTAAAAATATAAATCCTTTTATAATAAATACAATATTTATAATACAATGCTCCCATAAGATTAACATCAGCTTGAATGTTAAGAGGATATGCTAGTTATATGAAGAAACAAGATTACAAATGTTAAACCTATGAGAGCATTCTTTTTAAAATTTCTCACTTGCATAATGATTTTTTTATACATAAAGTTACTTTCATAAATTTGTAAAAAATACTCCCATAGATTTAACATTAGCTTTGAGCATCTTTTATTTCATATATATACATTTTTGTATGAAATGACAAATTCTTCATTTGGTGCCCTCCTTCGCTTTTCATTCTGGCAATCAGAACATGTGCCCCATCTAGTTTCACCCTGGTTAAAAGAAAATTGCCAAAAATGAAAATCAAAGAACCTAAATATCATTAAATTAAAAAAAGAATGTGATTAAAATTCCAATTAACATGAAATATTTTTATTAGTGCTTCATAATTTTTACTTTGAGTGCTAAATTCAAAATAAAAAATTATTTTCAACCTTTAAGTGCTATAAGTGCTTTTGTTCCTTTCTCTCTCATCCCCCCCCCCCCTTTATTATTATTTTTTTCTGGTACTTGAGATCCAAAAACTGTTTATTCACCTAAATTTTTTTTTAATTTGCATAAGGGGCCTCACACAAGCCTCGCATCCTCTTCTTGTTAGTGACAAAGGAGGGGGAGGGGGGGGGGAGTAAAAATGTATGATATTTATGGATGACCCTAATAAGATACAGATGTATAAAAACTATAATATGGTATAAAAACTATTTTCTAGGCTTATTTATTTTCATATAAAAGCAATAATGTTTATTCCTTTTATTATTATTATTATTGCAATAATTAATTGCTTTAAACCTTTCATATACACATAGAGGACTATGTAACAGAATTCTTTTAAAAGGGAAAACAAATTTAAATAATAACATTAATATCTACTTATAAATGATCAAAGAAAGAAGGAAAGCAAAGGCAACTCTTTCTGCTATTCATTAATCATTTAAATAGGAGCATAAATTTGCAGTAACTTTAGAAACATCTGTGCTGCAAAGATGATATTGCAACAATAACATTACTGTTGTGTAAAGTGTAAATATAACTTATTACAAAAAAAAAAAAAAAAAAAAATACTACTACTAATAATAAATGCTAACAACAATAATGAAAACAGAAATAATACCTTTACTAGAAATTCTATTATTTAGTATTATTAAATATTATTACTTAAAACATTGCGTAAACATAGTTTATTAAAAAGAAAGCTTCTAACTTTGGAATTAACAAAAACTGTTAAATTGAAAGTAATTAAAATGAAAATAGAAAGGATATAGTATTTAATAGCAGTTCTACAACTTACGAATTCACCAACTTTGCTTATTTATATTTTTTTATGATATTTTTCTGCTTTGAAAAATTAGTACTTAAAATGCATTCAATTTATTCTAAATTAATGAAAGATTGAATAAATAATATTTCTATTGTTTCTATATTTTTTATAAAGTTATTATTAAAGGTATATTCTATAAAGTTACTTTCATTTTCTGAACCAGTTTTGGAAGTGAAAGCAACTTTATAAAAAATATCTGCAACCAAAATCAAAAAAGTAATCAAGGAGTGATCTTGAGAGGGACC
Organism: Maratus speculifer; assembly: GCA_964019185.1. Lineage (NCBI taxonomy): Eukaryota > Metazoa > Arthropoda > Arachnida > Araneae > Salticidae > Maratus > Maratus speculifer. Next base: position 172,893,256 of record OZ025302.1, read on the forward strand.
TCAACTATCCAAAGCAAAAAAAAAAAAAAAAAAAAAATAATAATAAAAATAAAATAATAAAATAAATTAAAAATGTCAAAATGCGAAAGTGTTATTAGGAAAATGCCTCCGCATAGGAATAGCATTAGCTTGCGAGGGGACCCTTAAGCATTTTTACATGCCTCAGAATTTTTTCAAAACATAATTTTAAATACTTTTTTTTTAATTATTTGCATGTGTTCATAAAGTGGACCACTGTGTCCCAGAAGTGAAGCGATCCAGTAGCGTAGCTATGTTTTTTGGCGCCCCCACCCCAATATAGATATATAACAATTTCTCTCAATCTGACGCCCCTAGGCCTCGGCCCCCCTTAGCTACGCCACTGGAGCGATCCATTTTTAAGTATTGTTTGACATATAATGTAAATTTAATTTTTAATAATATAATTCCTCTTCATTTCCTTTTTACCTCCAAAAAACATAGTAATGCAAATTTGCAGGTAACATTTTAACACAAAACAAAGCAGAAAAAGTCTAAAAAAAAATTTTATATTTTAAAAATAATAACAGACTAAGATACAGAAACAATTTCAAGTAAGGTGAAGTTATTAAAGAAAATAAAGTCATTGTTATTAAAATTTAAAAATGAAGCTCCAAAATAATCACAAGCCTGAAATTTTCCTGAAATACTTTTGGATTCGAGAAAGATTTTAAGATAACATCAATATAAATTACAGATTAATAACCATAAAGTTTTCATTGTAAAGCTGTTTTATGTTACACCAAAAACAAACAATAAAATTTCAGAACCTGCCAGAGATTATTTTAATAATAAAAGGAATATTTTTATTTTTTTTTTTTTTTTAACAGTAATAGAAACAAAAATATTGTTTACTATATTAAATAGACATTTTCTTCGTTTAAATAATTACTTTACAACTTTTTCTTGTTTTAATTTACCTTTATGAAAAAATTGACTTTTTCTTATTTATCTATAATCTTTAATTAATAATAAAGAAAAGTTTGATGAAAAATTTTACTTTTAGAAGCTCAAAACAACCAGTCAAGATAAAATGGTTTATTCTAAACTAATGATGTGTTTTAAAGTTATAAGTAATCAATCCAATGCTGTAATAACTTTTATAAAACATAGTGGATAGTCCACTGTGTTCCATTCTCATATCTCTCTTTATATATAATATATAGTAAAAATATATAAGTATCTACTTCTTTAATATAAAATCAATCTTTGAAGAATTAAAAAGGAAGAAAATCTTTAAGGTTTTAATATAGGGAGATTATGCTTATTTTGTTATTTAGTGATAGGGTGAGTTAGAAAAGATAAAATTATAAAAAATACTTTCTTGTAATATTCACGCTATGCACTTTTGTTTGATTATTAAACAATGAAAATATTAAATTCACATGAATCGCTTCATTTAAATTTGGTTGCTACAAATAACTTTTATATTAATTTTAAGATTCCTAATGCATTTCTATAGTACTTATCAGATAATGATATAAAATAAAAATACATTAAATGAACATTTTAAACTTTTTAATAAAGTTGTTATACAAAGAATGGTAAGTAAAATAATTTCCCAAATCTCAAATAAACTTAATAAATCAAATAATAATTCATTATCTATGAAGATCCATTGGCAGACATATAAACTGTAGTAATTAAATCCAAGGAAACAGCAAGAGAGGTGAAGACAACATCTACGCTAACAGCTAGCACAGCTTCTGCATTAAGTTCAAAATATACTGTTGTGGTTGGGAAAATCCTCCAAGGCACTAGCAAGCCACACTCACAGATAGAATTTCAAAATAAACTCCTGCCTGCGAGTGTAGCCAGCTGTCATAAAAATTCCAAATTATATCTTCCTTTCATCCTTCATAACTCGGTCCATTCTCTTCCAAAAATGATCTTATATCTTCAGTGTTTGTCTTCTGTAGTATGTTTAATATTTGTATATTAAGCTCATTTGAGATTAGGAAAATTACATTAACTATACATTTTTTGATAACAACCATATAAAAATGTTTATTTTTCAGTAAATTTCCTTTTATGTCAGTCAGTGGCTGAAAAGTTTCATCTATTAAAAACTCATTAGGTATTTCAAAATAAATAAGATTATCAATAATTATTAATTTAAAATGAAATAGCTATTGAGATGCATGTAATATTTCTTTCATTAAAAATGTTATAAACCAGTGGTGCACAACCTTTGGCCCGCGGGCCACAAAGCTACCACTATTTTCATACAGAATCATTTTCCTTATAATATTTACGAAATATTTGCTATTAAATAAAGCAAACGACTTTTTTCAAATATTCTGGTGGGAAACAATTTTCTGGCAAAAAGGTTGTGCATCACTGTTATAAACAGCATTATATATATAATTTTGCAATAAAAAAAAGTAGATAAGTACTCTTTTAGTTTTATATATGCATTGAAAGCTACTCTAAAAGAAATACATTTTCAGAATTTTATCAGTGTTACTGAATTAAATCTGAGCTAAATATTGAAATAACTTTAAAATTCAAACTGAGTAAACTGATTATACAACCCAATTTATGATATTTCAGAAGAGATTTATCATAAGAAAATATAGATTTGCATAACACAACATAAATTCTTTGTTTGTAAACATATAAAATAAAAAATAATAGGAAGTAATTTTTTTCTACTAATACAAACAAAGATATATTTAGTAAGAGAAAGAGCTTATTCAGAATGCACACATAAAATAACTTCATTCATATTTCGAAATAAACAATCATGGTAATTTCAAAATAATAATAATAAAATATTTGTACTAAAATATAACATTGTTGAAGCTATATGTTACATAAATATCTATTTCAAAAAGTAAAACTTTTGTTAATAATAACAAAAGAAATGTTTGCTAAACTGGAATTTCTATCATACAGCGGTTTCACATAAAATTTTTTTTTTTCAAAATAATATTACTACGAAACACTGATTTTTCAGATTTAACAGCTATCCGTAAACAAAACAAGTGTATTTTCCTTTTGTGGATTATCTAATTATTTCGGATACTTTTTTAATTTTATATTTCTTGCTCATCGATATTAAACATAAGAAAAATGAAATCTAATAATGCAAATGATGGAAATATACTATATTAAAAAAAGTTTACTGGGAAACATTACACAATGTATTCACATTTTTCTCATAATGCTCTATTCAGCACAGTTCGTAATTTTAATTTCCCCCATGTTAATTATATAATGAATTAAAACTTACCTGAGCTTTCTGGTCGTCGTGTACTTCCAAATTTAAGGATTTTTCTTCAATTGAATATCTATAAACAAGTACACGGAAAATAATGTGTCCGCCATATTGTAATTACCAATGGTAAGTGGATTTGCGGAAGGTCTGAGGCTTCCGCAAATTTTTGCCAAGTTTTGCAAAAGTTATCGGGACATTTGCAGACGATGCGTTACGTTTGCATGTGTTTTTGACTTGCAGACAGATTTGCAGCCGGAAGTGTTACGTTTGCATGTACTTGGTACTCCTTTTTCCGAGAAAAAAACGTAGCTGCAGTTTTTAAGTGAATGTTATTCTGTTTTCATTTCTAAAAAGCCATTGAAATTAACTCAAGATATACGCTTCACGCCATATACACTACAAATTCGATCTCACAGAGGATGAGATGGAGAGAGAGAGAGAGAACTTAAGATATTTTGATGACTTTTTTTTTTTAAATGTGAGTGAAAGATTTCGATATTAAACTGTAAAAAATTTTAAATAATATGGCAAGTACATTTTTAGTTAATGGAAATTAAAAATGAAACTTGTTTATTTCCTTGTTTTACTTTTAAAATCTAAAATAAAACAAATATTCACACATTGCTCTAGAAAAATTTAATAACTTTCTTAGAATACTAAAAAGTTTTGTATAATGGAAAATAATTTTAAAAATCAATATTAGGAATGAACAGAACAAAAAATATATGAACAATTTTGAAATGTTTAGAATAAGTTATTTTGTTTATATTACGCTGTCTATCAAAAATAAAAATTTAATATTACATAAGAAAATTCTTAGGAAAGTTTATTATTATTAAATCCAGTTTTTATTTAGATTCAGTTTAATAAAGAGCATTATGTTATTTTTTACTAATCTGCTTTAAATAAATAAATAATTGCGCTATCTCATAAATAGTAGCTTCCATGGGCGTAATCTGGCTGGGTCGAAGGGGGGCATATGCCTCCCTAGTTTTCCAGGTGCAGGGGAAAGACTTACCTTTAGCCCCTCCATTTTATGTATTATTCAGTGGTTAAGGGTAAATTTTAAATTTCGATTTTTACTTCTTTTTTATTTAACTATTTATGTACTATATTTTGAGTGCAAGCTAGAATAAATACTTGATAATTCCAAATACCCAGCAGCATCTTTACGTTTATATGTGTAAATTCCGACTTGTATCTTAACAACTTTTTAATGCTACAATCTATGTTCAATAAAAAATATTTCCTTTGCTCTTTTTGCCCCTCCAGAAATGCTAAACCTATGAACCCTTTTTCATTTTAGAGTTGTTTGTACGCATGTATGGGGATAATTTCTCTGCTACTTCTCGAGGCTTCCATTATTGTCATTTTCTAACTTCATGATTATATGGATACACCTGGCTATACAGTCAACTATTTCAAGGTATTAATCACGCACCAGTATTCACTGTGACTATAAATCTACACTAAGTGTCACTAAGAATAGGCATTAGAAACAGAAATATAAACAACATGTTCTATTTATAAAACAAATCCCATTTAATAAATTTTTTATGCGTTGTGCGGAAAAATTGGAATTAAGCAGCCATAGAGTAGTTACTTTAAAGAGAAATAGAAAAATCTGCTATCATATTCAGTTTTTCAATGTTCATTTGAATCTGTGTGATTTAAAAATTCATAAACGTAAAAATACAGGGTGGTCATAAAAAAACTTTGCCGATATATGGAGCTCTAGCAGCCAGTCCGTTCAACCGATCGAAGCGAAATTTCAGATATAGCTATTCAGAGGTATGAGCTCGAGATTCTGCGAACGGCAACAAAATGGCGCTCACGGTTACAGTTATAGTTACAGAAAGTCGAAATTTTCCAATGGCAACACCCTTTTTTTCATCGCAAAATGCTCAGCGCATGCGAAAACCCTAAAGAGCGTTGGAACGGTATGGTTACTGCAATAAACGGACGCGTTATCTAGCACAAAATCAGCTGTACAAACGGCCCCCCCCCAAAAAAAAAACACGACCAAGGAACACGAAGAAAATTTGAATATGACAGAGACAAAATACCAATAACGGAACATCGTTTGCCAGATAGCGTAGAAAACGGATAAAAAGTAGGGTGGGAATGTTGGTTCTTCAGTTGGAGCTCGCAAATGCCAACAAAATGACTTCGTTCGTGGTGAGTTGTTAAATCTATTATCAAAATGAGATGAATGCTGCGAAAACCTGGCGCGTTTACCGTCGAAACCATCGCCAAATACGTGGCCTATGCATTTCACGAGCTCTTCGTCATTTAGTAATGAAAGTCGAAGAAATTGGCTGCACCTGTGATAGTCTGCGATCCGGACGACCAACTGTTTCTGAGGATACTGTTATGGAAGTGCATCACGTAGTGACAAGAGGACGCGTGCAAACTACAAAAGGTGCACCTCATGTATTTGATATATCAAAATCAATGGTCTTAAAGTTACTGTGCTCTGTAATCCGCATGTTTCTTTACCGGTAGCATATTTCAGATGTGTATATTGCTGGGACGATTACTGTTTCTAAACCAATAGGAGAGCGTCATTATCACGGTCAAGTACACGCCCACACAGTTTGATTGACAGGAACTCGTGGACAATTGACGGTGCTAATTATAACGATAATCTGTTGTGGATGAAAGTGAGCTGACTGGCTGAATGGTTAGAGCGTCGAGCTTGAAACCGGAGGATATGGGTTTGAGTCCATCGCGGGCCGAGAGTCCGTTGGTGATTTTTCTTTTCTAAATTATTGGAGGCTGTCTTTTATTAATAAATAAGACATTTAAAAAAATATTTCAAACCCTTTTAATATTCTAAATATCGTTCCAAAATGATTTATATATATATTAAACAAATGGGAAAAAGTATTCTGCGAAAATATCCGTATAAGCAAAATTCTTACTTTAATTTTTATTTATTTATTTATTTATTTATTTCAGGATCAGAGGAAGTATAGTTTCTAATTGAAGTAAATAAAATTCAGTCATTTTGAAAAAAAAAAAAATTCTTTCGTACCTTTAATTTTTAATTACCGAGTACAAATTCAAACAATCCGAGTACAAATAAATAACTAGTCGTTGGGGGCCACCGTAATACTTACCCATCATGGTTATGTATATGAAAATAAAACATGTGAAACTATTTATACAATGCATTGCAATTCATAAACAAAATTTAAATATTGTTAATATACATAGTAATGCTATATTAAAGAACTGCTGATGTACCAATTTCGACAAATTATATAAAACGCCAAACTACTCAAGTAGTACCGAACTGCGTAAAAGAAACATCCTTATAACTCCAAAAATAATAACTCTATTACTAAAATTAACTGCGTCGGATTAAGCGTCTCATTTTCAATTAAAATATACTTCTGAATTGAAATTTGAATGAAATACAGGGTCATGAAAAATCGAAGAATGTGGAAAACACGATTACAAATATCTCGGTAACTAATAATCCGACCGACTTCGTTCTATATGCAAAATGTGTTTTACTTTATTGCCTTTCACGTCCATTCCTTGGAACAAAAAAATTCGAAAAATTTTATATACCTTTCATCAGAACGAATTTTTCGAGAGTCCGAAAAAAATAGTTCCGGATAATCGAGGTTGCTGATATTAAATAGGGTTCGTCCCATTCTTACATACTAACTACATACAAAATTTCAAGTCTCTATCTCAATTTGTTCGGGAGATAGAGCGTTTACAGACAGACAGACAGACAGACAGACGGACGGCAGAAATTTTTTTCTAAAAATATGTTTTTCGGAATCTCCACTATCTAAAACGTGTAAATCCGTCAAAAAATTTTTTTCGATTTTGAAAACGATTGCAAAACTTACCCTATACTACGTATGATGGGTAAGTAATAAACACACACGATCAATTGTCCACGAGTTCCTGTCAATCAAACTGTGTGGGCGTGTACTTGACCGTGATAATGACGGTCTCCTATTGGTTTAGAAACAGTAATCGTCCCAGCAATATACACATCTGAAATATGCTTACCGGTACCAGCGCGCCCAGATGTTGGAAGTGAGAAATCATCAACAGCATATAGACTTTGTTAATGAATTTCTTATCCAATATGATGGCGATAACGATCGACCTCTTCGCATATTATGAACAGACGAGGCACATTTCACCTTAACTGGTAACGTTAATGGCCTCCGCGCAGGGCCGAAACTAGAGGGGGGAAGACGGCAGAGAGGGCACATGCCTCGGGCGCCAACAGAACAGAAGGGGCCAGATTAAGATTTTCTCTGGTGTGTTTGTAATAAAGAATGCATATATGTGGGGAGTAGAGGGGCGCCCAAATCCATGTTTGCCCCGGATGAGAAAAAGGCTAGTTTCGGCGCTGCCTCCGCGATCCCCCGACCTCACTCCTATGGATTTCAGATTCTGGGGATATCTAAAATCTAGAGTGTACATGTGCAATCCGCAAACTTTGCCGGATCTGAAAAATTCTATCAAACGTGAGATTGCAATCATCCCTCATGCGATGTAATGTTCGGCTGTATTATCCACAGTCGCCCCCATGCAATGTGTAATTGCCTGTGATGGCGCCCATGTGGAAAAAGTGTAATCAAAATAAAAGTTTTCTCCGATCTGTGTTGTAATCAGAGATTAGTGTACTGACTCTGTGTCATATGCAAATTTACTCCTTGCGCCCCAATCATGTTTTTTATAGGGGGGGGGGGGGGATTCGCAGAACAGTTTTTTGTGCGTCTATAACGTGTCCGTTTCTTGCTATACACGTACGGTTCCAACGCTCTTTACTGTTTTCGCATATGCGCTGAGCATTTTGCGATGAATAAAAATGGGTGTTGCCGCTGGAAAATTTCGAGTTTCTGTAACTATAACCGTAACCGTGAGCACCATTTTGTTGCCGTTCACAGAATCTCGAGCTCATACCTCTGAATAGCTATATCTAAAATTTCACCTCGATCGGTTGAACGTACTGTCCGCTAGAGTTCCATATATCGGCAAAGTTTTTTTATGACCACCCTAAATATCTATACTAATAAAATAAAGTTTCGCTCTGCGTGTATGAGACGGGTAGAAAAAATGTATCGCATGTACAAGACTGAACATTATATGAAGATAGTACAATTCCTCTCTTGATGTACCTGAGATTCTGGATTTTAAATTTCTGATAAATAGTTGAGTTATTAATTAAAAATCAGAAAGATCTCTCATCACCATAAACTCTTTTTACTTACCCATCATACGTAGTATAGGGTAAGTCTTGCAATCGTTTTGAAAATCGAAATTTTTTTTTTGACGGATTTACACGTTTTAGATAGTGGAGATTCCGAAAAACATATTTTTAGAAAAAAATTTTTGCCGTCCGTCTGTCTGTCTGTCCGTCTGTCTGTCTGTCTGTCTGTCTGTCTGTCTGTAAACGCTCTGTCTCCCGAACAAATTGAGATAGAGACTTGAAATTTTTTAATATCGGCAACCTCGATTATCCGGAACTATTTTTTTCGGACTCTTGAAAAATTCGTTCTGATGAAAGGTATATAAAAATTTTCGAATTTTTTTGTTCTAAGGAATGGACGTAAAAGGCAATAAAATAACACACATTTTGCATATAGAACGAAGTAGATCGGATTATTAGTTGCCGAGATATTTGTAATCTTATTTTCCACATTCTTCGATTTTTCATGGCCCTGTATTTCATTCAAATTTCAATTCAGAAGTATATTTTAATTGGAAATGAGACGCTTAATCCGACGCAGTTAATTGTTAGTTAATAGAATTATTATTTTTGCAGTTATAAGGATGTTTCTTTTACGCAGTTCGGTACTACTTGAGTAGTTTGGCGTTTTATATAATTTGTCGAAATTGGTACATCAGCAGTTCTTTAATATAGCATTACTATGTATATTAACAATATTTAAATTTTGTTTATGAATTGCAATGCATTGTATAAATAGTTTCTTATGTTTTATTTTCATATACATATCCATGATGGGTAAGTATTACGGTGGCCCCCAACGACTAGTTTTCCTTCCCAGTGCTCGCGAATGAACGGAAACCGATTTCATTACTCTTGTGCTTTAGTAATAATCGGAAAAGAACTGGAAATTTTCCAAAACTGTAATAGTTCTTTAAGTTTAAAATAGTGAGTTTCATCAATCGGATATGAAAAAAAAATTACGAATTTCCGTGTGATTTATTCAGAATTTTCCGAAAATTTAAAGCATTCCGCAATTTAAAAAAAAAAAAAAAAAAAAAAAAAAAAAAAAAAAAAAAAAATATTGATAGTCAGATTAAAAATTTGGCTATAAAAAAGCTTCACGGTAAAATATCGCGAATTTTGACAATAGGTTGCTAAAAAATATCAATTCTGTTAATCGTTTGCATAAAAAAGGTCAATAGTTTCACCAAATAATAGCTGAAAAAATGTAAATTTTATCAAAAAATCGCAGAAAATGTGAATCTCATTAAAATGTCATAGAAAAAACTCGTATTTCGTCAAAGAATAGGAAAAAATCGTCAATTTCGAAAATTTCGTCAAAGGATCAAGGAAAAAAACATGATTTCCATCAACGAATCGTGGAATTACAAATAATTCGTCAGAGAATTAAAAAAAAAAAAAAAAAAAAAAAAAACCCGCAGTTTTTTTAAAAGACCGCGGAAAGATGAAAATTTGTGAAGGATCGAAGAAAGAAAGGCAAATTTCATAAAAGAATCATAAAATAACGCATATTACGTCAAAGCTTTGCGGAAAAAACATAAATTTCCTGAAAGGATCATAAAAAAGCGCAAATTTCTGTCAAAGGATCACGGTAAAAACGTGAATTTTCCCCAAGAATTATAGAAAAAATGTTAATTTCGTCAAGTGATCGCGAGAGAAAACAAGAAGCTCGTCAAATGACCGCGAAAACAAAAACGAATTTCGTGAAAAGATTCCGAAAGAAAATGTAATTTATGAAAGGATTGCAAATAAATTGTGAATTTCGTCAAAAAATTACAGAAATAGAGCAAATTTTGTCAAAGGATCGCGAAAAAACTGCAACTTTTGTTGAATATTGCAAAACAATTCGAATTTTGTCATATTGGCAGAAAAAACGCAAATTTTGTCAAATGATTATGGAAAAACTTGAATTTCATCAAAGAATTGCACAAATAACGCAAATTTTGTTGAATATTGTAAAATAATGCATTTTTTTTTGTTTCAAAAAATCGCCGAGAAAAGGCAAATTTTGTAAAAAAAAAAAAAAATAAAAAATCGAAAAAAAAAATGAATATTTTGTCAAAAGATCGTAGAAAAACACGAATTTTGTAAAAAAAAATCGCGAAAATAAAACTCAAATTTTGGAAAAAAAAATCTTTTCAAAGTATTATGGAAAAACACAAATTCTGTCCATGGATAGCGAAAAAAAGATGTATTTCGTCAAAAAGTCGCATTAGCATCGATAAAAGAATTTTGTAGATATCCTCTCTACTGTAACCTTTCAGAAAATCTTTTGTAATTTTCAGATTTTTCTTTTTTCTTTCTTTCTTTTTTTTTTTCAAAATTATGCTTGCAAATTTCGTTAATTATACCGTGAAACAATTGCGATTTTTTTTTTAATTTGTCACGGGAAGAAAATACTTTCCAGGGTCTCAAGGAAATTCGGAAATTTTGGCAAAAAGTCAAGGACTTTTTCATACACTACTTACCGTCAGATTATCGATTATCATAATAAATGAGAAAAAAATTGAATTAATTATTCATCCAATCTAAAATTTTTACATACAATTTATGCAAATCATATGACAATAAATAAATAGATAGACAAGTATTAACAATATTGAAAATTGGATATTCATTCAGTGCATACTTTTTTTTAGAATTCGTCAGTTGTTCATCGTGGAGAATTTTACAACAATAAATAAACTGAATTTTGAGAAAAAAAGAGAAAACCTGGAAAAATCAGAAAATTTTTACGCTGGAGTAGCAATTTTGCTTCTGTCAGTCTGTTTCGAAAAATAAACCAGAGTTATTTTGCGCAACGTTTTTTAGTTGCAGAAAAAAAAAAATAAATTTTGTCTATACCATTTTTTTTAGCCTCCGATGCTATTTCTTCCAGACAAGCTAAAAGTGTCGTGTCAAAAATTGTGGCCCACTCTTTCACAATCTGGCCGTTAAAACGAGACATTCATACAATCTATATATTTAAAAGACCTGGCTGTTTTTTTAGTCATCAGCCCTGAATTTTATACTCAACCGATTTTGTTAATTATTTTTTTTTAATGAAAGCTATTTCTTTGTAGTTGTGCCCATCTATATATTTAAAAGACCTGGCTGTTTTTTTAGTCATCAGCCCTGAATTTTCTACTCAACCGATTTTGATAATTATTTTTTTTTAATGAAAGCTATTTACTTGTAGTTGTGCCCATTTTAACTATTTTTTAATTTATTTCCATTTTTATATATAATTTTTAATTTTAAATGCTTTTTATGATATTTCTTCAAAATGGTGGCAACTCAGTTTAGCTTTTTTCTCCATAATAAAAATTTATTTTCTATTATCACTTTCCATCAGTAAGAAGCTTTATTTCATCAGTGAACATGTCTCGCATTTAAATGAAAAAAGTTAATTGTTATCGTAAAATTTAACTGCAATAAAATGATTGCGTATAATTATGCACTAATTGAGGTAAAAAAATACATATTTACTGAGAAATAATATTAATAATGTAAATAAAATAACAGAAAATAATTTATGATAAAAATTAATGTCTAAAGCAAATAAGAAAAATTTCAAATGAGGAAAATGATGTCATTCAGCAACCAGATAAATGGGAATTGCAATATTATTACAGATGCCTTTTTCATATTACTAATAACAGTAAATTTTTAAAAACATTTGATGAGAAAATGACGTCACTATTTAAAACATCACATTTTTACTCATAACAATATTAAATTTCAATATTTCTTTTCATTATGGACATTGAGATTTTATTTTCAGATGACTTCAGTTAGTGAAAATAATGTCATAGTAAAATTGAAATTAGTTTTTTTTTTAATAAAATTTTTTTCTGTGAGTGCATATAAAATAAAATTTCTGGATTTCGCCGGCACTCAGATTACAATTTTAACTGAAGATGTGCGAATATTTGCATGCAAAAATGTAACTGGCAAACTTGATATTAAGTTTGGAAATATATTTATTATATATCGATTCAATAATGTAATTACTTTTACGTTTTTTAAAACCCAAATTGATCGGGTCTTTTAAACATTTCATTCGTCGAATTCGACGGGATTCCACTCGTTTTATTGTTAAAATGCATTTCTTTTCTTTTAGAGTCTATAAAAAAGCGTTTAAACAAAAGAAAACTCCGTTTTTAGCTCACAGGCTAGCATAGCCTGAGAGCTTATGTGCCTGCCCGTTCTGTATGTACGTGCGTAACGCGATAACTCATGTTAAAAACATCCGATCCACATGAAATTTTGTATATGGGTATATACTGATAAGTCGCTTCCCTGATTAGTTTCTGGAGTTCATTCGATATGTATAACAGGGGGAACGGGGGGGGGGTCATGCCCCTCCCTTTAATTGATATAAATGGGTTTTTCATGCAGTTTTATCTGTTTTAGATATAGAATCATTATGATTTGGCGCCTCCGTGACTGGTATTAGGTGTTCATTGGATAAGTATATACAGGGGGATCGGGGGTTTTAATGCCCCTCCCTTTAATTTATATAAATGGGTTTTCCATGTAGAATTATCAGATTTTGTTCAAATCTCTGAATAGTTTTGGAAGTTTATTGGTTAAGTATAAAAGAAGGAGATAACTCCTCTTAAATTATATAAATGGTTTTTATTATTAAGAATTTTCCTATTTGCTCTGAATTTTGGATATAGATTTTTTATATGATAAAGTATGTCCCTGAATAGTTTAGGGGGACAACAATTAAGTATAAAAGGGGAAAGGGGAGCTGTTTCCCCTCCTTTAATTTTTTTTCGAACGGAATTAACCCTTGAAAATTTAAGGCTATAATGTACAATTAGTCAGCGTAGCCTGTGAGCTCAATGCCATCAGTTTAACTGGGAGTATTCTTTCTATTGATGAATCTAGTCAATGAAGAAGTAGCGCACGTCAAATTGTATCTCTTTATTATTCCGCAATTCCAATGTCTCAGAGAAAAATTGCTAATCAATTGGGTATTTCACGCCGTTCTGTTTGCTATTATATTGATAAACACAAGAAAAATGAAGTTAGTTCATTGCATTCTAAACAGGGTCGCCCTTCTAAAAGACCTCTATCGATTTTTTTTTTCTAATCGGAGGCGAAACTGAATTCTGCAACGGCAGAATCTACATTCAACATGTTTTTTTTTTTTTTTTTTTTTTCCATTTAAAGATAAAAATAATCAAGCTCTGTTTTTTAACTTTTTATGATATATGGGAATTCTCCCCATTGTATCTTAATAAGTTAACAAATTATTATTTTTAAAAAATTCTCTGATAGTATGCTTTGAAAATGCCTTTTATAGAAATTAAAAGATCTGGTAAGATTCCTTTTTGAAATAAGCAATCAAGCTACTGACTATTTTTTTTATGCGTTATTCTACGCCTTTTTCATCCAAACGATCTATGAATAGTGCTTGAAAAGTGTTAGAACTTTTTTTTTCTCAAGTGATTGGACAATGGACTCACATAGCGGGATGATAGGAGGAAGAAACCAGGAAATTTAGAAATCTTTCTTTTTTTGTTTTCTTCTTCTTCTTCTTCTTCTTCTTCTTTTTTTTTTTTTTTTTTTTTTTTTTTTTTTTTTTTAACTTCTTTGTAATTTTTATTGGCCAAACAGCTTACAAGGAAGGTCTCCATACGGGCATGCTACGAAAAATCTGAAAAAATTACAGAATGTTCTTCTCGTGTGGGTATACACATTTATAAAAGAAATTTCGGCGGAACCTCCATTCAGTATCCGTAAGAAAATAATGAAAATTTCGTTATTTGGCGATTTATCACCGGTTGGCGATGGATTGCACTTTCAATAATTTATTATGTCAAATGCACTTCAAGAAAAAAAAAGTTTCACGTTGACCTTGTTTTGATAAATTTAATTAAATAGCTTTAATTTTGTAAGTTATAGTTTGTTTTAAGTATGATTTTGTTATATCGATATTTATATGAATTTATATTCAAATTTAATCATTAAAATTTGAGATTTAAAACGAAATTCATAATTTAAATTAATTAAATTTTTTTCAAGCTTAAAGTCCAATTGTGAATTGCCGATTAGATTTTGTTGCTATGGAAACATCTGGCTTTTATTTTTGAATATGCTTAAATGTATGAAGATAATTTTTCTCAATATGATTTTTTTTTATCTATGAAAACATTTTTTACAGTGATTAATTAAATAACTACTTCAACAAGTAATATATATATATATAATAAAATATGTATATATATGTATATAATATATTAAAGTCTCTCATTGTTTATGTTTAAATTCATTAAATGCCATTTACACGCATCCTAAATCAGTGGCGTAGCTATGTTTTTTGGCGCCCGGGGCCAGCAAGAAATTTTGCACCCCCACCCCAATATAGATATATAACAATTTCTCTCAATTTGGCGCCCCTAGGCCTCGGCGCCCGGGGCGAACGCCCCCCTTGCCCCCCCCTTAGCTACGCCACTGTCCTAAATATCCAACAGTTTTGAGTTGCATTATAATCGTTTGCTTTTGGCGAGAAAAAGGGCTGCTCGCCAAATCCCGTGACTCTTTCGTTTTTTCACGCCAAATATTCGAAAGTATTTTATTTTTTTTACACAATATCTACTGTGATTCCTCTGCTAATTTTGATTGATCGTTTATTACATACATAAGTACTTTAATTTGTATCTTTTTCATAAAATTCTGGGTATGCCCAGTATGGAGACCTTCCTTGTTAGTAAAGTTAACACACGAAAGACATGTTCTGAAAGATTATCTTGTTAAGTTTTAAATGTCCTACACCGTTGTTAACCCTTTACTACTATCTTTTTTTTTTTTTTTCAAAATATGTTGTTTTTGTAATTTTTCTTTTTCTCCCATGTTGTATTGCTTCACTAGAGCGCAATTTTAGCGATACGAGTAAACAAACAAACAAACAAAGCACGTAAAGCTGGGATTTTTTTTTTTTTCGAAAGTTGAGTCCTTTAAAAAAAAAAAAATATCAATCTTAGCAATTTCAAAAAAATTTGCGACCGCAGGTCACTTTCAAGCTTGCCGAGACGATGTAGTAGGAAATATAGTAGTTCGTTACAGTAATAAAATAAGCTTTTTAAGAAAAAAATATCAACCGACTTCAAAAAAGCGCTAAAAAGAATTAAATAATTCTTTAAAGTTCTCTAAGGCCAAAACGTTATCCAATAATAAGCACACATCGGATATTAGATACCGGCATAAAAAACGGTTAAATTTAATATGTATAATTTAATGTCCACCAAACATAGATTTTAGAGATAATATTATTTTACAAGAGATGAATTGACATATTTATGATTTATTTTATGAATATATACATATAAAAAGTAATGAATTACTTTTTGAAGTTGGTGCCAAACTCTATTTGATGTATATTAAGAATTGTAGCTAAATTATACCTAGTGCCATAATTAAAATGGGGATAATCATTATCGATTGTGATTGTTTGGCACCAACTTAAAAATGTAATTCATTACTTTTTATATGTATATATTCATAAAATAAATCATAAATATGTCAATTCATCTCTTGTAAAATAATATTATCTCTAAAATCTATGTTTGGTGGACATTAAATTATACATATTAAATTTAACCGTTTTTTATGCCGGTATCTAATATCCGATGTGTGCTTATTATTGGATAACGTTTTGGCCTTAGAGAACTTTAAAGAATTATTTAATTCTTTTTAGCGCTTTTTTGAAGTCGGTTGATATTTTTTTCTTAAAAAGCTTATTTTATTATGATGATCATAACGAGTGATATTTTACGCACGCCATGCATTAAACATTAATATTCCTAAACCAATAATAATAATAATTAAAAAAAAAACGTTAGTTTATAGATATACAACTTTAACTGTTTAAAATGCGCATTTTTATTTAATGGAGTTAATCAGACAGACACCTGAATAATCAGACTGACACCTGAACGCCTCATATTACATATGATATGGATTAAACATTAATATTCCTGGATCAATCATATACAAATTGTAAATGGAATTTCAGTTTTACAGTTATCGGAACTGAAAAATTTTAAACTTCTAAAGATCGCACACTTTAAATTTTTACATCGTTGCGTAGCGAAAAAAATGTCCTTTTAAATGAAATTTGTTTGAAATCTTTATCACAATTTGTTTTCAAATTATTATTATTTTAAGTTTTTATTACTTTTTTTTAATCTTCGTGGCAACAGAAGTATTCTAAATTTGGTCATTATACATGGACCAATGAGAAATCGAATAAAATGAAATAAGTTGCGGAATTCAACCAATAAAAAGATTCAGATTTACTTCAGATTTGCTAATTCTCAACTATTTTCTAAATAGTTGTTGTCTTCAATCCCCCCGCCCCCCCCCCCGAAAAAAACTAATGGAACTTTTTATGCGGGCTATTAAGGATCCGTCAAATAAAGCTGCAGAATTGCAATACCAGTACTACTCCAGTAACAGTTTCGAACAAAAAACGAAATTACCGCACAATTTGGTGAATAAAAAATTTCTAACCGCAAACTATTTAACACATATGAAAATGGTTTATTAAATTTGAATACACCTTACTTAATGAAGTTAAACTTAAAAATGTGATTTACTCTTTTTTCTATAAGTTTAAGTAACGTATAACAGCAGTAGCGGCTCGTCAGGGAGTTCTGCATCCGATTTTTCATACCACTAAAATTTAACAGAACCTTTCATATTATTTATTCGACAAATTTTGTTGATTAAACAAATGTGAAATGACCATACAATTTTATTGGTGTGAATAAATTGATGCAGCACCCCCTGACCAGCCGCTACTGTATAACAGTTTCATGTTGCTAAAGTTAAAGTTAGTCAATTTTATACGGTTTCGTGGACTGGGTAAGTTTAAGTATATTTTAATACCAACTGCTTGATTAGGAACGCCCACAACAGAATTTCGAAATTGAAAAAGTCCTTTTTTTTTTCATAGCAACAACTCCTCTATTGCGCGACACTACAATATCGAATTAAAATTGACGGTGTTCAGAATCGGACCTTTATTTTGAGTTAAAAGCAATTTCAAGGAATTTAAATTTTGCTCTCAAGCGCCGTTAAGCGATCGTTATTTTTCATATTTATTTAAATGTATAAGACAAAACCGCAGTTATATATATATATGTTACAGGCCAAACCCGATTTTAGGCCAAACTAGATTGGCCTAGGCCAAACTAGTCTATCCTAACGCAAATCGGATAAACTAGTTTTTCCTAGGCCAAACTAGTCTATCCTAACGCTCATCGGATAAACTAGTTTTTCCTAGGCCAAACTAGTCTATCCGAATGCCCATCGGATAAACTAGTTTTTCATAGGCCAAACTAGTCTATCCGAACGCCCATCGGATAAACTAGATTTTCCTAGGCCAAACTAGTTTGGCCGGACGGTCATTAGGATAAACTAATTTAGCCTGCTATTCATTGGTTTGAATTAGTTTATCCTAGGCCGAACTAGATTGTCCTAGGCCAATTCAATTTGGCGTGTTTTTTTTTTTAATCTACAGACCGCCACGGCGCCAACTTTCTAGTTTTGATCTAATTTAGCCTAGGCCAATGCAGTTTGACGCGATTTTAGCTCATAGACTATCAAAGTATGAGAGCTAATGTGCTCGCAAATTCTGTTTGCGTGTATGTAACCATGTACGTATGTAAGTACGTATGCACGTAGGTATGTACGTACATATGTACATAATGCGATAACTCCTGATAGAAATATCCAATTTGCTTCAAATTTTGGACATAGATTTACCCTGATAACGAACTTTCCTGATTAGTTTCAGGGGTTCATTCGATAAGAATAAGGGAAGAGGAACAAAAGACTAATCTGCACCCGCCCCTCCCCCTCCTTAATTTAGTTAAGTCAGTTTTCCATGCAAAAGTATCAGATTTTATTAAAATTTTAGGTATAATATTTTGATAAGGTACATTCATGATTAGTTGTGGGTGTTCATTGTTTACATATAAAGAAAGGAGGAATTGCGGGGGGGGGGGGGGGTGGTAACACTCTTAATTTATGTAAATAGGTTTTTCACTGATAATTTACTGATTTGTTTCAAATTTTGGATGTAGGTTTCTTCTGATAAGGCCTGATTAATTTTGGGGGTTCTGAGTTTAAATATAAAGATAGAGCGGATTATATTTTCAATCGGATAGAAACTTTTGGTTTTATGAAAAGATTTTTAATTCGTAACAGATATTGGATTTCACACACCACTTCACGTGATATTGTTCATATTAAAAAAGTAAATATCCGAATCCTTTTAAAAATAAGAAAAAAGTTTAAATAAAGCACGATACTTGAAATTTAGGATGAGAGGGGGGGGGGGGTAGAGTAAGGGGACGCTAGATTTTTTTTTTAAGCTGAGCGTTTTTTAAAGTTTTAGCTGCTAATTAAATATTACCATTTTTTGAAACTTTTAGAAACATAATAAAACACGATGTTAAATATTTAAGAAAAAAGATGCCGTGTTAAATACCACAATTTTCTATTAGTAATTTTTGTAAAAATGTTAAATTCTTGTTGGAATTATTTGAAACTTTGTGATAGTTTATAACACATGATAAAAAATTGTAAAAAAAGTCCCATTACGAGAGGGAAAGGGGGGGGGGGGGCAAACGAAATCAGGAAATATAACGGAAATTCTAGGTTGATCTATTTGAAACTTTAAGATAGTTTATGACACATGATATAAATTTATAAAAATATATTTCGCGTTTAATGCCACTATTGACGAATAGTGATTTTTGCAAAAATCTTAAATTCTTGTTTTGAAGCACCGCGACATCGAGTAACATATCTACACATAGATTCTTTAACGGAGTTTTCTTAAGATACAGTTTTGTTGGTAATAGGGTGCGCTCCCTGGTGATGGAATGTGGAACTAATGCGAGCACCCTGGTGTTGGAATTTGGAACTAATACAATGCGATTTAGGTATGGACGAATGTTGAATCGAAAAGAAAGAAACATGATGATAAATATTTAAGAAAAAGTATTCCGCATCGAAATACCACTATTTTCTAATAGCAGTTTTTATAAAAATGTTAAATTCTTGCCGGAACGTTTTGAAAAATCCGTAACAACGTCTTTCAAATTCTAATTCAATCTGAAATTTAATAAAAATCTGTGTATTAGTACTATTTGAGATAGAATTATCGCAGAAATTATAAAAAAACCTGGATAGATGCGCTACCTATTGAGCCATTTACTCTAAAAACAAAAGAATATTAATTTATTCAGGGACTAACTGAATTTGAAGTTTGATGAAAATCCGTGCATTTCTTTTTGAGATAGAACTATTGCGATAATCATGAATAATGCCACATAGCAGCGCCACCTGTTGCATGATTTACTCCAAAAACTAAAATTACTTTTGTACTTTTTTATATCAAGGACTAACAGAATCTGGAGTTTGATGAAAATTCATGCATTAGATCCTGAGATAGAGCTATTGCAATAATCACGAATAATACCGTATAGCGGCGCCAGCTTTCAAGAGATTTACTCCAAAAACTACAGAATACTAATTTATATCAGGGACTTACAGAATCTAAAGTTTGATGAAAATTCGTGCATTAATTCTTGCGACAGCTATTTCAGGAATCGGGAAAATTGAGCACAACAGCGCCACCTATTGAACAATTAACATGAAAACGTAAAAAGAATTAATCCATATCACGGATTTACTGATTCCGGAAGTTTGATTAAAATTCGTAAATTAGTTATTGAAATAGTGTTGATGCAAATCAGTAAAAATGCACTTTAGAAGCACTGTTGAACTATTTACATGAAAAAGTAATCAGCATCGATTTATATGAGGGACTATCTGAATATAAATTTTTATTAAATTCCGTTCATTAGTTCTTGAGATACAGCTATTGTGAAAATTGCGAAAAATGTAGCATATCATAGCCATGTTGAGTGATTTACTTTAAAATAGAAACGACACCAACTCATGTCTTGGACGAACTGAATCTAAAGTTTGATGCAAATTTGATGGTATTAGTTATTAAGATAAAGCTGATGCGTAAATCGTAAAAAAATGCAAAACAGCAGCGCCACCTGATGAGCGATTTACACCAAAAACTAATCAGCATCAATTTAGATCAGAGACTACCTGAATATAAATTTTTATTAAATTTCGTTCATTAGTTCTTCAGCCGCGTCCCCACAGCCTGCGGCAGCGTATAGCAGGTGTGCTGCAAGCGTACTGCCGAATGCGATCTTCCTTTTCGAACGAACTTCGAAGCGAACAAAATTTAAATCGTAGCAAGCGTGCTGAGCACGCACCGCCGAATGTAACCCTCCTTTTCGAAAGAACCTCGAAGCGAACGTAGTTCGAACTATATCCCCGCTGTCCACGCCAGTCCGACAGCGGGCGAAGCCAGCAAGTTTTAATTAAGCCACGTTATATTAGTTCCTAATTCCAACACCAGGGAGAGTACTCTATTATTAACAAAACTGTATCTGAATGAAACTTCGTTAAACAACCTATTAGTAGATATGTTACTGGAGGTCGCGGTGCTTTAAAACATAGAATTTCCGTTATATTTCCTGATTTTGTTTGCAACCACATCCTCTTTCACGCTGATATGTAACTTTTTTTTAATAAATTTATATCATATGCCATAAACTACACAAAGTTTCAAAAAGTTCCAGCAAGAATATAACATTTTTACAAAAATTACTATTAGAAAATAGTGGTATTTCGATGCAGAATCCTTTTTCTTAAATATTTATCATCATGTTTTTTTTTCTCTTCGAGGTTCGTCCGCTTCAACATACGTCCGTTTCAAGATTTTATATAAAAGAAGGGGCCCGATAGCGGGCGAAGCCGGCTGGTTTGAACTAAATCGCGTCCAAATTCCAACACCAGAGTGTCGCGTTATATTAGTTACACATTAGTCCGTTATATTAGTCGCGTTATATTAGTCCTACATACGTACGTACATAAGTATGTACATACGTACGTACATACGTACATACATACGTACATGGTTACATACACACACACAGAATCTGCGAGCACATTAGCTCTCAGGCTTTGATAGTCTGTGAGCTAAAGTCGCGTCAAATTGCATCGGTCCAGGCTAAATTAGATCAAAACTAGAGAGTTGGCGCTGTGGCGGTCTTTAGATTCAATGAAATCACGCCAAATTGAATTGACCTAGGACAATCTAGTTCGGCCTAGGATAAACTAGTTCAAACCAATGAATAGCAAACTAAACTAGTTCATCCTAATGACCGTTCGGCCAAACTAGTTTGGCCTAGGAAAATCTAGTTTATCCGATGGGCGTTCGGATAGACTAGTTTGGCCTAGGAAAAATTAGTTTGTCCGATGGGCGTTCGGATAGACTAGTTTGGCCTAGGAAAAACTAGTTTATCCTATGGGCGTTAGGATAGACAAGTTTGGCCTAGGAAAAACTAGTTTATCCGATGGGCGTTAGGATAGACTAGTTTGGACTAGGCCAATCTAGTTTGGCCTAAAATCGGGTTTGGCCTGTAACATATATATATATACAGTCAATTCTCTGAAATCTGCCGATAACCCGGAATTCTTTATCATCCGCACAACATGTTGAAAGGTAAACAATAACTGCAATTAATAGTTAAATGGATAAAGTAAAATTTGGTATTTTTCCCCCAGTTATCAATTTGTCTGTGACTAAATATTTAAGTATAAACTGGATATAAATATTTAAATTAACTTCAATAACAAAATTGTATCTTGGAGCAAAAAGTAATAAGTGTTCGTAGACTACAAAAATAAAAAAAAAGAAAAGAAAAGAAAAAATAAAAATAAAAATAAAATAATAATAATAATAATAATAATAATAATAATACAGGACAGTAAATCAAAACTGAAACTGCCATTCCATCGTGCCAATGTTTAAAATAATGAATAATCAGTAATAAAATAAGCTTTTTAAGAAAAAAATATCAACCGACTTCAAAAAAGCGCTAAAAAGAATTAAATAATTCTTTAAAATTCTCTAATGACAAAACGTTATCCAATATGCACACATCGGATATCAGGTACCGGCATAAAAAACGGTTAAATTTAATATGTATAATTTAATATCCACCAAACATAGATTTTAGAGATAATATTATTTTACAAGAGATGAATTGACATATTTATGATTTAATTTATGAATATATACATATAAAAAGTAATGAATTACTTTTTTAAGTTGGTGCCAAACAATCACAATCGGTAATGATTATCCCCATTTTAATTATGGTACTAGGCATAATTTAGCTACAATTCTTAATATACATCAAATAGTTTGGCACCAACTTCAAAAAGTAATTCATTACTTTTTATATGTATATATTCATAAAATAAATCATAAATATGTCAATTCATCTCTTGTAAAATAATATTATCTCTAAAATCTATGTTTGGTGGATATTAAATTATACATATTAAATTTAACCGTTTTTTATGCCGGTACCTGATATCCGATGTGTGCATATTGGATAACGTTTTGTCATTAGAGAATTTTAAAGAATTATTTAATTCTTTTTAGCGCTTTTTTGAAGTCGGTTGATATTTTTTTCTTAAAAAGCTTATTTTATTTCCTACTTTTTAGTTATGCATACCGTAATACATAATTATGTGTACTGGTACACGATAGCTCTTTGCAATGCATTACTAATGTACGCACTTTGATAAGTTCTAATGTATTCAGTTTACTTGTCACTGTTTGATTGTCAACTTTTCTGAAACCTTTTACAATATCGGTTAGTATCGTTGTGAATCTTAAGAATTTCTTTGTATGGTAATTTTTTCAGACGAGATCTTCCACTTCGAAAAGCTACCGCATTTATGAAATCTTAGCCTGCATCGAATCCTACGGTCATCGAAAGTGGGTATCAAAAGGTGACAATGCATCAAGTAAAGTTCCTCACACATAAGAGCGCGACATAGTGCTTCCATATATGAGCACGCAGCAAAATGACTTCATATATTAATGTATAGTAAAATGCTTTTCTAGTGTAGTCAGTCAAAAGTACTCCCCCTTCACTCAGAAAAAAAAAGAAAGATTTTAGCAAAAATCGCACTATGCTTCAATCGATAAACAGCAACAATCCTATACAGGCAGTAATGGCATCGGAAATGAGCAGTGTCGATTCGACGAGGAATCTGAAACTCATAACCAATACCTGGCTGCCTCTATAAGAGAGTGACAGCATTTGATTCCCAAATATTTCTTTTACAGACGCTTTTGTCCCAACTACACTGTTAAAAATTTGAAACTTTTGCTGTACACTGTTAAAAATCTGCTGCATTTTTTTGCTATGCACTCCAGCGTTTCTATAGAAAACGGCAACTTGACTGTATTAAGGAGCATTCTCATAGGTCGCAGTAGAGACATTATATACAAGCGGCGGAGTGCGTTGCAACAAAATGCAGCAGATTTTTAAAAGTGTATTATCACTTCACCGCTTATATAGAAAACGATTAGTTAAATGCATTATGAAGAATTCTCATTGATAAAAATAAAGATATTCCATAAAAGCGATGGAGTGACGATGCAGCAAAAGTTGCAAATTTTTAACAGTGCATTGCATTGCCAGGCATTTTTTATTATGGAATTTGATGATGATTTCCTGGAAGAATTCGATTGTACTCGTATGAGAAATTAACAAGATTGACGAAAATTGCCCGCTCTACAAGATGCTTGGTGACTCGTTTTTGTCCAGAATCGTTTCAACCAATTATATACTGTGCTACATGTGTCGTCATATTCATATCCAGGAATCCTACACTGTAAAAAATTTGACACTTTTGCTATATCATCACGCTATTGCTTTTATAGAAAACGATTACTTCACCCAATTACGAAGCATTCCCATGGGTCAAAAGAGAGATATTCTACAAAAGCAGGGGAGTGACGATGCAGCAAAAGGGTCACACTTTTTACAGTGACACTGTAATCGGAAATGAGCGGTGGCATATTCGAGCAAGGCTACACTAGATACCGGGCTTGTTCATTCCTTCCATGACGTCACAAAAGGTGGCTGAATGACGTCCAGCGATTGGTACAAAACGATGGGTGTGTCACTTTGAGTCCTGTTTTTACCAATCACAGTTAGCGGTCAGCCACCTTTTGTGACGTCGTGATAAGGAATGAGCAAGCCCGGTATCTAGTGTAGCTCCGATTCGAGGAGGAAACTGAAACTCATTACCTATACCTGGCTGCCTCTATAAGAGAGTGACAGCATTTTATTCCCAAATATTTCTTTTACACACGCTTTTGTCCCCATTACACTACAAAAACTGAGCCTTTTGCTGCATCATCAGTCCACCGCTTTTATAGAAAACGATTACTTTACTGTGTTATGGAGCATTCTTACTGGTCATAAAAGACATATTCTACAAAAGCTGTGGTGTGACGCTGCAGCAAATGGGTAAATTCAGGGCTACACTAGATACCGGGCTTGCTTATTCCTTATCACGACGTCACAAAAGGTGGCTGGCCGCTATCTGCGATTGGACGAACAGGGCTCAAAGTGACGCACCCATCGTTTTGTACCAATTGCTGGATGTCATTCAGCCACCTTTTGTGATGTCATGAAAGGAATGATCAAGCCCGGTATCTAGTGTTGCCTTGGTAAATTTTTAACAATGTATCACGGAGCATTCTCATGGGTGAAAGGAGAGATATTCTATAAAAGCGAGGGAGTGACGATACAACAAAAGGATCAAAATTTTTACATTGTACACTGTAAAAAATTTGGCCCTTTTGCTGTATCGTCAATCCACCGCTTTTATAGAAAACGATTACTTCAGCCTATCGTGGAGAATTCTCATGGGTCAAGAGAGAGATATTCTATAAAAACGGGGGAGTGATTATGCAGCAAAAGGGTCAATTTTTTTACAGTGTACACTGTTAATAAATGTGAACCTTGTCCAGTTAGGATTTCACACTTTGAAAAGATCGTGTGACTATGTAAGTGTAATTTAAAAACATGAAAAATGAACGTTTCTAATTGGCCGATTGCTTCGAAAAGATATTGAATTTTAATGTTTTAATTTTTTAAAAAGTTCTAATCAACAGATTTTTATGAAATTTGAATGGGACCACATGGGCCCCACACGCTTTCAAACAAAAAAAGAATTATCAAAATCGGTTCATATTTACGAAAGTTATGCGTGAACAACAAATACATACAGGTCGAAATCATAACCTCCTCCTTGAAGTCGGTTAAAAAAGTGCCTAAAAAGACACATTTCGATGCAAATCTCTGTAGATTAAATTTAAATCACATACTAAATTTTCGAAACATTCGAACGAATAGAGATATTTTTTTACAAAATAAAACATATGAAAATTTCGAAAAAAAAAAAAAAATCGTATTGACGTCCATAGGAATATTTCCTGAAAATACATTTTCAGCTGTTTTACGCGTTTTTCCACTCAGGCTTCTATCATTTCCTGTGATATCGCTTCTGGAAATTCGTTTCAAAATGCGGTCTTTAACAGTATTATCTGAAAGATATGTTGACATTATCGAAAAATGAAAAACGCCATTAGATTACATAGTTTCTAAATAAGAACATCTGCAAATCTTATGCATTTCCGAAAAGAAATGAATTTAGAAATGTGTCAGAAGATATGTTTTTAGAATTTGAGAAAAGCAATAAAAAATTAAATATTTTCACAAATCAGAGAAATATTTTAACAAATCTACTCTTTATTATATAGTTTCAAAAATCACGATGTTTTAAACTCTTCTTTAGCTGTTTTATTCTAAGCTACATTATTTTTTTAATGAATTCTTATTTAAATTTTGAATCGTGTAAGAATTAATGTATTCATTATTGTTGCTATTGTATAGTATTGTCTGTCTTGCATATAATAATTTTAAAATATATTTTCAATTGATCCTATAAATATGTATGCAATACTTTTTAAAAGAATCTTTATTGTATGTTAAGTAAAATCTGAATTTTTTGTAGAAATTGAGTTGGGTCAGATCGGGCTGGCCAGGGCCTGTTTTCACTCATTTCTGTACTGGCCACACTGGACTGGGCTCGGTTCGAATTTTGACTTTTACACCGGGCCGAATCGAAACAATTTCCGTTTGGGTCGGCCAGGGCCCAGAATTTCCGGCCCGTGCAAACTTCTACATGGCTTTGACAATTTTTTAAATTTGTTTGAATTTTTTTTCCGGTTGAACGGTGCATCAAACATAAGAGGTATAACGGTTGTACGTTCAATATTTTAAAATATCTTTTTAAAGTTATGAAATGAGTAATTTCGGATTTTTACTTATTATACTTACCCACCATACGTTAGTATGGGGTAAGTCTTGCAATTGTTTTGAAAATCGAAAAATTTTTTGACGCATTTACACGTTTCAGATACTGGAGATTCCGAAAAACAGATTTTTAGAAAAAAAAAATGTTGCCGTCCGTCTGTCTGTCTGTCTGTTTCCCGAACAAATTGAGATAGAGACTTGAAATTTTGTATGTACTTAGCATGTAAGAATGGGACGAAGTCTATTGAATATCAGTAACCTCGATTATCCGAAACTATTTTTTTCGGACTCTCCAAAAATTCGTTCAGATGAAAGGTACATAAAAATTTTCGATTTTTTTATTTTAAGGAGTGGGTGTAAAAGGCAATAAAATAAGACAAATTTTGCATAAAAAACGAAATCGATCGGATTATTAGTTACCGAGATATTTGTAATCCTATATTCCACATTCTTTGACTTTTCATGACCCTGTATTTTCTTCAAATTTCAATTCAAAGATATATTTTAATTGGAAATGAAACGCGTAATCCGATTCAGTAAACTGTTATTTAAAATAATTAATATTTTTGGAGTTATAAGTTTTTGGAGTTATTTCTTTTACGCAATTCGGCTTTACTTGAGTAGTTTGGTGTTTTATATAATTTGTCAAAATTGGTTCATCAGCAATTCATTAATAGAGCATTGCTATGAATATTAACAATATCCGAATTTTGTTTTGGAATTGCAATGCATTTTATAAATAGTTTACACATGTTTTATTTTCATATATTACTAGCAGGGGTGACCGAGCTCAGCTCGGTCAAAATTAACTTTGTGTTCAACTCGATATAGTATTATTACTGTAAAACATGTTAATAATAGTATTATTTACAAAAGCAACCAATAAGAAAACTATGTTTGTATGCACATGTTCATAAATTTTACTTTATTTTAAAATTTACAACGAAAGGACATCAATCCAAATCACTTTTTTAGCTCGACTCTGATTAGTTTAACTATGCATCTCGAAGATTATTAAGAATGTATAAGAACTTTCTTCACATTCTGAAAGACAATATTTTTTGCCAGATATAACCAAATTTGGACACATTCTTTCATTTGGCGCCAAATATGTGTTTTGGTTTCGTAACTTTAATAGTCGATTTTTCGGCCAAATATCGCCAACTTATTGGCTTTTGCCATGGTTTCGTCATCCTGACCCTTATTACCCAAATGATCCACTAATCACATGTGATCAAACATGTGAC
The DNA here is from genome assembly GCA_964019185.1 of Maratus speculifer. Classification (NCBI taxonomy): domain Eukaryota; kingdom Metazoa; phylum Arthropoda; class Arachnida; order Araneae; family Salticidae; genus Maratus; species Maratus speculifer. The sequence goes on from OZ025302.1 coordinate 172,921,255, forward strand.
TTAGCTCAATGGTCTTCAGGTAATCAGAAACAGTAGAGTATAAAATGAATCAAAATCGTTTAAGCCATTTCTTAAGTAAAATTAGCTTGACAGCATTCAGCAATGAGGCGATATGACCCACTAATATAATTTTGTTTAATATGCAACTCAGCTCAATAGTCTTCTTGTGACAAAAGACGTTCCGTTGCAAAATTTAGGTAAAACTGACTGAGTCGATGTTGTATATAATTAGAATGACCCGAACCCATTAAGACCTAAAACGACCCACTAATTGAATTGTTTCGTGCATGTGTCCTATCTCAATGGTTTTCTTTTGCCCGAAAACGATATAATAGAAAATATACTCAAAATGGTGAGAACAATTTTCTAGATAAAATTAGCATGACCCACAAATGACCCTTATATCGAAATCTCTCGAAAATGTGACTTAGTTCATTAATTTAAAACTTTGTATTTAACGTGCCGAAAAACGTTAAATACAAAATTTAGATAAAATCGATTGAGCCAATTTTTAAGTATAAATAGTTTGACCTTGACCCATTATGACCCAAAATGACTCATTAATCGAGTTTTCTCAAAGATCTGACCTAACCCAATGATTTTCTTGTGTCCGAAAACGATAGAATATAAAATTTAGTCAAATTTGCGCGAGACATTGTCTAGATAAAATTAGAATAACCCAAAAGTGACCCACTGATCGAAATTTCTCGAACATGTGACATAGCCCAATGATTTTCTCGTGCCAAAAATATGCTGTATACAAAATTTCGTTAAAATCGATTCACCCATTCTTTAGATATAGCTTGACCATGACCCATCATGACCCACAAATGACCCTTATAATCGAAATCTCTCGAACATGTGACTTAGCCCATTAGTTTTCTCGTGTATAAATATTGTTACACTCAAAATTTCGTTAAACTCGATCCTGCCGTTCTTTAAATATAAATAACTTGACCCAGACCCTTTATGACCCTTTATGACCCATTAATCGAAATTTCTCGATCATGTGACCTAGCCCAATGATTTTCTCGTGCCAAAAAATGTTGTATACAAAATTTCGTTAAAACTGATCCACGTGTTATTTAGATATAGCTTGACATGACCCGTTATGACCCATCATGACTCATAATATAATGACCCATAACCTCTTATAATCGAAATCTTTCAAACATGTGAGATAGCCCATTAATTTTCTCGTGTCAAAAAACTTACATACAAAATTTCATTAAATTTGATACTGTCGTAGTTTACATATAAATAGCATGACCCAGACCTTTTATGACCCAAAATGACCCAGTAATCGAAATTTCTCGAACTGAGACCTAGCCCAATAGTTTTCTCGTGCCAAAAAAATGTTGTATACAAAATTTCGTTAAAATCGATCCACCTGTTCTTTAGCTATAGCTTGACTATGACCCATTATGACCCATCATGACCCACAAATGACTCTTATAATCGAAATCTCTCGATCGTGTGAGCCCATTAGCTTTCTCGTGTCAAAAAACTATTACAGGCAAAATTTCGATGGAATTGATTCTGCGGTTCTTTAAATATAAATAGCTTGACCCAGACTCTTAATGACCCAATATGACCCATTAAAATTTTTTCTCGAGCATGTAACCTAGCCCAATGTTTTTCTCGTGCCCGAAAACCATAGAATGCAATTTTTAGTCGAAATTGCGTGAGAAAATCTCTAGATAAAAATAGCATGACCCACAATGACCCCAAAAATGACCCACTAACCGAATTTTCTCGAACATGTTACCTAACCCAATGGTCTTCTGGTAATCCAAAACGATAAAATGTAAAATTTGGTCGAAATCGTTAGAGCCGTTTTTTAGATAAAAATGGCTTGACCCATAATGACCCAAAAATGACCCAATAATCGGAATTTTTCGAACATGTGACCCAGCCCAATAGTTTTCCCGTGCCAAAAAAGCGATTGGTTACAAAATTTCCTTAAAATCGATCCAGCCGTTCTCTAGATATAAATAGCTTGATCTTGACCCATTATGACCCAAAATGACCCAATAATCGAATTTTCTCGAACATGTGACCTAGCCCAATGGTCTTCTCGTGCCCGAAAATGGTAAAATCCAAATTTTTGCGAAAATCGTTAGAGCCGTTTTTGAGATAAAATTTACCCCCCCCCCCCCCCACACACAATTTTTGCTCGCATTATAGTATAAGATATCATGCATATCCATGATGGGTAAGTATTACGATGGTCCCCAATGACTAGTTTTCGTATATGATGAAAAATTCATTATTATTTTTAAAATAAAAAATGTAATTAAGTCAATATGTTTGAGCGCGATTAGAGATCTGCACGGGCCGGAATTTCCAGGCCCTGGCTCTGCCCGGCCCGGTGTAAAACTCAAAAGTTTGACCCGGTCCCGTCCCGGCCCGGCCTGATCTGGCCCGACACAATTTCTACTATTTCAAAAAAAAAAAAAAAAAAAAAAAAAAAAAACAGATTTGTATTATATAATTGAGGTTCAGTTAAAGAATACTGCATATATATTTATGGATGATTTTACAGTACATTTTACAGAAAATACATATTAGCAACATTAATGATTACTTAGATTCTTAGACTTTCTACATACATATAAATATTCATTAAAAAATAATAATATGGTTTGGAATAAAAGAAAAAAAAAAAACGAAAGTTAAAAACATCATAACTTTTGAAGCTGCATGATAAAAAATAGTTTTATGAAAATATTTCTATATCATTTTATTGAATATTTTCTTAAATCCAAAGAAGCTACTTTTTGATGCATTTCTGAATTCATCTTTTTTCGGAAACTCATAAGATTAGCAGCTATTTTTATTCAGAAACTATGTAATCGAATGGCGTTATCTATATTTTGATACAAGCAGTTTAAGAAAATACTGTCAAAATTAGCGTTTTGAATCGAAATGACATGACATCGTGGTGTTTAAGAAATGCCAACGCAACATGAAACCGCTACGCATAACCTCCAAGAAAATTGAGAAGTGAACATAGAAAGTGAATTTCGAAACAATGTATGATAAAATGGTGTAATTTGGAAACTCTGGTGGAGATCTAGATCATTCCAGGGCTGTAAAACACGAGGTTAAATATAATCTCCAGTTTTGAATCGAACTTCCGGAAGCGACTGCATGGGAAGGAATAAGATTGGTAACCACGTGTCAAGAATATCTTATATCTTAAGGGTGTATTCGAAAAAGTGATTTTTCACCTTCAACAGCTCGAAATTTTCCGATGCATTTTCAGACTCATTTTTAAAAGTAGAAACATGAAACTTGCTAGGGTGATTTTCGGAGTGATATATAAGATGCCGTGTGATTCAGTTTTACGCTGAATTAATTAGAATTTGAATTATAAGCAAATCTTTTCTCAGTTCCATCATTTTTTCGTTCCCAGATCTTTAGAAATTTCTGTTTAAATAGGCAACTTTGACAGCATTTTTCGCAATATTTTCTACATTTACCAAACAATTTGGAAATTGTACGTGAAGAGTAGCAAATGAGGTGCGTTCGTACGATAACGAAGTTTTAACATATTCAGATCTTGCTGATATAGTAGAGCGTACTTTGGATACAGTATAGTGGTCGAAATTTTTGTGTTCCTGTAAATATGCAGGGAGTAATTTTTATTATACTTCATTAACGTATATCTTATTCATAAAATGCGAAGTAGTTTAATATAATTAAAACACGCCCCAAACAATGTTTCTCCGTATAACATTATTTAGTGGAATACATTTGTGTGGCCCTGTAATTTAATAATAAATATTTTTTGCATCACAGATTGTACAGAATGTATTTTTAGTAATTATTTCATAGATTCATGTCAATTCTATTATGTTCAAATGAGTGTAACACCATTAAAATGCATTTGAAACTTTTTTCCCGTTGATCGTAATGTAACGGAATATTTTGATTGTCCCTGTAATTGATCTATGGATCCGATTTTCATAACATTTGAAATGACTCGACAAAATTATATAATAATTATACGTTTTAAATTTCAAACGATTAAAATGCATTTGAAACTTTTTTCCCCATTGACCGCAATGTAACGGAATACTTTTGATTGTCCCTGTAATTGATCTATGCATCCGATTTTCATAACATTTGAAATGACTCGACAAAATTATGTAATAATTATGTATTTTAAATTTCAAACGATTCGGTTGGGTAGTTTTTGCGTTGTTATATGCGGACAGACAGACCGGATAGACAGACGGACAGACGGACGGACTGAGCGACAACAATAGGTACTACGTATTTACATAATTACGAACGCACCTAAAAATCGACAATAACGGCTCATAACGTAGTTTTAAAAAAAGAGATTTTGAAAGTTTGGTGCTTTTGAGAGCAAAAATGAGCTTAAAAATAAGTCTGAAAGAAAGCGATTTTGATCGGAATGCACCCGTAACAAGCACCTATACAAGTACCTTATTTACCAAAGATGGAAAATGCGATTCAATTTCAAATCTCTCCAATAGTCAGGCTAGTGAATTTTACCCGTTTACAGTTAAAAATTAGTCAGAAAACGCATCATACATTCGCATTGTTGAAAAGTGAATTTAAGAACACCCAAGAAGTATATATTTCCAAAGATTACATGAATGTTCTCTTCACTGTACAAGTTACATTTCTATATTGATGTTTTCAAACTAGCGGTTTGTGACGAACATTTATTCTTATTCTCGTTAAAGTTATATTAATTGAAAATAGCTCGCATTGTATCGTTTTGCCTAAATACTTATAACGGACCGGCAGGACCGGCTTAATTTTTTTATCGGCCTGTATAGCCCGTTCAATTTTTTTTCCCGGCCTGACCCGTTGAAAAAATTATTCTAATTCTGCCTGCCCGGCCTGTTAGAAAATTCGGAACCATTCCGCCGACCCGTGGTTTACGCAGTAAACAGAATCCGATATTACGTAAGCCATGGATTAAAAATTAATATTCCTGTACCAATCATATGAAATTTTAAATGAAATTTTACTTTAACAATTTTCGGTACTGCAAATTTTTAATCTTCTAAACATCACACATTTTTCATTTTTTACACCGTCGTCGTATAAAGAAAAAATGTACTTTTAAATGCAATTTGTTTGAAAACTGTAAACTCAATTTGTTTTTAAATTATTTTTTTTTTGTAGCTTTTTTAATACTTTCATGTCATTGTGGCAACAGAAGTATTTCGTTTCAGGGCACCAAACATGAACCATTAAGAAAACGAATAAGATAAAAACAGAAGTATGCCATTTTTGGACATTAAACATCAACCAATCAGAAAATAAATAAAATAAAAAACAGAAGTATGCCATTTTTCGACATTAAACATGGACCAATAAGTAAATGAATAATCCTTCTATAGTAAAAAAAAACTAGCCTTAAAAGGAATGACTCCTGGAATGATGCTGATGTGGAAGATTTCCGGAACTAACGAATCCGGGTTGTCCACTCCTTCCATGAGTCGAATAGACCAATCAGGAAAGGGCTCCGTCTATGCATCGCCTTATGGGTTACCATAAAGAGAGGTAAGGTTACCATCGCCAACAATCGCCAAGTTTGTCGCCAACTTGGCGATATATCGCCAAATTTGGCGACCAAAATTAGTTGTCAAAAGTGACGCCAACTTGGCGATAACTGTAATATTTCGCCAAATTTTTAATTGCTTTACAACACCAGTCGTTTGATGCATCATTTGAGAGGTTTGCAACTGCTTATTAATATAATGGATGTCTTGTGTGTTATCCCCCATTCTGCTCCCTAGGGGGGGGGCACATTTTTAATTTCTTTACAACACCAGTCTTGTTACACAAGATTTGAAAGGTCTGCAACTGCTTATTCATATTATGGATGTCTTGTGTGTCACCCCCACACTCTGCTCTCCCCAGGGGGGTTACATTTTTAATTTCTTTACAACACCAATTGTGTGACACATCATTTGAGAGGTCTGCAACTGCTTATTCATGTTATGGATATCTTGTGTGTAACCCCCCCCCCTCTGCCCTCAGAGGGGGCGCATTTTGTAATTTCTTTACAACACCAATTGTGTGACCCATCATTTGAAAGGTCTGCAACTGTTTATTCATTTTATGGATGTCTTGTGTGTCACCCCCACTCTGCCCCCCAGGGAGGCACATTTTTAATTTCTTTACAACACCAGTCGTGTGACATATCATTTGAGAGGTCTGCAGCTGCTTATTCATATTATGGATGTCTTTTGTGTCGCTTCCCACTCTGCCCCCCAGGGGGGCACATTTTTAATTTCTTTACAACACCAGTCGTATGACACATCATTTAAAATGTCTGCAATTGTTTATTCATACCATGGGGTATTGGCGAGCGCAGCAAGCAGGGGTAGCCAATAATTTGGAATCGCGAAGCGATTACGCGGGGGGTTGGCGAGCATAGCGAGCAGGGGGGCGGGGCCCCCCTAGTAATTAAAAAAAAAGTTGCAGAATTCAACCAATAAAAAGATTCCCAGATTACATTTCCCAGTTTTTTTTTTTTTACCAAGAACAACAACTATTTTCCAAATAGTTTTTTTTTTTAAGTACAGTTAATGCATTATATTAATACTGGGCTTTATAAACTATATATAAAAAAAAAAAAATTATTTAAAGCATTCAAACGTTGCGGAAAAAACTAGATAGATTGAAACAAGCTGTAATATTTTCCAAAGAAAAATATCACCCGTTATTCGACAATCCCGTTAAATCATCAATGATATTTCAGACATGTATATTGCTTCTTCTAGTCATGTCACATGATACTGAGAGTTATTAGGTCCTATCCATCTTTGTCGACATTCTTGCTTGAGGATGAACAAGTTCACTTTATTTTCGGCCATGTTGGATCTAAAGGAAATTTAGTGCCAATAATCAGATATTTCATGAGAAAAAACTTTATTCGTGGATTATTTCTTACGATAACAAGTTGGAAACTGCACATTTAGAGTAGCAAATGAGGTTCGTTTGTACTGTAAACATACTATAAATGAAGTTTTAAAAATATTCAGATTCCAATGTAATGTTATACAGTATTTCGAATGCACTACAATGACTGGCACCTTTTGTGTGTCCCTGTAAATACTATCTGCTTTCTATTATACAGAAAGTTACTTGTAGTGAATCTCAGCAACGTACATCAATTTCATAAAATGTAAAATAGTTTCATATCATTAAAACGCGCCCCAGTGTTCACCCTATACCATTTTGTAATAGAATACTTTTGTGTGGCCCTTTAAATTAATAAAAAATATTCTTTGCACTACAAATTTTACAGAATGTATTTTTTATATATACAGTGGACTCTCTCTATTCTGAACACTCATGGGACCGACCAAAAATGTTCAGATTATCGGGGTGTTCAGTATAGAGGGAGATTGGAAGTGCATTACTGTTACTAAGGCAGAGTAACCGATTCAGTAGTTGATCAAATAAGGTCAGAACTACAGGGTTTTTATGTTTTCTTTAAGTTTTAGAAGTAAACTAACAGGACTACTACAATCCTTAATGATTGTCTTATCATGGGCAAAAAAGAAATCTTCTGAAATTAAATCGCAACAAAATTATAACCAAATAGTTTCTTTAATTGCCTTTTTCCCAGTAGATGATCGATCAAGGTAATCAATAGCTCAAAAATTAATATTTAAAATATCATGCTTAATATGTGATTAACAATAATTCATATAAAACAATTATTTGAAATAAACCAGATGGGAGTTAATTTGTTATAATTGTCTTTAACTAATGAATTTTCTTTTTTTTCTTTCTTTCTTTTACACTTACAAATAAATAAATAAATAAATAAAATAAAATAAAATAAATAAAATCATAAAATGGTTTCTCCAGAAATTAACTGACAAGTGGTTCTAACCTTTAACTGAAGATTTTATCTGAAGTATTTAAACAAATTGCAATTTCAAGTACATGTTTACAATCTAGTAGTGATTTTGTCTTTTTACTTTTTAAATCTAGTTCATTGAATCTCTATATAGCAGTTTCTCCGAATTTCCGTGATTGAAATTTGAATTCAGATTACAAACACATGTTCAGTTTACAGAGAGTTATAGTAGAAATGGGAACCAAAAATAGCGTTTATAATAGTGGGGTGTTCACATTAGAGAGTGTTCAGATAGAGAGAGTCCACTGTACTTTATGCATGCATATAAATTCTATACCATTAGTGACCTGTCTACAGTTATTTCATCTCACGTTATGCTTCGGGGATGTGGGACTTGAGTCCCAGGCTCCTCGACCAAACTGCCATAGAATCTATAAATTCTATTATGGTTAAAAGAGTATAACATTATTGAAATGCACTTGAAACTATTTTTTTCCATTGACCGTAATGTTACAGAATGTTTTTGATTGTCCCTGTAATTAAACTATACATCCGATTATCATAAACTTTGAAATGACTCGATAAAATTATGTAACGATTATATATATTCAAATCATTCGGTTGAGTAGTTCTGTGCTTTTGTGCTTATATACATACAGACAGACGAATCAGATGACGACTATAGGTGCTACGTATTTATATAATTATGAACACACTGAAAAGTGATTGGCTCAATTACACAATTGAGGTAAAAATAGTAGAATGAAACAAATTGTAACATTTTACCAGAGGAAAATACTATCCGTTACTTGTCAATCCCGCTAAATCATCAGTGATATTTCAGACATCTATTGCTTCTACTAGTCATGTCACATGATACTGAAGAGAGTTATTAGGTCCTATCCGTCTTTGTCAACATTCTACCTTGAGGATGGAGAAGTTCACTTTACTCTTGATTATGTCGGAATAAACGGAATTTTAGTGGCAGTTATATCATATATTTTGACAGAAAAAAAAACTTTATTCGCGAAATATTTCTTAAGAAAGAAAGTTGGAAATTCGTCGTCAAACGTAAAAAATGAGGTGCGCTCGTACTATATCGAAGTATTAAAAATATTTAGATGTTGGTGTAATAGTATACAGTACTTTAGATGCAGTATAGTGGTCGAAATCTTTTGTGTCTCCCTGTAAATACTATATACTTTCTATTATGCAGAAAACAACTTGTATTAAATCTTAGCAACGTATATTAATTTGATAAAATATGAAATAGTTTGATGTAATTATAACGCTCCCAAACAATGTTCCCCCTTTTACCAATATGTAATAGAATATTTTTGTGTGGCCCTTTAAATTAATAACAAATATTCTTTGCACCACAGATTGTACCGAATGTATATCTTGGTGTATACTTCATAGATGCATATCAATTTTATTATGTTCTAAGTTCGAACGAGTGTAACATCATTAAAGTGCACTTCACACTATTCTTTTCCATTGAAGATAATGTAACGGAATACTTTTGGATGTCTCTGTAATAAAACTATATATTCCATTTTCATAAAATTTGAAATGATTAGACAAAATTATGCAGCAGTTATACATTTTAATTTTCAAACCATTCGGTTGAGTGATTTTTGCTTTGTGATATGCAGACATACCGACGGATTGAGCGGCGACTATAGGTGCTACGTATTTAGATAATTACGAAAGCATCGAAAAATAATATAGGTAATGCATTCTAGCAATGTAGGGTAGTATAATCTATAAGAAGTCGAAAATTGATCGTGGGACGTGGCAAATGAGATGTGCTCATATTATTAGTCTTATAAATATTGAAATCTTGGTGTAGTAGCTGTTGCATTTCTAAGGAAAAACGCATGAATATATATATATATTAAGATTTTATATATTAAATTCAGTATTACAAAAATAATAGGACTTCATTTTAAATAATATTAATCACCATGGCAACTTAAAATCGTTACTAATTACGAGATATCATTGACTTAATAATGTATGATAGGATTTAATTCAATAACCATAATGGCAACCTAGAATCATTACCTATCAAGGGGTACCATTGAATTAATTACGTATAATAAGGCCAAACAGAATAAAGAAAAATTTTCTTACTATCTTTTTAAACTTTGATTTTAGATTTTTGTTTCATTTGAAATGATTCGAGAAAATTATGTAACGATTATATATATATATACTATATTATTCCGAATCATTCGGTTGAGTAATTTTGCACTGTTAATGCATACAGACGGACTGCCCAAACGTCTGACGACTATTAAATGCTACTTATTTATGAACACATTTAAAAGTGATTAGATCATTTACAGTTCAGGTAAAAATAGTAGAATGAAACAAGTTATAACATTTTTCCGCAGAATAGTATTATCTGTTACTCGTCAATCCCGTTAAATCATTAGCGATATTTCAGACATCTATTGCTTCTTCTAGTCATGTCACATGCGACTGAGAGAGTTATTAGGTTCTATCCATCTTTGTCAGTATTCATCCTTGAGGATGAACAAGTTCATTTTATTCTCGGCCATGTCGGATCTAAAGCAAATTTAGTGCCATTTATCAGACATTTTATGAGAAAAAACTTCATTCATGAATTTTTTTCTACGGATAACAAGTTGGAAATTGAACGTCAAGCGTAGAAATTGAGGTTCGTTCGTACTATAAACGTACTAAAACGAAATTTTAAAACGAAGTTTTAAAAATATTCAGATTTGGATTTAATAGTATACAGTACATTGGATGCAGTATAATGACCGACTCCTTTTGTGTGTCCCTGTAAATACTATCTCCTTTCTATTATACAGGAAGAAACTTGTAGTAAACCCCATCAATGTACATTAATTTCATAAAACGTAGAATAGTTTCATATTATTAAAATGTGCCCCAAACAGTATTCCCCCTTATACCATTACATAATGGAATATTTTTGTGCAGTCCTGTAAATTAATAACAAATATTCTTTCCATCACAGATTGTGCAGAATTCATATTTTAGTATATACTTCTTAAATGCATATCAATTTTATTATGCTTGAAAAAGTGTAACATCATTGAAATGCACTTGAAACTACTTTTTTCCATTGACGGTAATGTAACAGGGTGCTTTTGATTGTCCCTGTAGTTAAACTATACATCCGATTTTCATAAACTTTGAAATGACTCGACATGTAACGATTATATATATTAAATTTCAAATCATTCGGCTGAGCAGTTTTGCGTTGTTATATGCATGCAGACAGACGGACCAGACGACGACTATAGGTGCTAAAAAGTGATTAGATCACACAGTTCAGATAAAAATACTAGAGTAAAACAAGTTGTAACATTTTTCCGCAGAAAAATATTATCCGTTATTCGTCAATCCTGCTAAATCATCAGTGATATTTCAGACATCTATTGCTTCTTCTAGTCATGTCACATGCGACTGAGAGAGTTATTAGGTTCTATCCATCTTTGTCAACATTCTTCCTTGAGGATGAACAAGTTCATTTTATTCTCGATCATGTTGGAATTAACGGAAATTTAGTGCCAGTTATATGAGATATTTGAACATAAAAAAATTTATTCATGAAATGTTTCTCAAGGCAAAAATTGGGAATTGCGCGTCAAACGTGGCAAATGAGGTGCGTTCGTACTATAATTAATTTTACAAACATTTAGAACAAAATTGAGAGGTTAGGGGGAACATATATTTAAAATTTATGAATTTTCACAGGTTTTTTACAATTTGCAAAATAAAATAAAATAAAATCCAATTAACATTTTTTTTGGTTTTAGAATTCTCTTACATTATAGATAAGTAGTTTCCATTAATAACAATAGCCCATATATTACGAAAACGTTTTTTAGTAGCATTTTAAGTACGTTTATGAGTTTTCTCTGTCCGTTTTTTCAGATGTTATGAGACTCAAGTAAATATTTTCCTGTTTAGCAAATATGTTTAACTGAAAAAATTATATCACTAACAGCATTAGAATTACAATTAACATTGTAATTAATTTATTAATTTTTATTTTATTTTATTTTTCAACTGATCTCTCATTTATGTGTGTATTTTCAGTTTATACTATTCTATTTTTTTTTTCCCTTCTTACTATTTTTCTTCTTCCTTTCCCTTCTCCACTGTGCCCGTTTTACGTTTTGATTATACTCTTCAGTGATTGGGTGTCGCTTTTCTACTTTCCTATTGGCTGTTCCTTCAACTTGTTACCTTTTCCGTCTTTTCATTTGAGTTGTGCCGCTACATTCATTGTAAAAGCATATCTTCTTTGCACCTGAAGAAGAAAGACTCAATTCTTTCGAAAGGCATAGCGTATTTTAGTATATTTTATGGTGTTTTTAAGAAGTTTTTATCTGTTCGATTATAATTAACATTTTTCTCTTAAAATTTCATGCAAATTTTTACATATGAATTGATATATTCAGCCGAAAATGTTTAGTTGAAGTCTGATAGCACTCAAAAACGATCTACCTCATAAGAGAACTGAAATGATATGAACTGAAACTATAATTAAAAATTTCTCAAAAACGTTTCCGAATTCGACTAACAGCTAACAAAAATTTATTTTTATAAATTCGTCGTTAAATTTTGGAAATAAATTGTTTTATGAGGTTTCTAAAGATAAAGGAATGCTTTTCGGAATATTGGGTTACCTGAAAGCGGTCATCGAATATTTTTGTTTTATGATCATAGTAAATTTTCTTAGTTTAAGAAATATCTATTTTTTATCACTTTCCAAAAAAGTTGAAAATAGCTCATACATTCGGTTTGTATGTCCCTCTGTCCGTATGTCCAAACTCTAACTCCCGTAAATATAGTCAGATTTTCATGAAACTGATAAAGGTTAGTATAGGCGTGAGTACTGTTTTGATTAAGTGATATTTCAATAAAAAGAAAGTATTTAAGTTCAGGCCTACCTTTCTAGGAATCTTCTTCGGACATAATGACTTTCTTCTTCTTTAGGCCTGCGTAGAATTTACTGGAATAATAATATATTATTATTTTATTACTGTGTATTATGGAACAAATAATTCGTTCACTTCCGTTTTGGGAAAGATGACTTCTTTTAATCACACAAATAAAAAAAATTCACAGCAGAATTTACGAAAACACAAAAATAAGTAGAATTCTAATGTTTAAGTTTTAAAGTTCTTTTAAGAAAGAAATATTATCGGAGCTGAGAATTTTTGCTTCCGAATTTTACAGTTTCAGGAAAAAGGTAAACATCAACAGCTTAGAATCATTTTTTAGAGAGTGTAGCTTCGCAGAAAAGATGTGACGTCAAAGAAAGTTTTTAAAGAGTTCTTTTCTTCGTTTCAGGACAAAAAGTTTAGTGCTTCCATCTGGCGAGTGCTTTGGAAACAAATCAGTTTTTTAATGAAGAGAAAAAAGTCTTTTCCATCACCCCCACTTTTGTTTTCAAAGTGCTAGCCTCAGTTGCAGCTGAGATCTCAAGGTTTCAAACTGAGGTTTCGCAAGGGGTTTGGTCATGATATCAGCAATCATTTGCTTTGAAGGGCAATAGTGTAGACACATTGTTCCGTTTTCTATCATAGTTTTTACGTTGTAGTATTTAACACTTACATGCTTGCTTCTCGATAAATGTTTTTCATTCTTTGAGATTTTTATGCATGGAATATTGTCTTCATAAATCGAAATCGGTAAGGTTTGTGGTAGGTCTAAATCTATCAATAATGCTAGTAACCACTCCATTTCTTGACAGGTGTTTGAGACAGAAATGTATTCTGCCTCAGTGGAGGAGAGTGCGACACTGGACTGTTTCCTGCTTGTCCAGCTTAACAAGTTGTTGCCCAATTTGAAGATATTGCCGGTAGTGGACTTCCGGTCACTTTTATCTGATGCCCAATCCGCATCACAATATGCTGTTAAGACGGGCTCTTTATTCTTATCAACTAGTAGTTTTAGATCTTTGGTCGTTTTTAAGTATCGAATAACCTTTTCAACTGCTAACCAATCTACTTCTCTAGGTTTTTCGTTTCTTCTACCTAATATGTTCACACAGGCAGATATATCAGGTCTGGTGATGGTGGAGATATATAAGAGTGCCCCCACTGCTTGTCGATAAAGGGTATTATCATTCATTAGTTTACTATCAGGATCTAAATTAAAATAATCCGTATTCATGGGAGTATAAGTTGGTTTAGAATTTACTAAGTTAAATTTCCTAACAATTTCGTCAATTTTATTTTCTTGATCTAACATTAGACTTCCATCTTCTGTTTGTTTGATATTTATCCCCAAATAATGCGATACTTTACCTAACGATTTTATTTCATATTCCCTTGATAACTCTTTGTGTATCTCTTCGGTATCCCTTTTCTTTCCTGCTACAAAAATGTCGTCAACATATACTATAATATAAGACAAGTTTCCGTTTTTATTTCGTTTGAATAAGCATAAATCTGATGTGCACTGATTAAATCCCATGTTTTTGAGTGTTTGACTAATTTTTAGGTGCCAGGCTCTAGCAGCCTGTTTTAGCCCGTAAATAGCCTTATTCAGTTTACACACCTTTTCCTTTTGATCTTCTACTATATATCCCTCGGGTTGTTTCATGAATACCTCTTCGTCTAAGTTTCCGTGCAAAAATGCTGTTTTTACATCTAAATGAATTATATCTAAATTTTTATATACAGCAGCATTTAGGAAACTTCTTATTGTGGTGTGCGCCACGACAGGGGCAAAAGTTTCATCATAATCGCACCCGAATTTTTGCGAATAACCCTTCGCAACAAGTCTCGCCTTGTAGCGTTCTATTTCTCCACGTGCATTGCGTTTTGTTTTAAAAGTCCATTTACAACCTATAATATGTTTTCCTGGAGGTGGGTCGACTAATTCCCAAGTTTTATTTTGCATAAGTGAATTGAATTCCTCATCTGTAGCTGCTAGCCAATTATTTTTAATTTTTGGGTCTTTCATATTTTCTATATCTTCCCAAGTTTTGGGTTCCTCAACCTGACACATGTTTGCGCTAATTCCATACCCATCGGGAGGTACTCCCCTGTTTTCTCTTCCCGATCTTCTAAGCTGTATTTGACTCTGATGTGGAATTGCGTCCGCGTCATGTTTATCACCATCTAATTCAATTTGAGCAACTTCGGTTGGGGCCGAAATGTTATTTTCGTCTTGTTTAGTATCATTTTTTACGTTTTCTAGAAATTTTACTGATCTAGATATCATTACTCTATTATCCCCGATATATATTCTATATCCCTTGCTCCTTTGGTCATATCCCAAGAAAATGCCTTCAATGGCTTTCTCATCGAATTTAGCCCTTTTAGATTTTTCTACATAGGTGTATGCCTTGCAACCAAATGTTTTTATGTGTGACAAATTTGGTTTACGATTATTCCAAAGTTCAAATGGGGTTATGTTATTGTTTGCTTTGGTTGGCAGCCTATTTGTTAAATAAGTGGCAGTGAGAATTGCTTCACCCCAAAATTGTCTTGGTAGATTTGCATCTGACAGCATTGTGCGCGCCATTTCTACAAGGGTACGGTTTTTTCTTTCAGCAACACCATTTTGAGGTGAGCAAAATGGTACACTTAATTGGCGTTCGATACCGTTAAGGGTTAAATAATCTTCAAAATTTTCCCCAAGATATTCCCCTGCATTATCCGATCGAAAGGCTTTTATTTGTTTACCAAATTTATTCTTTACTAGTGCAGAGAAATCTTTAAATTTTTCTAGGGCTTCCGATTTGTGTGAAAGTAAATAAACCATAGTAAACCTGCTAAAATCATCAATGAAAGTAATAAAGTATCTTTTACCTGAGAATGTTTCCGTCTTCATGGGACCGCAGATATCACTATGGATTAGTGAAAGGACTTCGTTAGATCTATTTGATGCTACCTTTGGATAAGGTAATTGTGACATTTTCCCTTCGATACATTTAGTACATATATTATCATGTTTACACTTACTTAAAGTTATACCATCCGCTAACTTATGATTCACAAGATATTTGATTGATTCAAAATTTTTGTGTCCTAGGCGTTTATGCCAAGTTGTAATACAATTCGGATTATCACAAAACATTTGTGTTTTGACAGCATATCCGTACTCATCTTTAGGAGAAATTTCATATAGATTATTATTTAACTCCGCTGTTAACACTATGTTATTGTCTTTAACAAAGTTACAAGAATCTTTTTCAAAAATGACTTTAAAGTCGTTTTCTGTTGCTCTCTTAACGGATAATAAATTACTTTGTAATTCAGGACAATAAAGAACATCTTTAAGTATAATTTGATGTGGTGAATTTGTACAAAGTTTAATATCACCCATACCATGTGAATCTAGTTTATTTCCATCCGCTATCATTATGCTACCAAAATTTCCTGTTTTAAAGTTTATGAAATTTTCTTTTGCGAATGCTACATGTCTTGTGCAGCCGGAATCGATAACGAATTTATTTACATTAAGTTCTTGTGCGCTATTAGCAGACATTAAATCGCACGCGGGATAATTTTGTTCGGAGAACTTATAAATGTTTTCTTCCGAATTCGTTGAGGTAGAAAAATTATTCATACCTATTTCTGCGTCAACATTACCTTTGAAACAGAAGTTGGAAGTATTCCTTACATTACCTTGATTACCTTTATAATTTCCCGAATTATTTCTGAAAGAGTTTGAATTATTATAAAACTTATTTCGATTCGGATTATTTCTCGAGTTATCATTTTGCATTTTATTCTTTAAATGATAACAATTTTCGCGTACATGGTTGTCTCGTTTGCAAAACGTGCAAAATTTCTTATTTCTAGCATTTTTATTTACTACCTTATATGCTGAGTCGCGTGAGCTCGAAACAGCTTCACGATTCTCAGGTTTATTTATTGCTTTGTAAGCCGAATCTCGCGAATTTGAACTCGCGTCTCTGTTTTCACATCTATGTTTATATTCATCAATCAATTTATTTTTTACGTAATTTAAAGTTAGATCCGTCTCGCTAGCTTCTAACGCGGTAACCATTGGGTCATAAGACCTAGGCAGGGAGCAAAGCAAGAGGGCACATATATGCGAGTCAGGGATTTCCTCGCCAATAGCAAATAATTTATCTTTGATGGATAAAATATTATTGATATGGGAGATCATGTCTCCCCCCTCACTGAGTTTTTGAGAATACAGTTTCCTTAGAAGAAAAAGTTTTGAAGAAAGAGTACTTCTTAAATGAACGTTTTTCAAAGCCTCCCAAATATCTTTAGCATTTACTAGATGTTTCACATGAATTATTTGCGAATCTTCTATACACAGATTAATAATCGATTTCGCTTTAATATTATCTTTATTCCACTGTGCAGTGACAGGATCCGGTGGAGGATCTTTGATTACGGAGAACACATTCTCCTTTTGGAGAAGATTTTCAATCTTAAATGCCCAATTACTATAATTTTGTTCATTCAGCTTTTCAATGAGGGCTATATTACTGGTAGCCATTATATTAATTCAAATCAACATCAATTCAATCGTTATTCAATTATATTAATTCAATCGTTTATTTAACAATCATATATATATTTTCAAAAGACTGTTTATATTTTAATACTTTCAAATAATATAATCATGGGTAAGCTCTTTTATTTATATATAAGAACATATCAGTTCTCATAATCTATAGGCGTGAGTACTGTTTTGATTAAGTGATATTTCAATAAAAAGAAAGTATTTAAGTTCAGGCCTACCTTTCTAGGAATCTTCTTCGGACATAATGACTTTCTTCTTCTTTAGGCCTGCGTAGAATTTACTGGAATAATAATATATTATTATTTTATTACTGTGTATTATGGAACAAATAATTCGTTCACTTCCGTTTTGGGAAAGATGACTTCTTTTAATCACACAAATAAAAAAAAATTCACAGCAGAATTTACGAAAACACAAAAATAAGTAGAATTCTAATGTTTAAGTTTTAAAGTTCTTTTAAGAAAGAAATATTATCGGAGCTGAGAATTTTTGCTTCCGAATTTTACAGTTTCAGGAAAAAGGTAAACATCAACAGCTTAGAATCATTTTTTAGAGAGTGTAGCTTCGCAGAAAAGATGTGACGTCAAAGAAAGTTTTTAAAGAGTTCTTTTCTTCGTTTCAGGACAAAAAGTTTAGTGCTTCCATCTGGCGAGTGCTTTGGAAACAAATCAATTTTTAATGAAGAGAAAAAAGTCTTTTCCATCAGTTAGAGTCACCAAAGCATGTTTCATATTGCATATGAAGTATGTACGATTAATGGTTCATTTATAGGGACACTCAAAAGAATTCGATTACATTATGGCATAGGGGGAAAAATCGTTTGGAGAGGATTTGATTCCATGGACATTACGCGATTTCAAATACATTGAAACTGATATAAATCACTGAATTTCAGTAAAAATCACGTTAAAACAGAGCATTCATAGCATTTTTTATTAATTTACAGGGACACACAAAATAAATCGGTTTTTGCATATTAATCATTGGAGAGTACGTTTTAAAATTCGGTATTCATTTAAATTAAATTAGTTTTTTGCATATTACTCTTTATATAAATATTCTATACTTCATATACAGAGCTGGTCAAAAGTATTCGCATATTATTTTCTTTATTAGTAGAAATTGCTGAAGGGAAATTTTCAACTGAAATATAGGTATCTCTTAAATAAACTAAATTTTGGAAAGCATGTTGTTAATAGATACAAATCTCTATATTAGATGCTGAAAAAATTAGGATAATTTTCCGATAGCAGATGGGAACAGCTGAAATTCGGATATGAAATGCATTATACATTTCCATATAGTGAAATGAGGTGTCATACATTAATTTTTTAAACGGTGCACTTTTGTAACATTATTCTGAATGTGTTGGAAAGTACTTCATAATTTGTGCTTGACACATGATTTTTTCTTTCTTGTTTTTTTTTTTTTTTTTTTTTTTTTCTTTTTCTTTTTTTTTTTTTTACAGTGTAATGTATAATTAATTGGTGAATTTTTTTTTAATTTTTAAGATACATATTAAATGCTTATAAAGAAGTGTTTTTAGGTGCGTTCGCAATTATGTAAATACGAAGCATTTATAATCGTCGTTCAGTTTGTCTGTCTATCTGCCCAACCGCATATAACTAAGCAAAAAATACACAACTGAATCGTTTGAAATTTAAAGTATATAATTGTGGCATAATTTTTTCGAGTCATTTTAAATTTTATGGAAATCGGATGCGTAATTTATTTACAGGGGCAATCAAAAGTTTTTCTTTACATTACGGCCAATGGGAAAAAATAGTTTCAAGAGCATTTTAATGAAGCTACGCTCTTTCGAACATAATAAGATTGATATGCATCGATGAAGTGTACATTAAAATATATATTCTGTACAATCTGTGGAGTAAATAATATTTGTTATTAATTTACAGAGCCACACAAAAGTATTCTATCACATAAGGGTAAAAGGGGGAGAAGACATTGTTTGGGGTGCGTGTTTATTGTATTAAACTATTTCACATATTATAAAATTGATATACGTTGCTGAGGTTTACTACAAGTTATTTACTGCATAATAGAAAGCAGATAGTATTTACAGGGGCATACAAAAGATTTCGGTTACTATACTGTATTCGAAGTGCTGTATACTATTATACCAAGATCTGAAAATTTTAAAACTTCATTGCAGCACGAACGCATCTCATTATCTACGTTTGACGTGCAATTCCTAAATGTTTATTTTTATTTTTTTAAACTATTTTTACTTTTATACTTATTCGAAATGTAAATATGTTTCTATTCTAAGCCGTATAAGAAATAATTTCCGAGACAAAATCTATTTTGAATCGTCTGGTATATCGAAATGTATATAACCTACTTATTTTGAAGTCAGTTAACAATTTGCTGAATTTTAGGAATTTTACAAACGCTTACTAACAGTCATATTTTCCCTACTCTAATAATCTTCAGAAAACCCGACATAATCGAAATTCGATATCGATTATTTGACACTGAGGTTGATGAAATTTGATAAAAGTATCAGTATAACTATCGGAAAATAGAGTATAATTTGACATCTTTGTGTGATGCAGGAATTAAGTATGCGTTAACTCATTTTTAAAGAGTTGCATTGTATAGCATGATTGAATAAATGGATTTTAAAAGATCTAAAAATTTACAAAATTGATACATGTCAATTAACATTTTAAATAAGTTAAAAAATTTAATCTCAAAGCATTTCGTAAAATTTAAATACACTAATTCTTTTTGCACTATCGGGAATTTAAAAAAACAAGTTGGAAATTGCACGTGAAGCGTAGAAAATGAGGTGCGTTCATACGATAACGAAATTTTAAAAATACTCAGATCTTGCTGTTATAGTGGACAGTACTTCGGATACAGCATAGTGGTCGAAATTTTTTTTTGTGTTCCTATAAATATACAGGAAGTAACTTTTATCACACCTCAACAACGTATATCATATTCATAAAATGTGAAACAGTTTAACAGAATTTAAACACGCCCCAAATAATGTTTTTCCGTATAGCATTATGTCGTGAAATACTTTTGTGTGGCCCTGTAATTTAATAATAAATATTCTTTCCATCACAGATTGTACAGAATGTACATTTTAATATATATATATATATTTCATAGGTTCATTTCAATTCTATTATATTCGAATGCGTTTAACACCATTAAAATGCATTTGAAACTTTTCCCCCCATTAGCCATAATGTAACGGAATACTTTTGATTGTCCCTGTAATTGATCTATGCATCCAATTTTCATAAAATTTGAAATGACTTGATAAAATTATGTAACAATTATATATTTTAAATTTCAAAAAACTAAAATGCATTTGAAACTTTTTTCCCCATTGATCGTAATGTAACGGAATACTTTTGATTGTCCCTGTAATTGATCTATGCATCCGCTTTTCATAAAATTTGAAATGACGCGACAAAATTATGTAATAATTATATATTTTAAATTTCAAATGATTCGGTTGCGTAGTTTTTGTGCTGTTATAAGCGGACTGACGGACTGAACGACAACTGTAGGTGCTACGTATTTACATAATTACGAACGCACCTAAAAACTAGTCGGATATGGCTATCGCAAATCTTTCTTGTATCTCATATATGTTATTACTTCTAGAAAATTAAAGCATAATAGTGTCGCCGATTAGGTGATTTACACCAAAATTTATTCAGCAACAATTTATGTCAAGTTCTAACAGAATCTAAAATTTGAGGGATATCCCTGTGTTAGTTTTTGAGGTAGAATCGGTGAAGAAATTGTAAATAAATCTGGATAGAAGCGCCACCCGTTAAGCTATTTACTCCAAAAACTAAAGAATACTAATTTATATCAGGTACTAACTGAACCCGAAAGTTTGATAAAAAATGCTGCATTGGTTACTGAGATAGAGCTATTGCAATAATCATGCACATAGCAGCGCCACCTGTTGGGTGATTTACACCAAAAGGTAATCATATCAAGAACTTAAGGAATCTGAAGTTTTAGAAAAAATTGCGTATAAATTTATGAGCTAGAGCTGTTGCGATAATCATTGATAATGCTGCATAGCAGCATCACCTGTTAAGCGATTTACACCAAAAGGTAATCAGCCTCATATTATACCAAGGACTAAAGGAATCTGATGTTTTATGAAAATCCGTTCATTAGTTTTTGAGATATAGCTATTGCAGAAAACGTGAAAAAGGCAGCATAGTTGCTCCATCTGTTAGGCATCTGCACCAAAAACAATTCAGCTCCAGCTTATATTAGAGTCTAACTGAATTTAAGATTTTATAAAATTCCGTACATTAGTTCTTGAGATAAAGTGTCCGCAGAATTTTTGTCACATGCAGATTCAGAGACATTTTATAAAAATTTGCTTTTTGGGTTCTCCGACTCCTAAAACGTGTAAATTCGTCGAAAACCGGAATACGAAAATTTTCACGAATTCAATACTTTTATCCTTGTAAAGATAGAAGAAAGTAATAAGAAAGTAATAATAAAGTACAATTTTAAACAATTAATAGTTTCATATAAATTAAATTACGATTAATCGTTGAGAAATCAGTTTGGAGATGTTAACGATACAATATAGATGACGATTCGTTTTTTTCTTTACCTTTGTCATATCTTTAAAAAAAACAAGCAGAGTAAAATTTGTTTTTAAAAATGAGTTCTTTAGCTCGTGCTTTCCACAAAGGGTGAAAAAAATGTGTTTTTTAAAATAAGTATTGAATTCTTATAAATGAGTAATTTTTTTTTAAAAATAATATTTTATTGTTAAACTTAGTGTTGAATTTAGACACTTTTCTCCGGGAGAGATTTCTGGGCTTACGGCGGGTGGACATTAAAGAGAGTTCCGGCTGGGAGGAATTATACTTTTTGATCGTTTGAAACACAAAATGTTATATCTTCCGAGGCGGGACATCTCCCTGCTTCGGGGAGCTGTCCCTCCAGGGCTACCCCCTGGATTTACACTGATTACACTTAAGCACCAGACACATAGCATTAACTTCTTGTGGTCAAGGGTCGCTCTCTCTGATCTTTCGTGTCGGCACTTTGATGAATAAATTGCTTTTTCAGTGCACTGAATTTGAACTTCAAGAGAGAAATCGAACGCGAAATCAGTTGACAGCTTTACGACTGAAGATGGGTGGTGATAAACTTTCCCTTCCTTTGTCAATTAGATAGGCTTCGTACCTCAAAAATCATTTAAAGAGGTTCCAAAACTAGCAACCTTTTGTTCTCCCCGAACGATAGTCGGAAACACTGCATTTTCAAAGATAGATTTATTGCTCTTTTAGTGTAACTGAAAGTAGTGATGTTTGCGCGCAGCCTTATTCTAATTGGAAGCATGTTTCTATCAATAGCCGTATAATAGATAAATAATCTCTATGACAAAATCCATTTTGAATCACCCGGTATATCGAAGTGTTTTGACCTACAGTCGACTCTCGTTAATTCGAAATCGGATAATTCGAATCTTCGCTTAATTCGAACTAAACATGAAGTCCCTAAATTTTCAATGGCAGAATAACGTTAAAAATTTTCATTAATTTGAACTCATTTTCTCTTGATTTTGTTTAATTCAAACTAACGAGAATTCTGATTTTTAATTTTTCTTTTTTTTTCTCACGGATTTCAGATCGTTTGAATAACTTTCTTTCTTTGATTTTTGTGAAAATTATTCCGAACGACTATACATATAATCCGATGCATTTGATATCCACTTTCTTAGTGCCCCGTCTGTTTATCAGTGACGCTTTAAATTTTTCTTCCATTGTGCTTGTTTCTAATTCTTTAATTAGTTTATGTATTTATACATTCTAATTTAATATTAAATCGTATTCTAATGATAAAGACAAAATAAATTAAAAAAAAAAAACATTATAACAGTAATTCCTTTGTAATTGTACCATATTAAGCATGTTTTCATTTCATATTTTCTATAATTCGAACTTCGGATAATTCGAACATTTCTTGTGGTCCCGACGAGTTCGAATTGACGAGAGCCGACTGTATTTGTTTTTAGTTAAGTTAAGAATTTGCTAACCTTTATAAACGCTAGTTAATAGTCCCATTATTTTCTTTATTCAAATATTTAAAAAAAAAAAAAAAAAAAAAAAAAAAAAAAAAAAAATCAGTGACTGCAACGAATGATGTCCAGTGAACGATCCATGAAGTGATTGTTGGATCTTTTATTATAATAAAAGATCCAACATTCACTTCATGCTTAAATGATGTAGAAAAGGAAGCCTGGACATCGTTCGTTGCAGTTACTGAAAACTTTTTAGGAAATCATAAATCCCCGCAATACGACAACCTTGTTGAGAAAATGTTACAAGCTTTTCATAAAATAAATTGCAACATGTCTTTGAAAATACATTTTTTGGATTCGCATTTAGATTTCCCCCCGAAAATATGGGAGCTATGAGCAGGGCTCGAAATGTACCGGAGCAAACCGGAACGATGTTCCGGTTCGTGAAATTATGAAAAATATCGTTCCGGTTCGTGAAATTGTGCTAAATATCGTTCCGGTTCGTGAAATTATGCTAAAAATGGCTCTTACGCGTCCCACGAAACGTGTAATTTCGTCAAAAAGTTGCGAAAAAAAAGTCAAATTTCACTAAAAATCGCGAAATAACGACTAATTTCCGGTAAAATTCGTGAAAAATGTTTAATTTCGTCCAAAAATCGCAATAAAACGGCAGATTTTATCAAAAGATTTCTGAAAAACTGCAAATTTCGTTCGAAAATCGCAATAAAATGGAAAATTCTGTCAAAATATTTGCAAAAAAACGGCTAATTTTGCCAAAAATTCGCGAAAAAAACGTAAAATTTGTCAAAATATCCCGAAAAGACGGCAGATTTCGTCAAAAGATGGCGAAAAAATGCAAATTTCGTCAAAGAGACACACACACAAAAAAATTTTAATGCCAGAAGTGAATTTTTCTGTTCTAAAAACTAATTTTTCTGCTTCAAAATTGTGTTTTTAATGCTCAAAAAGCGGATTTTTACAGCTTCACAATCAAGGTGTGTGAAGAGAAAATTGCACCCGGGGCGTAATTAGAATTTGAGGCCTCTCCCTCTCCCAACGTTTTCTTGTGACAGCTCAAAAATGTCGTTTGTGGTATGAATTTGGCACTTCCTAAATTTCCGTGCCCGGGGAGACCTCCTCCTTCTCTCCCCCCTCCCCCCTGTTCACAATCATCTTTTGACTGTCCAAAACTTTCTAAATGTGAATCCTGAAAGCACCCGTTTATGAAACAAAAAGAACCCTGTATTCAACAAAAGTATTCTTTTTTTTATGTCTTTTTCAATAAATCAGGCTCGCCCTTTAACAATCTTTTAACAAAATCGGCCGCTTTTTCGCAATCTTTTAACAAAAATTGCCGTTTTTTCGCGAACTTTTAACAATAATTGCCTTGTTTGCTATTTCCCGAAATTTGTCGTTTTTTAGTGATTTTTTAGAGAATTTGCCAGTTTTTTGCGATCTTTTTACAACATCTGCTGCTTTTTGCGATCTTTTAACAAAATCGACCGTTTTTTTGTGATCTTTTAGCAAAATTTATCATTTTTTTCTTTTTGTTCAATTTTTTGGCGAAATTTTTCTTTTTTTTTCGATTTTTTGACGAATTTTCTGCTTTTTCACGATTTTTGAACCGCTAGATTCTAGGTTCAACTCTATAAAAGTGCCCTGAAAAATGTAAAAACTGCTCTTTTCAGAACAATAGCGCCTTGCCTATTTTAAAACCTGGGAGAAACTAAACTCTGGAACAAGTAGCAAAAATGATTGCAAAACAGATGAAGCTACTCCACCAGCCAAAAAGCAGAAATTGAATCTAGAAGAAAATGTACCAAGTGAAAATGTTGAATTGCCTGACTTTTTGAGAGAAGAAAAACTAAAACGATTGAAAGGTAATAATACTTGGTAATTGAAGACAATGGTGGATTAGGTTGTTTAATCTGCAGAAAAGTAAAAGATTTAGGAGTACTTAGTGATAGAAATTTAAGACTTTCGAAAGTATGGCAAAATTGTTCTATCACGCCAAGTGGTAAGGCAGGCTCGGTACAATCCAGTTTGAAAAAAAAGATATACGAACACAAAAACATTGATGCTCATAAAAAAGTTGCAGAAATTTTGGAAAAATCAGCTAAAAAAGA
Organism: Maratus speculifer; assembly: GCA_964019185.1. NCBI lineage: Eukaryota > Metazoa > Arthropoda > Arachnida > Araneae > Salticidae > Maratus > Maratus speculifer. The sequence goes on from OZ025302.1 coordinate 172,946,816, forward strand.
AATTGATAACCACATTGAAAATATGAACAAACCGCAATTTTCGAATACAGAAAAGCTTTCTAGGCCTGTGTATAAAATTGTGAAACAACAAAGACCATTTGTCGATCTTCCAGTTGACTTTGATTTGCAGAGATTAAATGGAATATCAATGGGAAATGTTTTGCACTCTGATAAAACATGTGCAGAAATTGCACTACATATTGCGTGTGAAATATAATTTAATCTTTTATCTTTTTGTTTACATTCAGCACTTCTGTTCCTTTCAATGAACTTACATCTAATCTTAAACTTTAGTTACTAAATAAATATGACAGTCCACACACATATTTAAACTTTTTTATTAGCATCCGATGCTATTTCTTTCAGACAAGCTAAAAATGTCGTGTCATCAGCCCTGAATTTTCTAGTCAACCGATTTTGATAATTATTTTTTTAAATGAAAGCTATTTATTTGTAGTTGTGCCCATTTTAGTTATTTTTTAATTTATTTCCATTTTTATATTTTATTTTTAATTTTAAAAGCTTTTTCATGACATTTCTTCAAAATGGTGGCAAAACAGTTTAGCTTTTCTCTCGATAATAAAAATTTATTTTCTAAAATGATTGCGTATAATTGTGCACTAATTGAGTTAAAAATATATATATTTACTGGGAAATAATATTAATAACGTAAATAAAATGACAGAAAATAATTTATGATAAAAATTAATGTCTAAATCAAAATAAGAGAAATTTCAAATGAGGAAAATTATGTCATTCAACAACCAGATAAAAGGGAATTACAATATTATTATGGATGCCTTTTTCATAAACAGTAACTTTTAAAGAACATTTGAAGAGAAAATGACGTCACTATTTAAAACATCGTATTTTTACTCATAACGATATTAGGTACTACTCTGTTATCCCGTCGACCAATTTCGCCAAATTATACAAATCGCCACATTAATAGCCAAATTATTCATATTGACATAATTTGTATTTTAAATAACGAAAAAATAAATAATTAGTAGAATATTAATAAAAAGATTAATGAAAAGTGGAAATAAAAATCACTTAACGACATTTTAAACACATGAATCGTATTTAATGTCATTGAATGTGACATTCACGATCATCCATTATTGGCATTTAATCTTATAGTTTGGCGATAATTTTTTGATCGATGGGATAATCTAGTAGTACCCGATATTATTATTATTATTATTATTATTATTATTATTATTTTTAAATAAAGCTATTTTTCTGTGAGTGCATATAAAATAAAATTTCTGGATTTCGCCGGCACTCATATTACAATTTTAACTGTAGATGTGCGAATATTTGAATGCAAAATTGTAACTGGCAAATTTGACATTCACTTTGTAAATATATTTATTATATATTGATTCAATAATGTAATTACTTTTGCTTTTTTTAAAACCAAATCGATCGGGCCTTTTAAACATTTCATTCGTCGAATTCGACGGGATTCCATTCGTTTTATTGTTAAATTGCATTTCCTTTTACTTAGAGTCTATAAAAAAACGTTTAAACTAAAGAAAAAATCCGTTTTCAAATTGTATCTATTTATTATTCCGCAATTCCAATGTCTCAGAGAGAAATTGCTATTCAATTGGGTATTTCACGCCTTTCTGTTTGCTATTATATTGATAAACACAAGAAAAGTGAAGTTAATTCATTGCAATCTAAACGGGGTCGCCCTTCTAAAAAACTTCTATCGATTTTTTTTTTTTTTTCTCTAATCGGAGGCGAAACTGAATTCTGCAATGGTAGAATCTACATTCATCTTGTTTTAATCTTTTATTATAACGGAGATGGAATTGTTTACATACCACATGTTGTTACCGGAAAAGTAAATAAAACAACCTTTTTAAACTTAAATCGCTGAATAAATGTGAGTCTCCACATCCAGACTTTTAAAATTTAATTTTTTGATACAATGGAGATGGAAGCAGGCGAAATTTTGGCCTTACTGAAGACACGGACCGTTTACATTCCGCATGCTGTTTTCCGGCAAAAGGAAAAAAAATCGCCGTTTTTTGTATTGCAAACATATTATTTTACATGTATATAGCATATTCTGTTCAATGTAACCTTAAAAAATTGATTTTATCAAGTTAAAAATAAATTTAGCTATACTTTGAAAAAAAAAAAAAAAAAAAAAAAAAAAAAAAAAATCAAAAATAATTTTGAAAAATAGCGTTCCGGTTCGTGAAATTTCCCATTGTAATTTTGAAATAGCGTTCCGGTTCGTGAAATTTTCCATTTCGAGCCCTGGCTATGAGTGATGAACACGGAGAGCGATTTCACCAAGATATAGCTGTTATTGAAAAACGATATCAAGGAAAATGGAACTCTGCGATGTTGGCAGACTACTGCTGGTTGGTAATTAAGGAAACCTCAACCATAAAGTACCATCCACAAAAAAAAAAAAAAAAAAAAAAAAAAAAAAAAAAGAAAAAAAAAAAAAAGCTTTTTTTTATCCGAAATAAATTAGTTTAAAATTAAAATTTGTAAAAAACGTAAAAAAAATAAATATTGATATATCATAAAATTGTGACGTGATAGAAATGTTTTATTTGACTTTCTACACTACTTCTAGCGCACAGAACACGAATCACATAAAATTATCTGCGATATAAAAAAGAGTTATTTTTTTGTTGACTAGTGTAATCTACATGTCTTGAAGTGACTTGAGATATTGCTGAACTTTATAAATTTTGCTTAATAATAGTCACATTATTTCCCCTATTCGAATAATCTTTAGAAACCCGACATAATCGAAATTCGATATCGATTATTTGACATTGAGATTGATGAAATTTGATAAAAGTATCATAACTATTGGAAAATCAAGCATAATTTAAGATCTCTGCGTGGCGCATGAATTAAACATACGTAAAAAGCACGGTTAAGCAAATGAAGTTTAAAGGTTTTAGAAAGTTAGAATTTTGATACTTGTCAAATAGCATTTTAAAAAGGTTAAGAAAGTTAATCTCAAACTGTTTTTTCCGTAAGTTTAAGTACGAAGTATTTTATCACGTGGTAAAAAAATAAAACAAAAAAAATAAAGTCCTAAAAAAGCTCAACAAAAGTACTATTTAATTAACTTCGTTATTGCTCTAAAAGAATTTAGCAGAACTTATATATTTTTTAAATAAGTTCGCTAGTTCGCATTTTCAAGCCAAGCGTGAAAAAATGTGTATTTCAAGATAAACATAAAACACGTAAAAAAGAGCAAAATTTTTTAAAAACTATTTCTTTTTTACTTATCCTAACAAGAAGCCTGTTTCTTCCATGAGCCTTGTAAAAGAAAATCGTTGAGACAAGATATATTTTAAATCACCCGGTATATCGAAATGTCTAACGTACTTCTTTCGAAGTCAGTTAAGAACTGTTGAACTTTAGAAAATTTACTAACTATTATTAGCAGGCACATTATTTACCCTGTTCGAATTATTTTTAAAAAACCCGACATAATCGAAATTCGATATTGATTATTTGACACTGACGTTGATGAAATTTGATAAAAGTATTAGAATAACTATCGGAAAATAGAGCATAATTTAATATATTTGTATGATACATAAATTAAGTATGCATAAACTCGTTTTATAGAGTAGCAATGTGTAACGTAATGAAATAAAAAAGTTAGAACGTGGAAAGTTACAAAATTGGTACTTGTCAGCCAGAATTTTAAATAAATTAAAAAATTTAATGTCAAAGTATTTCTTTCGCAAGTTTAAGTACTAAATCTTTTAAGACATTAAAAAAAGTCCTAAACAATTACAATAACAAAAATTCCTTCCGGCCAATACCTGGAAGAAAAGCTTTCATATTTCTTACATTTCTTTAAAAAATTTAAGCTATATTATTCAACCATACAAAGCTTAAATTAGTGGAACATGGTAATAGAAGATTCAATACTTGTTTTGTCAATAATGAATATGAATGGGAATTTCAAGAAATTAATCAATTTTATACAAGCTGGTTTTATTTAAAGCGATTTATATACGATATAATGAAGTGCCATTTTAAAACAACATGATGGGTGAAATTAACCAATGAGATTAATCTAGTTCAGTCTTGTGCTAGACTGAACTAGAGAAGATCTAGTTCAGTATTGTGCACATGCTCACATCGAAGCCGGTTGATATTGCAGGCAAATTGATTTTTCAAAATGTCACCTCACTTTAAGAATTCAAATTGTTATGTATAAGCCATTTTTAAGATAAAGACACGTAACAAAAAATGTTCCGTAATCCTTGATCAAACACTTCAGAAAAAACCTTTTTCCTATTTCTTTTTTTTTTGTGTGTGTGTGTGTGTGTGTGTATGTGTGTGTGTGTGTGTGTGTGTGTGTATGTGTGTGTGTATGTATGTGTGTGTACATTATGGTAAATTAAAAAGTTTTTCGACAATTTTAAATGGCCGCCATTTTGGGACAAGATGACGGATGAAGTTGACCTACGAACTCGGTCAAGGCATTGGTTTGTTCTATCTATACACCAGATTACATTCAATTCGGTTCATAAATATGTATATCATCGCGTGACAAAAATAGATCATTTCAAAATGTCAACCATACAAAAAATTCAAAGTGCTACAACTCAGGCATTGTTTGAGATATAAACAAATCAAAAAATGCTCAGAATTCACTGTATCAAGGTCAAACACATAAGAAAAGAGTGTTTTTCAATTTCTAATTTTTTTTGTACCCCGTTTTAAATTTAAAATTTAAAAAAAAATTCAAATGGCTTCCATTTTAAAATAAGCAGGCTGCTGAAGTTTTCAATGAACTCGATCGAGGCATCTGTATGTACTATGTACACACCATGTTATATCCAAATCGGTTCATTATTACATGTGTTATCACCTGACAAAAATCGGATCCTTTCAAAATGTCAGTCACACTAGAAATTCAAATTGCTGTAACTCAGCCATTTTTTACGATACAGTCGAAACAAAAAATGCTCTGGAGTCTTTGTATCAAGCTAAAACACATAAAAGAAAATCTTTTTAACTTCTAATTTTTGTGTGCCTAATTTTAAATTTTAAAAATATTAAATGGCTACAATTTTAAAACAGGATGGCGGATAAAACTGCCAACGAACTTGGTTCAAACATCAGTATATACTATGTACACATCAAGTTACATCCAGATCCTTTCATAAATACACTTGTTATTACGTGAGAAAAATCAGACCTTTTCAAAATGTCAGCCACACTAGAAATTCAAAGTACTATAACACAACCATTTTTTAAGATGTAGACAAATCAAAACTAGTCGTTGGGGACCACGGTAATACTTACCCAACATCAGTGTTCTCGCTGTCGCTCGCCAGTGCGCCAAATTGCGACTAAATTCTTCATTTGGCGAGTAAACAAGAGATTAGATTCGCCAAATTGCTAGTGGTCAATTTTCGCTTTTGCTTTTTTCATTTTCGTTCTCCATACATATGCATATATATTTAATATATAGATTTTTTTTTTTTTTTTTTTTTTTTTTTGTAGCGGATAGTTGAAATTAGATTACTAACAATCACTGTCACAGTTATAAAACTTGGGTTATTTTCAAACATATTAAAAAACAGAATACATTAAAGGATTAAAGTTTGTTTTTGTTTTGTGCTACACGGAGAATCTATTTTGCTAATACATTTTTCATTTGGCGAATGTTTTTAATTTTTATTAGCCAAATTACTAACGTTGGTCAAATCTCAGCGAGAACACTGCCCATCATATATATGCATATATAATATATGAAAATAATAGATTTGAAAACTATTTATAAAATGGATTGATATTCCAAAACAAAATTTAAACGTGTATTTATATTTTTATTGTGCATAGTAATGCTGTATTAATGAGTTTCTGATGAATCTCTTTCCATAAATTATACAACACGCCTAACTACTCAAGTAGTGCTGAATTGCGAAAAAGAAACATCCTTACAACTCTAAAAATAATAATCTTATTAACTAACAGTTTATTGCGTCGGATTAAGTATCTCATTTCCAATTAAAATATATCTTTGCATTGAAATTTGAATGAAATACAGGGTCATGAAAAATCGAAGAATGTGGAAAACAGGATTACAGATATCTCGGCAACTAATAATTCGATCAACTTTGTTCTTTATGCAAAATTTGTGTTATTTTATTGCCTTTTACGATCACTCCTTAAAATAAAAAATTTCGAAAATTTTTATATATCTTTCATCAGAACGAACTTTTCGAGAGTCCGAAAAAAATAGTTCCGGATAATCGAGGTTGCTGATATTAAATAGGCTTCGTCCCATTCTTACATACTAAGTACATACAAAATTTCAAGTCTCTATCTCAATTCGTTCGGGAGATAGAGCGTTTACAGACAGACAGACAGACGGACGGCAAAATTTTTTTTCTAAAAATATGTTTTTCGAAATCTCCAGTGTCAAAAACGTGTAAATCTGTCAAAAACATTTTTTCGATTTTCAAAACGATTGCAAGACTTACCCTATACTACGTATGATGGGTAAGTAAAATGCTCATAATTCATGGTATCAAGGTCAAACACATAAGAAAAGAGTATTTTTCAAGTTCTAAGTTGTACTTAATTTTAATCAAGTTGTACTCAGTTTTAAATTTTTTAATTAAGATTTTTTAAATTGCCGCCATTTTGAAATACAGTGATGGATGAAACTGGTCAACGAATTCGGTTCAACATTGGTATACACTATATGCCGACCCAGTGGCGTGGATGGTAGCGGAGGCTGCTCCCACACCGCTGGTCCCTGGTTCGAGTCCAGTTAGCGGCATGGGTGTCTGTGTTGCCCCTGTGAAAATGTATGTACTGGATATTCTGCAATAAAGTGTTCTATATGGTTTCTTGTGATCATTGGAGGTTATGCCGGCGAATATCTGTAGCGCCTACCTCAAAGCAAATAAATACAAAATACAAATATACTATGTACATACCAAGTTACACCCAAATCGATTCATAAATACCCGTGTTATTGGGTTACAAAAATTAGAGCGTTTCAAAATGTCAGCCACACTAAAAATTCAAAGTGCTTAACTCGTCCATTTTTTAAGTTAGAAGCAAAACAAAAAATGCTCTGGAATCTATGTATCAAGATCAAACACACAGAAGAAAAATATTTTTCAATGTCTTATTTTTTTTCATACTTAATTTTAAACTTAAAAAAAAAAAAAAAAAAAAAAAAAAAAAAAAAATTGGACACCATTTTTAAACGAGATGGCGGATGATGCTGGCAACGAACTCGGTCGAGATATTAGTATGTGCTATGTCACGCTAAGTTTCATTCAAATCGGTTCTTAAATGAGATAGTTGCAGCATGACAAAGGTCATATATATATATGCGAACATTTGAACGGAGTGTGGTTTTGAGGTCGGGCGGGGGGGGGGGGGGTTCGGTGAAAATATACCAAATTTTTCCGGAAGTTCTTTCCTCCGGACTTCTGCAAAATAGGTAGCTTTTAACTTTTTGTAATGAAAGCTATGTAAAATAATCAAAATACACTTTCATAAACTGATAGTTTTGAACTAAATCTTCAATGTACGTCAAGAAATCAATTTAGAAACCATAAAATTATGTGTGGGGTATCACAAAGTTTCAGTTACAGGGGGATATTTTTTTAATGTTATCTCATATCTTTTTTTAATAAAAAAATCTTTTACAGACCCTTTAAGAAAATTCGCAAGAGAAATATACTACGAAATGTGTTTTTAATATAAAAATATTCGCCTGTAACTGAAACTATGTGATACCTGCACGCATAGTTTAAATGATGAATAATTTTTTCCTTCCGGTCACCTATATTTTAAAAACTACAACTAGGGTAACATCCCCAGTAATTGGCACATTAAAGATTTGTCTTTAAACTTACTTCTATTTTCATTATCAAGAAATAGAATATTAACTTGCAAATATTTTTAAATCAAAGAGTGCATATCTGTGCATCTATTTTGCCCACTAAAAGCAAAAATATTTGAAAAAGTATTTTTATAAAAATATATTTATAAAAAGTTGCTGTAATCATCAGTAATTGGCACTTAGACTTTTACACAATTAAAGTAACCCTTTTCAACTAAACAAAACTGTTGTCAATTAAAATTTAAAATATACTATAAATGAGATGATAATAAATTGGAATGATGCCTTTGTTAAGCCAGAAAAGAAGCATTTGCAACTAAATGGCTAATTTGATACAAGCCATAATTGTTTCTCTTTCCTAGGCACTATTGTCATTTAGTACCATATATAATCTGTAAAGTAAATGAACATATAACAGGTATATGGTATTGCATTTTTAAAATACTGGATATAAATCTTACTTTAGGATATTTTTGTAGGATGTGCCAATCACTGGTGCCTGCCAAATACTGGGTATGCTACCCTATATTAAAAAAAAAGGCCAAAATTATAATTTTTTAAAAAATAAATTATCTAGCTCGCAGTTTCCGCCAAGTGTAAAAAAAAAAAAGGTGATTTTCAAGATAAACGATTGATATTTAATAATTACTTACTTAATAATAAGAAAAATTATGATCTTATTTTTATTTTTACTTTATATATGTTACAGGCCAAACTAGATTGGCCTAGTCCAAACTGGTCTATCCTAATGCCCATCGGATAGACTAGTTTTTCCTAGGCCAAACTAGTCTATCCTAATGCTCATAGGATAAAGTAGTTTTTCCTAGGCCAAACTAGTCTATCCGAACGCCCATCGGATAAACTAGTTTTTCCTAGGCCAAACTAGTCTATCCAAACGCCCATCGGATAAACTAGATTTTCCTAGGCCAAACTAGTTTGGCCGAACGGTCATTAGGATGAACTAGTTTAGCCTGCTATTCATTGGTTTGAACTAGTTTATCCTAGGCCGAACTAGATTGTATTAAACCAATTCAATTTGGCGTGATTTTATTGAATCTAAAGATCGCCAAGGCGCCAACTTTCTAGTTTTGATCTATTTTATCCTAGGCCGATGCAATTTGACTCGCTTTTAGCTCACATACTATCAAAGCCTGAGAGCTATAAATGCTCGTAGATTCTGTGTGTGTATGTAACCATGTACGTATGTATGTATGTACGTACGTACGTACATATGTCGGACTAATATATCGCGACTAATATAACGGACTAATGTGGGATTAATATAAAACAAGCACGCAAATGTTGGAATTTGGAATTTGGATGCGATTTAGTTCAAATCAGCCGGCTTCGCCCGCTATCGAACCCCTTGTTTTATATAAAATCTAGAAACGGGCGTATGTTGAAGCGAATGAACCTCGAAGAGAAAAAAACATGATGATAAATATTTAAGAAAAAAGATTCCGCATCGAAATACCACTATTTCCTAATAGTAATTTTTGAAAAAATGTTATATTCTTGCTGGAACTTTTTGAAACTTTGTGACAGTTTATGGCATTTGATATAAATTTATAAAAAAAGTCCCATTTCGGCTTGAAAGAGGGTGTGGTTGCGAACAAAATCAGGAAATATAACGGAAATTCTAGCTTTTAAAGCACCGCGACCTCAAGTAACATATCTACTAATAGGCTGTTTAACGGAGTTTCATTCAGATACAGTTTTGTTAATAATAGAGTGCGCTCCTTGGTGTTGGAATAAGGAACTAATATAACATGGCTTAGTTAAAACTTGCTGGCTTTGTCCGCTATCTGACTGCCGTGGGTAGCTGGGATATGGTTGGAAATTCGTTCGCTTTGAGGCTCTTTCGAAAATTAGGATTACATTCGGCGGTGCGTACTCAGCACGCTTGCTACGATTTGAATTTCGTTCGCTTAGAAGTTCGTTCGAAAAGGAAGAGGGCATTTGGCAGTACGTGTGCAGCACACCTGCTATACGCAGTCGCAAGCTGTAGGGACGCGGCTGAAGAACTGATGCACGAAATGTAATAAAAATTTATATTCAGGTAGTCTCTGATCTAAATTGGTGCTGATTATTTTTTGGTGTAAATCGCTCATCAGGTGGAGCTGCTGTTTTGCATTTTTTATGATTTACGCATTAGCTTTATCTTAATAATTAATACACAAATTTCCATCAAACATCAGACTCAGTTCGTCCATGAGATGTGTTGGTGTTGTTTCTATTTTGAAGTAAATCACTCAGCATGTCTATGCTATGCTGCATTTTTAACAATTTTTACAAGAGCTGTATCTCAAGAACTAATGAAGGGAATTTAATAAACATTTATATTCAGATAGTCCCTGATATAAATTGATTCTGATTACATTTTCATGTAAATCGTTCAACAGATGGCGCTTCTAAACTGCATTTTTACCGATATGCATCAACATTATTTCAATAACTTATTTACGGATTTTCATCAAACTTCCGGATTCAGTAAATCCGTGATATAAACTAATTCTATTTACGTTTTTATATTAATTGCTCAATAGGTGGCACTGTTGTGCTCAATTTTCCCGATACCTGAAATAGCTCTGTCGCAAGAAATAATGGACGAATTTTCATCAAACTTTAGATTCAGTAAGTCTCTGATAAAAATTAGTATTCTGTAGTTTTTGGAGTAAATCTCTCGAAAGGTGGCTCTGCTATACGGTATTATTCGTGATTATTGCAATAGCTCTATCTCAGGGTCTAATTCATTAATTTTCATCAAACTCCAGATTATGTTAGTCCTTGATATAAAAATTGCAAAAGTACTTTTTAGTTTTTGGAGTAAATCGTGCAACATGTGGCGCTGCTATGTGGCATTATTCATAATTATCGCAGTAGTTCTATCTCAAGAACCATTGCACGGATTTTCATCAAACTTCAAATTCAGTTAGTCCCTGATATAAATTAATATTCTTTTGTTTTTAGAGTAAATGGCTCAATAGATAGCGCTTCTATGCAGTTTTTTTATGATTTCTGCGATAATTCTATCTCAAATAGTACTAATACACAGATTTTCATCAAATTTCAGATTGAGTTCGAATTTGAAAGACGTTGTTACAGATTTTTCAAAAAATTCCGAGAAGAATTTAACATTTTTACAAAAATTGCTATTAGAAAATAGTGGTATTTCGATGCGGAATCTTTTTTCTTAAATATTTATCATCATTTTCTTTCTCTTTGAGGTTCGTTTGCTTAACATACGTCCGTTTCGAGATTTTATATAAAAGAAGGAGCCCAATAGCAGACGAAGCCTACACTGTAAAAAATAATTGTAATAAAACAGCCCGCTTTTCCACCAAATGTGTTTATTAACAGCATCAAACTATTAAAAAACGCATCACTGTTTCTCTCCAGTTTAGCTGTTTTATGACAGCAAAAATCTGCACTGTAAAAAAATAATTGTAATAAAACAGCCCGCTTTTCAACAATATGTGTTTATTAACAGCATCAAACTATTAAAGAACGCACCGCTGTTATTCTCCAGTTTGACTGCTTTATGACAGCAATAATCTGCTTACGAGAACTTCATCGCGCGAACGCGGCAACAGTACTTACGAAATTTCTCTGTAGGGGAAGTGAAGCGAAGATGTGTCCGTGTCAGCCATGTTTTTAGTTTGTAAACAGCGGAAGCTCGGCGCATTCCTAACCACGTTGATTTGTGTAATAATAATAAAGCAGCAAGTAAAGATAATGTAAGTACTATTCATTTTTATTTAATAATGTAGTTTTATGTTTGATTATGAAACTTTCTTCTAATATATCAAACATTTATATATGAGTCAAACTAAGCCTATAGGCTTAGTTTGACGATTAATTTTGTGAGGTATTAAAAAATAACCAGGAGGTCAGTGCTTAATGATGTAATTTTTCCAGATGTTTATACTATGTATTCTAGTTAATATAACTTGCATCCTTGAATGTAAATGCTCTGAGAATAAGACACATTATGGCAGAACAATTAGATATAAATAATATCCGATATCAAAATGCCAAAATTGTGCATTAAAATATGCATAATGCATTATAATAGCCTTATTACACTGTATATTATAATAAAGATCTGCATTGAGGTTTGTGTATAATTTCACCAAAAAGGAGCAGAAAACTTCAGTTGGTCTAAGCCATATAAAATCGAAAAAAACGACAATTTGTTTTACATTTTATGGACCAGTAAATTTGTTAGGTATTAATTAATCCATTCACTGTGGATAAAGAAGTAATACATACTGCTTATAAATGCTGTAAAAATGCTTAAAGATTCTTTGGCTAAATAATGTTTTGTAAAATGTACAAAAGCCTTTTGCACATCAAATAACTTTGTATGTATACCCAAAACTAAGTCTTTGCTTTATTATTCCAGAATTATGAGAGGAACAAAACTTTTACAAGATTTATTGCACTTACTTTGAGTGGTGAATTCAGGGGGGGGGGTCATAAACTCCATCTGAACAAAGAAAGTGTTTAAGGAAATTTAAAAAATAAAATATATATTGATTTTGTTAAAGCTGAACTTAAACCCAAAGTAGGTAATTTCTGACGTGTCCATGAAGTATATTTTAATTTTAGATGCAAGATACATTTATTCAGAGAAAATGCGATTGATTAACGTTTTCCATTTTTCAATAAAGGCAAAGATAGTTTCATGAAATCTCCATAAATTGTAGAATTTTAAACTGAATTTAGGCCATGACTGTCAATTGCTCCCTCAAGACGGCTTTTTGTAACTGTCAAACCTTAAAAATGTGTATAAAATACATAATTTCTTGAATGATTGTTTGATTTTTATATGAAAGCGGAAAAATTTTCAATTTCTTGGCATCTGAAAAAATTTATGTATTTATATTTTTACGAATATTTATAGAACTTTATTGTTATGAATGAAATTAACTTCCCAAAAGTAACAGAAATTTAGCTATTTTGGACGTGGCGACAATCTTCAATATAAAAATTGCTTACCTATTAAGAGACATGACCCCCACCTCACCAAAAAAAGGAGCCATGATCCTTTTCTAAAAGGAGGGCTGGATCAGCCCTTGCTTACTTTAATATTCGGTCTTAAAAATATTAAACTATACTACTACAATATTTACATAAAAAAAGATACTGACTGATAATTATCCCATATGATTGTAATTTTGCAGTGTGTATGTTTAAAAATGAATATCTGTTTTACTTTGACATTTCAAAATTTTTTATCTCCGTTTATTTAATTTTTGTATTGACAATATGCTTATTACAAATTATCTTCTTTTCTCCCCCCCCCCCCCCATTTCTCTTTCTTTCTCTCTTTTTTTTTTTTTTTCTTTTTTTACAAATGATATTTGGAATACCGATTTTTGTTAAAAATTTCATTATTTGGATTATATTTTAATGTTTAATCTCTGAATTTTCAAAAATTTTTAAGCATAACATTGTTATAAATAACCACTTGCTAAGAACAAGTTTTTTTTTTTTTTTTTTTTTTTTTCCCGTGCAACAAAAAAAAAATTGTCTTTGTCAAATGGTCATTTATAGAAGCATTGGGATTAATTTTTTTAATTAAGTTTAAATATTTCAAAATAATAATAATAATAATAAATAAATTTTTCAACAGAAATTGGCATTCTAAAGTTATTTTTTTAAAAATATACACATTGAGTTAGGGTGGAGGATTTGTAATAAGTAAATGGTAAATATATAAATAAACTGAGATAAAGAAAAAATAAATAAAATAGTAAAGGAAAGCAAAAATACATTTTAAAAAATATACATTGTGAAATTAAAAAATTGGTAAATTAAAAAATTTACCATCAATGTACAAAGATACTCAAATATCAAAAGAATAAAAAAAAAGTTTTAAAAATTCAAATTTTAACTTATTTCAAAAGCAAGGTTTGTGCAACTAAGCAAGGGTGGATCTGGAGAGTCCTCAAGGGGGGGAGGGTGATTTTAGAAATTTAGAAACTCCAGCACGGCTCGGATCTCATTTTTTTTTTAAATGCGGGTCGTGTTTCGTCCACTTTTTTGCTGTGGGTCGGGTTTGGGTCCGGTCTGCTTCCACTTTTTTGATCCTGGTCGGGTTAATTTGTACTTGGGTCGTGTTTGAGTCTGGTTTACTTCTACTGTTTGCTGTGGTTCAAATTAATTTCTGATTTTTCACTTTTGGGTTCAGTCAACTACTACATTTTGTTGTTGGTCGGGTTGACTTTTACTTTTTAGCTGCGCTTAGCGCATCGAGTTAGATTGTCATACATTTCGGATTTGAGTCAGTTACAGATTCGATTTTTACTCTTGCGAGAATGGTTGAACCAGTTTTGATTGCGATCCTTCGAAGAAATTCAGATCAGAGACATACCGAACGTTTAGCTGCACAGGTAGCAGTTGGGCTAATAATGTTTATTACACTATCTAGAATCTCCAAAAAAAGCAAAATCAGGACACGACCTGATTCAAAATGAGAGAAAACCTTACCCAGTCCAAGTCTCGTGGACTTACACTGGCGCGACCCATGCCAGGCCATGACGGGCTCGAGCTTCACCCCCCTCCCCCCCCAAGTTATTTCTCATGAGGATGCATAATGTCACTTTGTAAACCCTTTATTAGTCCAAGGGGGAAGGGGACTTCATCGTTCCCTCCGCCTCGTAGGACCGCCACAGCATAGGGGCTGTGTCGATACCAGATCGAGCGTTTAGCTTTTATACCGAATGGAGTTTGGGCTTGAAAATGTTGGCCCATGTATACCTCTAGTAAGAACATGGGTGCAAGTTCTTCCGTCCTGAGACGGAATTCCGTCTTTTAAAAATTTTCGAGGACAGAAACGAGACGGAAGCGGATCGCGGAAAAACACACGCTTTTCGGCAAAAGATCGCTGGAAAAAAACATGATTTTCGTGAAGTGATCGTGGGGGGAAAAAGTGCTATTTCTGTCAAAGGATTGCAAAAAAAGACACGTTTGTCGTCAAAAGCTTGCAGAAAAAAATGCGATTCCTGTCGAAGGATCATAAAAACACGCTATTTTTGTCGAAAGATCGTCAAAAACACCAATATCATCAAAGAATTGCGGAAAAAGGCGCGATTTTTGTCAAAAGCTTGTGAAGAAAACGCGATTCCTGTTAAAAGATTGCGGAAAAGACGTCATCTTGGTCAGAGAATGCAAAATAGATGCAGTCTCTGTCAAAGGATCACAAAAAAGATGTGTTTTCTGTCAAAAGGTTGCAGTAAAAACACTATTCCTGTCGAAGAATCGCAAAAAAAGCTATTTCCAGTCGAAGAATCGCAAAAAAGATGCTATTTCCAGTCAAAGAATTGCAAAAAAGATGCTATTTCCCGTCGAGGAATCGCGAAAAAGATGCTATTTCCAGTCAAAGAATCGCGAAAAAGATGCTATTTCCGGTCGAAGAATTGTGAAAAAGATGCAATGTTTGTCAAAGGATCGCAAAAAAGACGTGAATTTAATCAAAAGATCATGGAAAAGACGTGAATTTTGTCAAAGGATCGTGGAAAAGATGCGAATCTTGCCAAAGGATCGAGAAAGACTCGATTTCCGTCAAAGGATCGCAAAAAATTCCACGATTTTCATCAAAAGATTGCAGGAAAAACGCGATTTTTGTTAAAGGATCGTGAAAAATATGTGGATTTTGGCAAAGCATCGTGAAAAGATGCAATTTCTGTTAAAGGATTGCGGGAAAAGACTATTTCCGTCGAATAATCGCGAAAAAGACGCTATTTCCGGTCGAAGAATTGCGAAAAAGGTGCTATTTCCGGTCAAAGAATTGTGAAAAAGATGCAATGTTTGTCAAAGCATCGCAAAAAAGACGTGAATTTAATCAAAAGATCGTGGGAAAGACGTGAATTTTGTCAAAGGATCGTGGAAAAGATGCGAATTTTGCCAAAGGATCAAGAAAAAGACGTGATTTCCGTCAAAGGATTGCAAAAAATTCCACGATTTTCATCAAAAGATTGCAGAAAAAATGCGATTTTTGTCAAAGGATCGTGAAAAATGTGCGAATTTTGGCAAAGCATCATGCAAAGATGCGATTTCTGTTAAAGGATTGCGGAAAAGACTATTTCCGTCGAATAATCGCGAAAAAGACGCTATTTCCGGTCAAAGAACAAAATAGGTACAATTTTTGTCAAAGGATCGCAATAAAGATGTGAATATAATCGAAGGATCGTGGAAAAGACGCGAATTTTACCAAAAAATCAAGAAAAAAACCCGCGATTTCCGTGAAATGATCGAAAAAAACCCCCACAATTTTCATCAAATGATAGCAGGGAAAACACGATTTTTGTCAAAGGATTGGGAAAAAAATGAGATTTCTGTCCAAGAATCGCGAAAAAGACGTGATTTTTGTCAAAAGATCGTGAAAAAGACGTGAATTTTGTCAAAAGATCATATAAAATACTTGGATTTCATCGAAAAATGACAGATTTCTGCTGGAAACTGTAGAAAAATTGCAAATTTCGGCTAAAAACCGTAGAAAAATCACAAATTTCGGCAAAATATCATAGAAAACTCGCAAATTTTATCAAAAGATCGGGGGAAAAAACATGAGTTACGTGCTTATGTTCTCAGTTAGTGGGGGGGGGGGGGGTCAAAATATTTTCAGTCTTGGCAGAATTTCAAACTTGCACCCATGAGTAAGAAGGAAGTCTACCCCAGACCCGACCTGGAAAAAACAGTGTGTCTAGATCCAGCTCTGCTGGAAAAAATCAGATCCGACCCGGTTCTGAAAGTGTGCATACCTGACCCAGTCCCAGTATAATATATTAAAGTTGGCGGGATCCAGGTCGGGTCGCACCGATCTTGAGTTTCGGACCAACAACTTTTCTGTGCGGGCATCTAACGTCACTCTGCAGATCCTTTATTGGGCTTGGGGGGGGGGCAATCGTCCCCCCCTATATTTGCCATTGATACTAAGTATAGTGCATTGAAATTTTCAAATCACATTTTAAAAGATAAATTGTCAAATTATTTTCAAAAATGCAGTTTAAATAGCATACAATTTATTGAAAATATTAAAATAAATCAAGTTAAACCAAAATAATAAAAATTTATGAGCATTTTGAATGCCGATTTCTTTTGAATGCATAAAAACTATGTTGAAAACATTAAAATATAGCATATTAAATCAAAATAATAAAATATTATGCTAATTTCTGTTGAATGCATAAAAATTTAAAGTATTTATTTATTATTTGTATCCTAATTTTTTTATTTGGATTGTATTTTAATGTTTAACCTCTGAATTTTCAAGAAATTTTAAGCATAACATTGCTATAAATGACCACTTGCTGAAAGCCAGTTTTTTCATGCAGCAAAAAAAACTTGCTTTTGTCCAATGGTCATTTATAGCAGCGTTGGGCTTAAAATTATTTGAAATGAAATTTAATCATCGCATTAAAAAAATAATAATAATAACAGAAATGAGCATTTTTACTGTTATTTGTAAAAAAATATACAAAATGGAGTGTGCTGAGGGGTTTGTAATGAGTAAATGGTAAATACATAAATAAATTGCGATTAAAAAAAAAAAAAATTAAATAGTAAAGAAAAGCAAAAATATATTAAAAAAATATAAATTGCAAAATTACAGCCATAAATTAAAAAAATGCCATAAATGTATAAACATATTTAAATTACAAAATCAAAATAATGAAAAAAGTTTTAAAAATATAAATTGTAAGTTATTTCAGAAATAAGGTTTGTGTTTTCTCCAGTACATAAAAATACTAAGTATAGTATACTGAAAATTTCAAATAATATTTTAAAAGATAAATTGTTAAATTATTTTTAAAAATGCAGTTGTAAAAGCATACAATTTATAAACAATGTTGAAAATATTAAAATAAAGCAAATTAAATCAAAATAATGAAAATTTATGTTCATTTGAATGTCGATTTTTGGTTGGATGCATAAAAACGACTTTTGAAGTGTTGATTTATTTTTTATTTTATTTATTTTGTGTTTTTATTTATTTATTTTGTCTGTTTACGAATTTCAAATTATTGCATAAGTACATGGAAGCATTTATATATATATATATATATATATATATATATATATATATATATATATATATATATATATATATATATATATATTGTTTTTAAAACCCTATTTTTGAAAATAATTTAACAGTTTGTCTTTTAAAGTGTAAAATTTTGCAATATTTTGATATTTTCAATATTTTCTTTTTAAAATTTTTGTGTTTCCTTAAAGAAAAAGTTAAATTATTTTGTAAAAATTGTATGCTTATTGTTAATTGTGCATCCTATTTTTGAAACTAACTTAATTTTCTTTTAAAATGTTTTTATTTTGATATTTTCTATATTTTATTTTTAGTATTTTTATGTATTGGAGTAAAAGTCAAGTCTTGTTTTTGAAATAATTAACAATTTATATATTTAAAATCAAATGTTCTCATTATTTTGATTTTCTAATCTCAGTATCCATTGATCCTTTATGACTGTAATTTTGCAATTTGTGTTTTTAAAAGTTTATTTTTTCCTTTACTGCATTGTTAAAAAAAAAAAAAAGATCTCCAGATTTTCTATGTATTTACTATTTGCTTATTACAAATTATCCCATGCTTCGATTCTCCTCCAGGCATGTTATTTTTCAATAATGAAATTTATGTTGACAGTTTCTGTTAATTTTTTTTTTTTATTGTGGCTTTTTTTTTTTTTTTTAAATCTCTGTATCAGCAGTTTTCATGTTTTTACATATAACAGATATAGCAAGAATTATTTTCAAAAGTAAAAATATTCCTTGATTTTATTCAAGAGCGTAAGTTTTGTATTATTAAAGATGCTAAAAGACAGGCATAAATGGCTGGTGCTGAAAAAAATGTGAACTTTATGAACAAATTAGAGAGGGAAAAAAAACCGATCAACAAGATTTTCCTGAATTCGATCAATGAAATTCCCAGTTTTCTGTTTCTGATTAAAGAAACTTGTAATTCTTCCATGCCTGATCAGTCAAATTTGTACATTTTGCAAAACCAATTGACAAAATTCGCAATTTTTACGAAGCCAGTTGAGAAAATTTGTGATATAACCTCGCCTGATCAACAGAATTCGCAATTCTTATGAAAGCAATCGAGAAAATTCATGATTTTTTCCGCGTCTGATCAATAAATTTTGCTACTTTATACGAAGTGAATTTTTCTGAACCTAATTGACAGAATTTGCAATTTTTATGAAGCCGATCGATGAAATTAGATATTTTTATGAAGTCACTCAATGAAATGTGTAATTTTTAGAAAGCTGATAGATGAAATTCACTATTATCTTCACATAATCGACGAAATTTGCGATTTTTTGATTCTTTCTTTTGCATGATCAAAATTCACGATTTTTATAAAACTAATTGAGAAAATTCACTGTCTTTCCGTGACTGATCAACAAAATTCGCGATTTTTATGAAATTGATAGGCGAAATTTGCAATTTTTACAAAGCCGATCGACAGAATTGAGTTTTTTTCAAGACTGATCAATGATTATTTTGCACACGATTGGGCAAAATTTTTATGAAGCCAATCGATGAAATTCATCATTTTCGGCACCTCATCAACATAATTTGCGATTTTTACAAAACTGATAACATAATTCAGGATTTTTCTTCTTGTGATCGACAAATTTCGCCACTTTCCGCACTTGATCGACGAAATTCGTGATTTGTCAAGCCTGATCAAGAAAATTTGCACGTTTTTGAAATTTTTACGAAGCTCATCGACGATTTTTGCACATAATCAATAAAATTCATTTTTTTGTGTCTGTTCAACAAAATTTGTGTCTTTTACGAAGCCGATCGACAAGATTCGCGATTTTTAAAAAGCCGATCGACGAACTTAGCGATTTTTAAAAAGCCGATTCATCATGATTTTTACAAAGCTTTTCACAAAATTCGTAATTATTATAAAACTGATCGACAAAATACTCGCAATTTTTCTCTCTCAGACCAACGAAATTTCAAATTTTTAGAAATCTGATCAATAAAACTAGCGATTTTTTGGTGTTCGAATGACAAAATGTGAAGTTTTTCCATCCTTAATTGAAGAAATACGAATGTTGCTGTGCCCGACTAACGAAATTTATGATTTCTGTATTAACTGATGAAATCTGCATTTTTTTACACAACAAGATGAAACTCGCACTTTTTTCACCTGATAAACTGACAAAATTCATGATTGTTTTGCTGCTGATCAACGAAATTTTCAATTTATCTGTGCATTGTAAAATTTGTGATTTTTCCGTGTCTTATCAATGAAATTAGCGATTTTTTTCGTCCCTGATCGACAAAATTTGCAATTTTTTCTTGCCTGATCAACAAATTTTGCGTTTTTTTCACACGATAAACCGAGAAAACATGCTGTTTTTTTTAAACTGATGAATTTAATGTGCCATTTTTACGAGCATCATCAACAAATGACAATTTTTTTCTTGCCCAATCAACAAAATGTGCGATTTTTTGCGTCCGACCCACAAAATGATGTGTAATTTTTCTATGCTTGATCGACAATAGTCTCTATTTTTCCGTGCCCAATCGGGGAAATTTTCTATTTTTTCCTAGCCCCATTAGCAAGATATGCTTTTTTCTGCACTTGATCAATGAAGTTCATGATTTTTTCCATGCCGATCAATGAAATTTACTTTTCTTAAGTGATGAAATTTTATGTTTTCCCGAGGTAAATTGATGAAATTTACGATATTTTCCTGAAACTTATACACAAAAATTGCAATTCTTTCCGGTTATGAATTCACGAAACTTGCAGGCCACACTTTAGTGAATATTAAAAAAAGAAAAAAAAAAATAGTTAAAATTATATTGGATTTAAAACGTTACATTTAAAATCTCATTTTTAAAAACCATTATCTTGTAGCAATTGGTTGTTTAGTTGATATATTGTTATACCTGGAAGCTAAGACTGCGTTGACTAAGTTACTTTTATATTAGCTGAATTTGTAATGTTTAAATAATCTTACTTAATAAAATGTGAAATCAGCCCTTAACAGCAAGTCACTAGCCTTTACATCCCATTCTGTAAAATGGAAAAGAATGAATAGCCATTTATAAATTGATTACCACTGTTTTATTATTATTATTATTATTATTATTATTATTTAAATTAGTCTTCTGTAAATTTTTTAAAGCCCATCAAATAAACTGATCTTTAGTGTTGAGAAGGGGGGTGACAAGCCCCATAGCTATGTACTCCAATAGATTAATTTTTAAACACGATTAATTAACCCCAACGTAGACTCTCCCAATTAACCTCAACGTAGTAATCGTTGAGGTTAATTGGGTGAAATAGTCCTCCAGTGTTCGTGTCCGGGATAGCTCAGTTGGTAGAGCATTGGCGGCTTCAGCCAATACATCCCGATTCGAATCCTGGCCCGGGCTTTTTTCACCCAATATTGAAAAATGGAATAAATTACTCTATGTACTCCAATGTTTGGTGAAAATTTTTTATTCATTTATGTAAACCTTTATGTTTGTAAAATGTACTTAGAATTTTTTGCATATTAATAGGAACCAAATCGGCTGTACTTTTTATTCCAAGAAAAAGCTTCAGTCAGTATGTAATGGCAGATGATGATTTAAAGATTGGTTTGCCACGTACTTTGTCTTCAGTCTTGTTTATTCAGAAGAATACCAAGTAAAAATGGAATTTATTCTGAGGTAAGCCCAATTCTCAAAAAGTTGTGTTTTCAGTTATTTCCCTATGGTAAATTTTGGTTTGACGGTGCTGTTCAGGGTATCAAATTCAAATCCAGAATTTCAAAACTCATTCAAACAACATTTTCCTAATCAGCTCATTTTTTTCATCTCGTTTTTAAAAAAATCTCATTAGTTGTTTGGATTTATTTAAAAGGTTTTTTTTTTAATGCAGTAGATTCTTGATTAATTGGGATCAAATTATTCAGGTTGCAGATTAACCGGGAGAGTAAAAATCTCAGTTTTTAATACGGTTTATTACGTTGATGCTGCATAGAAACTAGTAAAAAACATCACGATTAAGAAATCATGGAGGAGATTTTTATCAGATGAAGAAACTGAAATTCCAACAGAAGATAGCGATGGTACTGATATGCAGAGTGAAATCTTAGAACATTTGAAACTGTTTCGAAATTGAGCATAACGAAGCAATGCAACAATGGATTAATGAACATTCGAAATTAGAATACTACGAAGTTTTAAATGATGATGATACATGATGTGTGTCACTTGTGATTCAGAGTTTAAAAAAAAGGAATTTCAAAGTATTTCTTTAAAATAATGAAAAAAAACCTTATAACTTATCAAAAGTTAACTACAATAATGCATTAGTACACATTGAGGCATTACTTAATTACTTGGAGTTAGATTAAAACAGACATGCTGAAAAAGTTATATGGAGAAATTTGCATAGTAAAACTCGTCGAAGTGAGAATTAAAAAAAAAAACTGTTATTTCAATCTTTACAATAAAGTGACAACTACATTTCTTTTTTTTTCTTTTTTTTTTTTTTTTTTTTTTTTTTTTTTTTTTTGTACTAATTACAGGGCTCCCAAATGGTCCGCGAACTGAACATCAATATTTTTTAACAGAAAATTTCTTCATAGGTTTCAACAGAATTTGCGCAAAAAGTAACCTCCAAAGGTGGTTTCCCGGCAATTTGCAAGAAAAACCTAAAAAGAAAATTTTTCTAAGAAAATTCTGATGTTCAGTTGGCGGACCATTTGGGAGCCCTGTAATTATAAATCCAAATAACATTAAAATTTTTATTCATTATTTTTCTTTCATATCAAATCAATCATTAATGTCCTATTGTGTAATAATTTGACACTTTTTATATTTTTTGCAAAATTTGCACAAATCTGAGACATTTACTTAAATCACTCACATTTTTTATCTTCGACACAAAGACAACTTAATCAACACTTAATCAAAACATAAATATCAATAATTTGACAGAAAACAGTTAAAAATACTAATTGAATTACCTTTTGTATTTGCAAGCATTTATATTCAATATGTTTACAATTGGACTTAGACAATTTATAAATAATTTAAAGATTTTTTTTTTTTAAATGAATGAATGAATGAATTTTTGAGTTTTTGCAATTTTTATTCTTAATTGTAGTCTGTATAGCTCACTACTTTCATAAGTTATTTTGGATACTGACTAATGGTAAAATAATAAAAATAAGTGTAAATAAATTTGTAAGTGGTCATTAATATTTAAATTAGTAATCATAAAAATTAATGTTAGTAAGTCTTCCATTAATGTTTTTGTGTAATTTGATTTAAGAATAAAAATGTAACTTAATTAAATTATTAATAATCTAATTTTAACCAAAGTTTATTAAAGCTAATGCATTAAAAAGTGTTTGGTATAGAAAATTCTTACTTTGGTCAATCCCTAATTAACGACACAAAGTAATTTTTATGCATATTTGCATGAAATAACTCTTTTTATTCACAAACACACACAAAACAAGAAAAAAAACTGGTTTTTTAAAATTTATATTTTATATTTTAAAAAACTTTGCTTTTGAAATTTGGTCTACCATGACAAAAAGGTTGTCATTATCCTGCTCTCGGATTTTTTGATACTATATTCCACAAAATTGAAAAGATAGAACTCAATTTAAATGTTATCTTTTTTGTTTCTTATAGGGTTTGATGGAAATTCTTCCAGATTCTTCAAGTAGCAAGTGAGAGATGAACAATAGTGTGAAACTTGTGAAAGATTTGGCAAACTGTAAAAACATGTGGACAGAGTGATTTAAATTAATTATTAGTTAAAGAATTAAGAATAAAACTATTTTCTATGTCTTGCTGCGATTTTTGAGATTTTTATTGAAATTCATGTTTGTTTATAGTTGTATGTGGTTTCAATTTATAGACAATGAATAAAGCTCATCAGGTTAAGGTTTAATATAAGTTTCACAAAGTGCCTAACTAATTTGGAAATCAGGGGAATTATGGAAAATCAGTAAGGTTTGTCTGTCAAAAGTAAAGGATTTTTGTAAAAATATTCTAAAATCAGAGAAATATGTCTGCATGTAAAAATATTTGTTTTCTTGCCAAACAGGTCAGGTTTTTTTTTTTTTTTTTTTTTTTTAATGTATCATATAGGTGGTTATCAAGATAATGGAAACACTTGTGAATGAAAGGGACATTTAAGAATTCCCTTCGTAAGCATTAAAATATAATCTTAGCTAACAGATTTTTTTTTAATATAAAAAGTACATGTATTAGGTAGTATGAGAGAGCTCTAGAAAAGTAGTCTACGTTTTGATTTTTTTTTTTTTTTTTTTTTTTTTTTTTTTTTTTTTTTTTTTTAGTCAGAAGCGTAAAATGTCAGACCGCACAGATTTTCAAAGAGGCCAAATTGTAGGAGCCCGACTAGCTGGAGCAACAGTGACCGAAACATCCCAGCTTATAGGCGTTTCTAGAGGTACGGTGTCTAAAGTCATGACAGCATACACACAGCATGGAAAGACAAGCTCAGCAAAGCAAAATAGTGGACGGAAGGAGAAGCTGAATGAAAGAGACCGACGGTTATTGAAACGGATTGTAATGTCTAAAAAGAAAACAACTGCAGCCAAAGTGACCGCAGAGCTCAATCAGCATCTGTATTCTCCAGTGTCAACAATTACAGTTCAGAGATACCTTCATAAAGAGAACATTTACGGCAGAACAGCAATTCCCAAGCCACTTGTCACAGATGCTAATGCCAAACGTCGTGTAGAGTGGTGCCACAACCACAAAACCTGGTCTATTGATAAGTGGAAGACTGTTATATGGTCAGACAAATCATCTTTCACATTTTCCCCCACAACAGGACGGGTACATGTCTGGAGAACACCTGCACAAGCGTATGATTCTGATTGCTTCCGTCCAACTGTCAAGCATGGAGGTGGATCGGTCATGGTATGGACAGCCGTGTCATGGTTTTCTGCTGGTCCAATCGTAACCCTGAAAAGAAGGATCACTGGGGAGAAGTATAGAGAAGTTTTAGCTGACCAGGTCCATCCCATGATGCAAATTTTGTTTCCTGCAGGAGATGGAATTTTCCAGGATGATAATGCCCCTATTCATGCAGCCAGAGTTGTCCGATCATGGTTTGATGAACATGAGGATGAGGTGGAACATCTACCTTCACCCGCACAGCCCCAGACCTCAACATAATCGAACTGTTGTGGTCTATTTTAGAGCTTTCAATCCGGAATCGATATCCTCCACCGGCATCTCTCACGGAACTTTCACAATAACTCCATGAAGAATGGTACAATATTCCTCTGACCACTATTCAGAATTTGTACGATTCGATTCCCAGGCGAATCCAAGCTGTATTACATGCCAAAGGCGGTCCTACGCCATATTAATAAAGAATTCCTTCAAAATCTAGGGTGTTTCAATTATTTTGATAACCACCTGTATTTTTTCTACAGTTGCTCTCAATATTTGAATAATAATTGCACATGGTATAAATTATTAATAAACACAAAATGATCGCATGTTCTCATCTTCTCTGGATAGCTCATATATTAAAGACAATTTACCAATTTTTGAAAATTTTAAATTACATACTTGCATAACCTTTGACCAGATGGTCAGCTTAACTGCTAATGCCCAACTTTTTTACACTTCTGTTAATTCTTCAACACAGTTTGTGTTGTTGTAACAAATCCATATTCAAAATATTTTTAAGTTCAAAATACATTTATGAAAAGACTTCCAAAATGGCTTTTCTCTCGAAAGGTGAATGCCTCTATTAAGGGTACACTTTTTCACTTCTTCAAATATATATATGTGAGCACTTAAATCTCTGAATAGTGGGCACCTCTCAATCTACACACATGTAATGTATATATGTGTATATAAAGTATCAAAAATACAATGCATGTATTTTCGTGTATATCAAAAATGAAATTGTTCTTAAAGAAAGCATAATCTGTGATTGCATTTCTTTTCACATTTTCATTTTATCTCTCATAAATTAAATGGAATGTATATTCACACATTTTCAAATGTGTATTTATTTTCATTGGAAACATAGTTTAAATTTTGTATAATCAACAATCTGAGTTGCAAAAAACCTATACATGACCTGCGAATTTTTTCTCTTGTAAACTCAATCTGCTAAAAAAATAAAAAAAAAAAAAATAAAAAAATAGATTCATTCTGAGCCGAAAAAACATATTTAAGATAACCCTACTCAGAGGTTTACTATATTTAAATATAGTTAGGTTTATTTTTCATAATAGCTTTAAAACATGATTTACTTTCATTTCATTGCAGGTTGGGGTAGGATTGCAGGTTGAAATACTTCGGGTCGGGTTGTGGGTTGCAGATATTTATTTTTGCGGGTTCTGGTCAGGTTGTGGTTTGATTTAAAATGGAATTTGCGGGTCAGGCTGTATCTGACCCAGTATCTAGTAAATAGGGAAGGGCTGATCCTTCATGAAATGTAATGCCATAGTTTTAGAATAAGTGTATTATATGAGAAATCCAACATATATTTAAATATATGGTATGTATATTGTTAATAATGAAAATCAAAGAAGTCTGATAAATTTAGTTAAGGAAAAAATCAAGGGTGTTTTGTTTTTAATTTCTATACACACCATATTTTTGCAGTCTTTTAAAGCATTTTTTTTTTTGGGGGGGGGTACAGAGTATTCCAATTTTATTTTATAATATTTAAACTTGGAAAATATGCATGATATATATTTTTATTATTTCTGGGCATATTGCTAAAATTTTTCTTTAATGTTATGAAATTGACTATGTATTTTAATTTGTTACACAGTGAGTGCGTAGTTTTGCTCATCAATGTATTTTGTGGTACTTAGTATTTTATTTGAAATTATAATTTGAAACCAAAATAAACTCACTGTAATAGTAAACAATTTGAGTGTGAATAAGTGATTTGGTCTTTTGTTACAAAATTATTCATTTCTTCCCAGTTTTTACTCTCCTCTGCATTTGACATCATTATTGCCATCACCATTCATGTTTAGTGTGCAATATATAACTGGATATACAAGCATTTGTGAAAAATAACTAAATTCAGGCTATTTTCAGCAAAGAAAGCAAAGTACAAAATTTATTAAATATGTGGAATTTGGCAGCATCAGTTTCTGATATGAGGGAACTTATTCAATGTGCTGCCATATAGCCAATTTCTTCAAATTTGAGAATTAAATAAATGTAATCAAATGGATTTCAAATGACTACCCTAAAAAATTAATACATATTTAACTAGAAAATATTTCTAGTTCTAAGAATTTTATTTAAAAGCATTGAGGTTAGAAGTAAGATACTGTGTGTTTTCAAATGGATTTTCTGATTTTAATATTCAATAATTTGCAAATGGTGACAGCTATTAAAAAAAAAGCTACTACCATTTGCAAGTGATTAAATTTTAAAATCAGTCAGTCTATTTTAGGATACATAGAACATTAAATATAGGCTAAAAAATCTGTATAATATATAGTGGTTGCTCGCAGATGTTTCTTGTGAAAAAAAAAAAAAGACAGCAAAAGTTGCCAGAAAAATTTTGTATGTACAAGAAATATCTGACCACACACTTTTCTTGTACATACAGAATATTTCTGGCAGCAAAAGTTGCCAGAAAAATTTTGTATGTACAAGGAATATTTGTATGTACAGAAAGATTCTGGCAGCAAAAGTTGCCAGAGAATTTCTGTTGACAAGGAATATCTGTGCATACGGTAAAATTCTGGCAGCAAAAGTTGCCAGAGAATTTCTGTTGACAAGGAATATCTGTGCATACGGAAAAATTCTGGCAGCAAAAGTTGCCAGAGAATTTCTGTTGACAAGAATTATCTGTACATACGGAAAAATTCTGGCAGCAAAAGTTGCCAGAGAATTTCTGTTAACAGAAAATATCTGGCAGCAAAAGTTGCCAGAGAATTTCTGTTAACAGAAATTCTCTGGCAACTTTTGCTGCCAGATATTTTCTGTTGTTTTACAAGATTATTTTTTACAGTGTAGATCGCGTTGTATTGGTTCCAAATTCCAACACCAGGGTGCTTGCGTTATATTAATTCCACATTCCATCACCAGGGAGCGCTCTCTATTGCCAACAAAACTGTATATGAAGGAAACTCCGTTAAACAATCTATCAGTAGATATGTTACTCGATGTCGCGGTGCTGAAAAACAAGAATTTAAGATTTTTGCAAAAATCACTATTCGTCAATAGTGGCATTAAACGCGGAACATATTTTTATAAATGTATATCATGTGTCATAAATTATCTTAAAGTTTCAACTAGATCAACCTAGAATTTCCGTTATATTTCCTGATTTTCTTCCCCCCCCCCCTCTTTCCCGTTCGTAATGGGACTTTTTATACAATTTTTATCATGTGTTACAAACTATCACAAAGTTTCAAACAGTTCCAACAAGAATTTAACATTTTTACAAAAATTACTAATAGAAAATAGTGGTATTTGACGCGCCATCTTTTTTCTTAAACATTTAACATCATGTTTTATTATGTTTTTAAAAGTTTCAAATAATGGTAATATTTAATTAGCAACTAAAACCTTAAAAAGTGCTGAGCTTTAAAAAAAAAAAAAAAATCTAGCGTCCTCTTACTCTACCCCCCCCCCCCCCCATCTTAAATTTCAAGTGTCATGCTTTATTTAAGCTTTTTGTTATTTTTAAAAGGATTCGGATATGTTTCTTAATATGAAAAATTTCGCCTGAAGTGATGTGTGCAAAAAACCAATATCTGTTGCGAATTAAAAATCTTTTCATAAAACCGAAAGTTTCTATCCGATAAAAAAAAATCCGTTCTATGTTTATATTTAAACTCAGAACCCCTCAAATTAATCAGCCAAACGCCTTATCAGAAGGAACCTACATCCAAAATTTGAAACAAATCGGTAAATTCTCTGTGAAAAACCTATTTACATGAATTAAGAGTGTTACCTCCAATTCCTCCTTTCTTGATACGTAAACAATGAACACCCACAACTGATCATGGATGTACCTTATCAAAATGATATTATACCTAAAGTTTTAATAAAATCTGATCATTTTGAATGGAAAACTGACTTAACTAAATTAAGGAGGGGGGGGGGTGCGGATTAGCCTTTTGTTCTCCTCCCTTATTCTTATTCAATGAACCCCTGAAACTAATCAGGAAAGTTCATTATCAGGATAAATCTATGTCCAAATTTTGAAGCAAATTGGATATTTCTATCAGGAGTTATCGCATTACGTACACACGTACGTACATACGGCCATACGTACGTAAATGGTACAATACGTACGTATGTACATGTACGTTCATACGTACGCACATACGGCCATACGTACGTAAATGATTACATACACATACACAGAATCTGCGAGCACATTAGCTCTCAGGCTTTGATAGTCTGTGAGCTAAAATCGCGTCGAACTGCATCGGCCTAGGATAAAATAGATCAAAACTAGAAAGTTGGCGCCGTGGCGGTCTTTAGATTAAAAAATATCACGCCAAACTGAATTGGCCTAGGACAATCTAGTTCGGCCTAGGATAAACTAGTTCAAACCAATGAATAGCAGGCTAAACTAGTTCATCCTAATGACCGTTCGGCCAAACTAGTTTGGCCTAGGAAAATCTAGTTTATCCGATGGGCGTTCGGATAGACTAGTTTGGCCTAGGAAAAACTAGTTTATCCAATGGGCGTTCGGATAGACTAGTTTGGCCTAGGAAAAACTAGTTTATCCTATGAGCATTAGGATAGACTAGTTTGGCCTAGGAATAACTAGTCTATCCGACAGGCATTAGGATAGACTGGTTTGGACTAGGCCAATCTAGTTTGGCCTAAAATCGGGCTTGGCCTGTAACATATATATATTTTAACATTAACTTAAAAATGTATTCTTTTAAATCTTGTATGTCCTGCTCCAAAGAAGCATATCTCTAAAGAGACATTATTAGTTTATTTTAAGCAGTACATATAAATTTACATGTAATAGTTTATGATTTTTACAAATTTAATAAAGCATTATTTTTTTTTTAATTCCTATTCCACGTTTTAAAGTAATTTTACTAAATATTAAATATCTTTTTATTGAATATTATTACTATGGACTTCCTTTTCAGCCCTTGAGGGGCGGTGGGATGTATTTTATCCCAAATCCCACCTAATTTAAACGAGATTCTCACCAGAAACTTTTAACAAAATTTTATATTTTTAACTTTGGCTGCGAAATGTTTTAAAATTGCCTTTTCTTATTAAAAAAAATTCTTTGTTCGATTTTTTCCGGTGAGAATTCAATATTACAGTGACATTACTGCTTTCCTTTCAAGGAGTTAAACACAGCTTCTTGGAAGTATTTTTTAAATTCAATAAATTCAGTTATAAGCGCAGTTTCTTATTTTAGATATAGCGGTTGGGATCTGCAAAAATGCGTGGTGCCTTAACCACTAGGCCACGGACGCACCCCCAAACACTTTTCGGTTGGTCAAGTCATCTCACTGAGATCCATATATAATACGAAGGGCCTACTCGCCAATCCGGCCAATCAAGGGCGGATCTAGCCTTCCTTTTAGAGGGGGGTCATGCCTCTTTTTAGGTGCGTTCGTAATTATATAATACGTAGCACCTATAATGGTCGTTCAGTCCGTCCGTCTGTCCGTCCGCATATAACAACGCAAAAACTACCCAACCGACTCGTTTGAAATTTAAAATACATAATTATTACATAATTTTGTCGGGTCATTTCAAATTTTATGAAAATCGGATGCATAGATAAATTACAGGAACAATCAAAATTATTCCATTACATTACGGTCAATGGGGAAAAAAGTTTCAAATGCATTTTAATCGTTTGAAATTTAAAATACGCAATTATTGCATAATTTTGTCGAGTCATTTCAAATATTTTGATAATCGTGTGAATAGATCAATTACAGGGGCAATCAAAAGTATTCAATTACATTATAGTCAATTAGGAAAAAGTTTCAAATATATTCCATACGTTTGAAATTTAAAATACATAATTATTACATAATTTTGTCGAGTTATTTCAAATTTTATGAAAATCGGATGCATAGATAAATTACAGGAACAATCAAAATTATTCCATTACATTACGGTCAATGGGGAAAAAGTTTCAAATGCATTTTAATCGTTTGAAATTTAAAATACGCAATTATTGCATAATTCTGTCGAGTCATTTCAAATATTTTGATAATCGTGTGAATAGATCAATTACAGGGGCAATCAAAAGTATTCAATTACATTATGGTCAATTAGAAAAAAGTTTCAAATATATTCTATACGTTTAAAATTTAAAATACATAATTATTACATAATTTTGTCGAGTTATTTCAAATTTTATGAAAATCGGATGCATAGATCAATTACAGGGACAATCAAAAGTATTCCGTTACATTACGGTCAATGGGAAAAAATGTTTCAAATGCATTTTAATCGTGTTACACTCATGCGAACTGAATAAAATTTATATGCAACTATAAAATACATATTATAATATACATCATACATAATTTGTGGTGCAAAGAACATTTGTTATTGATTTACAATGCCACACAAAAGTATTCCATTACATAATGGTATAGGGAGAACATTGTTTGATGAGCGTTTTAATTGTAATTCACTATTTACAATTTTATGAGATTGATATATGAAAGTAATATTTTTAAAACCTCATTATCGTACGAACGCACCTAATTTGCTACGCTTCACGTGCAATTTCCAACTTGTTTATTTTAGGGTAGAGGGATGGTCACTTCCCTTAATAAACAATTTTTATATTAAAGATTGTCCCATCATCGAAAAAAGCTAAATTTCTGATACTTTTGGGAAATTACTTTCATTCATAAAATAAAAAAAAAAAAAAAAAAAAATTGCATATTTTTAAAAATATAAATATATAAATTTTATTCAGATGCCAAGAAATTTAAAATTTTTCCCTTTATATATGTATATATATATATATATATATATATATGTGTGTGTGTGTATATATATATATATATAAAATCAAACAATTATTCAAATTCATCATTATATGGAAATTTTTAGGACTTGACACTTACAAAAAGCCGTCATGAGAGAGCAATTGCATGGTTCGTACGGGAACCGTTATTTTCCAGTTGAAATACCAGAATTTCTTAATCGAAAAATAAATATAGGTCAAAAGCATGAAATGTCATTTTATTTTATCAGAGATTTTCTATAAGAAAATATTAGTAACGAAGAATTTCATGGCCATAAAATTCCAGGACGCGTACGAACCCTGAATTGGCTGCCACAACCTGAAATTCAGTTTAAAATTCTACAGTTTATAGATTTCGCGAAAGATTCTTCACTTTTATTGAAAATTGGAAAACGTTAATCAATCACATTTGTTCTGAATAAGGCATCTTGCATCTAAGATTAAAAAATGCTTTATGGATATGTTAGAACTTACCTATTTTATTTTGGGTACGGCTTTAAAAAAGTCAGAAAAAATCTGACTGTAAAATAAATGATAAATTAGAAAAAAAAATCAATATGTTTCATTTTTTAAATTTATTTTATAGCTTTTCTTCGCTCAGAGGGGGGTGATGACCCCCGTGACCTCCCCGTTGGATCCGCCACTGCGGGCAATCCACTTTCTGCCGGGACCTCATCATATTTTTCAATGCAAACAAGTAATGAGGTCTCTATTTTTATTAATATTACAAGCATTTTTTGAAGCTTTTTCGCAAAATTTTTATTATTTTTGTTTATTTCTATGTGTCTTTGATATTTTTATGAGCAATATTTAACAACTGTTTCTTGATTTTTTGTTCAGTTAAACTAAAATTTCCTTTTTAATTAATATCATATCGAAAATTTGGTATGAATTTAAGCAAAATTAATAAATTTTTAATAAAAGAATATACCGGGTGATCCAGAAGTTTCGGGAGTTTTGAAAAGTTAATAATTAGGAAACTATGTATAATACAAAGGTTCTGTTTTCCGATATATGTTCAGAAACATGTGGGATTTTTGTTTAGAATGAATTTTTTTAAATATATATAGTTACCATTTTTAGCAACAGGTGGCGCTGTTGTATAAGACTGAATGTACCAATACCATGCGTTATACAGACACATGAGTTCATTGCGAAACTTCTTTTCTGTGATAGTGATGAGATTTCGTTTTATAGGTGGTTTATGTTCAAACATTTTTTGTAAGGTAAATGAAATTGCATTGTAAGGGAAATTTGATACAAAATTTCATGAGCAACTGCAGTGTTTAGACATTGTCTAGACAATGTTTAGACACATCTTTGCATGTCGCGTTGTTTTCATATCGTACAATACGTCAAGTTAAAACTGCAAAAGAATCGATGGCCATTGCAAATGTGAAATGCTATGGTAAGCAAGGTTTGAGAAAAAGGCTCATTGGAAGATCGTAATAGAAACAAGAGATCCCACATGTCTATTACAATCGTAAATTAAGTAGGATTCTATGCCAATACTCTGTAGAAATCACCAGTTCATGGTGAGTGCAGTAAACTTGTGATATCACGATGAACAGAAATTTCTTTCCGCTCTGAGGATACTGTGCACGCTGTTTTGCATCAGCTCACGGCCGTACTTATAAGCCATGAGCGTCATGATTAAACTTTGTAACCCTTGGACACTAATTCGTTCTTTTAAATGAGCTGTATCATACTATAAAAACAATACTATCAATTTTAGCACCACCTGCTGTCAAAAAGTGCAACTAACATAATATGTTTTTTTCATCGAAAAAACAAATCCCACAAGTTTCTCAGAATTTCTGTGAAAACCGCATACTTCTATTGTTTATGGTTTTCTAATTATTAGCATTTCAAAAGTCCCGGGACTTCTGGATCACCCGGTATATCAGTGAAAATTGTAGCAATTTCGTCTTAATTTTAAAAGAAAATTCAATCTGAAAATATCTACCCCATACTAACCTATGAGTGGAAATCTATGTTTTGCCAAAGATTTTCGTCGGAAATTCTTTGGCATTGTATTCATGGGCGGACTGCTGGATTCAATGTTAGCTCTCTGTATTATTATTGAGTTCAGTGAGTCATCCTTTTACACAGAATAAGGAGTGTTTCTCAGTTTCTTTTATAGCGGTATCACACGTGCCCTATTCGCCAAACTTTTTCCCCAACGCAACATTACAGCCAGCAAAAAGTTGTCTGATCTTGATATGGGGAAGAATCTGCTGGTTATTCTTGCTCACCAAACATTTCCGCATTATTGCACTGAAAAAGTTGTTCATTCATTCAGCGCTGATCAACTGACCAATAGGAGCGGAGCGAGAAATTAAATAACCCCGCGACAAGTTTGAAAAACCTGTTTAGCGAACACTCAGCAAGATGAACGATCGTGTTTTGCAAAATGTTTGCCGAAAAATCTTTCTCCGTGTGACTAAGCATGCTACCGTGCGCACACCTGCTTCTCTGCATATTTTGGAATTGCGCTCCCAACGCTTCTCTGTCACTCTCTACGGTCGTGCAAAAAATTGAACATCTTAAATCTAGGCAACCATAGATTCAACACACTTTTTGATAAGGCAACCTAATACTGTTGGATTGGGAATAAAATAAGCTTTCATTTGATATGTAATTCGATGAAATAAGTTATGAGATAATATTATCAACGGTTACTTACCTTTTTATACTTGGCAACCCCATGGTTGGCAACATGGGAGAGCAGGCAACCTGTATTTTTTTCAATTCCTTGGGGTATATTCTCTCAGCTGATACTCGAATTTCACAAATAACAAATGGGGGAAGTTGATCAACAAAGTTTAATTAAACATTTCATTGTTTAATATTATCGACATGTGATTTAGCTAGGCAATCTATGTGTGATGCATCAATTGTATCAGTATCTAGCACATATTCTTTATTATCATTAAATAACAAATGAGGGTATATATTTCTTATACGGGATGTTAGACTATATGTGCCTACCATAAAATCGCTGTATTCAACAAATTTCCCAATTCTTTTTCTTATTATTGAAAATTAAAGTTCAAACATTCAGGATTTAAAAAATGCCTTACTTTTGGTTTAGCGACACATTTATAGTCCAAAATATAAACCTTTATTCACAAGTTTTTGCGTTATATTAAAATCTTATCTAATTGACCACTTGCACTGAGAGAGGGGGGGGGCTTGTAATGCTTCCCACAAGCATTGGCCTTTCATGAACGCTTGTGGGATAAATCGAGAAGCTGATAAGCTATAATCCATGGTGATGTTCTTTGACGTTAGAAATGCCCCCTTGTGGTCCTTTTGCGTTTTTCTTTGTTTACATTTATAAGAAACCTTGAGTCTTAAAAAGATTATAAGAAATTGAAATAAAACAAAGTGTTTACGAACTCTGTGGTTTAAATATTAAATATAAATTTTCCAATCTTTTATCTAATATTTTGTCCATTATTTCATTTAATTTTTTTTCTCTAATTCACTAAAATTTTACCTTACTTTAGAAAATTTTCGTTGGTAATTAAGTTCAAGTTTTACTGTTATCACAAAGAAATAAATTTTAATTACTCCCAGTGATGGTTTTTTCCGTAATAATTTTGGAAAAAAAAAAAAATGATACTGAAGAAGTTTTCAACCAGTAATCAGGAGATAAAACTAAAAATTCCATTAATATTTAATTTATGATCAAACTTTATAAAGTGAATTGCGTATCACATTTAAAAACTATTCTAATTAATCTTTTTTTATTGACTGGATTTCTTGAAATTGATGAAAATATTTAATTGGCTATTTTTTTATGAGAGGAAAATGATTTAATGTATTGTAATGAAAAGTTATGACATTAAAAAAAATATTTTAATTCTTACACTATAATCAATCATAAACTAGTTTGATGTGCCAATCTGAAAACTTTCTTCTATCTCATACATATATTTTAATATTTCATACAGTTGGTATACATGTTAATACATTAATATTATTGATTCAATACTATTCCAAAATTTATTTTCATCTTAAATTTCTGCTTTAGTCAATTGATCGGAGTAAAAACAAGTTAATGCGGATCATGATTATTTATTAAAATCAATAGTTTTCCCTTATCAGCTGTTTGCAAATAGCCGGCTTAGCAAGACGCGAGTTCCCGTTTATGCACGAGCCAATGGACAATAGAACGGCGAAGAATCGAGAAAATGATACAAATAACGGTATCACAATGCTCCTTTCACACTGAATATTTCCAAATTCAAGGAAAATCTGCTGGCTGTAGCCAGAAACATACACAAAAGGTTTGCTTGTTTGCAGAAAATTCATAAATTGAGACATTTTAATTCAACAACAACAACAAAAAATTTTAACTCATGAATATAGCTTAACGAGTTTAATCACTCAACTGATTTGTCCGTACGTCGTGCGGTGAAATATTTAGAATAGATGTTACAAATATTTTACTTAAAATAAGTGGTGTAAATTAAATATTTTATATACACTCAAAATGATGGTGTTCGCCCCGAATCAAACATAGGCTATGTAGCGATACGTATTAACGTAATTAATAAACTCACATTCTCAAAAGAACTGTACAAACTTCATTATTTAACATACTGCGTTGCGTTGCGTGCCCTTGACAAAACAAAAACAACTAGAAAAAGAACAAAAGATTTACGTTTCTATGGTTACATACATTAACGAACAAAGTATGATGCCAGATCCGAACATAAATTACAAATAATTCTAACATACCTCCCGACACTGAAGGGTCAACTTCAATAAATTATACAATACAACATATTAACATTACAAATGCTTAAGTAATATGATACAATACAACAATTTTCTTTTGCCAATGAATAATACAATTATGAACATACAGCAATAGAAAAAATAAAAATAAAAATACAAAACCAAACTTCTTTTTTATCTTTTTTTTTTTTAACATTTTATAATTAATTCTCTGAAACTTGTTGTTGCAATTACGTAATTTTTGAAATGCTTCTTTTAAGTATTCCCTTTGAGATTTTAATTTCTACAACCCGAATCTTACCATATGCACCTGGGAATTTATGTACAATGCGTCCTAGGAAGTATCTATTTGCGCGAAGATCATCTTCCTTTATCAACACTAGGATTCCTATGTTTATGTTATTTTTTTTCAAATTGCCATTTCGAACGTTGTTGGAGCGTATTTAAATACTCTTTATTCCAACGATTCCATATCAATTGAACGTATTTTGAAATCCTATGCCATCTAGAGAGTCTATTTTCGCTTACATTAATTAATTCTGATTCAACGATGGCTGTCATAGGCCTTCCGATTAAGAAGTGGCCTGGAGTTAAGGCCTCCAAGTCATTCACGTCTGAAGAGAATGGAGTGATTGGGCGTGAATTAAATATAGACTCTATTTGAGCAATTACAGTTAATAACTCTTCGAACGTTAGCCTTGCATTACCTACCATTCTCCTTAAATGATAGTTTACCGATTTTACTCCTGCCTCCCATAACCCGCCAAAATTAGGTGCTCTAGGTGGAATAAATTTTCAAATAACATTCTCTTCGGACAAATAATTTGTTAACTTCTCCTCAGGATGTCTTTGTAAATTATGGAGTCTCTGTAACTCGGCGTAAGCGCCAACAAAATTTTTTGCATTATCTGAAAATATTACTGCTCACCTTCTGCACCTAGCAATGAACCTTTTTAAGGTGCCAATGAATGCATCTGTGGTCAATTCTGACACTAGTTCGAGATGTACTGCTTTAGTTACAAAGCAAATATTGCCTTTTTAAGAATTCCATTTCTCTGTCCCTTATATTTTATAAAAAAAGAGGCTACTAAAATCCGTTCTCACATAATTAAATGGTGCGCTAGGACGTCCTTTCTCTGTGGGAAGGGAACCTATGATTTGTTGTATAATTATAGGGTTGTTTTTACGACAGGTTACACACTCATGCGTTATTTTTCTAGCTAAATTTCTTCCCTGTAATTGCCAGTATTTTTGCCTCAAGTAGCATAGCAATGCTTGTGCACCCATATGAAGATATTTTTTATGATAGTAAATTGCAATTAGGCTACACAATTTACCCTTAGCTGGCAGAATATACATTGATGTTTTTGAGCAAACTTTAGTCGGCATGATCTAAACACCCTCCTACATTCAAATTATCTGAATCAAAAAAGGTGTTTAACTATCACAATTTACTTTTCATAGGAATTTGCTTATCTTCTAACAATGCGGTATATTCTACTTTAAATTCACCCTTTTGAACCTCCCGAATCAAAAATATTTATTTTGATAATTCATCTATACTTACGTATCCTTTTCTTTTTTAAGCCTATTTTCTTGTATTATCTAAGAACCTGAAAATATAACTTAAAACACGTAAAATTTTACTATAATTATTGCTAATACTTAAAATTTCATTCACAAATTCAGTGTAATCTAAACAGATTAGTACAGTATTGGTTTTCAGTTTTAAACTTCAATCATCTTTAGAAGATGAGCAAGATGTTACAATAGAGAACAAGAAACTGATCAATACTCGACAAGAAATTGCAACGAAGAAAGCCTGCGATGAATAAGTAAAACAGACAAAGAAAATAACAGAAGAAACAAGAAGATTGATAAGGAAATGCAGAGATTTTAAAATGAAGAAAAATGATCCTAAATCAAGGGTTGAATATGCTGAATTATATAAAACAGTAAGAAAATGTGTTATAGAAGATATTCGAAAATTTAACTTTGATCTTGTCAAAAAAGTTGTAGAAGATAACAAAAGTTTAAAATCAGCTATTGGAAGAAAAGGTATTTTTGCACTGAATAGAGCAGATATGGAACAATTATCAAAAACAGTAAGGAAATGATCCACATTGTTGAAAAAAGCTATAATGATCTTTATAAATGTAAAGATCAATAAGAAATCAACCAACGTAATAAAGAAGAAAACTTAACAGAAACTGAAGAGATAATCCCTGTGATGACTGATGAAGTTTTACAAGCCATTACGTGATTTATGAAAAAAGGTAAATGTCTTAGGGAAGATGGAATTAAAATTGACCTTATCAAAAAAGCAGGAGAAGAATTTGCAAAAAGGCTATCCTTATTGTTTTCCAAATGTCTCAAGAAGTCAGATTATCAGAAGATTGAAATAATGCTGTGATGGTGCTACTCTACAAGGAAGAGGAGAAAGAAAACATTAAAAATTACTCTCCGATCAGCTTACTATCAGTGATTTATAAAATTTTCACCAAAATTTTAACGATAAGATTTGAATCAACTCTGGACTCAGCTCAACCTAGAGAACTAGCAGAATTTCGAAGGGGATTCAGCACAATGGCTCATATCCAAACGGTAAGGGAACTCATAGAAAAAACATAAAGAATATAATTTGCCTCTTTGCCTTGCCTTTATTGGTTATGAAAAAAGCATTTGATTCCGTCTACACATCAACAGTCGTAGAATCTCTGGAGGATATTGATATAGACAAACCTTACATCAATATCATAAAGAAAATTTACAAGAAAGCAACAGCAACCATCCGTTTAGATAAAGGGAAAGCGATGATCAAGCAGAAGAAGAGTAAGACAAGGAGACTCCATTTCACCTAAACTTTTTAATGCTGTCATATAAAATATTTTTAAAAAATTGGATTGGGAAAATAAATGGATTAGAATAAATGGAGAATATTTAAGTCATCTCCGGTTCGCTGACGACATTGTAATTTTCAGTAACAGCCCTGAACAATCAGAAAATATGCTAAAAGATCTGGGGCATTAATGTGGGATTAAAGATTGATTTGGAAAAATCTAAGGTGATGTTCAATTCATTTATACATCAAAAAAGAAAATTATTTACAAGAATACTGAGATTAAAGAAATGCAAAGTTATGTGTAACTTGGATAGGAAATGTT
Source organism: Maratus speculifer (assembly GCA_964019185.1). Taxonomy (NCBI): domain Eukaryota; kingdom Metazoa; phylum Arthropoda; class Arachnida; order Araneae; family Salticidae; genus Maratus; species Maratus speculifer. The sequence continues at coordinate 172,986,618 of OZ025302.1, forward strand.
ATCGGATAACAGTTCATGAATGAAATTAACAGAAGAATAAGAAATGGGTGGAACGCTTTTCGGAAGAACAATATTATTCTGAAGAGTAATATGCCTCTTTGCTTGAAAAGAAAGGTGTTTAATCAATGTATTTTGCCTGCACTAACTTACCAGGGTGCGTAGTCATCAAGAAACTCAGAGGATTTTAATTCTTTTAGTATCAGAAATTCTTTAAAGTACTGGTTGTTAGATTTGAAAAAGGGTTTCTTTTTCGTTAAATAAAACAAATGTTACATTATAAAAATTCTGGTAAAAGGTCCTTACAAGGTGCTTCCAAACTACGCACTCTGCTTACGGAGCAGAAACATGGACACTATCAAAACGGATGATACAAAGACTGCAAACGACACAGCGAAGTATGGAAACATGTATGCTAGACATAACTAGAAAAGACAGAAAAAAGATAACCTGGATAAGAAATCGGACAAAATTTTTTGATACCATTAAAAGAATTAAACAGTTACAATGGAAACGGGCTGGGCAATTACAAGACGACAAGACAATAGATGGAGCACAAACATACTACAGTGGTATCCCAGAGATGTAAAACAACCAAGAAGACGACCCCAAGTAAGGTGGAGTGACGAAATTAAAAAAAATAGCTGGTATAAATTGGAAGACGAAAGTACTAGATAAGAAAGATTGGAAAAATCTGAGTGAGACTTACATCCAGCAGTGTTTCGAAAACGGTTGATTATGATGATGATGATAAATATAATCATTAGACAATACTAAAATTCAACATCTACAATGAATATAGAATAACCCAATATATAACAAGCTTAAACAAGACAAGAGGAGTTAGCATTATTGGAGCAATAACGAATAATAATGGAAATTGTAGTACACGGCTAGTTTTCACGGGTAATACTATGTAGACACAACAATTACGATTAATTTCTGATTAGAAATCAGGAGAATCCTAAAAATGATTTCTAGATTACCCGATTAATCGTATCCTCAAAATTTAAATCAAAGAAAAAACAGGACATTTATTAAAACATTAAAAATGGAAAAGAGATAAACTTACAGTATACAATTGCCAACATGTGAAGAAAAAATTCAAACGTGCAAGCTCATTTTACTAATAGTTAAGAGATGAGATACAGTTAAGAATATATTTTAAAGTGCTTAATAACAGAAACCAAATATATATACATATAATTATTATTTTAATTAAAAATAACTATCATTAATAATAATAAATTATTTAAATAATATTAAACAAAACATTTTATGCAAATTAATGGAAAAAATGTAATTTTATTAAAATGATAAAAAGTTTTAAATAGAATTAAGTTAAAAGTTGATAAGAAGAGGAATTTTAAAAAAATGTTTCATGGCGCCATCTACCGAACGTTTGGATTAATTAGTTTGATAAAAGGATGAAAATTTCTTTACGTGCAAATTATATTCATTATATAAATTAAAAAAAATTAAATTAATTAAAAAAAATTATAAAAAAAAGTTATCATTACAATTTAATCTTAATCAACTAAATGAGAATAAATAATACATTTTAAAATCTAAATAAAAACTATAATAGGAATATGGGTGGTTTAACTTGTTAACTTACTTGTTAAATTAAAAATGTATTTATAATTAGCATGACACAATTTGAATTGTGAATTAAAGCAATTAGGCATTACCAAAACATGCTAAGCCATTAGAATATTATAAACAATTAACTAAGCATTTTATGTAAATTAATGGAAATATAGGGTAATTTTGATAATAAGATCAATTGTTTCAAAACCATGTAGTTTAAAGGCTCAGTTGTATTAAATAAGAAGGACTTAATAATTGTTTAAAGGCGCCATCTACCTAGAATTTGAATAATTATAGTTTGAAATAAGGATTAACATTGCTTTACGTGCAAACTATATTCATTATAAAATTAAAATAATAAGTTTTCATTACATAATAATCTTAAACAACTATTTGAGAATTAATGAAACAAGGTAGAACCCGTCAAATTTTGACGAAAGAAAATGTTTAAGAAGGAACTGTTTCGTTAACTTATAATAAACCTACAAAATTAGTTATAGTAAAAAATGCATTCTATATTGGTACGTCTAACTCTTAAACAAACGATATTTATCGTCAAATTAACAAAATACTATTTCTATAAAACGCAGTTGTAGAAATTGTTAAAATTAAACTTTAATCGTATATGTAAGCAGTAAAAAATAATAAAGATATATTATTATGATAAATTTATCAATTAAGGTTCTTATGCTAGTATTCCAAAATGATAAAAAGCAAAATTTATTCAACTTTGACTCAATCATAGAATTTTTTTCCCGTGAAATCGAAACTCGGCATCATTTTCACCGTATCAAAATATACAAATGTACTTTTCACATTTGTATTCACATTTAAAAAAAATTGGCATTTTAATTTGATAACTTTGATTCAAAACTTGAAGGTTCAATGCTATTAGCTGAAATAGATATTAAACTGTTGATATTATTTTACGTGTAAATCAAATTTTGTAAATGAAGTCAAAATTCACCGGGTTTTATAACAGAAAATATTTAAATTTTTATTTTTTCACTTTTAATGAGAAAATAGCTACATAAAGATACAGCACTCAATTTTTTTGCCTTTTTTTCTTTGCTTTAAATAGAAATGGAGTATTCCTGTTGCCACAATTAGAAAAGAGGTATTAAAAGCTACAAAAAAATTAATATTTCAAAAACAAATTAAGATACAGCTTTCAAACAACTTTCATTTAAAAGTACATTTTCCCCCACACGATGGTGTAAAAATTGAAAATGTGCGACATTAAGAAATTTAAAAACTTTTAGTAGCAAAAATTGCAATACCGAAATTCATTTAAAATTTGAGTGTTGCCATGCGCAAAATGACGTATGCGTTACGCACAGAAATTTTTGGCCTTTATAATATAGATATTACATCATTTAAAAATATACTAACAATATGGATAGTTTATATGGATAACTTACTTGTTAAATTAAAATAATAATAATTATAATAATAATTTCAATTATCAAACCACAAACCATATTGCGAATTAAAGCCATTAGGCATTATCAAGGAATGCTTTGTCTACAGAATATCATAAACAATTATTTAACTATTTACCTATTGTTACATTGTACCTATTCCTTCCTTTTTTTTTTTTTTTTTTTTTTTGTGTGTGTGTGTGTGTGTTTGTTTGTTTACATATTTATGTATTCTAAAATAAAGGCTAGATTCTGCAATAAATACATTTCAATATCGGAGAAGTTTTAGTTTCCACAAGAACAAATTTGAATCGATAGTGTTCAATTGTACTTTAATTTTGGAACTAAAACAATTTTATTTAATTAAAATTTTCTATTAATTCATAAAATTTCATAGTTAACTTTCATTATGAAAGCATATATGACAAAACTATAACTAAAACGGACAAAACTAAAGTTATTTAAATAAAAACTTTATAAACAAGTTCAACATGAGATATTTTTACCTTAAAAAGCATTTTTTGAAATTCTATTTCGTGGCCAACCGGGATAAATTGCCAAATAAATAAAATGTTCATTATTTTTTTTACAGACGATCTATCGGTATTCCACCGAATTTTTTTTTTAATAAACATATCTATCCACATGAGAACATTCCGTAATTTTTTCAGAATTTTCTGGGTATGTCCGTATCAAGACCTTTCTTGATAGTTGATTCGAGTGACTACGATCTCCACAAGGGCACAGCTACAACTAGACGCTACAGTCTCGGCAAAGCTATCTTGTCAATGGGCAGTATACTGGAGAGATGTGTATGTCCGCGTAAAGAAATAGTTCCTTACTAAATATAAAAGAAAAACCACTTTAAATTTGAATTTTTTTTAGATTTTTCTAGTGAAAAACGATTGACTGATTAAACAAAATTTATTTAATCTATTGTATGCTCATATATAAGAAAAATACTAGTAATATTTAAAGTAAATGTATATATTCGCACATAAGAGTCCTGGCGAGATTTTTGGCGGTAGAAACAAATGAGGAAGTAACCTTACACCCCGTAGAGTTGAAAAAAAGGTGACAGGCCACATAAAATCCCCATGTCATTTTTGGAGATAGACGATTTTTCATGCCTAATCAAATGTTTTACTTCATAAACTATTAAATATAGAAAAAAAAAAATCGATGGATTCGAATTTTTCGGAAAATTTCCCCTCAAGTACATACTAAACATGCTGATGAAAGTATGTAAAATAGCGATAATTATCTTTAAAAATAAATAAAACGAGTGAAAGAAGTTTATTATGATTTTCTTAGAGGATAGACAATATAATATCCATGAAATAATTTTCATGTCTCCGCATACACAAGGTATTTCTATTTTAATTACGAAGAGTTGATAGGAAGTTAAATTAATTTATAATGAGTGTTAAAATTTTACTTAACACATAAAATAGTAAATTAAGCGTAGATTTTGGAAATATTTCGACAACTAAGAAAAAAGAGACTCCTTTAAGAGCATATAGAAAAAAGAAATTGAAAATATTAATACACTGATGAGGTATTTTAAATATAAGAATAATATCAAACGCAGACTTAACATTACCGATGCTAATTCGGAGCATTTATTTTTTAAGGCTATTTTTCAATTCAAACTAACTAATTTTTAACATTTTCACTAAATTATTTTCATTCGTTAATTCATAAAATTTGCAGGAATGCTTACTCCGTAACCAAATCCGCGTTTCGAAAATAAAAAATATAAATATGAAATAAGCTAAACTAATATATATATATTTTTTGACAGAACACTCCATGTAAGACAAATTTTAAACATACTCAGAGGCAAAACAACAATTTAAAAATTAACAATATTAAATATTCAAAAATAGGTTTTACCGACATTTAACAAGATACAAATTATTTTTATTATTTCTGTTTTTACACTGTTAATTTTGCGACACTTTTCACACTTTGCGAATTCCGAATAAACTTTATTGAAACAATTATAAGATTTGATGTATTGGACTAAAAGTTTAAAACCGGGTTTATTTTTAATAATGTCAAAAAAATTGTTGCGGAATGCAAAAGCCTCTCTAAGTCTGTTAGAATCGAAGAAATTCAGAATTCGCAGATGTCAAAATTTAGTACAGTATTTACAATTAATGCAACCGATATTCTTTCAGAAATACAAAAAAAAAAAAAAATTCATGGAACGGACAAACAAAAGAATTGGTAACGTCAACTCGCGCAAATTTATTCCTCCAACCAACCATTAACAGCCAAATCTGATTATCCAAGAATATATTTTCGCAGTAAACAAATAATATAAATTAAATCCGAAATAGAATTTTTTGCGCACCAAACCCAGTATGGAAATCCTACGACGTCAAAACTGCGTAAAAAGTCTCGCTCAGTATAATGCTTATTGACAACTCAGGTCTTCCTGGTCTTTAGTATTCTGTGTATCTGTGTTTAGTATTGTGAACGTGAAACAGTGTGTAATGTAATGCATTTCATATCAAGCTGATCTGAATTCAGCTTTTACTAGAGTCAACAACACGAGACATATATACAAAATACGTTACAAAGTTATTATAAAATATAATTAAAAAATTTATGTGGTGTGAATGTTTTGTATTTTCTGAAATACTATTTAAGTTTTTAGCATTCTGTTACTATTTATTTCTAGCAAAACTGAATATTTTTTAGGGTATATGCCTACCCACAAATCACTGCTTTTACGAAAACTTTCGATTAAAAAAAAAAAAAGAAAAAAAAATCAAATTAAAGCACAAAACATATAGAATTCCAAAAATATTCTATATGTGTTTATGTTTTAGCAATAACTACAAGCAAATTTATAGCCCAAAATATAAACTGAAAATGAACTTTTTGAAACCGGAAGTAACCGTTCAAAGAGAAATATACATACAAATATATAATATATGATACATACACAAATATATAAACGCCTATAAATATGATGGATTTTTAGGTTGTAAACTTTATACATAACTTTTTGAGCTACATCAAAATCCTAATTTCAGTTTTTTGGAAAAATGCTTTTTTAACAGCGAGTTTACAAAAAACATCATAACTTTAAAAATAAATAAATAAATAAATAAATAAATAAAATAAAATAAGATATTGAAATAAATTTTGTGATAAGACTCTACTCTGATAAAAAGTTTATTATATTATATTTTTAAATCACAAGATTTTATATCATTTGAGAGAGGCGTTACAAAAAATTAATAAAGAATACTGCCCAGCTAAACTGATGGCATTGAGCTCACAGGCTACAAATACTAATTGTACATTAAAGCCTTATATTTTCAAGGGTTAATTCCGTTCGAAAAAAAAATTAAGAAGGGGAAACAGCTCTCCCCTTTCCTCTTTTTTTATACTTAATCATTGAACCTCCTATACTATCAAAGACATGCTTTATCATATAAAAAATCTATATCCAAAATTCAGAGCAAGTTAGATAATTCTTAATAAAAACCCATTTAGCATTTATATAATTTAAAAGGAGTTATCCCCCTCTTTTATACTTAACCATTAAACTTCCAAAACTATTCAGAGATTTGAACGAAATCTGAAAATTCTGCTTGAAAAACCCATTTATATAAATTAAGGGGGGGGGGGCATTAGAACCCCTGTTCCCCCTATTTATACTTATTCAATGAACACCTAATAACAGTCACGGAATCGCCTCATCAGAATGATCCTAATCTAAATTTTGAACGAAAACATAATTCTGCATGAAAATCCCATTTATATCAACTAACGGGGGGGGGGGGATTAGAACCCTTGTTCCCCCGATTTATACTTATTCAATGAACACCTAATAACAGTCACGAAATCGCCTCATCAGAATGATCCTAATCTAAATTTTGAACGAAAAATTAATTCTGCATGAAAATCCCATTTATATCAACTAACGGGGGAGGGGCATTAGAATCCCTGTTCCCCCTATTTATACTTATCCAATGAACACCTAATAACAGTCACGGAATCGCCTCATCAGAATGATCCTAATCTAAATTTTGAACGAAAACTTAATTCTGCATGAAAATCCCATTTATATCAACTAACGGGGGGGAGGCATTAGAACCTCTGTTCCCCCTATTTATACTTATTCAATGAACACATAATAACAGTCACGGAATCGCCTCATCAGAATGATCCTAATCTAAATTTTGAACGAAAACTTAATTCTGCATGAAAATCCCATTTATATCAACTAACGGGGGGGGGAGGGCATTAGAGCCCCTGTTCCCCCTATTTATACTTATTCAATGAACACCTAATAAGTCACGGAATTGCTTCATCAGAATGATCCTAATCTAAATTTTGAACAAAAACTTAATTCTGCATGAAAATCCCATCTATATCAACTAACGGGGGGCATGAGCCCCCCGTTCCCCCTCTTATACATATCGAATGAACTCCAAAAACTAATCAGGGAAGCGCCTTGTCAGGATATACCTATATACAAAATTTCAAGTGGATCGGATATTTTTATCATGAGTTATCGCGTTACGCACATACATACAGAACGGACGGGCACATAAGCTCTCAGTCTATGATAGCCTGTGAGCTAAAAAACAAATAACATTGACATGTTTCGATTCTAATCTGATAAGAACCATAATCATAATAAAAATACAAATACAAATCATCTCACGATCAATACAAATACACGCGACAATGAGCTGTAAACTAACATCATGCGCCCTATTGTAAAATAAATAAATAAAGTAAAAATAGATCATGATCTAAAATTATTTTCCAACTTGATTCATCCCATTTAAGCTTATTTATTCATTAATTCTAACCATAACTTAGGAAAAGTAAAAGAAACAATATCATTGCAAACAAAACTTTTACGCGTATAAATTTCAATGGGAATTCTTATAATGGACTTTTGACAACAATTTGATATGAAAAAATAAGCACAAACTAAACAATTGTTATAAATTCTCCACTTTTCGTTTCATAGTTGACAGAGCTTTTAAGGTTTGTTCTGAAGAACTTTTGAATAAGAAGCTGGATAATATTCGTAAAATTGCAGATTCTAATGGTTTTAAAATAAGTAGCATTAATAAATTAATAATAAATTATTATAGAAAAGGGAAACCTAAACCACAAAGTCCAGATTTAATTGAAGGTTTCAATAAAAGAAAAGATCTTGCAAAATTTAAAAGAGTTTCATTTCGATATTTGAAAGGCTATTTTGAGAAGTTAAAATTTAAATTTAAAAAGTTTAATATTGAATTGATTTCGAAGCCGCCATCAAAATTATATAGTTTACTGCATAAGTAAGTTGACCATGATAATAAATAAAATAATGATAATAACAATAATGCTAAAAAAAAGTGCCTGGAAGGTAGGTACATACTTTAAGAAAGTCCCCTTATTTCTGAAGTAAAGCCATGAATATAGAAATAGGAGGATTTCTCTCGAAATAGTGCTAATATAGTCAGTCCCCGGTACATTTTTGACTGATTTACACGTTTCAGACACTGGCGATTCCGAAAAACATATTATTAGAAAAAAAAAATGCCGTCCGTCTGTCTGTAAGCGATCTATCTGTAAACGAATGTCTGTAAAATCTCCCGAACAAATTGAGATAGAGACTTGAAATTTGGTGTGGTTTGATGAATAAGTAGCATCAATGAATTAATAATAAATTATTATAGAAAACGAAAATCTAAACCACAAAGTCCAGATTTAATTGAAGATTTCAATAAAAGGGGAGATCCTACAAAATTAAAGAGTTTCACATCCATATTTGAAATGTGATTTTGAGAAGTTAAAATTTAAATTTAAAAAGTTTAATGCTGAATTGATTGCGAAGCCGCCACCAAAATTAAAGAGTTTACTTCATAAGTAAGTTGACCCTATAGCACATGAGGATCTTGCAGGGATTTATGAAATACCATATCATAGAAAAGGGTGACTTAAATTATTTTATAGGCATGACTGGGAGAAAGCTTGAAATTAAAAAGGTGAACATGAATCCGATATTAAATTTGGTTCTACTAACACTGCTTTATCTAGATTATATTTAGATGGGAGGATAAAAATACTGTTTAATGAAACCAAATTATCTCTCGTATCAAATTGTTGTCGTAAGTCCGTTATAAGAAAGTTCATTGAAATTTATACGCATAAAAGTTTTGTTTGCAATGGTATTGTTTATTATTATTATCTTATACTATAATGCGAGCAAAAATTGTGTGTGTGTGTGTGTGTGGGTAAATTTTATCTCAAAAACGGCTCTAACGATTTTCGCAAAAATTTGGATTTTACCATTTTCGGGCACGAGAAGACCATTGGACTAGGTCACATGTTCGAGAAAATTCGATTATTGGGTCGTTTTGGGTCATAATGGGTCAAGATCGAGCTATTTATATCTAGAGAACGGCTATTTCGATTTTAAGGAAATTTTCTACCCAATCGTTTTTGGCACAACAAAACTATTGGGCTGGGTCACACGTTCGAAAAATCTCGATTAGTGGGTCAATTTTGGGTCATTATGGGTCAAGCCATTTTTATCTAAAAAACGGCTCTAACGATTTTGACCAAATTTTATATTGTATCGTTTTAGATTACAAGAAGACCATTGGGTTAGGTAACATGTTCGAGAAAATTCGGTTAGTGGGTCATTTTTGGGGTCATTGTGGGTCATGCTATTTTTATCTAGAGATTTTCTCACGCAATTTTGACTAAAAATTGCATTCTACGGTTTTCGGGCACGAAAAAAACATTGGGCTAGGTTACATGTTCGAGAAAAAATTTTAATGGGTCATATTGGGTCATTAAGAGTCTGGGTCAAGCTATTTATATTTAAAAAACGGCGTGATGGATTATAACGAAATTTTGTATGTAACAGTTTTTTGACATGAAAAAACTAATGGGCTAAATCACATGTTTGAGAGATTTCGACTATGAGGGTCATGATGGGTCATAATGGGTCATGGTCAAGCTATATTTAAAGAACAGGTGGATCGATTTTAACGAAATTTTGTATGCAACATTTTTTTTTTTTTGGCACAATAAAATCATTGGACTAGGTTACATGTTCGAAAAATTTCGATTAATGGGTCATTTTGGGTCATTAAGAGTCTGGGTCAAGCTATTTCTATTTAAAGAACGGCGTGATGGATTATAACGAAATTTTGTATGTAACAGTTTTTTGACATGAGAAAACTAATGGGCTAAATCATATGTTTGAGAGATTTCGACTATGAGGGTCATTTGTGGGTCATGATGGGTCATAATGGGTCATGGTCAAGCTATATCTAAAGAACAGGTGGATCGATTTTAATGAAATTTTGTATGCAACATTTTTTTGGCACGATAAAATCATTGGACTAGGTTACGTGTTCGAAAAATTTCGATTAATGGGTCATTTTGGATAATAAAGAGTCTGGGTCAAGCTATATATAATTAAAGAACGGTAGGATCTATTTTAACGAAATACTGTATGTAACAATTTTTAGAAACGAGAAAACTAATGGACTAAGTCACATATTCGAGAGCTTTCGATTATAAGGGTCATTTGTGGGTCTTAATGGGTCAAGGTCAAGCTATATCTAAAGAATGGGTGGGTCGATTTTAACGAAATTTTGTATACAACATATTTTTGGCATGGAAAAATCATTGGGGTAGGTCACATGTTCGAGAAATTTCGATAAGTGGGCCACTTTTGGGTCATTCTAATTTTATCTAGGCTACGTTTCGCGCAATTTTGACTAAATTTTGTATTTTATAATTTTCGGGCACAAGAAAATCATTGGGTTATGACAGATTTTTGAGAAAATTGTATCAATGGGTCATTTTGGATCATAAGGGGTCAAGGTCAAACTAACTTTATCTAAAAAACGGCTCAATCGATTTTATCTAAATTTTGTATCTAATGTGTTTCGGCATGCTAAAACTAAAGAGCTAGGCCACACGTTCGAGAGATTTCGATTATAAGGGTCATTTGTCGGTCATGATGGGTCATGCTAATTTTATATAGAAAATGGTACTCACCGTTTTGACTATACTTTGTATTATATCGTTTTTGAGCAAGAGAAAACCATTTGGCTTAGACACATGCTCGCGAAAAATCTATTAGTGGGTCATTTTGGGTCTTAATGAGCTAGGGTCATTCTAATTATATATAACAACGACTCAATCAATTTTACCTAAATTTTGAAACAAAATGTTTTTTGTCACGAGAAGACTATTGGGCTGAGTCGCATGTTAAACAAAATTATATTAGTGGGTCATTTCGCTTCATTGCTGAATGCTGCCAAGCTAATTTTACCTAAAAAATGGCTTAAACGATTTTGATTCAATTTTATATTCTATTGTTTTTGATTACCTGAAGACGATTGAGCTATGTCACATGCTTGATCAAATTTGATTAGTGGCTCATTTTGGGTAATACGGATCAGGGTCACGAGAATATGGCAAAAGCCAATAACTTGGTGATATTTGACAAAATATTGGCGACATATGGCCAAAAAATCGGCTATAAAAATTACGAAAACCAAAACACGTATTTGGAGCCAAATGAAAGAATGCCTCCAAATTTGGCTATATCTAGCAAAAAATATTGTCTTTCAGAATGTAAAGAATTTTTTTATACATTCTTAAGAGGATTCGAGATGCATGGTTAAACCAATCAGAGTCGAGCTAATAAAGTGATTTAGATCGATGTCCTTTCGTTGTATAATTTAAAATAAAATAAAATTTATAAATATGCGCATAAAAACATAGTTTTCTTACTGATTGTTTTTCTAAATAATACTATTATAAACATGTTTTACAGTAATAATACAGAGTGAATGATACAGTGAAAATACTATATCGAGTTGAACACAAAGTTAATTTTGACCGAGCTAAGCTCGGTCTCCCCTGCTAGTTATTATTATTCCTAAGTTATGATTAGAGTTCATGAATAAATTCCCCGTAAAAACTTGAATGGGATGAAAGCTGGGGAAAAAAATAGATCATGATTTATTTTTATTTTATTTTATTTTATTTATTTATTTATTTTTATTTTATTTTATTTTATTTATTATTATTATTATTATTATTATTATTCCTAAGTTATGATTAGAGTTCATGAATAAATTCCCCGTAAAAACTTGAATGGGATGAAAGCTGGGGAAAAAAATAGATCATGATTTATTTTTATTTTATTTTATTTTATTTATTTATTTATTTTTATTTTATTTTATTTTATTTATTATTATAATTATTATTATTATTATTATTATTACAATTGAGCGCGTGGTTTTTTTTTACATCTCCTTGTCGTGTGTCATTTGTACTGACCGTGAGATAATTTGTATTTTTATTTTTATTACGATTACGGTTTTTATCAGATTGGATTCTAAACAAGTCAATGTTATTTAATTTATTTTTTTTGTAACACCTCTATCTAGTAATACAAAGTGTTTATTAAGAGGCTCTACTGATCTACTGGTATGTTATAAAGCAAAATATAGCTTGTGAGTATGGTTTGTATAAATTAATTTAAGAGTTATTTTTATTGAAAAACTAGCTGTTACGCGTGACTTCGTTTATATAGCATTTTTAAAAGAATAAATTCATCAATCAAGTAAAAAAAAAAAAAAAAAAGATGATAAAAAATATAATTGATCTTTATCGTCTTTTATAGTAGAAACACTTCTGATGATCCGAATTTCTTTATTTTTGTTTATGTGCGAAGATATGTCTTTTGTTTTAGGGAAATTTACATTAATGTGTTTTTATACAATCTATATAAATTAAAATTATATTATTTTTTAATTTGAAAGAAAAAAATCCTTGTCGGTTCAGCCCAAGGTAAATTTCAAAGTTAAGTGTTAATTTTACCAATAAAACTAAATCAAGATTAGAAATAAACCCAATTTCTTCACCTAGAATGAGCACGAGAGACTTAAACCTTTTCAGAAAACTTTAATATACATGCATACACACACGCTTGTATAATATGAAATAGATTTAAAAGTAGCGAAAACAAATTCATAGTTCCTCGAAGTGTTAAAATATGTCAATATTTCCATAGTCGATTCTTTTGTCATGTGTCTTTACGTTCTTTCAAACTCATAAGACGTTATATATTCACCTGGTGACATCAATTATATTACCAATATGACATAATATAACATTTTTTTTAAAATTTGTTAAACTATTATTGCATTTTCAGTTTTCACGTGGAAATCTTACTATAGAAATAATATGTCGAGATACTTATTTCATTATTATTATTATTATTATTATTATTATTTTTTTTTTTTTTTTTTATTTTTTTTTTTTTTACCCACTCGTTGGATAGGTTGGTTTTTGTACGCTGGTGCATATCTTATTTAGACACACCATTCTGTATAAAAATTCACATTCGCAAAGAAAAAAAATAACTCTATTTCGGCGTGCGCTAGAAATTCATTTTTTCCCCAAAATCTTATAAGATTATACAGGGTGTATCTAAACTACTGGGCAAAACTTTAAGGGATGATAGTACACATATAGACAAATAATATTAAATGGGAAACTAAGGGTCCCAAACATCTTCCGTAGGAGATAGGCTCCATGAAAGTTTAGGGTCAAAAATTTGAAATGATTATAAAAAACGGAAAAATTGGTCGATTCGTTTGCGGTTTTCACAAAAACTATTCTTTATGTCAGTATTGTCTTGAAAATAAATTATAAAGATAAATTTTAAAAAATGCCAATAGAGGGTGCATTAGACTTTGGAGTAACGAACAACCATTTTTTACCGTTATTTTTTGCATCTCATTAAATTTTTTTAGAAGTTTAGACATAAACTTAAATTTTGAGCTAAAAATCTGTGTTTAAGTAGCGAAAACTGAACTGTGTTCAATGGGAGTGGGTAGGTTCAAATTTCAAATGATTATAAAAAACAGAATAATTGGTCAATTGATTTGCGGTTTTCACTAAAACTATTCTTTATGTCAGAATTGTCTTGAAAACAAATTATAAACACAAATTTCAAAAAATGTCGATAGAGGGCGCTTTAGACTTTGGAGTAACGTACAACTTTTTTTTTTTTACCTTTATTTTTTGCATCTCTTAAATTTTTTTTAAGCTTAGACATAAACTTAAATTTTATGCCGAAAATCGGAATCGTTGAGAGTGGTTAAGTAACGCTAACTGAACTGTGTTTAATGAGGGTGGGAATGTTCAAATTTCAAATGGTTATACAAAACGGTAAAATTGGTCCATTTGTTTGCGGTTTTCTCTAAAACCATTCTTTATGTCACTATGTCCTTGAAAATAAGTTTTAAAGATAAATTTCAAAAAATTCCGTTAGAGGGCGCCTTAAACTTTAGAGTAACCAACAACAATTTTTAACTGTTATTTTTTGTATCTAATTAAATGCTTGCAAAAGCTTAGACTTAAATTTTGAGCTCAAATTCTGAATCGTTGGGAGGGGTTAAGAAGAGCAAACTGAATTATCTTCAGAACTTGAAATGTTTCCCTGCCCACCTACTAGCACAGTTCAATTTTTCGCTACTTAACTACACACAAAGATTCAGATTTTGAGCTCAGAATTTAAATCTAAGCTTTTAAAACATTTATTTAGATTAAAAAAAAAAAAAAAAAAAAAGTTAAAAATAGTTGTTGGTTATTCTAAAGTTTAAGGCGCCCTCTAACGGAATATTTTGAAATTTATCTTTAAAATTTATTTTTAAGAAATTACTGACATAAAGAATGTTTTTAGAGAAAACCGCAAACAAATCGACCAATTTTTCCGTTTTTTATAATCATTTGAAATTTGAACCTCCCCACCCCCATTGAACACAGTTCAGTTTGCGCTACTTAAGGCGCGGCGCACATTGAGACGCAGCTGCCACGCGCAGTTGAAGCGACATTGCTCGGGAAAAAACTACGCGGGGCAGGGTGTGCGCATATTACGACTCAGTTTTCCGTCACGTTCACTTGCTGATGTACGCGTGTGAAACAAGTTTCGTTTTGCATTTTATATACAAGAAACAACTATTTCTTTCTTAGGATTTTTTAAATATTATTTTGTGAATTGTTACCTTTAATACAATTTTTAATTCTAAAAATATACTTAAAGTGTAATTTACCTTTCTTTGATGTAATATTTTTCTTTTAAAGTATTAAAAATGTATTAATTATTTATTCTCATACTGAAAAAAAAATGAAACTATTCATGATAGATAAAATAACAAATATTAAATATGTTATTAATGGATCCCTCCAAAATTTTTAGTTTATAAAAAAAAAAAAAAATAACCAATAAAAAGTATTTTTTTCTTTAACACTCTTTTTCATGTTTCATATAGAAAATAATGTTTCACACCATTACTGTTTTCGTTGAAAATTTTAATAAATGAGCTAAATTGGTGGTTTTATTTAATTTATATCTTCTTTATTTTCTTGCAAAAAATGCATGTTTTAATTTTGATCTGCTGCAAAATAAAAAATAAAAAAATATATTTTTTAATTGTTTACCATAATGCGTTAAGAATATATTTTTTTAAACAGCTCGTTATAATTTATTTAATATGAGTAATAAAATATTTAATATTAAGTCAGATTTTTTTTTTATCATTACTTTGAAAAATAGAATATAAAATTTAATTTCATGTAATAAAAACCATTTGCAAAGTTTCGTTTAATTTTAAAGTTTTAGAACCAGTTTCCATTACTGGAATGTTTATAGTACTTATTGATTTAACTGATATGCTAAGTAATAAAATTTAACATTTTAATCATACTTACCATAATGTATAAAGGATAATTTTTTTTTTTTTTTTTGTTAGCCAGGTTCCAGTGATATAAACATATACATATCGCTGGCATCCAAGTAACCGTAAAGTACCCCCTCCCCCCTCCCTATAATTAGTTATATTCAATAAATTTCATGTTATTCTTAAATTTTTATATTGAACAAGATTTTTCGAAAATAATTATTACTCTAAAAAATAAAACAGAAAACTTAATTTTATATAATAGCCATTTTACAAAATTTCATAGTATTTTTCTCGGGTAAATGAAAAGAACTCCCCCCCCCCTCCCTATAATTAGTTATTTTCAATAAATTTCATGTTATTCCTAAATTTTTATTTTTAACAAGATTTTTTTAAAATAATTATTACACTAAAAAAATAAAACAGAAAACTTAATTTTATATAATAGTCATTTATAAAATTTCATAGTATTTTTCTCGTGTAAATGAAAAGAACTCCCCCCCCCCCCCCACCTATAAATAGCTATTTTTAGTAAACTTCTTGTTATCCATAGAAATTTTTACTCCACAAAATTAATCTACAATTTTTTTTTTTATTTAACAAGATTTTTTGAAAATAATTATTACTCTGAAAGAAAAAAAAAAAAAAAAAAAAAAAAAAAAAAACAGAAAACGTAATTTTATATAATATTAGCCATTTACAAAATTTGGCCCTGAAATAATCTTCATGGTATCGTATAAAACGGGAAAAGCGCAAACAGCTTCAATAATTTTTTCTTCCATTTTCATCAAACACGTGAGACACTCGCACTCGAAATGTTGGAAACTATGTTCGAAATACAAGTGGCAGGCAGGACCTGCGTCAGAAAAACTGCGCGTGACTCAATATGCGCTCTTCTATTCATTTCAATGCTTTACAAAATCGCGTGACGTGGGAACCTGCCCCGCGCTTGTTGACTGCGTCTCAATGTGCGCCTTGGTTAAGGCTCCGCTGCACTGAAACTCCCCGATCGCGAAATCCCATGTTAGCCTATGGAAAACTTCTAAGCGCGATTACTCATTACCTAATATAATTATTAAAATATCGTTTTCACCGTCAGAAAGTGGACGTCAGATGCCGATGATGTGCTTTTTTAAAAATTGTCTACGCAAATTTTAAGTATCTTTAAGAGGATGATAAATTTTAATCAAATGGAAATTTCAAAGTTTATAGGGATTTTTTATGCACTTAAAATCTGCGTAGACAATTTTTAAAAAAGCACATCATCGGCATCTGACGTCCACTTTCTGATGGTGAAAACAGTATTTTAATAATTATATTAGGTAATGAGTAATCGCGCTTAGAAGTTTTCCATAGGCTAACATGGGATTTCGCGATCGGGAAGTTTCAGTGCAGCGGAGCCTTAATCACTCTCAACGATTCAGATTTTGAGCTCAAAATTTATGTCTAAGCTTCTAAAAAAAATTTAATGAGATGCAAAAAATTACGGTAAAAAATAGTTGTACATTACTCCAAAGTCTAAAGTGACCTCTATCGACATTTTTTGAAATTTATCTGTATAATTTATTTTCAAGACAATACTGACATAAAGAATAATTTTAGTGAAAACCGCAAATCAATTGACCAATTTTTCTGTTTTTTATAATCATTTGAAATTTGAACCTACCCACTCCCATTGAACACAGTTCAGTTTTCGCTACTTAAACACAGATTTTTAGCTCAAAATTTAAGTTTATGTCTAAACTTCTAAAAAAATTTAATGAGATGCAAAAAATAACGGTAAAAATGGTTGTTCGTTACTCCAAAGTCTAATGCACCCTCTATCGGCATTTTTAAAAATTTATCTTTATAATTTATTTTTAAGACAATACTGACATAAAGAATAGTTTTTGTGAAAACCGCAAACGAATCGACCAATTTTTCCGTTTTTTATAATCATTTTAATTTTTGGACCCTAAACTTTGATGGCGCCTATCTCCTTCGGAAGACGTTTGGAACCCTTAGTTTCCCATTTAATATTATTTGTCCTGATGCGTACTATCACCCCTTAAAATTTTGTCTAGTAGTTTATATACACCCTGTATATATATTTGCAAATAAAGGTTGGGTGTCTCCCCTTAAAGGGCCCGCCACCATTAACTACTCTAGTGTGCATATCCATGATGAGTAGGTATTGCGGTGCCCCTCAACAACTAGCTTATTTTAGTGACAAGAAATAGATAATATATTTAAAGTGTGGATGAAGCCGAACTACTCTCGATCTACTCTCCCATCTACGTCATTATGTTACTCTGAGCAGTGTTGGTCATCCTCCTCATTTTAAAATGTAAGCAATAGATTTTTATTTATTTATATGTATTTTAAATGTTAACACAAGTTTCCATTTTTAATTAAAAAAAGCTGTGATAACAACATTATTTTAATTTGTAATAAAAAAGAATAATAAAATACATTATTATTGCGTTGTTATAATATATTACGTTATTGTACATTATCAGCGGTTTGCCTTTCACAAGATCTGATTTCAGAAAAATGGATCCTTCACAATTCTTAAAACTTAAATTTCCCCATTCTTATTAAATTTAATAAAAATGTCGAATTAAAAATTATTGTCCACTTTTCCGGGATTGAAGTTTGTGAAATACAAATCAAGACTGATAATGTCATTATAATATTAAAATATAATAATATTATCAGCATAGTAATATAAAAACATGCTAATATAAAAGTACGTAATAATAATGTATTAATAATATATGGTATATTTTACATTTTAATTACACAATAGTACGATAATGTTCTTTAAATTAAAATGGAAACTTATGGAACATTTAAATAAGTAACATACATATAAGCATCTGTCACTTACCCTGTTTTAAAAAGCTGAAAATGCTTAATTTTAATGATATCTATTGCTTTTACTAACCGGCATGTACTGCGTAAAGAAAGGTGGCTACTAAATAAGCAAGTGTTGAAGTTCTCGATCAGGGGGGTGGGGAAACGTGGCTTCCCCTGAGTTGTTTTCGCCTAGAATGCGTGCGTGTATCAACAGAAACTATGGCGGTGTTCAGCTTTTACGCGCGCGCTCAGGAGCCACGGACATGGAGTGGGTACCTATAGTGGACGGGATGTGCGTTCAGTACTCGCTACTGTGCCACCGGTACTGCAACTGTGCGCTCGATAACAGATGGAGAACAGATCACGGATGTAATTACTTGTGGTGCCAATTATAAAGATAATCTGTTACAAATGGATGTGATCCCACTGGCTGAATGGTCAGTGTGCTGAGCTTGTACCCAGACGACACGAGTTCGAGGCCTGCGCGGGCCAAAAGTTAGTTTGTGTGTTTTTTTTTTTTGTTGTTGCCTTTTTATTAATAAATAAGACATTTTTATTAAAGGAAATTTTATATTAATAATACAGAAGCACATGTATTTCTATTATAATAATAAAAAACTTATTTAAATGCGAGAAAATGAGATTTTTGCGGAATATCATTCCAAAGTGATTTATATATACAGGGTGATTCATAAAAGATGGGCAGAACTTTAAGGGGTTATAGTACACTTAAAGACAAATAATATTAAATAGGAGACTAAGGGTCCCAGACGTATTCCCAAGGAGATAGGGGGCATTAAAGTTTAGGGTCCGAAATTTCAAATGATTATAAAAAAGGGAAAAATTGGTCGATTCGTTTGCGGTTTTTGCAAAAAATTTTCTTTATGCCAGTATTTTCTTGAAATAAAATTTTAAAGTTCAATTTCAAAAAATGCCGATAGGGGGCGCTTTAGACTTTGGAGTAACAAACACCTATTTTTTAACGTTATTTTTTGTATTTCTTTAAATGATTTCGAAAGCTTAGACTTAAACTTAAATTTTGATCTAAAAATCTGAGTCCTAACGAGTAGTAAGTAGCGTAAACTGAAATTTGAAATTTGAAACCCTTCTCCCCCCAGAACAAAAATCAGTTATTCCCGATCTTTGTGTCGTAGATTAGGCTCTAACTACTGCCGCGTTTTGCTAAAATTATTCTTTATGTCAGTATTTTCTTGAAAATAAATTTTAAAGAAAATTTTCAAAAAATTCCGATAGAGGGCGCTTTAGACTTTGGAGTAACGAACAACTATTTTATACCGTTATTTTTTGTGTCTCATTAAATGCTTTCTAAAGCTTAGACTTAAATTGTTGGGCCCAAAATCTGAATCGTTAAACGTGGTTAAGTTTCTGGGGAGAAGGGTTTGAAATTTCTACTCCTGAGCACAGTTCAGTTTTCCATGTCCACACATTGTGTGCTGTGATACGAGGTAAAAAGACATAAATTAGGATTATGTTACCAAAGCATATTTATTAACATGTAATTACAATAAATGTTCAAAATTATGACCACCAGAGGTTATGCACGCAGAACAACGGCGAAGAATGGAACGGCGAACATTCGCGAAAACATCAGGCTTTTCGAGCACTTCCCCTACAGCGGCGGAAAGTCTGGCGACCAGTTCCTCGTGGGATTCATTGGGTGTCTCATACATAAGAGCCTTCAATTGTCCCCAAAAAAAGAAATCGAGGGGTGAAAGATCTGGCGAGCGAGCAGGCCAAGCAACAGGACCACCTCGACCAATCCATCTGTTCGGAAATGTGATGTCCAGATAGTTGCGGACGTCTCGTACGTAATGGGCTGGCGCTCCATCGTGCTGGAACCACATGACCCGCCGGATGCGTGGAGGAACAACGTTTAACAGGTCTGGCAGCACATGTTGCAGAAATGTGAGGTATGTTTTACCGTTGAGGCGTTCAGGAAGAAGGTAAGGTCCGATTAGGTGGTCTCCGAGGATTCCTGCCCCAACATTGATGGAAAAGCGTCTCTGATGAGCATGTGGATACGTAGCATGTGGATTGACATCCGCCCATACATGTGCATTGTGTGTGTTAAATGTACCTTCACGTGTGAAGGTACATTCATCGGTGAAAAGCACAGTTCGTCCAAAATGTGGATTTAGCACGTTCTGCTGCAGAAACCAGCGGGCGAATTCAATACGATTTGGATAATCCCCTGGAGACAGTTTCTGGACTCGTTGCACATGAAACGGGAGCAAATGTTCATCCTTCAGTACCCTCCAAGTCATGGACTGTGAGGTATCCACCTGCCTAGCCACTGTTCGTGTACTTGTACTTGGCTGCGCCGCTACTACATCCAGAATGGCTTCTGCAACAACTACTGATTCGTCCTTTTTTGCACGACCTGCATTCGACCGGGAAGCGAGAAATGATCCCGTCTCACACAACTGTCTGTGCAAGCGCTCGAAAGTTTTGCGGTTAGGCAACCGCCTGTTGGGAAATCGCTCTCCGTACATTCGTTGTGCCTCTGCACCATTTCCATCTGGCGCTCCGTAAATTAAATGCATCTCAGCCTTTTCCTTATTCGTGAAGGGCACCATCTTTCGATTCATTACTACAGCGACTTACACTTGACTCACCGTTCAGTGGTTTTTATGCCTGAATCGTGTCGAAATTTTGCATATGTGTTCTTCTTCCTCCCCATTTGACATTTGCATACTTTCTGTCTCCTTCTTCACCCGGTGACTAGCGTCAGGAATGGAGCTTTAACGTTTGCATGAGCGACGTTTCCAACTGTGCCAGTGCCTTTATGAGTGAATTCCGACTATGCAGTCCTTGACGAAAGTTGTATTTTTGCCTCGTATCACAGCACAGAATCGTTGGGCATGGTTAAGTAGTGCAAACTGAACTATGTTCAGAAGTTGAAATTTGAACCCCCTCCCCTCGCTACTGAACCACGCTCAGCGATTCAGATTTTGAGCTGAAAATTTAAGTTTAAGTCTAAGCTTTAGAAAGCATTTAATGAGACACAAAAAATAACGGTATAAAATAGTTGTTCGTTACTCCAAAGTCTAAAGCGCACTCTATCGGAATTTTTTGAAACTTTTCTTTAAAATTTATTTTCAAGAAAATACTAACATAAAGAAAAATTTTAGCAAAACGCGGCAGTAGTTAGAGCCTAATCTACGACACAAAGATCGGGAATAACTGATTTTTGTTCTGGGGGGAGAAGGGTTTCAAATTTCAAATTTCAGTTTACGCTACTTAACTACTCGTTAGGACTCAGATTTTTAGATCAAAATTTAAGTTTAAGTCTAAGCTTTCGAAATCATTTAAAGAAATACAAAAAATAACGTTAAAAAATAGTTGTTTGTTACTCCAAAGTCTAAAGCGCCCCCTATCGGCATTTTTTGAAATTGAACTTTAAAATTTTATTTCAAGAAAATACTGGCATAAAGAAAATTTTTTGCAAAAACCGCAAACGAACCGACCAATTTTTCCCTTTTTTATAATCATTTGAAATTTCGGACCCTAAACTTTAATGCCCCCTATCTCCTTGGGAATACGTCTGGGACCCTTAGTCTCCTATTTAATATTATTTGTCTTTAAGTGTACTATAACCCCTTAAAGTTCTGCCCATCTTTTATGAATCACCCTGTATATTAAGCAAATGAAAAAAAAAGTTTTCTGCGAAAATATCCGTATACGCATAAAATAATTATTAATGTTCTTCTTCTTCTTCTTCTTCTTCTTCTTTTTTTTTTTTTTTTTTTTTTTTTTTTGAAAATTTTAGAAGTTTTTATTGAGATTAGGATGCAAATATAATGCATGCGTGGATATTTTACGGTGTTAAAATCAAAATGGAAAATATTATAAAAGCAAAATGTAAAAGATATACATTTTTTTAAATTAAGAATATCTGCATACATATATTTTAAAGAGGTGAAATATTTGGAGTTTGCCTTCTAGTTTTGTAATGAATAAAGTATGATTAGAATGTTTATAATTTTTCTATTGAAAGTATAAATAAGTGTTTTGCTTATACTAACATAATTTCGGATGTCGTTCGTTTCTCATATTTTGTGACATATTTTGGCCTGTTATCCACACGGTATTAAAATATACAATCATTAAATAAGAAATATACACATACTAAAACTTCTTCTGAAAAATTATCTAACTAACAATGCAAATTCCATTGAAATCAATCCAGTATTGTAGATTACAAATCAATCTTGAAATATGTGGATACAGGGCCATCGCTAAGACTTTTTATTAGTGGGGGAGAAAACCTTAAATTGTCAAGTCAAATTTTTATATTCGCCGACTCGTTTTATAATTTTGCCAAGTTAACGCACTTTGAAAATGTAATACAGTTCTTATTTGTAAAAAAATTAATAATATTCCCAATTTGAGTTGTAACTTTTGCAAATTCTATCAAAAATAGAAAATGTATTGCAGTTTTTATTAAAATTTTAATTAAAATTGACATAAAAGTTTTAAATTTGCAAAGTGTAACAACATTTGTGAATGTTTTGGGAGGGGAGGCTCCCCCCTGTCCCCCCCTTAGCTAGTCTCCCGTGTGGATATTTCAACCTTGGTTTATCAACAGCATTCTATTTAATACGAAAAGTATAAAGCAACTGATAAATGATTTTTAAATAAATAAAAATAAAATTATTAAAAAATTTAAATCACCAATTGTTAAATTGTATCAGTCAACCTACCAACTTTGACAACAAACAACGTGCAACCAATAACAGATAAGCACAAAACGTACAATCACGTGATCAAATCGCCCATCATTTTTATTTGCGTCGCGCGCGTCAATGTTTGAGCAGGGTTGGTTGTCATATTTTAAATGCTGATCGGGCTTACTTACATGAAATAGGTCACGTGATACTTCCTGGAATATTTTAAATTTTATTTGAGAGATCACAGGTATGTATTTCCGTTACGAGAATCATGTTTTGAAAGGATAAAGGGATATAGTAGGGGAGAGTGGGGATACTTGAGCATAGGGGATACTTGAGCCACCCCTATTATCTCAACAGCTGGTTAATTTTTCTTTCTAAAACTGCCAATATGGTAACATATTTATAGTTCTGAACATGTAAAAAAGAAATCTCACATCTTGGTACCATTTTGAAAGTATAGTGATTAATAGTTGTTTTTTCCCTACCTGAAGTAAATATTTGGGTGCATAGTTTTTTTGTTTTTTTGTAATTAAAGTTTTGGTTAAAGTTGCAACTATATACATAAATTTAATAAGCATAATTTCAATTGTATTTTGAATCTAAAATAGTTCTAATAGCTGCATGCTTCATTTAGTAAAACTCTAGGAAACAAAAATTGTGGTAGTGGGGATACTTGAGCCAGTGAGAGTGGGGATGCTTGAGCCATGTCTCAACCACCCCTACTAGAAATTAAACATGGGTGAAACAAACAAAAAATAAAATTCCATCCTTATATTCACTAATAGATTTTTTTCTGGATAAAAGGGAGAATAATTTTTCATTTTATTTTTTTTCTTAAAAAAATAACGACCTAAAAATGTTTCAAAATGTATATTTTTTAAATGAAAATATCCATTTTATTTTTCATTTTGACTAACAAAATAGCCTGTCTAGATAAATGTAAACATAGTTTTCAATTTAATTTTTATTAAATTAAAATAACTTTTTAAAACTGTTTTACAGGCTATAAGCTCTAATACTTTAATTAGTTAAGTCCAACATATTAAAATATTTATTTTTTAATATAACATATTAAGATTAATATTTTATATTGAAATCGTAACTTCTGTTGCTGTAACTTTTTTTTTTATTTAAATAAGAAAATTGAAGAAAAATTGGTAAAAAAAGCGCACAAAAAACAAGACAAGCAACAAAAATCCCAGTTCAAACTTACCTGCATGGAGCCAAAGATGAAGACAAATCTTTTCCTGTGAAATCAAAAAAGTGTTTGAAATAGTAGAATGATACCTCTGGCTTAAATTCCGACAGCTACTAAATTAAAAGCATGAGTTCTACACTATCATCAAAGGAAAATTCTGTCAATGATGGTGATGATGTGAAAAGAAAATCTTCTACTGATGGTTGGTTACTAATAAAATATGCCAGAAAGAAAACTGTAAAAATATTTGTTGGATAAGTGCTTAATATTTTGAAAATGAATTTTGCCCGATGAATTGCAGATTCCAAATTTAAATGGCTCTGAACTGAGGAGGCTTCTACCGTCGTTATAAGTCAAGTTAAAGTTATCCTTCGACAGCCAGTTCTAATGACAAAAAATGATCTTATTACTAGCTTTGTTTTCTCAATTGGTTTTGAAGGACTTTATGTTTCATAATTTATCATTCTGTAAAATGTTTGTGCAAAAATAAAGCGAAAAAAATTACTTTTGTAGGTATTTTTCCGTCGTGGCTCAAGTATCCCTTCACCATGGCTCAAGTATCCCCCCCCCCCCATGGGGATACTTGAGCCACGATGTAAAACAAAAAATAAACACTTATTATACATAGAAAAATAGTTCAAAATTAATTGAAAGTGGTTTTCAGTTGAAGAAAAAATATCAAATTTTCATTTTCAATATTTTATTTTATTCTAAGAAATTATAAAAAAATTAAAAAAATTAAAATTCAAAAAATGGCTCAAGTATCCCCATCTTCCCCTATTTGTATTTACCAATTCTGAACCATAAAAATAATGCAATAATTGAATAACTTTAAAATTCTCTTCTTCGATAGCACCTACTCCAAGCAGAATCTTCTGAGCGCGCGCGCACAAAAAAAGCGTTTTTTGAACACGGCCTATCTTTCGTCCTTCGCGGACGCTGCTTCATACTTCATCCTGTAACGTTTGCTTTTTTGCTATGCTGGAACGATGTTTGTTTACTAAGTAGTCAACAGATGGGCTAGTTAGGTGTTTTTAAAGCTGTGGTTTTTGTATAGTCTAGTTTCTTTGCAACCACATAACATATACGTAGTTGGAACACTTAAAAAATGAGGCATTGTAAATTGCTTGATCTTTTACTTTCTGCCATTTTTAATCGCCAGCTGCCGATTAAGGTACCTGGTGATGTTTTGACACTCTAACTAAAGCTTTAACATTAGTAAAATGCTACTTAAATAATTTAAAATATTAAGTTTTAAATATTTCTGAGTTGAGTAGAATTAATTGACACAACTGCTTGTTATTATAGAACTCTCAAAATTTACTGACTTACTGACAAAAATCGGCAGAAAAATTTAAAATTTTGTGTTTTCGATTGTAAAAAGTGCAATGCCCCCCCCCCCGCCCTCCGGAGCCACCGAAGGTTTTTCTGTTGAAACGTGTCTGAATGAACACTGACAATCAGACATACGTGAATAGAAGATTTAAAAAATGATGCATTATAAAAGAGTTATTTTTAGAGTCTGTTAAAAATGATTATTACATTTTAGTAAAACACAAAGTACATAAAGAGCGCGTACAAACTAAAAACACTTCTTAATAAAGTACTATCTGTTTTCGATTTCTTTAGCTCGAAAAATTTTTCTTGATGACTTTATTTCAATGTATGTTATACATATGCGTTGCGGTCGTTTTCTGTGAGTATCACTTTTTCTAAAATTTATCTTTATTTTGTACCTTTATAAAAATCTGGGATTTCTGAAATTTTTGATTCTATCTCTAAATTAAAATAATTAACAATTTTTTTTATTATTATTGCATTGCCTTGTACGATTTTCTCTCTGGGATTTTCATTTATTGTATAGAACATATGAAAAAATCCAAATTAAGATTTTTTAGTTTTGTTTGAGTATTTTTCAGAGATTTCAGGTTGCTATGTTATTAATCAACAGCATTTCTTTACCAAGCATTCCCTTTTTAAATCCGTACAATTAGTTTAAGAAAATCCAGTGTTTGCATGCTTTTAAGCCACGCCCAACTTTGTAAGGATTCTTTCACAAGTAATAGCATAAAACTGTTTTCTAGCGAATGAATCGCGAATTCCTTAGGGCGTTTCTGGTATATTGGTGGTAAAGTCTTCACGAAATGGGGCTGGCTTACGGGGTGCGAATTCCGTAAATTTGCTTCGAAAAATTTGTCGCAAAAAAGTGCTACGTTTGTGGAAAATAAAAATGAGAATGAAAATTCCAAATTGTATAATTTTAATTTCAAATGAAACAATTTTAATTGATATTTAAGGAATTTTTTACACATAATATAGCTTCAGGATTATATGCCAGGTTTCGCATCGGGAAGTTACTTATGACTCCACCTACTTGAAATGAAACAATTAATTTGGGACAAAAATTCCCATCTAAATATAGCACTCTAATTCCAAGCGTAACAGAGGGGAAATTGCACAAATATTTTACTATTTAAATACATACTAAATTTTCCAAAGTTTAAAATTTTACAAGACTGTGTTAATTTATGGAGCAGTGCTTAGTTAATTAATTATAAACGATGAAAAACTTTAATTATTTAGTGATAAATTAATTAAAATGGTATGTAACAGAGGGGACAAAAATGCCTTCACATTTTTGACATTCATTACAATTTATATAAAACTCTGTGATTTGGAAATTGCAGAAAAGAAATTAAATGTATTTTTTAAGTAAAGACATATCAAGATAAAATAATTACTTGTCAGATTGTTTAAATTGAAAATATATTTTATTTAAATGAAATTAATAGAACGTAACAGAGGGGACATGGAATGTAACAGAGGGGACGTCTTACAATTCAGTGATCATATTTTCAATACAATATCATTATTGAAGGTGACATTTCGATTATTTAATATACAAATTGGTAATACTTGTTTAATTTCAGACATGTGAGCCTATGCTACATCATTATAATTGTATTTAAATGTTTTCAATCCACTAGACCAACTTAAAAATACAACATGAACATTGTCAGTTTCATTGTCAATTTCAGTTATTTGGGCAACAAATTTCACCATTCTATTCTTTCCTTGAACTCTAACAATTGCAAAATTGCCAACATTAACACCAGGAGTCAACAAATTGTCATTTTGTGTAGATTTATCCAAACCATCTTTGAAGCAAAACTGTACACCTTCAACAGACATACATAAATAAGAAATGTGATATTTTTGTAGGACTCTCACGCAATGAATTCGCCTCAAATTTGGTATAGCTTTTATGTTTGAAACTCTTACATTAAACGCAGCAATGTCCCTTTCTACATCTTCTTTTGCACAATAAATAATTTCTACTCCATTGCAAATGGTATTTTGCACATTCAGCCAATGATTTAGCATCAGATGGCGAAGGTGTCCATTTTTCAGACATAATTTCTCGGTACATAGCCCTCTTCATAGTACCTCCCACTAGAGGTCTGCACGGGCCGGGCCGGCGGAATCGTTTCGAATTTTCTAACGGGCCGGGCCGGGCCGGGCCGGCAGATTTAGAATAGCTTTTTCAACGGGCCGGGCCGACAAACAACATAAACGGGCCGGGCCGGGCCGGCAAAAAAATTGAACGGGCCTGACGGGCCGGGCCGATAAAAAAAAATTTCGGGCCTGCCGGCCCGTTCTGAAGATTTCAGTTGAAACGATAAAATATGAGCTATTTTCAACGAAAATGGTTTTAACGAGAATAAGTATAAATGTGGCCATACTAGTTTGACAGCATCAATATAAAAATGCACAGTGTATCGGCATCGGAGAATTACATTATGTGTAACCCATTTTAATATTTTTTTAGCTGACTCATGCCGGTCCGAGATCACGCTTGCATTATTTTTCTACATACAGACTGGCCGGTCCGGTACTAGACTTAATTATTGGCAAAACATGATTTGTAAAATTATTAACAGCGATAAAGAACTTTTGTTAGCTTAGTCTTCGGATATATCTCTATGATTTTTAAATTAATTTCTCAATAATGCGAAAGTTTGGCACATTTTCTGTTTAATTTTTAATTGTAAAAGTATAAAAGTGATAAGCCTAACTATTGAAGGGATTTGGAATCGAATAGCGTTTTTCATTGTTGGTAAATAAAATACTTGATGAGATATAATAGTTTCTCAAATGATTGCAGGTTTTTCTCCCTTCCCTTTCTATTGCTTCCGGAAATTCTATTCAAAACGCTAATTATGACAGTATTTTATTGTTTGCAGTGTTCTTAAATTGCTTGTATCAAAAAATGGATAATGCCATTCGATTATATAGTTTCTGAAAATAGATATCTGCTAATCTTATGCGCTTCTGGGAAAAAAAAAAATGAATTTAGAAATGTAACAGAAAGGACTTCTTTGAATTTAAGAATAAATTTGGATTTGAAACTTATAATAAAATAATATAGAAATATATTTATAAATCATTTTTTATGAAACAGCTTCAAAATTAACGATGTTTTTAACTTTCTTTCTTTTTTCTTTTATTCTAAGCCATATTAATTTTTTAATGAATCTTTATTCGAATGTTGAAAGCCTAAGAATCTAAGTAATCATTAATGTTGTTAATGTGTATTTCCTGTAAAATATACTGTAAAATCATTCCATAGATATGTATGCAGCATTCTTTAAAGAAATCTTATTTATATGATAAAAATCTGAATTTTTAAGAAATCGTAGAAATTGTAACGGGCCAAAACGGGCCGGGCCTGTTTTCGCTGATTTTTGTACGGGCCAAGCCGGGCCTAAAATATAAAAATTTAAACGTGCCGGGCCGGGCCCGGGCCGAACTTTTGAGTTTTACAACGGGCCGGGTCGGGCCGAAATAACTTTCCTACGGGCCGTTCCGGGCCGGGCCTGGAAATTCCGGCCCGTGCAGACCTCTACCTCCCACTCCATCAACTGCACCCTTTCCATGACTAGTAGCAAAGTAATGCCAATTGACTTTAAAGGGTGAGAAAGTAACATTGCAAAGAGTGTATTTCTCTTTGAATTGGGATGATAGCCCATTACTAAAAATGTCAATCGCTTTTAACACAGGGGATTCTTTTTTAGCTCACAGGCTATCATAGCCTGAGAGCTTATGTGCCCGTCCGTTCTGTATGTATGTTCGTATGTACGTAACGCGATAACTCATGATAAAAATATCGGATCCACTTGAAATTTTGTATGTAGGTATATCCTGACAAGGCGCTTCCCTGATTAGTTTTTGGAGTTCATTCGATATGTATAAGAGGGGGAACGGGGGGCTCATGCCCCCCGTTAGTTGATATAAATGGGATTTTCATGCAGAATTAAGTTTTCAAAATTTAGATTAGGATCATTCTGATGAGGCGATTCCGTGACTGTTATTAGGTGTTCATTGAATAAGTATAAATAGGGGGAACAGGGGTTCTAGCCCCCCCCCCGTTAGTTGATATAAATGGGATTTTCATGCAGAATTAAGCTTTCGTTCAAAATTTAGATTAAGATCATTCTGATGAGGCGATTCCGTGACTGTTATTAGGTGTTCATTGAATAAGTATAAATAGGGGGAACAGGGGTTCTAATGCCCCCCCCCCCCGTTAGTTGATATAAATGGGATTTTCATGTAGAATTAAGTTTTCGTTCAAAATTTAGATTAGGATCATTCTGATGAGGCGATTCCGTGACTGTTATTAGGTGTTCATTGAATAAGTATAAATAGGGGGAAGAGGGGCTCTAATGCCCCCCCCCCTTAATTTATATAAATGGTTTTTTCAAGCAGAATTTTCAGATTTCGTTCAAATCTCTGAATAGTTTTGGAAGTTTAATGGTTAAGTATAAAAGAGGGGAATAACTCCTTTTAAATTATATAAATGCTAAATGGGTTTTTATTAAGAATTATCTAATTTGCTCTGACTTTTGGATATAGATTTTTTATATGATAAAGCATGTCTTTGATAGTATAGGAGGTTCAATGATTAAGTATAAAAAAAGAGGAAATGGGAGTGCTGTTTCCCCTTCTTAATTTTTTTTTTTCGAACGGAATTAACCCTTGAAAATATAAGGCTTTAATGTACAATTAGTATTTGTAGCCTGTGAGCTCAATGCCATCAGTTTAACTGGGCAGTATTCTTTATTTAATTTATCAAAGAGGATTTCATTGAAAATCTGATTGGATATTTGTCATGCTGCATATAATCATGATTTCTTTTTCTTTCAAGAGATCGCCTTTTGGGATCCAAGCAACAGCAGTATACAAAGAACACTGTTTGTGAGTCCAATGTGCTGATTGTATCTCATTTTGTGTGACAAAAGTAAAGTTTTCGCTAAAATCTACTTGTAACACTCACTTAGCCGGATTTTGTCTAAGCTGCTTAAAATAATTAGATTGTGTTGACTTTCTAATCTAATTTCTAATTGAACCAATCAGACTTGTTTACAACCATGTGTAACAGAGGGGATTTAAAAAAAAAAAAATTGAATATATTTTCAAAATTATTATATAGTATGATTGCACAAATGATAATTATTGTAAAAACTTTTTATTACATTTAAAACTTTTTTACATAATGAATAAAATAAACTTTAAAAAACAAAAAACTGTAACAGAGGGGACAAATAATAATTGTAAATAAATTTATTTTAAAGAAATAAGTAAATGTTTGTATATGAAGATTAGTACTGTAAAATTATGATTGGGAACCTTTTAACTTATTATATAAATGAAAAAATATACATAATCATCATATTTTTAATGAACAATTGATCTTTAAAAAAGTCATAGTTTTAACATTATAAATCTAAATCATCAAATATCTATTATTTATCATAAAGGGTATAGCCGGGTTTCTTAGTAAATTATGGCCTTGAGT
This sequence comes from Maratus speculifer, assembly GCA_964019185.1. Classification (NCBI taxonomy): domain Eukaryota; kingdom Metazoa; phylum Arthropoda; class Arachnida; order Araneae; family Salticidae; genus Maratus; species Maratus speculifer. The sequence goes on from OZ025302.1 coordinate 173,017,961, forward strand.
CAACCACATCGAGTCCTACATATATCGATAGCCCATAAAAAGAAATTCATTTCTCCCCAGTTTTAAGTTTGTATCTCAAGACCATGGGGGTAATGGCCCTAAATGCCTGTTTTGGAAAACAGCGCATTGTGACAAAACTACTAAGCAGATTTCAACGAAAATAATAAGGGATGTAAAAAACCACCATACGAATGTTTGACAAATTTTTCAGATTTTGTTAAAGCAAAATAACAAGTTTTCTAACATTTTTCCTGTTTTTAAATGTGAATTTTAATTAAAAATAAACTAAAATTTCTGAGTGACCACCTTAATTTTTTTGCATGAATTACTATGAGACATGATGCATATTCACTATCAATTTCAACTTTCTACGTATGGGGCATCATATTAAAGAAAGGGCAAAATCATATTCCAGCAAAAATTTGGGGCGTGTCTCGGACAAATTTCACGCCTTCTTTTAAAAAGACCGTGTGAATTAATATATGAGATTTGAAAAGAAGGCGTGAAATTTGTCCGAGACACGCCCTACATTCCGGCGAAATATGATTTTGCCTTTTTTTTAAGGTGGTCACTCAGAAATTTCAATTTATTTTTAATTAAAATGTTCATTTAAAAACAGGAAAAATGTTAGAAAACTTGTTTTTTTGTTTAAAAAAATCTGAAAAAATTATCAAGCATTCGTATGGTGGTTTTTTACATCCCTTATTTTTTTCATTGAAATTTACTTAGTAGTTTCGTCACAATGCGCACTTTTCCAAAATAGGCATGTAGGGTCATTACCCCCCCCCCATAGTCTTGAGATACAAACTTGAAACTGGGGAGAAATGAATTTCTTTTTATGGGCTATCGATCCATGTAGAGTCGATGTGGTTGACTCAAGGGCATATTTTACTATGAAACCAGGCTATACCCTTTTAAATATAACCATGCATATTTTTAATAAATAACTATTAAATCCATTAACTGTAATAAATTGCCTTTAAAATGACAACAAATACTTGAAGATAACATAAAGTTGAAAAATTCACTACTGGTTTCAGTTGGCATCGAATTCTTCAGCAAGTAATTTGGGACGGAGGGAGTACCGTAAAATGGGGTGAATAGGAACGAAACTTCCCAATCATACAAATAAATTCATTATAAATATATGTGATGACATTTTTAGTTGCCAATTTTTTTATAAGAAGGTAATACCATTAAGAGTTGGTAGATTCAGTTTTGACATGTTGGCACCACTACTGGGGTATATAAAAAAACTTCAAGAGGATCCTCAAAAACCTCATTTTTCAACGTCTTCAAAACTTTGTATGTAACTACAGTATTTTTCGTATTCTAAACCTAAGAGAGGGCGTTTTTAATTATTGATAGACCTGTAAACGGTATGCTGCATTAAATTCTACTTATTTCTAAAATGCATAATGAAAAAATGAAAAATGGCTTGTAACATCAGAGGTTTAAGATTTATGGGGTGAATCGGAATACATTTTTTCTTATGGTTTATTTTTCTATACAGTAATATTTTCATGTAATATATTAAAACATATGTAAGAATATGTATTGTAACAATATTTTTTTGTTCTAATTACCTGAAGAGTTTAAATGTGCCAAGAAATTACATGGTGCGCATGTGTCTGCTTCTTTACACCGTGAAGGGGAGGGGAAAAAATTCATCCTACATTTTTCAACAGTTGATTTATAGCTATTACACAATTAATGTTAATTAAGGATTCCTTCTTTTTACTAATCGAAAAACTAACAGGTCTTGGCATCACGTGACACATTCATTTGCAGCATGTTAAAGTAACAATTTGCCTTCCATTCTCACAAAGAACAGAAACGTCTGCCTCTCTAATAAAAAAGAAAAAAAAGTGTAAACAATCTATGTTTATCAAAAGTACAAATAAATAGTCAAATACTTAATATATTTTAAACATTGAAATATACACAATGCAATAGTAACATATTGTGTCATACTAGCTTCTCAATATAGAGTGGGCTTCCTTAGGAGAGTCTGCAAACCTTAGTAGGGTTACTGCATTTTAGTATTTTCGTATATCATGTGCTTAGAAAGGATTCCGGTTTAACATGCAAAGAGATAGTAAATGGATGGATTGAACTGCTCTGAAATTAAAATTTTATTTAAGAAAATCTATAATGAAATGTGTTAACATTTCGACGTAGCAATCTTAGTTGGTATTGTATTTGTGCAAAAATCATAATACTTAATTATGGTACTACTAAAACTGAATATTAGAGTTTACAGTTTTCAAAATTTAATGAAATACTTGCAAAAATTTTATTTAGGTGTTTCCACCTCTCCCCCCCCCTTCACAAGAGATCAAAAATAGGACTTATATAATTTAAAAAATGTAACAGTTTATTTATTTTTTTATTTTATTTTTTTTCAGTAACATCGTTTTGAAGAAATAATTTAAGGCCTCATTTTTTCCCTCTCTCTTTATGTTATAATTGATGAGAGAATGATGAATAGAAAATCTACGTATGCTAAATAATTTAGTAATTCTACAGTATATATTTTTTAAGTATTTTTAGGGTCGAATTAAGATTACTTTGAAGCTCAGGTGGAGAAGTTGGGTTTGTAACTTTTCGCACCACAGCAAGATACTTCATTTATCATTGAGTATTTTTGTTAGAAATACTTTTTAAAATGCTATCGTTTAAAGATTTTAGCTTAATCATTTAAAAGTTTTAGCCGAAAATAAATTCTTATCTGCTAACACATTTTAACCCTTTCCAGCACGGGCAAAATCTGTTAGTAAAATGAGAAATTATCGACTGACACCAGAATTCACAAACAAATTTTTTAGATATTATGAAATCCTTAATTTAAGCTTTAATTAAAATAGCAAAGTTTTACTAAAATATTATTGGTGCCATTTGCGAGTTTGGAATTAAAATGAGGTATCCCAGACCGGATACAGTGTGCCGGAAAGGGTTAAAGAGAACTGTTAAAAGTTTAGATTGGAATAATGTAAGCTTTATTTACTAAATGGTGCATTTGGAGAAGAATTCAAGATTTGAAATTTATTTGACATTATTCATGGTTGCTCAATTTTTTTTTCTTTTTTAATCTGGTATATTTCGAGCCACAGCACGAGCCAACAAATTGATTAACAAGCAGTTAAGAGAATAAAGAAAAAAAATGGTAGTCAGTTTTACAAGTTAAGAGTATATTATATCTGTCTGTTTGTGCATTATTATTGAATATAGATTATTTTAATTTATTTGGTTTATTTTTAAAGGCTTTGATTTTAGATATTAGACACACAGACAAAGCATACATTTAATTTCTTTTGTTATTTTAAAAGTTATAATAATTCATGATGTAAAATATTGTAAGCTTTGTTGTGGGAGTGGTGTTTTTTGAGAAGACTTTAAGATTTGTAACTTTTATTTGACATTAATAGTGTTTGTTTAAGGTTTTTTTTCTTTTCTTTTTGGCATATTTTGAGCGGTAACAAGAGCCAAGAATGTGATTAACAAGAAGGTAAAAGAATAAAGAAAAAAGTGGTAGTAATTTTCTCATGGCAAAAGAGTACTCTATTATGTATCTGGTCATTATTATTACATATATAATATTTAAGTTTATTTGATATATTTTTAAAGATTTAATTTTATAAATATGCTTTTTTTATAAATCAGATACGCAGAAAAAATAATATTTTGCCATTTTTTAAAATAATAACAATTCTTGAAATAAAATATTGTATAAGGATAATTTTTAATAATTGTAAATCATTTTGCTTAGATAATTTTATTGGAATTGCCAGGAATCTTCAGAAAATTTAGAAAACGGAGAGACTTAGAAAAAGTCATTTTTTTTCTTTATTACTGTTAAAAAATAAAATAAAATAAAACTTATCAAAACTTAATAAATATATTATATTACATAAAATGTGCAGAATTTTTTTCCCCTTTATTTGAAATATAGAGTTATAAATAAATATATATTCTGTACTTTGCTGTTTGAATGAAAGATGTTATATTATAAAATTAAAGTAATTATTTCTATATAAATTACGCTGATTCAAAAAATGCATATGCATGTTTTATTATTTTAAAGAATGACATTAAAATCTGTAAATTATGTTATACGGAGTACAATTTGGGTCTATGAAGTAAAGTATTCGATTAAAACAAATTAGTATAATTGATTAAAATATCTGCGAAAATCAAACGAATATAAATTGATTCGTATACACCCCCCCCCCTTTTTTGTTCTTTTCATTCACAATCTATTTTGATTTTGGCGGGCGTACAACAGCACAGTGTAATATCCGGCACGAAGGTGAATTTTCACTTTACAACCCTCAGACAAGGGCTTTCCGTTGAAATCCAAGTAACGAGGTAGTCAACGCGATGTGCCGTAAAGCACCCTGTCTTTATCGTACTTTTATTACGATTCTATCATATTTTAACACCGGCTACCTGTCAAGGAGCCTGGTGATATTTATAACTATTATTCCCTATCATCTCTACGATAAAGGAATACTACGTAAATTATTAAAAACAATAATTTTTAAATATTTCTGGCTTAAGTAGAATTAATTGATATAACTGTTTACTAATAAAGAACTTCCAAAATTTAAGCTGTCAAAAATCGGCAGGAAGATTTAAAATTTTGCGTTTTTGATAGTAAAAAGTGCAGTTCCCGCCGGTACTCTATAATGCTCCACCCTCCCCCCGGGTCACCGAATGTTCTTCGGAAGAAAAGTATCGGAATTCAACACTGACAATCAGACACGCGTGACTAGAAGATTTTTAAAAGGATGCGTTGTAAAAAAGTTATTTTTAGAGTCTGTTAAAAATTATTATTACATTTTAGTAAAACACAGAGTACATTAAGAGCATAAAAATACCTTTTGATAAAGTGGTACCCATTTTCAATTTCTTTAGTTCGAAAAATTTTGCTTGATGACATTTTTTTTCAATGTATATTATACAAATGCGTTGCGTTCGTTAACTACGATTATCGCTGTTTGTAAAATTTATCTTTATTTTGTACTTTTATAGAAATCTGGGATTATTTCTAAAATTTTTGAATATATCTCTGAATTAAAATAATATTTTTTTTTTCATTATTTCATTGACTCGTACAATTTTCTCTCTGGGATTTAATTTATTGAATAAAACACAAGGGAAAATCTAACTTATGTCAAATTTTTTCTATGTGAGTGATGATCTCCGCAGACTGCCGTTACTATTATCGATGCTATTTATTGACAAAATCATATTTCCCCAAGTTTATGCATAAAAAGGTGTACTTCCTCTGTCCCAAATCGGTTGTTAATAATTTTGTACTGCTTATCAATATTGATGATTTTATAGTTTTATTTGAATATTTTTCAGATATTTCAGGTTGCTATGTTATGAATTAACAACATTTCTTTATCAAGCATTTCCTCTTTAAATCCGTACAATTAGTTAAAAACAAGTAAGAAAAATCGTGCGTTAAGCATAGATTATGAAGCACTTTCCAACACTTAATGAAATCTTTAACAAAACTTCGTTATTTAGGGAAATAATAGTGTATAGCCAAATGTACCCAAATATGTATTCCAGTACTTTTGAACAGCCCTGTAGTTTACATTGTACCTTTATTACACGTCAGCATTAGGCTAAAATTTATTGTAAACTAAAACACTTTTAAAACAACTGATATCACATTCTCATAAATCATCATTCATAAGCGTCCATGTACCGAATTCTTTGCGTGTCCCTGTATATCCTTTTATCTATATTCTGCAAACATTTCTCAGTAAATAGAATGAAACTCAGCGTAAAAATGCATAGCTTATTTAAGAACCACGTTTAAATAATTTATGCTCATATTCAGTAACGTTGGTGAGCTCTTTTGGGTAGTTCTGTTTATCAACTATAACATTTATACACACCATATAATGTGCATATATTTAGCGAAATATAAACGCGGATATCATAATTAAAATGCTTTTGATCCCTCCAAAAAGCCATCATCGGACACATATACGGTACTTCGGAAAGAATATACAATTTGAAATCTTTTGTGTGGCCCTGTAAATGCTATGTACTTCATATTATGCAAGACAGTAGCGTATAATTTATATTAAGCTTCAGTGACATACATCAATTTTATTATACATGAAAAAGCTTAATATATTTAAAATATATCACACACAATTCCCCCTTATGCCATTATCTGATGAAATTCTTTTGTGTGGCCCTGTAAATGAATAATAGCTACATTTTCACCTTATATCTTATAGAATGCATATTTTAATATGTTTGACAGGGCATAACATCTTTAAAATTCCTTTAAAACGATTTTTCCCCATAGGCCGTAATGTAATGTGAAACTTTTGATTCGCCCTGTAGATAAACTAATCATGGTAGAAACTTCATTTTCAATAGGGTTCGTGCTAGGGTAAACGTCAATAACTTCCTAAAATTTCATGGCAATCCGAGTATATTAACGATTTTTCCCCATGGACCGTAATGAAATGGAAAATTTTGATTTGCCCTGTAGATAAACTATTCGTGGTAGAAACTTCATTTTCAATAGGGTTCGTGTTAGGGTAAACGTCAATAACGTTCTAAAATTTCATGGCAATCCGAGTATATTAACGATTTTTCCCCGTAGGCCGTAATGTAATGGGAAACTTTTGATTCTCTCTGTAGATAAACGCATCATGGTAGAAACTTTATTTTCAATAGGGTTCGTGCTGGGGTAAACATCAATAACATATAAAAATTTCATTGCAATCCGAGTATATTTACAGGAGTTACAGCGCGGACAGACGGCCAGACGGACATACGGCCAGACGGCCAGACAAACCGAATGCATAAGCTCTTTCAAATTTGTTGGAAAGTGCTAAAAATTCCAGTGTTGCATGATTTTAAGCCACGCCCAATTAAGTAGAGATTCTTTCATGAGTAATTGCATAAAACTGTCTTTTAGCGTAATCCGGCATGAATCAGGTCCCTAACCTTCCGGATTAATGGATATTTACCGTAACTTCCTATGTCGCAAAATATCTCTCCCAATTCTCAGAACCTAAAAATATAATTGATATGTAATAACTAGTATCGGTCTTTGAAGCATAATAAAATGTGTATTAAATAAATAAATAAATAAATTAATGTAGACCATGTAAATAATTAAAAATAAATAAATAACAATTAACTGTAAATAAATAACAATTGCTGTAATGGGAAAAGAAAAAACCTTATGAAATTTTTTTACAGATAGAATTTTCAACAGAATGTCTGTGCAACTTTGTGTACGTTGTCTGCTTTTTATCTTTGCTCCTTAATATCACTTTAAATATATTATTTTTTCTTAATCTTTATAATAATAAATAATTATGTATATAAAATCAAATCTTTCGGTAATATTGTAAGGCCCATATTGCTCAAAGATATCAGAAAATGTCCTGCCAATACTTGGCAACGTCCTATATGTAGTACATTCAATTTACAACATTTGCCGATATTTGTTGATAATAGTAGCTAATTGAACGCATTTAGAAGTGTGTGCATTACTTATAACTTTGTAATACAAAAAGAGCAATCTAAAAAATAAAGTTTCTTAAGGTTGTCGTTTTAAAGAAACTTTATATTGCAATATAAAATGCTAATGTAATATTTGTTTCCTCCACAAAGCTTAGAGCAGAGGTTCCCAACCTGGGATAAGCGTATCCCTGGAAGTACTTGGCGGGCCTGCTACGGGTCACTGAAAATAACATTAGTATCAGTGGAAATCACAAAACTGATTTGACTAAAAACACACACATACACAAAAAAAGAAAAAAAAATGGTATTTTTGGATGACACAGTTAATTTTATGTGTGAATCCAATATGTTCCACTCAAATAAGTCAAAAGGCTCTCTATATCTGATAATTCATTGAAAAAGCAATGCCATTAGCTCCGCCCACTAATAAATATCTTGCATGAGTACTTTCTTAAGCCCCAAACAGATCTGACCACTTCTTGCGGTTCGGTGTCGGCTCGTTTGTTGTGGCGACATGGTGTTTTTTACCTTTATGAGTTTTGCAGGAAAGGGACGGTTGTCCGGCAAAAGAAAAATCTTTCCATCAAGTAAAGTGGATTGCTCATCTCCTTATTTTTTTGTTAATTCCCCTCCTTTCTATCATGAAGAAACCGCAAATGGGTTCTATACAAAAGGATCTTCCAAGAATTCAGTTGAATTGAAAGTATTGCAGTCTGAATGCAGCCTTACATCTCGTAAATCAATCAATCATTAGGGAATATTGTTTTCACGTCACTTTTTAAAAACAACTAGCAGGGGTGACCGAGCTCAGCTCGGTCAAAATTAACTTTGTGTTCAACTCGAAATAGTATTATTACTGTAAAACATGTTAATAATAGTATTATTTACAAAAACAATCAATAAGAAAACTGTTTGTATGCACATGTTCATAAATTTTACTTTATTTTAAAATTTACAACGAAAGGACATCAATCCAAATCACTTTTTCATTTCGACTCTGATTAGTTTAACTATGCATCTCGAATACTATTAAGAATGTATAAGAAATTTCTTCACATTCTGACAATATTTTTTGCCAGATATAACCAAATTTGGATACATTCTTTCATTTGGCGCCAAATGTGTGTTTTGGTTTCGTAACCTTAATGGTCGATTTTTCGGCCAAATTTCGCCAGTATTTTGTCAAATATCGCCAACTTATTGGCTTTTTCCATAGTCTCGTGATCCTGACCTTTATTACCCAAATGATCACTAATCAAATGTGATCAAACATGTGACTTAGCTCAATGGTCTTCAGGTAATCAAAAGCAGTAGAGTATAAAATGAATCAAAGTCGTTTAAGCCATTTCTTAAGTAAAATTAGCTTGACAGCATTCAGCAATGAAGCGATATGACCGACTAATATAATTTTGTTTAATATGCAACTCAGCTCAATAGTCTTCTCGTGACAAAAGACGTTCCGTTGCAAAATTTAGGTAAAATTGACTGAGTCATTGTTATATATAATAAGAATGGCTCGAACCCATTAAGACCTAAAACGACCCACTAATTGAATTGTTACGTGCATGCGTCCTATCTCAATGGTTTTCTTTTGCTCGAAAACGATATAATAGAAAATATACTCAAAATGGTGAGAACAATTTTTTAGATAAAATTAGCATGACCCACAAATGACCCTTATATCGAAATCTCTCGAAAATGTGACTTAGTTCATTAATTTGTACGTGCCGAAAAACGTTAAATACAAAATTGAGATAAAATCGATTGAGCCAATTTTTAGGTATAAATAGTTTGACCTTGACCCATTATGACCCAAAATGACTCATTAATCGAGTTTTCTCAAACATCTGACCTAACCCAATGATTTTCTTGTGCCCGAAAACGATAGAATATAAAATTCAGTCAAATTTGCGCGAGACATTGTCTAGATAAAATTAGAATAACCCAAAAGTGACCCATTGATCGAAATTTCTAGAACATGTGACATAGCCCAATGATTTTCTCGTGCCAAAAATATGCTGTATACAAAATTTCGTTAAAATCGATTCACCCATTCTTTAGATATAGCTTGAACATGACCCATCATGACCCACAAATGACCCTTATAATCGAAATCTCTCGAACATGTGACTTAGCCCATTAGTTTTCTCGTGTATAAATATTGTTACACTCAAAATTTCGTTAAACTCGATCCTGCCGTTCTTTAAATATAAATAACTTGACCCAGACCCTTTATGACCCTTTATCACCCATTAATCGAAATTTCTCGATCATGTGACCTAGCCCAATGATTTTCTCGTGCCAAAAAATGTTGTATACAAAATTTCGTTAAAACTGATCCACGTGTTCTTTAGATATAGCTTGACATGACCCGTTATGACCCATCATGACTCATAATATAATGACCCATAACCTCTTATAATCGAAATCTTTCAAACATGTGAGATAGCCCATTAATTTTCTCGTGTCAAAAAACTTACATACAAAATTTCATTAAATTTGATACTGTCGTAGTTTACATATAAATAGCTTGACCCAGACCTTTTATGACCCAAAATGACCCAGTAATCGAAATTTCTCGAACTGAGACCTAGCCCAATAGTTTTCTCGTGCCAAAAAAATGTTGTATACAAAATTTCGTTAAAATCGATCCAACTGTTCTTTAGCTAAAGCTTGACTATGACCCATTATGACCCATCATGACCCACAAATGACTCTTATAATCGAAATGTCTCGATCGTGTGAGCCCATTAGCTTTCTCGTGTCAAAAAACTATTACAGGCAAAATTTCGATGAAATTGATTCTGCGGTTCTTTAAATATAAATAGCTTGACCCAGACTCTTAATGACCCTATATGACCCATTAAAAATTTTTCTCGAGCATGTAACCTAGCCCAATGTTTTTCTCGTGCCCGAAAACCATAGAATGCAATTTTTAGTCAAAATTGCGTGAGAAAATCTCTAGATAAAAATAGCATGACCCACAATGACCCCAAAAATGACCCACTAACCGAATTTTCTCGAACATGTTACCTAACCCAATGGTCTTCTGGTAATCCAAAACTATAAAATGTAAAATTTGGTCGAAATCGTTAGAGCCGTTTTTTAGATAAAAATGGCTTGACCCATAATGACCCAAAAATGACCCAATAATCGAAATTTTTCGAACATGTGACCCAGCCCAATAGTTTTCTCGTGCCAAAAAACGATTGGTTACAAAATTTCCTTAAAATCGATCCAGCCGTTCTCTAGATATAAATAGCTTGATCTTGACCCATTATGACCCAAAATGACCCAATAATCGAATTTTCTCGAACATGTGACCTAGCCCAATGGTCTTCTCGTGCCCGAAAATGGTAAAATCCAAATTTTTGCGAAAATCGTTAGAGCCGTTTTTGAGATAAAATTCCCCCCCCCCCACCCCCCCCACCCCCCACACACAATTTTTGCTCGCATTATAGTATAAGATATTTTCGTGTTTAAGGATAATTGTAAAGCGCTGGAATTTTGTCGGATCCCAAGATCTTCAGATTATGTTTTTTGAACACGTTGGTCAATAATCATCATATGATTTTTGAATTTTCATTTAATGTACATTGAGTCTTCTTAAAGTTTGGCTAATATTATGAATGTGATTTTTATTCAATTATTGTATTGCTGTGATAACATTACTAATGAAAAAAAAATGCATTCTGAGTGGAGAGGGAAGTTTTTATGAGAAATGGGGGTACTACTTGCAAAATGGATTGCATACAATGTTTTCTATAGGGTAGAGGCAGGAGCGTCTGCCGTTTCTGAAAAAGGAAAACAAATTTTGTTTTAATCACTAGCATCACTAGTATTTATGTCGGCCAATTATCTACACTGCGGGATATAGGCCCTAAGGGGAGGGATGCCCTCCGTGGGGGTCTTTCAAAGGGAACCTAACCCGTATTTACTCAAAGAAGGCCAAGATTCGAAGAAAACCACGGAAAACTCCGAACGGTTAGGCCGACGGTCGCGATTGGGTTCGAGCCCAGTACCTACCGTCTACCAGTTTGGAGGTCAGAACCTCGCGGCCAGTGGTGGGGCTTTGTTTTAATCAGTTGCAGAAGAACACGTCACGTGACGAGAAGACCTTTTTTTCTGCTATTACGAAAAAGGCTAATTGATTGCAGTGGAGTTAAAAGGATGGTTTCCCAAGTTCTTTGAATATCTGTGATTTTTGAAAGTTCTATTCGCCCTAACTAACAAGAAAGAATTATATTTGACTCATGGGAGAAAAAAAACATACAATATTACTAGTTTCGGCCACCCAGCCTATTCGAAGATCTTAGAGGAAAAAATGTGAAGGCTTCGTAGGCGTAACGTAAATCGACAGCCTTCAGTGAAACAGTGCAAACAGCTAGGCAATAGAAGTCGCATACAGGGGCGAAAGATAAGACGCGTTCACTTGACGCGCTTTGGCATTATCACCAGTAGCGATAATTGTCGAAATGTGGAGTAGTGATTAGGTCATCGCTATCCGCCTCGGTTCCCGCGAAAGCATTGCGCGCCCCCTCCCTCCGTCCCTTTTCGTGGAGGGAGCTGTGTTAGGTCAAAGTTCATACAATACGTTGTAGAAGACTAGATGAATCTGTTCGTTGTTATGTTAGTCTTCGAGTAAAAGTGGAACTTTCGGTACATAAAATTTATTATTTAACAAGTTCAGCATTACTGAAGACTTTTCAATTGTACGTCATCGGCTATCTATTTGCAATATAGAAAATGTATCACAACAAACAAATCATATTAAAAAATCCACAATCTTTAAGTCTCAAGACGAACTGCCAAAAGAAATGGCGTTTTGAATTCTTGTGAGGGAGTTGGCGCAAGGAGGTTTACTAGAAAAATATTTGGCGAATCGGTGGATGCAATGAACCAGCCTACGATTGGATCTCCCCCTTTGAGAGTGTTTCCTAGCAGTGCTGTTTGCACTATTTCAGTTATTTACGGTTTCCAAAGCCTTCATATCTTTCCCTCTAAAATCTTTGGGCGATATATAAGATCTTATATGCGAATCCAATTTTGACTAATTCGGAAATTTCAGCCATGAACTTGATGAGGTGGTTGTGTGTGTTGCAGGAAGATAGATATAGGTGTGTGATCTCCATGGTGTGTTGCCACCTCCCGTAAATGATGTTAATCAGCGATCCCTTCTTTGTAGTTGTAGGTAAAAGGTTTTGCGTAATGTGATATGTTCTTTTGCAAATCATTAAAATAACGATTTTTTTCCTTTCTCAAAAACCTCAGAAGTGCATGTCTCTACTCTATGGAAAACATTGTATGCAACTCACACACAGTGTAATAATTAATTATAAAATAAATAAATTTTAACACCTGCAGTCGATTCAGTGCACTTACAGTATTTAAAATTAACTGATTAGAATATCTTTAAACCCTCAAAATTTTCGAAACTTTTATACTTATTTTGATTCCGTACCACTTTCTAAACAAAATGAAAAAAAAAAATGAAAAAAATATTAATTTTATACATTTATATTTAGTACTTTTACTTTCTTCTATCTTCAATAGAAGAAAGTATTGTAATCGAAATTTTTTTCGACGGATTCACATGTATTAGGGGTCAGAGATTCCCAAAACATATTTTTACAAAATGTCTGTCTGTCTCTGTGTCTATGTGTCTGTGTGTATGTCGCCATTCTACCATCAAAAAGTGTATGAAGATAAGCATAGAATTGATATATTTCCAAATTTTTTGTGAATGTTTTTGGCTATGGCAAGCAGGTCCTCCTTCAATTTTGAAATATTCCGCCGGAAGGAGGTGCTGCAATCGCGATTTTTGTGCCATTTTCAATATTGTACTGACCACAAGTAGATGAAGTTATGCATCGAATTCAACCAAATTTTTTGTGTAAGTGCATGGCTATGGCTAGTTGGTCCTCCCTGAATTTGAAAAAAATCCGCCGAAAGGGGGCGCTGCAATCGCGATTTTTGTGCCATTTTCAATATTGTACCGACCAAAAGTATATGAAGTTATGCATCGAATTGAACCAAATTGTTTGTGTAAGTGTATGGCTATGGCTAGTTGGTCTTCCCTGAATTTGAAAAAAATCCGCCGGAGGAGGGCGCTGCAATCGCGATTTTTATGCCATTTTCAATATTGCACCACCTAAAAGTGTATGAAGTTAGGCCTAGAACTGAACTAAGATTTTTGTGTATGATTATTTTTTGCTATGGCAAGTAGGTTCTCCCTGAATTTGAAAAAAAAATGCCTATCATTCTATTGTCCATCGTGCAGAGACGGAAATTCGTTTTTACTACGATTAAATGACTGAAGCAGAAATTTCAGATGAAAATCAAAGTTGGTATGGTATAGAATTAAAATTATTAAAGCATTAAAATGAGCAACTATTTTTTTTTTAAATATTAAAATGTACGTATGTTATAGAAGAAAGTTTAGGGATTGGCACATCCAGCTAATTATTTATATTTAGCAGAAAAGTTTTAATGAGTATTGCTCCATAGGAAATTAAAACAAGCAGAGGAGTAATATTTTATAATAATTTTAAATTTAGTTTAAATGCAGTATTTTAAATTTTAAAAATATTTCATAATTTTTAATTTAATATACAGATATTTTTTTATTTGCTGAAAAGTTTTATTGAGTATGACTCCTTAGGAAATTAAAATAGGGAGAGGAGTAATATTTTGCAATAATTTTAAATGTAGTTTAATTGTAATATTTTAAACTTAAAAATTTATTTATTTCATAATTTTAAATTTAATTTTTTTCACAATTTGAGCTTAATAACATAATTTCATAATTTTAACCATTTAATAATTTATATTTTTTATCGTAAATTTAAAAGAACTTTAAAATTTTGAATAAATAATAAAAGTTAATATTTTTTTCGTAATTTGATATTTTATAATTTAGGACCTTTTTTATAATCATTTAAAGGCATTTTAAGTTCTGGGTTAAAAAAAATTTATATTTTTTTAGTAATTTTATATTTAATAATTTTTTCAGAATGTTTAATCAGTTAGTTATTATAATCAAATAATCTATATTCTACAAACATAACTCATTTAAAATTCACCTTCAAGCAATTTATATGCTCATACTCAGTGGTCGTTCTTCTTTGTAGTTCTATATATCAACTATAGAGGGAAAAAAAGAAAAGAAAAGAAAAGAAAAAAGAAAGAAAAAGGAAAGAAATATATGCGATTTAAATTATGAAAAAAATAAATTTCTAAATTTAAAATACTTCATTTAAACTAAATTTAAAATTATTGCAAAATATTAATCCTCTCTCTATTTTAAATTCCCCACGAGTTAAAATCAATAAAAAATTTTGCTGAAAAAATAAATATGAAACAAATAAATTTTTAAATTTAGAATATAGCATTTAAACTAAATTTAAAATTATGTATTACGAAATATTACTCCTCTCTCTATTTTAATTTCCTAAGCAGTAATGTTCAATAAAACTTTTCTGAAAAAAAAGAAAGAAAAAGAAAAAAGAAAGAAAAAATATATGGAAAAAAAAAGAGAAAAATGTATTAATTTTATGAGAAAGAAAGAAAAAAAAATATATTAATATTTAAAATAAATTTAAAATTTTTACAAAATATCACTCCTTTCTCTATTTTAATTTCTTAAAAAGTAATACTAAAAAAAAAAAAAAAAAAAAAAAAAAAAACCTTTAGAATTATACATACAGTAGAACCCTGATAATTCGTATTAATTGGGACCGGACCCAATCCGGATTATGGAAAATACGGATTATCCGGAAAATTAAAAAAATAATGAAATAAAACAGAACATACTTATAGAAAATCACCCTTAAAATAAACTTATTGAATATTTACAGACAGTAAAAATGTTTATTTTGCTTAATTCTTCCGAAAAGATTTTAGAAAAAGTTTTCTTTTTTTTATTCAGAATACGACGATGAAACAAGTTAATGTTATGTAAATTAGCCAATCGCTTCTCAAGCTTGAATAATAATAATAATAATAATAATAATAATAATAATAAAATAAAATAAAATAAAATAAATAAAAATAATAATTACCAAACCGATCCGGATTATCGGGGTTCTACTGTATATAGAATTCTAAACTCATTATGAAAAATTGTAGCGCTACTGGCGCTAAAAAGAAGCTCATAAATAATGCCATAAATCATATTTCACAGTTTAAAAATGCAAGTTTAGAAATTTAAAGAATCGAGTGCATATCTATATGTGAAACAATTAACTATGAAATATTCAATTTAATAAACAAAAGCAATATACAAGCAAGAAAAGTCAGTCTGTTCTCATCAGAGGAAGTACAGACAAGTCTAACCCCCACCCCCTTTTTTGAAGAAGTTTAAACTGTTGAAGGTTTCTGAATACCTGCCAAACTTGCATTCAAAAATAGTATTTAAGAACTAAAATGCCAAATTTAATAAGAAAACAAATTAAAAACAACTTAATCAACACAAACAAATTAAATTAAAAAATATTTAAATTCTTCAAAAACAAAAAATTAACATAAAACATACAATATCCTTTATAATATAAAGAAATCCTTTATAGCATAAAAATTATCAAGTGAAATGAATGCAGCATTTGCCAAGTTTCCTTTCTTACCTGAGAGAGAAAAAAAAAAAAAACAGTAATATTTGCTTAAATATTCCTTCACCCGTAAAACTCCAAAATACCAAAAATGCTCGCTCCTTGTCCATTTGCAAATTATATCTAATCCAAGTTTGCATACTTTCTACAAATTCAAAACACCAAACTATAATCGTTCTGTAATAGTCTTTAGAAAATAGCTATCATATATAATATTCAGGAGACATGCAGTCATTATAAAAGTTACACCGACAAACCACAACGTTGCTAATTATTAAAAAAAAAAAAAACTGTTAAAAAAAATGTATATATAATAATAATAATAATTGGCAGCGTTGTGGTTTGTCGGTGTAACTTTTGTAGTTTTAACAGCTATTACTGTTCTTAATCTTAGTTTTTTTTTTTTTTTTTTTTGTGTGTGTGTGTGTGTGTGTGTGTATGTGTCAGATAAAGGAAGAAGCCTGGCAAATGCAGCATTCATTTTATTGTATAATTTTTATGTTATAAAAAATTTCTTTATATTATAAAGAGTATTTTTTTGTGTTAATTTTTTGTTTTTGAAGAGTTTAAATATTTTTTTAATTTAATTTTTTTGTGTTGATTAAATTTTTTTAGTTTGTTTTCTTATTAAATTTGGTATTTTTGTTCTGAAATATTATTTTTGAATGCATGTTTGGCATGTATACAGAAACCTACAACAATTTAAACTTTCTCAAAAAAGAGGGGCAGGTTTAGACTTGTCTGTCCTCCCTCTGATCAGAACAGACTGACTTTTCTTGCCTTTATCTTGTTTTAGTTTATTAAATCGAATATTTCACAGATAATTGTTTCACATATCAGCTATGTGCTCCATTCTTTGAATTTCTATACTTGCATTTTTAATATATGAAACATATATATATATATATATATATGTGACGATTTAAGGAGAACTCGAATTATTTCCACTGGTTAAAAAGAAACACGCAGTCATGGCAAGCGAGGGAAAAAACAAAATAAAATAATAAATGTAGAAGATCCAATAATTAGTCATGGGCTGCTGTAAATTCATTTATTAAATTCGTAATAATGAGGAAGGAAAAGCTCCTTTTGCAAAAATTCCATCATTATTTCAGCGAGCTGTCCTCATCGAAGAAGCAACCCAAGAAATCTTCTCTCTCATCTCGAGACTTCCACCTTCTAAACTAAAAAAGAAAGAACTGCAACATTCTGTAACCTCCAAACCATCATTCTTTTATGTAAACAGAATTCTTGTCCAGTTACGAGGCTATTTTAAACAGACGATAAATTTATTTTAAAAAATATTATTTAACCAATTTATAATTGACTCAGAATTTTAAATATCTTACGCAGACGATTTTTATAAATGATTAATTTTAAGAGAAAAAGAAAAGAAATGAATTTATTAATATGCACACATCAAAGGTTGACGTAGGAAAAATAAATAAATAGATAAAATAAAATAATGATATTTTTTGAAAGGTATGGTTTTGGAATAAATTTAATAAGACTTTCTTAAAAAGGGTTGATAAAAACATAGAAGAAATTAGTTTTATTTGGAATATTAAGAAATAAAGTTTTAATTAAGAATATTTTTAATTTAGAGCCATCTTTTTAAATTTACGCATACTGGAATAATGTTTTTTAAGGCAAATTAAGAATTTATATCGTCTGCATAAGGATTAACAGATTAGATTTAGAAACAAGTTTTTAATTTAATAATTTGAAGTAAGTACGGAATATTATTATAAGAAAATTAAGATAGTATAAAGGTTAGTTTTGGCGAAAATTTTTTTAATTTGTAATATTATCCCCCCTCCCCAAGACTTTGTATGAAATTGATAGTTAAATAAAACTACAAGTTCAGACAACAGAAATATAATAATTTAGAAAAGTTAAATTTTGGAATAAAACTGTCAAACTCAGGAAGCCAAGAGATGGAAGAAAAGAAAATTAACGCAATATAAAAAATATTAGCAATTAAAATAAAATAGTTAAGAGAAAATAATTCTGAATTAAATTTAGGTAGGAGCATTTCCCTGAAAGAAATACAATAATGTTACAACATCACTTACCATTTGTAAGTGCAGAGGAGATAATGCATATAATAACAGTAAATAAGTTATGAATATTAATAAGCAAGAGATAAAAATATAATAAAAACAATAAAAATTCGTTCTCATGGAAGTTTAAATAATTACAATGACTTAATGCATAGTTTATTTTAAATAAGTCCTTTAAATGAAACAAGTCTTTCAATAGTATGTATAAAAGAGTCTTTTCCAATGTTCTCTGAATACAGTCTCTTTAATAAAAATCTTCAAACCTAGTTTAATCTTTGGTTTTAATGTTATATTGGATCCAACATCTTTCAGTAATATATCAATTTTTCAATAATAAATAGCATCACTCTCAATATCAATAATAAATAATATAGAAAAATTTAAATAATGACAATAACAACAATAATAAGTAATAATATAATAAGACTCCATATCCTAATATTTTTCAATAAGAGTATAATTAATACTAAACTTCATTATAGAAATCATAATAATAATAATAATAGTAAAACAAGAGTATAATCAAAAGAAAATATCACTATTTGTTTATTATTGATAGGGAAAAAACTGGTTGAGGATAAAAATAATTACATAGCAACTAAATAATTTTCTTATCTTCTAATAGCATAAGAAAGTATTTTTTGCTAGCCGAAAGTATAAATAAAAAAAATCATAATAATTCCAAAATCCAAATAAAATTAAATCTAACTATTTAGAAAATGGACTCTCAACCAGTATTTCCTTACAATAATTCCTCTCTGATACTCTTTTACAAAATTGTCAAATTTGGTTATAAGTTCTCAAATGTCAAATGTAGAATAATGTTTTATCTACACATGGTTTATAAACTTCAATAATAGAATACAAATAGGAATAAAAGGTGTCATTCTTAATTGAGAAATGGAAATAAAAATAGTGTGCTTTTTTGAAAAACTTTTAATAGCTGTAGTTTTCACAATCACTGAAAATCACATATTATGTTATAGGTTTGAGTAGAATCATTAGATTTTATAACTGTTATAACATAAATATCTGCTGAATAAATAGAATAATACTAAGGTCAAATACATGAGTAAATATAGTTAGACTTAAACACCCTTAAATTTAATTTATCAACATCAATTTGAAAGCTTTTACAATCAAAGTGTTCACCTTATGCCTGCATAAGGAGCCCAATTTAACCCCAAAAACTCCCAAAAACAAGTAATATTCTTGTAGGCCTCCAAGAACATACCTGCTGATGTTGAAAATTATGGTGATAAAATATTTAAAGACTAAGAATTAAAATTTAATCTATTGTCTTGACTTTAGTTTGATCTAGTGATTGTGATTGTATCTGAGGTTTTGTTTGTTTTTTGGGTTGCTCATGAAACAGTTTAAAATCTTCTGGTGAAAAATAGGGTCTTAATTTAGAAACATGCACAATAACGGAATTCTGTCCTGTCTCATAATTAAATTTATCTATTTAATAAGTTACATCAGAAAGTTTATTTATAATTTTATATGGTCCAGAGAAAGTAGGTTCTAATTTTCGAGTGTTAGGGTATTTAAATTCTTCATAAATTACAGAGTCTTGTATTTTTAATGGGCATTCAACAAAATTTCGATCATAGAGCCTTTTACTTTTAAGGTGAAATTCATGAGTTCGCGCTTTCGCAATTTTGAGGGCTTTGTCTACTGGAGGTGTATGCATTTTAACTGCCTCACACAAAACCATTACCCTCCATTTTAAAAATCTGAATCAAAATTATCGTGAAAATTATAACTATATTTAGCTGCTAACTTTAACCAGAAATTTTATCTAATAAAAATAGAAATTGTAAATATCATAGTTATACCTTATTATTACAAACTTGCCTTTAATCGTGCATAGAAATATCATAATAGTCTTAATAAGTAACAGTAAATATCTTAAGAACATCATACTCCTCAATTAAATCCTTAAGAATAAAAATATTTCAATCTCCAACACATAATAATGATAATAATAATACTCATAAATAGGTAAGTAAGTAAGATTCACAGATAAATAATCAAATAAATAAACCTGACAGAGAACTATCTACAACGAATGGTAATTTATAATTATTTGTATATCCATACACAATTAATAGTCAAATATTATGAGAATTATTTTGTGAGCTACTTGGAAGAGTATCAGAGGATGGCAACTCACTCCTAAAAATACATTCTCTTTCCCAATGAAAAGCATTACTGACACCCCTATTTGTGCATATCCTACAAGGTCTTGAAGAGTATGAATTTTGAATATAATTATTTTGACAAACTCTAGGTCTTTGAAACTGAGATTGCCTTTGGGGAATCCAATTCCTAGGTGTATTATTGGGCCTAACTGGCTGAATCCAGGGCCTAGTTGGTTGAAAAGATTGAAAATTTTGTCTAGCTGATGGTTGATTTATTACTTGGTTTGAAACTAGTGGGGTGGAAACTTCCACGAATTGTTTGACAACCCGGTACCATTCTGTGGTACTACTAGGAGGATTTATAATAATCTTGTTTTTGAATTCTGGTTTTAAACCATCAGTTAAACCTTGTAATAGTATATTTTCACTAAGATGTAATTTCCTACCAATTTCCACTTTTTTACGAAAATAAGTTTCTAAATTGTCTAAATTATCTAATTTCAGATTTGAAAAATCAGAAAACTCGGGATGTCTAATTGAATGAATCTTTCTATCAAAATTTTCTTAATTTGTTCATAATCCGTACAATTTAAACAGTCATTGATATAAATTTTTTGCGCTTCCCCTTTCAGATATTGCGCAATAGAATTAAATTTCCATTCTAGATTTTTCTTCTCCTTTTCACATGTTGTATCAAAATAAGTTAACCACGACAAAATGTTCATTCCAGAACTCGGGTCAAACGGTACGAACTTAGGATCTTCCATAATTTTTTGATTCTTACTAATTAGAATAAATGAAGCACTTCTATTTTCTTTATTAAATCCTGATCGTAAAATCATTCGCAATAAATTTCAAAGTTAATAATTTCTATCAATTACATATTTTTTCAAAATTACTATATCAGATCCATAACATACAATAAATAATAAAATAATAAATAAATTAGTAAATTAATAAATTAACTTCAAATTACTCTCATCAATAAAATAATAAATAAATAAATAAATAAATAAATAATAAATACTTTCCATCAATCATAAATAGAATAGAAATAATAATCAAAACATTTAATAAAATAAACTTACAGTTCACGAAAAATCTTCAATAAAATCCATTCTTCATTAAATTCCTCATCAAATACCTTTCGCATACTCAGCACTTTCAAGTAATTAATTTTCAAAAATTTTCCTATGACCATGAATACTCAATCAAAATTTGTGCGCACAGATCAACATCAAGCGTCAGGAAATCCACATCAGACTCGAAGCAAGTACTAATTCTTTCCAAGCATAGCTGTGAAGTTCTTTAGAAAGAGCATTTCTTTTACTTTAATTAAGTAAGAAATTACGGCGATTTAGGCACAAAAACATTCACGAGAAGTCGATTATCGGCGGTTCACAAAGCTATCATCATTTCGTTCCACAGCAGATTTCATTAGCAAGCCGAAAATACCATATAGAATGTCCTTCAATCGAACTTCGGCGATAGCATGCTTTTCTTCGTTCCATCGCAATTTTCTTTAAATATCCAAAAACGGCAGCACAGATAAATAATCCTGTCGGACTTTTCGATTAGTTGTGACGATTTAAGGAGAACTCGAATTATTTCCACTGGTTAAAAAGAAACACGCAGTCATGGCAAGCGAGGGAAAAAACAAAATAAAATAATAAATGTAGAAGATCCAATAATTAGTCATGGGCTGCTGTAAATTCATTTATTAAATTCGTAATAATGAGGAAGGAAAAGCTCCTTTTGCAAAAATTCCATCATTATTTCAGCGAGCTGTCCTCATCGAAGAAGCAACCCAAGAAATCTTCTCTCTCATCTCGAGACTTCCACCTTCTAAACTAAAAAAGAAAGAACTGCAACATTCTGTAACCTCCAAACCATCATTCTTTTATGTAAATAGAATTCTTGTCCAGTTACGAGGCTATTTTAAACAGACGATAAATTTATTTTAAAAAATATTATTTAACCAATTTATAATTGACTCAGAATTTTAAATATCTTACGCAGACGATTTTTATAAATGATTAATTTTAAGAGAAAAAGAAAAGAAATGAATTTATTAATATGCACACATCAAAGGTTGACGTAGGAAAAATAAATAAATAGATAAAATAAAATAATGATATTTTTTGAAAGGTATGGTTTTGGAATAAATTTAATAAGACTTTCTTAAAAAGGGTTGATAAAAACATAGAAGGAATTAGTTTTATTTGGAATATTAAGAAATAAAGTTTTAATTAAGAATATTTTTAATTTAGAGCCATCTTTTTAAATTTACGCATACTGGAATAATGTTTTTTAAGGCAAATTAAGAATTTATATCGTCTGCATAAGGATTAACAGATTAGATTTAGAAACAAGATTTTAATTTAATAATTTGAAGTAAGTACGGAATATTATTATAAGAAAATTAAGATAGTATAAAGGTTAGTTTTGGCGAAAAAATTTTAAATTTGTAATATATATATATATATATATATATGTAAACACACACACATATATATATATTTAATTATGCAATATTTTTTTAAATTTAAAATACTGCATTTAAAGTAAGTTTAAAATTACTGCATGTTACTCCTCCCTCTATTTTAATTTCCTAAGAAGTAATACTCATTAAAAGTTTTTTCAGAAACAAATAAATAAAATTACGAAATAAAGAAATTTTTAAGTTTAAAATACTGCTTTTTTATTAAAAATATTACAAAACATTACTCCTCTCTTTATTATAATTTCCTAAGGAGTAATACTCTTTAGAACTTTTCAGAAAAAAAAATAAATTAATTAAAATGTTAAATTTAAAATTATGAAATAAATAAATTTTTAATTTTAAACTATTGCGTGTAAACTAAGTTCGATATTATTACAAAATAATACCCCTCTTCCCATTTTAATTAACTAAAAAAATGTAATCATTAAAATTTTTGTGAAAAAAATAACAATATAAAATCATTAAATAAACTATATTTAATTTAAAATACTGCAGTTAAACTAAATTTAAAATTACAAAACAAATTTTCAATTTTTCTCATCAAAATAAATTTTATTAGAAAGACATCTTTAGTTCTGTATGGAGTCGAACTCAAACCGTCTGATCTAAAGTTCAACTTCAAATCATTTGACCATAACGTTATTCGCTACGTCGTCGTACAAAAAATATTATTTTAATCAACAAATAGTAACGAAATGCACAAAGTGGCATGCACATGCACTGATCCTACAGGATCAGAAGGTCAAAATGAAAACATGTGATCGATAGACACTGGTGAATGTAGCGTCCGCAGTTCATGTGCTGTAAAGAGCAATTCTCGATTTTTGAATGATAAGAACGGTGTGCTGTACCCAAAGCGGGTATATAGAATCCTATATACGCGCTTTGGCTGTACCCACCACCATGGGCTATTCTCCTTTACCTATAGTTTTTATCACCTGCAGCCGGATAAGCGTACTGGTGATATAATTAAGGTAATAAATCAGACTTCATGGATCAAACCTTGGTTCATTCGAAAAAATCATAAAAATGTTTACTGTTCAGTATTTGTGGGTTGAGTAGAATTAATCAAACTTAAGAAAAAATGAAGACATCCGCAAAAGCAAATTTTTATAACTTTAGCCAGAGTTGCCAACCTCCGGCTTTTGTTAATTCATGAAAACGTACTTTGAACCAGAAAATTTATTTAATTAGAAGTGTCTAGTATTAACTCAGAGGATAATTTGAAATTAACTTAATTTCGTTGCTTCAATAAATTTCTGGTTAAAAGTATAATTGTTTGATTTATAAAAAGCCGGAGGCTGGCATGTCTGCTTTAGCTGATATTCTCAGCAAATGGGAGTTACTGTTACATGCATAAAACATATGTATTCGTCATTTTTTTTGCTGTTGTTGTTCGTTTATAGTTAAGAAAATGCATGGTAAAACTTTAAAACTTTAAAACCCAGCAAAAAGCTCGTAAAAATATTTTCAAATGCGTATTTTTGTAAAACAAAAATAACTTGCGTGACTTAAAAGTAGCAATTACAGGTATACAGGGTTCATACCTCTGAGTAAAGATGAATGGAGTGAGTCACCCCCCAAGAAATCTTGACCCATCATTGAAACCACGTGACTGGTAGACGCTCCTTCTAACTAGGGAGCTTTCTTTCATGTATTTGTATGGTGATACTCGCATTGTTGTGACAAAAAATAATTAAATGCTGTGCTACATTCCTATACAGGGAAAGAGTTATCAAAGGACTTAAAACATTTCACAAGTACTTATAAACCTTTAAATATTACTCATATATTGACATAAAATTAAATTAATTGATTTTTTAACGCTCAAATTTAAAAGTTTTCGTGTATGGATGCATGTAATATACAGTATTTTTTTTTTTTTTTTTAATTTGGGCCTTTATAAAGAATTGTTATAATTTATTTGGATATTCATATGTTTAATCTTTTCCTGATTAATGCATTTTAGATTATTTATTTAAACTTTTTGGAATTATGGAAAATATTAAAATTTTTGTCTTGAAAAAGGACTTGGTGCGATTTGGCGAGATCCTCAAAATGCTATACAGATACTGTTTCATTTGCTGTATAGTTTGTTGTATAAAATGATGTTACATTATTTCTAAAATTAAATTATTTTGCATCTTGTAAGAAAAACCAGATACTCTGAAAAAGTCATCAAAAATATTCATTTTCAAATGCAAATTGACCTGTAAATATTTATTTTTTAATAAATAAATATAAATAAGTTGAATTTCAAAACTTTTCAAAATAAATAAAAGATTGAAACTATATATAATATATTATTTATCTAAAAAATTATTAAAAAACAAATTCAGGTATTATTATTATTATTATTATTATTATTACTAGCATACCCAGCCCGCTTCGCCGGGCTTAATTTGAAGGTTTATTTAATAATTTATGTGTATGGTACGCTTCCCGGACCATCGGCACTCCACGTGCGTCGGGTGAGCGTCAGAACAAACTTTCAGCATATACATATGGGTGGTTGTACTTGAATGCACAGACCTGCGCGTTTTTTTCTATCTTGCTTTTATACCTCTGGACCGAGTTGGCGCATTGCCAAGATTTGCTTCCTCTGGACCGAGTTGGCGCATTGCCAAGATTTGCTTTCCCCTGTGCCTCAATTAATTAATTAATTAATTATCCTCGGAATTCCTTTTATTTATAGAGATTTTGAAAAATAAAAATAATATATTTTTTAGTTTTCTGTATTGTTAATTTTAAATATCTTTACTATGGATATGATTTCATATACTTGATATTTAAAATTAACTTATGGTGATACCTTTTATTATCTTTCTAATATAAGTTTTATTTCTTTAGGAATGTTTAGTTTTTTTTCTCAGCTACAACCGTTAACATTATAATAAATATGAGGAATTTACACTTTTGATTAGATTATATTTTGGAATTATGCATAAATAAACTCTTAATATGTTGAAACTACCCATTGTAATTTCGATCCTTGCGAAAACAATATTACAACTAAAAATGTTGGTGAAATATAACATTTTCATAACAAGTTCAAAAAGAAATCTTTCTGACACAGCGACTTTTAATTTTCGGAGACAGCCAAATCTAGAAAATCTGGTAACATTTCTTCACGAAACTGGTGTCAAAACTCCCCCAATGTGCGAACTGTTCTGTATAGTGAAACTAACATTGCATGCACTTTCGATTTAACTCCTTTTCTACCGTGTTATGATTTCATGAAAATTTTATATTCTAAAGCATTCTACGTAAATTGTTTAAACTAAATTAAGAAATTTGCATAACCATTTGATTAATTTTTGAAGGATTTCAGAAGGATTGAAGTATTTAAGGGTCTATTTCGATTCAAACTGCTTATTTTTTTATTTATTTTTGACTTCATTATTGCTCTCAAATACACGAAACTTTCAATATCTCTTATTTGAAAAGTACATAAGGTGCCGTAATTGTCAATTCTTTGATAAATGCAGAAAATACTGCAAAAAGAGCAATCAAAAACGGCATTTTGAACAGATTTTCCCCTAGCGGGAGATCTGTGAACGAAAAAAAAGGTCATACTGAGAAGATAATTGTTTATAAATCAAATTCTAATGAATTGAGCGTAAAAATACATCACACGGCACCTCATACGTCCCTTCAAGAATCCTCTCAGCAAGTTTCATGATTCTACTTTTAAAAATGTGTCTGAAATTGTATCGGAAAATTTCGAGCTGTTGAAGGTGGAAAAGCGCTTTTTTCGAATACACCCTTAAAAGCATTAATTTAATTTGAATTTACGGTGATTGTGTGCAATACTGATAACTTCAGTTCAATCTTTTATTTAAAATAGCTTTCTTCCCAGACAACCACAGTCGTCCTTCGGACGTTTTACAATGGTCATAGGGGTCCTGTAATTGTCATATCCTATAAAATTATCCTGTGAATGTCCCGAGAATACTGAAGACAGGACCGTCCAAACAGTACTATCCCTAGAACGGCCGGAGGACGGAGTACATGCATGCATAAGGAGTCGAACTAGTGTTTTGTAGAATTATAAAATGTACAAGTATGATGTTCGGAAATATAGAAATTTTTCCGACTTGAAAAATCCCCATCACCCTCCCTCAGCGCTAAGAAAGCTGTAAAGATACAAAGGTAAAAGAAATCACCCTTTAAAAAATATTTTTGTTTTGTGTTACCAATAATGCTTTTGGAACAAAATAAAGTAATGTACAGGGATGAGATTTCCGCTTTTTTGCACACCAGTGTAATCTTAGAGAAAATGTTGGTCTGTTAAATCTCAAAAATATTCCGATTAAATAATATAGCATTTCCTCTAAAATTTTACCGGTGTTCAAAAAAGCGGAAATCTCATTCTAAACAGTATTACTACTAATCGACGTATTAAAAGAATTTTATAATAAGTAATTTTAATGGTACTTATAAGTTCCGTTGGTAGATAAAGGGTTAATATATGCTCTAGGATATGTACGGATCCAAGAATTTCCTGATAAAAAAATTCTTCGGTACAAATTTTTTATCGAAATTTCCTTTTCAAGTATACATAAATAAATTCTTAATATGTCGAAACTACCCATTGTAACTTCGATCTTTGCAAAAACAATATTACAACTAAAAATGTTAGAGAGATATAACATTTTCATAACAAGCTCAAAAGGAAATCTTTCTGACATAGGGACTTTTAATTTTCGGAGAAGTACCCAAATCTGGAAAATCTGCTAACGTTTCTTCACGAGAATATTTCCGAATTGAAAAATCCCCATCACCCTCCAAAAGCACAAAAGCAAAAGAAATAATCCTTTTAAAAATACTTTTGTTTTGTGTAACCAATAAAGTTTTTGGAGCAAAATAAAGTAATGTATGTGTAACTCATTATAAACAGTGTTAAAACTAATTCACGTATTTAATCCCTTAACGCGCAGTGTTGCCGGGTCGGCAACACCTAAAGGTCCCCCTGTTTAGAGACACAAAAACTGCCTGAGTATTTTAAAAACTACTCTAATGTCTACTTTAAATCTTTCTTATGAGTTCTAGATGGCAGCATCACAGAGATCAAACTCTACTGTTTTTAAATAACAGGTAAAATGTTTTACTGTAATACGCGCTTCACTGCAATGCTCTTCTCACTGCTCTTATCAATGCTTTACTTATGGGGGGTTACCACTTCAGCAACAGTTGTATAATTAAAATGGTTAGTGCAATCTTTACAAAACAATACCTGTGTACTCCTCTAGGCCTAAATATATTGCCTAATTTTTTTTTCTTTAAATTCCAACTTTAAAGAGTAGTGCGTCGGAAAAGGTTAAAGAATTTTATAAATAAGGAATTTTAACGGCACTTATAAGTACTGTCGGTAGATAAATAAGGCTAATATATACTCTCGGGTTCGTACGGTTCCTGGAATTTCCAGATCAGGAAATTCTTCAGTATAAGTATTTTTTTATTGTAACGCGTTTTTGTAAAAATTAAGGCAAAACTTGTAGGTGCGCGTTATACACGGAATAATTTTTTACTTCTGGATGTAATCACGCGATATACATATGAATCATGAAATGTATTCAAAGAAGACATAATCACTCGGAAAATCTTACTTAATTGAAGTATACTGCATCTTTTTTTCACTCCTTGCACCTTTTTATTCAACCGAGCTAGCAACACTGTTTAAACGCTAATTAGCAATTCTCACTGAAGTCATTCAGTCACTACCCGAATTCTAAAAATGTATTTTAACCTTGTTTTCTGCCTGATGTAACGTTTGTTTCGGATTTCTTTACTGAAATTCATTTAGTTATTTATTCAATTGCATATGAAATTTACGGTGCGCGTTATATACGAGATTGTAAAAAAAGTCACTTTTTCTTGTAATGAACGGGGTGCGCGGCATACACGAGAAAATACAGTATATATATATGTATGTACTGATGTTTCATTTAAAAAGTAACGCTACCCTTATGAACCCTGGTATTGTTAAAAATATTTTGCATGCATATAGCTTTCATCTTGCTGGTCGCGACTGGAATGTGTTAATAATACTAAGAGAGTGTTAGAAAAGGTCATCGACATTCAGGTGAAAGCAGATTTCGAGGCTGGATATATAAAAAAATTCTTGTTTAACTTCATACTTTGTATGGTTTCTGGTTGCCTGGTTTGTTAGCCTGGTTATCAGAATTTCAGGAACTAATCGAAATGGAAGTATGGAAGTAGCTGGTAATTATCTTTTGAGAAAAAAGAACTGTGGTGATAATAATAATAATAATAATAATAATAAAATGGAAAAGAATTCCATTAAAAAAAATTTTTTTTTAAGGAATGCTAATGGTATGATACATTTTATTATTAGATGGTTCTGAAATCGAAAATTTCCAATGTAACTTTTCACGTCACCTTTTCACTTTTTCTCGTAAGAAAATTAATATCATTTTACATGTATCGTTAATTTCGGCACCTTTTTTTTTATAAATGATTACATATAAAAAATCAAACCATGCGATCGAATCAGTGTTGAGAAATAAGATTGTCCCCAGGAGATTTGAGAATTTGCATTTTGAATAGTCAAAAAGCGTAATCCTCCCCCCTCCTCTCCCCGCACTCCCCGGAGCCACAAAAAAAAAAAAAAAAAAAAAAAAATAAATAAATAAAATAAATAAATAAATAAATAAATAAAAATAAAAAAACTTATATAAAAAAGTGTCTGAATTCAACTCCGCTCCCTAAAAATAAGATTATATGAAAATCACACCTTAGGATTTTTGAAAAAAATTAGTTTCCGAGTTTTTGGACAATGACCTATATTTATATTACTTTCCTCCCCAAAATAATTATGATAAAAATTTGCTATAATTTTACATGTATTAATTGCATAGTTATGAAACGTTATGAATTATTAAGTTATTCATAGGTTGTACGCGTGATTTAAATTTACTCCAGAAAATTTGATTAACATTTTCAATTTTAAAAATCGTAAGTCTTCCCTTTTCTTTAGAAAAATCCACGACATTCACAAACTTTAAATGGCCTACCTATTTTTTTTTTTTTTTTTTTGGTCAGAATGTTCTCGTATTTTAACCCTTGGCACTCCGTTTTCTCCGCTTCAGAGACGTCATCTTTCCTTGCAAAATTCGTTTTTGTCATCAGTAATAAAGAATAAAATTTACCTTGTTTAATAAGAGCATTTTTGAAATTGTGTTCTTGAAGGAAACTTATTTTTAAAAAAGTGGTGCTGACCAAATTAAATTTGTGTAAGAGCAGCCGGAGTTCGAAAGGTTAAAAGTCGTAAGAAAGCAATCGGAATGCTAAGTGCCAGGTACGTTTAAAAAATATGCATCTTGTGAAGAAAACTTCAATAAATTCGTTTCCTACTTGTACAACTTTTAAAAAACTCAGATTTTTCACAAATTTTCTTTAAAAAAAGAATGCTTCTCCCATTGAAAAGCGTCGACCGACACCGACAGCTTGTCTTCTACGGTAGAGCCACCCATTGGGTTAAAAAAAAAAACACCGCATTGCAAAGTTTTAACATTACGTTCCTTACTCTCTCTCTTAGGCTGCGAGCACACACAGATCCCTTAGCAAAAAAAGGCATAGAATTACCATAAAAAAAACACCATAAGTGCAATCATATGGAATTTTGCCTATGGTAAAAGTGATTCTATGGAAAACCATATAATCGTTAAGTATATGGTAATTCTTATGAAAAACCATATAAACGTTAAGTGTATGGTAATTCTTTATGGTACTATATATTAAAAAATAATAACGATATCAACTTTGGTGGCGCCATCTTTTAGGAATACGGGAGACTAAGCTTACTAATGCATTTCGACCTTCGGAAACAGTGGGATTTGATCCACGGACGGTAGGGATGGGAGGCGAGCTTCCTAACCATTCGGCCATGCTGGGTGATGAGCTGTGGTTATAAAACGTTATATGAATAAAGCGTTTCGGTAAATCATCTTTATTTGTCGTTCTAAGTTAATGGTTGACAAAAGAAGGTAGTTTTAAAGGGTTTTTTTTAATAAATTGTTTTATAGACATGTATTTATAAGTTAATTTATTATTTTAATGAATGGAGTAAATATCTTAGCAAATATTATTTAGTTATAAAATCCAATTAATTAAAGATAAAACTATTTTCTGTTTATTTAAATTAATTTTAAAAAAATAGAAAGTCGATAAGAAATAATATTTAATAAGAATAAGAAATCATTTGATAACTTAGTATATAATATATTTTTAATGATTATATTAATGTATTATATTAATGCCTTACTTACGAGCATTTTTTTCAATTTAAAGTAAAAACTATATATTACTATTTTTTAGATAATTTTTACGGAAATTTTGAATTTTTCTTTTAAATTTTAATACCAAAAAGATTAATAGATATATTCAATATTTTTA
Source organism: Maratus speculifer (assembly GCA_964019185.1). Classification (NCBI taxonomy): domain Eukaryota; kingdom Metazoa; phylum Arthropoda; class Arachnida; order Araneae; family Salticidae; genus Maratus; species Maratus speculifer. Next base: position 173,049,207 of record OZ025302.1, read on the forward strand.
TACAGTGTAAAATGATTTTTAATCTTTTCAATAATTATTAACGTTTAAATAAAATAAAATAAAAACTTTGTTGTTGCATATAAAATGAATATAAATGAATATAAAAACCAAAACTAAAAAATACTACTATTGTCTGACTATTGTCTCTTCGAATTATAATAGAAAACATGATTTAAACAACATTATAAGCATAAGAAAAAATAAAGATATTTTTAATGCAGTTTTTTTTTTTTTTTTTTTTTTTTTTTTTAAGAATGTGTTTGTATTTACAGAAGTTTGTAATTTTGAAGTTTGTAATTACAAACTTCTTTAATCGCTGTTAGAATTTTATAGGAAATATGTCATCAAATATATATTTTTGTTAAATCATTTTATTTCTCCCATAGGATTTTTTATTTATAACGCATAGATTCTGCTCACATATATGAAATACATAAGAACAATATAATAACACTATTATTTCATATATTATAATAATTTGAGGTCGATAAAAATATCGGTAGATTTTTTGATATTTTTATAGATCGTAAAATAATTTTTAATCTTTTTAATAATTTTTAACTTTTAAATAAAATAAAAATCCTTGTTGTTCCATATAAAATTACTTTAAAATTATCAAATAACGTAAATTAATTATGAACCTTTTTTTTTTACTATAAAGTTTATTAATATTTAATTAACATATTATAATATATTATATTAATATATATGTATTAATATTTTGTTAATATTTTTAAAAGATATTTCAAAAATTCTTTTGGTGATTCAAATATTTGTAGGTCCTTTTTAAAATAAATTTAAAAATATTTTCTTTAAATAATTATAGGCTATTTTTGACAATTTGTTTATTTTGAGGGGGTCCAGGACACATTAAAAAATCTTTTATTGAATTAAAATTTCGCAATTTTTTGTGATATTAAACATACCATTTTAAAACAAAATCACATGATAAAACTTCTCTATATTTTTGTAATTTAAAATTTATTAAAAAAAGTGGAGTGGAAAATTAAAAATTATTGTAACTCAATGTAATAATTGTACAATTTTAGTTTTTTAGCAATTAAATAAACAGAAACACCTACATTTTAATTTTGATTCAGCCTTTTTAAAAATATTAATAAAAAATTTATTTAAAGTAAAAGTTTGAAAATAATACTTTCAAAAATAAATATTTTTTTTTTCAAATTTGTTGAATCAAAATTAAAGTAAAGCAATAAAGAAAAGGCGTGTTTTAATTTTAAAGCATTTATGTTTAACGGTTCTTGAGTTATAACAATTTAAATGTGAGAAATTGTGAAAACCCATCATGAAGAAAAAAGCATACAAGAAGTCTTATCCATGACAATCAATGCTTAAAAGCTAGATGCTGAAAACGAAAAAAAAAACCCACATAATATTTCCTTTTCTAAATATGATTTTAAAAAAATGTCATTATAAGCATAAAAAAATCAGATAAATTTTTAATGCAGTATTTTTTATGTGTGTCCCTGACTCCTTTAATCGCTGTTAGAATTTTATAGGAAATATGTCAATTATATATTTTTATTGAATAATTTATTTTTCTCAAGATTTTTTTTTTATTTTTAACGCATTTACACACTCATATATAAGAATTATATAAGAATAAAATGTTATTTTATGTTATATTAATTTGAGATGAAGGGATTTTCATTAGACTGGTTATAAGTTAACATAAGTTGTTCCTAAATAGATTTTGGTTTAAACTATCTAACCAGTGACGTTGCTATGATTCTGTTTTTTAGAAGTGCATAAGACATACATAAAGATAGTAGAAAGTTTTGAGATGACCACAAACGAGTAATTTTATATTATAGTTACACAAAATCTAATATATTATAAACTTTCTAAAGGTATTAAGATTTTACCATACACCATGCTTTGAAATACTATACAATTTATGGTGCAAACAATTATGTATTATTTTACTATACGTCACGCTATGGAACACCATTGAATGTATGGTAAATTTCATTTCCCTACAGTTTTACCATACACCTGGTTATGGAATACCATATCATGTATGGTGTATATCATTATACTATAACTTTACCACACACATTTCTCTGGATACCATAAAATGTATGGTATACATCATTATCCTACAACTTTACCATAGACATTGCTCTGCAATACCATAGAGCGATGAATGTTTACCATATGAATACAATATGTTTACATATAATGACATAATTTTTTTATGATTTTCCATATAAAACCATGTGTTTCCATAAAAAATCCTATGCCATTTTTTGCTAAGGGATACTTTTCGCGGATAGAAGTCGGTGTGTTTTATGTTCGAAGGCGGAGCGTTTGATGTTAATGACATTTCCAGTTGAACATCAATTCGAGTGTATGAAAGGAATCTTTCTGTCAAGTAAGGTTTACCTGCTTATCTCCTGATTCTCTGAGCATTCCCCATCGTTGTATTATTAAGAAACCGCAAAAGGGTTCTATACAAAAGGTTCTATACTTTTTTTAATGGTTCAGTTAACTGGGATTAAATACGCATGTGTCTGCTGTTTTACACGGCGAAGGGGAGGGGAAGAAATTCATCCTTCATTTTTCAACATTTAATTTATAGCTATTACACAACTGAAGTTTATTAAGGATTCCTTCTTTTTAGCTCACAGGCTATCATAGCCTGAGAGCTTATGTGCCCGTCCGTTCTGTATGTACGTTCGTATGTTCGTGCGTAACGCGATAACTCATGATAAAAATATCGGATCCACTTGAAATTTTGTATATAGGTATATCCTGATAAGGCGCTTCCCTGATTAGTTTTTGTAGTTCATTCGATATGTATAAGAGGGTGAACGGGGGGCTCATGCCCCTCCCCTTAATTGATATAAACGAGATTTTCATGCAGAATTAACATTTTTCGTTCAAAATTTAGATATAGGATCATTCTGATGAGGCGATTCCGTAACTGTCATTAGGTGTTCATTGAATAAGTATAAACAGGGGGAACGGGGGCTCATGCCCCCCCCCCCCCCCTTAATTGATATAAACGGGATTTTCATGCAGAATTAACAGTTTTCGTTCAAAATTTAGATATAGGATCATTCTGATGAGGCGATTCCGTGACTGTCATTAGGTGTTCATTGAATAAGTATAAACAGGGGGAACGGGGGCTCATGCCTCCCCCCCCCTTAATTGATATAAACGGGATTTTCATGCAGAATTAACAGTTTTCGTTCAAAATTTAGATATAGGATCATTCTGATGAGGCGATTCCGTGACTGTCATTAGGTGTTCATTGAATAAGTATAAACAGGGGGAACGGGGGGCTCATGCCCCCCCCCTTAATTGATATAAACGGGATTTTCATGCAGAATTAACAGTTTTCTTTCAAAATTTAGATATAGGATCATTCTGATGAGGCGATTTCGTGACTGTTATTAGGTGTTTATTGAATAAGTATAAACAGGGAGAACGGGGGGCTCATGCCCCTCCCCTTAATTGATATAAACGGGATTTTCATGCAGAATTAACAGTTTTCGTTCAAAATTTAGATATAATATCATTCTGATGTTGCGATACCGTGGCTGTTATTAGGTGTTCATAGAATAAGTATAAACAGGGGGAACGGGGGGCTCATGCCCCTCCCCTTAATTGATATAAACAGGATTTTCATGCAGAATTAATAGTTTTCGTTCAAAATTTAGATATAGGATTATTCTGATGAGGCGAGTCCGTGGCTGTTATTAGGTGTTCATTGAATAAGTATAAACAGGGGAAACGGGGGTTCTAATGCCCCTCCCCTTAACTTGTATAAATGGATTTTTCAATCAGAATTGTCAGATTTCGTTCAAATCTCTGAATAGTTTTGGAAGTTTAATGGTTAAGTATAAAAGAGGAGAATAACTCCTCTTAAATTATATAAATGCTAAATGGGTTTTTATTAAGAATTATCCGATTTGCTCTGAATTTTGGATATAGGTTTTTTAATATGATAAAGCATGTACTTGATACTTTAGGAGGTTCAATGATTAAGTATAAAATTAGGAGAAAGGGGAGAGCTGTTTCCCCTTCTTAATTTTTTTTTCGAACGGAATTAACGAAAATACAAGGCTGTAATGTACAATTAGTATGCGTAGCCTGTGAGCTCAATGCCATCAGTTTAACTGGGTAATATTCTTTTTTATTTCTAATCGAGAACCTATCAGGTCATTGCATCGTGTGTCTTGACGTGTTCATTTGCATTTGGTTAAAATAACAATTTATCTTCTTTTTTCATAATGAACAGAAACGTCTGCCTCTATTCTTAAAAAGTAAAAAAAAAAGTGTATATAATCTATATTTATAAAAAATACAAATAAATAGTCAAATAGATAACATATTTTAAACATTGGAATATACCGGGTGATCCAGAAGTTTCGGGAGTTTTCAAAAGTTAATAATTAGGAAACTATGTATAATACAAAGGTTCTGTTTTCAGATATATGCTCAGAAATATGTGGGATTTTTGTTTAGAATGAATTTTTTTAAATATATATAGTTTCCATTTTTAGCAACAGGTGGCGCTGTTGTATAAGATTGAATGTACCTATACCATGCGTTATATAGACACATGAGTTCATTGCGAAACTTCTTTTCTATGATATTGATGAGATTTCGTTTTAAGGGTGGTTTATGTTCGAACATTTTCTGTAAGGTAAATGAAATTGCATTGTAAGGGAAATTTGATACAAAATTTCATGAGCAACTGCAGTGTTTAGACATTGTCAAGACTATGTTTAGACACATCTTTGCATGTCACGTTGTTTTCATATCGTACAATACGTCAAGTTAAAACTGCAAAAGAATCGATGGTCATTGCAAATGTGAAATGCTATGGTAAGCAAGGTTTGAGAAAAAGGCTCATTGGAAGATCTTAATAGAAACAAGAGATCCCAAATGTCTGTTACAATCGTAAATTAGGTAGGATTATATGCCAATACTCTGTAGAAATCACCAGTTCATGGTGAGTGCAGTAAACTTGTGATATCACGATGAACTGAAATTTCTTCTGGAATTTCTTTCTGCTCTGAGGATACTGTGCAAGCTGTTTTGCATCGGCTCACGGCGGTACTTATAAGCCATGAGCGTCATGATTAAACTTTGTAACCCTTGGACACTAACTCGTACTTTTAAATGAGATGTATCATACTATAAAAACAATACTATCAATTTTAGCGCCACCTGCTGTCAAAAAGTGCAACTAACGTAATATGTTTTTTTCATCGAAAAAACAAATCCCACAAGTTTCTCAGCATTTCTGTGAAAACCGCATACTTCTATTGTTTATGGTTTTCTAATTATTAGCATTTCAAAAGTCCCGGGACTTCTGGATCACCCGGTATACGAAGCAATAGTAATACAGTCGAGTCTCTCTATAACGAGATTCCATACATCGAATTTCTCTATATAACGAATTTTTAGTAGGAACGCTCTCCTTTTCGCATGATTACATTAAATACAGTCTCTATATAGCGAATTATCTATCTCCATATAACGAATTTTTTCATAAATTGGTCTTAATTTATTCAGTTTTAAAAAGCTTCGAAATCATATGGAATCAATTTTCCATCACTTATTTTTTATTTATCGTCAGTGCTGAGTTCTTTAATTTTTTCTCTCCTTGTTCTTTAAATCCAACGAATTCATCCCACCTTCCACACACGTTTCCACATCCTTCTCGAAACAGAGTCAATTGGATTGATACACATGTAAGAGAGGAATCAATGAGAGGCACATAAGAGAGGCCTTCAAAAGGAGGAAAATGTCAACTACAATTTTTCATTCCTTGCTAAAATTTGAGCATTTTTTTTTTTTTTTTTTTTTTTTTTTTTTTTTTGAGAGCGTAAAAATTTTAAAATCGAAACAACAAAAAATTACAGATTTATTCGTCTGAAATTAATGCAAGTCTTTCTTATTTGATTTTCATTAAGCTTTCAAATAAATGTATATTCCCTTTTTTGAAACAGCTTAAATAATAAAGAAATAAAATGTTAGGTTAATATTTAATTTTAAACATTTCAAATTCTTAATTCAACAGATCAAAAATAATATTTGCTTAAATTTTACACATTAAATACGATTTTTAACATCATTCTCTATACATCGAATTTCTCTATATAACGAATTTTTTACTGGAACGGTGGATTTCGTTATATAGAGATTCGACTGTATATTGTATCATACTAGCTTCTCAATAAAGAGTGAGCTTCCTTAGGAGAATCTGCTGACCTTAGTAGGGTTACAGCATTTTAGTATTTTCGTATAGCATCTGTTTAGAAAGGATTCCGGTTTAACATGCAAAGAGATGGTTAATGGATGGATTGAACAGCTCTGAAATTAAAAAATTTTTAACACTAGAACAGCGGGAAATTTTACCCAAGTTTTATAAAAATAATTCACATCAGAATTTTTATTTAAGTCTATTCATCTTATTTATTTAAAGTAATTTTTGTGCAGCTTATATGTAAATTATTTTAAGAAAACTTATCTGGTTCGAATCGACATCTTTTCACCGAATACGGGCCAAAATGACCCGTCTCCGCGGTTCTATTATAGTGTTAAAGAAAATCTGTAATTAAATATGTTATCATTTCGATGTAGTTGGTGCTGTATATGTGCAAAAATCAAAATAATTATGGTATTATTAAAACTGAATATTAGAGTTTACAGTTTTCAAAATTTAACCAAATACTTCCAAAAAAATTTTTTAGGTGTCCCTACTCCCCCTCCATTCACAAGAGATCAAAAAGAAGACTTAAATAATTTAGAAAATGTAACAGTTTTTTATTTATTCTTTTTTCAGCAACATCGTTTATGAAGAAATAATTAAAGGTCTCATTTTTTTCTCTCTCTTTATGTTATAATTGATGAGAGAATTATGAATAGAAAATAACATTATTACGTATATCACATTATTACGTATATTACATTATTACGTATGCCAACATAAATTACGTATGCTAAATAATTTGGAAATTCTTTAGTATATTATTTTTAAGTATTTTTAGGGTCGAATTAAGGTTACTTTGAAGCTCAGGTGGAAAATTTGGGTTTGTAACCTTCCGCACCACAGCAAGATATTTCATTTATCTTTGAGTACTTTTGTTAGAAATATTTTTAAAATGCTATCGTTTAAAGATTTTAGCTTAATCATTTAAATATATTAGCCCAAAATAAATTCTGATGTGCTAAGACATTTTAAAGAGAACTATTGAAGGTTTAGATTGTAATAATGCAAGCTTTATTTAGTGAGTGGTGCTTTTGGAGAGGAATTTATGATTTGAACTTTAATTTGACATTAATGATGGTTGCTCAGTTTTTTTTCTTTTTTTTTTTTTAATCTGGTATATTTTGAGCCACAACACGAACCAGCAAACTGATTAACAAGCAGTTAAAAGAAAAAAAATGACAGTAAGTTTTACAAGTTAAGACTATATTATATATGTCTGTTTGTGAATATTATTAAATTTAAAATATTTAAATTTATTTTATTTATTTTTAAAGGCTCCGATTTTAGATATTAGACACACAGACAAAGTTTAATTTTTATTTCTTTCGTTATTTTAAAAGTAATAATAATTCTTGATACAAAATATTGTAAGCTTTATTGTGGGAGTGGTGTTTTTGGAAAAGACTAAGATTTGTAATTTATTTGACATTAATAATAATTGCTAAAGTTTTTTTTTTTTTTTTTTTTTTGGGGGGGGGGAGGGGGAATATTTTGAGCGATAACAAGGGCCAAGACTGTGATTAACAAAAAGTTAAAAGAATAAAGAAAAAAAGTGGCAGTAAGTTTCACAAGGCAAGACAAGTACTCTATTATATGTCTGTTTGTGCATTATTATTACAAGTATAATGTTTAAGTTTATTTGACATATTTTTAAAGATTTAATTTTATAAATGCCCTGATTTTAGATATCAAGTATGCCGACAAAGGATATTTTTTTTTCTTTTTAAGTAATAACAATTTTTGGAATAAAATATTGTATAGGGACTGGTTTTTAATAATTGTAAATCATTTTTCTTAGATAATTTTATCGGGATTGCCAAGAATCTTCAGAAAATTTAGACAAAATGTTTAAAACAAGTTTTTGAGACATGGGAACCACGCAAGAAGCCGTTACTCTCTGTGCACTTTTTTTTTTTTTTTTTTTTTTTTTTTTTAATGACAAAAATGACTTTTGTTTCAATTACGATAAATTTTGATAATACAAAACATTCATAAATTAAATAAATGCTTATGCAAATAAAAACACTTTTTATTGTACTTTATCGCATTTTATTACCTTTCATTTAACATTTTTATTTCGTCTTCAAAAATGCAACCATGAGGATTAAAAATTGCTATTAATTTAGAAAAAGAAAATACCTTTCATGTGCATTAAAAATTATTTATTTAAAAAATTAAAAATAATAAGCATAAATAAATTAAACAGAAAAAGTGTAGAAAAGATAGAGACGTAGAAAAAGTCATTTTTTCCCCTTCATTACTATTAACAAAAAATAAATAAATAAAAAATAAGTAAAGCTTATCAAAACTTAATATTTATATTATATTACATAAAATGTGCAGAAAATGTTTTCTCTTTATTTGAAATGTAGAGTTATAAACAATGCTGTGTTTTGCTGTTTGAATGAATGACATTATATTATAAAATTAAAGTAATTATTTCTATATAAGCTACACTAATTCAAATGATGTTTTTGCATATTTTATTATTTTAAAATATTAAAATAATAAAATTTAACATTAAAATTTCTATTTAACATTAAAATCTGTAAATCATGTTATACTGAGTACAATTTAATCTATGAAGTAAAATATTAGATTAAATAAAATGATTATAATTTATTAAAATATTTGCACGAATCAAACGAATAATATAAATCAATTCTAATACCCCGCCTCATTTTTTCCCCTTTCATCCGCAATCTATTTTGTTGTTAACGTGCTTTCTTTCTAACCAATGACCAGGCCCCTACCTGCCGAGTTATCTCAGCTTAACGGGTTAGATACCTGGTATCGGTCGGACGACCGCCTAATTGCTACGTAGCGGCAATAAACTTTGCTTTGCATGCCATTATTTCTGAAGCACTTGCTTGTCGTTGAGCATACTTTGTTTCGCCTGTTAATTAATGGTACATCCTGTTGTTTGAACTGCAAATAGCTTCGCAAGATGGTCTCGTAATTTAGAGCCTTGATCAGATGACGAGACCTTCACACGGCAAGGCACCTCCAGAGGTATAATTCACAGGTAACTTGGAGGACTTTGCACCCATGACGGATTTTACGTGCACCAGGCGGCATTAGCGTACATGATCGTTGTTGACGTGCTTACAAAAGCACAGAGTAACATCGGGCATGAACCTGAATTTTCATTTAATTCCAGTTGACGACGGCTTTCCATTGAACGATAACGTGCTGAGTACAACTTCTGCCCTGTTTTTATGGGGCGATGGGCGGTCTTTTACTTTGGATTCTAATTCTATCATTTTCCCCATCGGTTGCCATTTAGCAGACTTCTTGATTTAACAAGAATTTTGAGAAATTGCTAATGGCTTTAAAAAAACTTGAAAAAATAAAAATAAATACTAATTTTTATATATTTCTGGGATGAGCAGAATTAATTGATACAAAAGCTTTCTATCATATTATAGAACTCTCAAAATTTACACTGTCAAAAATTGGCAAGAAAGTGTTCATAGTCAATCTACTGTTTTTGTAGAAAACGGTTATTTGATCATATTATGGGGAGTTCTCAATGATCAGAATCGAAATATTCTATTCAATCTGTGGAGTGATGGCAGAAATTTTGCTGCAAATTTTTTACGATGTAGGAGAATTTTGTTGAAGCGTTTATGTGTGTGTATTTAAACAATTAAAGCGCATTAAAATTAAACAAGCATAAAATAACTCTCTATTGCTATATTCCGAATCGGTCCATATAAAAGCAATCAGTGGAGTTCAATTCAAGTGGTGTTCCAGATAAGAACATTTGAAGTTTTGTCTTTCCATTAGTGAAAAAGTGCAGTTTCTCCCTCGAATTCTATAATGCCCCCCTCCCCCCCTCCGCAGAGCCATTGAAATCCCATCCGAAGAAAAGTGCCTGAATTCAAACACTGACAGTCAGACATACGTAGTTGGAAGACTAAAAAAATAATGATCTTTTACTTTCTATATCATTTTTTTATCACCGTCTGCCGATTAGGGTACCTGGTGATATTTTAACACTCTAACTACAGCTTTAACAGTGATGAAACACAATCTAAAAATATTAAAAATATTAATATTTAAATATTTCTGAGTTGAGCAGAATTAATTGATACAATTGCTCGTTATTATAGAACTCTCAAAATTTACATTGACAAAAATCAGCAGGAAAATTTAAAATTTTGTGTTTTCGCTAATAAAAAGGTCAATTTCCACCCGAAACCATCTAAGGCATTTCTGCAGAAAAGTGTTCGAATGAACATCGACAATCAAATATACATGACTAGAAGATTTAAAAAATGATGTGTTGTAAAAAAGTTATTTCTAGAGTCTATTAAAAATTATTACAGTAGACTCTCTCTATTCTGAACAATCTCGGTACCGACCAAAAATGTTCAGATATTGGGGATGTTCATTATAGAGGGAGATTGGGAAATGTATTACTACTTATTCTATGTAGGGTGACCGAGGCAGTAGTTGATCAAATAAGGTCGGTGCTACGGGGTTTTTATTTCATTTCCTTCCTTTTAAGTTTTAGAAATAAACTAACATGCATTTTTACAACCGTTCATGAATGTTCTATCATCTGCAAAAATGAAATCTACTAAAATCAAATAGTAACAAATTTATAAGCAAATACTTTCTTCAATTGACATTTTCCCAGTAGTTGATCAATCGAAGAAATCAGTCGAAATTCCAAATATACTCTTTAAAATATCATGTTTAAGCTGCGATTAACAATAATTCATGTAAAACTATTATTTAAAATAAAAAGATGGAAGTGAATTATTTTAACTTACCGCAATTGTCTCGAACTAATCAAGAACTAAAATTTTAAATTTTCTAAAAAAAAAAAAAAAAAAAAAAAGTTATAAAAGGACTTTTTTTACAGCAAGCAGCTGAGAACAAAGTGGCGACAGCTGTTCCAACATTTAATTAAAGATTTTATTTGAAGTATTTAAACAAATTGCAATGTCAAGTACATGCTTAAAATCTAGCAGTGATTTTGTCTGTTTATTTTTTAATCCAGTTTGTTGAATTTTTTTAAACAGTTTCTCCGAATTTCCATGATGGAAATTCGAATTGCAAACATAGTTCAGTTACCAGAGAGGTGGAGTAGAAATGGGGACCAAAAACAGTGTTCATAATAGTGGGGTGTTCAGATTAAAGAGTGTTCAGAATACAGAGAGTTCCTTTTTTGTTAAGTCTGTGGAGTTTCGCCCGGACCATCGGATTATGTTCATAATACCGGGGTGTGCACATTAGAGAGTGTTCACATAGAGAGAATCCACTGTATTGCATTTTAATAAACCACAAATTACATAAAAAGCATACCACCTAAAAACACTTTTTGATAAAGTGCTATCTATTTTTGATTTCTTTAGTTCAAAAAATTTTGCTTGATGACTTTTTTTCAATGATGTTATACATGTGCGTTGCGGTCATTAACTGCGATTATCACTGTTTCTAAAATTTATCTTTATTTTGTACTTTTATAGACATCTGGGATTATTTCTAAATTTTTGATTATATCTCTGAATTAAAATAATTAACAATCTTTTTTTTTTCATTATTGCATTGCCTCTCACAATTTTCTCTTTAGGATTTCATTTATTGAATAAAACACAAGGAAAAATCCAACTTAAGTCAATTTTTTCTATGTGGTTGATATTTTCCACAGACAGCCGTTACTATTGTCGACATCATTTACTTAACAAAATCATTTTTCCCCAAGTTTATGCATATAAAGATGTAGTACTTCCTTTGTCCCAAATAGGTTGCTAGATTTGAATAATTTTGTGCTGATTATTAATACTGATAATTTTATAGTTTGAATATTTTTCAGAGATTTCAAGTTGCTATATTATGAATCAACAGCATTTCTGTACCAAGCATTCTCGCTTTAAATCCGTACAATTAATTAATTAAAAAAAAAAAAAAAAAAAAAAAAAAAAAAAAAAAACAGTGTTTGCTTGTTTTTAAGCCACGCTATTTTGTAAAGATTCTTTCAAAGTAAATCCATAAAACTTCGCATGTTATACATTAATTTATATATACGTATTACTTCTAGCGAATGAATCGTGAATTTCTTAGGGCGTTTCTAGTATATTGGTAGTAGTCTTTACTAAACATTTCGAGACATTAGCCGTTATCTGTGTGCTATTTGGATTATTTTTGAGCTTGCTAGTTTTGAAAAGATATTCTTTCGCTCGCATATTTTTCGCAATGACATTCAAACACATGAAACACATTTTGTTTAAATATTGGCCTTTGTCAATTCTCGTAATATAAAATTCGTATTCTTATATTGTTTGATCTTTCAAGGAAAATGTATTTTTAACGCATTGTCTTGTGTATTTTCCATAGTGTATTTAGTTACAATTTAAAATTCTCTTTCGTGAAACATTATTTCAAAAGCCCATTAAAAGAAAAGAAATAATTTATATAAATATATTTACATTACAACAGTATATATTGTATTAAGGGAGATGTCAAAGTCAGTAAGAAATGGCGTTCTCTCATTTTTTCAAAACGAAGAACAAAATCCGGTTCTTAGCAGCGCAGTTGCAGAGAATTATATATTTGTTTGTGTGTCACGTGTCCCGTTCTTTTGCAGAATGTAGTTGTCGAGTTTAAAACAATCATTTTCACCGTTTTTCAATTTCATTTTTTGAAAAAAAAAGTGGAAACGCCCACCCAGGGCCGTAGACAGAAGTGAACAATAGGAGGAGCTCAAGATAATGTAGGGGAGACTCATAAGTTTTTTTATCCTCTCTCTGATGCAGAGAGATAAATTAGTGCATATTCATGTTGTATGTACTATGTTTCTTATTAATCTGCTGTAATAACTTCATTTTCTGCTAACAAAGAATAAAAAAAAAAAAAAAAAAAAAAAAAAAGATGATGAAAATTTTGAGTGTATTACTGGTGCAAAATTAAACGTCATATTAGATACATATGTACAAATAGGATGAGGCAGTGTTGAAAAATTTATTTTAGATACAATTTAGTAATTCAGCAAAACTGTGAGAGAGAGATACAATTTAGTAATTCAGCAAAACTGTGAGAGAGTCTCAAAATTAAATTAGATTTCTGAACAGAATTTCATTTGGATTTTAAGAACAGGAGTTTATTTAGTGACCTCGGAATCTTTTCAAGGGGGGGAGGGGGTCAAAATATTTTTGGGGAGGGGGCTGAGCCGCCAATAGCGCCCCCTTACTTACAGCTCGGCTCCCAGCCCTATCAGAACAGGAATAAATGTCAAAGATTTGTCACTAAGGAATAGTTACACCTTTTTGAAGCTGCATTACTTCTCTTTTATAGCTTCTTTCTGTGTCAGCATACAGGAATTGATGAACTCTTAATATCAATAATTTGGATACTGTTTTTAATAGGCACCAGGCAATTTTTATATAAAAATATTCTAATAAATATTTTTGGTATTAATAATTACGTATCTATGTACAGATCTATCTATAAAATATGCAACTAAATTATGCATACATATGTAATCTCCTAGTCCCAAACATTGTTTTCAGAATTAAAATGTAATAAAATCATTCTTTTGTAAGAAAATAAATATTTCAAGAAAACACCTTTTGTTGTTAAGAAAGGCAAACTACAAAATATTATATTTCATGTCTGTATCATTATAATATATTAATATAGAAAAGACAGAGGCGGATTTTTCATATAGCTGAGCAGGCTGAAGCATAGGGGCCTTATTAGATTTTCTTTGGGGTTTTCTCTTTCTATCGGAATAATATTTAATGCATTAGAGGAATTATGTACAATATTCTTTGTTGTCCTCATTTATAGATTTTTGGAGCTATTAACATGTAGATTGTATTCCGAACGCTATCCATTTTTAATTTCATCTATTTCCTCCAAAAATCTAGAACATTTTTGGCGTGTAATTTGTCACAGTTTTACACAGAGCCACGTGGGTCAAGTCAAAATCTTATGAGCAACACTACGAATAATATATTTTGAAGATTTTTTAAGTTTCAATCAAACATTTTGTCCATTTTTTTACGTTAATTTTTACAATTCGCCTTTTAAAGAAAATCCTGTATTTTCACGTTTTAAGATATCTTAAACATGATTATTCTGACTTTGAAACGATTTCTGCCTGTGTGTTAAAATTTTTTGAGTGCCACTATAATGAAATTTGACATTGTTGACAAAAGTAATCTCATTATGTATTTTATTTAATTTAATTTTTAGCATTATTTATTTTCTGCTTACTTTATAAAATTTACAAATCTAAAAGAGATTCATATTTTTCGCCCTTATAAACTGTAAAATGTAAACCGAAAACAAATAAGATTAAACATTAAAAAAAAATTACATGATCCGATTAGTTTTATCAATGATTAAAATATTTCATCAATCTACGAGTTTAGTTTAATGTCAGAATTGAAAACCTGTGATTGCCATTTGTGTTACACTTACGCGAAATAAATAAAAAGTTCAGCGGTTAGTTTTTCTTAAAAATTAAATTCCTATTTTTAATTAAAAAATTACATATTTGAATGTTTGAACATAAATATTATAAAGAAAAAAAAAAAAAGAAAAAAGAAAAAAAGAAAAGAAAAAAAAAGCGTCGTTGTTCTGCTGGTCACGCGCTGGTGCATGAAATTCGCAATTAAATTTCTATTTTTAATTAAAAAATTACATTTTTGAATTTTTGCTTACAACTGTTATTAAAATTTTAAAAAAAATCGTTGTTCTGAACTTTTTTTAATAATATATATAATTTTTTAAAATTTAAATTAAATATATTTTTTTTGTTACGCTATGCTTAATTATTAATAAATTAAAAATTTTTAACTGCTATTTTATGCAGAAAATAAATGTACAATTTGAATTAGTTAAAACTGTATTTTTTTCTTTGTTCCCTGTTTGTGAACCCATGAAATTATTTTTGTGATGTTTGTAAGTTTATTCTTAACTTTATTTACTTTTTTTTCAGTCCTCTTTAAAATGCTAATAAGTGTGTGAGTTATGCTGCGTTTATTTAGCTGCATTAAACCCATTTAAATATCAAGTTAAATATTTTTGCATAATGGAATTTCGCAAAGATAATTCTCTGTTTAAGAACGACAGAAAAACTTAAGAATCATTTGTATCTTAGATTATATCCAACTTGAGCTTGATGCTCCATAATTTAACTTTTATTTTAAATAGCACTACTTCAATAATCTTTTACTTAAATTTTCTTTTTCAAATACAAATGTACGTTTTCAAAATTACTCATGTCTATTATTACACACATTGAAAATGTTAAATATATAAACTGATTTCATCAAAATTAATTTAAGCAAATAAAAGCATTATTGCAATTAATAACAGTTTTTCAATTCAAACAACTTATATAGCAAAAAATTAATAAATTAAAATTACCCACCTAAAACCATATGTTGTTGAAAAATAATATTGGAAATTTTATACAGCACCAGAGTAATAAATAGGATCAGAGTCGTCTTTAGGGGCGTGCGACAGTGCGGCCGCACAGGGCCTCGCGCTTAGAGAGGCTTTGCACTTGGTCACAAAATATTTTCTCTTCGATAAAAAGGAAAATATTATAATAGAAAATCTTGAATAAACTTGTGATTTTAATTAAGAAATGATAGTGGCTTTGACATAAAACATAGTCTATGTTGGAAGAGGGACTTTCACCATCAATTTGCCATCATTGCTTTTGAAATTGGTTCAATAGTTCCAAAAAATACTCCTTCAAACACGCAAACAAATGCTACTCTTTATAATAGTTAGGGGATCGAACCCTGGCTCCCCGGGTCACAGTGTATAGGAGAAAACATCCTTTTTAGGTGCGTTCGTAATTATGTAAATACGTAGCACCTATTGTTGTCGCTCAGTCTGTCCGTCTGTCCGCATATAACAACACAAAAACTACCCAACCGAATCGTTTGAAATTTATAATACATAATTATAACATAATTTTGTCGAGTCATTTCAAATTTTATGAAAATCGGATGGATAGATCAATTACAGGGACAAAAATAATGAACTTTATTAATTAGGACTTAATGAGGACAGTATAGTAACAGACTTACCATCATTCCCATGTGAAACTGCAACAGTTGTATCATATTAATTTCGCGCTACACGAGTTATGCATCCCTTTTTCATTTTGATGAAAACTGTTCCGAGCATAACTTGGTATTTTTTATTTCATATAATATTGTAAGTAGAATCTAGCGAACAATGTTATGGTGTAGTAGTATGATGACTTTAAGTTATACGGTTTGAGTTCGATTCCATAGAGAGCTCAAGTTGTCTTTTTAATCAAATTTATTATGAAGAAGAAATTTGAAGATACAGTCGAGTCTCTCTATAACGAAACTCCATAGATCGAATTTCTCTATATAACGAATTTTTAGTAGGAACAGTCCCCTTTTTGCATGATTACATTAAAAACAATCTCTATAAAGCGAAATATCTATCTCCATATAACGAATTTTTCATAAATTGGCCTTAATTTATTCAGTTTTAAAAAAGCTTCGAAATCATATGGAATCAATTTTCCATCACTTATTTTTGATTTATCGTCAATGCTGAGGTTTTTTTTTTTTTTTTTTTTTTTTTTTTTTTTTTTTTTTTTTACATTGTTTCTCTCCTTGTTTTTTAAATCCAACGAATTCATCCCACCTCCCTCGCACCTTTCCACATCCTTTCAAAACAGTCTCAATTGGATTGATACACATGTAAGAGAGGAATCAATAAGGGGCACATAAGAGAGGTCTTCAAATGGAGGAAAATGTTAACTACGATTTTTCATTCCTTGGTAAAATTTAAGCCTTTTTTTTTTTTTTTTTGAGAGGAGCGTAACAATTTTAAAATCAAACCAAGAAAAAATTACACATTTCTTCGTCTGAAATTAATGCAAATCTTCTTTATTTGATTTTCATTAAGCTTTCAAATAAATGTCTGTTCTCTTTTTTGAAACAGCTTAAATAATTAAGAAATAAAATGTTAGGTTAATATTTACTTTTAAACATTTCAAATTCTTAATTCAAAAGATCAAAAATAACATTTGTTCAAATTTCACACATTAAATACGATTTTTAACATCATTCTCTATACATCGAATTTCTCTATGTAACGATTTTTTTACTGGAACGGTGGATTTCGTTGTATAGAGACTCGGCTGTATTTATTTTTCAATGTTTGTAGCAATAGTAACAATTTTTTAATATGAATTTTCCAAAAGAATATTTTTTAATAATTGTAAATTTAGTTTCAATGCAGTATTTTAAATGTAAAAAAAAAATTATTTATTTCCTAATTTTAAATTATTACTTTTTTTCCAGTAAAGATTTAATGAGTATTACTCCTTAGGAAATTAAAATAGGGAGAAGAGTAATATTTTGTAATAATTTTAAATTAAACTTAAATGCAAAATTTTAAATAAAAAAAATCATTATTTAAAATTCAATATATATATTATTCTTTTTTCGCATAAAAGTTTTAATGAGTATAACTCCATAGGATATTAAAATAGGGACAGGAGTAATATTTTGTGAGAATTTTAAATGTAGTTTAAATGCAATATTTTAAATTAAAAAAATATTTATTTCATAATTTCAAATTTAATCTTTTTCACAGTTTCGAACTTAAGAATATTTTTTTACAATTTAAATTTTTTAATAATTTATATTTTTTTATCATAATTTTAAAATAACTTTAAATTTTGAATAAATAATAAAAGTTAATATTTTTTCTTAATTTAATATTTTATAATTTAGTAAATTTATTTATTTATTTATTTATCATTTAAATGTATTTTGAATTCTGCATTTAATAATTTTTCATATTTTTCTAATAATACTATGTTTAATATTTTTTTTCATAATGATTAATCAAATAATCTATATTCTACAAACATACTAACTTATTTAAAAAATCAGCTTCAAGCAATTTATACGCTCATACTCAGTGATCTTTACGAATTCGTCTTTGTAGCACTGTGCATCAACTGTACCTTTTATGGTCACCGTATAGTATTAATAAATATAGTGAAACGAAAAAGCACATATTGTAGTTACAAATGCATTTCTAGTCATCAACGCTAATATACAGTACTTCAGATAGAATATGCTATCTGAAATTTTTTTTGTGTCCCTGTAAATGCTATACACTTACTATTTCACATGAAGTAACTTATAGTAAACCTTATCGACGTATATCAATTACACCAAAATATAAAAATTTATTAAATTCAGAATTTAAACTGCCTTTAAAGGATAAAAACACTAACATTTATTATTTATTCAAAATTTAATGTTCTTTAAAAATTATAGTGAAGAATTTAAATTATTAAATAATTAAAATAATGAAACAAAATATCAAAAAATTCAAAATTCTGAAAATATCTTTCATTATTGCTAAATTTAAAATGATAAAAAAAAACACATTAGATTTGAAATTATGAAAAAAATGTTCAAATTTAACATACTGAATTTAAACTAAATTTAAAACTATTACAAAATATTACTCTTCTCCCTATTTTAATTTCCAAAGAATAACACTCAATAAAACTTTTCTGCGAAAAAAAAAGTAAAAGAAAAAAGAAAAGACAAAGACAAAGGAAAGAGAAAAACGAGAGAAAGAGGAAAAAATATGTGAAATTTAATATTATGAAATATATACATTTGTAAATTTAAAAGACTGCATTAAAACTAAATTTAAAGTTATTATAAAATATTACTCCTCTCTCTATTTTAATTATTAAATAAAACTTTTCTGCGGAAAAAATGAAAAAGAAAAGAAAAACAGGAAAAAAAAAAAAAGAAATTTAAAGTTATGAAAAAAATGAATTTTTAAATTAAAAAAAAATATTTATTTAAACTTAATTTAAAATTATTGCAAAATATTGCTCCTCTATCTCTTTGAATTTCCTAACGCGTAATAATCAATAAAACATTTCTGCGGAGGAAAAAAAAAAAAAAAAAAAGAGAGAGAGAGAGAGAGAGAGAGAGAAGAAAAAAGAAAGAAAGAAAGAAATTTCTAACTTTAGAAAACAGCATTTAAACTAAATTCAAAATTATGTATTACGAAATACCACTCCTCTCTTTATTTCAGTTTCTTAAACAGTATTACTCATTATAAATTTTCTGAAAAAGAAGAAAGAAAAAAGAAGAATAAAGAAAAAATATATAAATTTTAGGAGAAAGAGAGTAAAAAACATTAATACATAAAATACTGCTTTTGAACTAAATTTAAAATTATTACAAAATATTACTCCACTCTTTATTTTAATTTCCTTAGCAGTAAAAATCAAACAAACTTTTCAGAAAATAATAATAATAATAATAATATATGTATTTTATTGTGAAATTTTTTAAAATTTAAAATACTGCATTTAAACTAAATTTAAAATTACAAAATGTTACTCCTCCCACTATTTTAATTTCCTACTCAATAAAAGTTTAATAATTAAATAAAATTTTGAAATAAATAAATTTTTAGGTTTAAAACACTGCTTTTTAATTAAAGTTATTACAAAATATTACTCCTCTCCTTATTTTAATTTCCTAAAGAGTAATACTGTTTACAACTTTTCTGAAAAAAAAAAAAAATAAATAAATAAATAAATAAATAAATAAATAAAAATATATTTAAAATTATGAAATAAATAATTTTTTTATTTTAAACTATTGCGTTTAAACTAAATTTAATATTCTTGCAAAATAATACTCCTCTCCCCATTTTAATTCCCTAAAGAGTAATATTCATTAAAATTTTTTCTGAATAATAATAATAATATAAAATTATTAAATAAATTATTTTTAATTTAAAATATTGCAATTAAACTAAATTTAAAATTACAAAAAAAAAAAAAAAAAAAAAAAAAAAAAAAAAAATTCTCTTCAAAATAAATTTTAATAAAAAGACATTTTTAGCTCTGTTTGGAATCGAACTCAAACCGACTGGTCTAAAGATGAACTTCAAATCATTTGACCATTACGTTATTCGCTACGTCGTATTAAGAATATTATTTTAAGCAAAAAATATTGACATACACCTTGCGCTGATAATATTGACATACACCATGCTCTGATAGTATTGACATACACCATGCGCTGATATACAGGATTAGAAGATGAAAAAGTGTGATCGATGGGTACTGGTGAATGTAGCGTCCGCAGTTCATGTGCTGTTAAGTGCAATTCTGGATTTTTGAATGACAAGAACGGTGTGCTGTACCCCCAACCCCATGGGGCTATTCTATTCTCCCTTTACCTATAATTCTTAACACCGGCAGCCGGATAAGCGTACTGGTGATTTATTTAAGTTAATGAATCAGCATTAAACCTTGTACATCAAACCTTTGTTCATTCGAAAAATTCATAAAAATATTTACTGTTCAGTATTTGTGGGTTGAGTAGAATTAATCAAACTTAAACTTAAGAAAAAATGAAGACATTTGTAAAAGCACTTTTTTATAACTTTAGCTGACATTCTCAGCAGATGGGCGTTACTGCTACATGCATAAAACATATCTATTCGTCATTTTTTTTTTTTTGTTGTTGTTCGTTTATAATTAAGAAATGCATGGTAAAATTTTAAATTTATACAAAACCCAGCAAAAAGCTCGTAAAAATATTTTTAAATGCGTATTTTTGTAAAACAAAAGTAATTTGCGTGACTTAAAAAATAGCAATTACAGGTATACAGGGTTCATATCTCAGAGTAAAGATGAATAGAGTGAGTCACCCCCCCCCCCCCCCAAGAAATTTTGACCCATCATTGGAACCACGTGACTGGTAGACGCTCCTTCTAACTATTGTCCGTCCAAGATAAGAAAAACTCTGAGACCGGTTTCGGTTTGGCCCTGGGACGCATTCGTAAAGTCTGAACTCGTTCAACTCGTGCAGTTAGTTTTCAAACTAGCCGTTCGTAAAGTCTCTCCGTGCACTCCGTGCGTTTCAAAACTGTATTCGTAAACAAAAACCAGTGCGTTTAGTTTTTCAACTAAATGCACTGAAGAAAAAGTCAGTGCGGTTCGTTCTGTAGCGATGGCGGTTTTACTGCGCAAGCGCGTGTTCATATTTACAAATGTAAACAAAACAAATAGCAGTTTGTCATGTTAATAACAAATATTTTATTTGAAAAATAATTAACTTTTTTCGCCACTTTGTCTTATAAAATGCCTAACAAATCATTTTTTGTCTAAGATATGCAGCATAATTAATCAACTATTTATTATTATTATTGTTTAAAATAATAAAATAATTCTTTTAATAATGTCGATTATGAATTTTAATGATTCAGAAATTATTCAGAATTGAATTAAAGCTCATTTAATCGGCATTACATTTCGTAAAATACAGCTACTTTTGACATAAAAAGTATACTTATATGTACACATATATTTATTTATTTATCTTTATTTCAGTGTTCTGCTCATTTTGTTTGTTGCCTGCACCGTATGGAATTTTTTGTAAATAAAATTAAAATTGCTCAGAAAATGAATACTCCTAAATTATTACAATAATCAATTGCAACATGGACTTTATAGTATCGCTTAAAATTATTGTGCAGTAATGAATGTAGTGTTTTTCAACTGCAGCTAGTTTCCTAAATTTTTATTGTAAATGTGCTATTCTGAATATTATTGAATTCCATTTTGCAACATATTTTTTAAGCGGGAGGGGGGGGGGGAATGGGCAATGTAGTCATACTCTTGAAATAAAGAAAAGTACTTAATTAACTATGATTTATTTAAAAACATAGTAGTTTGTCATTTCTAAGATAAAGAGATGAATGAAATACTTTGCCCAGGTTGTCAATGTATACATATTAAGCTGCTGGAAGGTAGCAGAATTCTGATTAGACATGTGCCAGTTGATTTCTACATTGTTTTAAATTGTACATTATGTCATTACACAAATCCAAATGTGTAATGTCTACCCTGAGTTCATATTTTAATTGATGACTAGCACTATAAATATAATCAGTCATTATAGTGACTGGTAGCATTTTATACCTAAATAACTTAAGACAATATTACAATTTGATTGATGCCTGGACTACTGACACACACTGAGAACTTGCTTTACCATAACATTGCTACAACGTATTAATATAGTGAATGGGATTTTATCTACTTTTTACCAGCAAAAAGAAAGGTAATCCCAGTAAAATTAAAATTGTACTTAAAATTGTACATTTCACTTTATGATTCCGTATCAGGAGTTGGTGTGATTTTATTTTTCCTGAAAATGCTTTATTTAAAAAAAGTTTTGAGAAAAAATTTATAATGAAAACCTAAATCCATTTTTTAATCCTATATTTTTTTATTTCGAATTGCTAATGTTTATCTATCCTGTGAGTTTGTTTTGTTTTCAAATTAAACAATTTAAATCCTAATGAATTATTTAAAAATGTGAAGAATTTGTCTTTGTTAAGAAAAATTTCATAGGATTCCAGTTACTGTGTCCAGTCAACATAAAGTACCAAAAATATTGCGAGTTTGAACAATTGGATAAAAAATCACTAAGGTTTATATTTATTTATTTATTTATGCCTAAGTGGGACAAGATCACCAGATCGCTAGGATCCGGTGTAGACCCTATTTGTCCCACCCGGAATGTTCCCCGGCATGTGGGGATTCATTACAATAACTTCAACAAAAAAAAAAAAAAAAAAAAAAAAAAAAAATACATAATATACAGGCTGTATACAACATCAACACAGTGGTATGCGCGCCGGAGACCTGCTCCATCGCGACAAGTGGCGCTACGACTGCCAAAAGCTCAACAAAGGCTCTAACGCGACAGCGGGCAGTCTTAGGAGAGAACGGTTAAGTGGTAAGATTGGCCAGGTCCATAAGGAAGTGATAAATTTGTGCCAATTGACGGAGTAGTTTTGGGCGGGTTAAGATATTTGTGAGCCAGGTATCTGGGCGGGAATAAGGGTTCTTAAGGTGCCAGGCCTCTGTGAGTGTGCAGAAGAAATAGTAGTGGTCTGGAGACCCTATGGCCCCACACTCACAGAGGTCCGTATCTGAGCGTTTAAAATAATTTAGGTATGTTCTGAATGGACCATGGCCGGAGAGGAATGCTGATGTGGGAGGGGAGAAAGCTAAGAGATTGTAAGAGACTTTTGGGATAAGGGAATAGGTGTGCCTGCCTTTGCTTGAGGCATCCCAGTAGAGTTGCCAGTCAGAAAGAATGTTTCTTTTGAGGAAGTGGCGAACATGAGACGGGGGAACAGGAAGGGGGATATCTATGTTTGGACGTGAGGTGGCCTCCTTGGCCAGTGCGTCAGCTAGCTCATTGCCAGCTATGCCGATGTGAGCGGTGACATGGCCGAGAGAGACCCTATGGACGAGAGTTTTTAAGATAACTTTTATCTTAAGCACTAAAGGGTGTTTAGTTCTATGGGCGAATATTTCTTGTAGGCTTGAAAGGCTGTCACTATAAAGGTGAAAAAAAGTAGTATGAGGATAGAGAACAATCCATTCCAAAGCCCGCAGGATTGCGAAGAGTTCTGCTTGGAACACCGAATTGTTATCTCCAATCCTGCAAGCCCACTGATGAATAACAACACTGTCTTTGAAAACACAGAAGGATGATGCTACTCCCGTCTCCGTGTGTGAACCATCGGTGAAAATGGCTGGATTTTTCGAGGGGCTGTAAGAATGCTTATTAACATTAACTTGAAGATAGGATGTCTCATCCGCCGGATGCATAGTCCAGCTGTGGACTTTTCTTTGTAAGAGCAAGTTAGGGAAAAGTGCTGACTGTGTTGGTTCGTGTTCTAAGTGTAGTATTCTGTTTTTCTGAAATTCGTAAGCGAGAGTTAAGTGTATGGGTGGAATACCAGTAAGTACTGTAAGTGCATCCGTTGAGATAGTTCTATAACCTCTAACCATTTGCAGAAGGAATATGCGCTGGATAGAGGCAAGTTTTTGCTTAGCCACTTTGGTTAGCGAACCTCCCCAAACGCCCACACAGTAAAAGATGATGCGTTCAATGATTATGTGGTACCATGTTTTTAACATATTGGGCTTGATGCCCCATGTTTTTGATGTTAATTTACAGGAATTATGGTAGTAATTTAAAAGTTTAATTTTTAGTGCTTTGATATGTGGAATCCAGCTCTGATGTTTATCAATAATTACACCTAATAATTTAAGAGTATGAACGTGGTGGACGCTAACCCCATTGACTCGCATCACGGGCTTGCGTTTGAGTTCTCTTGGTTTAATGAAGGTTAAAGCTTGGGATTTTCCGGGTGAAAGCTGGAGATGAAGGCGAGCCAACAACTGGCAAAAAGCAGGGAAAGCTCTTGCCGCTTGCAGTTCGAGATCCAGACGACGACGGCCCGAAAAAACAAAGTTGAAGTCATCTGCGAAGGAGTAAAGATTGAAGCCTAATTTCTCCAATTCTTTTAGCAAGACATTGGCAATAAGCAGCCAAAGGATTGGGCCCAAGCACGAACCTTGGGGGCAACCCTTTTCTAATGGGTGAACTGAAGTTCCTGAACCCCAGTTGATAAGAATGCTACGAAATTTAAGATATGTTGCAATGGTTCCAGCTATGTTTCTCGGGCAGCCGATTTCACGTAATTGTAATAAGATGTCCCGCCACTCTACATTGTCGAAAGCACCTTTAATATCTAAGGAGACAAGAGTTGTGTAATTTCCTTCGGCTATGCTATGAGCACAGGAGGTAAGAATTGCAAACAAAGCCTTTTCACATGATCTGCTTTCTCTGAATCCGTATTGTCTGTGATGAAGTAAGTTATTAGATTCAAGAAAGTGGTTAAGCCGAAATACAAGTAATTTTTCTAATAATTTGCCTAAGGATGGTAGTAGGCAGATTGGGCGGTAAGAAGAAGGTTCTGAGGAGTCTTTCCCTTGCTTCAGGAAATATACTACTTCCCCTTGTCTCAGAGTGAGCGGGAAGTAATGGTGAGTGAGACAGAGATTAGCCCAACGCATAAAAATTTTGGGAATTACATGGAAAGTTAATTTCAGAATTTTAAAGTCTATACAGTCCGGACCTGGAGCTTTTTTGTCATTAAACGTACGTAGCGCGGTTGCTACCTCAGCTTTTGAAAAGGGTTTGTCGGGGGGTGCATCAAAAGTAATGTCAGAATTATCTCCTGGTGGATATGAGGAGGGGCCAAAAAGATGTTTGGTGAGGTGCTCCATGTTTTCCTGCCTAGATGATCGGCTGGGTGGCAGTTCGAGCTTAATTTCATCAGGAGTGAAAAACTTTCCTGTGAAAAATTTTTGAGCTGTTCCGAAAGGGTCTGTTTGATTTGTGCAGAACTTTTGCCAGGCAGCATTTCTCGCATCCAGTACACTGCGCTTATATTTAGCGGAGAGAAGACGATAATTGGCGCTGAGATTGCGATAGTAATCCGTGTTAACATCTTCTGTTAGTCTGAGTCTTTTTAGTTTCCTCCTCAGTGCCGTGAGGTGATTACGCTTAGTCTTAAGATCGGAGGTCCAAAACGAGAATGACTGCTGCCTCCGAGTGTTCTTTAATCTAAAGGACGCTTTGGCTGCTGTTTTCATGGTTTCTAATAAATTAATTGTAAAGTCGTTTAATTGAGTGGTATTTGTAACGTCCTTTAGGTGTTGATTCAGGATTGGTTTGTGAGTTTTAATAACATGCGAGAATTTACGGAAGTTACCTCTTGCAGTATTGAATCTTCTTTGTGAAGTGTATAAGGGTGTTATTTCGAAAGAAAATCTTATATAATTATGATCTGAGTCATTGTGGACATCTTCAACTTGCCATTGCCGAATTTTCGGTAGTGTTGGGGGATTTACCAGAGTGTGGTCTGGAAAACCCTCAGCTATTTTCTCTCCTTTGCTGTTATATTTTTGAAATGTAGGTATAGTGTTGTCGATATTGGCAATGACAAGATTTTGAGCAACAATATGTTCGATGAGGCATTCTCCACGGTCATTTTCGTAGTCATATCCCCAGAGTGGAGATGTAGCATTGAAATCACCACCGCAAATGAAGAAATGCCTCTGTGTAATGAGGTGTTGCCACTCTTCGAGGGTTTCCTCGAAATCTGATTTTGGTGCTGCATAAGTCGAGCCAATTATGAGTTTTCCCTCCTTAGCAGTAACTGTGACAAAAGCGCAATGTGTGCCTGTGTAAAGATGTGAATAAATAAGGCTAGTGTTCTGAATGACAAGATGGGCACTCTTTGACGTGGACGGGAAGACCGCCCAGGAAATAGGAAAGTCCGTGAGTGTGCCCTCTCTGTTGCAATATGCGTCTTGCAGAAGAGCAATGTCAATGTTTTCACTGATAAGATAATCTCTCAGGGTTGAATTTGCTGCTTTGCAATGATTTAAGTTAACTTGGAGAATTTTGATGTGACCGAAAGGTGGGCAATCCTTAAATTTACGAGAGAGAGATGTTGGGGCTTGAGAGCCTTCTCTGCTGATACAAAGGAGATCTTGATTTATATCTCGATTTAAGGTGCCTCTATCGGCAAAGAGGAGGCATTGCCTCCTTGTATTTCCTCTGATTTTTATATTGGCTATTTAAGTAAACTTGTTTTCGTGAGGATGAGATGGTCTTTTTCTGTGAGATAGTTAATTGAGAATAGCTTCTTGAGGAATTTCTATTATGTGTTCTTTGTGGGAGATCATCAGTTCTTGTATAGTAAGTGTTAAACGAGAGATTCGTTTCTTTTTTAGGTTGTTGTAAATAATTGTAGTAGGTTTTTAATGCTTCTGCGCGTTCCTCCTGGTAAACAGGACATAATGGTGAGAAAGCAGCATGTTGTAGGTCATTTCTTTTATCCCGTTGACAATTTATGCATGACATCACTGAGTTATCACAATCTGCAGTTCGATGATTTTGTGCGCATTTACCACAGTTTGTCTGGTATTTGCAGTTACGAGTAGTATGGTCGTTTAATGCTTGACAGTTTGTACATCTCGTAACTCTGACATAGTGTTCGATCCTTATTCTGTTGAAGTAAATGTTAATAAAGCCTCGTTTTGTTAGTTCTCTGTAGTTGAGAATACTTGTTTCTATAACCCAATTTTTATGTGATTTGTCCTTAGATATCAGGTTTTTGTTTATTTCAAAGTCATCGTTTATAAAGACTTTCCTAAATTTAAGTTCTTCTTTAAGATCATCTAAAGTGATGTCGTGCGAGACCCCTAAAAGGATTATTTGTCTTCTTCTTTTGTCTGGGTCGAGTACTTTATATAAGACTTCGGTTTTCGGGGCTAGTTTATTTTTGAGAATAGTTGCATCCTCTTTTGTGGTGATCACTTCGATGTTGTTGTTTTTAGTTTGCTTCATTGAACGGATTAATGGTCTTACTTCTTTGTCTTTAATGCAGTTCAAAACCGATTTCTCAAGTTCCGGATAATCTTCTATGGAGTTGGGGATAAAGACTAGTTTTTGTTTATTGGTTTGTGAAAGAGCTGATGGTTGGAGAGAATTGAAGGTTTCTTTGGACTTTTCTGCTGTAGAAAGCGTTGGTGATTTACTTAATAGTGTTTTAATCTTGTTTAATTGTTTCGAGAATTGTTGATTCATATCTGTTAGAAGATCGCTTTTGAGCGACTCCATTCTGGAATCTTGTAGTGTGAGTTGGGCGTTATTTAGTTGATTTTCAAGTTCTCTGCTTGTTTTAAGAAGGTCGTCTATTTTCAATTGGCAGGAGTTATGGAAATTTTCATGTATAAGCTGGAATGGTAAGTTTTACTTTTCGAATTCTTAAGCCGTTCCAATTCTGCTGTGATGTTCTCTTTATAAGATTCTAAGTCCTTTAAGTGGCTTTGGGAGAGGAACTTTATTTGTAATGTTGGGGTGAGGATGATGCTCATATCAGGGAATTTTTCTTGTTCTACAGTGTCTTTGAGAGAAAAACTTTGTTTTTGATATCCTTTACAGATACGTAGGAACATCTTAACATCCTTATCATTCCAGGTTTTTCTCCCATATCTGACAAAATCGTTTTCGAGTTGTCTTCTGCCCCTGGAATATGGATCTGTGTCTTTTGTGGTGGTGCAGATTGTTTGTTGCGCAAGTTCTTTTAGTTTACGTTTGACTGTGGACGGTTGAAAAGGAAGAGAGAGCGTTTCTTCTGTTTGTGAACTGTCCTGTTTGTCTGCTTCATTGTCCGAGTTTGCATCTTCACTTTGTATTGAGTACAAGGATTGATCAGATGTGTTGGCATCCTCTGAAGCCGAGTTATGGTGTATTGTAGTGAGGGAGGTATCGATCAGATCTTCTTTGCGCTGGATAATTAGAAGGTTCAATTCTTCCAGTTCTTTATTTTTCAGGTTTATTTCATCCTGTAAGTCGGAGAGCTTGGATTCCATCAGAGAGAGATTAGTAGATGAAGGAAAAAGCCTTGATGATCTTGTGGTTCTTCTTGATATTGTACTTGGTGTTGGTAAGGACTTGGGATGTTCAATTACTGATGAGATTATACTCGTGTCTGATACATTTCCGGCCTCTTCTTCTGTGTTGTCTGCATTTGAAGATTCTAGTTCTTTGTTTAGCTTTATGTTATTGACCACCTGTAGGTATTCCAAGAAGTCCAGTCTTTCTCTGATGAGATCTATTAGTAGAGTTCTGTATTTTTCCACTTGTTCTTTATTCGTAGAGTCTCTAGAACGCAAGTCCTGTACTATTCCATAAAGCAATGGTTTGGGTTCTAAAACAATGTCTTCATCTCCTGATGATGAATTCTTGTTTTGATCATAGTAGTCACTGGGAATGGCTAAGGGTTCTGTTATCCTTAGACTTTCTAGCTCTGACTCTATATAAGTCAATTTGGTCTCTAATAAGAATTGGAAGTTCTTAGCCTCTTCATCACTTCCATCGGAATGTCTTAAGTAATGCCTTATCATCTGGTCAAGGAGTAGAATTGGACTCAGATTTAATGATTCTATTTCATGGTACTTGAAGAGTAGCCGTCCTTGTGGAGGCGGAATCGTTCGATGTTTCTTTTTAACTTTTGACATATTGTATGATCGGACCTTATTTAGTCTTATATCAACACCTGTCCAAAATTCACTAGTGGAGCTACTTTTGCTCAGCGGCTCGATTTATTTTAGATTTACTTGGAGCTACTTTTTCTCAGCGGCTCAAAGAAGTTTAGATTTACTAAAGAACAAAACTTGATTATAAATTATAAAGATTCAGATAAAACAAAAATAATTAGTTGTAATTTATCAAAAGCTAACTCGGATCGGGGCATCGCCAGCTCTCCACCACACATCTTTGAAAGAAAGGGTAGAAAGAAAGGAAGTAGCAAAAATCAATAACCTAGGTTATTGGAAATGGCTCAGAAAAAGTTTTAATTAGAAATTTAAGGGGCATAATTTTGAAATAAAATAAAATAAAATAAAGATAAAATAACGAAAGGATAGAATTGCCAAATTTGAGAGGGGGGGGGGGATGAGGTTTGGTTCCCATGTCAACAAAATAGCTTATCAATCGCATTATTCATCAAGAATTTGAACCCATATAAAGTAAAAACAATTTTTAATTATTCACACAAACGAATGATAATTACAATTAGCAAAAAGATAGTAACAAATATTAATTAAACAGTAACAGAATAAAATATTTACAGTTTGAAAAAATGATTTTTAAATAGTTTAGAAGCACTTGGTTTAAAAAGATAACGACTCAGTTGTGACACCTTACCGATAGGGGCGCTAAAAATTATAAAGGCGGTCGCAGCCAGTAGACTAGATAAGGAACACTCTTTTTAAAGAGTTGAGATGTATGAATTGAAACACTAATAGTACTGGACTAAAATTAGAGGAGATGAAAGAGTTAAGGAAAATTTGGAATGATTAAGTAAGAGCGATAATAGTTTTTATGATGCTCTCTTAAGCCTATAATAAATACACCACCACCTAAGAAAAATAACTGTAGGGGGCGCTCAAATCGAAAAAAAAAAAAAAAAAAAAAAGGAGGACTTGCAGAGATGATTGAAACCAAACAAGGGTAGTCTAAAATGAATAATATAGAGGTTGAAAATGTTAAGCGGGGTGAGAACATAATCGAACCCTACTACTAATAGAGAAAAAGAGAATTTAAACATATCACTATGACAAATTGTTAAAAACGCCAGGAAAGAAGGTGAGGCAGAAATAAGCAAAACCTTAATAATGAGTTGGAAACCCTAGTAGGGCAAGAAGATTGAATCTGAGACGGCAGATAGTGATGAAAGGTAGTAGTTATGACCAAACACCGAGAAAAACTTCAATAAATAATAAATTAAGCTATAAAGTGAAACTGCCCCGTGCTGCCCCCTAACATAGCAACCCCTATATATAACAAGAAAACAGAAAACAGAATAGTCAAAAGATGCCCCATGAAAAAATAAGTGGGCGAAGCCACTTAGCTAAAAATTTGAAAACTGTAACGTTAAAAATAAAGAAGATATGAGCGAAAAACTAAAAAAGCATTTGATATATGCCCTTAAAGGGTGAAATATTTAAAAAAAAACGTTTAAAATAAGGGCTGAGCCATCGTAATTGATTAGAAAATATTTAAAATAATTAAAAATGAAGTAAAAGAGCTACTCTGTTTTTATAAAAAGAGTAAGCTTAATGATGGCAAAGAGTGAAAATCAGTTTTTGATTACATATTAAATGAAAGTTAGATTGAAAACACCCGTAGGTCACGTGAAACTATAAATATTTATGAAAAAAATAGTTAATTGTTAATAAATACTCTCTATAGTAAATACTTAGAAAAAAATTTTAATGTACTAAAAATTTAAGTTTCTGGAAGGGAACACTCCAATGGTTGGAATCTCCTTTTTAATCGAAGTGAAAAATAATTTTTTACCGGCAAGGGTCACTCCCTACAAACATTACCATTCTTCAACAAAAATTAAAAAGTTACCAATGTAATAGTCAACTAATCAATCTCCAAAATTCGAAAAGAACACTGATTTAGAAGCAAAATTAAAAATAGTTAGTGGCAACATAATTAAAAGAATATAATGTATTTAGGAAGCTCAAAAAGTCTAGTTTCAGAAAATATCAAAGTTATTATTAAAAACTGAAATTAAATATTTTTTAATAATATTTGAAAAAACCCTTCCCACAATGTTAACCTATGGGGCAAAATTAGTTCCGAGAAAAAGAAACAATAAATTCAACAATTTTTTTACTTAGAGAATATAAAGTAAAAAAACTTAAAAGCAATATAACTCAATACATTAAGATATTAGCTATTGAATGACACCAAATAATAAGTGAAATTATAGTTTTAAACATTATTAATAACAGATTCAAAAAGTAAACATAAACTTAACATCCCCATGTTATCCTATGGGAAAGGGCTACTTTAAAATTACCAAAACAAACATTTTTAAAATATAAAGTTAATAACTTTAACTAATTTAAAACTTGATAAAAATGGTACTAAATTAAAGCTTAAGAACTAAATTAGCTGAATTTCATCAATTAAAAGAACCGGGAAACAGTTAAATGTATAAATTTTCTATTAGAATTTCAATGTTTACCCCATGTTATTCCTATGGGAAAAAACACGAGGCAAACCCAAAAAGAACACTTTATAAAAATGCTTATTACTACTATAAAACTTGACGAAAACTGATCAGATTTGATAATAAAATGAACTACGTAATATAAACAGTATGAAAAGACACAATTTGAAAGGAAAACGGTTCTTATTTAGGTAGAAAGTTATAAGTAAAAACAAGCAAATTTTGAAAATGGCTCATGTTCTATGAAAAGTGAAATAACTTCAAAAGTTAATAACTACTACAAATATGCACATAGACACAACGGGGAGGTATGAAATTGAAGATAAATAAATGAATTAATTAAATTAAACAAATTTACAAGGTTAAAAACAGATTGAGTGACACCGGGAACCGTGAAACAGAAGACAAAAGTCTGGTTCAGAAGAAAAACGAAAGTAGAAAAAATAGAAAGTTTAGCTAAACAAAACTTCTGAACCACTGCTCCAAACCTCAAGAAAAATATATCAAAATGATCATCATAAAGAGACGAAAAGAAAGATGTATAGTAGAAGTTGCTAGCTTACCCCATTCCAGAGAAATTTACGCTTTCATCAGGAGCTCGAGCTCAGCGATGCTACCTATGACAGAAGTGGCGGGGGATCAAGGTTTATATTACTCAATTTAATTTTTTGGTTAACCAGGCATCAGTATTAAATATATATGTATATGTGAATATATATACATGTGTGTGTTTATGACAGCCAATTATAATTGGCTGTCATAAATTGTGTTGATAATTATCAACACGAGTGATATAGGGTCTAAGGGGGGGGGATGCCCTCCACGGGGGCCTTTCTAAGGGAACCTAACCCATATTTAATGCAAGGAAATCCAAGGCTCGAAACCACGAAAACTTCAAATGATTGGGTTAGAATATATCACCCTCCAGATGACCAGTTTCGAGAACAGAACTTCTCACCATTGGTGGAGCACATGCATGTGCATAAAAATTCTGTTAAAATACATTAGCTTGATGTATCCCTGATTATGAAAAATTATATCACAAAAGGCCAGATAATATTAATACCAAACACTTTTCTACTGAAAAATATATTTACATGTGAATATTAAAATATTAAGAAAATATTAAAACAAATTATCATGTGCAAAAAAATTATTCAGTGGGGGGAAATTAGAAGGTTACTTCAGTCAACTGAACGCAAATGTTAATTCAGTAATTTTTTTTTTTTTTTTTTTTTTTACAGATATTATTTTGTATTTCAGTATTTTTAAACAATTATTTTTGCAGTGACTAGCTGAGATTAATCTGTAGAAAGGGCATTTTTACTTTTTCATCTTGTTTACAGATATTTTTAATTAGGACACCTTCATTTTCAGCAGAGCCGTGTAAAGGGGGCAGCAAATTTATGCTACCAACGTCATTTCTGGCCTGTCACTAGAAAAAATTGGGAGTTGGGGGTGCCAAATTGCCCTGGGTGCAGTTTTCCCTTCACACACTCTTGATTTTCAGAACCGGTTTCAAAGGTAAAAGCATCCTCTTGAAAAAAATCTGCAAACACATTCAAAAAAGTAAAGAAAGGCAGATGTAGAGATCATTCTCAGCTAGCCAATGCAAAAAATTAAAATGCACACGAGATACCTTAAAAAATATTCTTCATAAGATTAGCATTAATGAGTGAATTTTTCCAGGTGACTGAAGTAGCTCCTTAAGTCATATTTAAACAAATCTTTAAAATGTCATATTTACAAATACTTTCGTTTACATCTAACAGAAAACTTCATTATAAAAGTCCAAGAAGCAGTGACATTTTTTATTTACCTATTTTACACAAGTTGATTTACAAATGTATTTTAGATTTAATTAGTCACAACAACAGCAAATGTTATATTGGAAACCTGAAAATCGCAAAGTCAAACAGAAATGAATAGTAAATACATTACGAAAGAATGATACTACTACTAAGTAGTAGTAGTATATTATTAGTACTAATAATATTATTTAGTCTTTTATAATTGGGTAATCTCTATAAAGCAAAGCAATTTTATTTCTAATTATTTTAAATATGTTGATAAATTGACAGATAAAAGTAGAAATCGTGAAAAGTTTTTTGAAAGACTTTATTAAATATTGGATTCGGCCGAATACTTTGATATTCGGTAACATGGCCGAATACCGAATAGATACTGAATATTCAGTACATCCTTATCTGAAATCTTTATAAACAAATCTTTTGATTACTAATAATAAACATTTGCGTATAGTTTGGTCAATATAATATTATTTTCCACAATTATTTTAATAATAAATTTCAAATACTTCCTGGGATTTTGTTTTTGAGTGCTAATTTGAAGTCAACATTTTTGGTCATTAAATTCAGCAGACATAAAAAAAAAAGATTATTATTATTAAAATGCTACAACTAGCACCCAATCTTTGAATGCTCTCTTATTCGACTTTATATTTTGATTTTAATTTTTTAAGATAATCTCCCTAATCAAGAAAAATTTCTGTAATAGCTTGAGCAAAATCTTAAAGATCATCATGTTATGTTATTAATCGCATAAATAATCTGCACTTTAAAAAAAATTAAATTATTTTATACTACATATTGAATATTTTTTATCTATTTTATTTTTGATAAATTCACATGTTTGAAGCTTTTTCTTTAGAGCAATAGATATGTTCACTAATGCATACTGATTTTAATCTTATACATAAAAAATGATCTAAATCTACTATATCTAATGCTTATTACTGAAATAAAGTGTTTAACCCTTTAACGATCATAGCATTTTCATTGCTAAGATGTCAAAATAAATGAATGACACCGGTAATTAAGAAGAAATATATTTCTAAATAAGAAAACGTGATTTTTCACATATAAAATAAAAGGGATATTTTTAGATAAAAATACCGGTGTCAGTGTTGCATATCGGAATTAAAATTTTGTGGTTTCGTGGCGAAACCAATGAACGTTAAAGTAGAAATTATTTATGTATCCAATAATTTGGAACACGTAAATTATAAAGAAAAAAGAGAAAATGTCATTAGATTTTTTCTAAAAACATCAATTGGTTTTTTGAGAAACTGTTTAAACTATGCTTAAAACCAGTTGGTTCAAACTGTGCCAACTCTGGTGAAGAGAAATCAATAAAAAATATCTTATATGCAATATACTGTAATACCTACCAAATACCAATTAAGAAAGATAATTATTATTTGATTGGTTTATTTTGTGTCGGCCGATTATCTATTCGAAGGATATAGGCCCAGGGAGGGAGTGCCCTTTGTGGGGGTCTTTCTAAGGAAACCTAACCCGTATTTATGCAAGATTCAAAGAAAACCACGAAAACTCCAAACGGTTAGGCCAATGGCCGTGATTGGGTTCGAACCCAGCACCTGCCATATACCAATTAAGAGCAGGTCAGAACCTCTCGGCCCTAGGTGGGGTCAACTACTATTTGAAATTATTTAATAACAGCTTTTTTTACAAAATGTATTCAACAGTAATATTGTCTACTTGTAGATGACCCTTGAAAGGTAAGAAAAAAGCAAAACTCCTTTTGAAAAAAAAAAAAAAAATCTTTTTTTCTACTAATAGACTAGGAGACAGCAGCACAGATGATCACCTCATCCAGTTCACGGATGAAAATCTAGAATTAATTAAATCTCAATTTCCATATTAAAATGCAATCGGTCTGCCAAGTCATATCTTGATAGAAAATATCTAAAATCATCGATTTTAGTGGTTGACACATAAGTTTAATATATTTTCCTGCTCCCAATCCTCATGTTTTCATACTTTGGGTACAGGAAAGCACAGTGGTAAATATACAAGACAATTGCTAAAATTGAGTTTTTAGGTTTTTCCCACCAAGATAGGACTTGGTAGACCAATTGTGTTTTAATATGCAAATCAATATTTAACTAATCTTAGATTTTCACTCATGAACTCAACAAGATTGTCTGTGCTGCTGCCTCCCAGTCTATAATAAACACAAGTATAATTTCAAACTTACTTTGTGCATAGTTTATCTAACAGTCGATTATATGAGCATATGGCATAACAATAGAAATGCCAAATGTTGGGGTATTCCAAATTTTGGAATGAAATGATTTTATAATCATTTAACAGCTTTAATATTAGCTTTGTGTTTTCATAAAAACAGGCAAAAGACTGAAAAAAAATATGACAATTTATCTAGAAAATAGCTTCGAAAAAAATAGAAAATTTTGATTAAATCAAAATTCTAACAATATCTGGTGAAGATGGACTACTACTGCACATTGAGATATCTTACGATATCATGTGCTACCTTCCCCACTCCTAAAATGATAACACACATCCCCTTATTCATGTAGCCTTTTATTTTTTCATGGATAAATATAATGATTACAAGGAGAGATTTTTTCCCTTTTTTTAATGTTACCTTATCATTTTTGGATCATTTAGATTTTTTTTTTTTTTAACAACTGAAAGTTAGAGCAATTACAATTTATAGAATTACACATAAACAACTATATCTTTGGATCATTTAGAGATTTTTTTTATAAAACAATCGAAAGTTACAGCAATTACAATTTATAGAATTACACAAACAACTATATCTTGTACTTTAATTAATGCAACCCACCCAAAATTTATAATCATGTAAGCAGTGGCGTAGCTAAGGGGGAGCGCCAAATTGAGAGAAATTGTTATATATCTATATTGGGGTGGGGGCACAAAATTTCTTGCTGGCCCCGGGCATCAAAAAACATAGCTACGCTACTGCATGTAAGAGGCAACTTTTATAATTTATACAATTTATAATATGTAATCATTGTAAGAGGCAACTTTATCAGTTTTTTACCTGAATTTTACGATAAAGTAAAACATTTAAGCTACATGTAAATTGAGATTTTAATTATTGTAGTATTTTTTTTTTCAGGTAAGCAAAATTTGATAATATAATCTAATAAATTTTTCTGAATAGTCTTTTGTTGCCTTATTGAATCTTTGAAAATTTGCGACTAGATAAGACAAAAATTTCTTTCAAATTTACTGGTCTTTAAATTTCTTGCATGATAAGGAGTACACATTTTAATTCTTGAAACCTGTCTAAATCTTTTACGAGTATAAGTAACAACTGATGAAATATCACTGAAAAACTGGTGATAAATCGCAATTAAATGTAAAACAAAAGCACATGCAAAAAGTCACGAATGAACATTCAAAAATCATGGTCACAAAGTTCATTTTGATTGTGTCTCATTACAGACACATGTTTACAGTGGCTGATGATGGGCTGCTTAAGTTTCCAGCCTGAAACCCATCCTGTGTGTGTGGATTGTTTTATGGTGATTAAAAAGAGGTTTTATTATTTTATGGATAATCATTATCAATGTTCTCGCTGACATTTGATCAACGTTCGTAATTTGGCTAATTAAAAATAAAAAACATTCGCCAAATGAAAAAAGTATTAGCAAAATAGATTCGCATGTAGCACAAAAACAGTTATCTTTAATGTACCCTGTTTTTTTTCAATATGTTTTAAATAAAAAATGTTAAAATAACCAAAGTTTTTATAACTGTGACAGCGATTGTTATTAATCTCTACAAATATTAAAAATATGTATGAAAAACGAAAAAGAAAAAGCAAAAATTGAGCATTAGCAATTTGGCAAATCTAATCGCTTGTTTACTCGCCAAATGAAGAAATTAGTCGCAATTTGGCTCAATGGCGAGCAACTGCGAGAAAACTGATCATTATAAAGGGGGACTTTATTATTTATGGAAGTTTCCTAACTTCCAGTATAAAATTAAAATAGGACCCATCATGTTGAAAATACTTATATATGCAAAAACAAAAATCAGTATTGAAAGTTTTAAATATTATACAAAATATGTTTTTAAAAAAATAGACTTGAAGACATAATAATATTATACAGTTAAAAATATATAAATACTTCTGTCATTACCTTTAATATGGCAACTCTAGAATATTAACCATTGATGAAATTCCTGTAATTAAAATGAAGAAAGCAAAAAATAAATAAATAAGAATTACTATAATTAATAACGTTAATCAAAATCTTACCATGAATTAGAATTGAATTCGAATGTAATTTCAATATCTTCTATCCTTCACCATTCTAAACTTAGCAGAAAATTCATCTTTTTTTTTCCATTTCCATAGCTAACATCTAGTATACAGAAGTAGGAGTAATTGAGAAAGCATTGTCAATGGTATGATGTGAATTAACAAACCATACAGCATAGACAATACACATTCAATAAATATGCTGAGACTTGTTGATGATAGTGATGAGCAGAGAATGTCACTAAAATGAAGGAAAAAAAAAAAACACATTTTATAAATTTGAAAGAACACAGAAAAAGATTTAATAAAATGTAGGGTTTAGGTATTAAAAATATACTCTATATTTACTTTTAAAAAGACGTTGAAATACCATAAAATTAATTATGTGATTTTTTTCCTTTTAATTCATCTAAATAAATTACTTTAAAGTCTATACATAGTATACTACAAAATCAGAGTCGTATAAATTTTTTTGCAGAAAAAATCTGCCTTTAAACTTTTTTAAGACACATAATTTTACTGTCACAAAACCTTATTATGCATGTTAAAAGGACAACTGAGAATCTTTTTACTAAATACAATAAAGGAAAAGGAAAAAATAGTGATTCATTGAACGTTTAGGCACTATAAACAATCGTCATTAGCTATTTATTTACTTTTACGATGATTTCAATCTATGTTTAAGTTTGAGAAATGCAATTTTTCAACAATATTGATTACAATATGATAAATTATATTCTACTGTCATAAATAATAAAAGATTAAAAACTTACTTTAATCAATCACAATACTACATTCTACTTCATCGCCAAGATGAGCAAAAACGTAAACAAACCGTTCATTTTCAGTTCGACACTAAACGCACTCGACGGCGTTCGTAAACTCATCTAAAACTGGTTACACCGAACCACAACTAACCGCACTGATTTCAGTTTTTGCACGAAAACCAGTGCGTTTAGTTTGGTGTTTACGAATGCGACCCCTGTTGCCAAGGTAACTGGTCAGTCGACTTTTTTTTAGGGGAGTCTGGCGTTTTCATTTCTCGCCAATTCCTCCCCATTCAATCGGTCATTCGGAGAATTATCGCAGTCTTTCCTGTTCTTCCACAGAGACCGGTTTTACCTTCAGCGCTTTTGCTATTAATAAAATGCTAGGTCTGATTCTCAAATTGATTTAGAATCGAAATCTGTTTTTCATTTTTTATATAAATAAATTATTAGTCACTGAGCCATAAGCGATTTTTGTCATATGACGGCTGGTTCTTCTCCATTTTCTCGCTATTATGCCCGAAAATTCTATTAAAAACGCAAACTTTCGGCGTTTATTTTTTATATTAATGTGATTTAACATTAATTTTAATCTTTACTTTCCTAGTTTGCTCTGTGTATATATATAACAATTAGCTTGATTAAATATTTTAAAATAGAAATTTGATTACATTTTGTAAAAAAAAGTTACAAAATGTTTCTAATGATAGTAATCAACCCAAGGCATGTTAAAACCTGCGCAAAGAAAAGCACAAATAAAAATACATACACTTATTTCAAAGATTTATAAAATGAGTGCATGCTTCTTTGTAAAATTAAAGGAAAACTGAAAATAAATAGTAATATATAATGCAAATAAAATATAAACGCTCCCTTTATTAATTTAAAAAATGGATAAAAACGAATAAGAACTTTTATTTAAAAATTATAAAGTGGATAAAAAAATAACTTTTATTTAAAAATTATAAAAATGGATAAAAAAAGAACTTTTATTTAAAAATTTTAAAAATGGATATAAAAAGGAACTTTTATTTAAAAATTATAAAAATGAATTAAAAAAAAGAACTTTTATTTAAAAATTCTAAAAATGGATAAAAAAAGGAACTTTTATTTAAAAATTATAAAAATGGATTAAAAAAAAGAACTTTTATTTAAAAATTATAAAAATGGATTAAAAAAAGAACTTTTATTTAAAAATTATAAAAATGGATTAAAAAAAAGGAACTTTTATTTAAAAATTATAAAAATGGATAAAAAAAAGAACTTTTATTTAAAATTTATAAAAATGGATAAAAAAAGGAACTTTTATTTAAAAATTATAAAAATGGATATAAAAAAAGGAACTTTTATTTAAAAATTATAAAAAATGGATAAAAAAAAAAGAACTTTTATTTAAAAATTATAAAAGTGGATAAAAAAGAACTTTTATTTAAAATTATAAAAATGGATAAAAAGAGGGAACTTTTATTTAAAAATTTTAAAAATGGATAAAAAAAAGAACTTTTATTTAAAAATTATAAAAATGGATGAAAAAAAAGAACTTTTATTTAAAAATTATAAAAATGGATGAAAAAAAACTTTGTAGGTAGGGAAGGGAAAATTCACCGGTAAGAGCGGGGTTGCCACATTGGCAGCGGTTTTCAAGATTCCCCCTTCTTCCTTTTCTTTTCTTTTCTTCTTTCTATCTTATCTCATCGAAAGCGTCTGCCTTCACTTGGGATAAAAAAGTTTTTAGAACTCAGTTATAATCTTAACAGGAAATTTGTTAGATGAAATTTAGGAGAAAAAGTGAAAAAAAAAAAAAAAAAAAGAATAAGTTTAAGATTTATCAGATTGATTGGAAAAGGAGAGATGCCGTTTTCGGGTTCATTTAGAGATTTTTAAATGAAGGAAAATATTTCAAATAATTAAATACAAACTACTTAATAGATTATTCTTTCTTAGAAATTTGACTTTCCTCTCAATCACGATATGAATTATATTTTTTAAATAAAAGCTTTTTTTTCATCCATTTTTATAATTTTTAAATAAAAGTTCTTTTTTTTCATCCATTTTTATAATTTTTAAATAAAAGTTCTTTTTTTTTTATCCATTTTTAAAATTTTTAAATAAAAGTTCCCTCTTTTTATCCATTTTTACAATTTTAAATAAAAGTTCTTTTTTATCCACTTTTATAATTTTTAAATAAAAGTTCTTTTTTTTATCCATTTTTTATAATTTTTAAATAAAAGTTCCTTTTTTTATATCCATTTTTATAATTTTTAAATAAATGTTCCTTTTTTTTTATCCATTTTTATAAATTTTAAATAAAAGTTCTTTTTTTTATCCATTTTTATAATTTTTAAATAAAAGTTCCTTTTTTTTAATCCATTTTTATAATTTTTAAATAAAAGTTCCTTTTTTTTTAATCCATTTTTAGAATTTTTAATTAAAAGTTCTTTTTTTTAATTCATTTTTATAATTTTTAAATAAAAGTTCCTTTTTATATCCATTTTTAAAATTTTTAAATAAAAGTTCTTTTTTTATCCATTTTTATAATTTTTAAATAAAAGTTATTTTTTTATCCACTTTATAATTTTTAAATAAAAGTTCTTATTCGTTTTTATCCATTTTTTAAATTAATAAAGGGAGCGTTTATATTTTATTTGCATTATACTATATTACTATTTATTTTCAGTTTTCCTTTAATTTTACAAAGAAGCATGCACTCATTTTATAAATCTTTGAAATAAGTGTATGTACAGTGAAACCTCCAAATAAGGGACACCTATGGGACCGGAACTTTTGTCCCTTAAATAGAGGTGTCCCTTATTCGGAGTTTTTTATATTATTTTTAATTAATCGTTAAGAAGGATATAAAAATAACAAAGCATTAACGATGAAATTTTTATGTACCCTAAATGTATAAATTACGTTAATAAGACAAAAGTAAGAAAAGAGAATTAATTAATTAAAATTTTCAATTAATTACTAAATCATTAAATAATTTGTAGAACTACTGTTTTTTTTTTTTTTTTTTTTTTTTTTTTTTCAAATTGTGTAAATGCAAAAAGTATAAAAAAATTTGAAAGAATTTTATTTGATATAATCAGCCAAGAGGAATTGTTTTGCAAATTTCAATTTTTCAGTACAAACCTTTCAAGTGTTCATTTAGCATACTTCTAAATTTTAGTTCTTCATTACCAGCAGTATTTACAAGAAAAAAGTATTCAATTGTTTTGCGTATTTTAAAGCAACAAATCTCTACTGCTCTGCTCAGAAAATGGAAAATGTTTTGACACAATTCAATTTAAAATGCATATGCACGACTGTGGAATCGATTTGGAATTGAACTGTGCTTTTAATTTTTTGTTAAATAAATTATCTATTGAGTTAAAAGCGATTTTGATCATGTGACAAAGACGTTTTTTACCCTTTCTTAAGTAGTTATTCTTCTTTTACGTGGAAATTCGGTTCAAAGGGCCCATTCTGAAAATATTTTCTGAAAAATCTATCACATTTGCAAAAAAGAAAAAAAAAAGAAAGAGAGAAAGAAAAAACTGGTCAATTACATATTTTCTGAACAACACTTCCTAGTTTCAGACATTTTTGAATAAGAGTAAATTAAAACTTATGGCTTAAAAGTTGCTTTTTTAAGATTTGAGAACAGTCTAAAAGCATCTGTATTGTTTTTGTTTCACAATTTTCTTTTATTCTCCACTTTCAGAATTATTCTCACAGTTTTCAGCAATACTTTCAATTCGGATAAACTCACTGATGTTGAATCAGAATTGTGGGTACATAAATTGTCGTTAACTGTGTCGTATTTTCTCTGTATCAACATGACTGTTTATCTGTTTGATAAGTTCACAAAAATTTGCATTTTAACTTTCACCACAGACTTCTTCATTACATAAAATGCAAAAACCAGTCCCTTTAATCTCATTTTCAAGTGTCCCTTAAATCGAGTGTCCCTTATTCAGAGGTAAATACATTACACGTCCTATATCAAGGGACTGGGACCGGAAGTTTTGTCCCTTAAATAGAGGTGTCCCTTATTCGGAGAGTCCCTTATTTGGAGGTTTCACTGTATTTTTATTTGTGCTTTTCTTTGCGCAGGTTTTAACATGCCTTGGGTTGATTACTATCATTAGAAACATTTTGTAACTTTTTTTTACAAAATGTAATCAAATTTCTATTTTAAAATATTTAATCAAGCTAATTGTTATATATATACACAGAGCAAACTAGGAAAGTAAAGATTAAAATTAATGTTAAATCACATTAATATAAAAAATAAACGCCGAAAGTTTGCGTTTTTAATAGAATTTTCGGGCATAATAGCGAGAAAATGGAGAAGAACCAGCCGTCATATGACAAAAATCGCTTATGGCTCAGTGACTAATAATTTATTTATATAAAAAATGAAAAACAGATTTCGATTCTAAATCAATTTGAGAATCAGACCTAGCATTTTATTAATAGCAAAAGCGCTGAAGGTAAAACCGGTCTGTGTGGAAGAACAGGAAAGACTGCGATAATTCACCGAATGACCGATTGAATGGGGAGGAATTGGCGAGAAATGAAAACGCCAGACTCCCCTAAAAAAAAGTCGACTGACCAGTTACCTTGGCAACAGGGCCAAACCGAAACCGGTCTCAGAGTTTTTCTTATCTTGGACGGACAATATGCCTAGCCTTTTCCTTTGTACTATCACCGCCACCTATTAGGGCTCCTTCTAACTAGGGAGCTTTCTTTCATGTATTTGTATGGTGATACTCGCATTTTTTAACAAAAAATAATCAAATACTGTGCTGCATTCCTATAGAGGGAAAGAGTTATCAAAGAACTTAAAACATTTCACAAGTACTTATAAACCTTTAAATATTACTCATATATTGGCATAAAATTAAATTAATTGATTTTTTAATGCTCAAAATTAAAAGTTTTCGTGTATGCATGCATGTTATGTACAGTACTTTTTTATTTATTTATTTATTTATTTATTTTTTTTCAAATTTGGGCCTTTATAAAGAATTGTTATAATTTATTTGGATATTCATATGTTTAATCTTTTCCTGATTAATGCATTTTAGGTTATTTATTTAAACTTTTTGGAATATATGGAAAATATTTTTGTCTTGAAAAAGGACTTGGCACGATTTGGCGAGATCCTCTAAATCTCTCAAAATGCTATACAGTTACTGTTTCATTTGTTGTATAATTTGTTGCATAAAATGATGTTACATTATTTCTAAAATTAAATTATTTTGCATCTTGTAAGAAAAACCAGATACTCTGAAAAAGTCATCAAAAATATCCATTTTCAAATGCAAATCGCCCTGTAAATAATTATTTTTAAATAAATAAATATAAATAATTTGAATTTCAAAACTTTTCAAAATAAATAAAAGATTCAAACTATATATAATATATTATTTATCTAAAAAATTATAAAAGAACAAATTCAAGTATTATTATTATTATTATTATTATTTTGAAAAAATAAAAATAATACATTTTTTTAGTTTTCTGTATTGTTAATTTTAAATATCTTTACTATGGGCATGATTTCATATACTTGATATTTAAAATTAAATTATTGTGATACCTTTTATTATCTT
This sequence comes from Maratus speculifer, assembly GCA_964019185.1. NCBI lineage: Eukaryota > Metazoa > Arthropoda > Arachnida > Araneae > Salticidae > Maratus > Maratus speculifer. The sequence goes on from OZ025302.1 coordinate 173,093,399, forward strand.
TCTAATATAAGTTTTATTTCTTTAGGAATGTTTATTTCTTTTTCTCAGCTACAACCGTTAACAATATAATAAATATAAGGAATTTACACTTTTGATGAGATTATATTTTGCAATTATGCATAAATAAACTCTTAATATGTCGAAACTACCCATTGTAATTTCGATCTTTGCAAAAACAATGTTACAACTAAAAATGTTGGGGGAAATATAACATTTTCAAAAAGAAATCATTCTGACACAACGACTTTTAATTTTCGGAGACAGCCAAATCTAGAATATATGTTAACCTTTCTTCACGAAACTGGTGTCAAAACTTCCGCAATGTGCGAACCGCTCTGTATAGTGAAACTAACATTGCATGCACTTTCGATTTAACCCTATATCTACCGAGTTATGATTTCATGAAAATTTTATATTCTAAAGCATTTTACGTAAATTGTTTAAACTAAATTAAGAAATTTGCATAACCATTTGATTAATTTTTGAAGGATTTCAGAAGGATTGAAGTATTTAAATGCATTAATTTAATTTGAATTTACGGGGATTGTGTGCAATACTGATAACTTCAGTTAAATCTTTTATTTAAAGTAGTTTTCTTAGTATTTTGTAGAATTATAAAATATACAAATATGATGTTCGGAAATATAGAATTTTTTCCGACTTGAAAAATCCCCATCATCCTCCCTCAGCGCTAAAAAAGCTGTAAAGATACAAAGGCAAAAAAAATCACCGTTTTAAAAATATTTTTGTTTTGTGTAACCAATAATGCTTTTGGAACAAAATAAAGTAATGTATCTGTATCTCATTCTAAACAGTATTACCACTAATCGACGTATTAAAAGAATTTTATAATAAGTAATTTTAATGATACTTATAAGTTCCGTCGGTAGATAAAGGGTTAATATATGCTCTAGGATATGTACGGATCCTGGAATTTCCAGATCAAAAAATTCTTCGGTACAAGTTTTTTATCGAAATTTCCTTTTCAATTATACATAAATAAATTCTTAATATGTCGAAACTACCCATTGTAACTTCGATCTTTGCAAAAACAATATTACAACTAAAAATTTTAGGGAAATATAACATTTTCATAACAAGCTAAGCTCAAAAAGAAATCTTTCTGACATAGCGACTTTTAATTTTCGGAGAAGTAGCCAAATCTGGAAAATCTCTTAACGTTTCTTCACGAGAATATTTCCGAATTGAAAAGTCCCCATCACCCTCCTTCAGCGCCAAGAAAGCTGAAAAGATACAAAGGCAAAAGAAATAGTCCTTTTAAAAATACTTTTGTTTTGTGTAACCAATAATGTTTTTGGAGCAAAATAAAGTAATGTATGTGTAACTCATTGTAAACAGTGTTAAAACTAATTCACGTATTTAACCCCTTAACGCGCAGTGTTGCCGGGTCGGCAACACCTAAAGTTCCCCCTGTTTAGAGACACAAAAACTCCGCGAATATTTCAAAAACTACTCTAATGGCTACTTTAAATCTTTCTTATGAGTTCTAGATTGCAGCATCACAGAGATCAAACTCTACTGTTTTTGAATAATAAGTAAAATGTTTTACTGTAATACGCGCTTCACAGCAATGCTCTTCTCACTGCGCTTATCAATGCTTTACTTATGGGGGGTTACCACTTCGGCCACAGCTGTATAATTAAAATGGTTAGTGCAATCTTTACAAAACAATATCTGTGTACTCCTCTAGGCCTAAATAGATTGCCTAATTTTTTTTTTCTTTAAATTCCAACTTTAAAGTGTAGTGCGCTGGAAAGGGTTAAAGAATTTTATAAATAAGGAATTTTAACGGCACTTATAAGTACTGTCGGTAGATAAAAGGCTAATATATACTCTCGGGTTCGTACGGTTCCTGGAATTTCCAGATCAGGAAATTCTTCAGTACAAGTATTTTTTTTATTGTAACGCTTTTTTGTAAAAATTAAGGCAAAATTTGTAGGTGCGCGTTATACACGGAATAATTTTTTACTTCTGGATGTAATTACGCGATATACATATGAATCATGAAATGTATTCAAAGAAGACATAATCACTCGGAAAATCTTACTTAATTGAAGTAATACTGCATCTTTTTTTCACTCCTTGCACCTTTTTATTCAACCGAGCTAGCAACACTGTTTAAACGCTAATTAGCAATTCTCACTAAAGTCATTCAGTCACTACCCGAATTCTAAAAATGTATTTTAGCCTTGTTTTTTGCCTGATGTAACGTTTGTTTCGGATTTCTTTACTGAAATTCATTTAGTTATTTATTCAATTGCATATGAAATTTACGGTGCGCGTTATATTCGAGATTGTAAAAAAAGTCACTTTTTCTTGTAAAGAACGGGGTGCGCGGCATACACGAGAAAATACGGTATATATGTATGTATGTACTGATGTTTCATTTAAAAAGTAACGCTACCCTTATGAACCCTGGTATTGTGAAAAATATTTCGCATGCATATAGCTTTCATCTTGCTGGTCGCGACTGGAATGTGTTAATAATACTAAGAGAGTGTTAGAAAAGGTTATCGACACTCAGGTGAAAGCAGATTTCGAGGCTGGATATATAAAAAAAAATTCTTGTTTAACTTCATATTTTGTATAGTTTCTGGTTGCCTGGTTTGTTAGCCTGCTTATCAGAATTTCAGGAACTAATCGACATGGAAGTATGGAAGTAGCTGGTAATTATCTTTTGAGAAAAAAGAACTGTGATAATAATAATAAAAAAAGAAATAAAAAGGATTTCTATTAAAAAAAAAAAAAAAATGCTAATGGTATGTTACATTTTATTATTATATGGTTCTAAAATCGAAAATTTTCAATGTAACTTTTCACATCACCTTTTCACACTTTCTCGTAAGAAAATAATATCATTTTACATGTATCGTTAATTTCGGCACTTTTTTTGTAATAAATGATTATCTATAAAAAAAATCAAACCATGTGATCGAATCAGTGTTGAGAAATAAGATTGCCCCCCAGGAGATTTGAGAATTTGCATTTTGAATAGTCAAAAAACGCAATCCTCCCCGCACTCCCCGGAGCCACAAAAACCTCACATAGAAAAGTGTCCGAATTCAACTCTGCCTCCTGTAAATAAGATTACATAAAAATCACACCTTAGGATTTTTGAAAAAAAATTAGTTTCCGAGTTTCTGGACAATGACCTATATTTTATATTACTTTCCTCTCCAAAATAATTATGATAAAAATTTCTTTTAATTTTACATGTATTAATTGCATAGTTATGAAACGTTATGAATTATTAAGTTATTCATAGGTTGTACGCGAGATTTAAATTTACTCTAGAAAATTTGATTAACATTTTCAATTTTAAAAATCGTAGTCTTTACTGAGTCTTAAAGTTTTAAGTAAAGTCTTTCCTTTTCTTTAGAAAAATCCACTACATTCACAAACTTTAAACGGCCTACTTTTTGCATTTTTTTTTTTTTTTGTCAGAATGTTTTCGTATTTTAACCCTTGGCAATCCGTTTTCTCCGCTGCAGAGACGTCATCTTTCCTTGCAAAAATTCGTTTTTGTCATCAGTAATAAAGAAATATAAAATTTGCCTTGTTTAATAAGAGCATTTTTGATATTGTGTTCTTGAAGGAAACTTATTTTTAACCCCTTGGGGACGAGTGACAAGTATACGTGCCGCAAATAGGCTTAAGAATCCATGTTTATTCCCACCAGTAAAATTATACTGTAAAATTTGCCTTATTCAATCGGAGCATTTTCTCGATTTAATAACAAACGAATTTTTGTTTTTAAAAACCGGTGACAAAACATTTAAAATTTCGTAAAAGCCTCCCGTCCCGAAGGGGTTAAAAAAGTGGTGCTGACCAAATTAAATTTGTGTAAGAGACGCCGGAGTTCGAAGGGTTAAAAGTCGTAAGAAAGCAATCGGAATGCTAAGTGCCAGGTACGTTTAAAAAATATGCATCTTGTGAAGAAAACTTCAATAAATTCGTTTCCTACTTGTACAACTTTAAAAAAACTCAGATTTTTCACAAATTTTCTTTAAAAAAAGAATGCTTCTCCCATTGAAAAGCGTCGACCGACACCGACAGCTTGTCTTCTACGGTAGAGCCACCCATTGGGTTAAAAAAAAAAAAAAAAAAAAAATAACACTGCAAAGTTTTAACATTACGTTTCCTACTCTCTCTCTTAGACTGCGAGCACACACAGATACTTTTCGCGGCTAGAAGTCGGTGTGTTTTATGTTCGAAGGTGGAGCGTTTGATGTTAATGACATTTCCAGTTGAACATCAATCCAAGTGTATGACAGGAATCTTTCCGTCAAGTAAGGTTGACCTGCTTATCTCCTGATTCTCTGAGCATTCCCCATCGTTGTATTATTAAGAAACCGCAAAAGGGTTCTATACAAAAGGCTTCCACACTTTTTTTAATGGTTCAGTTAACTGGGATTAAATACGCATGTGTCTGCTGTTTAACACGGCGAAGGGGAGGGGAAGAAATTCATCCTTCATTTTTCAACATTTAATTTATAGCCACTACACAACTGAAGTTTATTAAGTATTCCTTCTTTTTTTCTACGGCGAAGGGGAGGGGAAGAAATTCATCCTTCATTTTTCAACATTTAATTTATAGCCATTACACAACTGAAGTTTATTAAGTATTCCTTCTTTTTTTCTACGGCGAAGGGGAGGGGAAGAAATTCATCCTTCATTTTTCAACATTTAATTTATAGACATTACATAACTGAAGTTTATTAAGGATTCCGTCTTTTTTCTAATCGAGAACCTATCAGGTCATGGCATCGTGTGTCTTGACGTGTTCATTTGCATTTGGTTAAAATAACAATTTATCTTCTTTTTTCATAATGAACAGAAACGTCTGCCTCTATTCTTAAAAAGGAAAAAAAGTGTGTAATCTATATTTATAAAAAATACAAATAAATAGTCAAATAGATAACATATTTTAAACGTTGGAATATATACGAAGCAACAGTATATATATTGTATCATACTAGCTTCTCAATAAAGAGTGAGCTTCCTTAGGAGAATCTGCTGACCATAGTAGGGTTACAGCATTTTAGTATTTTCGTATAGCACGTGCTTAGAAAGGATTCCGGTTTAACATGCAAAGAAATGGTTAATGAATGGATTGAACAGCTCTGAAATTAAATTTTTTTTTAAGAAAATCTGTAATTAAATATGTTATTATTTCGATGTAGTTGGTGCTGTATATGTGCAAAAATCAAAATACTTAATTATGGTTTTATTAAAACTGAATGTTAGAGTTTACAGTTTTCAAAATTTAATCAAATACTTCCAAAAAAAAAAAAAAAAAAAAAAAAAATTAGGTGTCCCCCCCCCATCCATTCACAAGAGATCAAAAAGAAGACTTAAATAATTTAGAAAATGTAAGAGATTTTTATTTATTCTTTTTTCAGCAACATCGTTTTTGAAGAAATATTTTAAGGTTTCATTTTTCTCTCTCTCTTTATGTTATAAATGATGAGAGAATGATGAAGAGAAAATAACATTATTACGTATATCACATTATTACGTATATTACATTATTACGTATGCCAACATAAATTACGTATGCTAAATAATTTGGAAATTCTTGAGTATATTATTTTTAAGTATTTTTAGGGTCTAATTAAGATACTTTGAAGCTCAGGTGGAAAATTTGGGTTTGTAACCTTCAGCACCACAGCAAGATATTTCATTTATCTTTGAGTACTTTTGTTAGAAATATTTTTAAAATGCTATAGTTTAAAGATTTTAGCTTAATCATTTAAATATATTAGCCCAAAATAAATTCTGACGTGCTAAGACATTTTAAAGAGAACTATTGAAGGTTTAGATTGTAATAATGCAAGCTTTATTTGGTGAGTGGTGCTTTTGGAGAGGAATTTAAGATTTGAACTTTTATGATTGATTATATTTGACATTAATGATGGTTGCTCAGTTTTTTTACTATTTTCTTTTTTTAATCTGGTATATTTTGAGTTACAACACGAGCCAGCAAATTGATTAACAAGCAGTTAAAAGAAAAAAAATGACAGTAAGTTTTACAAGTTAAGACTATATTATATATGTCTGTTTGTGAATATTATTAAATTTAAAATATTTAAATTCATTTTATTTATTTTTAAGGCTCTGTTTTTAGATATTAGACACACAGACAAAGCTTAATTTTTATTTCTTTCGTTATTTTAAAAGTAATAATAATTCTTGATACAAAATATTGTAACCTTTATTGTGGGAGTGGTGTTTTTGGAAAAGACTAAGATTTATAATTTATTTGACATTAATAAAGGTTGCTAAAGTTTTTTTTTTTTTTGGGGGGGGGGGGGGCATATTTTGAGCGATCACAAGGGCCAAGACTTTGATTAACAAAAAGCTAAAAGAATAATGAAAAAAAGTAGCAGTAAGTTTCACAAGGCAAGACAAGTACTCCATTATATGTCTGTTTGTGCATTATTATTACATGTATAATGTTTAAGTTTATTTGACATATTTTTAAAGATTTAATTTTATAAATGCCCTGATTTTAGATATCAAATATGCCGACAAAGGATATTTTTTTTTCTTTTTAAGTAATAACAATTTTTGAAATAAAATATTGTATAGGGACTGGTTTTTAATAATTGTGAATCATTTTTCTTAGATAATTTTATCGGGATTGCCAGGAATCTTCAGAAAATTTAGGCAAAATGTTTAAAACAAATTTTTGGGACATGCGAACACCTAAGGAGCCGTTACTCTCTGTGCACAAATTGTTTTTTTTTTTTTTTTTTTTTTTTTTTTTTTTTTTTTTTTTTTTTTTTTTAATGACAAAAATGACTTTTGCTTCAATTACGATAAATTTTGATAATACAAAACATTCATAAATTAAATAAATGCTTATGCAAAGAAAAACACTTTTTATTGTACTTTATCGCATTGTATTACCTTTCATTTAACATTTTTATTTCTTCCTCTAAAATGCAACGGTGAGGATTAAAAATTGCTATTAATTTAGAAAAAGAAAATACCTTTCATGTGCATTAAAAATTATTTATTTAAAAAATTAAAACTAATAAGCACAAATAAATTAAACAGAAAAAGTGTAGAAAAGATAGAGACGTAGAAAAAGTCTTTTTTTTTCGCTTCATTACCATTAACAAAAAATAAATAAATAAAAAGTAAATAAAGCTCATCAAAACTTAATATTTATATTATATTACATAAAATGTGCAGAAATTTTTTTCTCTTTATTTGAAATGTAGAGTTATGAATAATACTGTATTTTGCTGTTTGAATGAATGACATTATATTATAAAATTAAAGTACAGTCGGCTCTCGCTAATTCGAACTCATCGGGACCACAAGAAATGTTCGAATTACGGAAAATATGGAATAAAAACATTCTTAATATGGTAGTATTACAAAGGAATTAATTTTATAGTGTTTTTAAATATATTTCGTCTATTATCATTAGAATATGACTTAATAATAAGTTAGAATGTATAAATACATAAACTAATTAAATGATTAGAAACAAGCACAACTGAAGAAAAAAATCGATGTGTCACTGATGGTCAGACTGGGTACTAAGAAAGGGGATATCAAATGCATTGGATTACATGTATACTCCTTCCGAACAATTTTCACAAAAATCAAAGAAAGAATGTTATTCAAATTATCTGAAACCCGTGAGAATGAAAATAAAAATAAAAAATAGGGATTCTCATTAGTTCGAATTAAAAAAGTCAAGAGAAAATGAATTCGAATTAATCAAAGTTTGTAACGTTATTCTGTCATTGAACATTTCGGGACTTCATATTTAGTTCGAATTAAGCGAAGATTCGAATTAACGAGAGTCGTCTGTAATTATTTCTATATAAGCTACACTAATTCAAATGATGTTTTTGCATATTTTATTATTTTAAAATATTAAAATAATAAAATTTAACATTAAAATTTCTATTTAACATTAAAATCTGTAAATCATGTTATATTGAGTACAATTTAGATCTATGAAGTAAAATATTAGATTAAATAAAATGATTATAATTTATTAAAATATTTGCATGAATCAAACGAACAATGTAAATCAATTCTAATACCCCGCCTCCTTTTTTTTTTCCTTTCATGCGCAATCTATTTTATTGTTGACGTGCTTTCTTTCTAACCGATGACCAGGCCCTTACCTGCCGAGTTATCTCAGCTTAACGGGTTAGATAGCTGTAGACCATGGGCCGTAAGCAAGAATTGTTCAGTTTCGTTTACCAAACTTTGGAGTATAAGAATTTTTGTATATTTAAACATTACATATTCCTTATTAAAAAAACACAAAGTTGCCTAAAGGAAATGTGCACATTAAAAAAATAATAGCTGTATAAAATGGAACTATATTTCAACACCTGTTTGCATCATTTTATATGAAAGTTATCACTAGATGGCGCTTTACGTGGATATTTTTTAATGAAAAATAAAATATACGTGCAATCTGCTTTCATAAACGTGCTTTTATTATGTTTTATGATGATATAATAAATAATTTTAGCAAATAAAACTATTTTCCTATTTTTAAAAAGGTTTTCATTATTGGAAAAAAAAGTTTTTTTTCCTTGCGTGTGTTTGTTTTTAAACATGGAATATGGGTTTCGTTTACAATCGTGATAACATATCCCTATCAGTTATTAACATACCAAGTTCCTTCAAAAGCATCTGCTCATAAATAAAATATAATTACATTTATAAATGATAGGACAATGATTGTTTTAATAAAGGCAAAAATATTTTATTAATTGTAAAGATGATAATTTTTTTCCCCAAGTTAAAATATAAAAAAATCAAAACAAGTAATGTTGCGTACATTGGGTTCTTTTGATCTTATGGTTAGACAACTTCAAACTCTTGTCTCTTACAAAAGTAGAAAATAATTTATTTACAGATTTTCAGAACAACAGAGTCTTCGAAACTCACAAATATTACTAGATATTCAAAAATAACTGTTCAAATCTATCGTACAAGTACAGATATAAGTCCCAGAGACTCTTTATACAACGTCTCAACACTAAAATCATATTCAAAATAACGCAGATAAAACTCAAGCAAACTTGCTTAACAATCGCCTAGTTGATCACTCAATGACTGACTGATAAATAATAACAACAACAGCTCATATTGCTCTCCTTATATAGGCTCGCAGCATGTGCTGGAAATTTCCACAGGCTTCTCGAATATTCCAGAAAACCACGGAATAACGTTTAATTTATCAGCATATCTAAAGGGGGGTTACCATAGAGAGCGAAGGGTTACCATCGCCAACAATCACCAAGTTTGTCGCCAACTTGGCGATATATCGCCAAATTTTGCGACCAAAATTAGTCGTCAAAAGTGACGCCACTTGGCGATACCTCTAATATTTCGTCAATCTGCCATAGACATTCACTGAAAAATAATAGACAAGTTTGCTTGATAACAGTGACAATGTAACAAAAACTAATATTAGGTTAATTTAAGGTCTCATTTTTTTCTCTCTCTTTATGTTATAATTGATGAGAGAATTATGAATAGAAAATAACATTATTACGTATATCACATTATTACGTATATTACATTATTACGTATGCCAACATAAATTACGTATGCTAAATAATTTGGAAATTCTTTAGTATATTATTTTTAAGTATTTTTAGGGTCGAATTAAGATTACTTTGAAGCTCAGGTGGAAAAGTTGGGTTTGTAACCTTCCGCACCACAGCAAGATATTTCATTTATCTTTGAGTACTTTTGTTAGAAATATATTTAAAATGCTATCGTTTAAAGATTTTAGCTTTATCATTTAAATATATTAGCCCAAAATAAATTCGGATGTGCTAAGACATTTTAAAGAGAACTATTGAAGTTTTAGATTGTAATAATGCAAGCTTTATTTAGTGAGTGGTGCTTTTGGGAGGAATTTAAGATTTGAACTTTAATTTAACATTAATGATGGTTGATCAGTTTTTTTCTTTTTTCTTTTTTTAATCTGGTATATTTTGAGTTGTCTGTTTGTAAATATTAATAAATTTATAATATTTAAATTTATTTTTAAAGGCTCTGTTTTTAGATATTAGACACACAGACAAAGCTTAATTTTTATTTCTTTCGTTATTTTAAAAGTAATAATAATTCTTGATACAAAATATTGTAAGCTTTATTGTGAGAGTGATATTTTTGGAATAACTAAGATTTGTAACTTATTTCACATTAATAATTGTTGCTAAAATGTTTTTTTTTTTTTTTTTTTTTTTTTTTTTTGCATATTTTGATTGATAACAAGAGCCAAGACTGTGATTAACAAAAAGTTAAAAGAATAAAGAAAAATGTGGCAGTAAGTTTCTCAAGGCAAGACAAGTACTCTATTATATGTCTGTTTGTGCATTATTGTTACATGTATAATGTTTAAATTTATTTGACATATTTTTAAAGATTTAATTTTATAAATGTCCTGATTTTAGATATCAAATATGTCAACAAAGGATATTTTTTTTCTTTTTAAGTATAACAATTTTTGGAATAAAATATTGCATAGGGACTGGTTTTTAATAATTGTAAATCATTTTTCTTAGATAATTTTATTGGGATTGCCAGGAATCTTCAGAAAATTTAGACAAAATGTTTAAAACAAATTTTTGAGACATGCGAACCACCTAAGGAGCCGTTACTCTCTGTGTACAATTTTTTTTTTTTTTTTTTTTTTTTTTTTTAATGACAAAAATGACTCTTGCTTCAATTACGATAAATTTTGATAATACAAAACATTCATAAATTAAATAAATGCTTATGCAAATAAAAACACTTTTTATTGTACTTTATCGCATTGTATTACCTTACATTTAACATTTTTATTTCGTCTTCAAAAATGCAACGGTGAGGAGTAAAAATTGCTATTAATTTAGAAAAAGAAAATACCTTTCATGTGCAGTAAAAATTATTTATTTAAAAAGTTAAAAATAATAAGCATAAATAAATTAAACAGAAAAAGTGTAGAAAAGATATAGACATAGAATAGTCATTTTTTCCCCTTTATTACTATTAACAAAAAACAAATAAATAAAAAATAAATAAAGCTTATCAAAACTTAATATTTATATTATACTACATAAAATGTGCAAATTTTTTTTTCTTTATTTGAAATGCAAAGACTACTCGGAATCACATAGGAATGTAACTTTGGAAATGCATTTTTTTGGAGTTACGGTTAAAGGAAGCAGAGAAAAAAGCAACAGAAACATCAGAGAAAGATCAACAAGTTAATGTGAAAGAAAACAGTTTATTTAAATGTTTTCCTAGAAAAGGTGTTTGAAATTAAGACCAGAAGTAGTCCGGCATGCTTGATAGTGGTGCCGCATGGAATTCCTCACATTTTGAAAAAATCCTGGCATCTCAGAAATCTTTCTGGCAGCTACAGAAATATCAGCTGCGAGGTCTTCAACTGATGGTACGGAAGTCTCATACACCCAACTTTTTACTTGACCCCAGCAGGAGAAGTCCATGCATGATCGGTCTGGCGATCTGGCAGTCCAATGAACCAGGCCACCACGACATATCCACCGCTATCCATATGTTACTTTGAAGCGTCAGCAAACGTCATTGGTAAAATGTCGATGAGTCCCATCGTGCTGTTCATCGTTCAAGTACTTCCTTCTGCTACCTTTGGAACCGGTTCGCGAATGATAGCTTCAAAATGATCACTGTTCACGCGCCGTTTAGCGCCATCTACCGTCACTGTCAAACTTGCCGGAGTATTTCTGGTCCTAATTTTGAACACCTTTTGTAGTAAAACCTTTAAATTTACTGTTTTCTTTCACATTAATGGGTTGCTCTTTCTCTGCTGTTTCTGTTGCTTTTTTCTCTGCTTTCTTTAACCGTAACTCCCAAAAGATCAAATTTCCAAAGTTACATTCCTATGTGATTCCGAGTAGTCTTTACATCCCTAACACATCTTGGAAGTATGTTGCTCTGGTAGTAAAACATGTAGCAGTAAAGCCATTGAAATGTCGGAGATGTGTCGGAAGCGCCCTCTATCAAAAAATGAGGACAGCAAAGCTGTACGTCATTTTGAATAAAATAATTACTAAGGGAATGACTTACACGCAAATCGCAACAAAAGCGATTAGTTTGTCCAATGTTTATGAGCGTTTAAAATTCTCCCCTCTGTTCACAGTTCAATTTTCACTAGTTATCCGATCCCAATGTTTCCGATTTTGGGCTTAAAATTTAAGTTAAAGACTAAACTCTAGTATAACTTGAACTCCATGCACAAAATAACGGTAAAAAGTAGTTGTTCGTTACTCTAAAGTCTAAAGTGCCCTCTATCGACAATTTTTGAACGTAACCTTTAAAAAAATTTCTAAAAAAATCGTGATAGAAAGATTGATTTTAGTGAAAACTGCAAACAAATCGACCCTTTTCTTCGTTTTTTATCATTGTTTGAAGTTTTGGACCTCAAACTTTAATGGAGGCTCCTACAGAAGACGTTTGCGCCCCATGGTTTCCTATTTAATAATGTTTGTCTCTATGTCTATTATCACCCCTCAGAGTTTGTCGGTCTGGTAGCGAAACACCCTGTATTTGTAAATTTTTGAAAGTAATCAAAAAATTAAAAAAAACTACAAATTTGAAAAAAAAATTTAAAATTAAATAAAATACATAATGAGATGACTTTTCTCAACAATGTCAAATTTCATTATACAGCTCATATTCAAAATATTAGAATAATTACCTTTTTTTTAGAAATTGAAAATATCGTTTGGTAATTTAATGTCTTTTAATGAAAATATGCAAACGATATTTTTATTAAGAACTTATTGTTGATTAAACTTACTTGTTATCTTAAATTTAATATCATTTTTGAAAAGATTAATTGCAAAAAAAATTATTTTGAAAAGTCAAAATATTAGAATATTTATTCAAGTGGTTCAAAATATTAGAATATTTCACATTAATTCTCCTTTAATTATTACCAATTCTTAACTGGTGGCATCATTGATTAAATTCAGACTATTTTATTTAAAATCAGTATTCTTTTTTGCAGTTTGTTTCTTTTTCGTCTTAAAATGGGCCGTGTGAGTGATATTCCTGAATCTACTAAACTTCGTATGGTTGATTTGTATCGGCACGGTAAAAATCAATGTTTTATAGCGAATTATTTACATTGTTCGCAATCGAGCGTTATTAAAATACTAACACAATATTCAAAAATTGGAAAATTTCAAAATAATCGCCGAAGTGGTGGCCGAAAACCAAAAACATCTGCTAGAGATGACAGGAAACTGAAGCGTATAGTTAAGAAAAACCGTTTTAAAAGTGTGCGATTCTTGCACCGAAAATGGAAAGAAGAAGGAGTTGAAGTTTCTACATCGACAACATTAAGACGTCTCCATAAATTTAAATTTGAATCTCGTGTACCGAAAACAAAACCTCTCATGACTGCAAGACAAAAGCGTATAAGATTGAATTGGTATAAATCAAGACGTTTATGGAGCAATGAAGATTGGAAAAATATATTATTTAGTGATGAAAGTATGTTTTGTGTTTCATATGGTAATCAAGGTATTCGAGTTTGGAGAATGAAGCAAGAAGCATTTGATAAAGAATGCCTTAAACATTCCGTAAAATTTGCTGCTAGTGTCATGGTTTGGGGTTGTATGAGTGCAGAAGGACCTGGAAAGTTATGCATCGTCTACGAAAAGGTTAACTCTCTGATATATCAAGAAATTTTAGAATATTACATGATTCCATCATCAGAAGATTTATTTGAAGATGATTTCATCTTTCAACAAGATTTAGCGTCCCCGCATACCTCGGTGTCAACTAAGAATTGGTTCCGCCAACGCAACATTAAGGTACTTCCTTGGCCACCAAATTCACCAGATCTTAATCCCATCGAAAACTTATGGTGTATAATGAAGAAAAAACTTCAAGAAAATCCTCCTTCAAGTAAAACTGAGTTAGTGGCACGTATAAAGTCTATTTGGGATAATATTGATAGAAATGTTTGTAAACACCTTGTATATAGTATGCAAGATCGATTGTACGCTGTTATGAAAGCTAAAGGGGATGCTACAAAATATTAACTACCATTTACTTCATATTCATAAGGTAATATTGTTGCGTAAAATAAAATATTCTAATATTTTGAACCAATCTAAATTTTATTCTAATATTCTGGTGTGTTTAAGGAAGCTGTATACCTAATTTATTGTGCTGTATTTTATATTTTATAAATGTTAAAATCTTATCTAAACATTCCAGATTTAATTTATAAGAAATTTAATTGCATTTACTTAGTATAAAAAATAAATAAATGACAAATAATTTTTTCTTATTACTTTTTCTCAATTATTCTAATATTTTGAATATGAGCTGTAGTAGTACTCATAAACTTTTAACACACAGGCAGAAATCGTTTCAAAGTCAGAATAATCATGTCTAAGATATCTTAAAGCCTGAAAACACAGGGCTTTCTTTAAAAGGGGAAATGTAAAAATTAACGTAAAAAAATGGACAAAATGTTTGATTGAAACTTAAAAAATCCTCAAAACATATTATTTGTAGTGTTGCTCATAAGATCTTGGCTTGACCCGCGTGGCTCTGTGTAAATCTATGACAAATTACATGTCAAAAAAGTGCTAGATTTTTTGAGAAAATAGATGAAATTAAAAATGGATAGCGTTCGGAATACAATCTACATGTTAATACTTTCAAAAATCTATAAATTATAACAACAAAGAATATTGTACATAATTCTTCTTTTGCATTAAATATTAGTCCAATATGAAGCGAGAACACCAAAGAAAATCTAATAGGATCACTAGGCTTCAGCCTACTCAGCCAAATGAATAAATGTGCCCCTGTCTTTGCTATATTAATATGCTATAATGATACAGACATGGAATATAATATTTTATAGTTTGTCTTTCTTTAAATACGCAGTCACATATATGCCTAATTAATTTTATTTGAAGTTTTAAGAATAAAACAATAAAAGGTGATTTCTTGAAATATTTATTTTCTTATAAAAGAATGATTTTATTGCACTGAAAACAACGTTTGGTACTAGAAGATTATATATGTATGCGTAATTTAGTTGCATATTTTATAGATAGATCTGTAGATAGATACGTAATTATTAATACCAAAAATATTTATTACAATATTTTTATTTAAAAATTGTTTGGTGCCTATTAAAAACAGTATCCAAATCATTGCTGTTAAAGGTTCATCATTCCCTGTATGCTGACACAGAAAGAAACTATAAAAGAGAAGTAATGCAGCTTCAAAAAGGTGCAACTATTCCTTAGTGACAAAGCCTTTGGCATTTATTCCTGTTCTGATAGGGCTGGGCGCCGGTCCGTAGGTAAAGGGACGCTATGGGTGCTCAGCCCACTCCCCAAAAAAATGTTTTGAACCCCCCCCCCCCTCTGGAAAAGATTCCAAGGTCACTAAATAAATTCCTGTTCTTAAAATCCAAATGAAATTCTGTTCAGATATCGAATTTAATTTTGAGATTCTTTCACAGTTTTGCAGAATTATTTAATTGTATCTAAAATAAGTTTTTCAGCACTCCCTCATCCTATTTGTACATACGGATCTAACATGATGTTTAATTTTGCACCAGTTATAAACTCAAAATTTTCATCATCATATATTTTGCGTAGCATAAAATGAAGTTAATACAGCAGTTTGATAAGAAGCATCATATCTACAACGTGAATATGTATTAATTTATCTTTCTGCATCAGAGAGAGAGATAAAAAAAAAATTATGAGTCTCCCCTACATTATCTTGAGCCCCTCCTATTGTTCACTTCTGGCTACGGCCCTGGGTGGGCGTTTCCACTTTTTTTTCAAAAAATGAAATTGAAAAAGGGTGAAAATGATTGTTTTAAACTCTACAACTACATTCTGCAAAAGAACGGGACACGTGACACACAAAAAAATATATATTTCTCTGCAACTGCGCTGCTAAGAACCAGATTTTGTTCTTCGTTTTGAAAAATGAGAGAATGCCATTTCTTACTGACTTTGACATCTCCCTTAATATAATATAAACTGTTATAATGTAAATATACAGGGTGATTCAGCTCGTCGGTGACAAACTTTAAGAATCGATAGAGCACACCTAGACGAACATTTTTGAATAGGGAATGTAGGGTCCCTGACGCGATGGTAAGGCGCTAGGCGCTTTCGAAAATTTGGGTGCCGAAATTCGAAACGTCATAAAAACTAGGGAAATGGTTAGATTTTCTTGCTTGTTGCGTCGAAATGATTCTGTTTGTTTAGACTTTCTTCAGTACCAATTTGATAAGCGTATCTCTTAAAACATGGATAGGGGGCGCTGCAGACTTTGGAGAGCTAGACAACAACTTTAAGCCCGTTATTTTGATAATTTAACACATGCTCGCCAAAGTTTATACTCTAACTTAAAGTTTGAACCCAAAAGTAGAGCCCTGCAAAAAGCGTAAGAGCCGGAATAAAATGTCAAAGTACAGGGTGGTCGAAACTCGAAGGCTCCTAAGAGATAAACAAACAGATTTCTTGACTTATGGCATGCATTTTCATGATTCTGTTTGCTGGGGCTCTCTGAAACTCAGTTGAACGGTACAAAAAGAAACATCGATAGGGGGCGCTTTGGGCAAAAAACATAATTCGTTGACATTTCGGACGCTAACTGGAAACGGGGCGCTACGATCAGTTAGAAACAAAACAAGAGAGTAATTTACTTATCATAAGAAGCTATTAAAACTGCAGTTTGTTTGTTTTTTTAACAAACATAGCTGGTTTCAATCATGCACAATGCGCGCAATAAAATTTACATAAGGTGCTTTTTGCTGATTTATGCAAAAGATATCGTACCATATCGATATGCAAAAGATACGTAATGCGTAGACGACAACGCCAGATGACGTAGTTGTATGCGCAGACACGTCTTTTGAACGTGCGGTACCTACTTAAGCTTCGGGTTACTTGTCTGCAGATCGGTAGTAGGATGGAACGGTACACAAACTCTGAATTGGCTGACATGCATTTGGCGTATGGCGCTGCTGGTTGTAATGGACGAGCCGCTCAGCGGTTGTACGCCGAGCGTTACCCCAACAGGCAAATCCCCTGCCATGCCTTCTTCGCTCGAGTACACCAGAGGTTGTCCACAACGGGATCTTTCGACGGAGGCAGGCCTGAACGGGAGCGATCAGTGAGCACCCCCGACAACGAAGAGGCTGTGCTTAACCTGGTTGAGGACAACCCAGGTCTTAGCACGAGAGATATCGCCAGACATGTTGGCATTTCGCAAGCAACTGCGTGGCGCATCTTACGTTCCCGGAATCTGCACCCCTACCACATCCAGCGGGTGCAGTTGCTCAGAGAGCAGGATTTTGGCCCTCGAGTGGAATTCTCAAGATGGTACTTGGCGATGAGATCCAGGGATCCCCGTTTTGTAAACAGCATTTTGTTTACGGACGAGTCCACCTTCAGCCGGGAGGGAATGTGGAACGCCCACAACAGTCATGTGTGGTGTGATGAAAATCCACATGAAACCAGAAGCCGAGCAGCCCAGGAGCGTTTCTCAGTAAATGTGTGGGCCGGCATTCTGGGGGATTGCCTCATTGGCCCTTATTTGTTACCTGAACGGCTGACAGGTGGAAATTACCTGATTTTCCTGGATCAAGTGCTGCCGCAGCTTCTGGAGGAGGCGCACGTACCCGAAGGTTCGCGTCGCCAGATGTGGTTCCAGCACGATGGAGCTCCGGCCCATTACACGAACGACGTGCGTCTCCATCTAAACGCAAGGTATGGCCAGCGGTGGATCGGGCGTGGGGGTCCAGTTCACTGGCCTGCCCGATCACCAGACCTCACCTGCTTGGATTTCTTCCTTTGGGGTTACCTGAAGGCCGAGGTATACCATACACCTGTCAGCAGTGCTGAAGAACTTGTGGCGCGCATTGTGGCAGCTGCAGGGCAGATCAGAGATACTCCTGGCATTGTTGGAAACACACACTCCTCAATGCGACGGAGGTGCGAAGCCTGCATCATGGCCCAAGGTCGAAATTTCGAGCATCTTCTGTAGTGTTATTTTTTGTAAATAAATTTCCAGTATCATTGATGTTTTTGGTCTAAATTTATTCAGAAGTGTTGAGCAGAGGTAGAAAATGTGTTTTCATTATTACTAACTGATCGTAGCGCCCCGTTTCCAGTTAGCGTCCGAAATGTCAACGAATTATGTTTTTTGCCCAAAGCGCCCCCTATCGATGTTTCTTTTTGTACCGTTCAACTGAGTTTCAGAGAGCCCCAGCAAACAGAATCATGAAAATGCATGCCATAAGTCAAGAAATCTGTTTGTTTATCTCTTAGGAGCCTTCGAGTTTCGACCACCCTGTACTTTGACATTTTATTCCGGCTCTTACGCTTTTTGCAGGGCTCTACTTTTGGGTTCAAACTTTAAGTTAGAGTATAAACTTTGGCGAGCATGTGTTAAATTATCAAAATAACGGGCTTAAAGTTGTTGTCTAGCTCTCCAAAGTCTGCAGCGCCCCCTATCCATGTTTTAAGAGATACGCTTATCAAATTGGTACTGAAGAAAGTCTAAACAAACAGAATCATTTCGACGCAACAAGCAAGAAAATCTAACCATTTCCCTAGTTTTTATGACGTTTCGAATTTCGGCACCCAAATTTTCGAAAGCGCCTAGCGCCTTACCATCGCGTCAGGGACCCTACATTCCCTATTCAAAAATGTTCGTCTAGGTGTGCTCTATCGATCCTTAAAGTTTGTCACCGACGAGCTGAATCACCCTGTATTTATACAGGGTGTCCCTAAACAAATGGTACATACGCTAGGGGGTGATAGTACACATCAAGACGAGTAATAGTAAATAGGAAACCAAGTGTCCCAAACGTTTTCCAAAGGAGATAGCCGCCATTAAAGTTTGGGATCCAAAATTTCAAATACACATAAAAAACGGAAAAAACGGTCGATTGATTTGCGGTTTTCACTAAAACTATTCTTTATGTTGGTATTTTCTTGAAAATAAATTATAAAGATAAATTTCGAAAAATGCCGATAGAGGGCTCTTTAGACTTTGAAGTAATGAAAAACTATTTTTTGCCGTGATTTTTTGCATCTCATTAAATGGTTTCGTAAGCTTAGACTTAAACCTAAATTTGAGCTCAAAATCTGAATAGTTGGAAGCGGTTAAGTAGCACAAACTTAACTGTGTTCAGAGGGTTTAATTTTCAAATGATTACAAAAAACGGAAAAATTGGTCGATTGATTTACGGTTTTCACTAAAACTATTCTTTATGTCGGTATTTTATTGAAAATGAATTATAAAGATAAATTTCAAAAAATGCCGATAGAGGGCGCTTTAGACTCTGGATTAACGAAATAATTCATCCTAGTACTATTTTTTGCCGTTATTTTTTTTTGCATCTCATTAAATGGTTTCGTAGGCTAAGACTTAAACTTAAATTTTGAGCTCAAAATCTGAATAGTTGGGAATGGTTAAGTAGCACAAACTGAACTGTGTTCAGAGGGTATAAATTTCAAACGAAACGGAAAACTATAAAAAAAACGGAAAAATTAGTCGATTCGTTTGCGGTTTTTGCTAAAAGTACTCTTTAAATCAGTGTTTTCTTGAAAATAAATATTAAAGATAAATTTCACAAAATGCCGATAGAGGGCGCCTTAGGCATTGGAGTAGCGTACAACTATTTTTAACCGTTATTTTTTTTAAATCTCATTAAATGCTTTCAAATGCTTAGATTTAAATTTTGAAATCAAATTCTGAGTCGTTGCGAGTGTTTATGTAGCGCAAAAGTGAACTGTGTTCGAGGGGGGGGGGGGGTTAAATTTCAACTCCTGAACACACTTAAGTTTGCGCTTCTTAACCTCTCCCAACGATTCAGAATTTGAGTTCAAACTTTAAGTTTAAATCTAAGATTTCGAAAACATTTAACAAGTTTTGGAAAGCATTTAATTAGATACAAAAAATAACGGTTAAAATTTGTTGTTGGTTACTCTGAAGTTTAAGGCGCCCTCTAACGGAATTTTTTGAAATTTATCTTTAAAATTCATTTTCAAGAAGATACTGACTTAAAGAATAATTTTATTTTAAACCGCAAACAAATCGACCAATTTTTCCGTTTTTTATTATCATTTGAAATTTGAACCCTCTGAACACAGTTCAGTTTGTGCTACTTAACCACTCCCAACTATTCAGATTTTGAGCTCAAAATTTAAGTTTAAGTCTAAATTTACGAAAACATTTAATCAGATGCAAAAAATAACGTAAAAAGTAGTTGTTCTTTACTCCAAAGTTTAAAGCGCCCTCTATCGGCATTTTTTGAAATTTATCTTTATAATTCATTTTCAATAAAATACCGACATAAAGAACAGTTTTAATGAAAACCGCAAATCAATCGACCAATTTTTCCGTTTTTTATAATCATTTGAAATTTAAACCCTCTGAACACAGTTAAGTTTGTGCTACTTAACCGCTTCGAACTATTCAGATTTTGAGCTCAAAATTTAAGTCTAAGTTTACGAAACCATTTAATGAGATGCAAAAAATCACGGCAAAAAATAGTTTTTCATTACTTCAAAGTCTAAAGAGCCCTCTATCGGCATTTTTCGAAATTTATCTTTATAATTTATTTTCAAGAAAATACCAACATAAAGAATAATTTTAGTGAAAACCGCAAATCAATCGACCAATTTTTCCGTTTTTTATGTGTATTTGAAATGTTGGGCCCCAAACTTTAATGGCGGCTATCTCCTTTGGAAAACGTTTGGGACCCTTGGTTTCCTATTTACTATTACTCGTCTTGATGTGTACTATCACCCCCTAGCGTATATACCATTTGTTTAGGGACACCCTGTATAAATTATTTCTTTTCTTTTAATGGGGTTTTGAAATAATGTTTCACGAAAGAGAATTTTAAATTGTAACTAAATACTCTATGGAAAATACACAAGAGAATTCGTTTGAAAATAGACTTTCTTTGAAAGATCCAACAATATAAGAATACGAATTTTATATTACGGGAATTAACAAAGGCCAATATTTAAACTAAACGTGTTTCATGTGTTCGAATGTCATTGCGAAAAATATGCGTGCGAAAGTATATCTTTTTAAAACTAGCAAGCTCAAAAATAATCCAAATAGCACACAGATATCGGCTGATGTCTCGAAGTGTTTAGTAAAGACTACTACCAATATACTAGGAACGCCCCAAGGAATTCACGATTCATTCGCTAGAAGTAATACGTATATATAAATTAATGTATAACATGTGAAGTTTTATGGAATTACTTTGAAAGAATCCTTACAAAATGGCGTGGCTTAAAAGCAAGCAGACACTGGATTTTTTTTTAAACTAATTGTACGGATTTAAATAGGGAATGCTTGGTAAAGAAATGCTGTTGATTCATAATATAACAACTTGAAATCTCTGAAAAATATTCAAACAAAACTATAAAATTATCAATAATCAGCACAAATTACACAATTAATAACCAGCACAAAATTATTCAAATCTAGCAACCTATTTGGGACAAAGAAAGTACTACATCTTTATATGCATAAACTTGGGGGAAAATGATTTTGTGAAGTAAATGACATCGACAATAGTAACGGCTAAATATCAACCACATAGAAAAACTTGACTTAAGTTGGATTTTTCCTTGTATTTTATTCAATAAATGAATTCCCAAAGAGAAAATTGTGCGAGGCAATGCAATAATGAAAAAAAAAAAGATTGTTAATTATTTTAATTCAGAGATATCAAAATCAAAATTTCAGAAATAATCCCAGATGTCTATAAAGGTATAAAATAAAGATAAATTTTAGAAACAGTGATAATCGCAGTTAACGACCGCAACGCACATGTATAACATACATTGAAAAAAACGTCATCAAGCAAAATTTATTGAACTAAAGAAATTAAAAATAGATAGCACTTTATTAAGAAGTGTTTTTAGGTGGTATGCTCTTTATGTAATTTGTGTTTTACTAAAATGCAATACAGTGGATTCTCTCTATGTGAACACTCTCTAATGTGCACACCCCGGTATTATGAACATAATCCGATGGTCCGGGCGAAACTCCATAGACTTAACAGAAGAGGAACTCTCTGTATTCTGAACACTCTCTAATCTGAACACCCCACTATTATGAACACTGTTTTTGGTCCCCATTTCTACTCCACCTCTGATGGAAATTCGGAGAAACTGTTTAAAAAAATTCAACAAACTGGATTAAAAATAAACAGACAAAATCACTGCTAGATTTTAAGCATGTACTTGACATTGCAATTTGTTTAAATACTTCAGATAAAATCTTCAATTAAATGTTGGAACACCTGTCGCCACATTGTTGTCAGCTGCTTGCTGTAAAAAAAGTCCTTTTATGACTTTTTTTTTTCTTTTAGAAAATTTAAAATTTTAGTTCTTGATTAGTTAGAGACAATGGCGGTAAGTTAAAATAATTCACTTCCATCTTTTTATTTTAAATAATAGTTTTATATGAATTATTGTTAATCACAGCTTAAACATGATATTTTAAAGAGTAATTTTGGAATTTCGACTGATTTCTTCGATTGATCAACTACTGGGAAAATGTCAATTGAAGAAAGTATTTGCTTATAAATTTGTTACTATTTGATTTTAGTAGATTTCATTTTTGCAGATCATAGAATATTCATTAACGGTTGTAAAAAAAATGTTAGTTTATTTCTAAAACTTAAAACGAATGAAATGAAATAAAAACCCCTTAGCTCCGACCTTATTTGATCAACTACTGCCTCGGTCACCCTACATAGAATAAGTAGTAATACATTTCCCAATCTCCCTCTATAATGAACATCCCCAATATCTGAACATTTTTGGTCGGTACCGAGATTGTTCAGAATAGAGAGAGTTTACTGTAATAATTTTTAATAGACTCTAGAAATAACTTTTTTACAACGCATCATTTTTTAAATCTTCTAGTCATGTATGTCTGATTGTCGATGTTCATTCAGACACTTTTCTGCAGAAATGCCATCGATGGTTTCGGACGGAAGTTGCCCTTTTTACTATCGAAAACACAAAATTTTAAATTTTCCTGCTGATTTTTGACAGTGTAAATTTTGAGAGTTCTATAATAACGAGCAATTGTATCAATTAATTCTGCTCAACTCAGAAATATTGAAATATTAGTATTTTTAATACTTTTAGGTTGTGTTTCGTCTCGTCATTGTTAAAGCTTTAGTTAGAGTGTTAAAATATCACCAGGCACCCTAATCGGCAGCCGGTGATAAAAAATGATAGAAAGTAAAAGATTAAGCATTTAATAAAGCATTATTTTTTTAGTCTTCCAACTTCGTATATCTGGCTGTCAGTGTTGAATTCAGGCACTTTTCTTCGGATGAGACTTCAATGGCTCTGCGAGGGGGAGGGGGGGGATTATAGAATTCGAGGGAGAAACTACACTTTTTCAATAATGAAAAGACAAAACCTCAAATGTTCTTATCTGGAACACCACTTGAATTCAACTCCACTGACTGCTTTTATATGGACCGATTTGGAATATAGCAATAGATAGCTATTATTTTATGCTTGTTTAATTGTAATGCTCTTTAATCGTTGAATTGCACACACATAAACGCTTCAACAAAATTCTCCTACATTATAAAAAATCTGCAGCAATATTTCTGCAATCACTCCACAGATTTTATAGAATATTTCGATTCTGATCATTGAGAACTCGCCATAATATGATCAAATAACAGTTTTCTACAAAAACAGTAGAATGACTATGAACACTTTGTTGCCAATTTTTGACAGTGTAAATTTTGAGAGTTCTATAATATGAGAGAAAGCTTTTGTATCAATTAATTCTGCTCATTCCAGAAATATATAAAAATTAGTATTTATTTTCTATTTTTTCAAGTTTTCTAAAGCCATTAGCAATTTCTCAAAAATCTTGTTAAATCAAAAGGTTTCCTAATTGGCAACCGATGGGGAAAATGAGAGAATTAGAATCCAAAGTAAAAGACCGCCCCTCGCCCGATAAAAACAGGGCAGAAGTTGTACTCAGCACGTGAGCGTGATGTTGACTCACAACTTATCGTTCAATGGAAAGCCCTCGTCAACTCGAAGTAAACTGAAAATTCAGATTCATGCCCGATGTTACTCTGTGCTTTTATAAGCACGTCAACAACGATCATGTACGCTAATGGCGCCTGGTGCATGTAAAATCCGTCGTGGGTGCAAAGTCCTCCAAGTTACCTGTGAATTATACCTCTGGAGGTGCCTTGCCAGGTGAAGATCTCGTCGTCTGATCAAGGCTCTAAATTACGAGACCATCTTGCGAAGCCATTTGCAGTTCAAGCAACAGGATGTACCATTAATTAACCGGCGAAACAAAGTATGCTCAACGACAAGCAAGTACTTCAGAGATGATGGCACGCGAAGCAATGTTTATTGCCGCTCCGTAGCAATTAGGCGGTCGTCCGCCCCGATACCAGGTATCTCACCCGTTAAGCTGAGATAATTCGGCAGGTAGGGGCCTGGTCATTGGTTAGAAAAAAAGCACGTCAACAACAAAATAGATTGCGGATGAAAGGAAAAAAAGGAGGCGGGGTATTAGAATTGATTTATATTACTCGTTTAATTCGTGCAAATATTTTAATAAATTATAATCATTTTATTTAATCTAATATTTTACTTCATAGATCTAAATTGTACTCAGTATAACATGATTTACAGATTTTAATGTTAAACAGAAATTTTAATGTTAAATTTTATTATTTTAATATTTTAAAAAATACGTGTGGCACTCGGGGACTGCCGCGGTAAAGCTATTGCATAGCATTTTTTATCAACTTATGCAATTATAATTATTTATTTATTTTTTATTTATGCAGTTCTTTTTTTATATTAATTTAAGTTACACTATTTGAGCGTGATGACCGATAACAATTTTTTTTCTTTTACTGAATAAATGAGAAGTTAACATCGTTTAAAATATTTTTATTATCTTACAATACATGTAGGTTAATCAGAAATATTTATCATTGAAACTATACGTTTATGGTAGCTGAAATAAAAAACATAAGTTTGAGACTTGATATTCTCAAAATATTTGAAAAATACCGCGTCAATGTCTGCCGAAGTCTACCGAAGGATACCGTGCCGAAGTCTGCCAACCTGAAGCGACGTTAGCCGGAGTGTTAGGTTTTTTTTTCTCGTTACGGAATTTCTAGATTCTTTCGCCGCGCTCAAATCCCGCGATAAAAGCTATGCAATACCTTAATAAATTACCAAACAAAATTTGGCTGCGCTACGAAAATTAGATCGCGAGTTATAAGCATTTTAAATTTTCAGAACTTCACCGTGGGGGTCTTCTGTCACCAAAAATTAACACTCTCTCATAATAAATTATCAAACAAAATTTGGCCGCGATACGAAAATTAGATTGCGAGTTATAAGCATTTTAAACTTTTCGACCCTCACCGTGGGGGGGGGGGGGTCTCCTGTCACCAAAAATTAACACTGTCTCATAATAAATTATAAAACAAAATTTGGCTGCGCTACGAAAATTAGATCGCGAGTTATAGGCATTTTAAATTTTTCGACCCTCACCATGGGGGGTCTCCTGTCACCAAAAGTAACACTGCCTCATAATAAATTACCAAACAAATTTTGGCCGCACTACGAAAATTAGATCGCGAGTTATAAGCATTTTAAATTTTTCGGCCCTAACCGTGGGCGGTCTCCTGTCACCAAAAATTAACACTGTCTCATAATAAATTACCAAACAAAATTTGATCGCGAAACGAAAAGTAGATTGCGAGTTATTAGCATTTTAAATTTTTTGACCCTCACCTTGATTGGGGGGGGGGGGTCTCCTGTCACCAAAAATTTAAACTGTCTCATAATAAATTACCAAACAAAATATGGCCGCGCTACGAAAATTAGTTTGCGAGTTATAAGCATTTTAAACTTTTCGACCCTCACCATGGGGGATCTCCTGTCACGAAAAATTAACACTGTCTCATAATAAATTACCAAACAAAATTTGGCCGCGCTACGAAAATTGATCGCGAGTTATAAGCATTTTAAAAATGTTTCGACCCTCACTGTGGGGGGTCTCCTGTCACCAAAAGTAACACTGGCTCATAATAAATTACCAAACAAATTTTGGCCGCACTACGAAAATTAGATCGCGAGTTATAAGCATTTTAAATTTTTCTTCCCTCACCGTGGGGGGTCTCCTGTCACCAAAAATTAACACTGTCTCATATTAAATTACCAAACAAAATTTGGTCGCGAAACGAAAAGTAGATTGCGAGTTATTAGCATTTTAAATTTTTCGACCCTCACCTTGATGGGGGGGGGGGGTCTCCTATCACCAAAAATTTGAACTGTCTCATAATAAATTACCAAACAAAATATGGCCGCGCTACGAAAATTAGTTTCCGAGTTATAAGCATTTTTAATTTTTCGATCCTCAACATAGGGGGTCACCGGCCACCAAAAGTAACACTGTCTCATAATAAATTACCAAACAAAATTTGGCCGCGCTACGAAAATTAGATCGCGAGTTATAAGCACTTTAAATTTTTCGACCCTCACCATGGGGGATCTCCTGTCACGAAAAATTAACACTGTCTGATAATAAATTACCAAACAAAATTTGGCCGCGCTACGAAAATTAGATCGCGAGTTATAAGCATTTTAATTTTTTCGATCCTCACTATTGGGCGGGTCTCCAATCACCAAAAGCTACATTATCCTACCTTGTTTTATCTTAAGACGATTATTTTCTATACACATTCTATGAGGAATTTTTATTATTGAAACTATAGATTTATAGTAACTGAAATAAGAATATAAGTTGAGACTTGATAATCCTCTAAATATCTGAAAAATACCGCGTCAATGTCTGCCGAAGTGTACCGAAGGATACCATGCCTAACTGAAACGATGGTTAGCCGACTGTTAGGTTTTTTTTCGTTACGGAATTTCTAAATTTTTCTCGTTACGGAATTTCTACATTCGGTCGCCGCGCTCAAAGCCCGCGATAAAAGCTATACAATAGCTTAATAATAAAATATGCAAAAACATCATTTGAATTAGTGTAGCTTATATAGAAATAATTACTTTAATTTTATAATACTAGGGGGGCCCCGCCCCCCTGCTCGCTATGCTCGCCAACCCCCCGCGTAATCGCTTCGCGATTCCAAATTATTGGCTACTCCTGCTTGCTGCGCTCGCCAATACCACATGGTATGAATAAGCAGTTGCAGACCTTTCAAATGATGTGTCACACGACTGGTGTTGTAAAGAAATTAAAAATGTGCTCCCCTGCGGGGCAGAGTGGGAGGCGACACAAAAGACATCCATAATATGAATAAGCAGCTGCAGACCTCTCAAATGATGTCACACGACTGGTGTTGTAAAGAAATTAAAAATATGCCCCCCTGGGGGGAAGAGTGGGGGTGACACACAAAACATCCATAAAATGAATAAACAGTTGCAGACCTTTCAAATGATGTGTCACACAATTGATGTTGTAAAGAAATTACAAAATGCGCCCCCTCTGAAGGCAGAGGGGGGGATTACACACAAGATATCCATAATAGGAATAAGCAGTTGCAGACCTCTCAAATGATGTGTCACACAACTGGTGTTGTAAAGAAATTAAAAATGTGCCCCCCTGGGGGGCAGAGTGGGGGATGACACACAACACATCCATAATATGAATAAGCAGTTGCAGACCTTTCAAATGATGTGTCATACAACTGGTGTTGTAAAGAAATAAAAAATGTGCCCCCCCCTGGGGAGAGCAGAGTGTAAGGGTGACACATAAGACATCCATAATATGAATAAGCAG
This sequence comes from Maratus speculifer, assembly GCA_964019185.1. Classification (NCBI taxonomy): domain Eukaryota; kingdom Metazoa; phylum Arthropoda; class Arachnida; order Araneae; family Salticidae; genus Maratus; species Maratus speculifer. The sequence continues at coordinate 173,121,293 of OZ025302.1, forward strand.
TTGCAGACCTTTCAAATCTTGTGTAACACGACTGGTGTTGTAAAGAAATTAAAAATGTGTCCCCCCTGGGGAGCAGAATGGGGGATAACACACAAGACATCCATTATATGAATAAGCCGTTGCAAACCTCTCAAATGATGTATCAAACGACTGGTGTTGTAAAGAAATTAAAAATTTGGCGAAATATTACAGTTATCGCCAAGTTGGCGTCACTTTTGACAACTAATTTTGGTCGCCAAATTTGGCGATATATCGCCAAGTTGGCGACAAACTTGGCGATTGTTGGCGATGGTAACCTTTCCTCTCTTTATGGTAACCCATATGGTGATGCATAGACGGAGCCCTTTCCTGATTGGTCTATTCGACTCATGGAAGGAGTGGACAACCCGGATTCGTTACTTCCGGAAATCTTCCACATCAGCATCATTCCAGGAGTCATTCCTTTTAAGGCTAGTTTTTTTTTACTATAGAAGGATAATGTCATTCATTCAAACAGCAAAATGCAGTATTATTTATAACTCTACATTTCAAATAAAGAAAAAAAATTTGCACATTTTATGTAGTATAATATAAATATTAAGTTTTGATAAGCTTTATTTATTTTTTGTAAATAGTAATAAAGTAGGAAAAATGACTTTTCTACGTCTGTATCTTTTCTACACTTTTTCTGTTTAATTTATTTATGCTTATTATTTTTAACTTTTTAAATAAATAATTTTTACTGCACATGAAAGGTATTTTCTTTTTCTAAATTAATAGCAATTTTTACTCCTCACCGTTGCATTTTTGAAGAAGAAATAAAAATGTTAAATGTAAGGTAATACAATGCGATAAAGTACAATAAAAAGTGTTTTTATTTGCATAAGCATTTATTTAATTTATGAATGTTTTGTATTATCAAAATTTATCGTAATTGAAGCAAGAGTCATTTTTGTCATTAAAAAAAAAAAAAAAAAAAAAAAAAAAAAAAAAAAAAAAAAAAAAATTGTACACAGAGAGTAACGGCTCCTTAGGTGGTTCGCATGTCTCAAAAATTTGTTTTAAACATTTTGTCTAAATTTTCTGAAGATTCCTGGCAATCCCAATAAAATTATCTAAGAAAAATGATTTACAATTATTAAAAACCAGTCCCTATGCAATATTTTTAAATTAATAATATTTTTTTTATAATTTTAATTACTTTATAATTTATACTTTTTAATCTTAATTTTAAAATAACTTTAAATTTTCAATAAAAAATAAAAGTTAATTTTTTTTTCGTAATTTAATATTTTATAACTTAGTAATTTTTTAAATCATTTAAAGGCATTTTGAATTCTGCATTTAATAATATTTTATATTTTTCTAGTAATTTTATGTTTAATAATTAATTTTTTTTCATAATGATTAATCACATAATCTATATTCTACAAATACACTAACTCATTTAAAAATCACTTTCAAGCAATATATACGCTCATACTCAGTCATCTTTCCGAATTCGTCTTTGTACTACTTTATATCAACTATAGCATTTGTGCTCACCATATAGTATGAACAAATATAGTGAAACGAAAAAGCTCATATTATAGTTAAAAATGCATTTCCTGTCACCATCGTTAATATACAGTACTTCAGATAGAATATGCTATCTGAAATCTTTTGTGTGTCCCTGTAAATGCTATACACTTACCATTTCACATGAAGTAACTTATAGTAAGCCTTATCCACGTATATCAATTACAGCAAAATAAGACAGATATATTAAATTCAGGATTTAAAATGCCTTTAAATGGTAAAAAAACTAACTTTTATTATTTATTCAAAATATAATGTTCTTTAAAAATTATAGTGAAAAATTTAAATTACTAAATAATGAAACAAAATATTAATCAATTCAAAATTGTGAAAAAATATTTAATTATATAAAATATAAAATTGCGAAAAAAATATTAAATTTGAAATCATGAAATAAATTTATCAATTTAAAATTTAATATACGGAATTTAAAATGAATTTAAAATTATTGCAAAATATTACTCTTCTCTCAACTTTAACTTCCTTAGGAGCAATACTCAATAAAACTTTTGTGCCGAAAAAAAAAGGGAAGAAAAGAAAAAGGAAAAGAAAAAGAAAAATGAAAAGAATAAGAGAGAAAAAGGAAAAAAATGAAATATTAATTTATGAAATATATATTTTTGAACTTAAAATGCTGCATTCAAACTAAATTTAAAATTATTACAAAACATTACTCCTCTCTCTATTTTAATTACTCAAGGAAACTTTTCTGCGGAAAAAAAAGAAAAAGGAAAGAAAAATAAAAAAAGGGAAAAAATATATGAAATTGAAAGTTATGAAATAAATAAATTTTTAAATTTAAAATATTTGAAAATAAAAATATAATGATAAACTAAATTTAAAATTATTGCAAAATATTACTTTATACATTAATGGCAAAATATACTATAATACTTTAATTTCCTAAGGAATAATACTAAAAAAAACTTTTCTGAAAATAATAATAATACACACACATATATATGTATACATTTAATTATGAAAGCTCTCTATTTTTATTTTCTAAAGAGTATTAATCAATAAAACATTTTTGCGAAAAAAAAAAAAAAAAAGAAAAAAAAAGAAAAAAAAAATGAAATAATAATTTTTAAAAAATTGAATATAGCATTTAAACTAAATTTCTGTAATATTAAATGTATAACGAAATATTACTCCTCTCTCTATTTAAATTTCCTAAGCAGTAATACTCAATAAAACTTTTCTAAAAAAAAAAAGAAAAAAAAATGAAAAAGGAAGAAAAAAATATATAAATGTTATGAAAAAGAAAAATGTATTAATTTTATGAGAAAGAAAGAAAAAAAACTATTGTAATATTTAAAATACTGCTTTTAAACTAAATTTAAAATTATTACAAAATATCACTCTCTCTCTCTATTTTAATTTCTTAAGGAGTAATACTAAAAAAAACTTTTCTGAAAATAATAATAATACACAAACACACACACACACACACACACACATATATATATATATATAATTATGAAATATTTTTTTTAATTTAAAATACTGCATTTAAGCTAAATTTAAAATAACAACTTGTTACTCCTCCCCTTATTTTAATTTCCTATGGAGTAATACTCATCAAAAGTTAACTAAACTAAATTTAAAATTATTATAAAATATCACTCCTCTCTCTATTTTAATTTCCTAAGGAATAATACTAAAAGAAAAAACTTTTCTGAAAATAATAATAATACACACACACACATATATATATTTAATTATGAAATATTTTTTTTAATTTAAAATACTGCATTTAAACTAAATTTAAAATTACAACACGTTACTCCTCCCCCTATTTTATTTTCCTATGGAGTAATACTCACCAAAAGTTAACTAAACTAAATTTAAAATTATTACAAAATATCACTCCTCTCTCTATTTTAATTTCCTAAGGAGTAATACAAAAAAAAAACTTTTCTGAACATAATAATAATACTCACACACACATATATATTTAATTAAATATTTTTTTTTAAATTTAAAATACTGCATCAAAATTACAACACGTTACTCCTCCCCCTATTTTAATTTCCTATACTCACGAAAAGTTAACTAAACTAAATTTAAAATTATTACAAAATATCACTCCTCTATCTATTTTAATTTCCTAAGGAGTAATACTAAAAAAAACTTTGACACGCACATGCGCTGATCCTACAAGATCAGAAGATCAAAATGAAAAAGTGTGACCGATGAACGCTGGTGAATGCAGCGTTCGCAGTTCATGTGCTATAAACTGCAATTCCGGACTTTTGTGAAAAGAACTCTGGACTCCCTTGGAGCTATTTTCACTTTTCCTACAACTGCTGTGCCTAATCTCTTCCTTTGTACCATTTATATCACCGGCTACCTATTAGGGATCCTGGTGATATTTAAAAATTTTACATAAACAAAACATTAGCTGTTTAGCTGTTGTTAACACGACGAAAAAAAAAATAAAAATATTAATGTTTAAATGTTTCTGGCTTGAGTAAAATTAATTGATACATTTGCTTGCTACTAAAGAACTCCCCAAATTTACACTGTCGAAAATCGGCAGGAAAATTTAAAATTTTGTGTTTTCGATAGTAAAAAATGCAATTTCTCCCCCGAGATCTATAATGCCCCCCCCCCCCCCCTAGAGGCACCGAATGTCAATCCGTAGAAAAGTGTCTGAATTCAACACTGACAATTAAACATACTTGACTAGAAGATTTAAAAAATGATGCGCTGTAGAAAAGTTATTTTTAGTTTCTGTTAAAGATTATTATTACATTTTAGAAAAACACAAAGTACATTAATAGCATACCAACTAAAAGCACTTCTTAATGAAGTGATATCTATTTTCAATTTCTTTAGTTCGAAAATTTTTGCTTGATGATGTTTTTCTTGAATGTGTGTTATACATATGCGTTGCGGTCGTTTTCTGTGAGTATCACTCTTTCTAAAATTTATCTTTATTTCGTACCTTTATAGAAATCTGGGATTATTTCTGAAATGTTTGATTCTATCTCTGAATTAAAATAATTAAAAATTTTTTAGGTGCGTTCGTAATTATGTAAATACATAGCACCTATAGTTGTCGTTCAGTAAGTCCATCTGTCCGTCTGTTTTGTCTATCCGTCTGTCTGTCTATATGTCGGCATATAACAACACAAAAACTACCCAACCGAATATTTCGAAATTTAAAATACATAATTATTACATAATTTTGTCGAGTCATTTCAAATTTTATGAAAATCGGGTGCATAGATCAATTACAGGGACAATCAAAATTATTCCATTACATAACAATCAATGGGGAAAAATGTTGCAAATGCATTTTAATCGCTTGAAATTTAAATTACATACTTGTTACATAATTTTGTCAAGTCATTTCAATTTTTTTGAAAATAGGATGCATAGATCAAATACAGGGACAATCAAAAGTATTCCATTACATTACAGTCAATGAAAAAAAAGTTTCAAATGCATTTTAATAACTTTTACACTCATTCGAACATAATAATATTAATATGCATCATAAAGTATATATTATAATATAGATTTTGCATGATCTGTTGTGCAAATAACTTTTGTTATTGATTTACAAGGCCACACAAAAGTATTCCATTACATAATGAGTATAGAGAGAACATTGTTTGTTGCGCATTTTAATTGTAATGAACTATTTACAATTTTATGAGATTGATATATGAGAGTGATATTTTTAAAACTTCGTTATTGACGAACATACCTCAGTTGCTACGCTTCACGTGCAATTTCCAACTTGTTTTCCTTATTGCATTGCCTTGTAGAATTTTCTCTCTGGGATTTCATTTATTGTATAAAACACAAGGAAACATTCATCTTAAGTCAACTTTTTTTGTATGTGATAATCTCCATAGACAGCCGTTACTATTATGGATGTTATTTATTTGGCAAAATAATTTTTTTCTTCCAAGTTTATGCATAAAAAAGATGCATTTCCTCAGTCCCAAATTTGTTGCTAGATTTCAGTAATTTTGTAGTGATTATTAATATTGATGATTTTATAGTTTTGTTTGAATATTTTCCAGAGATTTCAGGTTGCTATGTTACGAATCAACAGCATTTCTTTATCAAGCATTTACTCCTTAAATCCGTACAATTTAAAAAAGTCCGTGTCCGCATGCTTTTAAGTCACGCCCAATTTTGTAAGGTAATAGTAGTAATAGTTCACTAGTTATTCCATAAAACTGTCTTCTAGGGAATGAATCGGGAATTCCATAATGCGTGTCTGGTATATTGGTGGTTGAGTCTTTACTAAATGGTGATGGCTTACGAGGCTTGAATGCTGTAAATCTGCTTCAAAAAATTTGTCCCAAAGTAGGTGCTTACATTTGTGGAAAGTAGAAATGAGAATGAAAATACCAAATTGTATAATCTTAATTTCAAATGAAACAGTTTTAATTGATATTTAAGGAATTTTTTACGCATAATATAGTTCCAGAATTTCATGTCAGGTTTCGCATCGGGAAACTACTTATGACTCCACCTACTTGAAATGTGTCAATTAATTTGGGACAAAACTTCCGACCTAAATGTAACAAGTAATTTGGGACGGAGGGAGTATAAAATAAAGGTAAGGTTTAAAATCTGTGCAGTAAATGAATAAAAATTTTATTCGATGCATAAATTCAATTATTACAAAATTGAATTTAAATTTGAATTGAATTTCATATATTATTTTGCAAAAAGAACACAAAACCATGCGCGACATTAAAGTATCAATTATAGGCAGAAACGAATGAAATTGGTAAATGTTGTTATTAAAAAGTTACACAATATAAATAAATTTTAATTTTGTGCTAAAAATAAAAAATACTAGATAATAGATATATAAAAATGGGAAGGTTAGAAAATACTGCCAGACTGACGTTTTTTAAAGCAATTTTCCGGAGTGAAGAATGCCTTGTCTACAAAGTGACCACAGTTGATTATAGCTTGGTAAGTAATTTATTTACCAAAAAGTGAAAATCTCATTTTGATTCTTAATTACTTCATTAGTCAGGCAAATTATCTGCCTCTACATTTAAAAAGAGCCCGAAAAATTTTCACCCAAAGGTTGAAAACACGGAGGACTGAGAGCAGAAAAACACACTGGTAAACCTTTGAGTCAACCGCTAAAATCGGGTTTTCCACCAAAATATGACTTGGCGGATCCATTGCCTTTTAATAGGCGAATCAAATTTTGATTAATTCTGAAATTTCAGCCAATAATTTGATGAGGTGATTGTCTGTGTTGCCTCTTCCCGTAAATGATGTTAATCATCATCATTAGATAAAAGGTTTTGGCGACATGTGATGCGATCTCTTGCAACTCATTAAAATAACGATTTATTTTCCTTTCTCAAAAACATCGGAAGTGCTGCCTCTATTCTATGGAAAACTGTGCATGCAGTTCAGATTCATCCTACACACAGCGTAATAATTAACTACAAAATAAATAAATAACACCTGCAGCTGAATCACTGCACATGCGGTATTTCAAATGAAGGGAGTAGGATACCTTTGAACCTTCAAAATGTTCGAATTTTTTAATACATATTTTGATTCCGTACCACTTTCAGAAAAAAAAAAACTATTTATTTTATAACTTTGAATTTAATATTTTTATTTTTATTTATTTTTTAGAAGACAAGTTTTAATGAGTATTAATCTAATTTTTCTCTCTCTTGAATCTAAACTTAAGAAAATAAAGTTGTAAAATTTTTGTTTACAAAATTCTATCCCTAAAATTTTAATTTATTGTTCAATGCTTAAACAAAGATGTTAGCTTTAGTTTATAAGCTTTGTTTTATTCAAATTTTTCGGAAGAATTAAGTAAACCGTTGTGATCTTGAACTTAATGTGATGGGCTACTATTGAGCAAAAAAGTTGGGGCACTATTGAACAGCGAAAGACACAGAATAAACTGTCAATAGATAATAATTGAAATAATTTAAAGAGTGCACTTAAAACTATGAAGTAAAGAGTTGTTAATGTATCTAAATATTATTATTTCTGAAATTTTTTTATTTGAAAAGAAGTTAATTAAGAATGTCAAAGAATATGGACTTATACTGCTAACAATACCCCCTACTGCACATATAGTTTTTAACCTCTAGTATCAGTAATAGGACGTTTCAAATCTAAATTGAATCAAATCAAAATTCATTTACAGGATAATTGCAAATCCTGGATGCAAAATAATGATTTATGAATAGGTTTTCAAACATTATTTCTGGTTTCCGTAACGGATAAAACGGAATTTTATATCAGGTCTCTTTAAAAAGAATAGCGAATGAAAAATTTTAATTTTTTAGAAGCATCAGATATCACATTGGTGTATTTCAAGGATATTGTAAATTAGTTTTCATAACCAAATTCTTCCCTACTCTATTATATGTTTGATAGTGCATTATTATTACACGTATAATATTTAAGTTTATTTGATATATTTTTGAAGGTTTAATTTTATAAATGTACTGATTTTAGAAATCAAATACGTAGAAATATATATATATATATATATATATATATATATATATATATATATATATATATATATATATATATACAGGGTGGTCATAAAAAAACTTTGCCGATATATGGAGCTCTAGCGGCCAGTCCGCTCAACCGATCGAGGTGAAGTTTCAGATATAGCTATTTAGAGGTATGAGCTCGAGATTCTGTGAACGGCAACAAAATGGCGCTCACGGTTACGGTTATAGTTACAGAAACTCGAAAATTCCCAATGGCAACACCCATTTTTTTTCATCGCAAAATGCTCAGCGTATGCGAAAACCTTAGAGAGCGTTGGAACCGTACGTGTATCGCAAGAAACGGATATGTTATGCACGCACAAAAAACCGTTCTGCGAATCCTCCCCCCCCCCCCATAGAAAAATCTCGATTGGGGCGCAAAGAGGAAATTTGCATATGACACACAGTCAGTACACTAATCTCTGATTACAATACAGATCGGAGAAATTAAAACTTTTATTTTGATTACACATTTTCCACATGGGTGCCATCACCATTAATTGCCTGTGATGACACCCATGTGGAAAATGTGTAATCAAAATAAAAGTTTTAGTTTCTCCGATCTATATTGTAATCAGAGATTAGTGTACTGACTCTGTGTCATATGCAAATTTCCTCCTTGCACCCCAATCGAGTTTTTTTTGTGTGGGGGGGGGGGGGAGGATTCGCAGAACGGTTTTTCGGGCGTGCATAACATGTCCGTTTCTTGCGATACATGTACGGTTCCAACGCTCTTTATGGTTTTCGCATGCGCTGAGCATTTTGCGAGGAAAAAAATGGGTGTTGCCATTGGAAATTTTCGAGTTTCTGTAACTATAACCGTAACCGTGAGCTCCATTTTGTTGTCTTTCGTAGAATCTCGAGCTCATACCTCTGAATAGCTATATCTGAAATTTCATTTCGATCGGTTGAGCGGACTGGCCGCTAGAGCTCCGTATATCGGCAAAATTTTTTTATGACCACCCTGTATATATTTAAAGCAATAACATTTCTTGAAATAAAATATTATATAGGGATAATTCTTAATAATTGTAAATTTACAAAAGAGAGAGGGTTAGAAAAAGTCTTTTTTTTCTCTTTATTACTATTAATAAAATAAAATAAAGCTTATCAAAACTTAATAATTATATTATATTACATAAAATGTGCAGAAAATTTTTTCCCTTTATTTGAAATATAAAGTTATAAATAATTATGTAATATATTCTGTATTTTGCTGTTTAATTAATGATATTATATTATAAAATTAAACTAATTATTTCTTTATAAACTACACTGATTCAAAAAATGTATCTGCATGTTTTAATATTTTAAAGAATGACATTAAAATCTGTAAATTATGTTATACTGAGTACAATTTAGATCTATGGAGTAAAGTATCAGATTAAATCAAATTAGTATAATTGATTAAAATGTTTGCGTAAATCAAACGAATATAAATTGATTCGAATATCCCCCTTTTTCTTTCTTTTCATTCACAGTCTATTTTGATGTTGACGTGCTTACAACAGCACAGCGTAACATCCGGCACGAAGCTAAATTTTCGCTTTATAACGCGTTGACGAGGGCTTTCCGTTGAACGCCAACTAATGAGGTACTCAACATCACGCTCACGCCCATATGCTGTAAAACTTCTGCCCTGCTTTCATCGGGCATCTATTACGATTCTATAATTAATTTTTTTTTTACCACCGGTTACTTAAGAAGGAACCTGGTGGTAATGTTGAATGTGGTTGTTTTTCATATAGAACCAGTGAGGGAACGCTACGTAAAATATTAAAAACAATAATTTTCAAGTATTTCTGACTTTAGTAGAATTAATTGATACAACTGCTTGCTATTAAAGAACTCCCAAAACTTACACTGTCGAAAATCGGCAGCAAAATTTAAAATTTTGTGTTTTCTATAGTAAAAAGTGCAATTTTCCCCCGGAACTCTATAATGCCCCCCTCCGGGGTCACCGAATGGTCTTCCGTAGAAAAGTGTCGGAATTCAACACTGACAATAGACATACGTAGCTAGAAGATTTTAAAGAGGAAGCGTTTTAGCAACGTTATTTTTAGAGTCTGTTAAAAATTATTATTACATATTAGTAAAACATAAAGTACATTAAGAGCATACCAACTAAAAATATTTCTTAATAAAGTAATATCTATTTTCAATTTCTTTAGTTCAAAAAATTTTGTTTGATGACTTTTTTCAATGTATATTATACAAATGCGTTGCAGTCGTTAACTGCGTTTATCACTGTTTCGAAAATTTATCTTTATTTTATACTTTTATAGAAATCTGGGGTTATTTCTGAAATTTTTGATTATATCTCTGAAATAATTAACATTTTTTCTCATTATTGCATTGTCTCGTACAATTTTCACTCTGGGATTTCATTTATTGCATAAAACATAAGGAAAAATCCAACTTAAGTCAACTTTTTTTTTAATGTAGGTGATAATTTCCGCAGATAATTTCCGTAGGTGATAATTCCCTTACTATTATCGATGTTATTTACTTGACAAAATCATTTTTTTCTCCAAGTTTATGCATTAAAAGATGTACTTCCTCTGTCCCAAACTGGTTGTAGGTAATTTTGTACTGATTATTAATATTGATAAGTTTATAGTTTTGCTTGAATATTTTTCAGAGATTTCAGGTTGCTATGTTATGAATTAACAGCATTTCCTTATCAAGCATTTACTCTTTAAATCCCTACAATTAGTTAAAAAAAAGTCCAGTGTTCGCATGCTTTTAAGCCACGCCCATTTTTTTAACGATTCTTTCACAAGTAATTCCATAAAACTGTCTTCTAGCAAATGAATCGGGAATTCCTTAGGGCGTTTCTAGTATATTGGTGGTAGTCTTTACTAAATGGGACTGGCTTACACGGTTCGAATCCAGCAAATTTGCTTCGAAAAATTTGTCTGAAAATAGGTGCTACATTTGTGGAAAGTAAAAATGAGAAAGACAATACAAAGTTGTATGGTGTTAATTTCAGGTGAAACAATTTTATTTGATATTTAAGGAATTTTTTACAAGTAATATAGTTTTAGGATTATATGTCAGGTTTCGCGTCGGGAAGTTACTTATGACTCCACCTATTTAAAAGTTGCAATTAATTAAGTACAAAATTTCCGACCTAAATATGGCAAGTAATTTGGGACGGAGGAAGTATAAAATAAATGTAAAGTTTAAATTCTGTACAGTAAATGAATACATATTTTATTCGATGTAAAAATTTAATTTTTGCATGTATTAAAACCACATTTCCGGAGTGAAGAATGCCTTGTCCACAAAGTGACCTTTACAGGAAACGATAAAAATGGGCGGTCATTCAGAACTTGCCATTCATTTTATCGAAGGTTTCAAACTTGGTCAGACATTTTAAATATCGATAGACATCTTGAAATGTCTAAAAAGTGATATTGTTTTTACAATATTGTTTTGTGAATAAATATTTTTTAATTTTAGAATACTAACACCATTTTTACAACATTGGCCAAAAATGTTAACCAGCAGATATTATACTGATTTGACGTTTGACATTCAGTGACTTTCTAGATGTTGGACAACACTGATCGGGAGATTAGCCGATATCTGTGCTCTACTTGAATTATTCTTGAGCTCGCTAGTTTAGAAAAAATATATCTTCGCGCGCATATTTTTCGCAATGGCATTTGAACATATGAAACACGTTTAGTTTAAATATTGGCCTTTGTCAAATCTCGTAATATAAAATTAGCATTCTTATATTGGTGGACTTTTCAAGGAAAATGAATTTTCAAATGAAATCTCTTATGCAATTTTTGTAGGGTATTTAGTTACAATTTAATATTCTCCTTCTTGAAACATCATTTTAAAAGACCATTAAAAGAAGAGAAATCATCCATATGTGTATTTTTTTCGTTACAATTTTATATATTATATTAAGGGTGTTACGAATATTACTTAAAATAAACACAAAGACCGGGAGAATAAACTTAGCCGATAGTTAAAAAGCAATAACAGAATTTTATTTACAAGTTTGTTTCAGAACGAACGTAAAGACAATTGACAGCAATAACATCGGCTGTCTATGACGTAACAAATTGCGCCCCTCCTACGAACGGTTACAATAAATGAGCTTAGATTGGAGTGTCCTTGAATTTAATTCTCTTTTCCTAATACCCTCCACCTTTTGAGTGGGAAATCAAACACTCAAAACTTTTACGTATACACAAAATAAACATTACTTATAATACTTATAAAAAAAATACTTACGCAATAGAAACACAATCTTATTAATTACAATAAAAATATATATAGTATATGCAAAATAATAATAATAAACACTTGAGTACAAATAAAGAAGTGAGGTGAAATTAAGTAAAATGAATATTTTAATGATGTTTTCTAAATAGAAAATTTATCTAACAGGTGTTTTGATAATTCTGCTACTACTAGTGGCGTAGCCTCATCATTTATTTCTTTTATTGGATTTTTCCAATTCCAATCTGTATAATCTCTGAACTAGTCGTAATAATTCAGAATTGTTTGTTTTTATAAGTTTTTATAATTGTAAGCCTAATTTGGCCATCTCTGCCAGGTATGACTTTCAGAACGCGAGCTAAATTCCAATAGGAACATTTTTTATTAGTATCTTCCACTAGGTCAATTTCTCCTACCTAAAATGATTCATTTTTAGCTCACAGGCTATCATAGCCTGAGAGCTTATGTGCCCGTCCGTTCTGTATGTATGTGCGTAACGCGATAACTCATGATAAAAATATCGGATCCACTTGAAATTTTGTATGTAGGTATATCCTGATAAGGCGCTTCCCTGATTAGTTTTTGGAGTTCTTTCGATATGTATAAGAGGGGGAACGGGGGGCACATGCCCCTCCCCTTAATGGATATAAATGGGTTTTTCACGCAGAATTAACAGTTTTTGTCCAAAATTTAGATATAGGATCATTCTGATGAGGCGATTCCGTGACTGTTATTATGTGTTCATTGAATAAGTATAAACAGGGGGAACGGGGGGCTCATGCCCCTCCCCTTAACTGATATAAACGGGTTTTTCATGCAGAATTAACAGTTTTTGTCCAAAATGTAGATATAGGATCATTGTGATGAGGCGATTCCGTGACTGTTATTATGTGTTCATTGAATAAGTATAAACAGGGGGAACGGGGGGCTCATGCCCCCCCCCCTTAATTGATATAAACGGGATTTTCATGCAGAATTAACAGTTTTCGTTCAAAATTTAGATATAGGATCATTCGGATGAGGCGATACCGTGGCTGTTATTAGGTGTTCATTGAATAAGTATAAACAGGGGGAACGGGGGCTCATGCCCCTCCCCTTAATTGATATAAACGGGATTTTCATGCAGAATTAACAGTTTTCGTTCAAAATTTAGGTATAGGATCATTCTGATGAGGCGAGTCCGTGGCTGTTATTAGGTGTTCATTGAATAAGTATAAACAGGAGGAACGGGGGTTGTAATGCCCCTCCCCTTAACTTGCATAAATGGATTTTTCAATCAGAATTGTCAGATTTCGTTCAAATCTCTGAATAGTTTTGGAAGTTTAATGGTTAAGTATAAAAGAGGGGAATAACTCCTCTTAAATTATATAAATGCTAAATGGGTTTTTATTAAGAATTATCCGATTTTCTCTGAATTTCGGATATAGATTTTTTAATATGATAAAGCATGTATTTGATAGTTTAGGAAGTTCAATGATTAAGTATAAATAAGGAGAAAGGGGAGAGCTGTTTCCCCTTCTTATTATTTTTTTTTTCTCGAACGGAATTAACGAAAATACAAGGCTGTAATGTACAATTAGTATGCGTAGCCTGTGAGCTCAATGCCATCAGTTTAACTGGGCAATATTCTTTTTATTATAGCATTTTATTGATTGCTGCCGTAACTGTCCTAAATATTCTGTACGGAACCTAAGTCTTAAAATTTCTCTTATCCGTTGCAAATATTTAGCTCTTTTACTCAATTTCATTTTGTCTACATTGTCAATATCTGGAAGTCAATATGTATCTATCTAACTGTGGAGTTTCATGTAAAAATTTCTCTGGTGTTATAGAAAAGTCCTCATCAATGTCCTCTGACACATAGGTAATTGTTCTTGAATTAATAACTCTTTCACAGTCCGATAATACAGTGAGTAATTCCTCGTAATCAAGAGAAGCACGACCCAATATTTTTCTTAGGATTTGTTTTACAATCCGAATCAAGCGTTCCCACCATCCGCCCTACCATGGTGCGGAAGGAGGGTTAAACTTCCAATCAATTTTTTGTTCAGCAGCTTTAAAACGGAGACTATCCCAGTCGATAGTTTTCATAAAGTTCTCCGCGCCAATGAAATTTGTTCCATTGTCTGAATATATGGTTGAAAATCGTCCACGGCGTGCAATAAAACGTCTTAAAGACTGAAAAAAAGATTCAGTTGATAGAGAAGTGATTAATTCCAAGTGGACGGCACGATAAACTGCACAAGTGAAAAGTACAATACATGATTTTCGACCATCTTTCAAATACAATGGTCCAGCCAAATCACATCCTATAATTTCAAATACACAAGCATCGCGGACCCTATCATTAGGTCAAATTCCTGGGATTGCCTCACATTTTTTAGCTTTGAATTTTCGACATTTTATACATTTTTCAATACAATTTCGTATTGTCTTTCGTGATTTAAAAATCCAATACTTTTCTTTTAAAGTTGACATTAACAATAAAGTACCAGCATGTAATAAACCATTATGTACAGTCATTATCAACAATTTTGTGATCAGATGGCAATATAATAGGGAACTTAAAATCGTATTGGTCTTTTCGATAAGCAACATTCGACCTAGCTCTTATAAGGCCGTCACTATCAACTATTGGTCTGAGTTGTCTTAATTTCTCATCATTTTCTCCTTTAAAAGTTTCTTTTTGAATGAGTAACATTAAAGCCTTTTCCCCTCTTTCTATTTCTTGTACAGATAAATCTTTTGAAAGATTTTTGTCAACTTTTCTTAAATTGTTATAAAATCTAAAAATGCAAGATAACATTCTTAAAATTTTCTTAAATAAAGAAACATACTTATAATACCACTTACCATTTTCATCATTGCTAATTAATGTGGCTATAACTGTTTTACGAATCTCAGAATTGACCAAATCTTCATTTGGCTCGTCATTCGATTTAGGCCAACTTTCTTTTTTCGTGCAATCATTCAGGTCCCTCCCACCATTTCCTTTCAACTAATTGTTCAGCAGAACACCCCCTTGAAAGTAAATCGGCGAGGTTAAGAGAACCTGAGATATGATGCCACCAGTGAGGGGAGGTCAGTGAATGTATTTCTGCAACCCGATTTTGAATGAACGTTCCCCAATTTTGATTTCGCTGAATCCAACACAAAGCTGTTGTTGAATCAGCCCGACAATAAATATCAACCCTTGATAAATTTAGATCCTTTATTATGTTAGATAACAATCTAGAACCAATATTGCAAGCCAAAAGTTCTAAGCAAGGAATCGTAATGGTTTTTAAAGGGGCTACCCTAGATCTTGCTTGTACTAGATTAATTTTAACCCCATATTCATTTTCGATTCTAATGAAAACGCACGTACCGTATGCTTTCTTACTACCATCACAAAATAAATGTAAACTTATATCTTAATTAATTGGTTTAAGTCCAAACTATCTAGGAATACTTATCTGTGAAAGTAAACATAAGTTTTGTTGCCACGACTTAAATTTTCTTTGTAAATCATCCGGTAGTATATCATCCCATTTAAGTTTTAAATTCCACGTTTCCTGTAAAATTAGTTTTGGAATTAGCATTATCGGAGCCGTATAGCCCACAATATCAAAGACTTGGTGTGTTACGCCTAGGACTGTTCTTTTTGTGATTGGTTCTAATTTATTTAAAACCTGCTCAATTTTACATGATAATATATCGGTAGATGTATGCCATATGAGACCTAATAGGGAAACACCCTCTTCCGTGGAGGAATCTTCCTGAAATATTTATTTCATTATTCAAGTTAGACATCCAACATCTTAAATTAAAATGACCCAATGACATAATTAATTTCGTTTCGACAAAAATTTTTCTCATTTCTATTTCAGAATTTAAACTTGTCACGCAGTTATCAACGTAAAAGGCTGTTGTTAGAATTTCTGCAGTATTCTTTAATTTTTTTGGAACTCTATCTAAATGATACAATAAAGTTGCGGCTAATAAATAAGGGCTGCATGTAATGCCAAAAACTACTCTTTTGTGACGATAAACTTCTACCTGTTCCCGATTTTCTTTATCAAACCATAAAAACCGCTAAAAATCTCTGTCCTTTTCTCTTATAGCGATCTGCAAAAAAGCTTTTTCAATGTCAGGGGTAACACCTACGTAATTCATACGGAAACGGTTTAGAATCGAGGGAGTCATCTCAATTAGATTTGGACCCGTAGATAAACAATCATTTAATGAGGGGACACCTGGTAAATGTGAACTAGCGTAAAGTACTGGCCTTATATTTGTGGTACTATTTTCTTTTATTACTGCCCTATGAAGCAAATAATGAACACCCGTTAGTTTTTCAGTCGTTGTCTTTTCAGTTATACTAAGATTTAACCAATTCTGAAAAACATCACAATCACACACATCATTAAATTTTCCAGAATTTTTCAATTTTCTTTTGGCGGTTAAAATAGATTTTTCACCATTTATTTTATTATTTGGTAAAAGCTTGTTATCCAAAACCCAAGGTAACGCGATTTCATACCGCCCCTCACTATTTACTTTAACAGTCTCTTCAAAATATCTTTGCGTATCCTCCTGCAATTCTGCTTTCGTTTGGGAGGATTGAGACTAATTGGAGGTTCTGTGATACCCAAAACATCTAATTTCCAAAGATCGTTAATGCGTTGATCTTTTACTAACATAGAAGAAATAATAAGAGAAGCAGTACTCTCAGAATTTGGCTTAATGCCAGAATTGAATTTTCCTATGACAGTCCATCCTAATATAACCAAATAAATAAACAACGTTCAAGAGCACAAATACTATAAAACAAAATATGTTAAAAGATGTTAAAAGCGTACATGTTTCGGGACTTCTTAAGTCCCATCATCAGTGCTAAAAGTGTAAAATGTAAAAGAAAGTCACATCGCAAAATAAAATAAAATATTTATTTTATTTTGCGATGTGACTTTCTTTTGCATTTTACACTTTTAGCACTGATGATGGGACTTAAGAAGTCCCGAAACATGTATGCTTTTAACATCTTTTAACTTCTTTTGTTTTATAGTATTTGTGCTCTTGAACGTTGTTTATTTATTTGGTTATATATAAACACAAAGTACAATCCTTCCCCCCTTCTTAGTCCATCCTAATTTCGTGTTTATCGCGGTTAATCCACATTTAAGATTAACTATATTTCCAGTTAAAAGTTTACCAGCAATGTCTGCAACAATTAACAATTTTATTTCCTTACCAACCTTTAAATTCTTATTTTCTAAATCATTTATTTTAATTCCGTGTAACTTCAATTCATTTACCCAAGGGCCAGACGGAATTTCCTTAATTTCAGAACAAATACGTTTCTGACTTAATACTTCTAATTTACATTTATATTCATCATTTATATCACTTAATTCAATCAAATAATTTTATATACATTTTCAGGAGTTTCAACACCACCAAATAAAGATTGCTTAATTCTAGTTTCATCAATACACTTAAATTTTATACTCTGAGCAACATCTGTAGATATATAAGATTTCATACTACCGTTATCATGGATAGCACGAATAAACATTTCTTTAGAACCATTCTTAATTTTTACAATTAAAGTTTGCAAAACTACATCTGAAATCTTCATGTAATTATTTAGAGTGCTTGTTTTGTTTTAACTTTTATCTCCATTCGAGATATTATTAATTTTGTTAGAAGTTAAATCCGGACACAAAATTACAAAATGCTGATTTTTGCAAATCGGGCATGTATGTTTTGATTTACAAGAATTAGCCATGTGAAAACGCTTTAAACATACAAAACAAGCATTCTTTTTCTTAATAATATCTTTTTTAGAATCCAAACTCATAGATAAAGCATCATTACAATTTTCTGAATTGTGAGACTTATTACAGAAAATACAATCAAATTTCTTAAATTTAGGTGCATTTACCTGAAAATTATTACCATTTGCATTTAATAATTCATGAGCAGTTGGAATAATGTTTTTATTTTCTAAATACTTTTTTTAACAGGAACTTTTTCAGAATTTAGAGTGTCTCGCGTGATTTTTAATCGAAATTCAGTGTCTACTTCATTTTTGACACACATCATTAGTAAGTCTAAATCAGTCTTACCTGCTTCAGTACCTGTGCTCCTTTGCCTTTCCCATATTTTGATTAAATCGTCGGGGAGGGCTGATTCTATCAGTGGGAGGAGCATATACGAAAATTTATCTTGGGTAACACCTAGAGATTCCAACGCACGTAACTGCGTTTGTAGCTTATCATATAGTGTCAACAAATTGACTTGCTTTTTATCTGTAATAACTAATTTTAACAATTCTCTAACGTACACTTGTATCAGCACATTTCCTTCCCGAAACGCTCCTTTAAAAAATTCAACGCCTTACCGTAATTCGCTTCTGTTGCAGGAAAACTATCCACAATTTGCCGGGCTGGAAATTCAGGCTTAGTCGACTGAATTAAATACTGGAACTTGTCGCGAATATCTATTCCAGGGTCTTCATTTATTTTACTGAATTGCGTCCAAAAGCTCAGCCAGTTTCTTGGGTTCCCGTCAAATTTAAGTACTTCGATTTCAGGCAGTTTTTGTTTCGTAATTATCTACATGATTGGAGATGAAGAAGAAACATCACTTATATTAACTGAATTAAGTTTCGATTTTATCTTCTTACATTTGATTTTGAAATGCGATATTTTATCATAGTATTCTTGGGCTGCTTCATATTCTTTGTCAAAATCTTCTTGCGAACACTTCTGTTTTTGTAATTCTTCTAAAAATTTTTCATCTATTGTTCGTAACGATTTACATTTCTCTTGCAATGAATCAAACTGTATTTCTACATCTTCCGAATTAGGATCGTCTTCCCTTAATAATTCTTGCAGTTTATTAGCAGTTTTCGTAAATGACGTTCTTGCTGCTTTTCTTTGTTGTCGTATAACTTCCAAATCTATGTTTAAAAATTACTTAAACTATCGGCAAAAAAAAAAAAAAAAGTGAACGTGCTCTAATTAACACGTATCCACGGCAAGGGATGCCATAATGTTACGAATATTACTTAGAATAAACACAAAGGCCGGAGGCATTTTTAGAAAGAATCACGTTTTGAGCACCAGCTTTGGCGAGTTGGCGAAAGCGAGAACGTTCAGCTAGCTGCATCGCCAAACAAAAATAAACTAAGTTCAAATGTGTCATAAAACATATGATGAATAGAATTATATTTATTACAACAGAATCTTTACTACTGTTTTTAATTAACTTCTCAATTTCTTCGAACATAGCGAGTTAAGGAAATAATATTTTTGAATTGAGAAAAAAAAAATTGTTTAGATGTTCTGTGAAATTTAAAGCATTTTAATATGAAAAAGCTCTTTGTTTAAAGCTATGTTCTAATCGTAAATAACGGTGAATAACATTTCCTCATATTATAGATTTTGTTTGATAACATTTACGGAAAAAACAAATGAACAATAAGCGCGATCTCTTTGCAGAAAGAAGGGTTGCTATTCGCTAGGCGTTTGACGTCACAAACAAGAAAGGGTGCGTAGCATTGACTTCATCTTCGCGCCAATCGTTGTTCTGGCGATAAGGTGCTCAAAACGTGATTCTTTCTGAAAATGCGACCGGGAGAATAAACTGACAGCAATAACTGACAGCAATAACATCGGCTGTCTATGGCGTAACAAATTGCGCCCCTCCTACGAAGGGTTACAATAAATGCGCTTGGATTGAAATGTCCTTGAATTTAATTCTCTTTTCCTAATAAAGGGATATCCCAAAGTCAGTAAGAAATGGCGTTTTTTCATTTTTCAAAACGAAGAACTAAATCCGTTTTTAGCTGCGCATTTGCGGAGCAACATACATTTGTTGTATGTCACATGTCCCATTCTTTTGCAGAAGGTAGTTGTAATGTTTCAAACAATCGTTTTCACCGTTTTTCATTTTTTTTTTCTTATTTTTTTAATTGGAAACGCCCATTCCTATCAGAACAGGAATAAATGCCAAAGGCTTTGTCACAAAGGAATAGTTACGCCTTTTTGAAGCTCCATTATTTCTCTTTTGTAGCTTGTTTACTGTGTCAGCATACAGGAAACGGTGAACTCTTAACTTCAATAATTTGGATACTGCTTTTAATAGGCACCAGACAATTTTTATATAAAAATATTCTAATAAATATTTTTGACATTAATAATTACGTATCTATCTACAGATCTATAAAATTTGCAACTAAATTATGCATACATATGTAATCTTCTAGTCCCAAATATTGTTTCCAGAATTAAAGTGCAATATTATCAATCTTTTCTAAGAAAATAAATATTTTAAGAAAACACCTTTTTTTGTTTCATTCTTAAAACTTCAAATAAAAAGAATCAGACATAAATGGCTGCGTATTTAAAGAAAGGCAAACTACAAAATATTATATTCCCTGTCTGTATCATTATAAAATTTTAATATTGCAAAGACAGAGGCGGATTTTTCATTTGTCTAAGTGGGCTAAAGTCTAGGGGCCCTATTAGATTTTCTTTGGGGTTTTCTCTTCATATTAGACTAATATTTAATGCACAGAGGAATTATGTACAATATTCTTTGTTGTCCTAATTTATAGATTTTTAAAACTATTAACCCTTTCTGGCGCAAGTAAATTCTATTTGTAAAATGAGAGATTGTTGATTGACACCGGAATTTATAAAGGACTTGTCTAGATATTAGGAATTCCTTAAATTAAGCTTTCTATAGGCCAAATTATATTAAAATATTACTGCTGCCGTTTGCAAGTTTAGAATTAAAATTAGGTGTTGCCGTCGCACTGCGCAAGAAAGGATTTTGATATGTAGATTGTATTCCGAACGATATCCATTTTTAACGTCATCTATTTCCTCAAAAAATCTAGAATTTTTTTTTTTCATGTAATTTGTCATAGATTTACACAGAGCCACGCGGGTCGAGCCAAGATCTTATAAGCAACACTACAAATAATATATTTTGAAGATTTCTTAAATTTTAATCAAACATTTTTTCCTACGTTAATTTTTACAATTTCCCTTTTAAAGAAAGAACTCTGTTTTCACGCTTTAGGATATATTAAACATGATTATTCCGACTTTGAAACGATTTCTGCCAGTGTGTTAAAAGTTTATGAGTGCTACTCTAATGAAATTTACATTGTTGAGAAAAGTAATCTCATTATGTATTTTATTTTACTTTATTTTTCAAATTTTTAGTATTATTTATTTTTTACTTACTTTAAAAAATTTACAAGTATACCAATAATATTCTAAAAGAGATTCAAAGTTCTCACGCCCTTAAAAAATGTAAAAAGTGAAAAGAAAACAAATGAGATAAACATTTTGAAAAAAAAAAAAATGCATAATCCGATTTGTTTTATCAATAATTAAAATATTTCATCACTCTGTGAATTTAGTTTGATGTCAGAATTGAAAACCTTTGATTGCCATTATTATTTTTAAACTTTCGCGAAGTAAACGAAAAGTTCAGCAGTTAGTTTTTCTTAAAAATTAAATTCCTATTTTTAATTAAAAATTTACTTATTTGAATGTTTGAACACAACTATTAAAAAAAAAAAAAAAAAAAAAAAAAAAAAAAAAAAAAAAGCCGGTTACGCGCTGGTGCCTGAAATTCGCAATAATTTAACACAGAGGGCAGAGTTATTGGCAGCGAGCGATTAATTTTTAAAAATTATATGGAAATCACTATGCATTTTTGACGGGTCATGCGTATTAAGTTCCGCCACTTGTCTGTTACTCCGTGGAGCACAGTTTTACACTGGGTGGATCACACTTTTTCATTTTAGTGATTTTGATTCGCTGATTCTGCGGGGTCAGCACTTGCAGCATACCGTTTCGGGCATAACGTGGCTATTTTTTGTTTAACATAATATTATCCGTAGAATCTAGCGAACAAGGATTATGGTGTAGTATTATGAATACGTCAGGTTATACGGTTTTGAGTTCGCTTCCATACAGAGCTCAAGTGTCTTTTTAATTAAATTTATCATGAAGAAGAAAATTGAAGATATTTATTTTTCAATATTTGACGCAATAGTAATAATTTTTTTGATATGAATTTTCCTAAACAATATTTTTTAATAATTTTAAATTTAGTTTAAATGCTGTATTTTGAATGTATAAAGTTTTTTATTTCCTAGTTTTAAATTATTACTGTTTTTTCCAGTAAAGATCTAATGAGTATTACTCGTTAGGAAATAAAAATGGGGAAAGGAGTAATATTTTGTAAGAATTTTAAATGTAGTTTAAATGTAATATTTTAAATTAAAAAGTTTATTTATTGCGTAATTTTAAATTTAATTTTTTTTGCAGTTAGAAACTTAATAATATTTCTTTTTTATAATTTTAATTATTTGATAATTTATATTTTTAACATAATTTTAAATTCTGAATAAATAATATAAGTTATTTTTTTAAATTTAATATTTTATAATTTAATATATATATACATTTAAAGGCATTTTGAAGTCTGAATTTAATAATTTTTCATATTTTTTTAGTAATTTTATGTTTAATAATTGTTTTTCATAATGTTTAATCAAGTAATCTATATTCTACAAACATACTAACTCATTTAAAAATCAGCTTCAAGCAAATTATTCGCTCATACTCAGTCATTTTTGCGAATTCTTCTTTGTAGCACTGAATAACAACTATATCATTTATGCTCACCCTATAGTAGGAATTAATGTAGTGAAACCAAAAAGCACATATTATAGTTAAAAATGCATTTCTTGCCATCATCGCTAATATACTTTCAGATAGAATATGCTGTCGGAAATCTTTTGTGTGTGCCTGTGAATGTTATACAGTTACTACTTCGCACAAAATAAGTTATAGTAAGCCTTATCGACGTATATCAACTAAACCAAAATATAAAAATTTGTTAAATTCAGAATTTAAAGTGCCTCTAAATGATAAAAACACTAACATTTATTATTTATTCAAATATTAATGTTCATTAAAAAATATAGTGAAGAATTTAAATTATTAAATAATAAGAATTATGAAACAAAATATTAATAAATTCAAAATTGTGAAAACATAATTAATTAGTACTAAATTTAGAATGATGAAAAAAAAAAAAAACATTAAATTTGAAATTCTGAAAAAAAAAAATGTTGAAATTTAACTTACTAAATTTAAACTAAATTTAAAATTATTACATAATAATATTCTTCTCTCTATTTCAATTTCCTCAATAAAAATTTTGTGCCAAAAGAGGAAAAAAAGAAAAAGGAAAAAAAGAAAAAAAAGAGAGAAAAGGGTAAAAATATATGAAATATAAAATTATGAAATAAATATATTTTTTTTTAAATTTAAAATTCTGCATTGAAACTAAATTTAAAATTATTAAGGTCTAAATGAATGAATTTTACTCCTCTCTCTATTTTAATTACTTAATAAAACTTTTTTTGTGGAAAAAGAAAAAGAAAAGAAAAAAAAGGAAAAAATATATGAAATTGAAAATTATGAAATAAATAAATTTTTAAATACTTCATTTAAACTAAATTTATTATTTCAAAATATTACTCCTCTCTCTATTTTAATTTTCTAAGGAGTACTAATCAATAAAACATTTTTGCGAAAAAAATAAGAAAAGAAAAAAAAATGAAATAAATATATTTTTTAAATTTTGAATACAGCATTTAAACTAAATTTAAAATATGTATTACTCCTCTCCCTATTTTAATTTCCTAAGCAGTAATACTCAATAAAGCTTGTCTGAAAAAAAAGAAAGAAAAAATATATAAATCTTATGAAAAAGAAAGAGAAAAATGTATTAATTTCATGAGAAAAAAAGAAGAAAACTACATTAATATTTAAAATACTGCTTTTAAACTAAATTTAAAATTATTACAAAATATCACTCCTCTCTCTATTTTAATTTCCTAAGGAGTAAGTAATACTAAAAAAAACTTTGGCACGCACATGCGCTGATCCTACACGATCAGAAAGTCAAAATGAAAAAGTGTGATCGCTGGACACTGGTGAATGCAGCGTTCGCAGTTCAAGTCCTGTAAACTGCAATTCCGGGCTATTGAATGACAAGAACGGTGTCCGTACCCTTACCCCTATGGAGCTTCCGTTCTTTTTCTGAAACTACATAATTTTTATCACCTGCAGCCGGACAAACATACTGGTGATACATTTAAATTAATGAACAGACATTGTAAACCCAGTTACCATACATTCGAAAAAAATCAAAATAATTTTCACTATTCAGTATTTCTGGGTTGAGTAGAATTAATCAACCTTAAACTTAAGAAAATATGAAGACATCCGCAAAAGCACATTTTTCCATCAGCTTTCGCTAATATTCTCAACAGATGGGCGTTACTGTTATATGCATAAAACATATGTATTCGTCATTTTTTACTTACCCATCATACGTAGTATAGGGTAAGTCTTGCAATCGTTTTGAAAATCGAAATTTTTTTTGACGGATTTACACGTTTTAGATAGTGGAGATTCCGAAAAACATATTTTTAGAAAAAAAAAATTTTGCCGTCCGTCTGTCTGTAAACGCTCTAACTCCCGAACAAATTGAGATAGAGACTTGAAATTTTGCATGTAGTTAGTATGTAAGAATGGGACGAACCCTATTTAATATCAGCAACCTCGAGTATCCGGAACTATTTTTTTCGGACTCTCGAAAATTTCGTTCTGATGAAAGGTATATAAAAATTTTCGAATTTTTTTGTTCGAAGGAATGTTCGTAAAAGGCAATAAAATAACACACATTTTGCATATAGAACGAAGTCGATCGGATTATTAGTTGCCGAGATATTTGTAATCTTGTTTTCCACATTCTTCGATTTTTCATAACCCTGTATTTCATTCAAATTTCAATTCAAAAGTATATTTTAATTGGAAATGAGACGCTTAATCCGACGCAGTTAATTGTTAGTTAATAGAATTATTATTTTTGGAGTTATAAGGATGTTTCTTTTACGCAGTTCGGTACTATTTGAGTAGTTTGGCGTTTTATATAATTTGTCGAAATTGGTACATCAGCAGTTGTTTAATATAGCATTACTATGTATATTAACAATATTTGAATTTTGTTTATGAATTGCAATGCATTGCATAAATAGTTTCACATGTTTTATTTTCATATACATATCCATGATGGGTAAGTATTACGGTGGCCCCCAACGACTAGATGTTGTTGTTGTTCGTTTATAATTAAGAAAATGCATGGTAAAATTTTAAATTTATAGAAAAACAGCAAAAAGCTCTTAAAAATATATTCAAATGCGTACTTTTGCAAAAAAAAAAAAAAAAAAAAAAAAAAAAAAAAGTAACTTGCGTGACCTAAAAGTAACAATTACAGGTATACAGGGTTCATACCTCAGAGTAAAGATGAATAGAGTGAGTGACCCCCAAAGAAAACTTAACCCATCATTGAAACCACGTGACTGGTAGACGCTCCTTCTAACTAGGGAGCTTTCTTTTATGTATTTGTGTATTTGTATTTTCATTGACAAGGAACCCGCCTCTACTCACGTGAAGCTATTCTCCCTTTTCCTACAACTGCTATGCGAAACCTTTTCCTTTGTACCATTTATATCGCCGCTACCTATTAGGGGTCCTGGTGATATTTAAAAAGTAAGGTATAATCAGCTCTTTCGTTATCAGTGAAACACAACGAAAATTATTAAAAACATTAATATTTCATTTTTTTGGCATCGGTAGATTTAATTAATATATTTGCTTGCTATTAAAGAACTCCCGAAAGTTACAGTGTCAAAAATCGGCAGGAAAATTTTTAATTTTGTGTTTATGATAGTAAAAAGTGCAATTTCTCCCCGGAACTCTATAATGCTCCCACGGGGGCACCGAATGCCGTTCCGTAGAAAAGTGTCGGAATTCAACACTCACAATCAAACATACGTGACTAGAAGATTTAAAAAATGATGTGTTGTAGAAATAAAAAGTTATTTTTAGAGTCTGTTAAAAATTATTATTACATTTTAGTAAAACACAAGGTACATTAAGAGCATACCAACTAAAAACACTTCTTAATAAAGTGATATCTATTTTCAATTTCTTTAGTTCGAAAAATTATGCTCGATGGCGTTTTTTTCAATGTATGTTATACATATGCATTTCGGTCGTTAACTGCGAATATCACTGTTTCTAAAATTTATCATTACTTTGTACTTTTATGAAAATCTGGGATTATTTCTGAAATTTTTGATTACATCTCTAAATTAAAATAATTAACATTTATTATTATTATTATTATTATTGCATTGCCTCTTACAATTTTCTTTCTGACATTTCATTTATTGAATAAAACACTAGGAAAAATCCAACTTAAGTCAACTTTTTTTCTTTGTAGGTGAATTTCCACAGACAGCCGTTACTATTATCGATGTTATTTACTTGACAAAATCATTTTTTTCTTTCAAGTTTATGCGTAAAAAAATGTGTTTCCCACCTCCCAACTTCGAAGCTAGATTTCAATAATTTTGTATTGATTATTAATATTGATGGTTTCATAATTTTGTTTGAATATTTTTCACGGATTTCAGATTGCTATATTTTCAATCAATAGCATTTCTTTACCAAACATTCTCTCTTTAAATCTGTGCAATTAGTTAAAAAAAAAACCGTGTTTGCATGATTTTAAGCCACGCCCAATTTTGGTAAGGATTCTTTCTAAAGTAACTGTATAAAACTGTCTTCTAGCGTAATCCGGCATGAATCAGGTCCCTAACGTGCCGGATTAGTGGATATTTACTGTAACTTCCTATGTCGCAAAATATTTGTTTATCCCAATTCTCAGAATCTAAAAATATAATTGATGTGTAGTAACTAGTATCCGTCTTTGAAGCATAATAAAATGTGTAATAAATAAATAAATAAATAAATAAATAAAATAAAGTAGACCATGTGAATAAATATAAATAAATAAATAACAATTAACTGTAAATAAATAAAAATTGCTGTAATGAAAAAAATAAAAAATAAATAAATAAATCAGAATACCTTATCATTTTTTTTTTCTTTACAGATAGAATTTTCAACAGAATGTTAGTGCAACTTTATGCTATTTTTTATTGTCTGCTTTTGTCTTTGCTCGAAAATATCACTTTAAATATATTGCTTTTTTTTAACCTTTATAATAATAAATAATTATGTATATGAAGTCAAATCTTTCGGTCTATTGTTCGGCCCATATTGCTCAAAGATATCAGAAAAAATAAATAAAAATAAATACAAATAAAATAAAAATAAAAATAAAATTGGTAGTTTTAGTTGGCACAATTAATTTTATGAGCGAATTCATTATGTTCCACTCAAAATAAGTCAAAAGGCTCTCTATATCTGATAATTCATTGAAAATGCAATGCCAGTAGCTCCGCCTACTAATAAATATCTTGCAGGAGTAATCCTCAAACAGATCTGACCATTTTTTGCGGTTCTGTGTCGGCTCGTTTGTTGTGGCGACATGGTGTTTTTGACTTTTATGAGTTTTGCAGGAAAGGGACGGTTTTCTGGCAAAAAAGAAATCTTTCCATCAAATAGGGTGGACAACTTATCTGCCTATTCTTTTGTTAATTTCTCTCCTTTCTATTATGAAGAAACCGCAAATGGGTCCTATACAAAAGGCTCTTCCAAGAATTCAGTTGAACTGAAAGTATTGCAATCCGAATGCAGCCTTACATCTTCTCGTAAATCAATCAATCATTATGCTACATTCTTTTCGTCTCACTTTTTTAAAACAATACTTTCATGTTTAAGGACAATTGCAAAGCGCTCAAATTTTGTCAGATTCCAAGATCTTCAGATCGTGTTTTCTCAACACGTTGGTCAATAATCATCATATGATTTTTAAATTTTCATTTAATGTACATTGATTCTTCTTAAAGTTTGGCTAATATTATGAATGCAATTTTTATTCAATTATTGTATTGCTGTGATAACATTACGAATGAAAAAAAGTATGCTGAGTAGAGAGAGAAGTGTTTATGAGAAATGGGGGTACTTGTAAAATGGATTGCATACAATGTTTTCTATAGATTAGAGGCAGGCTCGTCTGCCGTTTCTGAGAAAGGAAAACAAATTTTGTTTTAATCAGTTACAAAAGAACACGTCACATGACGAGAAGACCCTTTTTTTCTGCTATTACGAAAAAGGATAATTGATTGCACTTTGCTTGGTTGCCCAAGTTTTTTGAATATCTGTTTTTTTTTTTCTTTTTAAAGTTTTACTCGCCTTATCTAACAAGAAAAAATTATCTTTGAATCAAGAAAGAAAGAAAAAAGAAACATAGAACATTACTAGTTTTGGGCACCTACCTTAACCTTTTCCGGCGCAATCAAACTCTATTAGTAATATGAAAAATTGTCGATTGACACCGGAATTTATAAAGGACTTGTTTAGATATTACGAATTCCTTAATTTAAGCTTTCATTGTAAAAGCAAATGCATATTAAAATATTACGGGTGCCGATTGCAAGTTTGGAATTAAAATTAAGTGTTTGCGCAAGGCAAGAAAGGGCTAATTATACCACAGATACAGCGTTTTGAAGCATGTAAGTTAGAAATCGCATACTAATCACAAGGATTTAGATTGCATTCGTGATATCACATTATTACAGCCCGCGCGATCATCGCGCACACCATGTAAAAAAAGGTTTAATTTAAGCATTTAAAAATATGTGGTGTTAAATGAATTAAAAGTATATCCCTGATTGAACGCGATGAATTTAAAATAATTTTCGATAATAATTTACCACATATTACAACATAAATCTTTTTGCTTCTGTGTATAGCAAAATTTATCTTTCAAAGATTAGTTTCACGTAATTAAAATTGCATCATAGATACCTCTAAACATAGAGGATTTCTACTCATTCCGCGCAATAAACTCGATCATAGCGCAATCTGATGAAAATGTAATTTTTTGGATACAGCTTCACCTGTTGTATTCCACACTTTATACTTCTAGACACTGGACCACTGGATTAATATCATAGACCGGGAGGAGGTATCATTTATATTATCAAGTTCATGGCTAAAATTCCAAAATTAGATAAAATGAATTCGGTTGGCCAAGTCACATCTTGATGAAAAACAACCAATTTTAGCGGTTCTCTTGTAGGTTTATCATTGTGTTTTTCTGCAAAACCCAAAGGTTGAAAACATTGAAGAAAAACACAACCTTAAACTAACAATGGTAAACTTTAGAGTTAACCGCTAAAATCGGGTTTTCCACCAAAATATGACTTGGCAGACCCATTGCGTTTTAGTATACAAATCGAATTTTGACTTATTCTGGAATTTCAACCATGAACTTGATGAGGTGATTATCTCTATTGCCGTCTATTGTAAATGCTGTTAATCAATGATCCCTTTTTTTTGTAATAGTAGAAAAAGATTTTGGTGTCAAGCGATGTGCTCTTTTGCAACTGATAAAAATAATAATTTGTTACCCTTTCTTATTTAGCGGAAGCGCCTGCCTCTACTCGATAGAAAACATTGTATGTAATCCACATTCATCCTATACACAGAGTAATAATTAACTACATAATACAGTTGGCCCTCATTAATTCGAAATCGGATAAATCGAATCTTCGCTTAATTCGAACTAACGAAAATTCCGGATTTTTATTTTCCCCTACTTTCTCACGGACTTTGGATCCTTGAAATAGCTCTCTTTATTTCATTTTCATCATAATTGTTCTGAACTAGGATACATACAATGACATGCATTTGATGTTCTCTTTTTTGTGTCCCATCTGTCCATCTATGGCACTTATATTCCTAATTCCATTGTGCTTATTCACAATCTCTTAATTTGTTTATGTATTTATATCTTTTAATTTAATACTATTAAGCCATATTCTAATCATAAAAGCCGACTTAAAATTAAAAAATACTACAACATTAATTCTTTTACAATATTATTCCTTTAAACATGTTTTCTTTTCATATCTTCCACAATTCGAACTCTGGGTAATTTGGAAAATTCGAAAATTTCTTGTGGTCCCGACGAGTTCGAATTAACGAGAGCCGATTGTATATAAATTTGTACCACCTGCAGCCGATTCAGCGCACATGTGGTATTTCAAATTAAGGGTTTAGGATACTTTTAATCCATTGGGGACGAGTGACGTGTATACGTGCTGCAAAAAGGCTTAAGAATCAGTGTTTATTCTCACCGGTAAAATTTTACTGTAAAAATTGTCTTATTTAATCAGACCATTTCTTCAGTTTAATAATGCACAAATTTCTGTTTTTAAAAACCGGTAACAAAACATTAAAAATTTCGTAAGAGGCTTCTGTCGCAAAAGTGTTAAACCTTC
Source organism: Maratus speculifer (assembly GCA_964019185.1). NCBI lineage: Eukaryota > Metazoa > Arthropoda > Arachnida > Araneae > Salticidae > Maratus > Maratus speculifer. Next base: position 173,151,965 of record OZ025302.1, read on the forward strand.
AAAATTTTCGAAATTTTTTTACATATATTTTGATTCGGTAATACTTTCTAAAAAGAAAAAAAAACGCATAAAATTTTTTTTTAACGTTTTGTAATAATATACAGTTTTATTTATACTACATAAATGATATGAAATCTGATGAATTGAACTTTGCGTCGATGAATATCGATACTGCGCACAGTATTAATAAAAAACTATCCATGACCAATCAAAAGAAATTTTCCCACATATTCATTTCTGTAATATCTACAACTTAAAATTAGAAATAGGTAAGATTTTATTTAATTTTTGTTTTTGTACTTCGAAAATATTTTTTAAAAATTGAAAATCTTTAATTTTTTAAATTATTAAGTTAATTATTCAATTTAGTCAATATTTGCTACAAATATTCTGCTCTTAGTATAAAGTTAACATTATTATGCATTTATTTTTACCAAAATTTCCTCTTAATATGCATATTTTCAGATTTTATCATGTACGCAAGACTTGTATTTTTTTCTCTCTCATTATCATGTATATTTTATAACTTATAATTTCAATATTTATTTAGGAATTTACAAGCATTTTTTTATATAAATTTTTATATTAAAAAAAGTTTGATTTTTATTTTTGACTTATTAGAAAAGTTTTGAAGCTTGAAACAAAGTAAGATTTTTTGCTTTTTCGACATCCTCAGAGGTATCCCACTCTCTTAACGAATGCGTCTATTTCAAAAGGCCAAATTTATTTGAAAAAATGTAAAAAGAAATACCTTTTAAATATTTTTTGATTGAGTAGAATGAATCGATACAACTGATTGCTAGTATAATAGCTATAGAGTAGCTTTTAAAAAATAATGTTGTAACAGGGTGACTGCCTTCCCTAAATTATAGTATCTATAGGTGGCGCTATTGCCACCTTCGGCAAAATATCCGGAGATATTTTGCCTTCCTTTTCTAAAAAGACATGAAATGAAGTGAAGTAATTGAGTTTGTAGTTAAGATGTAAGATTGGGATGTGTGTTCCAATACATCTCTCTTAGAGATGTTCTTTGTGCTAAGTATTTTTTACGAATATTCAATTGATTGAGAAGCGCTCGTCTTGCGATTTGTATATAGTGTGTTTTGTGCTGTGACGTCTACAATAAAAATGTGTCTGTAACCTCTCTGTTCTATATTTTAAGTACAGAACGACATCCCACAATGTGAATTTCATGTTTAGACGTTTCAAGCATTCATAATACAGAATAAAACAGAAAGAGTTTAACAAACTAAGTAAGAAATAAAGATTATCAGTTTGTCGTTTTTAAGCAAAATTTTAATGCCATATTTTTAATATCTGGTTTACATTTGGATAATTTTATAAAAATGAGTTTTCTATAAGATCTTACAGTTTGTATGTTGATTACAGAAGAAATATGAAAATCATGTAAATACTGCGTTTCAACCCCTTAATCGTCGTACTCAATGCATTTAAAGGCTGTCAATTGTGTTCAGATCTTTTCGCGCTCATAATCCTCACGAATCCTCTTCATAACTAAGCTAATATATTTCAGATAATTTCTTGTTTTTGTTTCTTCCTGTATTACAAGATCTAAGCTCCAATAAATGGCGCACACCATTATTTACAAATTTTACTTTAAGAACATAGATGTACCCAGTGCTAAGAATGTGTAAAACTTGCAAGGTATGTGCGAATAATAATAATAATAATAACAAATTATTTATTAAATTCGACATAGAAATTTACTTAATTTAAACGTATAAATAAAATTACAACAAAAAAGCACTCATGTTGGAAAATTCCATTCTTGGAGAAATCAATACATCTCAATATTAAGCGGCAATATGTGACAGAAACATTAAAAAACTGGTTCTAATACGGAATATTTCAACCTCGGACTTGAATGCATAGGCGGCATCGACTTTCCATGCTCTAACTTAAATTGTCGGACACCGAAATAGGTAGCGCTGACCAGCCATGGAGTAAGCCTTGTTCCAGCTCATTTAATGACCTGGGAAGAGGATTTAAAGCCCCAACTTGTCTTTCAAGATAGCACCAAAGATGTTCTATCAGATTCAAGTCAGGAGAGTGAGCTGGCCATTCCATTCTCTCCAGACAGTGATCTTCAAGATAATACTCAACCACAGCTCGGCGTGGTCTCGCTTTATCATCCATTAGAATGAAACCTTTGCCAATAGCACCGGCATATGGGCGCCCATATGAATCAAGGATTTCACCCCGATATCTCACACTAGACAGAGTTCCTCCATGGCACACATGCAGGTCAGTGTGGCTTCCGAGTGAGATTCCTGTTCAAACTATGATTCCACCGTTTCTGTACCTGTGTGTTTCGACAGTGTTTGATTGATGGTATCGAGTGCATTGTTTTCTTCAGATCAAAAGACGTTCTGATTCGCTCTCCGGTGTGAATCTGGACTCGTCTGTGAAGAGTACACAAGCCCTCTGTTGTCTTGTCCAGGAAACATGTTCTCTTGCCCAACATAAGCGGGCCCTTCTCTGTCGTCTGCTGAAGAGGACACACACAACTGGCCGCCTTGCATAGAGACCTGCATTGTGAAGACGTCTTCGCACCGTAGTCGCGGAGATTCTTCTCCCCGATGCTGCAAAGTGGTCTACAATGTTTTGCGGCACAGTAGTGCGTCTTCTACTTCGGGCCGAAAGAGCTAGAAACCACTCTTCTGCAGCTGTTGTAATACTTGGGCGGCTGGAACATGTCTTCTGGCCACAGAATCTTCGGTTTTATACTGATCCCAGAGTCGTTGGACTATACTGCGAGACACATTGAGCCGTCTAGCAGTATCGGCCTGTGACAACCCCATTTCCAACCATCCTATCGCTCGCTACCTTAATGAACCGGGCAAACGATTTCTTCTAGCCATTTCTAGACTCTACTGTTTGTTGTGAACAAAATTTACAACAATAGTTCAAATACAACAAAATTTACACGCGAAATTACGAAATTTATTATTTTCTCTCATTCACAAGTACCAAATCTTTTCTGTAAAAAAAATGTGGTTGCTGTAATTTTTGCGTAAGTTTTTTTAAAGTTTATAGTCCGGGAGCCGACCGTCGATTTTCCTATGTATCGAGTACAAGGAGCGGACATACATCAAAATGTAGGTTTCAATGTGCACATTAAGAATATCACTAGCTGCCAGGTCCTATCCTGCCGGAACCCAAGGCAGCCGCACTTTTATGACGTCAATTTTGAATGTTTACCTATGTATCGAGTACAAGGACCAGACATACATCAAAATGTAGGTCTCAATATGCACATTAAGAATATCACTTGCTGCCAGGTCTTATCCTGCCGGAACCCGGTGGCAGCCGCACTTTTATGACGTCAATTTTGGGTGTTTGCCTATGTATCCAGTACAAGGACCAGGCATACATAAAAATGCAGGTCTCAATGTGCACATTAAGAATATCACTGGCTGTCAGGTCCAACCATGTAGGAAGCCGGTGGCAGCAGCACATTTATGACGTCAATTTTGAGTGTTTGCCTATGTATCGAGTACAAGGACCGGACATACATCAAAATGTAGGTCTCGATGTGCACATTAAGAATATCACTTGCTGCCGGGTCCTATCCTGTCGGAACCCGGTGGCAGCCGCACTTTTATGACGTCAATTTTGTGTGTTTGCCTATGTATCGAGTACAAGGACCGGACATACATCAAAATGTAGGTCTCAATATGCACATTAAGAATATCACTTGCTGCCGGGTCCTATCCTGTCGGAACCCGGTGACAGCCGCACTTTTATGACGTCAATTTTGTGTGTTTGCCTATGTATCGAGTACAAGGACCGGACATACATCAAAATGTAGGTCTCATTATGCACATTAAGAATATCACTGGCTGCCAGGTCCTATCCTGTCGGAACCCGGTGGCAGCCGCACTTTTATGACGTCAATTTTGAGTGTCTACCTATGTATCGAATTCAAGGTTTGGACATACATCAAAATGTAGGTTTGAAAATGCATATTAATAATATAAGGGTTGTGATGAATTTCATTCCCACGCTTCTAAAATTACCCCCCCCACGTCGGCAAAGCTCGGGGAATTCTCAAAAGAAGAAATACATCTCTTCCCATTCTAAAAATAGACATAAGAAAGTCAACCGAATTCCATAGAGCACTTAAAGGGAACTCTCCGACTAATGCATATGGTCGTTCCGCCGATTTCCGACCCCACGGAAGATGGACCTTTGAAGTGTTGAGAGAGACCGCTATGGCGATGATTTCCACAAGAAGGAGAAAGACATTTCTGAAGTAAAGGCGACCGCTGTGCAAGAAAGAAGGATATGGATCATTCCGAGGAATGATGGATGAGGGAAAACGGGATAAATAGAGCGAGGAGATGCTCTAAGGGGACTTGTTTTTTCGGATGCTGAGCGTTGAGACGGGGAGTCTGCTGCTCGGATACAGAGAGAGTAGAGACGGGTGTCTTACTCTTGGAAACGAATTAGTAGGCAGCTAACGCCTATGGTAAAGGACTTGTGTAGAACAAATCCGGATAAACTTTTATTATATTAACAAGTGGCGGTAAAGCCATTTCAAACGGAGTACGAACAATCTTTTCAATCTGTTGTGACGAACCATCATTTATTTTGTTATAACCGGAAATGGATTTCCTTGTAAGAACTTAATAAACTCTAGTGAAATCTGATCCAGCCTCTTGCCACTATTATTCGACCCGTTACCACACAACGCCGACTGGAGGTGTTAAAGGGTCTACTTTGTCCAATTTTACCGTAATCAGGTGGCAGCAACACATTTATGACATCAATTTTAAATGTCTACTTATGTATCGAATTTAAGGACCATATATAAATAAATATGAAGGTTTAAAAGTGCACATTAATAATAGCATGGTCTGCCATGTCCAATTCTGCCGGAACCAGGTGGCAGACTCATTTTTTTCGTCAATTTAGAGTGTTTGCCTATGTATCGGACCTGGCAGACAGTGATATTATTAATATGCACATTGAAATCTACATTTTGATGTATGTGGCAGCCAGTGATATTCTTAATGTGCACATTGAAATCTACATTTCAATGTATGTCCGGTCCTTGTACTCGATACATAGGTAAACACTCAAACTTGGCGTCATAAAAGTGCAGCTGCCACCGGGTTCCGGCAGGATAGGATCTGGCAGCCAGTGATATTTTTAATGTGCGCATTGAAACCTACATTTCAATGTATGTCCCGTACTTGTACTCGATACATAGGTAAACACTCAAAATTGACGTCATAAAAGTGCGGCTGCCACCGGGCTCCGGCAGGATAGGACCTGGCAGCCAGTGATATTCTTAATGTGCAAATTGAGACCTACATTTTGTTGTATGTCCGGTCCTTGTACTCGATACATAGACAAACACTCAAACTTGACGTCATAAAAGTGCGGCGGCAACCGGGTTCCGGCAGGATAGACCTGGCAGCCAGTGATATTTTTAATGTGCACATTGAAACCTACATTTTGATGTATGTCCGGTCCTTGTACTCGATACATAGGTAAACACTCAAAATTGACGTCATAAAAGTGCGGCTGCCACCGGGTTCCGGCAGGATAGGACCTGACAGCCAGTGATATTCTTAATGTGCACATTGAAATCTACATTTTGATGTATGTGGCAGCCAGTGATATTCTTAATGTGCACATTGAGACCTACATTTTGATGTATGTCCGGTCCTTGTACTCGATACATCGGTAAACACTCAAAATTGACGTCATAAAAGTGCGGCTGCCACCGGGTTCCGGCAGGATAGGACCTGGCAGCCAGTGATATTCTTAACGTGCACATTGAAACTTACATTTTGATGTATGTCCGGTCCTTGTACTCGATACATAGGAAAACACTCAAAATTGACGTGATAAATGTGCTGCTGCCACCGGGTTCCGGCAGGATAGGACCTGGCAGCCAGTGATATTTTTAATGTGCGCATTGAAACCTACATTTCAATGTATGTCCGGTCTTGTACTCGATACATAGGGAAACACTCAAAATTGACGTCATAAAAGTGCGGCTGCCACCGGGTTCCGGCAGGATAGGACCTGGCAGCCAGTGATATTCTTAATGTGCAAATTGAGACCTACATTTTGTTGTATGTCCGGTCCTTGTACTCGATACATAGGTAAACACTCAAAATTGACGTCATAAAAGTGCGGCTGCCACCGGGTTCCGGCAGGATAGGACCTGGCAGCCAGTGATATTCTTAATGTGCACATTGAAATCTACATTTTGATGTATGGCAGCCAGTGATATTCTTAATGTGCACACTGAGACCTACATTTTGATGTATGTCCGGTCCTTGTACTCGATACATAGGCAAACAGTCAAAATTGACGTCATAAAAATGCGGCTGCCACCGGGTTGAGCCCTACCCGGACAGCCGCACCTACATTTTGATGTAGACCTACATTTATTGATTATTTAAAGACCTACATTTGTAGACCTACATTTGTAGACATTGTAGACCTACATTTTGATGTATGTCCGGTCCTTGTACCCTTACATTTGTAGATGGGTATAGTGTGTAGACATTTGTAGACCCGTACATTTGTAGACCTACATTTGTAGACATTGTAGACCTACATTTTGATTATTTTATAGATTGAGACCTACATTTTGATGCATGTCCGGTCCTTGTACTCGGTACATAGGTAAACACTCAAAATTGACGTCATAAAAGTGCAGCTGCCACCGGGTTCCGGCAGGATAGGACCTGGCAGCCAGTGATATTCTTAACGTGCACATTGAAACTTACATTTTGATGTATGTCCGGTCCTTGTACTCGATACATAGGAAAACACTCAAAAATGACGTCATAAAAGTGCGGCTGCCACCGGGTACCGGCAGGATATGACCTACAGCCAGTGATATTCTTAATGTGCACATTGAAATCTACATTTTGATGTACGTGGCAGCCGGTGATATTCTTAATGTGCACATTGAAACCTACATTTTGATATGTCCGGTCCTTGTACTCGATACATAGGAAAACACTCAAAATTGACGTCATAAAAGTGCGGCTGTCACCGGGTTCCAGCAGGATAGAACCTGGCAGCCAGTGATATTCTTAAAGTGCACATTGAAATCTACATTTTACTGTATGTGGCAGCCAGTGATATTCTTAATGTGCACATTGAGACCTACATTTTGATGTATGTTCGGTCCTTGTACTCGATACATAGGCAAACAGTTATAATTGACGTCATAAAAGTGCGGCTGCCACCGGGTTCCGGCAGGATAGGTCCTGGCAGCCAGTGATATTCTTAATGTGCATATTGAAACCTACATTTTGATGTATGTCCGGTCCTTGTACTCGATATATAGGCAAACACACAAAATTGACGTCATAAAAGTGCGGCTGCCACCGGGTTCCGACAGGATAGGACCCGGCAGCAAGTGATATTCTTAATGTGCATATTGAGACCTACATTTTGATGTATGTGCGGTCCTTGTACTCGATACATAGGAAAACACTCAAAATTGACGTTATAAAAGTGCGGCTGCCACCGGGTTCCGGCAGGATAGGACCTGGCAGCCAGTGATATTCTTAATGTGCACATTTAAATCTACATTTTGATGTATGTGGCAGCCAGTGATATTCTTAATTTGCACATTGAGACCTAAATTTTGATGTATATCCGGTCCTTGTTCTCGATACATGGGCAAACAGCCAAAATTGACGTCATAAAAGTGCGGCTGCCACCGGGTTCCGGCAGGATAGACCTGGCAGCCAGTGATATTCTTAATGTGCATATTGAAACCTACATTTTGATGTATGTCCGGTCCTTGTACTCGATACATAGGTAAACACTCAAAATTGACGTGGAAAAAGTGCGGCTGCCACCGGGTTCCGGCAGGATAGGACCTTGCAGCCAGTGATATTCTTAATGTGCACATTGAAATCTGCATTTTGATGTATGTGGCAGCCAGTGATATTCTTAATGTGCTCATTGAGACCTACATTTTGATGTATATCCGGTCCTTGTACTCTATAGATAGGCAAACACTCAAAATTGACGTCATAAAAGTGCGGCTGCCACCGGGTTCCGGCAGGATAGGACCTGTCAGCGAGTGATATTCTTAATGTGCACATTGAAATCTACATTTTGATGTATGTGGCAGCCAGTGATATTCTGAATGTGCACACTGAAACCTACATTTTGATGTATGTCCGGTCCTTGTACTCGGTACATAGGTAAACACTCAAAATTGACGTCATAAAAGTGCGGCTGCCTTGCGTTCCGACAGGATAGAACCTGGCAGCCAGTAATATTCTTAATGTGCACATTGAAATCTACATTTTGATGTATGTCCGGTCCTTGTACTTGATACATAAGAAAATCGACGGTCAGTTCCCGGACTATTATTATTGTCATTCATATAAACTATGAAATTTAATCTGACAGCCATTTTTTTCTGGTGAGCTTCGAAAAACATTTTGTATCTTAACTTTTGGAGGCCAGTTTATTTTGGAGGATAAAATGAAGGGATACGGAAATTTGTTTGTGTGAAAAAATATTAGTTGAAAATTTCGCCGCCTGAAAACGTTATTTAATGATTTACACATTGAGCATTAATTTACTATAGATTTAAAATTTCATTACAATCAATCATGTTTCACAAGACGGTCATCATTTTCATGTACCATCTGATATCGTAAGATAGTATGTTCTACCGTTGACAACTATGCGTTCCGAGAAGTGCTAAAAACAGTCGAGAAGTCGTGAAATGCTGTCTTTAAGATCCATTAAAGTGAATAAATAAAATTTCTAAACTATCATAAATGTTGCAATTCATTACAAAGTGCCCTCTTTTAATTTTTTCTCTCAATCCTTTCAGGGACAAGGCATTTCTACTCCAAAAGTGTTCAAATAATCAATTCACACTGCAATTTACGAACAGATTTATTTGAAAATAGTCAATAACTATTTTGTAAGTATCACGTGGTGCTCAGAACAGCTCGGACTCAGATCAGCGGTGTGAGCTGGCCCTTGTTAGGGCCTGACAATTTACAATGCGTCAGTCGTCGCAACCGGCACTCGGCTACTGTGGGTCACTGGGCCGATCCAAAGGCTTATTCAACTTGTATTTGTCTATCCATTTTATTTTTTTTCTTATGTTGTATTTTTTCTCTTATGAACTCGTTCTACAGATAGTCTTACATCAGGCTTAACTAAGATGTGCTCTACATTTACTCATCGACAGGGCGTGGAGTTGCTTCGCAATTGGCAAGCCCCTGAATTGCCTCATCATGTTCATGCTAGTTAAGTATTTTCCGAAATTGAAATTGTATTAAAAAATTACTAGTGCCGTCTGGCAATTCGGGCACTAAAATTAACCGTTTGCAGACTGCAAACGGTGCTACTGAAGGGGTTAAAAAATCCCCATCCCTTTGTTATGTCATTATGCTATTAAACAAATTTTAAAGCATTTTTTGTATTTTCTGATGTGAATCCAAATCATCTGATTAAAATTGGAGGCTAAACTGGCAACCCTGACCAATGAAATTATCAATGAAAAGTAGGACACATGTAGCGTATTGTCCAGCAGTTGCGAGTGATGCAACAGAGGAAGTTATCACAAGATGATGGTACTTTCTTGTAATCTGGTCAACAGTTTCTGAATACAACTGAAAACTTCCACCACTAAATTTGAATAGAAAAATCGTCTTATTTAAACACATTATTAAAGTAATATTTCTGTTATAAATATGTTTTTTTATTTTATTTTGTTTATTTATTTTTTTATTTTTTACGGGTATTAGTTTGCCTAAGTATTATAGTCTTTAATACAGACTAGGTTATCTTGGTTGTCAGAATGCGGCGGAACTACTTCCGCCGAGGTGAACTTTCACCGGTAAAAATGAATATCAGTGTTTGCCGTTATTTTTTACTGAAATTTTCGATTAATGAGGCGTTTAAATAAAAATTTTGTACTTAAATTTACTGGTGAAAATTTTCTGCGGTGTAATTAAAATCTGCGAAAGCGGTTACAGTCGAAGCTTCAGTATTTTAAGGATATGTCAGTTCCTCTTTCTTAATAGTTCCGTGCCTTGACCCTGTATATGCCGCTAGCCTTAATCAAAGGATTAAGCCTTTAGCGACGGGAACCTTTTACGAAATTTTTAATGTTTTGCCGCCAATTTTTAAAGCAGAAATTTGTGTCTTATTAAGACCCCACTCTAGTAACTGAGAAAGACCCGGATGATAATTTTAAGTCTGTGGGGGCGTTCTTTTCAAATATCTCGCTCAAATTTTAAAAATTTTCCACGATTTCTTTTGCTTAGGATAGATGAGAACGATCTACAAACGGCCTAGTTTTTACTTTTTCGATTTTGCTTATATATTTTTTATATTATGATAGTTTCAATTTCAGAGCCGGTTTAAACCGGTTTTGAAATTTAAAGTAATTTTAAAAAAATCTGAAACCAAAATTGAAAAAGTAAAAAATAGGCCAGTTATGGATCGTCCTCAGCTATCCTACTCAAAAAAATCGTGTAAAAATATTAAAATTTGAGCGAGATATTTGAAAAGAACACCCCCATAGACTTAAAATTATCACCCGGGTCTTCCTCAGTGACTAGTGTTGCGCCTTAAATCGAGAAAATTCTCCGATTGAATAAGGCGAATTTCACAGTAAAATTTTACTGGTGGGAATTAACAAGGATTCTTAAGCCTTTTTGCGGCACGTATTCGTGCCGCTCGTCCCCAAGGGGTTAAATATCACCAAATCAATATTTTTAGATGTGTTCGTAATTATGTAAATGCGTAGCACTTATAGTTGTCTTTCAGTCCGTCCGTCTGTCTGCATATAAAAACGCAAAAGAATAGTTTGAAAGTTTAAATAAATAATTAGTACATAACTTTCTCTAATCATTAAAAATTTTATGATATTAGGATGCATAGTTCAATTATAGGGACAATCAAAAGTATTCCGTTACATTACGTCAATGGGAAAAAAGTTTCAAGTGCATTTTGATGTTGTTACACTTTTTTGAACATAATAGAATTGGAATGCATCTATGAAGTATATATTATAAAATACTTTCTGTACAATCTGTGGTGCTAAGAATATTTGTTATTCATTTACAGGGCCACACAAAAGTATTCCATTACATAATGATATAAGGGGGGGGGGCATTGCTTGGAGCGCGTTTTAATTGCATTAAACTATTTAACATTTTATGAAATTGATATATGTTACTGAGGATTTCTACAATTTAATTCCTATATAATAGAAAGCGGATGATATTTACAGGCACATATAGTTATTAAACTGTATTCCATAAGTAAAGATTTCGGCTATTATACTGTATTCGAAATACTGTGTACTGTTACACCAAGATCTGAATATTTGTTAAACTTCGTTATTTATGAATGCACCTCATTTTCTACGCTTGACTTTCAATTTCTGACTTGTTCTATTTAACATAGCCGTAGTTGGAAACGATAATGAAGAATTTTATTAAAGTGGTTGCTGTAGTTTAATAAATATAGCTCCTCATCAATTATAAAGAAACTAATTTAAAGCATCAACGATACTAACAAACGTCGATTTAAGAAAAATGTTTACATATTTTTCTGTTTTTGTAGTCTTCTTCTGCTGTGAAATATTTGCTCGTAAATCTTGCTTTTAAAAAAATAATCGAACAACTTTGCAATAAATTTTCAGTTTTCCACCCGGTTAGTTACAGGCTTTTAATGCTTCAGGGGAAATAATGACAAAGATTGATGCACACGTGATCATCAATGTCATGAAAAGTTATCAAAGAATATGTGATACATGTCTAACATGTAAATTTTTGATTAATGAGGTGCTTAAATAAATACAAATTCTCTACTTAAATTTACTGGTGGAAATCTTCTGCGGTGGTAATGAGCATTCGACTGTAAGTGGTTACAACCAAATCTTCATTATTTTTATTACATGTCAGTTCCTTTTTTTAGGTGCGTTCGTAATTATGTCAATACGTAGCACCTATAGTTGTCGTTCAGACCGTCCGTCTGTCCGTCCGTATATAACAACGCGAAAATTACCCAACCGAATATTTTGAAATTTAAAATGCATAATTATTACATAATTTTGTCGAGTCATTTCAAATTTTATGAAAATCGGATGCATAGATCAATTACAGGGACAATCAAAAGTATTCCATTACATTACGGTCAATGGGAAAAAAGTTTCAAATGCATTTTAATCATTTGAAATTTAAAATCCATAATTATTACATAATTTGGTCGAGTTATTTCAAATTTTGTCAAAATCGGATGCATAGTACAATTACAAGGACAATATCAAAAGTATTCCATTACATTGCGGTCAATGGGAAAAAATATTTCAAATGCATTTTAATGGTGTTACATTCATTTGAACATAATAAAATTGATATGCATCCATAAAGTACATATTATAATGTACATTTTGGATAATCTGTGGTGCAAAGAACATTTGTTATTGATTTACAAGGCCACACAAAAGTATTCCATTACATAATGGTATTGGGAGAACATTGTTTTGTGTGCATTTTAATTGCAATTAACTATTTACAATTTTATGAGATTTATATAAGAGAGTGATAGTTTTAAAACTTTGTTATCGTACGAACCCACCTCATTTAATACGCTTCACTTGCAATTTCCAACCTGTTTAATATTTACATGCCATGAGCATGTATATGTCCGTAATTAAAAAATTAAATATTACCAAGTCAATTTTTTTTAGCTGCGTTCGTAATTATGCAAATACGTACCACCTATAGCCGTTATTCAGTCCATCCGTAAGTCTGTCGGTCCATTTATCCGCATATAACAGAGTGAAAACTACTCAACCGAATCGTTTGAAATTTAAAATGTATGATTATTGCATAATTTTGTCGAATCATTCAAATTTTATAAAATTCGGATGCATTGTTTAATTACAGGGAAAATCAAAAGTATTCAGTTACATTACGCCCAAAGGGAAAAAATAGTTTCAAGTGCATTTTAATCATATCTCTTTCAAACATAACAAATTTAATATGCATCTGTAAAATATATAGTAAAATACACATCCTGTGCAATCTGTGGTGCAAAGAATATTTGTTATTACTTTATAGGACTACGCAGACGTATTCCATTGGATAATAGTATAAGGGGGAAACATTGTTTAGGGCGCATTTTAGTTATGTTAAACTCTTCATATTTTATGAAATTGATGTACGTTGCTGAGATTTACTACAAGTTACTTCCTGTATAACAGAAAGTAGATAGCATTTACAGGGAAACTGAAAGAGATTTCGTCTATTATTCTGTAAACTGTTACACCAAGATCTAAATATTTTTAAAACTTCGTTATAGTACGAGCTTACCTCATTTGCTAAATTTGACGTGCAATTTCCAACTTGTTTCTGTTTATCATAGCCATAATTCGTAATGATAATGAAGAATTTTATTAAAATGGTTGCTGAAGTTTCATAAATATCGCTTTCATCAATTATAAAGAAAGTAATTTAAAGCATCAATGACATTGACAAACGTCGATTTAAGAAAAGTGTTTACACATTTTTTGTTTTTATAGTTTTCTTCAGCTGTGAAATATTTCCTCATATATCTCGCTTTTCAAAAAATAATCGAACAACTTGCAATAAATTCTCAATTGCAATAAATTCTCAGTTAGAAACAAGTTTTTAATGCTTCAGGGGAAAATAATGACAAAGATTGATGCTCACATGACCGTCAATGTCATGAAAAGTTATCAAAGGAAACGTGATGCATGTCTGCACGTAAATAATCCTTTCGGTTAGCTTCTCTTAATGTTTTTTATTTCTTTTTCCTATTTAGCCCCTTGCGGCGCGCTGGTATAGCTATGAAACCACTTAATTTTAATTCCCAAACGCCACATTGGCAACGGAATTTTGGTAAAAAAATTTACGGTTTCTTGAATGTGTGAGTTATAGCTTTTTCTTATTTACAAATAAAGATGTTTTTAAATTCCGGTGTCAGTCATTAATTTTAACACTTAAGCAATGAATTTGCCCTGCGCTGCAAAGGGTTCATAGAAGAAAATACTGTAATTGAATTTTTCTTCGGCACATTTGTACGTTATAGGGATCAGAAATTTCAAAAACAGGGCTGCCACAGGCGACTACTTTTTAATTCTAACTTGCACCACTTTCTCATAGCAGAAATACTTAATATGAATTTTGACAACATTTGCAAGTAAAACAAAATTCAAAATTTATATTAGAAAAATACTGGTGTACAGAATATAAAAAGCGTTACTTGTGGCAGCCCTGCAAAAAACGTGTTTATACAAAATGGCTCTCTGTGAATCCGTGTGTCGCCACTCTACTACCGAAAAGAGCATGAAGTTATGCATAGAACTAAACCAAGTTTTTAATGTGTGCTTTCAGCTTTGAACAGCAGGTCCTCCTCAGTTTGAAAATATTTCGCCTTAAGGAGATGTTTTAAAAGCCATTTTTGTGCCATTTGCATTATTCTACAATCGGAAAAAGTTTGAAGCTATGGGTAAAATTCAACGCAATTTTTTTGCGTATGTTTTTGGTTCTGGTCAGTAGGTTCTACTTGAATTTAAAAATATTTTGCCGGACAGGCGAAATGTAATTACGATTTTGTGTCATTTTCAGTATTGTACTTTCGATAATTGTATTAATCCCTTAATTGGTTAATTATTTTCCGTTCAATAAATTGAAAATAGCGGACTCACACCACTATTATTTAAATAAAATATTCTTAAATTTTAGTCTAAACGTTTTCACCTTTCAATAGTATGAAAATTTTCTTAAAAATAATAGTGGTGTCAAAAAGCTTTAACCCCTTAACGCGCAGTGTTGCCGGGTCGGTAAAACCTAAAGTTCCCCTCGTTTAGTGACACAAAAACTCCGTGAATATTTCAAAAACTACTCTAATGGCTACTTTAAATCTTTCTTATGAGTTCTCGATAGCAGCACCACAGAGATCAAACTCTACTGTTTTTAAATAATAGGTAAAATGTTTTACTGTAATACGCGCTTCACAGCAATGCTCTTCTCACTGCGCATATCAAGGCTTTACTTATGGGAGGTTACCACTTCGGCAACAGCTGTATAATTAAAATGGTTAGTGCAATCTTTACAAAACAATTAGGCCTAAATAGATTGCCTAATTTTTGTTTCCTTTAAATTCCAACTTTAAAGAGTAGTGCGCCGGAAAGGGTTAAATGATGAATTAAGCAAATTTGTCTTGACAGAACGGGGTTTGGGCAAACCAGTTAAGGTGTTAACCCCTTCGCGACGTAAGCGTTTTACGAAATTTTTAATGCTTTGTCATCGGTTTAAACAGAAATTTGTGCCTTATTAAATCGAGAAAATGCTCCTATTAAATAAAACAAATTTTACAGTAAAATTTCACTGGTGGGAATAAACAAGGATTCTTAAACCTTTTTGTGGCACGTATACGTGTCGCTCGTTCCCAATGGGTTAAGTTATGCATAGAATTGACCCAATTTTTTAAAAAATTCTTTCAGCTTTGGAATGCAGGTCCTCTTCAATTTGGAAATATGCCGCAGGAAGGGAACTTTCTAATAGCCATTTTCGTACCATTTTCGTTATTGTACCTTGGATAATTGTATTAAATTATGAATACAATTAAGTCAAGTTTTTTGTGTATGCTTTCAGCTTTGGACAG
The DNA here is from genome assembly GCA_964019185.1 of Maratus speculifer. Classification (NCBI taxonomy): domain Eukaryota; kingdom Metazoa; phylum Arthropoda; class Arachnida; order Araneae; family Salticidae; genus Maratus; species Maratus speculifer. Next base: position 173,167,646 of record OZ025302.1, read on the forward strand.
CTGGTCCTCTTCAGTTTGAAAATATGCCGCAGGAAGGGGACGTTGTAATAGCCATTTTTGTGCCATTTTCGTTATTGTACCATCGAAAAAAGTATAAAGCTATGCGTAGAATTCAATCCAATTTTTTGCATATGTTTTTGGCTCTGGTCAGTAAGTTCTTGAATTTAGAAATATTCCGCCGGACAGACGAAATGTAATTGCGATTTTGTGTCATTTTTGTTATTGTACCATCGATAATTGTATTAAATTATGCATAGAATTGACCTAAGTTTTTTGTATATGCTTTCAGCTTTGGACAGCAGGTCCTCCTCAGTTTGAAAATATTCAAATTATACTGTTCTTTGAACATTTCAAACTGCTTTACTATAATGTATGATCCATTGCAATCAAAAACATTCCTACTTGTTACACTGGATGTTAAGTTTCAAGGCAACTAGGGAATCCAGAAAATGACTATATTGTTCCTGATTAAATAAGATAAACTTTACAGCAAAAAATTACTGGTGAGCTAAGTAGTCAGATTTGATCCTGAAGTTTTACATTCACACCAGAAATTCTGTGTTGTGTAGTTTTCTTTATTTAAAGACAGATGTTTCTTGATGTTCCTAAAATAAATTTTTTCTTTCAGAATTTTTTATGTGAATACGAAGTTTTTAAATTAAAAATAGAACCCAAACTGGCAACTATGCTGGTGAGAATAAGGAAGAATTCTGAGCACCTTAAGAGGCACGTATACCGGTCGATCGTCCCCAGTAGGTTAAGGGGGGGGGGGTCCGAGACACATTTTAAAATATTTTTTTTTATTAAATTAAAATTTTGAAATTTTTTGTGATGGAACCATATTATTTGTACGTAAAATCACATAATGCAACTGCTGATATATTTTTTAAAATAATTTAAAATTTAAATTTATTAAAAAAAGTAGAATAAATCGTTATAACTTGAAAGATTATTCGCAGGATTTAATTTTTTTCCATCTTAATAAACAGTAATACATAAGTTTTAATTTTGATTCAGCCTTTTTAAATATAACAATTTAAATAAACATTAAAAATATTTAAAGGGGAAAAAAGTAATGTAATGTTCTTTAAAAAATCATATTTTCAAAAGTAAATATATATATTTTTAATTTTGCTATATCAAAATTAAAGTAAATCATTTGAAAGAGACATGTTCCAAATTTGAACCATTTATCTTTAACGGTTCTTCACTTATAACTATTCAAACAGGAGAAATGTTGAAAAACGCGTCATCAGGGAAAACAACTTTTATGGAGATGTCGTTTGCACAACAACCATCGCTTGAAACCTAGATTTTAAAAACAAGCCAAAACAAAAAATCAATAAAAACTTCCTGTTCTAATTAAAACAGAAACATGATTTAAACGTCATTTTAAGCAGAAAAATACAGAGAAATTTTTAATGCATTAAAACGTTTTCAGAAGGATTTCAAGTTTTTTGTGTTCCTAACTCCCTTAACCTCTTCAGACCCGAGGTGCACATCTGAGTACCTCTGATTTCAACTGCGTATCTCACTTAATATTTGAAATGTTTTTTATTGAGACGAGAGGATGTTATTTGTGTACGTTAGTCTTTTCTAGTTTCAGCAAGAAATGGCGCTAGCAGTCTTAATTCATATGATTTTGGAGAAAATAAACGAGCAATGGCGAAAAATATGAAACTTCGGAAAAGTAAGTACATTTTTATAATTAGAAAATTAATATTTCTTCATAATATTGTTTAGGAATGCTTATAAACTCTTCAGTTTTGCATAAATCATTCAATTTTTTTAGCTAAATCATAATAGCTATTTAAATTAGATGTAATTTTTAAGGTACACGTATGTGCACCTCCGGTTTCAATTCTGTGTTTTTGGAAAGAAGTCATCTCACACAAAAAATTTGTGCTGAATGGTACCTAATTGGTGCAGTGCTAAAGTTGTTGAATTCTTAAAAAAATATACTTAATTATAAATAAGAATTCAATTTGTTGATATTTTAAATTAAAAATTAATTTTTAAAAATCATAATTATTATATCTTTGTAAGAGTAAATAAACTGATGAGGCCAATGGTGATGGTGAGTCTTCTGGCAATGGAAATTTCGATGACACAGAGATATCCATTGAGGATATTGCTCCAGTACCTATCCCGAATCCATGTAGCAATAAAGTTTAACCTAAAAGGCCTTTGTTATGGAAAGCTGAAAAAAAGTCAATTTTTAAAACTTGTGTTACAGCACACTAGAATAATAAAATCTTATTTTTTCGCAAATATTTATTTAATCTTTATTTTCTTCTAATAGTATTTCGAGGATCATTGATTGATGAGGATTATCTAAAAGCAGATTTTACGGCATCGTAAATCCTGTTGAATCATTTCTAGTTTAGTTAAATGAAGGTTTTTGAAAAAAGTTTCATATGAAACCAATTCCGTTCAAACAATTCCAATTCCGTTATATTCCGTTTAAACACGAAACCGTCGCTCAATATAAAAAATCTAAATATGAAATTATAAAAGTTACAGACGTACACATACTCGTGGTAACTTTAAAATAACTCCAAGCAAGGTTCTACTGGCAAAAAGACTTGTCAGTACTTAGAATTGCAGCTACTATGTCACGTGATCGATTTTTAGAGATTAGAAAATTTTCATTTTGCAGATAAATCAAATGATCTTTAAACAGATGACAAATTATGGAAAGTAAATCTTATCTTTAATGCAGCAAGAATAAAATGTTTGTCCCTGCCCCGGCCAAAACCTTTATCACTAGATAAACAGAGATCACTAGATACCATTTGCTGGACGTTGTGGATCTAGAAAGTTTGTGCCGTTAAAACCTAATCCGTTGGGATTAAAAAACTTTATTTTATCCGCAAGGGATGGCCATAGCCTTGACTGCCAAATGTATCATGGTAAAGGAATTGTACCAGCTGATGATTCAAAATAATTATGATTAGGTATAGGTGGAGATATTGTCAAATTGTTTTTTAAATTTATACCAAAAGACAACACACGGATGTTTTACTGGGACAGTTTTTCTACTAGTGTAAAATATGTTGATTTTTTATTGAGGAACAATAGTTACCAAACTGGAATGATTATGAACAAAAGACTAGGAGGAGCAGATAAAAAAATCAAGAATGATCGAGATTTGCAATACGGAGAATGGGATGAGTGACTAAGGGAAGGATATGTGTATACTAAACTGGAAAGATAACAAATGTGTAACTTTGCTTTCGATTTGCATCGATAGCGATCCCAAGAGCAGTTGTGTTTGGTGGTATAAAGATCAAAAGTATAAAATTAATGTAACACAAGCTGCAATTCTGAATACAAAACGTGTATGGGTGGTACAAATTTAAATGATAGGTGTTTAGCTTACTACTGTTATTCTATTCACACAAAAAAGTAGTCAACAAGAGTTTCATATACATTTTATAGTTTTGGTTATTTCCATTTGTTGGATAATGTATATCAGAAATTGCAAAACAGGTGAAGTTCCTCTAAAAGACAGATTGTCTCTCTTGCGGTATTTTTAGAGATTGCATAAGTACTGATGAAATATAAGAGCAAAGTCAGTGAAGAACGACGACCATAGAGACCACGCAACATATATTCATCTGAAAATGATTCTGAAGACGACTCCGCCATTAAACCACCTCGAAAACAACGTAAGGGTATTTAGAAGCCAATTTACTATATTAGATAAGACAATATTGGACAGTTTCCTCATTCAACAAATGATAACTTAGCTTCAAAATGCAAGTATGAAGGCTGCAAATCAAGAACAAGAGTTATTTGTACAAAATGCAATATACCGGGTGATCCAAAAGTCAGGACGAACTTTAAAAATGAATAACTCGAAAACGAATCAAGATACAAAGATACGGTTTGCACCAAATGGATGGAAAAGAAACCGGATTTTGTGTGACAACGAAAAAAATAGTTTGCCGTTGACATCCAAAAAATGACACGGTAGTGTTTTTTGCACCAAAAGATGATTTGCAAATGAAAAAATGTTGACAATTTCCAAGTCAGCTTAGTTACAGTTAATTAGTACAACAGAAAATGTTCAATGTGCTGTCCCTCATTCATAAGTGCAGCTGTGAGACTAGGCACTACACCGTTCACAGCATTTAGTAGCATTTCTTGCTTTATGGCAGACACGTTTTGGCGGATGGCATCTTTCAATGCTGCTAGTGATGCCGTTGGTCGCCAATAGAACAATATTTTTTTGTTGTCACACAAAATCCGGTTTCTTTTCCATCCATTTGGTGCAAACCGTATCTTTGTATCTTGATTCGTTTTCGAGTTATTCATTTTTAAAGTTCGTCCTGACTTTTGGATCACCCGGTATATCTCTCTCTATATAAAAAAATATTTTTTTCGAAAATAGCACGTAAAATAAGCTTATATGTATCAATTGTCCACCAAATTCCTCGTTTAAATATTTTTTGGAAAAATGAAGTGTTTTTTTGCAATATTAACCCGAGGTGCACATATGTGTACCTGCTAGTAAATATAAACTAATAATAAATATTTTACTTTTTATTACAAAGTTATGTTTCTGTACGTAAAAAGAGATGGAACAAACTGTGAAATAATTTTTACGATGGCTTAAAATGTGTCAGGTCTGAAGAGGTTAAAGTAAGATTTACGTAATAAAATACTGTAAGAATTAGGTTACGAAAAAAATAATTATATTTAATAAGTTTTTTTTCTTTTTATTTATTTATTTATTTATTTATTTATTTTTGAACTATAAAAGTATTAACAGCGTTGCTAAGTCTCCGGCTTTTTGCACTTCACAATTATTTTATAGAAAATGTTATTCTTTTAAATCGCCCGAATGTTCCGATTAAATAAAAGAATATTTTTTCTTCTAAAATACTGGTATCCAAGACCTGGTATTTTTATATTAACAACATATTTCTAGTTTATTATTAAATCGTTATCCTTAACCCCTTTGCAATTGGAGCTTTTTACAAAATTTTTAATATTTGGCCACCGGTTTTTAAAATAAAAAATTTGTGGCTTATTAAAAAACAAAAAAAAAAAAAAAAAAAAAAAATGCTCCGTTTAAATAAAGCAAATTATACAGTGAATTTTTACTGGTGGAGATACAGGTTTCTTAAGCCTTTTTTGCGGCACATATATGTGTCGCTCGACCACAAGGGTTTAAAATCAGTTAATTGATCATTATTTGCTTGCAAAAATATTGAATTTCTCATAAGTTTATAATGCTCCAAGTAATATCTTTCAGCAAAATATGATCAAAACTTTTTGATACTATTCTATCCTCTTATGAACTGATAAAGACTTCAGTTCCGCTTTTGCGGGATTTATTTTGACAATGATTAATGAGTTTATATACAGTAGTAGAGAACACATAAAATTATTTACTGGAGAATTTTTTTATTATTCGCGTAGTTTTCCGTTCAAGTTTGATCATTTCTTATATTAGATATAAATTTAAATTATGCGAAAATTATTTGATTTTATCGTTATAGTTATTATTACATTTTACTAGGGAGCTGAGCCCCTCGTGAGCCACATCCGCGAACCACAATTTAGTCTTCGCAGTTTCAAAATAACGGTAAAAAGTAATTGTTTGTTACTCTAAAGTCTAAAGCGCCCTCTATCGACAATTTCTGAACGTAACCTTTAAAATTTTTTTAGAAAAAATTCGTGAAATAAAGAATGATATTAGCGAAAGCCGCAAACGAATTGACCCTTTTTCCATTTTTTATCATCGTTTGAAGTTTTGGACCTTAAACTTTAATGGCTCCCTAGCTCCTACACAAAACGTTTGCTCCCCATGGTTTCCTATTTAATAATGTGTATCTGCATGTCTACTATCACCCCTCAAAGTTTGTCGGTCTGGTAGCGAAATACCCTGTATATACGGTAGAATCCCGGTTATTCGAAAATCGGCTTAACCAAAAGACCTTAAAATTTCTTAAAGTCCTTTTTAAATATGAAAAATTTTATTGTCAATGAAATCTTTAGCGATATAATGATAACTTTCTACATGTTTTTATTTACGATTCCTATTTTATTTGTAGTTTTTAGATCAAAACAATCCTGAATCAATTTTTATATACTGAAGTGTTGTTTTAATACATATTAGCTTTAAAAATTAAAAGAAAAATAAGTAATAATCAAAACTTTGAATGGTATTATTGCACACTGGTAGAAATAGTGTTAATAAAGAATACTGCCCAGTTAAACTGAAGGCATTGAGCTCACAGGCTACAAATACTAATTGCACATTAAAGCTTTATATTTTCAAGGGTTAATTCCGTTCGAAAAAAAAAAATTAAGAAGGGGAAACAGCTCTCCCCTTTTCTCTTTTTTTATACTTAATCATTGAACCTCCTATACTATCAAAGACATGCTTTATCATATAAAAAATCTATATCCAAAATTCAGAGCAAATTAGATAATTCTTAATAAAAACCCATTTAGCATTTATATAATTTAAAAAGAGTTATCCCCCTCTTTTATACTTAACCATTAAACTTCCAAAACTATTCAGAGATTTGAACGAAATCTGAAAATTCTGCTTGAAAAACCCATTTATATAAATTAAGGGGGGGGGGACATTAGAACCCCTGTTCCCCTTATTTATACTTATTCAATGAACACCTAATAACAGTCACGGAATCGCCTCATCAGAATGATCCTAATCTAAATTTTGAACGAAAATTAATTCTGCATGAAAATCCCATTTATATCAACTAACGGGGGGGGGGATTAGAGCCCCTGTTCCCCCTATTTATACTTATTCAATGAACACCTAATAACAGTCACGGAATCGCCTCATCAGAATGATCCTAATCTAAATTTTGAACGAAAACTTAATTCTGCATGAAAATCCCATTTATATCAACTAACGGGGGGGGGGGCATTAGAACCCTTGTTCCCCCTATTTATACTTATTCAATGAACAACTAATAACAGTCACTGAATCGCCTCATCAGAATGATCCTAATCTAAATTTTGAACGAAAACTTAATTCTGCATGAAAATCCCATTTATATCAACTAACTGGGGGGGGGGATTAGAACCCCTGTTCCCCCTATTTATACTTATTCAATGAACACCTAATAACAGTCACGAAATCGCCTCATCAGAATGATCCTAATCTAAATTTTGAAAACTTAATTCTGCATGAAAATCCCATTTATATCAACTAACGGGGGGGGGGAGCATTAGAACCCCTGTTCCCCCTATTTATACTTAATCAATGAACACCTAATAACAGTCACGGAATCGCCTCATCAGAATGATCCTAATCTAAATTTTGAAAACTTAATTCTGCATGAAAATCCCATCTATATCAACTAACGGGGGGCATGAGCCCCCCGTTCCCCCTCTTATACATATCGAATGAACTCCAAAAACTAATCAGGGAAGCGCCTTGTCAGGATATACCTACATACAAAATTTCAAGTGGATCGGATATTTTTATCATGAGTTATCGCGTTACGTACATACGAACATACATACAGAACGGACGGGCACATAAGCTCTCAGGCTATGATAGCCTGTGAGCTAAAAAAGGCATATTCCTTATGAAATAAACAGAGTCAACTTACTTATTTGGTCCATTGCGTAATTTTGAGCACTTTATTAGCTAGATACATACGACACTTGAATTCTCTCTCTCTCTCTCTCTTTTTTTTTTTTTTTTTTTTTTTTACAAAATATGTTGTGACTTTCTTCTGTTTTTCAACTTTAAGTTGCTTTGAATATGGTATTACAACATTTTTATAACAACTAATTTCTAAATTACGATCATAACTTTTTATCAAACAACTTTTCACCATAAGCCTCCGGTTATGCCAAAATTCCTACGAAAACCCCGGTTATCCGAAAATTCCTATGGAACCCCGGTTAACCGAAAATGCTTTGGTCCCATGCTTTTCGGATAATGGGGGTTTTACTGTATATATCTTATACTATAATGCGAGCAAAAATTGTGTGTGTATGTGTGTGTGTGTGTGTGTCTGTGTGGGTAAATTTAATCTCAAAAACGGCTCTAACGATTTTCGCAAAAATTTGGATTTTACCATTTTCAGGCACGAGAAGACCATTGGGCTAGGTCACATGTTCGAGAAAATTCGATTATTGGGTCATTTCGGGTAATAATGGGTCAGGATCAAGCTATTTATATCTAGAGAACGGCTGGATCGATTTTAAGGAAATTTTGTATCCAATAGTTTTTTGGCACTAGAAAACAATTGAGCTGGGTCACATGTTCGAAAAATTTTGATTAGTGGGTCATTTTTGGGTCATTGTGGGTCAGGCCATTTTTATTTAAAAAACGGCCCTAACGATTTCGACCAAATTTTATATTTTATCGTTTTGGATTACAAGAAGACCATTGGGTTAGGTAACATGTTCGAGAAAATTCGGTTAGTGGGTCATTTTTGGGGTCATTGTGGGTCATGCTATTTTTATCTAGAGATTTTCTCACGCAATTTTGACTAAAAATTGCATTCTATGGTTTTCGGGCACGAGAAAAACATTTGGCTAGGTTACATGTTCGAAAAAAAATTTTAATGGGTCATATTGGGTCATTAAGGGTCTGGGTCAAGCTATTTATATTTAAAGAACCGCAGAATCAATTTCATCGAAATTTTTCCTGTAATAGTTTTTTGACACGAGAAAGCTAATGGGCTAAGTCACACGATCGAGAGATTTCGATTATAAGAGTCATTTGTGGGTCATGATGGGTCATAATGGGTCATGGTCAAGCTATAGCTAAAGAACAGGTGGATCGATTTTAACGAAATTTTGTATACAACATTTTTTTGGCACGAGAAAAATATTGGGCTAGGTCTCAATTCGAGAGATTTCGATTACTGGGTCATTTTGGGTCATAAAAGGTCTGGGTCAAGCTATTTATATATAAAGTACGACAGTATCAAATTTAATGAAATTTTGTATGTAAGTTTTTCGACACGAGAAAATTAATGGGCTATCTCACATGTTTGAGAGATTTCGATTATAAGAGTCATTTATGGGTCATGATGGGTCATAACGGGTCATGTCAAGCTATATCTAAAGAACATGTAGATCAGTTTTAATGAAATTTTTTATACAACATTTTTTGGCACGAGAAAATCATTGGGCTAGGTCACATGATCGAGAAATTTCGATTAATGGATCATAAAGGGTCATAAAGGGTCTGGGTCAAGTTATTTATATTTAAAGAACGGCAGGATCAATTTTAACGAAATTTTGAGTGTAACAATATTTATACACAAGAAACCTAATGGGCTAAGTCACATGTTCGAGAGATTTCTATTATAAGGTTCATTTGTGGGTCATGATGGGTCATGGTCAAGCTACATCTAAAGAACGGGCGAATCGATTTCAACGAAATTTTGTATACAGCATATTTTTGACACGAGAAAATCATTGGGCTAGGTCACATGTTCGAGAAATTTTGATCAGTGTGTCACTTTTGGGTTATACTAATTTTATCAAGTCAATAATCTAGCGCAATCTTGACTAAATTTTATATTCTATCGTTTTCGGTCGCAAGAAAACCATTGGGTTAGGTCAGATGTTTGAGAAAATTCGATTAATGGGTCATAATGGGTCAAGGTCAAACAATTTATACCTAAAAATTGGCTCAATCGATTTTATCTAAATTTTGTATCTAACGTTTTTCGGCACGCAAAAATTAATGGGCTAGATCACATTTTCGAGAGATTTCGATATAATGGTCAATTGTGGGTCATGCTAATTTTATCTAGAAAATTGTTCTCGCCATTTTGAGTATACTTTCTATTATATCGTTTTCGGGCAAGAGAAAACCATTGATCTAGGACACATTCTCGTAACAATTCAATTAGTGGGTCGTTTTAGGTCTTAATGGGTTCGGATCATTCTAATTATATATAATAACGACTCAATCAATTTTACCTAAATTTTGCAACAAAACGTCTTTTGTCACGGGAATATTGAGCTGAGTTGCATATTAAACAAAATTATATTAGTGGGTCATATCGCTTCATATCTGAATGCTGTCAAGTTAATTTTACTTAAGAAATGGCTTAAACGGTTTTGATTCATTTTATACTCTACTGTTTTTGATTACCTGAAGACCATTGAGCTAAGTCACATGTTTGATCATACGTGATTAGTGGATCATTTGGGTAATAAGGGTCAGGATCACAAGACTATGGCAAAAGCCAATAAGTTGGCGATATTTTACAAAATACTGGCGAAATTTGGCCCAAAAATCGACTATTAAGGTTACGAAACCAAAACACATATTTGGCGCCAAATGAAAGAATGTGTCCAAATTTGGATATATCTGGCAAAAAATATAGTCTTTCAGAATGTGAAGAAATTTCTTATACATTCTTAATAGTATTAGAGATGCATAGTTAAACTAATCAGAGTCGAGCTAAAAAAGTGATTTGGATTGATGTCCTTTCGTTGTAAATTTTAAAATAAAGTAAAATTTATGAACATGTGCATACAAACATACTTTTCTTATTAATTATTTTTGTAAATAATACTATTATTAATAACATGTTTTACAGTAATAATTCAGAGTGACTGATTCAGGGAAAATACTATATCGAGTTGAACACAAAGTTAATTTTGACCGAGTTGAGCTCGGTCACCCCTGCTAGTGTATACTATCAGAGTACTTTCGAAATTAATGGGATTTTTAAGGTGAAAAACACATTTTTTCGGAGAGCTAAAAGACTTGGACATTTTTAACTTGTGTGAAGTTCTTGCACAGTTTTATTAAATGCACGAATAAAACAGTGTATAAACATTCGGATAAAATATAGTTACATATAATAAACTTGCAAACCCCGTGGCTTTGCTCGCGTAATAGTTGAAGTACGCCAAGTGATATCTGTATGTCTGAATTTTATTATATCATGGTTCGTACGGGTAACGTTATTTTCGGTGAAATACCAGAATTTCTTTACAGAAAAATAAATATAATTCAAAAGCATGAAATTTCATTTTATTTATTCAGAAATTTTCTATAAGAAAATATTGGTAACGAAGAATTTCATGATCATATAATTCCAAGACGCATACGAACCCTGTATAAGAAACAATAGGGGAGAATGAGGATACTTGAGCATTGAGGATACTTGAGCCACCCATATTATCTCTGCAGTTGGTTAATTTTTAGCACTTTCCAACAAAGTTGAAAAGTGCTTATGCATTCGGTTTGTCTGGCCGTCTGTCCGTCTGTCCGTCTGGCCGTCTGTCCGTCTGTCCGCGCTCTAACTCCCGTAAATATACTCGGATTGCTATGAAATTTTTATACGTTATTGAGGTTTACCCTAGCACGAACCCTATTGAAAATGAAGTATCTACCATGATTAGTTTATCTACAGAGAGAATCAAAAGTTTCCCATTACATTACGGCCTATGGGGAAAAATCGTTAATTTACTCAAATTGCCATGAAATTTTAGGACGTTTTTGACGTTTACCCTAGCACAAGTCCTATTGAAAATGAAGTTTCTACCATGATTAGTTTGTCTACAGGGCGAATCAAAAGTTTCCCATTACAATACGGCCTATGGGGAAAAATCGTTAATATACGCGGATTGCCATGAAATTTTAGGACGTTATTAACGTTTACCCTAGCACAAGTCCTATCGAAAATGAAGTTTCGACCATGATTAGTTTATCTACAGGGCGAATCAAAAGTTTCCTATTACATTACGGCCTATAGAAAAAAATCGTTTCAAAGGAATTTTAAAGATGTTATACCCTGTCAAACATATTAAAATATGCATTCTATAAAATATAAGGTGAAAATGTAGCTATTATTCATTTACAGGGCCACACAAAAGAATTCCATTAGATAATGGTAAAAGGGGGAATTGTGTGTGACATATTTTAAATATATTAAGCTTTTTCATGTATAATAAAATTGATATATGTCACTGAAGCTTAATATAAATTATACGCTACTGTCTTGCATAATATGAAGTACATAGCATTTACAGGGCCATACAAAAGATTTCAAATAGTATATTCTTTCCGAAGTACCGTATATGTGTCTGATGATGGCTGATGGAGGGATGAAATGCATTTTAATTATTATATTCGCGTTTATATTTCGTTAAATATATGCACATTATATGGTGTGTATAAATGTTATAGTTGATATACAGGGCTACCCAAAAGAGCTAACCAACGTTACTGAATATGAGCGTAAATTATTTAAACGTGGTTCTTAAATAAGCTATGCATTTTTACGTTGAGCTGCATTCAATTTACTGAAAAATGTTTGCAGAATATAGATAAAAGGATATACAGGGCCACGCAAAGAATTCGGTACATGGACGCCTATGAATGATGATTTTTGAAAATGTGATTTCAGTTGTTTTAAAAGTGTTTTAGTTTACAAGAAATTTTAGCCTAATGCTGACTTGTAATAAAGGTACAATGTAAACTACAGGGCTGAACAAAAGTATTCAAGTATGTTTCCATTTAATAGTATGAATTGCTGAAAAAGAAATTTCAAGCTACTGGGTATTTTCTTGCTAAGCTAAATTTTCCCATTATATGAACTGACATATGAAATACAGGGCTGTTCTAATGTACTGGAATACATATTTGGGTATATTTGGCTATACACTATTATTTCCCTAAATAACAAAGTTTTTTTTAAGATTTCATTAAGTGTTGGAAAGTGCTTCATAATCTATGCTTAACGCATGATTTTTCTTACTTGTTCTTTCTAAAACAGGCAACATGGTAACATATTTATAGTTCTGAACATGTAAAAAAGAAATCACATACCTTGGTACCATTTTGAAAGTATAGTGATTAATCTTTGTTTTTTCCCTATCAGAAGTAAATATTTTGGTGCATGTTTCTTTTATTTTTTTGTAATCAAAGTTTTGTTTAAAGTTGCAACAGTATATATAAATTTAATAAGTATAATGTAAATTGTATTTTGAATCTAAAATAGTTCAAATAGCTGCATGCTTTACTTAGTAAAACTCTGATAAACAAAAATAGTGGTAATGGGGATACTTGAGCCAGTGAGATTGGGGATACTTGAGCCATGGCTCAACCATCCCCACTAGGAAATTAGACATGGGTGAAACTAACAAAAAATAAAATTACGTCCTTATATTCACTAATAGATTTTTTTTACTGGATAAAAAGGAGCATATATTTAAAAAAAATAATGACCTAGAAAAAAAATGTTTAAAAATGAATATTTTTTAAATGAAAATATCCATTTTATTTTTCATTTTGACTAACAAAATAGCCTGTTTAGATAAATGTAAACATAGTTTTCAATTTAAAATTTTTTATATTAAAACAACTGTTTTAAATTGTTTTACAGGTTATAATCTCTAATACTTTAATTGAAATTGTAAATATTGGAATTGTAACCTCTGTTACTGTAACTTTTTTTTAATCAAAGAAATACCTTCTATTGTCTCCTACAGAGGGCACTACTGAGTACCTTGTTGGTAAAACTAAAACGATGTGTGGTGTTACAATCATTCTGAATTTGTTCCTCAAACATGTTACCAAAGAGTTGAAAATATATTTTGAAGGACTTTATTTATCATAATTTATCATTCTGTAAAATATTTGTGCAAAAATAAAGCGAAAAAAATACTTTTGTGGGTATTTTTCCACACTGGCTCAAGTATCCCTTCACCATGGCTCATGTATCCCCATAAGGGGATATTTGAGTCACGATGTAAAAGAAAAAAAGAAAAATTTATTAGACATAGAAAATAGTTCAAAATTAATTGAAAGTGGTTTTCAATTGAAGAAAAATATCAAATTTTCATTTTCAATATTTTATTTTGTTCTAAGAAATTATATAAAAAAAAAAAAAATTAAATTTAAAAAATGGCTCAAGTATCTTCAAGTAATCTTCCCCTACTTTTAAGAATAGTTCAAAAATTAACATTCAAGAAATAATACTTTTACGAATAGTTCAAAAATTAAAATTCAAGAAGCAGTTTGACTAAACTACATCATTATACAGAAAATATTATCTGAATTTGAAACTTTTAATGAACTTTATTAATCATTTTTTTTACTAAGCTATAAATAACTGATTTGAGAAAACCCTAACTTTTGAGTAGGACTTAAACTATTTTTTATATTATTATAAGTTAATTAAGCACGAATTTTGAATTTTTTTCCCTTAGACTGTACAATTTTAACATAATTTTTAAAAATAGATTTTATTACTCTATCTAATGAGGAAAAATACTAGAAACAAACTTATTTAACAAACTTATTTAGTTAATAACCCAGAATCAAATATAAATAAGTTAATTACAATTTCCATAAAATAAAAATTTCTTGTCTTAAATAGCGGAGGTATTTATTTTTTTTAGTGACATGATAGTTAGATAAAAGGTTATTTAAATATCACCGACATCTTTTTTTAATGGCTTATTTTCTGAAATTCTCTAAAATTCCTTAGAAATTTCGTCAAAAATGTGTCATTTTAAAAAAGGAAAATAAATAATCGAACTGATTTAGATAGATGTAAAATATGAATTTTATATTTAAATTAAATTCGAAAAAACAATGTTATCTTACATAAATAAAATAACATTATTATTATTTTTTTTATTTTTTTATTTTATTTGAACGAACAATTGGTCATATTTTTAAAATGTGTTCGTTTAGAGCATATCTTAAATGCGAATATATTTTTTAATACTCTAAAAAACATTGAATATTAATTTTAATGAATAAGTTAAGCAGGGCCTGATTACTATTGGGATATACTTATACGAATAAACAGAAACAGTCGCATTATCTAAACGTCGAATTCATGGCAGTAATGGTAACCTCGTCAACCAGATTTTCCCTCAAAATTTCTCTCATCATTCTGAATTCTCTCTCACTGTTAAATCTCCGGTGCTTCCCTCTATCGGGAAAAGGTTTAATTACGTGTCTTCCTATATTACTTCTCTTTCTCTTCCAATCTTTTAAATGTTTAAAAAGTATTTTTTAAGGGAAAATACATAATAAAAGCAAACAACTAAAAATTTTAGAAACCTCTTTTTAAAATGTCATACAATTTTTTATTTTTACTTAGAAAAGAATATATTTTTTTTTTTATTCGAGTGTTCACTTTTGAGCAGTAAATTGCAATTTTACAATGCATGTTGTAGCTGCATAGGTGATGCAAAAGCTTTCTTTTAAATCCGTTTTAATCCAATTTTATGGTTTTTCCAGAAAAGTGAATTGTAGAATAATAAAGGAAATATTTTTATGTTTGATCCTCAATCTCCGTCCTTTGTAAAAAATCAAATTCTGCATAAAAAAAAAAAAAAAAAAAAAAAAAAAACAGATTTGAGAGATAATGGTGCAGTGCAATTAACACAAGGATACGGGCCATTTTCACCATTCGCTTATATTTCAGAATTTTATTTTTGATTTTTCAAACTTAATAATTTCTTTTAAAAATTGAGAGAGGTATTAAAGTGAATGTTTCAGGTACATGACAAAAAATTTATTTAGTACTTTGCTCTATAATATAATATGTAAATGCTATTTAAAGTCGGCTTGTAAGGCAAATTGTCAAGTCCGTTACGATACAAAATTACTGAAAATACTCATCTTTAAATTAATTAAATTTCCTAAAATCAACTAACTTTGCAGTGACGTATGTCCCTAAATTTCAAAACATGATATTTATCAATAACACTTAAATTAAATTGAAATGAGAGACATTTTTAGCCACAAGATTTTGATTACATAGAAATTATACAAGAACTTTTTCTAATAAATATAGTATATATAAAATTTTAAGGAAATTATATATTTGTTTCTTAGTTGAATAAAAAAATAAAAGTAGAATGGTGAAAAAATGATAATCATTAAAAAACCTCGCGGTAACGGACTTGATACTATGTTGAAAATGGCCAATACCATGCATATATCGCATCCTTCTAAAATTAAACAGCACTCACAAGGAAGGTCTCCATACTGGGCATACTCAGATTTTTTTGAAAAAAAAAATACCAATTAAAGTACTTATGTATGTAATAAAGGATCAGTCAAAATTAGCGGCGGAATCACATTAGAAATTATGTAAAAAAAATAAAATAGTTTCGAATATTTGGAGTGAAAAGACGAAAGAGTCACTCGATTTGGCGAGCAGATCATTTCCTCGCCAAAAGCAAACGATTATTATGCCAATCAAAACTGTTGGATGTTTAGAATGCGTGTAAATCGTATTTCATGAATTTAAACGTAAACAATGAGAGACTTTAATATATTATATACATATATATACATATTATATTGCATATACAGGGTGTCCCATAAGTAATGGGACAAACTTTAAGGGGAGGTAGGGCACATCATAACGATTCAGAATTACATAGGAACCTATGTCCCCAAACGTCATTTTAACCATGTAAAATTTAACTGTGTTTGGCTATTTTTTGACACATGTGGGCGTGGTTTATGTATGTTAAATTTAAAAAAGATATTCTATGATAATAGTTTGACGAAAAAATTGTGAAGTATAATATCGCTGCATCTATTCGAATATTTAGAGCGCTGATTGTATTAGTAAGAATAATAACCATGAAAATGTAAAATATTAGAATGTAGAAACAACTTATAATAGGCGGAGTTTTAAATAAATCAAAAATACTTAAAGAAAGAGACACAAGACTGAGATCATCTCAAATATTTATTGGTCATAAATATTATACGTACTTTGGTAAGTGACATGTAAGAATGTCATAAAAGGTGTTCAAAGTTTCCACCATTACTAGTGATGCAAGCGTTACAACGTCGGACCATGGACTGGCGGACTCGCTCAAACACACCTGGATTTTCTTTAATATCTGCAGCAGCGCAGGCGATTCTCGCAACCAGATCCATGTCTGTATCAATCGGTGTTGCGTAAACAGCACCTTTCAATGCACCCCACAGAAAGAAATCGATGCTGCTTAAATCAGGAGAGCGTGGTGGCCAGATAACCGGTCCACCACGCCCAATCCATCGATGACCAAACGCCTGATTCAAATGCTGACGAACACATCTTCCATAATGCGGAGGTGCCCCATCATGTTGAAACCACATATCACGTGGTACTGGGTCAAGTAACCTTGGTAGCATCTCTTGCAAAAAAATAAGGTAATCTCTAGATGTCAGAGGCGCTGGCAACAAATAAGGCCCAACTAAGAAGTCGCCAACAATACCAGCCCAAACATTCACTGAAAAACGATGTTGGGCAGCATGTGGTCTCATTCCTTGGGGATTCTCATCAGACCATAAATGCGTATTGTGATGGTTGAATACACCATCTCGAGTGAAATATGCCTCATCCGTAAATAAAACTTTGGATGGGAAATGAGGATCTAGACGACATTGGTCGAGATACCAACTTGCAAAACTTTTACGTGCAGGATAATCTGTAGGAAGCAATGATGGTACTCTTTGCAGATGGTACGGGTGTAATCCTTCAAGTCGCAAAACACGATGAACTGTACTTCGAGATCCTCGTATGGCAGCAGCGATGTTTCGTACGCTGGTACTTGGATTGCTACCAACGATATCCAACACATTTTGTTCCATACTTGGAGTTCGAGACAGTCGTGGCCGTCCCACATTACTCCTATCACCTCGAAGTGAACCATAATTACTTAAATTGTAATGTAAATAAGCAAATATTCGGCGGTCCGGTGCAACTCTCTGTGGAAACCTTTCGCAATATAATCTTTGTGCAGCCCTTGCATTTCCCTCGGCCAAGCCATATATGAAGTGCATATCCGCCAGTTCATTATTGGTGAAACGTTGCATACTCTTCAGCGGGTGGTGACAATTCCAATCAGCGTAATTTCTGCAAGGCTACTGTGGAAAGAAAAGCAAAGTCTAAAGATTAAACGCATTATAAATTTCCTGTCCTACAAATTCTGGAATACAATTTCCGGTGTGGATACTTATTTCTTAAAGTATTTATTCTCGCCTTCCTATGATAACTCCGCCTACTGTACATTTTTAAAATCTTCTATGTTCCGACATTTTAAAATTCTATACTTAATTGTATATTAATACAATCGGTGTGTTAAATACGTCGAGTAGAAGCAGCATTTTCATTTTTTATATTCTTTTTGTTTAACTATTAGCATATAAAATACACTTGTTGAAAATTCGACATTCAAAAGCCACGCCCACATATGTGGAAAAATCGACAAATAAAACTGACTCTTAAAGGGTTAAAATGACGTTTGGGAACATGGGTTCCTATGTAATTCTGAATCGTTATGATGTGCCCTACCTCCCCTTAAAGTTTGTCCCATTACTTATGGGACACCCTGTATATATTACTTGTTGAAGTAGCTATTTAATTATTCACTGAAAAAAATGTTTTTATAGATAAAAAAATCATATTGATAAAAATTGTCTTCATAAATTTAAGCGTATTCAAAAATAAAAGCCACATGTTTCCATAGCAACAAAATCTAATCAACAATTCTCAATTGGACTTTGAGCAGGAAACAAATTTAATTAATTTAAATTATGAATTTCGTTTTAAATCTCAAATTTTGATGATTAAATTTGAATATAAATACATATAAATATCGATACAACAAAATTATACTTAAAACAAATTAAAACTTATAAAATTAAAGTTATTTAAATTAAATTTATCAAAACAAGTTCAACATGAAACTTTTTTTTTCTTGAAGTGTATTTGACAGAAAGTATTTTTTGAAATTACATTACTTCGCCAACCGGCGATAAATCGCCAAATAACGAAATTTTTATTATTTTTTACGGATACAGAATGAAGGTTCCGCCGAAATTTTTTTTATAAACGTATATATCCACACGAGAAGAACATTCTGTAATTTTTTCAGATTTTTCGGGATATACCCGTACGGAGACCTTCCTTGTGAGTTATAAATTGCAATTGTCCAGTTTCGGTTTCTTCCGAGGCTGTAAGAATGACCATTATCAACCATTCATACAAGGAAGAGAAATGCACTTTTCAGATTACGAAGCGATCGACCCGGAACAAGGTTTGGCTTCCCCATACATTATTACAGTTTTTGAGAAAGTTTAATTAAGTAACTTAGAATTAATTTAAATCTTCTAGTCCTTTTTAAAAACCAAACACAGTACGTTCGCCAGCACAAACGATACGTCACTTACTTCGGGAAAAATATAGTTAAGGGACAAAAGTCTCAAAAACGCCGAAATTTCCCACAAAGATTCGCTTACCGTAATTTTCGGCGTATAATCCGCGGATCAAATAATCATTTTTCGACCCAGAAAAATTTTAAAATAAAATGTAATTTTTTAGATCGCGGTAAATATTTCACTTCAATTACTAAAAATAAATTCTGGTTCGAAAAAGAATTGCTTGATCCGCAGATTATGCGCTGGAAATTAAGGTATTTCCCCAGAACTGTTTTCTTTTCAAGTGAAGGAAATTCCCCACGATTTACCTGTTGATTCAGGGTAAAATTTCTGTCATGATTAACACTAGAACCGCCAAAAGGGGTCAAAATGACCCCTGCCAGAATGATAACAGTCGATTCGAAACAGAATTTTCTTCATAAGATATGTTAAATATATGTAGCACAAAAATAGACTAATTAAATAAGTTAAATAGTTTAAAATTAAAATTCTGGTGCGAAACACTTTTTATAAAACTTTAGTAAAATGCCCGGCTGTTTTAGTGTTAAGACAAAATTTTCTGTTTCTTTTTACTAGTGAGAATGTGCTCCGGTGGAAAACAGGATCTGAAGATAAGTGTTACTTTATTAAATTCTAAAGTATTATTTTTGTTTGTTTATTTTTTAAATAAATTAGAAATTTTAATTTATTGAATTTTCGATTTTTCATTTTAAAAATAAATTCGAACTTTCTTATTAATACTGCCAATACGCATGCGTGCAAGGTATAAACGTAAAATTTCCCTCTTAGAATTTATTGAAAAAAGCTATTTTCTTAGGAGTATGAAAACGATTTGTTTAAAACGAGTTGACGAGTATGTGTATGAAGACGAATTTTTCTGACAATGTATACTTTCATTGTGTAGCGTACATTTTACAACATTTATAATTTAAATTATAACGTCGATTGTTTCAAAATAAAATGAAAGTGTTTATGAACTGAAAATTGAATGTTTTGAGGAAATCCAATTTAAAATTTCAGTTTAATCCAATTTAGATGCGCTATGTAAGTGGCGAGTATTCAAATTAGAAAGTATCTAAAACTTTTATTACCCACTAACTAATCAGAAATTTCGGATGAGTTTACGGGAATTTAAAATATAGTAAATACTCAGAATGTCCTTCAAAGTGAAAATGCGTTTTTCAATAAGTCATAAATCTGGGCTCTTTTTAGATGCGTTCTTAATTATGTAAATATGCAGCATGTATAGTCATCGTTCAGTCTGTGTGTCCGCGCATAACAGACCAGAAACTACCCAACGGAATCGTTTGAAATTTAAATTATCTAATTGTTGCTTAATATTGTGAAATCATGTCAAATTTTATGAAAATCGGATGGATACTTCAATTACAGGGACAATTTAAAGTATTCCGTTACATTATAGCCGGTGGAAAAAAATAGTTTCAAGTGCATTTTAATGATGTGACACTTTTTCAAACATAATAAAATTGATATACATCAATAAAGTATATACTAAAATGTACATTCTGTACAATCTGTGGTGCAAAGAATATTTTTATTAATTTAAAGGACCTCGCAAAAGTATTCCATTACATAATGATATATAGAGAAACATTGTTTGGGGCGCGTTTTAATTACATTAAACTATGTGACTTTTTATGAAATTCATATGTGTTGCTAAGGTACAAAATACTTTCTGTTCAATAGAAAACAGGCAGTATTTATAGGTAGACAAACTTCAGAGACACAAAAGATTTCGAACACTATATTGTATCCAAAATACTGTATACTATTACACCAAGATATGAATAATTTTAAAACTTCTATGTAGTACGAATGCACTTCATTTGCTCATGTTCTCCGTGCAATTGCCGACTTGTTACTTTTACTTACCCATCATACGTAGTATAGGGTAAATCTTGCAATCGTTTTGAAAATCGAAAATTTTTTTTTGACGGATTTACACGTTTTAGATAGTGGAGATTCCGAAAAACATATTTTTAGAAAAAACAAATTTGCCGTCCGTCTGTCTGTAAATGCTCTATCTCCCGAACAAATTGAGATAGAGACTTGAAATTTTGTATGTAGTTAGTATGTAAGAATGGGACGAACCCTATTTAATATCAGCAACCTCGATTATCCGGAACTATTTTTTTCGGACCCTCGAAAAATTTGTTCTGATGAAAGGTATATAAAAATTTTCGAATTTTCTTGTTTTAAGGAATGGACGTAAAAGGCAATAAAATAACACACATTTTGCATATAGAACGAAGTCGATCGGATTATTAGTTGTCGAGATATTTGTAATCCTGTTTTCCACATTCTTCGATTTTTCATGACCCTGTATTTCATTCAAATTTCAATTCAGAGGTATATTTTAATTGGAAATGAGACGCTTAATCCGACGCAGTTAATTGTTAGTTAATAGAATTGTTATTTTTGGAGTTATAAGGATGTTTCTTTTACGCAGTTCGGTACTACTTGAGTAGTTTGGCGTTTTATATAATTTGTCGAAATTGGTACATCAGCAGTTCTTTAATAAAGCATTACTATGTATATTAACAATATTTAAATTTTGTTTATGAATTGCAATGCATTGTATAAATAGTTTTTAGATGTGTTATTTTCATATACATATCCATGATGGGTAAGTATTACGGTGGCCCCCAACGACTAGTTTTCTATCTTTACAAGAAGAAAATGCTGGATTCCTAAAAAAATTTCGACTTCCGGTATCCAGTGGATTCATATGTTTTAAAAGGCCTTGAACACGATTTGAGTTTTAGAGAATATCTATGTATGAGATGAGGCTATGATTATGTCTCTATGTGACAAAAAATTTC
Source organism: Maratus speculifer (assembly GCA_964019185.1). Lineage (NCBI taxonomy): Eukaryota > Metazoa > Arthropoda > Arachnida > Araneae > Salticidae > Maratus > Maratus speculifer. Next base: position 173,189,648 of record OZ025302.1, read on the forward strand.
GTGGGCACTCTATCTCAAGAGCTAATGCTCGGAATTTCATAAAACTTTAGATTAAGTTAGTCCATCATATAAATTGGCGCTGATAATTTTTTTTTGCAAATTATCCAACAGGTTACGTTGCTATTCGGCATTATTCATGATAAGCAATATATATATCTCAAGATCTAATACATGAGATTTTATCAAACTTCAGATTCAATTATTTACTAGTAAAAAAAATTGTAACTGATAAGTTTTGTGTATAATTGGCCCGACAGGTCGCGCTGCTGTACAGAATGTCTCACGATAAGGGTTTTAACAATCTTAAGAATGATAATTTAAAACCAATATCGATAACGATAAAAAAAATCCTGCATTTTTTGTTTTTTCTTCTACATGACTTTATTGCTAGTTTAAGCTTTTATTCTTTTAAACTATCAGTTTCAATTACACTTCTTAATTATCTTTCGAAAAAATATTTTATTTATTTTAGTTATGCGTTTCGGAGATTAATAAGAGATTTTTAATTTTTTTTTTTCTTGCCCATGATTATAAAAATAATACGGAAACTTTAATTGTTTCTTTAAGTTAAATTTTTACACACCTTGATTCGATTTTTTTTTTCATTAGATAATTAAAGAGTATGATATGAATTGTACTATATCTGAAATGCACTATGTATTAAATGACATGTATTGTAAATGCATTATAATGTATTATGAGAATGTATCAAATTCACTAGATACAAATATTAATTAAATAGCTCTTGTTAATAATAATTAAAACCAGTGTTGAATTCAGACACTTTACTCCGGGAGGGAATTCTGTGGCGCCGAGGGGGACATTATAGAATTCCGGGGGGGGGGGGGAATTGCACTTTTTGACCATTTAAAACTCAAAATTTCAAACTTTCCGGAGGGGGAACGTCCCCCCCGGGCCACCCCCTGAATTCAACACTAACATTATTACACTAATTAACACCAACTAATTACACTAACATTATCACATATTTAAAACATAACTAAAGTTTGTTTTTTACACAAGGTTGCTTCTTTAAATAAATATTTCGTTTTTTTTTTTTTTTTTTTTTTTTTTTTTTTTTTTTTTTTTTTCCCTTTAAATTTGGTAATTTTTGCATCCTTTTACTTTCCTATAGCACCAGTTTTTAATATTTTCGGGGGATTCTTATTTTTAGATGATTTGAACTAGAAATTTATCATACAGGGTGTTTCACTATCAGACCAACAAACTTTTGCAGGAGGGTTAGGCGAACAGAGACGACTCGGAATCCCATAGAAGTGCAGGGTAATAAAAGCATTATAATAAGAAACGGTACTTACGTATTAACGCCACCGCAGCAGAACTTGCGCAAAATAATGGCGTCAAAAATATGAGAAAAAAAATGCATTTAAAGGCACTAAAAAGCACTAAAAAAGCTTTAAAACACTAAAAAAATGACGTCAAAAATCAGCAAAAAACAAGGCAACAAGGAAAACAAAAAATAACTGCGGTGGCGTTAATACGTAAGTACCTGAAAAACTGCTGCTTTTTATGATTTTATCAAAAATCTTTATTTAAAAAAAGTGAGTTCTATTTTAAGAATGTTAGACATATACAATGCATAGAATAATTGTCGATTAAAAAAAAATAAAGCATAACGTAGAATTAGTGTGAATAGCCTGTGAATTTAATTCCATCAATTTAAATGGGCACTTTTTCCCTTATCTATTATCTTTCACTTGGCTCTTCTTATCTCATGACTGTCAAAGTATTTCATTCGTGAAATTTCGTGGAATCACATCATGACATACTTTATATAGTATCTGCAGTTTAACTAAAGCTTTTTAGTTTTAACCACTTAACTGATCAACATTTTAAAAAAAATCAAATAATGCTTATTATTTTCATGTCTTTTACAGAATTTTTATTCTTCTATCATCGGTTTTTCAAAACAGAAATTTTTGCTTAATGGAATCGGAAAAATGCTTGGATTAAACAATGGAAAATTCCCAATAAAAATTTACTGTTGAGAATAATATATTAAGATTGAAATATGAATGCCCCGTATGTAGTATGGGCAAATCATAATTTGTAAAAACAGGTTGCCCGTATAACGTTCGGGCAAATCAAAGAAGTTAAAGCAAACGTGCCCATAAACAGGAAACTTATCAAATTGTGGAAATTTAAATCTAAAGTTCCATGTTAATCCAACATAACCCTTTAAGCTCTGGCGAATGAATTCCTCAAAATACCCAAATGACACATTGGTACCTGTATTTTGTAAATAAAAAATCTGTTTAATATATGCAAGAAAAAGAAAATGCATTAAACTATTTTCAAATAAATTTGGTCGAATATATTCCGGTGTCATTGAACCATTTTGAAATTAAAATCAAGTGGGAGATAATTCACCCTCCCCCCAGAGCTCAAAGAGTTAAATGTATTCTATTTGTATAGCAGAGTCCCAATATTCCGAACAAAGTTATTCCGAAAATACGCCTATTCCGAACAGAATTGAGAAAAAACACCAATTATTTCAATTTTTAAAGCAGAAAAAAAATAATAAGGAGTTTGTGAAAAAATGTACATATTGTCATACAAAGAAGTTAACACGTTGACGGACACTTGCGTCTATAGCCGTCAAAGCGAAAATTTTAAGTGTTGAAATTAATGATTGACACCGGGATTTGAAAATAATTGTATTTATAAATAAGAAAAAAGCTAAATTTTACGAATTTAATAAATAGAAGTTTTTTTTACAAACATTCTGGTGCCACTGTGCTCTTTGGGAATTAAAATTAAAACACTTGTTCTTATTGTCCGTCAATGTGTTAAATAGAGACGTACATAGAGTCCAAGCTTGATGAAAATGCTTGAAAATTGGAATCAAAGCTGGTTACATGTCGGCTCCATTTATTACAATCTTGTCGAATAATTTTTAATCACTGCTAGGCACAATTAAAATCAATCAATTTTTTCTGAGGAAGAGCACTGATTCGAGTAACATTAATAGTTCAAGAGCCGACAGCATAAAAACCTATGTTGCCGAGCACAAAAAAAAACCTTTATTTTATGGAAAAGTAGTCATAGGGGAATCTAATCATCCATGTCTGCAAAAATTAATATCACTAGTGGTTTACTCGTAGGTTTAACATTGTGTTTGCCGGACAATCAAAGGTATGAAAACATGGAAAACTGGGAGCAGGAAAACACAATGATAAACCTACAAGGCAACACAAGTGCTATTAATTTTTGGCTTATGCATCACTTCGCTTCCGGCAGACATGGATCATTAGATTCTCCTATTACTACTCCTCCATAAACTAAAGGTTTTTTCTTATGCTCGATAACATATGTTTTTGTACTGTCGGCTCTTGGACTATAACTTGTTTTTTGTCATCCTTGATTCAGATTTATGTGTGGAGAAAAAATATATTTATTCCTATGATACTACAGTTGTATTTTATATTTGAAAAGTTTGTTATACATAAATAATGAGTTTTAAATTAAGTTATTAGAAATAGCAGAGCCTGTTCAGCACGAGCCGATCAACGCTGTATAGAGCTGACACTAGCAGATATTTCCGCACTTAATTTGTGTCTTAACAAATCAATATGTTGATTATTATGAATGAAATCCGTCTATTGTGAATTCCCTCTAAACCGAACAATGTTCGGTCCCAATTAGTTCGGAATAGCGAGGCACTACTGTACATGCATACTAATTAATATGTTAAATGTCAATTCAGTTAAATACATAGCGCTATTGTTGAATTATAGTTGAATATTCTGCAATTACTGACAATAAACGCATGTTTATCCGAACTTTTGAGCGACCCTGTGTTTGATTTATAAAGTTTATACATAATAACATTTAAAAAATAACAAAAATTTAAAAACACATACCAAAATTGAAAACCATCTTCCAGCAATTATTGTTCTTAGATTTTAGTAGTTCAATTATAGCTCATTTTCTTCTACAGCCAAATACTTTTGTGCGTCCCTGTAAATAAACGATAAAATCCAAGCACACCATATTCAATAGTTAGAACCTTGTAGTACATTTCAGTGATATATATCAATTTCAATATGTTTAAAATAAAACAATATCTTAAAAATACAGAATAAACGCTTTTTCGGGTACACCGTTTATTCAAAAAGTCTGTTATGCATTAACACTGAATTTTGAATTAAGTTATTAGAAAAAACAAAACCTGTTTAGTACGAGCCGATCAACGTTGTATAGATCTGACACTAGTAAATGTCCCCGTACTTAATTTACGCCTTAAAAAGTGAACGCATTGATTATGATTAATGAAATTCGCCTATTCCGAACTCTCTCTAAGCCGAACAATGTTCGGTCGCAGAGTCTTCGGGATAGCAGGGCACTACTGTATTAAAATATTTTAATTTAAAAAACACGAATTTATAATGCTTTTTATAATTTAGAAAATACTGAATACTTAGAATGTGTTGAAAAATAAAAAATCAGTTTTTCAAAGATGAATAATTTCAAAAGCTTTTTCTTAAGATGCTTTAATGTTAGCTTATTAAAGAATGACTTTCATGATGAAAAAACTCAAAACCCAAATACAAAAAATGATAATTGAAAAATAAATACTTGATTTTTTTTCGTAGATAATTTAATTATTATTTTTTTTAGCTTAATTTTTTTTTCATTTAATTTAATGGTTTAGTGACGCTTCTTCATTAACTTTTCGTAATTATGCTTTCTTTACCTTAGTTATATTTTTTTTCAAACAAAAGTTAAAATTTTTATTTCAATTTCTTTCATTTGTGATTGTAAAATGATAGCAATATACTTATTTTAAAATTTTTCTGTCATATTTTGAATATCTTCAATTTTTACAAAGATTAAGCCAAAAATTAATACCACTACTTGTTGACTTGTAGGTTTAGCATTGTGTTTGCCGTACAATCAAAAGTATGAAAATATGGAAAAATTAGTACTGGAAAACATAATGCTAAGCCTACGAATCAACCGCAAGTGCTATTAATTTTACTTACCCATCATACGTAGTATAGGGTAAGTCTTGCAATCGTTTTGAAAATCGAAATTTTTTTTTGACGGATTTACACGTTTTAGACAGTGGAGATTCCGAAAAACATATTTTTAGAAATTTTTTTTGCCGTCCGTCTGTTTGTCTGTCTGTCTGTCAGTCTGTCTGTCTGTAAACGCTCTATCTCCCGAACAAATTGAGATAGAGACTTGAAATTTTGTATGTAGTTAGTATGTAAGAATGGGACGAAGCCTATTTAATATTAGCAACCTCGATTATTTGGAACTATTTTTTTCGGACTCTCGAAAAATTCGTTCTGATGTAAGGTATATAAAACTTTTCGAATCTTTTTGTTCTAAGGAATGGACGTAAAAGGCAATAAAATAACACACATTTTGCATATAGAACGAAGTCTACCGGATTATTAGTTGCCGAGATATTTGTAATCCTGTTTTCCACATTCTTCGATTTTTCATAACCCTGTATTTCATTCAAATTTCAATTCAGAGGTATATTTTAATTGGAAATGAGACGCTTAATCCGACGCAGTTAATTGTTACTTAATAGAATTATTATTTTTGGAGTTATAAGGATGTTTCTTTTACGCAGTTCGGTACTACTTGAGTAGTTTGGCGTTTTATATAATTTGTCGAAATTGGTACATCAGCAGTTCTTTAATATAGCATTACTATATGTATTAACAATATTTAAATTTTGTTTATGAATTGCAATGCATTAGTTTCATGCAATAGTTTTCAAATGTTTTATTTTCATATACATATCCATGATGGGTAAGTATTACGGTGGTCCCCAACGACTAGTTTTGCTTATGCACCACTTCGCCACTATTACCACTTCGCTTCCTGCAGACATGGATTATTAGATTCCCCAATTACTACTCTTCCATAAAATAAAGGATTTTTTTATATTTTTTTTTTGCTTGTTGACTTAGTATTTTGTGCGGTAGGCTCTTAGACTAATACAGGCTAACACAAATAATTTATAAGGGTTACAGAGTATGAAGGAAAATAGCTTAAAGGTGGTTTTGAAATGAGCTATGCATTTTTACGCTGAACTACATTTAGTAAATTAAAATTAGTTTGTAGAATATAGAAAAAATGATATACAGGGCTACACAAAGAATTGAGTACGAGGCCATCTATGAAAGATAATCTCTGGATGTGTGAATTCACTAGATTTAAGCGTCTTTTAGTCGCAATTAAATTTTAGATAAATAGTGACAAATATAAAAAGTAGTAGACAAAGTACAAGACTGTACAAAAGTATCCAGGTATGCTACCTCTATTGCTATAAATTTCTGAAAGTTTAATTTCAACCTATTATATGGTTTAACGTTTTACAACATAGTTAAATTGTTTAAGAAGTCGATTTGTCTGTCCGTCTACCTGTCCGAACTCTAACTTGCATAAATATGGATGGATTGCTCTGTAATTGATATATGTTATTGAGATAAACTCTGCCATGTTCAGTATCGAAAATAAAGTACGTAACGTTCACAGTTTACATACAGATCCACTCAAAAGTGTTCCATTACATTATGGTCTATGGGGAGATATCGTATTTTTGTAACTATGTTGCACTGATAACCGTTATCTGATCTGTTCGTTCGTCCGTATCAAATAGTGCAAATCTATCCAATTGAATGATTTTAAATTTTATTTATATAATCGATGGCGAATTTAATCGACTCATTTCAAATTTTATGAAAATCGAATCAGAACATAAAAAGATAATAATAAAAATAGCTTTCTTCATTCTACTAAATCCTATCATACGTAATTAACTCAAAGATATCTCATGGTAGATAACGTCCTAGGTTTGCCGAGTTGATTAAGTCCTATTTAAGATGGGATCCTATTATTTTCTAATTACTTGCATTTTTGCATAAGAATTTACAAACTATTGCATCAAAATCTGAATACTTATAAAACTATTTAAGGACGAACGCACATCATTTGCCACGTTTGACGTGCAATTTGCAGCTTGTTTCTTCTTTTGTTATGGTATTTTAAGAATGTTATTTAATTGCGTTTTCGACCACTTGTTATTTTTTATTGTAACACAAGGAATGCATGTCTTTTTTATGCTTAACACTTTGATTCTCAGAAATTGGTGCTATGATTGCTGTGTTTTGAAAATAAATTCTATGCTTTTTACTTGTGCTATGCTTGTGATGTATGTGTGTGACTTATGCTATTCACAAGGCTGACATATGAGCTACTATTTTTTTAACTGCAATTGTCACCATTTTCTCATTACAGAAAATCCCTAACACAAACTTTGAAAAAGTTTTCAAGAGAAATATACTTTAAAACTGATGTTAGAAAAATATTGGTGTGAGCAAACTATAAAAAAAAGTCGAATTATACACGATTTAGTCAAAAAATATTTTTTTTCCAAATAATCAGAGAATGGGAAATATTTTAAGTTATCACATATGGGTCTAGCTTGGAGAGACAGATAAAAGCAGACAATCGTCGCTTTCCTTTAACTGACCAAAAAAAAAAAAAAAAAAAAAGCTTAATAAGCTCAATAATAATGTCTCTATAATTGTTCTGCACCCATTTTCTCTTCGGATAGAATTTCGTACAATTCAGGGTATTCCGTTCAACATTTTATTTCCTTGTGGAAAAAGAGTTCAGTTTGAGAATATTTTTAGATATCTACAATACCAAGAAATACTGTATTTTAGCTGGCTAAGAAGCTGTTTAATCTTGAAAATTAGGTATGAAAAGATTTTTGAAAGATTTTTTTCTTAAGTATCATTAAATTCATGTGAAGGGGTTTCAATATAGTTTAACACTAGAAATACCAAAAATTTGAATCAATTTGCATAAAAATATTTCACATCTGAGTTTTGATTTAAAACAGTATAACTTTATTATTTAACGTTTCATTTCTTCTTTTGTAATATTTTAAACTTATTTCATAATCAAATTTCTGATTTCAATCGAAACATAATCCTATGGTAGCTGTCAAAATGACGGTTCAGGGTGGTTCTAGCGTTAAGCTTCTGCGATTTTACATAATTATATAGTTTTAAAACATAAAAATAAAGTCTGGTTAGGAATGTAGAGAACAGAAACGTTTACTAGTTTAATGAAAATTTAATATATACAGGGTGGTTAAAATTAAAGTATCCCTGTTTGCGAGAGAAGGAATGGATGTAACGTCTTCCTATTTGGAGGATATACGTATCAAACCATGAGAAACTGATTGGTGCAAAAATATTTTTTAGTTCAAACAAAAGCGGCCAGGGGATAATAAGACGCTGCGATCAGTTTAACACTAGAGCCGCGGCGACGGGTCATTTTGACCCGGATCATATGCAGAGATGTTGATTCGAACCAGAAAACTCTTTATAAAATTAGCGAAATATAAGCTGGGCAAAAATATTTTTAATATATAATTTAAACAGTTTTAAAGTAAACTTCCGGTGAGAAATATTTTTATAAAATTTGAATGAATTTTCCCGCGGTTCTAGTGTTAAAATAAGAAAAATGTAACAGGACCAAGGATATAAACATCTTGCTGCCGGTGGGCTGATTCCCACCAATAATTTTAATAGTAGTATTCCTTTAAATTTTATTAGCATATGCTGCCAGTGTTGCCAGATGGGCTACTTTTTAAAAATTCAAATTCTTGATTGGCACCACTTTTTACAAATGATAAAATGTGCCTTATTCAAAGACATGATAATTAAGGCGAAAACAAAAGGTAATTTACCGTTTCAAAAAAGTGGTGCCAATCAAGAAATCTGAATTAAAAAAAAGTAGCCACTGGCAATACTGTATGCTGCGATTAATTTTATTGGTATTTTTATTACGAAAAGAATATTAAAAATGTAGTGGTAGGAATTGTTCCACGGGCGTCATAATTTGTACATCTCAGAAGATGACACAATCAATAAAGAACAGAATTCAAGGTAGGATAGGTAATAAACATTATTTTAAATTTCTTTACTCGAATCATGCTAAATAGGTGAGAATTTAAATATTCATTTTCTCAACACGGTAGCATAATTTATATGTAAAGATTTTTTTTTTTCAAATATTAATTGCAGTCACTTTGAATTCTGTGCTTATTTCTTTTTGCGCGCAGTACCGGAGAACAAAATTTGCATAAAAGGCGGGCTAAAGAACCGTTGTAACAAACAGAAAGAAAGGCGAAACGGTTTGAAAGATTCTGAGACCGCCACGATGATTCTCTCGTTTCCTGAACGTGCTTTGCTGAAAGCTTTTTTACCAAAATGACAATAATGCTGCCAAAGCGCTTCGTTTGTACCGACGTCAGAAATATTTCTTACGGGTATAGTACAAGTACATGTTCAAACGTTTTGAGAAAACTGCACCGTAAAAAAAAAAAAAAAAAAAAAAAAAAAAAAAAAAAAAAAAATCTGTAAAGGTACTATACTTTATCTAGGAAACTGGGATTCGAAGAACTTTTCCTGTAACGGTAATAACAAAAACTCAAGTTTTAGAATCGGTTACATGGATTTTACCTGTTATCGTTGCATGAAAAGTTCTTGGAATCCCAGTTTCCTAGAAAATGTTTAGTACCTTTACAGATTTCTTTTTACAGTGTGGTAGCTTTGCAGTTCAAGCAGTCCAAAGACAAAAAAAAAAAAAAAAAAAAAAAAAAAAAGATATCGCAAGTGATATATGACATCGCAATCGCTGTTGTTGAGCATGCCGGTACAAACAGAGATAAAGCATCCAGTTTGCATCAGTTCGTGTGTAGAAAAGTGCAATAAAGTTAATTACTGACACCTCGTAATTTGTTCTTACTGGTTAAGTAATATTCAAGGGTTTTAAAATCGAGACGAAAATGGCCCAATTCCCACAGCTAGATTTTTAGTATTCTTCACCTTATAGGAATACTAATAAAATGTAAACGAATAATACTATTAAAAATTATTAATGGGAATTAGCCCCTTGGCCTCAAGATGTTAATACCCTTGGTAATGTTACATTTTTAAAAAATCTTAAACCGATCGCAGCGCCTTATTATCCCCTTATGGCCTTTGTTTGAACTTTTTTTTTTTTTGCACCAATTAATTTCCCATAGTTCGATATGTATTTCAAATCTTCCAAATATGATAACGTTCACCCACTGCTTCTCTCGCTAGGGCGTCGCAAACAGGGATACTTTAATTTGAATCATCCTGTATAATTTTTAATTTGCGATTACAAGTCATTTTTCAACATATCACCGAAATGTTATTCGACTTATACATGAATTTTTTTTTTCTTTTTTTTAAGAATTTTACTTAAGAATTGGGGGCGGAGTGACGATTTATACACGAGTATATATGATATTTAAAATCTCTAACACCTGACATATGAACATGAAATTTAACAATTTGATGAAGCCTAATTTAAAGTTCCTGTTTAAATGTACAATGCTAGTTGTAATAAAACTTTTACGGTGCAAGAACTAATGCAAGTTTACAATTTATTTTTTTTTTTTTTAATTAAATACCTTTATTAAATTCCCACACTAAAAAAAAATGTTTTTTTCAACGTGCAATAAAACTGCTTAATGACTTTTTTTTTTAAACTGCTCAAAAATACTTCACTTTAAGCCATTAAATAAGGGTTTTTAGCGATGGAAAAATCATGTTCTAAATCCGATGTGAATAATTCTAAAGTAATCCTCGGTTCTTTATTATTAATTTTTTTCTACAGAGCTAAATTTTTTTAGCTTAAATCTTTAATTTTAAATTTTTAAATGATATTTTTAATTAACTTTCAGTAATTTACTTTCTTTATTTTAGTTACACTTTTTGGAGATTAATTACAGAAGTTAAGTATAAGTATATTTTTTATTCTATTTTTTGTGATTTTGAAAAGAATAAGATTTTTATTCTTAATTTTAAAAGCAATATTTTTCTTTAGATTTCAGTTCTTGATGCGTTCCTCATTACGTAGCACTTACAATCATCGTCTGGTACGTCCATCTGAATGTCTGTCTGTCCCCATACATCAGAGAAGAAACTACCCACATAAACCGTTCAAAATTAATATAATTATTTCATAATTTTGTCGAGTTATTTCAAATTGTATGATAATTGGATATATAATTTAATTACAGGGACAATTAAAAGTATTCCGTTACATTATGGCCAATGAGAAAAAATAGTTTCAAGAGCATTTTAATGATTTACACTTTTAGAGGTCAGAGAACCGGAAAAATATGTTTTTACAAAGTGTCTGTCTTTCACTCTGTGAGTCTGTCTGTCTGTCTGCGACAAAAATTTTGTGGGCGCTCTATCTCAAGAACTAATGCATGGAATTTCCCAAAACTTTAGATTCTGTTAGATCTTGATATAGACTAGATCTGATTAAGTTTTTGTGCATATCTCTCAAAAGGTGGCGCTGTTGTGCTGCATTCTTTACAATTTCTACAATAGCCAATTCTCAGGAACTAGAGGATGGATTTTCATAAAACTTTAGATTTAGTTAGTACATGATATAAAATGTTGCTGATTATGTTTTGGTGTAAATCGCTCAACAGGTGGCGATGCCAAGGTGCATTATTCGTGATTATCGCAATAGCTCTATCTCAAGAACTAATGTGCGAAATTTTTTAAAACTTCAGACTCAGTTAGTCCCTGATATTAAATGATGCTGATTATTATTTGATGTAAATTGCTCAACAGGTAGCGCTGTTGTACTGTGTTTTTTGTAATTTCAACAATAGCTATATTGCAAAAATTAATTTACGGATTCCCACCAAACTTCAGCTTCAGATAGTCCTTAACATGAATTGATGTTGGTGTAAATCACTCATCAAATTTTAGATTCAGTTAGTACCTGATAAAAAATTGATCCTGATTAGTTTTTGATGTACATCACCGAACATATGGCGCTGTTATGCTGATTTTTTAAAAAAAGAATTTACTCTATTTCAAAAACTAATGCACTGATTTTCATCAAACTTTAGATTCAGATATAAGTTGACATAAGTTGTTGCTGACTAGGTTTGATTTAAACCACCTAACCGCTGGTGCTGCTATGCTACATTTTTCAGGAAGTATTAACATGCATAAGATAGAAGAAAGTTTCGGGATTGCCACATATAACTAGTTTTTATAGGAAACGTGTTGCAGTATACCTGAACAATGCATATCAGTCGCGTAAAACTGAAGTAGTGCAATATCATTAAAATATATTTTAAGCATTATACTTACACAGACCTTAATGTATCGGAATTTTTATGATTATCCATGTAAATAAATTTTAGGTGCCAGACATTTCATCTTCAATAGAAATCCGGTCATGCTGAACTTCAATAACATAGTATATAAATTATGTGAGAATACAATTTTAGTTATGAGAATTAGAGTATGAACAGACGAATTGACAGAGAGTCAGAAGAACAGAAGTCTTAAGCACTTTTTATCTAATAGAAGTCTCTCAAATGGTCCGCAAACAGAATACGACAGATTTTTAACACAGAATTTCATGGTAGGCTTCAACAACATTTGCATTACCCTAGAGTTAACCTCCGAAGAGGATTTCTGTGGAATTTGCAAGAAAAACCTAAAAAAGGAAATATTTTTTAGAAAATATAGGTATTCAGTTGATGGACCATTTAGGAGTCCTGCTAATAAATAAGATGTACAAGTTAAAATCACATAAGCTTGCTCCATGGTACAAATAAAGAAGAACTTTTATATGAATTTGTATAAATAAAATTAATGGTAAAGCATAATATCGTCGTTTCGAATTTCTTCAGGAAAAATATTATATTAAAATGTTTAAATTTTTTTTTTTTTTTGGTGTACTAACTGCAGATTTCTATTACTATAATTGATCAAGACGAAAAAGGAAGTTTTCTTCTCCAGACAGCTAAACATTTCAGCGTCATATTTATCCTTAAGATGACTGTAGAAGCCGTTCAAAAAGTCGATATTATACTTTATCATTAATTTTAGTTGTACAAGCTGCTACCGGGTGTATCAAAAATGACTGATGGATTTTAAAATTCAATAACTTGCAAACGGTGACAGCTATTTAAAAAATTTTTGCAGCAGGGTTATGTACAATGTCAGGAATTTTTTTACCGTAATTTTTTATTTTAGTTCGCATATCAAACAATAGGTGGGGCTGAAGGCCAGGTCGACCCTTCACTCAGCACTGATCACCTGGCATTCAATAGCCGTCAGCGCGACCTATTGCTTGATATGCGAACTAAAATAAAAAATTACGGTAAAAAACTGACATTGTACATAACTCTGCTGCAAAAATTTTTTAAATAGCGGTCACCGTTTGCAAGTTATTGAATTTTAAAATCCATCAGTCATTTTTGGGACACCCGGTATAAAAGTTCTTGTTTATATGTATCATTATGATTTTTTTTAAGTATATATACTTTATTTATTATATTTTATGATGCCACATTTCTACTTATGTTAATAACATAAAACTCTATTGGAAATTGTTGAAAATTACGATCTACTTAAAATATTCCACTCTGTTTATCTCATTCCGCTCCGTAGACAATTAAATTTCTACTAAGATTCTTTTTCGACGATTTTCCTCGCAAAAGATTAGAAGTTCTGAGTTTTTATAACGAGCTTCCTAACTTTATTCCCGGTAACCGTTAAGAGATTTTAGAAAGATTTTTATCTGCGACGAAAGTTTTCGTTAAAAACAGTAAAAAGAAAATTATCTGCTAAGTTCGTTAGCGTGCTATAGATTGTAGACAAAAAAATAGAAAATTGAATGTGAAAAAGTACTATCAAATTATATATATATATATATTTTCCTTTTACTTATTTATGAAATTTTCAAGAAAGTTTAATAAATTGGAATAATTATATCTTAACATTGTTTCCAAAAGATAACTTTACCATATTTTTTCTTTGAATTCTTTTTCATTTATTTATTATATTTTTAATTATTTATAAATTTATAGATTTAGTTAAAAATAAGAATAATGTTAATTAATGATAATGAAATAAAAAATAAAAAATATATATACCTTTCAGTATGCGGCAGTAATTTATTATAAAATTACAAAAAACTCGTTATTAATCTCACTATGGAAGCACAAGAAATGTTATGCATCGATTTTAACGAAACTAGTATTTTTGGAAAGATTTTTTCATGGGGAGTAAAAAATTAAAAAAAAATATCCTTCGCAAATCAGGTGATTTCGAGATATCCCGCAATTTAAGTCACACAATTTGTTTATTTATTACAATGCATTTATGAAATTATATTTGTCATATCGTTACATTAATAATTTTGATTCTTAAATAGCTCCCGTTAACTTAGTTATGTCACTTATGTTTATAAATTATATATATATATAATAAAAATAAGTAAGATAATTATAAATAATAAAAATAATAATAATAAATAAATAATAATAAAAAATAAATAATAATAAAAAAAATTAATAATAATAAAATAATAATAAAAATTATAAATTAATAAAAATAATAAAAGTAATAATAAAAAATTTTCGCCTTAATTCTGAGTAATTCCCATTTTTTTTAAATATTTAACTTTCCGTTTGTCTTTTTATAATATCTTAACACATTTATTTTAATTCCATACCTTTTATCGACGTTTTCTTTATTTTATTTTATTCTAAAAATCATTAATCTGTCAACGCAACTCTTTTCCTAAAATCACATTTACTTACATTTATTCTTTTATCTGTTGCATAATATCTGTGTATTTACATTCTGAAAAATCATTTGACTACCCACAATTCCCATCTAGGCGACACTAGAAGCCGGATTGCATTTTAATCTTCCGAGCGACTGCTGGAATTCTTTATTTTTTTCTGCAAGATAAGATTTCGCATTGGTTAAATTCATATTTCTAAATAATTAATTGGTAACTTAAAACTGTGCTATGAAATCCTGTATTCTAGCGCGGGATCTGATATAACCTTGTTACATTGGCTTCGCTGTGGATTTTCTACGTTTTTCTTGTGCTAATAAAACTCCAGTCAGAATTAACCTGATGAAATTCTATGATAATAACATTTTTTATTTATAATTATCTTACGCCGATATGAAGCTTCAACCAGCATGAGTGGAATTGTTTTTCTGTCATGTGTAATATGAATAAATATGATTAAAAATATTCGTCACTTCTAATTCAAGTAGGAAACTCAAGTAGGAAACCAAAGGATATTTATTTGTTGCTTTACGATCCTGTGCCATACGACTGCTAAATCTACGAGTGTTCTTGATCGAATTTGTTTGCTAAGTAGTGTCAGTTAGAGCAGAATTTTACATTTTATCTGCAGAAGTCTAAATAACTACGTTCTGATATCACATATATGTATGAAAAAGCGAAGTTAAATTACTGGCTGTGAATGAAGAGATTCGCGCCACTATTTTTGGAAGGATAAATTTTATAGTAAATTTCTCTTGCAAATATTATCAAAATGCACGTGCGTATTTATGTACCGTAATTTCCGGCGTATAATCCGCGGATCAAACAATCATTTTTCGACCCAGAAATTTTTTTAAATATAATGTAACCATTTACATCGCTGTAAATGTTTGGCTCCAATGGCTAAATAAAAATTCTGAGTCCACGAAGAATTGTTTGGTCTGTGGATTATACGTCGGAAACTACGGTAATTACGAATGCACCTAAAAAGACAATCCTTAGCCCTTTCAGGGGCAAGGTACTTCCATTCCTAAAATTCTGAAATGAGTGATTGACATCAGAGTTTTAAAACAAATCTATTTCAAACTATGTAAAAGCTTTTGTGTACGTACTTAATAAAAGGAAAATTTTCCTTCAAATATACTGGTGTCAATGTGGCATTTAGAAATCAAAATTAGGTGGTCCAAAAATGAACCACCACCTTCAAAAGGGTTAACACTAGAAAAACCGAAAATTTTAGTCAAATTTTATAAAAATATTTCACACCAGAATTTCAATTTTAAATAGTTTAACATTCTTACTTAAATATTTTCATATTTTCTTATTTGCATCTTTTAAACTTCTTTCATACACTGTTAAAAATCTTATCCTAGTTTGAACCAAATTTTGGTGCTCAATAGCTGAAACTGTAAGATGGTAAAATCTCGAACCAATATTTGGAGCCACTGTTGAAGCATAGTTCCAATAGTTGGAACGAGGTTGGAATAAGAAGCTCCAAATGGTGGTACAAAATTAACCATCTTATGGTGGCAGCTACTGAGCATGAAAATTTGGTTCAAACTAGAGCAAAATTTTTAACAGTGTAATCAAATTTCTGGTCTGGAGCAAAATATACTTATATGTTAATAGTCAAAATGACCACTCATGACCGTTCTAGTGATAAAACATTCCATCTTTCACATCTTATTTAATTATTTATTAAGACATTATTTTATAATGACTATTTAATCATACGTTATTGATTATTATCTTAACATTTACTTTTAAAATTCTAATCACTTAAAAAATTGTCTAAATTTTTATTATTTTAGTTTATTACTTATTTTATGATAGTCTAAACATTCTTTATAGTTTCAATTACCTTATTAATTACAATCGAATTACTGTTTTAAAAATGCATAAAAACAATGACCAAAAATTCACAAAATTCTACAATCCACACAATCTGTGGTCATAAGCTGTGCGGATTTGAGCGACTCTACTGTAATAAATTTCGTTTGCAAATGCTATCAAAATACACGCGCGTATTTATGTAATTACTAATGCGCCTAATAAGGCAATCATCATTTCTTTAAAACACCTCACTTTTCATACTATCTTATTTTGCTGAACATAAGGAAATATATTTATTTACTCAACTCTCTGCGGAGAAAAATCCTTGTAGAAGATTATAAATCTAAATTTTGCAAAAAGATTCGTAATTTCAATCTCGTTTACCGTTAGAATATACTACCAGGAGAAAAAAAATCTTATTTTCAATTTAAGTCTCTACTTAAGCAGATAAAGAGAAAATTAAGCATTAAGTGCTTAGGTCATTGCAGATTGTACTTTAAAAAAAAGTTTAGCGAATTTGGTGTGAAATAAATAATACTTTTTATCTGAAGAAAACGTTTTCTTATTTAAGGAATTTAAAGCTGAGTTTAAGATATCAGATAAATATATCTTAAGCTTTCCATAGCAAGCTAATTCCCCCCCCACCTTTTTGTTTGATTCACATTATTTCTGAAAAGAAAAATAAAATAAAATAATTTACAAAAATGCAAATTCAGTTAAAAAAGCGAAAAAAAACCCCCATAAGTACAAAGAAAAAATAAGTCGGAAACTGATGTCAAACGTAGCAAATGAGGTGCGTTCGTACTATAACGAAGTCTTAAAAATATATAGTACTTCGAATACAGTACAGTATCCGAAAACTTTGAATATAGGAAGCATATAGTATTTACAGGGAACTTTGTGTCCCTGTAAATACTATCTGTTTTCTGTTATACAGGAAGTAACTTGTAGTAAACCTCAGCAGCGTATATCAATTTCATAAAATATGAAATAGTTTAATATAATTAAAACGCACCTCAAACAATGTTTTCCCCTATACCATTATGTAACAGAATATTTTTCTGTGGTCCTGTAAATTAATAACAAATATTCTTTGCACAACAGATCGTACAGGATGTATATTTCAGTATATATTTCATAGATGCATATGAATTTTATTACGTTCGAAAGAGCGTTACATCATTAAATTGTACTTGAAACCACTTTTTCCCATTGACCGTAATGTTACGGACTACTTCTGATTGTTCCTGTAATTGAGCTATACATACGATTTTCATAAAATTTGAAATGTCTCGACAAAATTATTAAATAATTATATATTTTTAATTTCAAACAATTTAGCTGGATAGTTTTTAGAATTTAAAAGTTTTCTTCGGTGAAAATGTAATAGCATCATAGTGGCAAATTGTCAGAATAAAAAAACGCTGACAAAAAAAAAAAAAAAAAAAAAAAAAAAAAAAAAAAAAAAAAAACGAGGAATATGCCAGTATTTTTTATACGTTAGAAAGTACTTCGAATAAAATGAAAGGATTAAAGAAGGCAAATTTCTCTTTAACAAAATTCTGATATTTATTACATTTTTTTGACTGCGTTTTTCCCTGCTTACTCGCCACTCCGTTGCATTCTAACAAGAATTTTACACAAAATATTAGATGTAGAAAAGGAAATAAATTTAGTGGTGAGAGACTGCCTCTGCTGGCATCAAGCGTTTGATTACCAACAAGGCACATTCCCACCAGTAAAAGTAAACAAAAAATTTTGCCTCATTCATGGCACATAGCGACCGAACTGTATGGATTTTTCCTATGATTAAAATTTAACAGAAATTTTCATCTAAAACAATCGCCGGAATCTAACGATTTCGAACGATGACAGGGCATAAAATTTTTTATTTAATTTTAATGGTAGGACAAATTCGTACAAGTTGGCAGCTATGATGGCAGAAATTTTTCATGAATACGGCGTTTAGATAAAAAGAACATTTCTTTTAAAATTTGTTGTTATAAGTTTGCCCCGTTGGTAGTCAGGCCTGATGGCGCCTAGATTTTACCAACCCTATATACCATCATTCATATTTTGCTAACCATAAGGAAATATATTTACACAATTTCTCCAGAGAAAATTCCTTAAGATCATAAATCTAAGTTTTGTAAAAAGAAAAAAAAAAAAAAATGTAATATCAATCTTGTTCATCGTTAGATGATACTACCAGAAGAAAAAAAATTCTATTTGAATCTCTACTTAAAGAAGATAAAAGGAAAATTAAGCATGTTCTTAGGTCGTTGCAGATTGTATAGAAAAAATAAATTTTAACAATTTAGCGAGAAATAATGCTTTTATCTGAAGAAAACGTTTATTTATTTGCGGAATTTAGGGGAAAGTTTAAAATATTTGATTACTATATCTTAAGCTTTCCTTAGCAAACTAATTTCTCTTATTTTTCTTTTGTTTGATTTAAATTTTTTTAAAGGAAAATAAAAAAATAGTTAGAAAAATATTAATCGAGTTTAAAAAAAATCGAAAATAAATAAACAAATAAAAGAGGAATAAGAAATAATTTGTGACCAGAAAATAATTCTCCATTTTCAATGGTGATTATAAGAATTTTATTTAAATTACTTACAACAAATTTTACATCAAATTGAACCCCAGTAAAATCTTCCTAAAGCAACCACGTTCCGATCCAATAAAAATTGGTCCCTCAAAGAGGTGGTATTTTAATGGAGGTCACGTTTAAATCTAGATTGTAATTGTTGAAAAAAAGGGAACAAATAATGTTACTAAAACTTATTTCCATATTAGGTAAAAAGATACAAATTTAAGAATCAAAACAAAAATTAATTATATAAGTTAATTATTGCAAAGTTTAAAAAGGAATACATTGAGTTTTGCTTTGGTTTTACAGTTTTATCTTATATAACTTTTATTTCAAAGTCGTTTAACAGTTCAGTATAAATGCATTTTTTTCTGCACGGGAACAAATAAGGACAATTTAATAATTTTATCGATTTCTTAAAGATTTTCCTGACAGAATAGAACAGGGAAGTTTATTGACTGTCATTTTTAATTCGTCATCAGCGTTAATTCATTGCTTTAAAAGGCACAAAGAGGTTTAAATGTTTAAAAGTCACAGGAATAATAATAAAAAAAATCTAAAATTAAGTTCAGAAGTTTGATTAATAATGTAATCTCCAGAATTATTTTCTGTTAAAATCTTCCTCCATCAGCTAAAAGCGAAATCTCTTTCTTACTCTAAGAAATTGGTCGCTATTGGAAGGCGTTCAATTGGGATATGTTTCTATATGGAGGTGGAATTATTATTGAGCCTATGGGAATAAATTTTGTTCCACGAAAAAAAATGGTCGTAGAGGGAGGTGGTCACACAGAGAGGTTTCACTGCAATCAAGTTTTTTCAACAAATGTTCAATATGTGTCCCTTTAATTATACGGCGCATCAGTGGCGCAGCCAGAATTCGGTTCTAGGAGGGGTTTTGAGGTTCTGATAAAAGTGTTTGTCGGCTAATAGAATCAGTACTAATTAGAATATTCACAGTATAATACATAAACTGAAACAGCATCTGTGTGGCAAGAAATCATCATTCTTTTAGCATCATACGTCTCAGAAAAGTGATTTAGTTCAAATAACCAATTTTTACTTACTACACTGTAAAAAATTTAACCCTTTTGCTGCATTTTCACTCCACGGCTTTTATAGAAAACGATTACTTCAGCCTATCATGGAGCATTCTCATTGGTCAAAAGAGAGATATTCTATAAAAGCGGGGGAGTGACGATGCAGCAAAAGGGTCAATTTTTTTACAGTGTTATCCATGTAATATGCACTTTCAGTTTTAATTAGAAGTTTCGCTATTTAATCGAATCGCTTTATTAAATGGAATCTGATTCAATAAAGTGGCGGATTCAGAAATACGCCAAAATGATTAAACATTAAATTTTGTTTTGATTCATATAAGCGGCAATTATAGCGATCTTTCTAAGCTCTGGGAGGGGTTTTAACCCTAAAACCACCCCCTTGGCTGCGGCACTGCGGCGCATATCCATCCTAAAGTCCAATTCCTCCCACAATTCAGTGAACAAGCCCGGCGTATGGGAGCAATAATTTCTTCTTTTCTGGGTGTAAATTTTAGAAAATCATTAGGTGCCGGTGTAACATAGACACAATCTTTTATAAAGCACTAAATGAAAAAAATACATGGAATACGCATTGTGTATGATTTTAAAATTCAGCCCAACAATAATTCTTTACGCTCTCGAGTCGCCATTTTGCCTTGAAGCAAGTGAATAATAAAGCAGTACTCGCGCATGCGCTTATCTAAAATTGTTTGAGTGTCTCTTTAGAGCTATTCCATCTCAGCTCAGGCAGGACATGTCAATTCACCATCACAGATTTTTTTCAAAAAAATACAGTAGTTACAACTAAGTAAAAAACAAAACTTCCCAAAAGGATTTTTCCTCAAAAATTTTTTTACCCCAGTTACAGCACTTTGAAGTTTGTGATAAAATTGACAATTTTCAGAAAAACTGAAAAACGCATCATATTGAAATGAACACAGTACCGAACACATTCAACATATTCAGTCAATTTATTTTTTACAAATAATTATTAAACTGAATTTTACTTTAGCATAGTTTTAAAAAATATAGTGACATTTTTACTTAATTAAAAAAAAATAGTTTTTATGTACAAAAAATGTAATTATTACTGAATTTAAGATTTTTTTTCAGAATGAAAAAAATATTTTAAAGCTAAACATTGATGGCAATCCAAAGACCTTTTATGGTAGTTTTATAGCAAATTTTATTTTAACCCTCAGGTGCATACAACTTTTGTAATTCAATTTTAAGTTAGGCAAAATTTTGTAAAATCGCTACATTTGAAGTGCAATTTCTCAAAAACACCATTTTTTTAAAATTTGACAATAAGCTCAATAGACACCTTATTAGTTTCTAATAAATACCTTACAAGCAAATCGTGTGTTTTTGCTTAGAAAATTTTATATGATTTTTTGAAAATAGCATGTTGTGTTTTTTTTTTTTTTTTTTTTTTTTTTTTTTTTTTTTTTTTCAAAAAGCCAGAAAGTCAAGCTCTTTCTTATTTAACTGAATTTATAATGTAATTAATATTTCAAACTAAAAAATACAACACTGGTACATAATTATTACTGTTAAATTATAGCTAGCCATTTGCTTAAGTTTAAAATTGTATAAAATACAGCCACTAGTAGAATAAGATTGACCATATATCATTTCATTGCATACTCATAAAAGTATCAAATCCACCTACAGTGTATTTAAATATTTTTTTTATATAGTATTGATATAATATATTAATATGCAGGTACATAAATTACAGAATTAGGTACTGAAAATTTCTTGAATTAACTTAAAATCCTTATCATCGAAAGTGTGAAGTTGTGCAGATTGTCCTATTGGAACCAGTTTTTCTATTTTTAAAAGCACATTTTCCAACGGTAATGCATATTCATCTTTTTTCTTTCCAGATTCTTCTGGTCACTGGAATGCTTTAGATGGACCATGGCGGTACATGAATGATACTTTAATGTCATATACTTCTCGTGATATACCATTGATTTGTTCTATTTATCAATTATTTTCATAAATGCATCCAATGAAATCACCAATTTAGAAATCATATATTGAATATTGTTTTTTATTTGGCTGGAGGTTTCAACTTTTGTCAATTCATTTTTAATTGTTTGTCCCATATAACCTTCATTATTTTCAATCACCCAATAATGTTTAGATTCGTATACCAACACTGGATCATTAGATAATACATTGGCATATTCTTTCTACTTATTAGCTCTATAAGCTTGAATAATCTTTTTTTTTTTTTTTTAGATGTAGCAGAATGATATTTTTTAACATAGTGGAAACTTCAGCTACTAATGAGACAGAATCTTGGATAGCTCTTATTGGCTCACTTTGGAGATTAAATTTCATTGCATAATGCTTGTATACCCCCCCCCCCCCATAGCATCACATGCAGTTTTACCATGGCCAGTAGCTGAAAAAATCCATTTCTTTAGTACAACTTCATCATTTTTGTGCAATTCATAAAATGGTACTTGTTTTTAAAATGTGCTCCAGCTCCACCTGATATATACACAGTTGATTCCAGTATTTGGATTTGGTACAATTTAAATAATTGGTTTTTTTATTTTTTCTATGGCACAAACAGCATGAGCTGTATCATGAGTCATGTCATCTATTTTTATACAACATTAGTAAATGGTAGATTGTAAGATAATAATTGTTAAAAAGAAGTTTAATAAAATAGTAAACTTTTTCCCTGTAAATTTTTTTTAATTAAGAAAATTATTAAAATTTTAAGTATTATTGTACTGTTAAAATACATTGTAATAAGTCAGGATCAAAAAATTGAAATTTTAAAATTCAATGAAGTTATTAAACAAAACTTTTAGTTATATATGCACATCTTAAAACATATTAAAACATAAACATCATAGAATATCAAAACAAGTTTCAATAAAAGTGTGAAAATAATATGTTTTATAATATTTTCCTCTCAGCAAAAATAAACCTGTTCAATAGCAATCTATTTATTGAGCACTAAAAGGAGAGAAAATGAAAAGGAAATCGGATTTTTCTTTTTTTTTTAAAGGGGAATTTGAATTATTTATATTTTATAAATAGGAATTTTTGAAGATTAGCTTATATTTATCTGCCATAATTATGTGCACATTATTATCTTTTCATTAAAAAAATAATCATATTATTAATTCAGTGAAATAAGAAAGAGCTTGACTTTCTGGTTTTTGAAAAAAAAACACACAACATGCTATTTTCAAAAAATCATATAAAATTTTCTAAGCAAAAACACACGATTTGCTTATAAGGTATTTATTAGAAACTAATAAGGTGTCTATTGAGCTTATTATCAGATTTTTAAAAAATGGTGTTTTTGAGAAATCGCACCTCAAAAGTAGCGATTTTACAAAAATTTGCCTAACTTAAAATTGAATTACAAAAGTTGTATGCACCTGAGGGTTAAAATAAAATTTGCTGTAAAACTACCATAAAAGGTCTTTAGATTGCCATCAATGTTTAGCTTTAAAATATTTTTTTCATTCTGAAAAAAAATCTTAAATTCAGTAATAATTACATTTTTTGTGCATAAAATCTAATTTTTTTTAATTAAGTAAAAATGTCACTATATTTTTTAAAACTGTGCTAAAGTAAAATTCAGTTTAATAATTATTTGTAAAAAATAAATTGACTGAATATGTTGAATATGTTTTGTACTGTGTTTATTTCAATACGATGCGTTTTTCAGTTTTTCTGAAAATTGTCAATTTTATCACGAACTTCGAAGTGCTGTAACTGGCGAAAATTTTTTTTTTGGGAAAAATCCTTTTGGGAAATTTTGTTTTTTACTTAGTTGTAACTACTGTATTTTTTTGAAAAAAATCTGTGATGGTGAATTGACACATATCAATACTGCCTGCCTGAATTGAGATGGAATAGCTCTTTAGTTGTTTCTTAAACGATTACAATTGATACTGTTAAAGGTTATGTCTGGGACATTCTTCTATGGACACACTATAGGAAAAAAATATTTATAGAACATTTAAAACATTGAAAATTTAATTCAGAGCATATTCTTTGCAACGTGAGTTGTAAATTCTTCATAAAAAATCAGGAACTTAACATCATAGTAATTCAATGTTCGGAATTAAAAGAAAATCTCATTTTTCACTGACTGATTTAAAATTAGCGCTAAAAAGCAATATCTTATGTTTCGAGGCTAACGAAAAACACAGGCTACCGCGATGCATGCTAAGTATCTTTTTTTTACAGACCGCTAGAATGACGTGGTGCTCAATTCGTGCACTCGCATTGGTGAATTCGAGCATCACGTGACTCCAGCGATCTGTAAAAAAAGATACTTGGAATGCACCGGGGTAGCTTGTCTTTCTCCTTAGCCTCGTTATGTTTTATATTTCGTAATCATTTACATAGTAAAATTAATGAATGTAAATGTTTATAAAGTAAGTTACGCTAACCCCTTAATGGTTGCATTAAATGACGGTTTAAAATTTCAAATTCAATAATGCCACCACTTTAAAAAAAAATATTCATTTTATTTAATGACAAATAAAACGATACCAGAATGAACCCAATTACACTATTTTATAAAATTGGTGGGAATCTAACGTTTCTGAATAAAAGCCGCGAAGCTTGCAGCCCGTGAATGTCTCGGGCACGACGATTAAGTGGTTAAATTAGTGATTTTTATAAGCTACATTATTACAATTAAAATAAGCTAAAATTTTCACCATTATCTATATCTGATACATAATAATAACAAAACACAGTAGGATTTTAAGAGATTAAAACAGAGTTGGATTAGTTGCAAACTTTCAATAATATATCCTATTTTTTCTTACTTCCTCTTTCACCTACTTCTTAAAATATCCCATCTTCTAAACCTTTTTTTTGCTGAGCATAAGGAAATGTATCTGCTCTAGTCCCTCCGGAGAATACTCATTTTAGGAGATTATAAATTTCGTAAAAAGATTGGGGATTTCAATCTCGTTTACCGTTAGAAGATATTACCAGAAGAAAAAAAAATCTTATTTTCAATTTAAATCTCTACTTAAAGAAGATAAAGAGAAAATTAAACATTAATCGTTGAAGTCATTCTACATAGTTAAAAAAAAAAAAAAAAAAAAAAAAAAAAAAAAAAAGAGAGAGAGAGAGAATTTTTTATGTACAGTATTATAAACCGAAGAAAAAGTTTACTTATTTACGGAATTACTTGGAAACTTTAAAATATTGGATTAATACATAGAAAGCTTTCCTTAGTAAACCAATTTCAATTTACATTTGTTCTTTTCCTTTATTACTTTCTTCTATCTTTACAAGAAAAAAGTATTGGATTCATGAAAATTTTCGACTTCCGGTTTTCGACGGATTTATACGTTTTAGAAGGTCCTGAACACGTTTTGACTATTTTTAGAAAATGTCTGTCTGTGAGTCTGTCCGTCTGTCTGTGAGTCTGTCAGTCTGTCTGTGAGTCTGTCAGTCTGTCTGTGAGTATGTCTGTATGTGACAAAAAATTTGTGGGCGCTCTATCTCAAGAACTAATGCTCGAAATTTAATAAAATTTTATATTCAGTTAGATCTTGATATGAATTAGTGCCTATTGGTTTTTGGTGAAAATTAGCTTGCAGGTGGCGCTGCTATACTACGTTTTTCATGATTTTCAAGATTGCTATATCTCAAGAATTAATGCACAGAATTTCACCAAACTTCAGATTCCGGGATACCTTGAGATTAGTGATGGGCGATTCTGGAAATTTTGAGAATCGATTAAAATCGATATCGTATAAAACAACATCGATCATAATAAGAATCGATTTCTCATTTCTAGAATCGATACTAGAATCGATATTTCGATATTCAGGTTCACACAGAGAAGATCCAAATTACTAATTCCAAAACTTAGACAATCAGCAGGACCGTAATTACTGCCTCCCACCCCCCATCCCCATTTAGGAAGGCATAGAATTAAGCTATTGCAGATTTTAGAGTCGGATAATAAGAATTTTAAATTTTAAAATGATTGTCACTTATGGTTGTCACATACACAAAAACTTTGAAAATTTCGAGAGACATAACTCAACTAATAACAAAACTGAGTAACTTGGCATTAAACCGAGTATAAAGAGTGCCAAGAGCGTGTAACTAGGATGGGGAACAAGGAGTATAGGCAAAGAAAACTTTTTTTTTTTTTCTAATGCCAACCAAATGTTACACGAGATAGTTTGGAAGAACAAAAAATATGCCTCATTCCCAAGGGGACAGGTAAACCCCACTCTTGACGGAAAGGCGACCATAGCCCATATGTATATTTTGTCGAAGTTTCAAAATGAGGATTTACAATAAAATAGAACGAGAATTGGACATTTTAAAAATTGCATGCATACTTTGAACGGCCCATTTAATAAAGATTGGCGAAGAAGAGGGGGGGGGGGGCGAGGGATTAGAACGGACGAACTTGAAAAAAAAAAATAATTAACTAATAACCCAAATAACTCAGCTTCTAAACAAATATATAGTGTTTAACTTAGTGTTGAATTCATGGTGTGGCCCGCGGGGAACATGCACTTTTTGAAACTATAAAAAGTGCCAAGAGCATGTAACTAGGTGGAGAGAGGGGTAGTAACAGAAAAAAAACGAGGAGATAAAAGCTTTATAACGATATGTTACATGAGATGGTGTGGAAGAAACAAAAAATATGCCCCCCACCCAGGCGGGCAAGGTAAATCCCAAACGGACAGAAGAGCGACTCCGGCCCAAATGTATCTTTTGTTGAGGTTTCAAAATATGGATTTATAACAAAATAGAACGAGGATTAGACTTTTTTAAAATCGCAGTCATAATTTGAACGAACCTGTAAGTTAAGATTGGTGAGGAAGGGGGGGGGCGGTAGGACGGGCGACCATGAAAAACAAAATAGTGGCATTCTGAGAGTGCCGATAGAAGTGAAACCTTGAACAATTACGTGTGTATTTTTTGAATCGTTAGGATATATAATTTTGAATCGCCAAGAAATACTTTTAAATGAATAAAAAAAGGTTCTATAATATTAAAGAATATATTAATATCTATAAAAAAAAAATCGCGCGAAACCATATGTCCAGCTATTGTAAGTAACTCACGATAACTACTTTCTTACATTTTAAAACGCGATAAATACACCAACCAAAATTAGACTATACTATCGATACCTTAATCCTTATCCAAATAAATCATTTTGTATTATTGTCTGTTACGATATCTGTAGATAACTTTTTGAATTATTCAAATCGGACATTCCATTCAAAAGATATTACGAATTTAAAGATGACAATCTAAAGAAATAATAGCGCTGCTGAGTACTCGGTGGCTAATAAGCTTAGGGATTACGTGTGCAATCAAACGATCGCGGGTTCGAACCCCAGTTTCGCTGATATGTATCAATGTTTTTTTTTTTTTTTTTTTTTCGAAGAAGTTTGAAAAATTAAAATTTTAACACATTATGGGTCCGTAATGTGACCTGAAATGATGGGAGAAAATTTCTCATGCTAGATTTGTAATATATGAAGCATAAACTTTCAGTAGACATATTGTATCAAGAAATGAGAAAAAACCCCTCTGCCCCCCCAAAAAAGTCCTATAGAGAAAACCGGAAAACTGGAATAGCAAAAAGAACGGCGAGAAATGGTTAGCTATACTAGAATTTTTCTCATCATTGTAACTCCTATAGAAGCAAAGTTATAGCCTTTTAAAGATTAAAATGAAGTGGAGAAATAAGCAAAATTAGGTGAGTAATCGTAAGGGGGGGGGGTCCACAGCTCTGGGGGTGCCATGTAGCTTAAACTTTTAAGTTAGAAATGGTAGAGAATTAAATGAGAGAAATTTTAAGGTGTATATTGGGGGAGGGTGCAACCCCCCCCCTTTCAAATTTTTTTTTGTTTCTTTTGAAGAAACAAAAAAATATGCCCCCCCCGGCGGGGCGCAGATAAACCCCAAACGGGCAGAAGGGCGACCCTTTATTTATCTTTTGTCAAGGATTTAAAATGTGGATCTAAAATAAAATAGACCGAGAATTGGACATTTTTAAAACTGTATGCATATTTCGAACGGCCCTGTAAGTTAAAACTGACGCGGAAGGGGGGGGGGGATTAGAAGAGACGAGCGTGAAAAATAAAACATAATAAACTAATACTTCAAATAACTGGACTTCTAAACAAAAATATAACGATTTAACCTAGTGTCGAATTAATGGGGTGATCCGCAGGGGGATTACCCCCCCCCCCAGAAGTTATGAGATGCTTTTTAATGCACAAATTGCGATTCCCCCTCTCTTACAGAGCTGTAAAACATGATGCCTTTCACCGGAGTCGCCGAAAAATACCTGCATTCAACACTGATTTGGCCTAGAAAAAAAAAAATCGAAATCGAATCTAAAGATCGGCATCGAATCTAAAGATCGAAATCGAATCTAAAGATCGAAATCGAATCTAAAGATCGAAATCGAATCTAAAGATCGACATCGAATCTAAAGATCGATATCGAATCTAAAGATCGACATCGAATCTAAAGATCGAACTTGAGTCTAAAGACCGATCTTACGGGCAGAATCGATTTTACATTTTTACTTTCTTTTGTAACTTTACAAGAAGAGAGTATTAGATTCGTGAAAGATTTTGACTTCCCGTTTTTGATGGATTTATATATTTTAGAAGGTCTTTAACACGATTTCATGGTTTTTAAGAAATATCCGGCTGTGTGTGTGTCTGTCACTCTGTGTGTCTGTATACGACAAAAATTTCTGACCGTTCTATCTCAAGAACAAATGCACGGAATTCCACCAAACTTTAGATTTAGTTTGACCTTGATATAAACTGAATCTAATTAATTTTTGGTGCATATAGCCTAACAGGTGGCGCTGCTATGCTACATTTTTTGCGATTTGCGCAACAGCTATATCTAAATAACGAATGAACGGATTTTCATCAAATTTTAGATCTAGTTAGTCCTTGACATGAATTGATGTTTTTTGCATTTTGATGTATATAGCTTCTCAGATGGCGCTGCTATACTGAATTTTTCACAATTTCCACTCAGCGCCATGTGAAAGGGGGGGGGGAGGCGAAAGGAAGCGGTCGTTCCGAGACCGGAAATTTAGGGGGCGCCAAATTTTTACTACTAACATCACTTCTAGCCTATCACAAGAAAAAGTTAATAGGGGGGGAGGCTAAATTGGAACTTTGAACCGGGCGCAGTTCTCTTTTCGCACGCCCCTGTTTCCATTTTAGCTTTATCTCAAGAACTAATGCACGGACTTTCATAAAAATTTAGATTCAATTAGTCCTTGATATTATTTGATGCTAATTACATTTTGGTGGAAATCGCTTAAGAGATGGCGATGCTATACTGCATTATTCATGATTAACGCAATAGCGCTATCTCAAGAACAAATTTTCATCAAAATTCAGATTCAGTAAATATCTGACATAGATTAGTGTTATTGAGTTCTTGGTGTAAATTGCCCTGCAGGTGGCGCTGAAATGCTGCATTTTTTATGATTTCGCAATAGCTGTGTCACGCGCTTTCATGGATTTTCATGAAAATTCAGATTCAGCTGGTACTTAATAAAAATTGATCTTGATCAATTTATGGTGTACATCACTCAACAAAAAACGCTATTTTGCAAGGGGGGGGGGGTTCTGAGGTTTCTTTAATTCTTCTATGTTAGAAACCAATGCACTGAAATTTTGGAATTGCATATCCGTCTATTTTATCTTCGACTTTTAAAGGAAAATGAAAATTATATTACCTTCAGAGAAATCGATTAAAAATTTTAAAGTGTCGATTAAATCGAGTTGGCCGTAGTATCGATTAAATCGATTTAAAAAATCGAAATCGCCCATCACTACTTGAGATACATAGCCGCGGATAAGGTTTAGGTGTGAACTGCCCTATAGGTGGCGCTGCTATGCTACATTTTGCACGATTTTTGCGATCGCTATATCTCAAGAACTAATGCAGAGAACTTCATCAAATTTTAGTTTCTTTTACACTAGAATATATAACATAATTAGACACTGATTACATTTTGGTATTAAACTTGCAACAGGTGGTGTAGTTATGCTGCATTTTGCACAATTTTTCCGATAGCTATATCTCAACAACCAACGTGCAGAATTTCATCAAACTTCAGATTTTGTTACAAAATGACATATAACATAATTACACGATGATTACTTTTTTTTTTATAAATCCTTCAATTGATAATGCTGCTGTGCTATATTTTACACGGTTTTTTTTAAACTAGCTATATCTCAAGTACTAATGCACAGAATTTCATCAAACTTCAGATTCCTTTACACCATAACATAATTAGACGCTTTTTTACGTTTTGGCATAAATTGTCCAAGATATGATGTTGCTGTGCTACGTTTTGCAAATTTTTTGTTATAACTATATCTTAAGAACTAATGGACGAAATTCCTTCAAATTTCAGATTCTGTTAGGTCTTGACATCAATAGATGCTTATTAGGTTTTAGTATAAATTACCCAACATGAGGCACTACTAAGCTCATTTTCTCAGAATATTAATCAAATTTTGCGTTTAAGGCTTTTCGGATACCAGAATCTCATTAGGCTAGGTCAAATGTTCGAGGAAATTCGATAGTGTGGGTAACTTTGGGGTCACCACGTTTTTTTTTTTTTTTTTTTTTTTTTAATATTAAAATGTACTTATGAGATAGAAGAAAGTTTCGGGATTGATACATCCAACTAGTTTTTTGTATATATTTTAAGGACAATAAAAGGAAATTAGTTAAAAATATATTAACCCTGTCAAAAACGAAACGAATGAAAAAGAAACAAATCTAATATGGCAATCCCAAAACCTTCTTCTATCTCATACCTGTTAATACTTCTAAATTCGCTGCCACAGTGCTACAATTAAATGACAATATACGTCCATCGTGAAGATTCTAAAGGTATGAAATTCCATGCGTTAGTTCTTGATATAGGATTATTGTGGATATCGGGAAAAAAGCAACATAAAAGTGCCACCTATTCGACAATTTATACCAAAACACGATCAGCAATAATATTTATCATGGTATATCTGAATCTGTAGTTTGATAAAAATTCGTACAGAGATAAAAATTCGTATTAGAGCTATTGCGGAAATTGGAAAAATTCAGCATAGCAGTACCACTTGTTAGGCGATTGACACCAAAACGTAAACATAACCAGTTCATATCAAGGATTAGCTGAATCTGAAGTTTGATGAAAATCCGTGCATTGATTCTAGAGATAGAACTATTATTGAAATCGTGAAACTTGAGCATAGTTGTGCCACCTGTTGAGCGATTTACACCAAAATGTAAATAGTATAAATGCATACCGAGAATTTACCGAATCTGAAGTTTGATGCATATTCGTGCATTAGTTTTTGAGATGCAGCTGTTGCGTAAATCGCAAAAAATGCAACATAGAAGCTCCACCTGATGAGCGATTTACACCAAAAACTAATAAGCTATAAATTTATATCAGGACAACCTGAATATATTTTTTTATTAAAATCTGTGCATTAGTTCTTGAGATACAGCTGTTGTGTAAATCATAAAAAATGCAGCATTGAAGCGTCACCTGTTGAGCGATTTACACCAAAAGCTAATCAGCTTCAATTTATACCAGGGACAACCTGAATGTACATTTTATTTAAATTCCGTGAATTAATTGTTTAGGTAGAGCCGAAACAAAATTTATGTCATATACAGACAGACAGAATCATAGAGTCATAAACTCACAGACTCACAGCAGACATTTTGTAAAAACAGGATTTTTTTTTTTTTTTTTTTTTTTTTTTTTGGGGGGGGGGGTGTTCCCTGACCCCTAAAATGCTTAAATCCAATGAAAACCGGAATTAAAAAATTTTCGCAATTCCAGTACTTGAAAAATCCAGATCCAGTATTCTTCACAAATCCAGTACTCAAATCCAGTATTCTTGAAAAGATGCAAAAAGTGAAAAAAAGGGGGGGGGGAGAAATACAGGGTTTTTATAAAAGAATTCCCTAGTTTCAATGGTACATTGATAATAAATAAATAATAATATAATGTACAACAGCCCGTAAGGCACGGTGAAGTCACTGCGACGTCGTTGTGAAATCACATTGTGACTTTGTGACCATCGATTGTCGATGTGACGTCACAGTGACTAAAATGTGAAGTCGTTATGGCCGTTTTATAGCTCGTTTGTGACGTCACATTGTGACAAATTTGTGAAAAATGTGTCAATTGTGACCAATTTGACATTAACACTGTGACGAAACTGTGACAAAAGCGACGATATTTAAATTGCCAGAAAGATGTTTTTTAAAAGTAAATAACATGTTTTGAAGGATATTTATAAATTTCTAAAGATTTTTAAGAAAGTCACATCTCAGTCACAATGTGACGTCACTGAGAGGTGGCATTTTGGTCACAGATGTGATATGACCAAAGTGACTCACAGTGACGTCACTGTGAACATGCATGCTATTAGGGGAGGGAGGGTGTCCAGCAAATAAGATCCCGATTTCAAAATTAAATTTTTCAAAAACAAAGATCGATAGAATTATGCGGTAAACAGTTTGTTTATTAAGTAAGTTTTAAAAATCTTACACAGAAGTTTCAAACGGTGAATATTTTGAAAAGATTGCGTTCTGATTGCAAAGAATGCTTCATTTGACATTTTTTCTCTTTTAAGACTGCTTGCAGAGAACGAGGTTTTTGGCTTACAGTGCCTTATTTTAACGATTTTTTTAGCTAAATATTTAGAATTTCGGAATTTCAGATATTAAAATTCCAAAATCTTTAACATATGGCACTGTAAGCCAGATAACTCGTTCTCTGCAAGCAGTCTTAAACGAGAAAAATGTCAAATGAAACATTCTTTACAATCAGAACGCAATCTTTTCAAAATATTCGCCGTTCGAAAGTTCTGTATAAGATTTCTACAGCTTACCTAAAAACAAATCGTTCACCATATAATTCTATCGATCTTTGTTTTTGAGAAATTTAATTTTGAAATCGGGGTCTTAATTACTGGACACCCTGTATTAATACAAGGCATTATTTTTTTTTATATAGTTACGCATTATTTTAAATTACTTTGAATACCATCTTTTCCTTATCTTCAATTTTTCTAACGTTTCCTTCATGTTTGAAATTTTCACAGGCTTTCAACTACGAGCTTTTAATTTCTATTAATTTAATTTCTAAGTTTTTAATTTCTATTTTTAAAAAGTTACTTGGAGGTCAGTTTCAATTGTCTGTCTTAACCTTTCCTTATTATGCACATTCTTAGATGAAGATCTCTAAAACAAATCACTCGTTCAAACTTAACTATTAGTGAAAAGATTCTTTACCACGTTTAATAAATTATTGCAATCATTATTTTTTTAGAAATTTCAAAATTATGTCTGAAATTTTTATTGCCTCCAAACTCTAAGATTTGATGTTTTACTCGTGTATAAGGCGCACTTTTTTTTCAAAAAATTTGGGCAAAACTCCTAGGTGCGCCTTATACACGGAATAATTTTTTACTGTTGGATGCAGTCGAAAGATATACATATGAAACAAGAAATTATTCAAAGAAGATATTAAAACTTGGAAAAAGTTCCTTAATTGAAGTATTACTGCATATTTACTTCACTCCTTGCAGTTTTTTAAACAACAGAGCTAATGACATTATCTAAACGCTGATTAGCAATTCTCTTGACCGTCACCCATTCCTATTTCCCGTCATTCTCTGACAACCCGAAGTCTAAAAATGCATTTTCGTCTTATTTTCTGGTCTAGTGTAATATTTGTTTCGACTTTTTTTTTTTACTGAAATTCATTCGGTCATTCTTCATTAGCGTATCAAATTTATAGTACACGTTATATACGAGATTTTAAGAAATCGCCATTTTTACTTGTAAAGTAGGGGTGCGCCTTATACACGCGTGCGCCCTATACACGAGTAAATACGGTATTTTTAAAGAGTTACTTGGAAACCATTTTGAATTTTAATTGCCGGTCTTGGCGTTTCCTTATTTGGAATAAAAAATAAATTACTCTTTTTTCTCTTTTTCGTCACAAATTTTATGAACTAGAAAATAGTTTTAATTACATACTATGCTTCAGAGAAGATTAATGTTTTAAAAATATTTTGTGGATTTTTTTCTGCTATGTTCTGAATGTTTCTTTAAATGTTATATAAATTGTCGTATCGTAAAATGAAAGAAAATCTTTTTCGTCAGGGGAAAAAACGCTGTCTAGAACGAATATTTATTTCAGTTAAGTGAACATGGTGAAAGACAGAATTAATGGTGAGCATTAACTGTTTTTAACGCAATCAAATTATTGGTATATGAAGCATACGAATAGTAATTTTTTCATCTGAATGAAAATTTGATCATTCGGAATGGAATAATTACTACGAGGGCAATTCGGAAAGTAACTCCCTTTTATGAATTAAAAAAAAAAAAAAAAAAAACTAATGAAAGGAAACATGTTTTATTATTCACGTATGAAAGACACGTTCTTCAGCTACTTCTCAACATAATTGCCATATTAATTAAAGCAATTACCATAAAGGTAAATCAGCTTTGAAATTCCATCGTCACAGACTCCTGCCGCCGGCCTATTCAACTGCGATTATTTTTAAATTCAACTCGCATCACTCTTTTAATCCAAAGAATTTTAACATATTCTTTTATTCATACTGACAAATTCCGAATTGCTCTCGTAATATTTTACTTGACCCACTATTTTTTAAAACACTTTTGGTAGTGCATTTATCAGAAAATTATATAGAAAAACATGTTAAAATTCTTTGGATTGAAAGAGTGGTGCGAATTGAATTTTAAAATAATCGCAGTTGAATAGGCCGGCGGCAGAAGTCTGTGACGATGGAATTTCAAAGCTGATTTACCGTTATGATAATTGTTTTCATTAATCCGGCAATTATGTTGAGAAGTAGCTGAAGAACGTGTCTTTCATACCTAAGAAATAAAACATGTTTTATTTCATTAGTTTTTTTAAATTCATAAACGGAGGTTACTTTCCGAATTGCCCTCGTAATTGTTTGAAGTTTAAAAGTGATTTCGTCAACAACAGAATAATAAACAAGTAGGGAAAATCATGCATACAGCATAGATTATGAAACACTTTCCAAAACATTCAGAATACTATAAGAAAACTAAACTTTTTACTAAAGTGAAAAATGATGTCTTAATGTACAATTTGGAAAACGCATAACGCATTTGAAAACCCGACTTCTATTATTACCATGATTTACTGTTTACATAGCCTGCTATTACAAAAAAAAAATTACTCCTTTTTCTCTTTTTCGTCACAGATTTTATGAACTAGAAAATAGTTTTAATTACATACTAGGCTTCAGAGAAGATTAATGTTTTAAAAATATTTTGTGGATTTTTTTCTGCTATGTTCTGAATGTTTCTTTAAATGTTATATAATTGTCGTATCGTAAAATGAAAGAAAATCTTTTTCGGCAAGGGAAAAAACGCTGTCTAGAATGAATATTTATTTCAATTAAATGAACATGGTGAAAGAAAAATTTAATGGTGAGCATTAATTGTTTTTAACACAATCAACTGATTGGTATATGATACATACGAGTAAAAGTTTTACATGTGAGTGAAAATTTTTTACTCGGAACGAAAAAGTTACTAATTGTATGAAGTTTAATAGTGTTTTCGTCAACATTATAATAATAAACAAGAAAGGAAAATCACGCGTAGTGCTTTGATTATGAAATACTTTTGAAAACATTTAGAATACTGTAACAAAACTAAACAGTTTACTAAAGTAAAAAATGATGTCTAAATGTACAATTTGGAAAACGCTTAAAGCATTTGAAAACCCGACTTCTACTATTACCATGATTTACTGTTAATATGATCTGCTGTTACTACTAAAAATAAATTACTCCTTTTCTCTTTTTCGTCACAAATTTTATGAACTAAAAAATAGTTTTAATTATATGCTATGCTTCAGAGAAGATTAATGTTTTAAAAATATTTTGTAGATTTTTTTCTTCTATGTTCTGAATGTTTCTTTAAATGTTATATAAATTGTCGTATCGTAAAATGAAAGAAAATCTTTTTCGTCAGGGGAAAAAACGCTGTCTAGAATGAATATTTATTTCAGTTAAGTGAACATGGTGAAAGACAAATTTAATGATGGGCATTAATTGTTTTTAACACAATCAACTGATTGATATATTATAATACGAGCAGTAATTTTTCCATCTGAGCGAAAATTTGACCACTCGGAATGGAAAGATTACTATTTGTATGAAATTTAATAGTGTTTTTGTCAACAACAGAATAATAAACCAAAAGGGAAAAATCTCGCATAGTGCTTAGATTATGAAACATTTTCCAACATAATCAGAATGCTATAACAAAACTACAAACAGTTTACGAAGGTTGAAAAATGATGTCTAAATTTACAATTTGTTAAACGCCTAAGTATTTGAATATTCGATTTCAACAATTACCATGGATAGTAGCTAAAATATGCGTTTTTTGTGCAGCCTGTTTTATGATCTACAGAAATGTATGTATACGACATAATATGCTAAAAGTTAGTACACTTAAATTCACAGCTGAGTTGAAAATTTTCCCTGAGCAATTTTAGTCCAAGAACAAACCGCACAAAACCTTAAGTGATCGAGCACAAAAAAAAAAATCCTTTATTTTATGGAAGAGTAGAAATAGAGGAATCTAATGATCCATGTCTGCCGGAAACGAAGTGGTGCATAAGCCAAAAATTGATACCATTAGTGGTTGACTCGTAGGTTTAACATTGCGTTTGCCCTACAGTCAAAAGCAGGAAAATATGGAAAATTGGGTGCAGGAATTTGTTATTTCACTTTCATTACTATTATTTGTTATATTGAGCTTTGTTAGTTCACTATTTCTGCAACAGCTTTATCTCAAGAACTAAAGCACGGAATTCAATGTTAAATTCAGACATTTTCCCCCATGATTGACTTTTGTAGCTCCAGCGGGGGGGGGGGGGCATTACAGAGTTTCGTGGAGGAAATGGAACTTTGTGACCATTCAAAACATAAAATCTCAAATTTTCCGGTGGGGGACAATTCATGGTGTAGAGGGGGAATGTTACTTCCCAGGCCACCCCTTGAAATCAACACTGACGGAATTTCACCAAACATCAGATTCGGTTAATCCTTGAAATGAACTGATGATGTTTATATTTTGGTGTAAATCGTCCAACAGATATAGCTCTAACTCAAGAATTAATGCACGGATTTCTCCCAAACTTCAGATTCAGGTCTACTTAGATAAATATTATTACCGATTATGTTTTTTTTTAATATCGCACGATAAGTGGTGCTTTTATGCTTCATTTTCCCTATATTCGCAATAGTCCTATTTAAGAACTAATGCATCAAATTTCACGCCTTTAGAATTCTCAAGATGGGCATAGGTTGACATTTAATTTTGACACTGTGGCAGCGAATTTTGTAGTTTTAACATGAATGAGATTGAAGAAAGTTTTGGGACTGCGACATCCTACTAGTTTAAATTTTAGGTACTACTTGGTTATCCTGTCGACCAATTTCGCCAAATTATACAAATCGCCATACTAATAGCCAAATTGTACATATTGACTTAATTTTTATCTTAAATAACGAAAAAACAAATAATTAGTAGAATATTAATAAAAATACAAATAAAAACTCGAAATAAATTCACTTAATAACGTTGTAAACACCTTTATCATATTTAATGCCATTGAATGTGACATTCATGGTCATCCATTATTGGCATTTAATCTTATGGTTTGGCGATAATTTTTTGGTCGGCGGAACAACCAAGTAGTACTAAATTTTATTTTCTTAAAAAATCGATCATTTTATTAAAATAAAAGCATTGTCTTTTTAATACCGGTCTAAAACTTTACGTCCTGTTTTTATCCCTTTCTTAAAGGCTTCATATAATACTTTTTCAGTAATAAAATATTTACGAAGATTAAATCAGATAAGAAGATTTGATTAGAACCTGAAGTCTAAGTTGTTTAAATATTTGTAACTTATCTTCGAGGAGCTTCCCGGATTACGTGAAGAGTCCTTTAAACTGAAGAAAACTTTTACCTCGATAAGAAGTTGGATTTTATTAGATATCAAGCTGCATTAAGTTGAATGGGAAATGAGTATTTTAATTAAAGTGTAGGATGCAGTTTATGGGGTGACAATTTCTTGCATGTTTAATAATTTTTACTCTTTAATTGCTTTTTGAAATTAAAGCAAGACAGAAAAAAATCATGTGTCAAGCATAGATTACAAAAATCAAATTACGCAGAAAATAAAATATCAAACAGCGTATGTTTTCAATTCAATATCTGTTTGCGATTTTTCCATTTAAAAATATAAATTCTGACAAATTGAACTTAAAGATATAAAATCATACAAATTTGAGTTTCATTTAAGTGTCATTTAGAAAACA
This sequence comes from Maratus speculifer, assembly GCA_964019185.1. Lineage (NCBI taxonomy): Eukaryota > Metazoa > Arthropoda > Arachnida > Araneae > Salticidae > Maratus > Maratus speculifer. Next base: position 173,228,240 of record OZ025302.1, read on the forward strand.
GATATCACATTTAAAAACTGAATACCATCACAGACCCGGGAAATGCTAGGCACTCTAGTTAGTATATATAAAGATATAGATATATATAAATTTTTTAGATGGGGGTGGTTTTGGGTTCCTGGGGTCATATAATAAAACAAGTTATGAAGGAATGTTTCAAAAGTAGCACCCTGGTAATGCCTGCAATAGGTAGTATTCCTTATGAAATCCATTTGATAATTATATTAAAATATATTCATCAAATTCTCTTTTTCGGATTTTTTAAATTTTATTTTCATAAAAAATTTATCATTTTATTAAAATAAAAGTATTATTTTTTTTAATACCGGCCTAAAACTTTACGACCTGTTTTTATCCCTTTCTTAAAGGCTTCATATAATACTTTTTCAGTAATAAAATATTTACGAAGATTAAATCAGTTAAAAAGATTTGATTAGAGCTTGAAGTCTAAGTTGTTTAAATATTTGTAACTTATCTTTGAGGAGCTTCCCGGATTACGTGAAAAGTCCTTTAAACTGAAGAAAACTTTTACCTCGATAAGAAGTTGGATTTTATTAGATGTTAAGTTGCATTAAGTTGAATAGGAAATGAGCGCTTTAATTAAAGTGTAGGATGTAGTTTCTAGGGCGACAATTTCTTGCATGTTTAATATTTTTTACTCTTTCAGTGCTTTTCGAAATTAATTTAAAGCAAGAAAGAAAAAAAATCATGTGTGAAGCATAGATTATGAAACACTTTTCAAGACATTCAGAATAATGTAAAGAAAGTTCACTGTTTCGTAAGTTGAAAAATGATGGGTAATTGAATCCTTTAAAAACGGAAAATCTAAGTTCAACTGTTGCCATCTGCAATCGGAAATTTACTCGAATACTTTGAGCAGTCTTGTATATGATACATAGATCTGCATCTATTAAGCACTTAACTCAGCAATATCTTTGAAAAAAACTTTCAATTAATGCCAATTTTGTTCATGTTTTTTTCAGAATTTTTAATCTTTTATCACCGGTTTTTCAAAAAAAATTTTTTTGCTTAATTGAATCAGAAAAATGCTCGGATTAAATAAAGCAAATTTACAATAACAATTTAATGGTAAGAAAAGCAAATCATGTTTGGAATATGAATGTCCGCTACGTGGTACTGTCGGCTGTCGTTAATTCGAAATCGGATAAATCGAATCTTCGCTTAATTCGAACTAAACAGGAAGTCCCGAAATTTTCAATTGCAGAATAAAATTAAAAAATTTCACTTATTCGAACTCATTTTCTCTTGACATCGTTTAATTCGAACTGACGAGAATTCCGATTTTTCATTTTTCCTTTCTTCAGATCATTTGAATAGCTTTCTTTCTTTGATTTTTGTGAGAATTGTTCCGAACGAGTATACATATAATCCCATGCATTTGATATTCACTTTCTTGGTACTCTGTGTGTCCATCAGTATGTCCGTATGCTTTACGAACAGATACGTTTGGCCTTTATAATATAGATGTTATATTTATTTTACTCTGTAAAAAAGACAAACGTTTTTTAATTTGTGAAAATACAACATGTATGCCAAACACATATAATAACGCCACACCAGTGACAGATAGGCTCTGCATTCAATGCTGGTAGATGGTAAGTTCTGGGTTCAAACCCATTTGCACCCGTCGGTTGAATTGCTGAGAGTTTTTTGTAGATTTTTCGAACATTGTTTATCCTTGCGTAAATAATGTTTGGGTTCCCTTAGAAAGGCCCTTAACGGGGGCACCCGCCTTGCGTCTATATCCGTCGTGCAGATAATCAGCTGTCATAAAACAACAACATAAATAACGAATTAACTATGATAAAAAATATACAGGGTGTGCCCGAAAGAATGTCTCAGTTTTCTGGGCAGATCAGCCGAACAGAACTTAAAAAAAAAAAAAAAATAACTATTATTCAGAGCACTTGCGCACCCAACCACACTGGCTACGCTTTTGAATGTGTTAAAGTCACTCATCCTTGCTGATTTTAGGAAATATATAAATGCTGAATTTTTTACAAAAATTTCTTTGAGTTAAAAATATTTTTTTATGGCATTATAATTTTTTTAAAATAATAATACAAAAGTATTTTAAGGAATATAAGTCCAATTAAGTTTGAGCATTTTCCTGAAAGAATGAAACAGAATTAAAAAAAAAATGTTTGTACAATATTGTTACCGAGTAAAATTAAATGCTCGTACCATGTTAAACATTCTCGCAAAAAATAAAAAATAACTAAACAAATGTGCGGTAAATTGAAAGGTAAACTTTCCTTTGCATTAAAAGATATCTTTGTATTAAGAAAACTTTACTACTAAATAGTAAGAAAGTTTTAGATTAAAATGTGTCTCTTTCAATATATAAATCAGACAAGCTACAATTATATAAGAAACGCAAATAACATATCATGGAAATTATTAATGTTTCTTCGAAGTTTCACTCGCTTCTACTTTAACTTTTAAGTGTTTTTCAAATTCTTTCACATATGCATTTGCGATTTGTATACGATTCTTCTTTAGTAGTTTTAAAGGTGATATCAGAAAATTTTCGTTTTAGCAAACATAAAAATTAGTTCATGAGCCTTGAAGGAATACTTATGGTTAGAATCAAAATTAGGTAAAAATCTTTGGACGTAGAAGTTGATGTTTATTAGATTTGTTATGAAAGACAACGATTAAGATATTTATTCGAAAGCTTTTATGAGTTTTATGAACGTTATCATCTTGTGAAAAAAGTTGAATGACATCCCAAGAAAATAAAACGTAGTAAATATCTGCATGTGGAATTTATAAGGATGTTATATTTAAGCTAATCTGTAAAGAAGATAAAAATATTTCTCAATCTGCGAAAGTATAACATATATGCCAAATACATATAATAACACCCCACCAGAGACAGATAGGCTCTGCTCTCAAAGTTTGTCGCCGAAAGGTGTCGGCTTCAAACCCAAGCTCGTCCGTCGACCTAATCGTTCAGAATTTTTGCAGTTTTTTCGAACATTCTTTAACCTTGCGTAAATAGGGGTTAGGTTTCCTTAAGAAGACCTCCAACAGGGGGCACTCTCCTTGGGCTTATATCCCTAGTGCAGATAACTGACTGTCATAAAACAACAACAGCATACAACAACATATTAACATGAATGAAAATATACAGGGAAAGAATGTCCCAGTTTTCAGAGCAGGTAAGGCGAACATAACTTAAAAAAATTACCAGTATTGAGAGCACTTGGGCACCCACGCTAGTTACGCCATTGAATGGGTTAAGGTGACTCGTACTCGTTGATTTTAGAAAATATATAAATGCTGTATTTTTAAGAAAATTTCTTTGGGTTAAAAATATTTTTTTCTTACGGTATTATAAATTCCTTAAATAATAATACAAAAATATTTTAACACTAGAAACGCGGAGACGGGTCAATTTGACCCGTACTTAGTGAAAAGATGTCGATTTGAACCAGATAAGTCTTTAAAAAATAATTTACATGTAACCTGCACAAAAATTCTGTAAAATAAATAAGTTAAATAGACAAATAAGAATTCTGATGTGAATTATTTTTATAATAGTTGGGTAAAATTTCCCGCGGTTCTAGTGTTAAAGCATATAAGTTCAATTAAATTTGAGTTTTTTAGTGAAAGAATAAAACAGAATTAAAAAATGTTTGTACAATGTTGTTCCCGAGTAAAATTAACTGCTCGTACAATGTTAAACATTCTCGCAAAAAATTAAAAAAAATTGACTGTCCGTACAATGTTAAACATTCTCGCAAAAAAATTAAAAAATTAACTGCTCGTAGAATGTTAAATAATCTCGCAAAAAAAAAAAAAAAAAAAAAAAAAAAATTAACTGTCCGTACAATGTTAAACATTCTCGCAAAAAAATTAAAAAATTAACTGCTCGTAGAATGTTAAACATTCTCGCAAAAAAATTAAAACAATTAACTGCTCGTACAATGTTAAACATTCTCGAAAAAATTTTAAAAAATTTAACTGCTCGTACAATGTTAAACATTCTCTCAAAAAAAAAATTAAAAAAATTAACTGCTGGTACAATGTTAAACATTCTCGCAAAAAACTAAAAAAAATTAACTGCTCGTACAATGTTAAACATTTTTACAAAAATTAAAAAAAATTAACTGCTCGTACAATGTTAAACATTCTCGCAAAAAACTAAAAAAAATTAACTGCTCGTACAATGTTAAACATTCTCGCAAAAAGTTTAAAAAAATTAACTGCTCGTACAATGTTAAACATTCTCGCAAAAAATTAAAAAAATTAACTGCTCGTACAATGTTAAACATTCTTGCAAAAAAATAAAAAAAATTAACTGCTCGTACAATGTTAAATATTCTCGCAAAAAATTTAAAATAACTAAAAAAATGTAGAGTAAATTTAAAAGTAAACTTTCTTTTGAATTAAAAGAAATCTTTGTATTAAGAAAACGTTACAACTAAATAGTACGAAAGTTTTAGATAAAAATACATCTCTTTCAATATATAAATCAGACAAGCTACAAATATATAAGAAATACAAATAACTTATCACGAAAATAATAAATGCTTCTTCGAAGTTTCACTCGCTTCTACTTTAATTTTTAAGTGATTTTCAAATTCTTTCGCATATATGCATTTGCAATGCAAAGTGCGATTTGTAAAGAAATCTTCTTTAGTAGTCTTAAAAGTGATATTAGAAAACTTTCGCCTCAGAAACCATAAAAATTAATTCATGAGCCTTGAAGTCATACTTATGGTTAGAGTCAAAATTAGGTAAAAGTTCTTTGACGTAAAAATTGATGTTTATTAGATTTGTTATGAAAGGCAACGGTTCAGATACATATTCGGAAGCTTTTACGAATTTTTTTAACGTTATCCTCTTGTGAAATAAGTTGAATGACATCTCAAGAAAATGAAACGTAATGAATATCTGTATGTGGAGTTTATAAGGATACTATATTTACTCTAAACTGTAAAAAAGACAAAGATAATGTTTCTGAGTCTGCGGAAATATGATATGTATATTTGAAACACATATATTATAACTCCCCACCAGCGGCAGATAGGTTCTGCTCTCAAAGTTGGTAAATGGGAAGAGCTGGGTCCGAACCCAATCGTGCCCGTTGGCCTAATCGTTCGGAGCTTTTCGTAGTTTTCTTCGAACCTTGTTTATACTTGCGTAAATACGGGTCATGTTTCCTTATAAAAACCCCAAAGTAAAGCACTTCTCCCGGGCCCATATCTCTCGTGCTGATAATAGGTTGTCAAAAAAAGAACAACAGCATACAATATCATATTAACCATCAATGAAAATATATAGGGTGTGCATAGTTCGTATTAAAGACTAGATAAAAATTATGTTTTATACCGATATTTTTATTATGATAAATACAAATGAGACTTTCGTTCCAACCGTTTTTATCCTTAATTCGACTGAATGGATTTTCATGGAATTTTCACTGTTAGTAAGATAATCCTTCAGGGAAGGTGTTATAGTATAACATATCGTTATACGTTGCACAGTTATAGAATTTTGGGAGAAAGTTATGCAATCGGGTGAACACGAATATGAAAGATTTTTCTATTTTAAAAATTCTGCTTAAAAGATCTCAATAGATATTGAACTGCTAATTAGATAATTTATTTTTGAAAAGATTTTTAAAAATTTCTGGTAAAATATATTTTGTTTTAACAGGTTTTACTCTATTACTGCTTACAGAAATTTCTCGAATACTTTTCACTAAATTAAAACCGTTTTAGTTAATTGATTTCCAATGTTCATTCATTTATTTTTGTCTTGTTAAATAAGCTGAATTTTGTTAGATATCAAGCTGCATTACTCCATTAAAGCCTAGCGGTACCATATGGTATCAGAAAACTTTCAACGATTTTTTTTTTTGTTTTTTTGTTTGGCTTACCAGTTATATGGAATGGAAGCATCAACTTTATTTGGTGATTTAAATTTCGTGATAAAATCAAATAGAAATTGTTATTTTTTTAAAAAAAAACTGATGTGAATTGCAAGTTTTCATTTTAAAGAGCAAAATAGTTATGGCTATAATGGGTTAAGAGCGTACACTAGTCACGCGGTAAAAGCCAAGCGCTAATGTAAAGTCTATGGGGGCGTTCTTTTCGAATATCTCGCTCAAATTTTAATATTTTTGCATGATTTTTTTGCACAAGATAGCTGAGGGCGATCCACAACCGGCCCAGTTTTTACTTTTTCGATTTTGCTTATATGTTTTTTATATTACGATAGTTTCAATTTCAGAACCGGTTTAAACCGGTTCCGAAAGTTAAAGTAATTGTTTAAAGAAAATCTGAAACGAAAACTGAAAAAGTAAAAACTAGGCCGGTTGTGGTTCGTCCTCAGCTATCTTGTGCAAAAAAATCATGTAAAAATATTAAAATTTCAGCGAGATATTCGAAAAGAATGCCCCCATAGACTTTACCTTAGCGCTCGGCTTTTACCGCGTGACTAGTGTGTGCTCTTAAGAGCCCACAATAGTCCCAGAAAAAGTACACAAAAAGACCCGGATGATTATGTAAAGTCTATGGGAGCGTTCTTTTCTAATATCTCGCTCAAATTTTAATATTTTTACATGATTTTTTTTGCGTAGGCTAGCTTAGGACGATCTACAACCGGGCTAGTTTTTACTTTTTCAATTTTGGTTTCAGATTTTTAAAAAAAATTATTTTAACTTTCAAAACCGGTTTAAACCGGTTCTGAAATTGAAACTATCATAATATAAAAAATATATGAGCAAAATCGAAAAAGTAAAAACTAGCCCGGTGGTAGATCGTCCTAAGCTAGCCTATGCGAAAAAAATCATGTAAAAATATTAAAATTTGAGCGAGATATTAGAAAAGAACACTCCCATAGACTTTACAGAATCATCCGGGTCTTTTTGCGTACTTTTTCTGTGACTATTGTGGGCTCTTAAGGCGCTGCCATCGAAAACCTCGAAGCCTGAGCACAGGAGTCGCGACGTCATCACTAATGAACCGAGTTTTCACAAGTGTTGTGATTGAAAATTTTGAATAGCAATTTCTTTTTATTTTATTTATGGAATAGCTATCATCTTATAAAACAACATTAACTTCTTTAATTTACTGGTGGGAATTCAGAATCCCTAAATAAAAATAGAGCCAGATACGGAATGCCACAATGTTGCCGCATTTGGCTGATTTTTACTTACCCATCGTACGTAGTATAGGCTAAGTCTAGCAATCGTTTTGACAATCGAAAAATATTTTTTGACTGATTTACACGTTTCAGACACTGGAGATTCCGAAAAACATATTTTTAGAAAAAAAAAGTTGCCGTCCGTCTGTCTACCTGTCTGTAAATGCTCTATCTCCGGAAAAAAGTGAGATTGAGACTTGAAATTTTGTTTGTACTTAGTATGTAAGAATGGGACGAAGCTTATTTAATATCAGCAACCTCGATTATCCGGAACTATTTTTTTCGGACTCTCAAAAAATTCGTTCTGATGAAAGGTACATAAAAATTTTGAATTTTTTTATTTTAAGAGGTGGACTTAAAAGGCAATAAAATAACACAAGTTTTGCATAAAGAACGAAGTCAATCGGATTATTAGTTGCTGAAATATTTGTAATCCTGTTTTTCACATTCTTCGATTTTTTTTACGATCCTGTATTTCATTCAAATTTCAATTCAAAGATATGTTTTAACTAAAAATGAGGCGCTTAATCTGACGCAGTAAACTGTTAATAAAGACTATTATTTTTCGAGTTATAAGGATGTTTCTTTTACGCAATTCGGTACTACTTGAGTAGTTTGGCGTTTTATATAATTTATCAAAATTCGCTCATCCGCAATTCACTTAAAGAGCATTACTGTGTACATTAAAAATATTTAAATGTACGTTCAAATTCTGTTTTAGAATTGGAATGTGTTTTATAAATAGTTTACTCATGTTTTATTATCATATATTGTATTATGCATATCCATGATGTGTAGGTATTACTGTGTCCCGAACGACTAGTTTATTGGAGAATTCAAATTCTCACCAGTAAGTTTAAATAGTTATTATGGTTTTATAATATGATAGATATTAAACTAATAAAATAAAATTGCAATTCAAAATTTTCCGGTGTGTTTTCCGACACTACTGAGTTCATTAAAAATGAACGTCGCGACTCCTGTCCCCAGGCTTTGAGGGTTTCGATGGCAGCAATTAAGGTGTCTCATTCTTCTTGATTTTAGGAAACGCTGTATTTTTAAGAAACATTTCTTTAAATTAAAAACTTTTTTAACTGCATTATAAATTTCTGAAATAATAATACAAATTTTAAGTACTACCAAATCCAATTAAATTTGATTATTTTACAGAAAGTATGAAACAGAAAAAAAAAAGTTTGTACAATGTTGTTCCCGAGTAAAATTAACATCTGGTACAAAGTTGAAAATTTCCGTAGAAAATCTAAAATAACTAAGTATGTGCGGTAAATTTGAAAGCAAACTTTTTTTAAATAAATTTCGGAAATAATAATACAAAAATATTTTAAGGAATACCAATCCTAATTAAATTTGATTATTTTACTGAAAGTACGAAACAGAATTAAAAAAAATGTTTGTACAGTATTATTTCGGAGTAAAATTAACTGCTCGTACGTTAAACATTCTCGAAAAAAAAAAAAAAAAAAAAAAAAAAACTTTGTATAATGTTAATTGTTTTCGCAAAAAAATTAAAATAACTAAAAATGTGCGTTAAATTTAAAAGGAAACTTTCTTTTGCATTAAAAAAATATTTGTATTAAGAAATTTTTTGAACTGAATCGTAAGAAACTTTAAGATAAAAATATATCTCTTTCAATATATAAATTAGGCAAGCTGTAAATATATAAAAAATTCAAATAATTCGTCATGAAAATTATAAAGGCTTTTTCGAAGTTTCACTCGCTTCTTCTTTAATTTTTAAGTGTTTTTCAAATTCTTTCGCATATGCATTTGCAATGCAATGCTCGATTTGCAAAGGAATCTTCTTTAGTAGTCTTAAAGGTGATATTAGAAAACTTTCGTTTCAGAAACTATAAAAATTAATTCATGAGCCTTGAAGTTATACTTACGGTTAGAGTAAAAATTAGTAAAAATTCTTTGACGTAAAAGTTGATGTTTATTAGATTTGTTAAGCGAGGCAATAGTTGAGATACATATTTGGAAGCTTTTACGAATTTAATGAACGTTATCCACTTGTGAAATAAGTTGAACGACATCTGAAAAAAATGAAACTTAGTAAATATTTGTATGTGAAATTTATAAGGATACTATACTATAAAACAAATCTCTCAAATTGACAGGAAAAAACTGTCGTCTCTGCGCTTGTATAAAACTGTTTAATTTACAGAAATTATCTGTAATATTTTCCATCAAAATTGTATCTTTTCAGTAAAAAAAACAAGGATTTTTTTCTGTAAAAATTACAAAATTTAACTTTTATTATTTGTAAAAAATTGTTTTACTGTAAAAATCTTTTTCTCTGTAAAATATACAATTTTTACTGTAAAAATTAGAGATTGTTTTACCGTGTGTACTTACTTTACATTATAAAAAAGACAAATATTTTTTAATTTGCGAAACTATAACATATATGCCAAACTCTTATAATAGCGTCCACCAGTGGCCAAGAGGCTCTGCTCTCAAAGCTGACGGACGGGAGGGCTGGATTGGAATCCAATTGCGCCCGTTGGACTAATCGTTCGGATTTTTCTATGGTTTTCTTCGAATCTTGCTTATTCTTGCGTAAATACGGGTTTGATTTCCTTAGAAGTACTCTCAACGGAGGGCACTCCTCTCGAGCCCATTCCGTCGTGCAGATAATCGGCCGTCATATGACAACAACTATGTACAATAACATATTAACTATGAACGAAAATGTACGCGGTGTGCATAAAAAATGTCCCAGTTACAGGTTTTAATAGCGTCAACTGTAAGGGTTATACATTGTGGACTCAAGGTTATAAATGAAGAGAAACTTACAAGGAAGGTCTCCATACGGGCATACTCAGAAAAATCTGAAAAAATTACAGAATGTTCTTCTCATATAGTTATATATGTTTATAAAAAACATTTCGGCGGAACCTCCTTATAACGTCCGTAAAAAAATAATAAAAATTTCGTTTATTTGGCAATTTATCTCCGGTTGGCGAAAAAACGAAATTTTGAAAAATACGCTTTTACGCTTCGAATACTTTTTAAAGAAAAACTTTCTATGTTCAATTTATTTAAATAAGGTTAGTTATGTAATTTTAGTTTTGCATTTTTACTTTACTTTAAGTGTAATTTTGTCATATACGTTTATATGTACTTATAACAAAATTAAATTAATATATTTTATCATTTAAAACACAATTTAAATTGATTAAAATTGTTCCAAATTGAAAAATACACTGTTAAAAATCTGCTGCATTTTGTTGCAACGCCCTCCCTTGCTTGTATAGAAAACGGTTACTTGGCCGTGAAATTTAGCTTTCTCATTGGTTGGAATAGAGATATTATATACAAGCGGTGGAGTGCGTTGCAACAAAATGCAGCAGATTTTTAACAGTGTATGACACGGTCAATTCACGGTGCTATTGAGCATTCTCATTGGTCAGAAGAGAGATATTCTATAAAAGTAGTGGAGTGACGTTGCAGTAAATGCTGCAGATTTTGGAACGGGTACATTAGTCGGCCCGTTCGGACCTGGGGTTTTCATTCATTTCTTTCCTGCAATGCACGATCTCCCCCTCCAAGATGTCCTTGGCGTTTTACTTGGCTCGTATGAGATGCGTACGATAACTATGATAACCTTTCACGGTAAAAAGATCGCAGTGATAAGATTTGTTTAGGGGGTTGTATATCGTTTAAGAATGATGCTTGTTTCCGACACCAGGAAAATTGACAATTAACTTCCACAAATAGTAAAATGAAAAGAACGTACTTTTTACCCATAATATTTTATATAATGTTATTTTTTGCTTTCATAGCTGTTTCTGAGAAGCATTCTTTAAAGATTTTTTTTCATTATTAAATATCTAATTTTTTTAATTATGCTGATCTTAAACTTTAATACTTAGCAAAATTTTTAAAAATGTAGAAAATTCATGCTATTCTGCCTTCTTTCTTTAATTAATACAGTTAAAGTTTGACGTTGCTAAGCCGGAGGGAGGGGGGGGGAGGGGTTTGTTATCTAATGCAAAAGATCTGTTTGGTTTGCTATTGAATGGGATTTGGATCCAAATTTTACTGAATAGACAGGAGGTCAGAAACTGTCATCATTTTTTAAAAAAATCGTCATAGTTCAAAATAAATTTAGCGGAAATGAAAAAAAAATAACAATAATAAAAAGAAAGAAGAAAAAGGAAGAAAAAAAGAAACTATTCGAAGAAACCATGTTTGCATTTTTTATGTTTTTATATTTATAAAAGACCCTGAATGTTTCCCGTTGATGATCGGGGTAAAACATTTTGAAAATCACCTTACTCATTTTTAGACGTAATAGTTCAGCTCAAATTAATCTTTGATAGCACACTTAAGGGTGTACTCGAAAAAAAATTTCCACCCTCAAAAGCTAAAAATTTTCTGAGACTTTACAGGTGTATTTTTAAAAGTAAATACAGGAAACTTGCTGAGGTGATTTTTGAAGACATGTTTAAGTGACCGTGTAATTTCATTATTCGCTCCATTAATTAGAATTTTGTTTATGAACAATTTTTCAGTTCGACCATTTTTTTCGCCCCCAGATCTCCCACTTCGGAAAATTCGGTTCGAAATGCCGCTTTGACAGCATTTTTTGCAATATTTTCTGCTTTTATCTGCAATTTGACAAGCACGGCAAATTATGTAATTTCCAAATAAGAGAATTTGCCAGATTGATACATTTAAGAGCAAAAATGAATTTAAAAATAAATCAGAAGATAAGCCGTTTGGATTGAAATACATCCTTAAATTACAACTATTAAATTGATTGATTTGAAGTATTGCATAGACTTATTGCTTTTTAAAATTTTCTCACCAAATTGAAAAAAATGTCATCAGTTAAATGAAGCATTTGATTTTCTCTTTGGGACCAAACAAAGAAAGAAAGGAAGAAGAAGAAAAGCAAAAATGATAGAAAGAAAGAAGAAAACGTATTTGAATTTTGGCTTAAAAATGAATGTAAGCAAAATTACATAAATAAATAAAAATAAATAATCAAAGAACAATAATTTCTCAATAACAAAACAATTTTAGCCCACTGCCTTCCTCCACTTGTAGTGTTATATAGGAAAGACTGAAACACATGTGAACAACTCACATAAACATAGCTTTTTCTCGCAGCTGGGTTAATTTTTATACACAAAAACTACTCTGTATAGTAAACCTTTTTTATTTTTTTTTATTTTTTTTTTTTACGTTTACGAACTATTACTAAGACGTTACGAACTATTTTCTTTAAAATTAGCTTTATAGTTATTACTTTTTTTAAATAGTTTTATAAATTTAAAATAATTGTTCACATGTGCCCCAACGGTGGAGCAGTTGAGAACACATGTAGGGCACATGTGAACACAAGGGGAAATTATCCTTTGACATGTTTATTATTATTTTATTCATAGGTTAATAATCATTACTTATGCTATCGGTTAAATTCATCATACAGAGAAAAATTATGTATCTTTCTGTAGTTTCAGTGTGGTAAGTTTAGTAAAATATTATAAAATAAAAATATGTGGATTGGAGGGGGGGGGGGGGTTACATGATTAATTAAATGTTGTTGCAGTAAAATAAAAAAAATAAAGAATTAAACTTGAAAAAAATAATTTGAGCATTTAAATTTTGTTTAGGATTTTTGGTTTGATGGAAATTTTATGTAGAAGGCATTCAGATAATATTTATCGGAAATCTTTGAAATGTGAAAGTGTGGGATGTCTCTGATTTACCCCTAAATTAGGGATAAAAAAATATTTTCCGATTATAGGCTCCCTTCAAATTTCATTTCTTTTGCTTTTGAAAGAATTGGAGGGAAGCTTAAAATCGAGATTTTACAGTAGTTATAGGTTTAAAATTTTTACTTTCTTAAAGTATTATATCTATTTAAAGCGTCGAATAACGAGCTGTTTTAGAAATGGAATTAAACTAATACTGCAAGTATGGAACAAATGAAACAGAAAAATTTGCAAAATTACTTAATGTAATTTTTTTTTTATTAACGATGCATAAAAAAATAGCATTGAAAACCGCTAAATAAAATACTATATATGTATTTTTTTATTGTATAAAATATACAATTATTGCATTTTAGAAAACATTAAATTTATTTAAATTACAATTGAACGTAAACGAACTTGTTGCTTTTTATACATTTGTGGACAGATTATTGAGGAAGTTTCAATACAAAATCAACTTTGTATGACGGAAATGCCTTATATTATATGAAAACTACAGATATTGGAGCTGATATTATTTCTCACGAAGTTAAGTGAAAGAACTTTTTCACAGAATGATTATTAGGGAACTTATGAACTGTTCATATCTGCCCCAAATAAATTGTTCACAAGTGCCCCATATTCCTACTAGAGTTAAAATGTCAAATCATTAGCATTTCTCAATTTTAGAAGAAAAAAAAATTGTATCAAAAATATTCATTAGTATCCATTGTATATATTAAAACATTGCAATTTAAAAAATAAATAAATATATAAAGTTATTCTCTTAGCAAGTTGGAACTGAGATTTTTTTTTTTTTTTTAATCAATAAACAATGTTTTGGCTCCTGAGGACAAACAAAATGTCAAAGTATTTTTATTTATTTATTTATTTTTTACCATATGTCTACAGGTGCTACTATATTTGGCATTTTTTAATTAAAAAAACTGTATATAACTAGTGAAAAATAGCAACTTTCAAATCTCCCCCATGTTAACATGTGCCCCAGTCTCCCTTATCACAAAGAGATTCACACTAAGTTTTCCAGCTTACATACAGATTATAGATTAAAACCATTTTTTTAATTCAAAGCTCTAATAGACCTTTGGTTTCACCTAACAATATCAAAAACTATTTTTGAATTGAAATAAAGATCAGACATTTATTAAAAGCAATACTTTAGCATAGATCTAGTGCCAGATATTAACAGCCAAAGAAATCGCCGAATATTATTATTTATAGCAGTTTTCTTTTCTTTATTTATTCTGATAATTTAAATGGTTCTAAGCGCTTAATTTTATGACACGTCTTTTTTTCTTTTTTCTTTTCTTTTTTTTTCTTTTGTATTATATTATATAACCAACCATTATATAAAACAATGAAGCCTCCGAATACGGGACACCCATTGAACCGGAGCTTTTCTTTTTTAAATACAGGTTTCCTTATCCAGAGTTCTTGATTTTTTCTTAATTAATCGTTCAGAATGACATAAAAAATAAAAAACAAAAAGATTAAAGTTGAAATTTAAATGTACCCGAAGGTTGTAAATTACATTAATTAAGCGCAAGAAGAATAAAAAATTAATTCAAATTTTCAACCGTTTACTTAATCATTAAATGATTTGTAGAATTATTGATTTATATATATATATATATATATATATATATATATATATATTTTTTTTTTTTTCATAAATGTTTGTGTACATGCAAGAAGTACAATAACATTTAAAAGAATCTTACTTGAAGTCATCAATAAAAAAAGTGTTTGTTTTGCAGATTTCAATTTTTCTAATACAAAACTTTTCAGATATTCATTTGCCATCCTTAAAAAAGTATTCAACTGCTTTGCATATTTTAAAGCATCAGTGGAATTCTTTTTTTTCACAAATTTCCTTTCTCCTTCACTTTCAGAGTCATCCTCATATTTTCAGCATAACCTTCAATAGGGATAAATACATTTCGATGCCTTTATCTAAATTGTGGGAAAATAAATGCTCATTTATTGTGTTGTATATCTCCCTATCAACATGGCTGACTGTTTGATAAGTTCACAAAATTCTATATTTTCATTTTCTACACAGATTACTTTATTATCTGAAATGCCAAAATTTAATCCTTTGTCAATGTGACCGGACAACATGTTTCTTTACAAAATTTCTTTTTCGCATTAGTAACAAAGAAAAATTTTGCCTCATTTAATTAGCCTTTTTTTTTTTTTTTTAGATTATGTACTTGAAGTAAACATTTTAAAAAAATGGTGCTAATGAAATAAGATTTGCGTAAGAAACGACCGAGTTCAGAGAGTTAGTCTCATTTTCAAGTATCACTTGAATCGAGTGTTCCTTATTTAGAGGTATACTATATACATTACACTCTATACGAAGCTACTACCCTATACGAAGCGACTGGGACCCGAGTTTTCGTCCCTTAAATAGAGATGTCCCTTATTTCGAGGTCTCACTATACAATTTAATCTCTACAATGAATTAGTTTATTTTTGGGGTAGGGAGGGGAGGGAAGTGTAAATATAAAAATAAAATTATTTTTAAAAATTTACTTCTAAAAAAGTATTCATATTAATACAAGATAATTACTTCAACATGCCTAACATTTCATCTGTTTATTGTATTTGAGGACATTCCTTGTGTCTATTATTGTATGTATTTCGTTTCTTTTTTTACACTTCAGTAGTAGAAGTCAGTAAATACAAATTTCATAATGAATGATGAGTATGTATTAAATTTTCATACTCATATTATATTTAAAATACATGTATGTTTAATGGGATACAGTTTTTAGATTAATTTAGTATTTTTTAACTATGTATATATTACAAAATAAATATTTTTCTGTGCTTGCGCTTATTTTAACGAATTAACTTATATTTTTTTGAAATCGGTAAAAGCTATTGCGCAATAGAATGTTTCCTATTAAAAATAGAAGGAATGCATAGTTTGTTATGGGAACATGAATAGTTTGTCTAAGGGAACACCCAAAAGAATTCTGTTACATTACGGTCAACGAGGGAAAATCATTTGTCGTAAATTTTAATGATGTTACACTATTTCAACGATATTGAATTTGATAAATATTACTGAAGCACACTACAGCATGCTTAAGACAAAATATATTGTGCGATACGAATCACGGAAAAAAGCGCACCGGAAAAAAGCGTCCCCAGAAAAAAAGCACCCTCGGAAAGAAGCGCACCCACACTAAAAAAGTTATTTAAATATGTACTTTTCTGACACATTTCAGAAGTAATGTAAATATATGTGAAAAAAACTTTCTTTGACACCCTTAAAAATAAAAGGGGGGTAAGGAATCAGGGCCGAAACTAGAGGGGGGGGGGGCAGAGGAAGTACGCGCCCCAGGACGCATTTTTAGAAAGAATCACGTTTTGAGAACCTTAATTTAGGTAAATGGGTTTTTCATTCTGAATTAACTATTTTGGTTCAATTTTTGGATATACGTTCATATTGAAAAGACGCTTGTCTGATTAGTTATGGGAAGTGACGATTAACCCCACCCCCATCCGCCCTAAATTAGATAAATGGATTTTTATGCAGGATTATCCAACGTGTATCAAATTTTGGACACAGGTTTTTTCTGATAAGGCTTATGTATAGTACATAATGCCTGAAGAGATTTGGGAGTTTAATGGTTAAACATAGAGGGGGAATGGGAGAATAACCCATCTTAAATTAAATTAATAGCTTTTTACGCAGAATTATCTAATTTGCTTGGAATTTTGGGCATAAGTTCATTATGATAAGACGTATCTTTGATTAATTATGGGGTTCTTTTGCTTATTAATAAAGGGGAGGACGGGCAATTATCTCCCCTCAAATTAGATAAATCGTTGTTTATGCAGAATTACCCGATGTATTACCAATTTCAAATGTAGATACTTTCTGATAAGGTGAATCCCTAGAAGGGGAATAGAATATAAACCCCCTTAAATAAATTGCCTTTTACGCAAAATTATCGGATTTGCTTCAAATCTTGGATTATAGGTTCATTATGATAAGTCGTATACTTGATTAGATATGGGGTTCTTTTGCTAATTAAAAAGGGGGCTGGTGATTACTCCCCTCCCCCCCGGTCCTCTTAAATCAGATAAAATGATTTTCATACACACTTATCCGATGTATTTCACATTTTGGATATAAGTTCTTTCTCATAAAGTTAATCCCGGAATAGTTTTAACGGTTTAATGGTTAAGCATAGAGAGGGTAACGGGGGATACCACCCCCCTTAAATTAAATAAATGGCTTTTTACACAGAATTATCCGATTTGCTTCAAATTTTGGATGTAGGTTTATTCCGACAAAGCGTATCTCTGATTAGTTATGGGATTAATTTGCTAATTAAAAAGGGGGAGCGGGCAATTTATCCCCCCCTCCTTTAATACTTTTTTTTTTTTTTTTGGCACAACAATTCGATGTATTTCAACTTTTGGATCTGGATTCTTTTTGATAATGTGAATCCTTGAATAATTTTAAGGCTAAATATAGAGGGGGGAGACGGGGGATAACCGACAACTAATCAGGGATTCGCCTTATCATAATGAACCTACATCCAAATTTTGAAACAAATCGGATAATTCTGCGTAAAAAGCCATTTATTTTATTTAAGGCGGGTGATCTTCCGTTCCCCCTTCTACATAGTTAGCCATTAAACCCTTTAAACTATTCAGGGATTCTTTGTATTTGAAAGAACGTATATCCAAAATTTCAAATACATCGGATAACTGTGCATAAAAAACAATTTATCTTATTTAAGGAGCAGGGGATAATTGTCCGCTCCCCCCCCTTTTTTAATTAGCAAAATAACTCTATAACTAATCAGAGATACTGTTTGTCAGAATGAACCTACATCCAAAATTTGAAGCAATTCGGATAATTCTGCGTAAAAAGCCATTTATTTAAGTTAAGGGGGTTATCCCCCGTTCCTTCCTATATACTTAGCCATTAAACTCTTAAAACTATTCCAAGATTCACTTTATGAGAAATAACTTATATCCAAAATATGAAATACATCGGATAAGTGTGCATGAAAATCATTTCATCTAATTTAAGGGGGGGGGAGGTAATAATCATCCACCCCCTTTTTTTAATTAGCAAAAGAGCCCCATACTTAATCAGGGATACGCCTTATCATAATGAGCCTATAATCCAAAATTTGAAGGAAATCCGTTAATTCTGCATAAAAAGCAATTTATTTAATTTAAGGGGGGGGGGTTATATTTTATTCCCCTTCTATACTTAGCCTTTAAACCCTTAAAACTATTCAGGGATTCACCTAATCAGAATGTACCTAGATTTAAAATTCGAAGTACATCGGGTAATTCTGCATAAAAAACGAATTATCTAATTTGAGGCGTAATAATTGCCCGCCCCCCGCCCCCTTTATTAATTAGCAAAAGCACCTCATAATTAATCAGAGATATATCTTATTATAATTAACTTATGTCCAAAATTTTAAACTCCCAAATCTCTTCAAGCATTATATACTATATATAAGCCTTATCAGAAAGTATCTGTATCCAGAATTTGACACACGTTGGATAATTCTGCATAAAAAACCCATTTATCTGATTTAGGGTGAATGGGGGGAGTGGTAATTGTCCCTTCCTAAAACTAATCAGACAAGCATCTTTTCATTATGAACGTATATCCTAAAATTGAACCAAAATAGTTAATTCAGCATGAAAAACCCATTTACTTAAATTATGAGCCACCCTCGATCCCCCTTTCATACTTAACCAATGAATCCCTAAAATCAATAATAAATCCCTAAAATCAATTCCTTGTCACTTTTTTTCCTAGTCACTTTTTTCCGTGTCACCTTTTTTCCGCTTTTGCAGTTTAGGTCACTTTTTTCCGATAAATTTTTTTCCTGTCACTTTTTTTCCTAGATTCATATTATATATATCTATCTTCTAATATTATTTATAATTTTAATTATA
This sequence comes from Maratus speculifer, assembly GCA_964019185.1. NCBI lineage: Eukaryota > Metazoa > Arthropoda > Arachnida > Araneae > Salticidae > Maratus > Maratus speculifer. The sequence goes on from OZ025302.1 coordinate 173,247,118, forward strand.
CATAATTATTCATATATTATAATATTTTTAATATACAATATACTATATAATAATTATTATAGTATAATAAAAATTTGTAATAATAATAATAATAATAATAATAATAATAATAATAATAATAATAATAATAATAATAATAATAATAATAACAACAATAAATAATATATAAATATAAAATAAATATAGAATTAAATATAAATGTATAAATAAATAGAATTAAATATTGAAAATTAAACTCATTTACAAGAATTTATTTAAAGAATTATAATATTTTATTAAGTGATAAGAAATTAATAAAATATTAAATAAATTTAAAACATACGAATTATAAGCACTTTTTAAAAATAGTTTATTATTTTTGATATTTTAAAAATATGTCATCAATAATGAATTTTGTTAAAACATGTGATTTATGTTTCTGTGTTGATTTTTATTTCTAGGTAGGCGGTAAAAAGTGCACCTATTTATCATATAGTCATATATCTAAATAAATCTGATAATAATACATATGGTTAATCGGTAGGCAGAAAAAAGCGCACCGGAAAAAAGCGTCCCTTTTTACAAATCACATATTTAAATAAGTCTGATAATAGTACACATGGTTAATCTTAGAATATAAACACTAGATTGAGACGGTTTTATGAAATTTGAGCGTCCTTGATCTCTCGGGACTGAGATGGGCGAAGGTGGGGGGGGGGGGGGGGGGGCTTTAAAAGTTATCTCAAAACCTGTTATTGCCTCAATGAGAAAAAATTGTAGGATACGAAAAATAAGATAATAAAAACTAGGTACTTAAATGATTTTTTTAAATTCAGTCTCCCTTGTTCTTCTGTGGTGGTGGTTGAGGGGGGGGGGGCGATTGTCTACAAACTCTGAATCTATCGCTTACATTATTTTTTTATATTATTTATAATTTGATTATTTTTAATTTAAATTATACATAATTAATTTATATATTATATGATTATTATTTTTATTATTATTATTATCAAATTACATATTAATATTTTATTACATTTTATATTATATATTTATACTTATATAATACATATTAATTAATTATTAATATATTAATATAATATATTAATAGTAAATAATTAATAATATAATTAATAAATTAATAATAATAATTAATAATAATAAATAATAACTAATTTATAATAAATAAATAATAAATTAATAATACATAATTATAAATTAAATATAAAATTTAATTTAAAAAAATGTACAAATAAATATTATTAAATATTAAAAATTATACTCATTAACAAAAATTTATTTTAAAATGATAATATTTTATTAACTCATAGTAATATCAACTCATATATATATTTTTCATTCAGCCACCCTTGTTCTTCTGTCGGGGCGGGGGGGGGGGGGTGAGCCTACAAACTCCAAATCTATCACTGCTTTAGACGATAATTTTTTTTCGGAATGTTTTCTAGAATTTAAGGAAAAAAGTGACTGGAAAAACAAGAGCTCAAAAAGTGATCAGAAAAAAGTGACAAGGAATTGATAAATATTGAACTTGTGGATAAATAAAAGATAAAAACTAAAGTGGCAACAATTGTCTCTTTTATATCATTCTCGTAAGACAGCGGTTCACAACCTTTGATACGCGTACCCTTGGGGATACGTAGCGAGATTGCTGGAGGTATATGACAATAGTATCAGTAATGGCGGATGATAAAATATCATTTTTTAAATAAATTCTTGTTAATGTGTAGATTTTTTAATGTTTAATTTTATATATTAATACACTTTTTTAGCTCACAGGCTATCATAGCCTGAGAGCTTATGTGCCCGTCCGTTCTGTATGTATGTGCGTATGTGCGTAACGCGATAACTCATGATAAAAATATCGGATCCACTTGAAATTTTGTATGTAGGTATATCCTGATAAGGCGCTTCCCTGATTAGTTTTTGGAGTTCATTCGATATGTATAAGAGGGGGAACGGGGGGCTCATGCCCCCCGTTAGTTGATATAAATGGGATTTTCATGCAGAATTAAGTTTTCAAAATTTAGATTAGGATCATTCTGATGAGGCGATTCCGTGACTGTTATTAGGTTTTTATTGAATAAGTATAAATAGGGGGAACAGGGGCTCTAATCCCCCCCCCCCGTTAGTTGATATAAATGGGATTTTCATGCAGAATTAAGTTTTCGTTCAAAATTTAGATTAGGATCATTCTGATGAGGCGATTCCGTGACTGCTATTAGGTGTTCATTGAATAAGTATAAATAGGGGCAACAGGGGTTCTAATGCCTCCCCCCCCTCTTAATTTATATAAATAGGTTTTTCAAGCAGAATTTTCAGATTTCGTTCAAATCTCTGAATCGTTTTGGAAGTTTAATGGTTAAGTATAAAAGAAGGGGATAACTCCTTTTAAATTATATAAATGCTAAATGGGTTTTTATTAAGAATTATCTAATTTGCTCTGAATTTTGGATATAGATTTTTTATATGATAAAGCATGTCTTTGATAGTATAGGAGGTTCAATGATTAAGTATAAAAAAAGAGGAAAGGGGAGAGCTGTTTCCCCTTCTTAATTTTTTTTTCGAACGGAATTAACCCTTGAAAATATAAGGCTTTAATGTACAATTAGTATTTGTAGCCTGTGAGCTCAATGCCATCAGTTTAACTGGGCAGTATTCTTTATTTTATTATGTCCTATAAGTTAATAAAATATAATCATTTTTTAAATTAATTCTTGTTAATGAAACTAGATTTTTAATATTTAATTTTATTTATTAATACATTTATTTTTATTGATTTACTATGAGTTAATAAAATATTATCATTTTTAAATAAACTTTTGTTAATAAGTATAATTTTTAATATTTAATTACATTCATTTTTAATTTTATATTTAATTTATATTTATGTATTATTAATTTATTACTTATTTATTATAAATTATTTATTCTGTATTATTATTATACTATATTAATATATTTATTATTATATATTATATAAATATAAATATATAAATGTAATATAAAATATAATAAAATATTAATATGTAATTTTATAATAAAAATAAACAAATTATAAATAATATTAAAAAAAGTAAATATAAGAGATATATTCAAAAGTTTGTAGACACCCTCTCCCCTCCCTCCCCCCACTCCACAGGAGAACAAGGGAGACTGAATTAAAATAAATCATTTAAGTACCTAGTGTTTATTATCTAATTCTTCGTACCTTACAATTTTTTTTTTCATTAAAGCAATGTCAGGTTTTGAGGTAACTTTTAAAGCCCCCCTCCCCGCCCATCTGAGTCTCGATAGAGCAAAGACTTAAATTTCATAAAACCGTCTCAATCTAGTGTTTATATTCTAAGATTAACCATGTGTACTATTATCAGACTTATTTAAATATGTGATTTGTAAAATGGGACGCTTTTTTTCCGGTGCGCTTTTTTCCGTGCGCTGGTGCGCTTTTTTCCGTGCGCTTTTTTCCGTGATTCGGTTAATCTTAGAATATAAACACTAGAAATAAATAAATTAAAAGAACCAGTTTTCAAAGCAAAATAAAGTATAAAAAACGATTATAAGATACAGTTAAACCTTTTTTATTTTAACTTATTTTATCCGTAAAATTTGTTTTCCATTTAAAGTCTGATAAAGGTGACCTTTGTATCCCTATATTCAAGAGAAAGGTCTTTTTTTTTTTTTTTTTTTTAAGAAATATATGGTCAAGTGTAGTCTCCGGGCGTAATTTGAAAGTAAACAAGCTATTTCTTCTGCGCATCATTCAGATGAGGGAAACAAACCAAACAAGCCATCCCAGATTTCTCTCACACCCCCCTCTTCCCTATGGCAACTGCTAAACACGAATCATTCGCTAAAACACCCCACTTGATCAGAATCGCTTGACTCTGAACGATGCCATTATGTAACTTTGAGATAATACGGGCTGACCTTTAGCTGACCACAGAGGCGCCAGCTCATATGGGACCATGGGGCCTGAGACCACCTACTAAGGACCATCGCTAGACTTTTTATTCGTGAGGGAGAATATCTTAAATTGCCAAGTCAAATTTTCATATTTGCCAACTCGTTTTATAATTTTGCAAAGAAAATGTAATACAGTTCTTATTTGTAAAAAGTTTAATAATATACCCAATTAGAGTTGTAACTTTTGCCAGTTCTATCAAAAATGGGAAATGTATTACAGTTTTTATTAAAATTTTAATTAAATTTGCTATAAAAGTTTTAAATTTGTCAAGTGCAACAACATTTGCGAATGTTTGGGGGGGGAGACACCGCCCTATCCCCCCTCCTCTTAGCGACGTCCCTGCAACTAATTTTATCTGTCCGCTCATCCAGTTTTATATGATTTATTTCGTTACTTATTTGCTCATTTATTTATTTAAACGTTAAAATTTTAAAAAAATGATTTTATTAACGTTCTCGAAATAACTTGGTTTGAAAAATAGTAAGGACATCAAACACACTTACAAGAACACTGAAAACCCTTTCAGCGGATGTATTTGAACCTTCAATGTATGTAACCTGCAATGATTTATAATTCACACATGTATTTAATGTATAAAGAATTTTTTTAAAAGATTGAAAAAAAAAGATTAGGAATTTTATTCAAAGTAGCATAAAGTTTCAAATGATCACATAATTATACTTTGTTAATTTAATAATTTTTTGTCACTTGGAAAACAGGAATTTTCATAACGGTTATCTGATATGGTACAAGTTTAATTATTGATATTATAGAATTTTTATTAAAAAAATTTTTTTTAATAAATTTACAAATTTTATGATAATTTAACATTATTTTTCAGAGTATTTTAAAATAAATAATACACTCCGACAATTTAAAAATTATCTACTACTACATACAAATATAAATGGTTCTGCTTTTTAATTTGTTCTGAATGAAAGAAAAGTTCGAAAGTATTCTTTCATGACTAGCATTATTTGCTGGTAATGTCATTATTGAGAATGTAAAATTTAAAAAAAATTCTCATTTTTGTCGGTATTTGTAAAGGCGACTACCTACAGGAAGCTAGAAATTTTATAAGACTTCCTTGGGGTAATATGTTTTTGGGAAAAGAGTCAATTTTGCCACAAATTATATTTCGCACAAAATTTAAATTAAATATCAAAAAGCAATTTCGTTGTCCATTCTTTATGCTCACGTCATTTTTAATCCCACATACTTAGGATGAAGTAAATAAGCTAGCATAAAAACTAGCATTGCATTAAATGAGATCTGAATCTTGCATTTGTGAGTTTTATGATATTTTCATCATTAAATAAAGTTAAGCAAATTTTTTGAGCATCTGCAATAAAACAGTCATGCCTTTTATCTCTATCTAAGGCCAACAGCAATATATTTTATCATTTGTAACAATCATTCTTCATACATCATGTTATTTATCTACAATTTTAGCAATGCTATGTTCTTAATATTAATTTCGTGTTTTTTAACTATCTGCAAATAATATGGTTGATTCTTCCTGAAAGATTCAAAACTATCAAATTCTAATACAAATTTATTTTTTTAACTAAAACTTCACAATATTTTATTTGTAATTATCCTGAATAATGAAATGTACATTAGCAATTTAATACAACTAAAAAAGTCTCAGATTATGTCATGAAGGAAGTTTATGCCAGTTTCTGCCGATTAAAATCGGTTATAACCATTTTCTGCCACTAGCACGGCAGAAACCATTTTGTACCGGCAAAAACCCAGCCCTGGAATGGACAGGCACATAACTTCTTAGGGTTTCATACTATGTTGAGTTAAAAACTGATCAGATACAGTTTATATCAAGTTCTAACTGAATCCAAAGTTTTTCGAAATTCCGTGCATTAGTTCCTGAGATAGAGCACCCACAATATTTATGAGACATACACAGTAGCGCAGGCAGAATTCAGTTCTAGGGGGGGGGGGAGTTTCTGATAATGGTGTTAGCCTATTATTTGAATCCCCGGTTAATAGAAACAGTATTATTAATGAATCAAATCATAATGGATTTTTTCTGCATTTACATTGGCCGTGTTTCATTTAAACAGCGCTTACAATATAAGAATTAGAAAACTTAAACGCCAGGAAAAGACAATAATAAGCCTATGTGTCAACCACTAAAATCGGAATTTCAGATTTTTTTCATCACATGACATCGAATTTTGCATTAAGTTATGCAAATTTGTTGAAATTTTTGTCAAAATGTCTTTATTATTGTTAAAATTCGCTAAAAATACCTGGGTTTGAGTTGAACTCGTATTGAACTCGTATATTATAAAGAAGCGGTTTTTTTTTGTAGGAGTTAAATTTGAAACTACCAAAAGGATTTAAAAAGATACCATGCAAAAATCTCCATTCTCTTATCATAAGCCTTCTCGAAAAATGACTTAGTTCAAATAACCAATTTTCACTTAATTAATGCATGTAAAAGTGTTCACAATTTTAAGTAGAATTTTCATCCTTTAATTGAATCACTTTATAAAATGGAATCTGATTTAACGAAACGGCGAATTTCGAAATACTTCAAACCGTTTAAATATTAAGTTTGGTTTTGATTCATAATATCACGATGTTTTTTAGCTCTGGGAGGGGTTTCAACCCCAAAACCTTCCTCTTAGCTGCGCCACTGGACGTACACACACAAATAGATTGACAGACAGACATTTTGTAAAAACATGTTTTTTGAAATCTGTGACTCCTAAAATGTGTAAATCCGTTGAAAACCCGATTTTGAAAAAATTTTCACGAATCCAGTACTTTTTTCTTGTAACAACAGAAGAAAGTAAAAGTTTACAGATTTATCTAATAAAGTAAGGGGAAAAAAAGCATTTTTTGCATATCATTTTCAAGTATTTCGAGAGGAGGGGGCTATAACCTCATTAGTCTCCCTTCTCTTCAACATGGACTAATATGAAGCTAATGAGAACGACTCATTTGCTATATGATAAAAAAAAAAAAATGAAATTTTTTTCCAAAAAAGGTGAAAAAGAAATCAGCAATATTTTTCATATCACTTTCAAAAATTATTTGGGAGGCTGTAGTAGAGGTCTGCACAGGCCGAAATTTCCAAGTCCGAGTCCGGTCCGAACGAAAAAAATATTGGCCCGGCCCGACCCGAAAGTTAAAAATTCGGCCCGGCCTGAGTGAATTTCTACAAAACATTGATCTTTACTCTTACGAAAGAGTTCAAATTGAAATAAAAAGAATACTGCCCAGTTAAACTGATGGAATTGAGCTCACAGGCTACGCATACTAATTGTACATTACAGCCTTATATTTTCAAGGGTTAATTCCGTTCGAAAAAGAAATTAAGAAGGGAAAACAGCTCTCCCCTTTCCTCTTTTTTTATACTGAATCATTGAACCTCCTAAACTATCTTTAAGATAAAGGACATGCTTTATCATATAATAATCTATATTCAAAATTCAAAGCAAATCGGATAATTCTTAAAAACCCATTTGGCATTTGTATATTTTAAGAAGAGTTATCTCCTCTTTTATACTTAACCATTAAACTTCCAAAACTATTCAGAGATTTGAACGAAATCTGACAATTCTGCTTGAAAAACCAATTTTTATAAATTAAGGGGAGGGGCATTAGAACCCCCGTTCCCCCTGTTTATACTTATTCAATGAACACCTAATAACAGTCACGGAATCGCCTCATCAGAATGATCCTATATCTAAATTTTGAACGAAAACTTAATTCTGCTTTCTGCATGAAAAACCCATTTATATCAATTAAGAGAAGGGGCATGAGCCCCTCGTTCCCCCTCTTATACATATCGAATAAACTCCAAAAACTAATCAGGGAAGCGCCTTGTAAGTATATACCTATATACGAAATTTCAAGTGGATCGGATATTTTTATCATGAGTTATTGCGTTACGTACGAACGTACATACATACAGAACGGGCGGGCACATAAGCTCTCAGGCTATAATAGCCTGTGAGCTAAAAAACAAAAAAAAGAAAAAACACTTTTTTTCACGTTTATAATTTTCATTTATGCAGAAGTGTCGTAGGCTGCGATATTTACGCTTTTAATGAGCCTTTGTCTGTCGTATGCAAATGTTTCAGTAATCATTAGTGTTATTATTCCGTAATAAAAATCTAAAAAATGGTGTATGATAAAAGTAAAATATTCTAAGATGAAATCGCATTGCGGAGAGAAAAAGTACGGTCCCTTTTTAGAAGATGTAAATGTTTAATATATTTTTTTCGCGTATTGTTGTATTCATTTTGCATAGATGAACAGTTTAAAAGAAATTTGCAGTTTTCAGTTTAAAAGAAAAATTCCGTCATAATCATTTTTTTTTCATGTATTTAAGTCTATTTTAATAGGCCGAATGATTTACGTTTTTTTAAAAAGAATAAATTTTAATGTTTAATTGTAGAATAATGACGACTTAAAAGTATATGCTATTTTTTGCAAACATTTTTGGACCAAGGCAGCCAAATTTTACTGATTTATGAACAGACTTGGCCAAGTCAAGAAAAGGACTTTCATACGGGATGATTCAACAGGAACTGATTATTTTGGTCCGTGAAGACCAGGAAGAATGAAAGCAATCTCGGATTCATAACGGAAATAATACGTTAAGCCCGGCACGAGTCTTCAGAAGTAAGACCCGAGCCGGACCGGCCCGAATGCCATTAATGGAAATCGACCCGTGCAGATCTGTAGGCTGTAGCCTCATCATCCCTGCCCCTTTGGGTACGCCTAATGCACTACCTCAAGGAATTTTCATAAATTAATCAAAGTTAATAATTTAATTTGTTCACCATCGGATAACTTTTATCCATTTGGCATTTTACACATCAAATACAAAATGAATGCACCTGACACGTTTATATTTACCCAAACTTCCATGTCGAACTGCTTTCTCAAGTATGGCTTTATGCAAATGAGACTAGAACTATCGGTTTTAAAATTTTTTGCCATTTGTTTTTCATCGGTTTTAAGAAATTAGCATAATTTATATTCCCTCTTCTGTTTATTTAAACAAAGTTTATGAGTATTATTGCGATATTTATCATGCAGATGAAAATAGAATTTACGTTACAATTCCATTACTTTGAAATTTTTTCTATTGGCTTTGTAATTTTTTTCAGTATTGTAAAAAGAGATATTAACATTTAAGACAGGGGCAATTTGGATATACATAAACACACAGGATGCCTACTCTATTGTGCTTTCAGCTTTGAAAATCTTGATAATAACTTTTAATGATATTTTTTTTTGTTATGCAATGCGCAGTAGTAGTAGGTAAATCAATAAACGTCAAACGGTTAAAAGCAAACTACAGTGAAACTTCCCTGTGCAACAACCTCTATTAAGCGACCACTTTCCTGAACAACCACGTTTTATGGGGACGAAATTTATTTCCGTAGGTTTAATACTAAATTTACCTCAATCCAGAGACCATACCAATTGAATTTCTTCAGTGAGTGACCAATTTCCTTGAAAAAAAAGGAAACAAATTTTGTTTTTTCCTGGTCGTTTGAAGAAGGTTTTATTAGAAAAATAATAATTGAGAGCACATTAGTCATCAAACTTCTAAACAAAGTTTAGATTTTTTATCTTTTATTCAGGTACTTTTTAAGTGTTTAAATCTTTTTGTAACTTCTGGGCAATGAGTTTAACTCTTATGAAAAAATAAGAATAAGGGTAAATAAAGCTCCCTACCCTATTCTGTCAGCGAATTCTGAATGAAATAAATAAAGTAATAAAATCGGCAATGTTTCTTCCCACTTCTCAAAAAGAGAAAAGAAAATGCATTTATTTACTGAAGTTTGAAAGGACTTGAAAATAAAAGCTATAAAAGATAAAAACGTCAAATCAAAGCAAATGTCAATGTTATATTCATTTTTTAAACTATGTAGTAATTAACTTTTGTTTTGATATTTATGAATCTCATATTTTCCCAATGTGAAAAATAAATTTTAGCAACGTTATTATTTTTTTCAACAATTAAAATTTAGATTTAAACATGAACTCCATTAAGAAACCACCTTTCAGTGCGACTTTAGACCTCCTTTCGAAGCGCACTTAGCACAATTGCATGTTTAAATTTTGAACAAATTTTTATTTTAAACTCGCTGAAAAAAAAAAAAAATTACTATGCTGAATTTGGATTTATGAGATACCGAATGAAGGTTAAACCGAATTAAGTTTGTAATATATATATATATTATATGATAAGATTAATATGTCGAAAATTGTACGTTAAATGTGACATATGAGTTGCGTTCGTACTATGACTAGTTTTATAAATATTCAGATCTTGGTGCAATAGCTATTGCACTCTTATGCAAAAATGTACGAAAACAAAATTTAATGTTATTATAGATATTAAAGTCAGAAATACGGAAATATTACGACTCTAAATTAATAGCGGCATTATCTCCATGGTAACGTAGAGCTATTACCTATGATGACATAGCATCGAAGTAAGTTCGTATGATAGGTTTTATGTAATAGTTAACATAGCAAATTAGAATGATTACCTATCATGGGAAGGGAAGTCGTTGAATTAATTACGTATAGTAGGATTTAGTAGAATAATCACCATAGCAACCTAGAGTTACTGCTTATCACGGAATATAATTAAATACGTATCATAGGATTTAGTAGAAAGAGGAAACTTTTAATAATGTTCTTTTAAATTTCGATTCGATTTTTATACAAATTGCCCGTCAAAATTCTGCAATAGTTCTATATATTCAATTTCAAAACATTCGGATGGACAGTTTTTGCTTGCACTATTACATGATGGTTATAAATAGCAATAAAGAACTTATGTTTACGTAATCTTTGGATATATATGCTTCTTGGCGGTTCTTAAATTCACTTCTCAACAACGCAAAAGTTTGACACATTTTTAACTGTAAAGTATAAAACTGACAAGCCTGACTGTTGAAGGCATTTGTAATCGAATAGCGTTTTTCATTTTAGGTAAATAAGATACTTCTATAGCCTTGTTGAGATATAAGGATTGTTTTCAGATGGTTCCAGATTTTTCTCCCTTCCCATGCTGCCGCTTCCAGAAATTCGATTCAAAACGCTAACTTTGACAGTATTTTCTTAAATTGCTTGCATCAAAAAATGGATAATGTCATTCTATTACATAGTTTCTGAATAAAAACACCTGCTAATCTTATGTGTTTCGGGAAAATAAAAAAAAGAGAGAGAGAATTCAGAAATGTATCAGAAAGCAGCTCGTTAGGATTTTAGAATGAATTTGGATTTTGAATCCTTAATAACATGATAATAGAAATATTTTCATAAATCTACTTTTATGCTACAGATTCAAAAGTTATGACGTTTCTAACTTTCTCTTTTTTTTTTTTTTTTTTTTTTTTTTTTTTTTTTTTTCTAAACCATATTATTTTTTTTATGAATCTTTATTTGTATTTCGAAAGTCTAAGAATCTGAGTAAACATTAATGTTGCTAATATGTATTTCCTGTAAAATATGCTGTAAAACCATCTCATAGATATGTATGCAGTATTCTTTAAAGGAATCTTAATTATGTGATAAAATCGGAATTTTTAAAAAATAGTAGAAATTGTGACGGGCCAGAATAAGTCGGGGCGGACCGGGCCGATCTTGTTTTCATCGATTTCTGTGCGGGACCGGGTCGAAAAATCTTTCCAACAGGTCTTCATTGCATGACATAAAGTAATTCGAACATCAATTTCTCTTCATCATTCATTCTCAAATCATTAATAACTTCATACTTAATCATCGATAACTTATAATATCATAAATGTTGGTATCTAGGGGTTTCCACTTGTTTAATACACAGAATAAATATTACCAGTAATTTTGATAAAATCAATAGCACATTTTTAAATGCATGTGTTTCATATTCATGCATATCTGATTTCTATACACATACGAATATGCGCGTTTATGATCGAAAGTATTATATGAATCCTCTTTTTTACAGAAATCTATTACGCATGTTATATAGGTGCCTTAGCATATAGGCTTTTTATTTTATTATTTAGCATACTCTAACTTCAAGAATAAAACTACAAAACTGTTTAATATTCATTATTATTTATTAATATTAAAACTATATTTATTGTTTAATATTAATGTAGTTTTTGGAAGGGGTAAAAACAAATAGTAAGGTGTATCCACACTGGGAAAAAAAGAAAGCCAAAGAAAATAAATTACTGGGGTGATTAGCGTGATAACATGTGAGCTAAAAAAGTATAAACATTGTAATACAAAAAGCACTTCTGTACTGTCAACAAAAACAATTAAAGTGTTAATCTGAAAAATAGTAATAGAAATAATAGAAATTGCAAATTTGTCGGCAATACGCAAATGAGTAATTATAAATAAATGAATTGAAAGATTATTATTTTATTTTATTTGTAGTTTTATGCTTATTAATTATTCTGAAAGAATGAAGAAATAATGTAAAAGGAAATAAAAATACCATATTAAAAATACCAAGATTTTCTCTCTTTTCTTTTTGGCTGTTTTCACTCCTGTTTAATATTGCTATTGATTTTGATTTTTTTCCTTAACTTAATATCAAATAGCATGAAATATTTATCATTTTAAATGTTCGAAGAGCACAATATTACTTTTTCTTTAATAAAACTGAAATGAAAATATTGTAACAAAATTGTAACAATGATATTCTAAACAAAACAAACATATTGTATAATTTAATTTATACATATTAGTATTAAAATAATTACAAAAAAAAATAATAAATATTGATGATTTTATTTATAATTATATATGATTTATATATGATTTTATTTATAAGTATTTATGAATTTGTACTTCTAAAAAATAATTTATCATGTGCCGTAATTCATAAGTGATAAGTTATTGCTACAAATAACAATAATAAAAGTCATGTGCATCTTACAAACTTCATGAAAAAAGACCTGTAATCTACAAAACTGACTGCGTAAACATTTAAAGGGTCCCTGTTTTTATGGGAAGATGGAGTTCACCCTTTGCAGTCGTCAATTTGGCTAGTTATCGCCTCCCTTGGCTTTAGAAGAGGAAATAAGATTTGACTAAGAAATTCCGCGGTAGAAAGGTCAGGGGAATGGTTTTATTCACTTTTACGGACCGGCTAATGTACCCGTTCCCAGATTTTTAACAGTGAAGTCAATTAAAATCAATTTCCAGATTCGTTAAAATCGTCTGCTTTTGGCGAGGAATTGCACTACTCGCCAAATCCCGCATAGCTTTCAGCTTTTCACGCCAATTATTCCAAACTATTTTATTTTTTTACATATCTAATAATGAAATTCCGCCGCTAATTTTCACTGATCCTTTATTACCTACATGGGTAGTTTAATTCGTATTTTTTTCAAAAAATTCTGAGTATGCCCCCAATGGAGACCTTCCTTGTTAGACAGTTTTAGAAAAGCGCAAACGCGAGTACGGCTTTGCTATTGACTCGCTTGCAGTACCACATACGCAAATTGAAACATCCGAGTGTAAAACAATTTGTGTTCTGCAGTTAGCTAAGTGTGAATTAACAATTTCAGTTGAACGTGCGCTTCGTTTAAAGTTTAATAGTGATCCCCCATGTATCCAAATATAGTAGTTGTTGCCATATTGTGTATTCTATATTGACACTAATCAATTAATAAATGGATACATACAGCCCCTCGTCTTTTTTCTTCATTTTGGGAATAACTGATTTTTAGCTTATTCTATTCACGATCACGCTCAGAATTTTAAAGCTATGTTCTTGAGACTTTTACGAAAGTTGCTCAATACATTTAGCTAACACAATATGCAAATGAAATTTTGATAGTGTTCACGCATGCGCAATGAATAATTATTTAGTAAACCTGCTTATTTTTCGTACAATTATTATTATTATTTAATTCTGATTATAAAGTATTTTGTACAGTGTTATTTGCCATATTTTAGGAAAAGAACATTCTTTTATATTAAGAATCCTGCAAATTATAAGCAAAAAAAAAAAAAAAAAAAAAAAAAAAAAAAAAAAACTTGGAAAAATTTGGGACTGTTTTTACAAAAACTTTAATTTATCTACGTGTATACATGCTATCCTCATAAAAATTAACACCGGTCATTACAGTAAGGCACTTAATCATAATCTACTGTTTGGATAATTTTGCTACATTAGTTTTCACAAGGTAATCCAAAAGATGTTTGTTACTTTTCAATTTGTTGACCGTCTCCTATGGAGTTTCGGGAAAAAATCTCCAAGGAAAAAATGTATGACCTGTACTCAGTGTTCTCGCTAACATTTGACCAACGTTAGTAATTTGGCTAATTCAAAACAAAAAACATTCGCCAAATGAAAAAAGTATTAGCAAAATAGATTCGCCGTGTAGCAAAAAAAAAAAAAAAAAAAAAAAAAAATAAATAAATAATTTTTTAATGTACCTTTCCCCCCTTTTTTTTCAATATGTTCTAAAATAACCAAAATATATATAATAAATAAAATAAAGTTTTTATAATTATGACAGCGATTGTTATTAATTTTATTTTAACTATCCGCTACAAATATAAAAAATATGTATATATTAAATATATACATATATGAATATTTATGAGAAACGGGAAAATAAGCAAAAGCAAAAATTGAGCACTAGCAATTTGGCGAATCTAATCGCTTGTTTACTCGCCAAATGAAGAATTTAGTCGCAATTTGGCGCATTGGCGAGCGACAGCGAGAACAGTGCCTGTACTATTATGTTTACACGCTTAGATTTTCAGGATAAATCCTAAAGCATTTTGGTAGATATTTAACAAAATGTCTAAAATCGCAAGTGGCCGGTCACCTTTTGCCATATAATGTATATATATATATATATATATGTATATATATGCATATGTGCCTATCCACCTCTTTCTATCTCTCTATGTATACATTTATAAATGATGAATATTTTACATTAAGAAAATATTTCAAACTTTTCCGGAAAAAAAATTTAAAAGGGAAAAAGCATACTTTGAGCAAAAGTAATTTAAATGGGTACTCAAATGATATTGCGAAACTTTCTCCTTTTGCATCTTAAAAATGAATTTTTGTTTTCTTCGAACGCAGTTAGATTAAAATAAAAGTTGCATAAACTTTACTTTAAAAAATAAATAAATCTTTTAAAAGATTTTTCACATTAATTAGTATATTTTTAAAGCATTCAGTTTCAGAAATAGGAGAAAGCTATTTTTAATACGTCCTAGTAAAAAAATCGAAAAGATGCCTTCAGAAAAACAAATATATCACTGAAAAAAACAGACTATTTTACGGAGATTGTACTGGCAATCGCGACGCCAGTACAATTCACTGTTTTTTGACGAATAAATTTTCGTAAATTCCAGAAAATTTTACGCTCCACCACCACCCCCCTTTTTCAAAAAAAAAAAAAAAAAAAAAAAAAAAAAACGGAAATTTTTTTGGAATTTGAGGAAGTTTTTCCTTAAAAATTCATTGAATTGTACTGGCGTCCCGATTGCCAGTACAATCTCCGTAAAATAGTCTGTTTTTTTATAGTG
Organism: Maratus speculifer; assembly: GCA_964019185.1. Lineage (NCBI taxonomy): Eukaryota > Metazoa > Arthropoda > Arachnida > Araneae > Salticidae > Maratus > Maratus speculifer. Next base: position 173,262,635 of record OZ025302.1, read on the forward strand.
AGAAACTTTCAAAATAGAATTTAGTAAACGGTTCATTTCTATCACATTTTATAAAATCTCTACATTCATAGGAGCCGACTTTGGTCCCAGAACCGGGTCTGCCAAAAAGTGGAATTCTTTTAAGTCCGATTCTTAAACATTTTCATGTGAATCCTGAAAAATCAAAAACACTTTTTTTTCGTCTTCTGAGATTTTTCCACTCTTTTTCTGTCCTCAAGAATTTTAAAAAGGCGAAATTCCGTCCTGTTGGACGGAAAACTTGCACCCTTGATCACAATACATATGTGACAGTCAACTGATTTGATTCGCCTATAATCAATGTAATAGTGAATAAAAATGCAAAAAAAAGCAGGGGTGATTCTGGATGAATTTTTTTTTCGGAAATTCGCATAGCATTTTCGGAAATCGGCGGGGGGGGGGTCCTCCCTCCAGCGGACAAAATCGGCGTTTTCCCGCTATCTTCAAACGAAATCAGCAATATTTTAGCAAAATCGGCGATTTATTGCGATCTTTTGCCGAAATCGGCGGTTTTTCGGCGATCTTTTGATGAAATCGGCGTTTTCCCATGTTTTTTTTAAGTGAAATCATCGTTTTTTCGACGATCTTTAGACAAAATTTGCATTTTTACGCGATTTTTTCTCGAAAACGGCGTTTTATTCCCGCGATCTTTTGACGAAATCGGCGTTTTTTCCGTGATATTTTGATGAAATCGGCGTATTTTTCCAAATATTCTTTTGACAAAATATTTTTAAGCGATCTTTTATCGAAAACGGCGTTTTTTCCCGCGATCTTTTAACGAAATCGGCGTTATATCCGCTATCTTTAGACGAAATCGGGGTTTTCCCCCGGTCTTCAGAAGAAATCAGCGTTTTATCTGCGATATTTGGTGAAATTGCCGTTTTTTCCGCGATCCGCACAGAAAACTAGCGTTTTTTTATCGATTTTTTGACAAAGTTCGTTTACAAAAACATTGACGAAATCGTCGTTTTTCCACGAAATATTGACGAAATGTCGGCTATTTCGGCGATCCTTTCACGAAATTTGCATTTCTACGTAATTGTTTTTTCCGCGCGCAAAACCGTACAAGTTGGCATTTGATAACCCAATTTCAAATTTTCTCAAGAGGATGCCTTAAATTTTCAGAAATTTCGGACGAGAATCACCCTTGGATCAACAATTTATGCAAATACTATCCGTAATTTTAAACTGAAAGTTTCTATTTTGAGTCCATGATTCTGATTTAATGTTTTTTTACACAGCCATCTTTCCTAGTTGTGCAGTGCACATTTTCTCATGCTTTACTCAAAATATCAGTTAATAAATATGGCAAGCTAATCGTGATTTTTTTTCAAGATCTTTTGCCAAAATTTGCGTTTTTCTGGCGATTTTTTGCCGAAATTTGCATACTCCCCGCGATCTTTTGCTGAAATTACCGTTTTTTCGCGATGCTTGGTCGAAACTCGCGTTTTTCCCACGATTTTTTGCGCTTTTCCTGCTATTTTTTGACAAAATTCGCGTCTTTTTCAATGATTTATTGCCGAAATTCGAATTTTTCCGCGATCCTTTGCCGCTATTTACGTTTTTCTCATGATCTTTTTCCGAAATTTGCATTTTCCCCAAGATTTTTTTAGAGAAAAATTTCTTTTTCTTTGCTATTTTTAAACGAAATTAAAAATTCTCCTTTATTCTTTACGTTTTTCAGCAATTTTTAGACGAAATTTGCGTCTTATCCACGATCTTTTGCCAAAATTTGCGATTTTTCTGGGGTTTCTTGCTAAAATTCGCGATTTTCCTTTGATCTTTTGCCGAAATTTGCGTTTTTCTCGCGATCTTTTGCCAAAATTTACATTTTTATCGTGATCTTAAGTCGAAATTTACATTTTCCTCGCAACCTTTTGCCGAAATTCGTGTTTTTCCCACGATTCTTTTGATAAAATTTTTTTTCACTCATATCTTAGAACGAAAATTTGAGTTTTTTTCGCGATTCTTTGCGTTTATCCTGCTATTTTTTGACGAAATTAGTATCTTTTTCCTTAATCTTTTGCCGAAATTCGAATTTTTCCGCGATCTTTTGCCACAATTTTCGGTTTTTTCGCTATCTTTTTCCGAAATTTGCATTTCCCCCAAGATTTTTTGAAAGAGAAATAGATTTTTCTCTGCTATCTTTGAACGAAATTAGAATTTTTTCCGCTATTCTTTGCGTTTTTCCCGCTTTTTTTAACGATGCGTCTTTTCTGCAATCTTTGCCAAAATTTGCCATTTTCCTGAGGTTTTTTGTTAAAATTCGCGATTTTTCTCTGATCTTTTGCTTAAATTTGCGTTTTTCTCGCGATCTTCAGTCGAAATTTGCATTTTTCCTCGCAACCCTTGCCTAAATTCGCGTTTTCCCCACAATTCTTTCATAAATTTTTTTCCCTTCTATCTTTGAGTGAAATTTGAGTTTTTCCGGGATTCTTTGCGTTTTTCCTGCCATTTTTTGACGAAATTAGTGTCTTTTAACGTGATTTTTTGCCAAAATTCGAATTTTTCCGCGATCTTTTGCCACAACTTAAGTTTTTCTCGCGATCTTTTTCCAAAATTTGCATTTTCCCCGAGATTTTTTGAAAGAAAAATACTTTTATCTCTGCTATTTTTGAACGAAATTAGTTTTTTCCGCTTGTCTTCGCGTTTTTCCGCTATTTTTTTTTAACGAAATTTGCGTCTTTTCCGCGATTTTTTTCCAAAATTTGCGATTTTTCTGAGGTTTTTTTTGCTAGAATTCGCAATTTTCCTCTGATCTTTTGCTAAAATTTGCGTTTTTCTCGTGATCTTTAGTCGAAATTTGCATTTTCCTCGCAACCTTTTGCCGAAATTCGCTTTTTTTCACGATTTTCGCTTTTTTCCTACTATCTTTGGTCTTTTGCGCGATCTTTGGCCAAAATTCATTATTTTCTCGAGACTTTTTGAAAAATTCGGCCGATTTTGCGGGGTTTTTTTTCTGCGGATTTTTTTTTTCTCTCTTTTTTTTTTTTTTTTTTTTTTTTTTTTTTTTTTAAGAATTCATTTTTCTCGCTATTATTTGAAAAAATCATATTTTTCTGCGATCTTTTACGAAAATCCACTTTTTTCCTCTCGATTCTTTGACAGATTTTGCGTTTTGCCCCACTATCTTAGAACATAACTCGCATTTTTTCTGTGATTCGTGAACATAATGCTCGTTTTTCAGGCTACTTTTTGAAGAAATTTTCAAAGATCTTTTGACGATTTTCATGTATTTTTTCACGATCCTTCCACAAAATTGATGTCTTTTCGCAACCTTTTGACGAAATAGACGTTTTCCCACAATCTTTTGATGAAATTAGCATTTTTTCCTCCGCTATTTTTCGACACTTTTCACGTTTATTACCCAATGTTTTGACAAATTTTGAGTTTTTTCGTGGTCTTATGTCCGAATTTTTGGATTGAAGATCGATTTTTTTTTTTTAAATTTCGGAACAAATTAGTCCCGCAAAAAATCGTAAAATAGCTCAACAGCGAAAAAATCTCATGCCTGCATTTTCAGGGTCTGCCAAGATATTGCAAGGTCTGCAGATATTTTTCAGGGTCTGCGCGGCAGACCCGCAGACCCGGAAGTTGGCGCCACTGCTCTACATAGCTACAGTGGCTATAAGTATATAGTATGGAATACAACATGTGAAGCCGCATCCAAAAAATTACATTTTCACCAGAGGACGCTATGATCTATTTTATTGCTGCGAATGAATAGAAATTCTCTATGTTTTTATGTATGTGTGATAAATTCTAACAACGAGAAACTTATTTTTGAAAAATAAATTTTGCGAAACACGGAAAAAAAAATGATTTATATTGTAATATTCGATACATTAGAAATGAAGAAAAATTATTTTAAATTTATTGTATTCATTCAGGAATATATTTTAAATTTATTTCACATAACTTTTTTTATATGTTATAATTAAGGCTTATTGTTTACTCTTTCACGCATTCGATGACAGCGCCGTTTAAAATAATGTAGCATTTTGGATAGATTCTAAAGCATTACGGATATATGCAATTCCCACACCATATAATTCTAGACACTGTAACATAGCCCTGGGATTTGCTTCGCGAATGAATAGCCACTTGCCGCCACCTGATATATCCGTTCACTAGGCTGCAGTTTTCACTGCAATTGAAGCCTTATTTAAATTCATATAATTCTACAAATATAATCCATTTTTAAGAAATTAAGTTGTGATTGATATTTTCAAGGCTTATAAGCATATACGTAACAAATAATAATAATAATAATAATAATATGTTAGAAAATTTCTCTTTTTTTAACATTTAAAATAAATGACAGAGAAAAAAATTGCAATTTTGACCTTTTGTTCGGCTGTCAGGAGTTCTTTGATCTTTGCGTATAATAGATTTTGATTAAGTGGAACAGATCGGCTCAGTACTGTTTTATCTGACAAACAACAACTTATGATTATTATAAATAACTTGAGACTTAATGTAAATTAGAAAGTAAAACATATAATAATTAACATGAAATTGTAATAAAACAATGTTTTCAAAATGACTTGGCCAAAATATTCAAAAATTAATTATTTAAAATTTAAAACGATTCGGTTGGGCAGTTTTTAATCTGTTAACCCTTTGAGCTCTGGGGTGTAAATTTCTTCAAAATTCCAAATGTCACATTGAAACCAGAATTTTGCAAAAAAAAAAAAAAAAAAAAAAAAAAAAAAAAAAAAAAAAAACCGGTTAACGATAAACACGAAAAAATGCATTAAACCTTTTTCAAATACATTTGGTCGAATTTTCTGGTGCCATTGTGACATTTTGGAATTAAAATTATGTGGTAGAAAATTCTACCATCAGAGCTCAAGGGGTTAACCCCCTGATCACCAAGCAAAAGAGCAAAATTGTAATGTTGTTTTCTCCGTAATTCGAAAAAAAAAAATTAAACGCGTATACGAAAATATAAGCCTTGAGAATATTAATCATAAAAAATGATTTAAAGCTGCATTATACTTGTAGAGTTATATTAATTTAAATAATGCTTCTGTAGCAGTGAAACTTTCAGCTTAGTGAACAGATATATCAGTTCGCGGCGGTAGGAAGGTTAAATGCGGAAAAACAGACACACGGACGAACAGGCTGAACGACAATGATAGGTGCTACGTATTTACATAATTATGAACGCGCATAAAAATGCTCTGATGCTTTGATATTATATATAAAGTGTAATGAAAAAAAATTGCTTACAAAATTGCGTAAAAATTATAACTGGAAATTGAAATGCATGAAAAATTTATACAACTGAAACTTTTCTTAAATATTAGTTTTACTAGCTTCATTTAAATCTAGAAGGAAAAATAAAATCATTCGCATCTTCGTTCGAAATGGAAAAGTGTATTTTGAGATCAAATAAACAGAAGGAGGATCAAAATGATATATGAAATTTTTGTTTCTAAATCTCGAAAATTAATGCATACATCTCTCGGATACAGTTAAGATTAAAGTAAATATTGTATAAAAATTATTTTTAAGAAAATGTCGGAATTTATAAGAACTGATTCAGTGCAACAACATTAAAAAAATATGCAAGAGAAGTAATAAATCTTATTTAATACTTTTGGATTCTGAAAATAAAAGTGAAAAATATATTCTTGGAGTAGAGAGTAAAACGAAAATATAGTAAACCTTATTTAAAAACCTTATTAAATTAAACCCTATTGTCTGGTGTAAAATCTTTAGTGATATATCCTGAAATTTTATTTAATTTTTAAACATCTACACTTGTCATGCGGAGATACTCGATTCCTAATGTTAATTCCATTTGAGAAACCTTTACAGATTTTTCATTGGTATGTTAATATATGTATTATATATATATATACATAATAGGATATCAGGTGTTGATGTTTAATTTTGTACCATTGTACTTTTACGATTTTAGTTACAATTATTTTTATTTGAGAACAGTTTCATCTTCAGAACCGGTTTCAAAATATAAGTATTTTGCATCATTTAAAAGCCCCCACTAGTTACTCAAAAAAACTCAGATGATGATTTTAAGTCTATGGGTGCGTTATTTTCAAGTATCTTGCTCATTTTTTTTCTGCACAGGATAGCTGGGGAAGGCTAGTTTTAACCCTTTCTGGCTCAGAGTGTCCGGTCTGGATACACCTAATTTTAATTCCAAACTTGCATTTGGCACCAATAATATCTTAATAAAATCTTGCTTTTACAATAAAAGCTTAAATTAAGGAGTGTTGATTTTTTAAAAAGCCGTTTGTAAATTCCGTTTAAAAATAATAAAATTTCAGTGAGATATTTGTAAATAATGCCTCCATAGACTAAACATTATTATCTGGGTCCTTTTGGGTGACTCGTATCAACTCTTAATTGTTAAAATTTTAGGATTTAAAACGATAAAACGTTCTGTTTAAATGTACCGGTGTCCAAATTCAAGGATTTTGTACATTCCATACAATGCGCCGATATATTTGTGTTGAAAATGTACAAAATATTGGTTCTAACGCTTGAATAGCCTCTCGATTAAAGCAAAAGAATTTTTTCAGAAGATGTAGTTAAAAAATGTAATTGATAGACATTGTATAAGGAAATTTACTCGTCTAATGACATCACGCCGCTGATCGTGAGGTTGTGGGTTCGAATCCCACTGGCTCCATTGCACACAATCTTTGTGTGGAGCTCCTGGTTGTACTTCTCTTGTGTTGTAATATTTCCTTGTGTGCTATCTCGTCCCTGTAAATTGACGATGGCTTATAAGCAGGCTTCATGTCGAGCACACAAGTCAGATGTATGTTGTTCAATAAACGAACAAACAAACAAACAAACATACTCGTCTAATAATATTATGTTTGGTAACTAAGGACGATTATGAATTCCTTCTTATTTTCATCAAAGAGTTTTTGTTAAATTTTAAAAATTTACACATAAGATCCGGTATGGAGCTATTTTAAAGTCTTGGTTGCATTTAACGGTTTTAGATTGTCCGTAATCCAAGTCCCTCAACGGGTAGGTGTGCCAGCCACTTTCGCAGTCTGCAACCCTGCTCCAGAATATCTTCACTCTCTCCGTCTCAATCCGGACTACATCCTCTCCGTCTCTCCCACATCCTTTTCTGCTCTTCGAGAAGCGTTCTGTCGCTTCCAAAGCTCCACCTCCAAAACCTCCATTGGACGCCTTGATTCTCCCTCAGACGCCAGCGTTGTCATCCTCTTGTCTAAGGAAGCTGAAACTTTCCGCCTTGAGGTCGTTAGGGAGATTTCGAGCATCCATCAAAGCCGACCGTATCGAATTGCTAACCTCAAGCAACAAAAAATGGTTCCAGACGCTCGATGCCTAGGCTAGGAGTCCTATAAACTGCTCTCGTGGGAAAATTTGTCCGTTGAATTGGTCTGACGTAGACCGACATTAATTTAAAAGTTCTCTGATTAAGGCCCCACAATAGTCACAGAAAAAGTACTGAAAAAGACCCAGATGATAATGTAAAGTCTATGGGAGCGTTCTTTTCGAATATCTCGCTCAAATTTTAATATTTTTGCATGATTTTTTTGCACAAGATAGCTGAAGGCGATCCACAACCGGCCTAGTTTTTACTTTTTCGATTTTGCTTATATATTTTTTATATTACGATAGTTTCAATTTCAGAACCGGTTTAAACCGGTTCCGAAAGTTTAAATAATTGTTTAAAGAAAATCTGAAACGAAAACTGAAAAAGTAAAAACTAGGCCGGTTGTGGATCGTCCTCAGCTATTTTGTGCAAAAAAAAAAATCATGTAAAAATATTAAAATTTCAGCGAGATATTCGAAAAGAACGCCCCCATAGACTTTACATTAGCGCTCGGCTTTTACCGCGTGACTAGTGTGTGCTCTTAAGTCTAATTAGGTTAAGACCTTACAATGTCCCCGTAATGCAGCGCGGTCACAGGCGGCTATTTTTTTAATTCTAACTAGCACCATTTTTCCAAAATAGAAAGCCTTACACTTTGACTATATTTGCAAGAGAAGTATACTTCAGAAATTATAATAGAAAAATAGTTTCCTGTTGCAGCTCCTGCGTAGTGGGGCTTATCGATCATCGTTGCCAATAGGCTACTTTTTGTTTAATTCTGATATCTTCATTGGCACCACTTTTTAGAAATGATAAAATTCTTTATGTTGTCTCCTTAACCCCTTGCCGCGCGGTGGTATATCTATGAAACCATATAATTGAAATTCCCAAACGACAAATTGGCACCGGAATTTTTGGTAAAAAAAATTACGCTTTATTAAATGCGTAAAACACAGTTTTATTTTATTTTATTTTATTTTATTTTTTAATTACAAATAAAGTTGTTTTCAAATTCTGGTGTCAGTCATTAATTTCAACACTTAAGCAGTGAATTTGCTCTGCGCCGCAAAGGGTTAAATATTATAGGCGAATTTTATTATGTCATAAAAGTGGTGCACATCAATAAATCAGAATTTTAAAAAAGAAGTCTATTGGCAACACTGCTTTCAACCATTAAAGTTATATTAATTAAATAGACAACAAAGATAATTTTACCATAAAAAAATGGTATTATACAATAAATCTGAATAAAAAAAGTAGCCTACTGGCAACACTGATCAACGTGAATAACGTGCAACGCGTTTTTGCCAATCATGATTTACCCGTATTACATACGGGCATCGATACTCCAATCATAATTTATTATTTTCACCAGTAAAATTTATTGTAAATTTTTATATTACTTAATCCGAGCATTCTTCTGATTTAATTAGGCAAAAATTTCTGTTTTGAGAAACCAGCAACAAAAGATTAAAACTTCTGTAAAAGACATGAAAAAAATAGACATTATTTGATTTGCAAGATTTTCTTATCAATACAATAATATAAATAATATACATAGTAAAGATTGCATAAATATAAAATGTACAAATTTTACTTTTTCGAAGGATTTTACTTACCCATCATACGTAGTATAGGGTAAGTCTTGCAATCGTTTTGAAAATCGAAAAAAAAATTTTGACGGATTTACACATTTCGGACACTGAAGATTCCGAAAAACATAATTTTAGAAAAAAAAATTAGCCGTCCGTCCGTCTGTGTGTCTGTCTGTAACCGTTCTATCTCCCGAACAAATTGAGATAGAGATTTGAAATTTTGTATGTGGTTAGTATGTAAGAATGGAACAAAGCCTATTTAATATCAGTAACCTCGATTATCCGTAACTATTTTTTTCGGACTCTCGAAAAATTCGTTCTGATGAAAGGTATATAAAAATTTTCGAATTTTTTTATTTTAAGGAGTGGACGTAAAAGGCAATAAAAGAACACAAATTTTGCATAAAAAACAAAGTCGATCGGATTATTAGTTGTTCAGATATTTCTAATCCTGTTTTCCACATTCTTTGATTTTTCATGACCCTGTATTTCATTCAAATTTCAATTCAAAGATATCTTTTAATTGGAAATGAGACACTTAATTTGATACAAGAAACCGTTAGTGAATATGATTCTTATTTTTGGAGTTATAAGGATGTTTCTTTTATGCAATTCAGTGCTACTTGAATAGTTTGGCGTTTCATACAATTTATCGAAATTAGGTCATCAGCAATTCATTAATAGAGCATGATTATGTGTTAAAATTACTTAAATATACGTTTATATTTTGTTTTGCAATTGTAATGCATTTTATAAATTGTTTACATATGTTATGTTTTCATATATTATGTTATGCATAACCATGATGGGTAAGTGGTGGGACGGTGGCCTCCAACGACTAGTTTCTCTAGATATTAGTTTTAAACGTTTTATCGATTTGATTTGTAACTGAAACGTGCTCTGCTGTAAATGGCAAATATTAAACGACTATTTTAATTTAAAAGATTAAGTTTATCAAATAAATATATGAAATGAAACCCCAAAAGTCTTCACATATTTGCTTAAAAAAGCATTAACACGTGTTTTTTGCCCGAATTTTTTCTTAAAGGAACATATTTATAAAATGTAATACATTAAAGTGCATACATTCTTTTTTTCTAAAATATGAATTTTTAGTTTCATTTTAAATTATAAACATTTTTTGAAATCTTTTGAAAATGTATTAAAAAGGAAAGCTTATATGTATATAAAGTCAACTTTCGGGACTTGCGAATGTTATTTTGAAACTTTCGCTTCTAAGTCTTGAAAAGTAATGCATATTTCCTCTGGGTACAGTTAAGATTAATATAAAATTTGCATAAAAATGCTTTTAAGTAAATGCCGGCATTCATTAGAAATGTTTTGACAGAGTACGTTAAGTGTGCAAGAACGTTTTAAAACATACTCTAAAGATTTTGAAAATGATGCCTTCTGGATAAAAAATTTGTAATATACAGAAGTGAAAGTTATGTTAATTCTTTTAAGTATAAAAAGGACTTGAAACTCTGCATTCAATCCGTATATATAGTGATTCAGATGTAGATATTTTTTGCCTGAAAATTTATTTTCCGTAGAATAATTTTAAAGACATATTATTAATCAAATGTATTTCATTAACGTTTATGTATATTTGAGGTGAAAATTAATTTATTTTAAGGGCTTGAATCGCCTTTTATCTGTCCCGTAACTACTGAAAGGATGTAAGAAACTTTTTTAATTGTATGCCAATGTTCTTTCTAGCATATAAGGTTTATAAAGTCATGTTATTCAAATACTAATTAACCCTTTGCGGGGCAGGACAAATTCATTGCTTAAGTATTGAAATTAATGACTGACACCGGAATTAGAAAACAACTTTATTCGTAAATAAGAAAACGCTATATTTCACCCATTCTATATATCGTAATTTTCTTTAACAAAATTCCGGTGCGAATGTGGCGTTTGGGAACTAAAATTAAGTTGTATATCTATGAAACTACCGCCCCGCAAAAGGTTAATATAATGCTATTAACCACTTGCCTGGTTTGTGGTACATCGTACGGGCAATATGTTTTTGCCAATCACAGGGTTCGCACTGTTTCTAAAACTTTCGTACTTTCCTACCACAATTTTTAAACGGTAATATTTATTGTATAATTCTATTGTAATGTTAAATGGATCTTCCATGGAGATTTTTGATTTAAGATACTGATAGCAACGTGTGAAAATTTTACGAAACGGTGCGAGCCCTGAAATCAAGATTTGCTCGTACCACGTAGGGCATTCATGCTCCAATCATAATTTATTATTCAAACCAATAAAATTTTACTGTAAACTTCATATTATTTAAACTGAATATTCATTCTGGTTTGATTAGGCAAAAATTTCTGTTTTTAAAAACCGGTGATAAAAGATTAAAACTTATGAAAAAATAGACATTATTTAAAAGTTTTTCAAACATATTGATTACCCAAGTGGTTAAAATGCGGAATTCTTGATTGACACTACTTATTTGAAATGGTAAAATTTCATTTGTTTTCCCCTTAATTTTCGTTTTATTAAAATGAAATCTGAATTACAAAAAATAGCCTGCTGGCAATACTGCTACGTTAGACTATAGTGTTACAAATGCAGAAGAAGCCTGTATCATCGTATAATATATTGTTGTTAAAATAAAATGTGTTTCCCTTTACATGTTTTGTGTGCTGCAAGACATTCTTATCAATCCAATAAAATAAATCATAAAGATTGCATAAATATAAAGTGCACACATTTTACTTTTCGAAAGATTTTTCTCTAGACATCAGTTTTAAACGATTTATAGATTCGATTTGTAACTAAAATATGCTCTGCTCTAATTTGCAAATATCAAACGATTATTTTAATTTAAAAGATTAAATTTATCAAGTAAAATGTATGTAATGAAATCCTAAAAGTCTCCACATATTTCCTTAAAAAGCATTAACACGAGTTTTTGGCCCGAATTTTTTCCTCTAGGAACATATTTATAAAATGTAATACATTAAAGTGCATGCATTTTTTTTTCTAAAATATAAATTTTTAGTTTTATTTTAAATTATAAACCTTTTTTGAAATCTTTCGAAAATGTATTTTAAAAGGAAAGCTTATATATACATAAAAAAGTCAACTTTAAGGACTTGCGAATGTTATTTTCAAACTTTCGTATCTAAGTATTGAAAAGTAATGCATATTTCCTCTAGGTACAGTTAAGATTAATATAAAATTTGCATAAAAATGCTTTTAAGTAAATGCCGGCATTCGTTAGAAATGTTTTGACAGCGTAGGGTTAAAAGTGTACCAGAACGTTTTAAAGCATACTCTAAAGATTTCGAGAATGATGCCTTCTGGATAAAAAATTTGAAATATACAGAAATGAAAGTTATGTTAATGCTTTTAAGTATAAAAAGAACTTGAAATTCTGTATTCAATCCGTATATATAATGATTCAGATGTGGATATTTGTTGCTTGAAAATTTATTTTTTGTAAAATAATTTTAAACAAATATTTTTAATCAAATGTATTTGATTAATGTTTGTGTATATTTCAGGTGAAATTTCATTTATTTTGAGGGTTTGAATCGTCTTTTATCTGACACATAACTGCTGAAAGGAAAAACAAGTGCAAGAAAATTTTGAATTGTATGCCAATGTTCTTTCTAGCATATAGGGGAAGATGGGGATACTTGAGCCATTTTTTAAATTTGAATTTTTTTATTTTTTTTTTATAATTTTTTAAAACAAAATAAAATATTGAAAATGAAAATTTGATATTTTTTCTTCAATTGAAAACCACTCTTAATTAATTTTGAACTATTTTTCTATGTCTAATAAATTTTTCTTTTTTCTTTTACATCGTGGCTCAAGTATCCCCATGGAGGGGATACTTGAGCCAGATGTCACATTCGCACCAGTATTTTGCAAAGAAAAAACCGATTTACAATATACGCGAAAAAAATGCATTAAACCTTTTTCAAATAAATTTGTTCGAATTTTCTGGTGTCGTTGTGACATTTCAGAATTAAAATTATGTGGTAGAAAATTCTACCAGCAGAGCCAAAGGGTTAATCACCATACGTTCAAAATGTTACCAAGGTGTGTGATTTCTTTTTTACATGTTCAGAACTATAAATATGTTACCATGTTGCCAGTTTTAGAAAGAAAAATTGACCAACTGTAGAGATAATAGGGGTGGCTCAAGTATCCCCTATGCTCAAGAATCCCCACTCTCGCCTAATGTTTATAAAGTCATGTCATTCAAATACTAATTAATCATCAATCAATATATCAACCTGATTTGCTCGTACATCGTACAGTCAACGTGTTTTTGCCAATCATGATTTGCCCGTACCACGTACGGGCAGGGCTATCCAACGCTGCGCTCGCGGACGCCATGGTGCCCCTTTAAGGTTTCCTGTTTTTAGATTTTTAGAAGTAACATTCCATCATAAAGTATGCTTTATCTAAAATCATTAATATTTAAATATTAAATCATCAATTTTTTCAAAAAATTTTAACACCCATCGAGAGTCAGTGGTATATATTATATCCCACTTAATGTTAATCAATATTTCCACCAGAAACATTAAATGAATTTGGTATTTTATATCTTTGATGGAAAAATAGTTGTAAAAAGGCTTTCGTTATCTTTAAACATTTTTTTTTCTAAAATTTTGGTGAGAGTTCAATATTAGAGCAACACAATTGCTTGCCTTCAAAGAGTTAAA